>CM077154.1:83157631-84415690 GCA_039583875.1 Platanthera guangdongensis | reverse complement strand
AATACAGCTCGGGCTGCTAAACCAAGAAAAGGAGCACCATGAACAAACACAGCAAGCCGGTATGGATTCGGCTTGCGAGGTTGTAGTGTGTGACGAGTGGATTTAATAAATGATGCGCAAGTTGAAAAGTCGCAAATTAAGATGATCAAAGAGAAACTTTTGAAACAGAGGACTGCACAAAAAGGCTGTCGGTTATAGCCGAAGTCAATCTTGTTTGCCAAGTATCTGAAAGAATACACCCTGAAAGAAGACCAGTGGAAAAAAAAAGATAAGGGGCTCAGTTGGGTAGACACTGTAACGTTTGAGTGGTGGCCGTGTTGACCTAATGCAGCAAAATGGTGGTTTGTGTATTAATAACCTGGTCACCCACATGACAGATTTAAGATATCATATACTGGGCAGATGCTGTTGAGATGGTTTGTGCGCATAAAATATCAAATGGCTTCCATAACTCACCAAAGTTTAAGTTTTATTATACAAACTGCAAGTTGTTTGAAAGACCTGAGTTGATCAAAATTACAATTTGCTAAAACATGTGCTTATTGAAATGGGCTTGTTGATTTGTATTTTGTTGTAATTTTCTGTGGCATCCAGACAGTAAAGTTCCAAAAAAAAAGAATAAAACAGTGAAATACAGATTACCTCTTCACGCAAAAGACCAGGAACTAAGGCATAGACTTCAAAGCAATCTTTCTGTTAAGTAACTGATAATTTTTAGAATATAAGAGCAAGAGAAAACTGATGAGAAGTTTCCAGATAATACTAACCGTTGTTCGCACATTTATTTTCACCCAATCAGCAGGGAGCCAACATCAACAACCATGAAATCCATTCTGACAGAAGAATCACATATTATTATTTGAAACATCAGGTGCTGTTCTTGGAGAAAATTAACTAAACAGGGCAAATTTTGCTTTAATAGTTCAGGAAGCATGTATAGGAATTCTCGAACAACCTATTAAAAATAAAAAATGCACTAGCTGAGAAGTTCTTTAATAAACGACTATGGCTTTTAACAGAGTAAGAGCATAGGCATTAACCTGTTGCCAAAACCCGCATAGATTGCACGATAATGGCTTGATTGATATCTCAACCCAATTTCAACAATGCACTTCTTGGACAGAGTAGGGAGAATGCTTGGAGTTGCATATTAGAATTCATTAAAGATCGATTCAGAAAGTGGGGAAGATCCAATTGAAAAACACTGGAAGGAGATATGCTTCTAAGATAAATCTCTTCACACGTAATTACGGGAATTATCCCAAAGGTACCGAGCTGGAACAACCTATTTTTCTTGAATATCCCGATTCAAGAAGCATCATCTTGCGGTGAGCGTGGACTTTGGGAGATGAAAGAAAATCCCAGAGTAGTTGTCCCCGACGCCGGGAAGCTCACGGCAAATTAGAGCCACGTCGCAACACCTTGCAGAAGTTACCTGATCCCCTCGCTCTGAGGGACCATGCCGCGCACCCCGAAATGAAAAACACAAAGGAGATTCAGTGTTTAACGCATGTTATTATACGCGCAGGTGCACTCCCGAGCGGCAGTATCTGTACCCGTAATTATGCCCACAAAGCGGGTTGAGCCTCGGTAACAACGTCATGTGATGTAGACTCATGCGGTTCGGTTCGTGAACTGGTTGTGCACGCACGAGGTAATCAAGAGCTCACTCAAAAAATCCCCTCAGGAAGACGACTCAGCCACGACACACCTCCTACGAGCCGCAGAGGGCTCGATGTTGACGAATGAACGGATCGGCAACCTCAAGCCAAATACCTTGTGACCTCGTCGACGAAGATTTTTCCGCATGATCTCACACCTTCAAAGCGAACAATGTGTACCCCTACAACGGAAGGCTCATGTATACAGATAAGCATCAATGTACCCATTATATATATATGATTAATTAGTAGATATGATTGCATTATTTGCTCGCCACATAGTAACGAAAGAACGAAAATCTCGACCATACGCGAGGTGGCCACCAGTTCCCGGGAGACATGTCTCTAAATCCAAGCCTCTACATTGACGGCCGAGATCAATCCGCCTTGCACATTGATTGACTATCTTTGGTTGGCACGACGCCTTTCACGAACCGGGATGGCACGTCTTTGAAGTCACTCTTATATGAATGTGACTCCTCATGTCTCCCAAAGAGAGTTCGTTGAGCGGGCGGATGATGCCCCAGGGTGCATGTCTCTAAATCCAAGGCCTTGCATTATCGTCTGAGGTCAGCTCCCCACTTGCACGTTGGTTGGCTACCACTCCCGTGCTCGTACCTCTAGCCGGTCAACGACTCACCAAGTGGCAGTAGGATGAACCTTTTAGGAGTCTTGTTGAGGCGAGGTACATTAAATCATCTCATCTCAGTATCAACCTCCTCCAGTTGAGCTCGCCCTTCGTGTGAATGACCTGATAGTGTGTCGACCATATGCGGTCTGAAATTGACATCGCGAAAAAACTTGACACCTCGCCTCATCACATTCGTCTTGTTGATGACAAAATGACTCCAAAAAAATTCAATAACATAGCTCTAATACAGGTACCTCGCACCGAGCTCTCACCTCTCAACGCGCCTAAGAGTCTACTGCATTGGGCAGTGAACTCATCTCTCAACGTGCCTAAGAGCTGCGAACTCATCTCTCAACGCACCCAAGAGCCTACCGAACTACGTAACAAACTCACTTCTCAACACACCAAAGAGTCTACTGCACCTCACAACAAACTCATCTCTCAACGCGCCTAAGAGCTTGTCGAGCTCGGTAGGGTGCAGTAAGGTGTTTTTCTTTAAATATGTTACAAAATTATCAGGTCCCTGAGCGATCCCAAAAATGACGTTGGATGACCTCAAAAAAAGAAAACGAAAGGGCTCGGTCAATCGATCTGGACGTCGCCCCCATCAACGACCTCATCCCCAACCTCCCCCTCCTCAACCTCACAGCCTCCTTCGCGGACATCACCGTCGGTAGCACTCTAGCCCGGAGACGTCACTGATGTACTAGACGAGCTGGACTACGACGAGCTCTTCGGGAAGACATCTCAAAATTGGAGGTCCTTGGCGTGCAACGCCAAGCAGCCTCGCTCCGCTATGCAGAACACCGCAGCCTCCCCGACCCAGATGGTGAGGGCGCGGGTACGCTCGCCAGGCTGGTTCTCAGCAAGTTCTTTTCTCAATTGCTCGAGCTCCACCTCGGTTTTGGCGAGCTCCATCCACAACCACGTACACTCTGCCACCTTTATAGCAATCTGCTCTGCCTCCTCCACAACATTCTACCCCACCTCCTCCGCAACAATCTGCCCCGTCTCCTTCAGACAAGAAGTTTAGCTAGCGGAAAAAGAAAGGATCGCGGGTCCGTGAAGATATCATTACCACGGCTCATGCAATGACAACCACTCTCGGAAACAAGATGCTAATTCCTCTCCCTATAGTATAAGAAAATCAGTATATTGCGTGCACTAGCTCGGCCGAATGAAGAAAGGAGTGAGATGCACTAAACACAACTTTGTCAGGGCTCACAGCTCTTAACCCCGCCGCGTCTTTTTGGTCGTACAATGAGTGGCATACGTCGAAGGCATAACTATTCGGTGTGTGGTATCAAGCCAAGACGGGAGACGAGAACTCAACGGGACCCGATGTGCATTGCTTGGCTAGCACACCGGGGGCTCCCTAACAATATCCTCAGCCTTGCCTCCCCTGCCATAAAAGGGTGGGACTCTGGAGGCTCCTCGTCACGTTGGCCAGCAGGCAGTGAGGACACGCATCTCGGCAGAATGCGTAGACTCCCCCATGTGTGGAACGGTCTTGTGCTTCTTCCCCTGCTACTTTGACGGAGCCTCCAAGCCTACGACCACCGAGGAGTCACTGATACTGTCCGCGCATTCCACAGAATGAACAACTCACAAGATTCCATGCGCGAACGGATGTCAGAAACTCCCTAGCCAAAATGGAAAAGAAAAGCTCGTGAAAACTTACCCTCCACGCGTGAGTCACCTAGGCGACCTCATCAACCCGCCCCTTGTGGTAGAGGACGTCAAGAACTCTGTTATGTAAAAACAAAATAATGTTGAGCACTGCCCTCGCAGTTCAGGAGGTGCGGAACATCGATGGCCCGCGAGGCATGAGGATGGCTGGAATCTCATTGAAGTCTCCCTGCATCGCGACGATCTTCTCGATCCACCGGTGAACCTTATTCGACGCGTTCTTGAGCTTAATGTTCCACAGTGTGAAATAAACGTTCACATCCTTAGTCCCCTTGACCAGGAAAAGATTGTAGAAAACCGCAAAGTCCCATGGGACTCACAGTTCCCGCAGAAAAGTCACGAATGAGACCATCAAAACGATCCTGTTTGGGATAATTTGCGCGGGAACCAATCCAAAGTGTTGAAGGATCTCCCCCATTTCGACCAAAGGGGAAGAAGCCGCAACCCGTAAACGAAGTGCTCCAGGGAGAAGATGAGCTCTCCCTCGCAGACCGTTTTAGGCGCTCATCGCCTCGCAGAGAACCCAAACGGGATGTAGTGCTGGCGGAGTAAACTCAGTTCGTAGGCATCCATAGAGGGTTGCGTAAAGGGTTGCGTAAAGGTCGTGCGAGCCAGTAAGAGGGCCGCACATTGGCAGAGAGTCTCCCATTGGGGGATGTCTCCTTGAGTCGCCACCAACTCCCGTGAGGTCGCCTCAAAGCTCTCATACAAGTGAATCTCGACCAATTGAGCGACCCGGTTAGCCTGTGGAACTCCTAAAATTATCTAACCCCGCCCCAATATTTATATGGGGAAGCAGGACATCGGTCAACTCGACGGTAATGTAGAGCCCAACAGTCACCTCCCTCAAGCGTAGTAATGCCGCAACGCCTCGACAGGTCGATCTCGTCAACCCTATGTCCTGAATTCGAACCTCTCCAAACTATCAAATGGGTCGCCTGTTGTAAAATGGAAGTGTGATAGAAAAACAAAATGCAGTAAAATAACTCACCATAAAGCGAGCTTTATATGCTAAAATTTTTAGAGCGTGGCGAAATGAGTTTGAAAAAAAATCAAATCAGAAGCGGGGAGGCCTCCGCAGGTTGCGGGGAAGCGCATGTTGTAGCCCATCGTGGTGATTGTTTGGAAGAGTCACCGCCTGCTATAGATGCACTCCCCCCCCCCCCGACGAACGAGCTCCAACATCCGCGAGTGCTCCGAAACTGTGCCAGCAGACGTTTCATCTCTCCAAAATCCAATGTCAAACGATCGCTTGAAACCGTGGTCCACAGACCAGGACCCCCAAGTGCTCGACCTCGATGTAGTGTTCCTCTGCAGGTAGGAGGTGGGGCTCGTAGCCCTCTACCACCGCCATTCGAGACTCCAGGTCGGAGAGTTGACTCATAATGCTAACCAGCTCGACAACCCGCAACCTATTCTCCACGTTGGTGGCGCAAGCCGCTAAGCAACCTTCGAGCTCGTATATTGGTGAATGGTGATATCTTGATGAGGGGAGCTGAGAGAGCCACAAAGCGATCTCCTGGACGGCTACCTAGACAGGAACGCAAGTGTCCTCCAAAGCACGCCATGTATGCCTCCAACGTCGGCGCATCTGCAGTAATAGAAGGCGAGCTAGTGGAAGCCCCGCTGGCAGTACCCTTCAATTTGGACTTGGTCCCGTCGCCCGAGCCTCTAGAAGCCACTGAGGAAGACCTCGCCGTGGGAGAAGGCCGTGCCTTGTTGGGAGGTCTGACGGTAGGTGTGGGTATCTCGGCAGAAGCGTACGTCGCGGCAGAGATGGAACCGGCCATGCCCAAGGTAAAGACCGCGAAGAGGTACTAATTCACAGAGGTTGCGACAACGGTTGTGGCCGCAACATGAGCAAGAGGCGTGGTTGGAACAGATGCGTCTAAGAATCAGCGAGAAGACGACCCATTGGACCACCAATGAACTTGAACACATTGACCTTCTTCAGGGCCTCACGAAAAGAATCGCAATCATGAGGTGTCGCAAGGTCAGGTCGTTTGCGCGTCTTCTCGCGAACCCAAAAATCAACATCTCAAGTGATGTCATCATGAGAGACGTTTTAGTCACTAGAGGGTGAAACCATCAAAGAGGCGCCAACCGTGCTCCCTTTAGAGTTAGGAGTGGATCGCGAAGATGTTGTATTAGCCCACATATACAAAGTCCTACGAAATAACTCGTGAGTTAGTACTATATCGATAGCGGAAACCAGAGAGGTGGGAGATGCCAAATCAAAGGAAGTTTCCTCCTCGCACGTGGCCTCCATGGGGTCTTCGCATCGCGGAGGAGGCGAGGTTGGCAAAGTCGTCGTCTCCCATCGCGACCCACCTTCATGAATGACTTTGTGTCATCCATATTCTCAGCTCGGGCAGACTCACGGACACGACATCGAAAGCTCCCCCCCCCCCTCCATGGGGCTATTTATAGGCTCCACTTGCTCGTCGAGTCCCGAGACTCGTACAGTTGTTGTGACCTCATGCGGAGACCGAAAAAAGTGGGGATTGTGCACGACTCGTACTCGGCGAAGATAACCCGGGAAGGCTTGGCGAGACAAATACCGAAATGCCCACCATATAGCAGGCACATAATGAACTCCCTTTCAGATCCCCCCGGGGGCTATTTATAGGCTTCACCAGCTCACTGAGTCCTGGGTCTCTTACGGTTTTTCCGACCGCTTGTTAAGCCCGAAAAAGCGAGACTCGTACTCGGCAAGGCCAACCCGGGAAAGCCCGACTAGGCAGTTACCGAAATGCCCACCAAATAGCAGGCATGTAATGAACTTGCTTTCAGCTCAACATAAGCTCCTAATAAGCTCATGATTAACTCGATATCAAAACGCCATAAGCTCCTAATAAGCTCCTTATGAACTCTCCATAAGCTCTTAATAAGCTCGCTAACAGCTCGACATAGGTTCCTAATAAGCTCAATTGTGAGCTCGCTAAGAACTCCTAATAAACTCGTTATGACTCTCCATAAGCTCCTAATAAGCTCGCTATGAACTCGCTATCAGCTTGCCATAAGTTCTTAATAAGCTCAGTATGAACTCGCGATCAGCTCGCCATAAGCTCCTAATAAGATCTCTATGACCTCACTATAAGCTCATTATGAATACGCTCGATATAAGCTCGTTAAGAACACGATATAAGCATGATATGAACTCGATATAAGCTCGATATGAACTCGCTATAAACTCGTTGTCAGCTCTACATAAGCTCCGAATAAGCTCGATGTCAGCTCGCAATAAGTTCACAGTCAGCCCGCAACCCGCTCGCCCTCAGTCATCGGACACCACGTCATGAAACAACATAACTTCGGTGGGAGCCGAGACCAGCCCGCCCAAGCTCGCCAACGATCAAATTAACCTCCCTACCGTTGTTTATAAATATGACCAACCGACAAGGGGAAGACGCAGTTCCAGGCAATGTCAGCGCGATCGCGCTCTTGCGACCTTGTCTGGGACCATCGAGCTCTTCATTGCACTTCGCAAGCCTGTCACTCCCCCTCACCTAGCACAACACTTGGTTTGGGAGGGGAAGTTTCTATACACTCCAGGGTGAGGAAGGGCCTCTGAGCTGTCGTTGTTCGCCTTCTTGTTCGACTTTCCTCGTCAGTAACTTCTACTCCGCGGGCTAGTAACTTCTGCTCATACCTAAATCTGAACTCTGAAGTCGGATTCCTGGCTTCAACAAATCAATTACAAGTATTACAATTTGATTATGAAATGAGAGGTTTTGGTGGATAAACTACAAAAAAAAACAATGTAAAGTGCAAAAACAAATCTATGCATAGTCAAAAACATAATAAATAAATTGGTATCGGGAAAAACAAGATCTCAACTGGGGCTTAACAAATTTTTGGTGTGCAACTTTAGCTGCCCGCTCCTGGCTGGATGTTTTTTTCCGCTTGAATGCACCTGAATCCATCATAGAAAATGAGGTAGGGGAACGTTAAGGGAAAAAATTAAGTGAAAAATTAAATTGAATCCATACCAAGGGACTTGAGATGTTTACCCCTCTTCAAAAGAGAAACTGAAACTTTATCCTGCAAAATAACATAAAAATGAACAGCTAAAAAACTGACAGCAACCTACAATACATTAGAACAAATAGGCATAAAAAAATAAAACCAGTGACAATCTCAAGAAACCTTTATAACTGGATCCCCGAGTTCACCATTACCAAGCAACCTTTGAGAGTGCCAGACCTGCATAGCACGTGCTGCTGAATCCCTTCTGGCTCTCCCTGGACCTGATACTTGATCTCCACCGGCCTAAACAGGATATCATAAAATCATTAAGGGTTTATTTGTTTAGGCGTGAGGAGCCGCGGCAGGAGGAGATGGGGTGGCCGATCGAAATGGAGGGCATGACCCGGGGTTCGAAACGGGGCTTTTTGCCCGTTTCTCAATGCGCTGCGGGTCCAGCCGCAACAAATGTCATCGGAGGGCGTTTGTTTACCCGCCGTCCGGCGGCGTTTACCTCAAACGGCCGGCCAAAACTCTGCGCCAAACGCACCCTAAGTGGGGGAAACCATGTTCAGGATTGTTTTATAGTAAAAAAAAACACAAATAAATTTGCAGCGTCTCATGATTTAATTAAAAATAAATCAATAATCTTCATCTCTCTATATAAATCACGCAAGGAATGAGTTTTGCTGAGGTGTAAAGCTAATGCCCAACGAAGCTTATAATCCCATGCATGCTCGAGAAATATACTGTCAAGTGCCTTACTTTTGATGTGGAATTATGGCGATCATCCAGACTTTTCGGAGCAAGAGTTTTTGGGGCTGTTCAGGACTGATTTGCCACCTATCATATTTGGCATCATCAAATGGACGATCGAAAACTACAGTCACGTCAGGAGCGATGTGTAAAAATTTATGACGGGAAGGTCGCAGTACCACTCTCAACCAACCAAGGACAAGTAAACCGCTAGTAAAGAAGAGCAAGATAAACACTTGTATTTCAATTCACTGCTTTACAAGGCGAGACATACATTGCAAGACATGATTTCGCAATGCACTTGATGGAGATAAAAAAATGACTAAGTATAAACTGGAGAACTGAAAACTGAGACCACCGAGACCGCACCTCAAGCCCGAGGTCGCACGGACAACCTTATTTGAACTTGTGCTGAAGATAAACTGCTCAGTTCGCCCAGTTCGCGCAAACTACCAAACCAGACCGCGTGAACTAATCTTCAGACCGCCTGCTTGAGAACTGCCAAGGAGAGACCGCCCAGATCGCCAAACTGTGATATTGTTATCGCCCCGCGATAGCTTCAGACTGCCAACTGCTACCTCCCACTGCCTTGTTGCTGGAACACTGACTTAAGCGCCAGATCAAGTCACCAGACCACCCAGGCAGACCGCAAAGTTCGCAAACAGCTGATCAAGAGGCTTCTCTTCGTTGTCGTGCGGACTGGAAGATCTTAGTCGTAACTGTGCACCAAGCAATAGTTCTCGACGATCCAAGATACAAAAAGAGGGGGTCGGGACCCCTATTTATAGGCGGGGGAGGAGGATACGGTCACCACCACAAGCAATACAGCAACCAGAGTAAATAGGCGGTCTGCCAACCCAGACCGCACAACTACGCGATCTACAAGTTCAAACTATAGCGATATCTCCTGGCAATAACAATCTAACACACTGGCGACCTGCGACCTACCACCCTGACGGCTTCACTTCAAATTTTCAACAAGCGCAGATGGGTGATGAGGGCTATTTGGAGAGCCTCTCATCAAGGTCGGGGGTTCGGGGTTCCAGGGGACCAGCCCGCCATTATGAGAACAATAATGGAGAGGGGTTTCCCTCTAAGGGAATTTAAGGAAGGCAGCCCGGATACCTTGCAAGGTGGGTTGAACTGCCACACGCCCCTTCTAACACGATGTTTAGAATTTTTATCTGTATTGTGATTAATCTTTTCAGTTTTGATTTTTAGAGATTAGACAATTATGATTAGGAGATTTGAATTCATACGGTTGCCCTAAGCTATTTCTCCTATGTAGCATATGGGTTGGTTTTCATTCGAACCCAAATTTTGGGGGCTTTCCGAGATTCGTCAGTCATCCAGCGGTGTCGATTCAATAAGACCTTGGTAACAACTCCTAAGTTTATATTTTCCACTTCCTCCCTCGCCTCCTCCCATTGTCGTTGCCCCTTCCACAGTTCACCACATCAGTCGCCTAGCACCAGTCCAGTTGTTACAGAGTTACACGACGACGAGCCTCTTTGGAAAGTTTACACGCGTCGAGCGCGTATACCGGAGGGAACCGCCATTACCGCGGGAGATAATTAATCAATTACGGGACGTTATTTGTTTCTTTATTTGTTTGCGTCAATTATGGGCGTTATTTGTTATTTTATTTGCTTGCGTCATTTTTAGTAATTTGTATTTCCTAAATTAAGTTATTTCCTTTTGTATTCGCTCCTCATCACTATAAGAGGACGTGTAAGCCTTGTATTAGAACCATCTCGGATGAATGTTATATTTTCTCTTCTCTATCCCTAATCCCCTCTCTATCTCTTGTCTCTTATCTCTCCGCTCCCCTCCCTCTCACTCGGCTCTGCAACAAAGTGGTCCGACCTGCCCTCTCCGCCCGCCGGAGAACCAGCCCCCCCTTGTCCTGTACCGCCGCAGTCGTTCGACGCCGCATTCTGCGACAGCGTTTCCCGCGAAGCTGAGTGCTCGGCCAACGTTGTTGCCTCCTAGTAGGCCGTTGTTTCCCGTTCGCCCTCATGGCATCCAACACTAGTTCAACTGTGGATCTTCAGCAGGAGGACACCGCCGCTGAGGCCCTCCGCCGCGTCGAAGCCCAGGAAGCCCTTGTCGCCTCCATGCACGCCTCCATCCTCGCCCTTCATGCCAAGTTTGATGCGCTCCAACCGCCCGCCGCCTCGTCCACCAGCTGATCCGCGGGCTCGGGCCCGGCGGGTCCCTCCTCGGGGCGCCACCGTTTCCGCCCATCGCGGAGACCCCGGCCCCGCCGCCCCCTGGCCATCTTACCCTTTCCTTGGACCTCCCTAGCTTCGACGGCGTAGATCTGATGGGGTGGATCGCCAAAGCGGAACAGTATTTCGACCTCAATCATCACACTCCGACCACCACAAGGTCTCATCGTTGTCGTGGGACTCGACGGCTCCGCCCTACATTGGGCTCGATGGCTCCACCAGACCAACCTGTCCATCTCCTGGTTGGCACTCAAGCAAGAGATGATAGGCCGCTACGACACCCGCTACTCGGGCTCCGCTATCGAACGACTGTGTGGGGTACGCCAACTCGGTACACTGGATGACTAAATCAATGAGTTTGTGGCCCTCGTCACCCATGTTCCAGGCTTACCACCGGATCACTACCTCGGCTTCTTCATGCAGGGCCTCTTGCCCCACATCCGCTCCCGGCTTCGCACGCATCACCCTCGGACGGTGTCTGAAGCCCTGGACATGGCCCGCCTCGTAGAGGCGGATTTGGCTCCTCGACACACACCACCTCCGGGCAGACACCCGTCGGGGGGCCGGCCTTGGCATACCACCACCCCAGAGCCGCCAGCTCCTCGGGTTGCCCCAGCTGCTCTGCCAGCTCGTCCGGCCGCCCCTTAGCGGTTCTCCAACCATGAGTTCGATGAGCTCCGTCACAAAGGGTTGTGTTTCCGCTGCCGGCAACCCTACTCCCCAACCCACGTCTGCACAGTCAAGGAGTTCCGGGCCATCATCGGCGATACTGAACCAGAGATCACCTTGGCCGATTTCGAGGACCTAGAGATCACAGAGGAAGACGCCACCGACGGCACAGGCGTCGCGGCTTTCAATCAGTTGGAGCTTCCTTGTTTTTCCGTAGGTGGCATTTCTGGGCCGCAAACAATGAAATTGGTTGGAAAACTGGGCGACCGCCACATTATTGTCATGGTGGACAGTGGGGCGAGCCATAATTTCCTCTCCGCTCATCTGGCACACCAGCTCCGACTACCGATGGAACCCGCGCCAGACTTCATGGCCAGTTTGGGCGATGGCCGCCGGCGAGCGGTCCAGGGCCGCTGCCCATCCGTTCCCCTTTCAGTGGGCCCTCACTCGGTGACGGCGGATTTCTACATCTTCGGCCTCGGCGTAATCGAAGCTATCTTAGGAGTGGCGTGGCTCTGCACACTGGGGGATGTACGGGTCAACTGGAAAACTATGACGATGCGGTTTCTCTGGGACGGTCGGGAGTGATGCCTGGTGGGGGATGCAGCCCTACTCCGTGCTCCCGTCTCCTCCCGCATGATTCAGAGGACGACGGACGTCGAGTTTTCAGCATGGCTCTGGTCTATCACGGACGTGGCCCCACCGACCCCGGCCCCACCGACCCGGCACCACCTCCGAATATGCAAGACCTCCTGTCGAAGTTTGCGGACCTCTTCACGGCACCATCAGGCTTACCACCAGCCCGACCACACGACCGTGCCATCCCTCTCCAACCCAGCGTGTCGGTTGTACAACCCCGTATCCGGCGAGTGAGGTCGCCAAGAACCAGACCGGCCGGTTCAGATCACCCGAGCAGCAGGCGAGCTCAGCAGAGGAATCTGAAGGCAGTAGGCGAGCTCGGCAGGGAAAGCCGAACCCGAGCTCGGCATTCGTCGCGACCCCGAGCTCGGCATTCACCGAGCCAGGCCCGGGCTTCGTCGAGCTGAGCTCGACTAATGAAGAAAGATCGAATGGCGAGCACCATGGCTAGCTCGCACTCGCCCTATGGAGCTCGGCAGGCAGTAGGCGAGCAGGACCTTCAGGGGTGGCCGAGCTCCTCAGCTCGCCCAGGTCTATGAGCTACTTTTTACTATTTTGCCCCCGCTGGCCTGCCCATAGCCTTTCAGAACAGCGGAGTTACGCTGTTGACAGACCAATTTGGACTGCACATAGCCGTTCAGAACAGCGGGAGTAGGCTATTTGCAGGCCGTTTTCAAAAATCTATAAATAGGACCCAGAGGGTACCTCAGAAAGCATGCTTCATGTGCTCTCTTGCTCCGTCTCTCAAGCGCTTTCTGAGGATACCTTAGCTCGGCCTTTGGCTAAGGAGGGGAAGCGCTCTTAGATCTTCCGGGTGTGTGGTGGGTCCTCCCCGTCGAGCCCTAGGGTCAGTTCTTCCTTGTTTCCCTTGTTATTTTGCTTGCAGGAGCGAAGTAGGTGCGCGATCACCCCTTCCCCGAGGGCGAACTCCGCAGGAGACCGATTTTTGGTTTCAACATCGACGGTATCAGTCCGCCCTTATCGCTATGGGCACGTGCAGAAGGATGAGATCGAGAAGCTCGTCCACGACATGCTGATAGGGGGCCTCATCCGCCCTTTCTGAGGATACCTTAGCTCGGCCTTTGGCTAAGGAGGGGAAGCGCTCTTAGATCTTCCGGGTGTGTGGTGGGTCCTCCCCGCCGAGCCCTAGGGTCAGTTCTTCCTTGTTTCCCTTGTTATTTTGCTTGCAGGAGCGAAGTAGGTGCGCGATCACCCCTTCCCCGAGGGCGAACTCCGCAGGAGACCGATTTTTGGTTTCAACATCGGCGGTATCAGTCCGCCCTTATCGCTATGGGCACGTGCAGAAGGATGAGATCGAGAAGCTCGTCCACGACATGCTGATAGGGGGCCTCATCCTCCCCAGTGCGAGCCTTTTTTCTAGCCTGGTACTCTTGGTCAGAAAGAAGGACGGCAGCTGGCGCTTCTGTGTGGACTATCGGGAGCTCAACAAAGTAACTGTTCCAGATAAGTACCCGATACCGGTGATCCAGGAGCTTCTGGATGAGCTCCACGGTGTCACCGTTTTCACCAAGTTGGACCTTCGTGTCGGCTACCACCAAATTCGCGTTCGTCCGGCCGATGTCGCCAAGGCGTCCTTCGGACACATGACGGCCACTACGAGTTCCTGATTATGCCTTTTGGCCTGACCAACGCACCAACAACCTTCCAGGCCACGATGAACGACATATTTCGGCCGGTACTTCGCCACCATGTACTTGTTTCTTTCGATGACATCGTGGTCTACAATTCTTCGTGCCGGGAGCACCTACAGCACGTCCGACAAACATTGGCGACTCTCCAGCACCACCACCTCAAACTCCACCCGACGAAGTGCTCTTTCGGGGTTCCAGAGGTGTGTTACTTGGGCATACCATCTCCGCAGCAGGAGTTGCGATGGATAGCGACAAGATCGAGGTGGTCATCTGGTGGCCAACCCCGTCGTCTCTCCGTGATGTGCGAGGATTCCTGGGCCTGACCGGGTACTATCGGCGGTTCATTCAAGGATACGGCACGATAGTCCGGCCCCTCACCCAACTTCTGAAGAAAGCGGCCGAAGGCCCCTTCGAATGGCCGGCAGTGGCAGCCGCCGCTTTCACCGCTCTCCAACAAGCCTTGGTTCGGGCCCCAGTGCTAGCTATGCCGGATTTTTCCCAACGCTTTCTCGTGGAGTGCGACGCGTCGGGCTTCGGCGTGGCGGTTATTCTCATGCAAGCCGGCCGGCCGGTGGCCTATTTCAGCCGCACATTCTCGGGCACCATTTGCAGCCGATCAGCATACGAGAACGAGCTCATGGGCCTCGTCCTCGCGGTACAACATTGGCGGCCCTACCTACTAGGCCGACGATTCGTGGTTCGCACCGACCACCATAGCCTTCGCTACCTCCTCCAGCAGAAGATTGTCACGCCCGCTCAGCAGGTGTGGGTGGCCAAGCTACTGGGCTATGACTTCAGCATCGAGTTCCGGCCAGGGAAGGCGAACCGCGCAGCCGACGCTCTCTCACGCAACCCCATGCTTGTAGCCATCTCTCGGACGGTGTGGGAGGACGCGGACACCCTTCAAAAGGAAGTGGAGGCAGACCAAGCACTGAACAAGATTCGGACGGCCCTCATCATAGATGACACCGCCCACCCACCGTTCTCCTTGGTAGATGGTCGCCTACTCTTCAAAGGCCGCCTCGTGCTCGCCCCCTCCTCCCTGAGCATTCCTCGATTACTGGTTGAGTTCCATGCATCCCCGACAGGAGGACATGTCGGGGAGTACTGGACGTATCGACGGCTGGCGGCCTCACTTTATTGGTCTCACATGTTCCGACAGGTCAAATCTTTTGTGGCCCCCTGCCTCATCTGCCAGAAGGCCAAGTACGGAGTCGTTTTTCCGTGGGGTCTACTCTACCCGCTGCCTATTCCCGACCGCATTTGGGACGAGGTCGCCATGGACTTCATCACTCGGCTGCCCCGCTCTCAGGGATTCAACTGCATCTTAGTCGTAGTAGACCGGCTCTCGAAGTATGTGCACTTCATTCCCCTCCGTCATCCTTACACGACAGCCACAGTCGCTGACAGCTTCATTCAGGGGGTTGTACGCCTTCACGAGTTTCCCCGATCGATCGTCAACGGCAGGGCACCCGTCTCCGCATGAGCACGACATACCATCCCCAGACCGACGGCCAGTCAGAGGTGCTCAATCGGTGTTGGGAGACATATCTCTGCTACTTCGTGGGAGAGCAGCCATGTAGCTGGGCCAAGTGGCTCGGGTGAATCGAGTACTCATACAACACCGCCCACCACCAGGCGGCCGGCATCACCCCGTTTGAGGCCGTTTACGGTCGTTCCCCTCCGTCCATCGTTCGCCACCTTCCAGGGGAGTGCCAAATGGAGAGCCTGACATCAGCTCTGCGCGACCGGGATACTATTTTGGATCACTTGAAGCACCACCTCGGACGGGCCCAGCAGAAGATGGTCTCTTTCGCCAACAGGAAACGACGGGATCTCTCTTTTGAAGTAGGGGACAAGGTCTTCATCAAACTCCACCCACACCGCCAGCTTTCGGTGGCCCGACGACCATGCCAAAAATTGGTCGCCCGCTTCTTCGGGCCATTCGAGGTCCTTGCACGCATCAGAGCAGTAGCCTACCGCATTCGCCTTTCGGACGGGAGCAGCATCCACCTGCTCTTCCATGTTTCGCAGCTGCGGCGCGCGGTGGGCGAGCACGCCACCGCGGATCGCCTTTCGGCCGACCTCGACCTTTCCGGCGACGCGCCTTACTACCCCGCCTCGATCCTCAATCGACGATGTCGCACCCCAGGGGACCCTACGACCGACAAAGTTCTGGTGGCTTGGACTGGGCACCCTGACTCAGACGCAACGTGGCTCCCCAGGGATGATTTTCGCTGCCAGTTCCCCGACTAATGCCTTGAGGACAGGGCGCATTTTCCAGACGGCGGCATTGTTACAGAGATACACGACAACGAGACTCTTTGGAAAGTTTACACGTGTCGAGCGCGTATACCGGAGGTGACCGTCATTACCGCAGGAGATAATTAATCAATTATGGGACGTTATTTGTTTCTTTATTTTTTTGCGCCAATTATGGGCGTTATTTGTTGTTTTATTTGTTTGCGTCATTTTAGTAATTTGTTCCTAAATTAAGTTATTTCTTTTTGTATTCGTTTCCTTAAGCTGTAATTAAATCTTGAAGTTATGTCTTCTCTATTAATCCCCTCTCTCTCTCTTTCCTTTTGTATCTCTCGCTCCCTCCCTCTCACTCGGCTCTGCAACACCAGTTTAGCAAGAGCGGATCACTCCCAGGAATATCCCCTTGAAGCCGAATCATTCCAGCAACATGGACCTTGCGTACAGCAGTCAGCCCTTCCTCCCCAACTTCTATCAGCCACAGAAACCTCATCCTCGCCTATCTCAAGCCAATCACCCTTACCTTCCTACCTCCATATCACCGGCTCCCATTTCCCGGCACACAAACTCAGCGCAGTCTCCTGCGGCACCAACCTCCCAGCTCCCCAACTCAGCGCAGTCTCCTGCATCCCTCCAACTGTCCAGATGCAACGCTTGGTAGGCTGCTAACAGCAGCAGCAGCCGTCAGTCGACCCCTCTCAGCAGCTGTTCTTGTCACCCATACCCTGCCACCTCACCCCAACAGCCACCCAACTCCCCTACCACCAGCAGCTACCCTATATAGGATTTTTATCACCTGCAGCCACCCATCCATCTCTCCTTACAGCCATACCCTTTCTTCCCTGGCAGCTCACAGCCGCCCAACCCCTGACAGCCACCCCAATCCTCCACGGCCACTGAATCTCCATCTCCAGCTACCTACAGACTGCATATGCTTCTGTGAGTTTCTTTAGTTGATTTTTTTTCTTTTTTAAAATATAATTATGGATGAGCTTGTCGTATCCTATTTGTCTCTATGATTCCATTCTGACTTGAATAGTTCATTGTACCGTGTATTTAGTTTCACATCGCTCTCGCCACAAGCCTAAATTTAATCATGCCAGTTCTTCTATGATTTCTATGTGATTAACTGTGTTTCTCGTGTTGCTCTTTGTTTTGAATTGTTATTAATTGCAATACCGTCGGACTTGGCTTCACATGCTTGCATCATCATAGGGCATTAGCTAAGTTTTCTCTGGCACTACACCACTAAGGCTTAAATAACCTAAAATCGCACTCACCATCCTACCCTGCAATTTTATAGTACGATTGTTTGATGCTAAAAAACTTCGTACTTTTCTAAAAAGAACCGTGAAGTTTTTTAACTTATAGCATGCAAGGTGTACGAATTCTGAAATAATATTTTTACAAAATAGTTGTCCTTTTTTTTACATACACACATATATAGTATGTATATAACGTGGAAAAAATACAGGGCATTTTGAATAAATTCTCATTGAGCCAAGTAAATAAGATATTTATACTAAGGGAATCTCAGAAGGTCATATGCAATGTGGGACTAAGAAACAATATAAAATAAAAGGCGTATACAATAAGTCACCGCAATCCCCCCTGGAGCATACAGGTCACATGCGCAAAGCTAGGAGAGAAAAAAATGAAGATACAATATGGAAGAACATTATTGGATAATTTCCAATAAATTCCAATTGAGCCAAGAAGATACAAATTTATAGAAGTGAAGCTGATCAAACTCAGTAGCCCAGTTGAACTTTATCAACGATACTAGAGTTGCCGTTCCCATCGCCGTTGTCCCCTTCCCTGTTATGCTCTTTCACTTTGCAATTGCAGCAACGGTTCTCTCCACGGCCGTCTTTTTATGGACACCACATCAGTGACCAGTGTCCAAAGGCACATCGAATTTTAAAATGGAGACCTCAAAATAAAAAAGGTTGAACGAACACTGTCATTAATTCTTACTGATAGGAAATGAAACTAAAATGATTCCAAACATAGAGTTCTTGCCAATAAATTGTACGGATTCAACGATGTATAAGTCAGATGTCAGGTTCATGTCGGTTGAGATTGAAATGTCGGATTGCAGAGGATAATATCGGGGATATTTTACAATATCGGATTCTAATATTTAAATAAATTTATTCATATATATATACACACTTTTTGTAAATATATATAAAATTGTACACATAATGATAATGTATGTTTATAAATTACGCAATAAATATATATACAGATATGCATATTTATAAATTACACAACAAAGAGGCGTCAATGACAATGAATGACAAAGGGCGCTAAATGAGAGCGAGGCGAGAAGGTCGTTGAAGCTAAGCTCTTAGAGATGCACGAAATGAAGCACGAAATAAAATATAACTGCTCGGTCTCTTAAAAGAAATGAAAAATATATTTTTAATACTCTCAACGATATATTGGTCGTGACATATCGCCCGATATATTGGACAATATTTTCAAAAATGGTATTTTTTGCTTAAAATGTCGATGTCGTGACATTTTCTACCCAAAACGTTTATGTCGGCCGACATCTACAACACGGTACGGACTAAAATCAATTGCATCAAAGATTATGAAACATAACCATTGTAGTGATAATTAATGTGAGTCCCCACTATCACAACCCAAAAAATATGTCAAAGAAAAAAAAATTGATTCTTAATCAGGAGAGAGAATCACCATCACAACTCTAGTCAAACAATCTTTAACTTACAAATCATTTTCCACTTACATACCTCCTATAACATGTATGCATACTGTTGAAAGGTGGGGGAGACCCGCACAGCCCGACTGCAGTCGGATGCAACTAGTGGAGACCAACCTAGGTCAGGTCGACAAAAATGTCCGACGCCGCATCCGACCGGTTCTCTACCGACCTTGAATGATTGCATGTTCAGTTTATGTTTTATTGCACTTTATTTTTTGCAAATTTAATGTTGTCAATATTAGTTCGTTGCACGCCTACGCGCGTAGCCATGTTGTTGCACGCCTATGTGCGTCGTCGTGTTTGGGAGTTTTGTGTTGCTCTCCAAATAGAGCATATGTATATATATATATGTGTGTATAAAATCATATATATATATATAATATATCATATATATATATATATATATATATATATATATATTTAAATATATATATAAATTAAGATTTATTTATTTATTTATTTATTTTAAGTTTAGGTTTAGGGTAAAAGCCGGCTCAATCTTTTCCCAGCCGACCGGGCAACTGTTCACCTTCCTTGCAAACTTGTACCTGCTCCGTCATTTCCAGCCCTCACGCCAATGCGGATTTCACGCCCTACTGCTCGCGGGCTTCAGCTCCTTGGCACCGTCAACCACCCCGAGGGCCACATCCGCACCCTACGAGCCACAACCCCGGCGATTTCAGCACGATCTCCACCTCCCTCAGTTCCTGCTTCAGCCATGACCGAAGGGGCAAGCTGGAAAGTTAATTTTTTTTTTCTTCTTCTCTGTTTGTAACCCTATTAAAGGGGATATGTTTGTATTTTCGTTTTTGGTGTTGAAGATTGATGAATATTTTGAGGTTGTTATTGATTTGGAAATTTGATGAATGATTTGTGTGCTTCCTGTTAAGATATGCGTGATTAAAGTTCTGTGTGAGAAGTTAGGAGAAGATGAACAGTAACCTCTAAGTTACTGTGGATTTATTTCGATTGTTAATAGTAGATGAACAGTAATATTAACTTTATTGTTCTTGTTCAATGTTGCTGCCGTGAATTAGAGATTAGGAATTTCTGTTTAAGTGAATATGAAGGTTTTGTTAGCTTGCGGTTCCTATTGAACTCCTATGAAATAATTTTCCTGCTTGATTCATCCCGTCGGAGCCACCAGTGTTTCGATTGTTCAGTGATTGGGATATTGTTGTTAGGTTTAGGATTGTAACAGATAGGAAATTGATTTATTTCTTGGTGTGTGAAATTTTGTGTAGCCACCGTGAGTGTTTTGAGATTCCTTGAAACCACTTCAAGTGCGAAGAGCGAATGAATTTTAAGGTGTTAGGTTTGTGGCTTCTCTAGAGTGAGTGATTTCGTGGAACCACTTTCGTGTGAGAGTGAGCAAAGTTTCTCCTTGGTGCCCGTGCGTGATAGCGGCCGACCTCGCAGTGGGAGATCGAAGGTGACGAGAAGTTCCTTGCGTGATCGGCATCGACTTCAAATACGGAAGACGCATCTTCCGTAGGTAATTGTTTCTAACTTTTCCTTTGTGTGTGCCTCTATATTTTCTCGTAGGAGGCTCATTGCTGGGTTTTTGCCCGAGTTTTGTCAGCAAACGCTACGTCAAAAACTCCAAACGAAAACGTATTTGGAGTTCACGATTTTCGTTGTTCTACAACAAGGGGAACGGAACAAAACTTGCAAACTTCCTTCCTCGAGTTTAATTTGAACCAATTTTCAAGTGAATTAATTTTTGAAATGAAAATAGTAATTTTGTGCTTTTCAAAAATCTAAGTTGCATAATTTCAAAGTGTTGCGTCTGCTCTAAATATTCGCAAAAAAATCAATTTAATCATCGCATGCATTTAGGGTTTCTTAGAAAAAAGCCGACAGGCGCGCAAATCCTACGCGTCGTCCTGCATCAGCAACCCAACAAAATCTCTCAGGGTTTGGAGGCCATTTATCATGGGTAGATTTTTGTGGTCGGGAATTAAACACACGACCTCCTTTATAAGAGGATGTTAAGCAACACTCTTATACCCAACAACCTACCCATGATAAATAACATCCAAACCCCTGGGAGATTTGGTTGGGTTGCATCAACCTAAGCTTTCTCATCTCCGCAACTCCCATTTTTTGCTCATGTATACAATTCACTTCCTAACACTCCGAACCAAAGAGCATTGTTAGTCTATTTGCAGTGCAGTAAAACTTGCCTTTAAGTTTTAATGGTACTTTACGATCACATAAGATCCTTGACGCGCCTCTCCACTTCAACCAACCTGCTTCGATTCTATGAATCACATCTTTATCAACGCCTCCATCTTTTTGAACTATCGATCCAAGATATTTAAAGCACTCACTACAGGAAATATCTTGATAACCCAACATAATAACAAAGTCATCTGTCCTTTTTGCACTGCTAAATCTAAGTATACTTCATCCTTGCCCTGCTTTTCTAAAGCGTCTGGCGAAGATTCAAGTTTTGTGTTTACATCCTCACGCGTCTCATCAACCAAAACAATAAACTAAATTATGAAAACATTTAAAAAAGATAGAGAACGTATAGTTTTGGCATATAAAACAAAAGAGAAGGATGGAGCAAGAAAATAATATATAATTCATCGAGATGAAATTTGACAATGATAATTTAGCACAAAACTCCAAATGCATATTAAGCAATAAATGGAAAGGGAAAAATCACCTGAATGTCGAAAGACGCACTTTCTGGAAGAGAGGAAATGGGTATTTGAAGTTCACCAATTTGAACTTTGTACTTTTCATATTCAAGGAGAGCCTATAAGAAGACAGTAGCAAAATTAGATATATGATAAATACAGGAAAGATAAGAGCCGCCACATGCAAACACAAATTTATTCTTAATGGCTATAAGCAATAAATTAGAATGGGTATTTGTACTTTCACATTCTTAATGGCTTACTGCTATATTAAGCAAACACAAATTTATTCTATATAGCATAATGATGATGTTCCTTTATAATTTGCATCAACTTGCAATTTATTGCATAGAATGTGATCTAAAGTTGTTACACACAAACACACAAACCTGAAGTGCACAAAAACCTATGAAGATATTATGTGGCAGACAGACACATATCTAGCACGCGAATTATGCATTCTATTTATATATTTCAAGAAAGGGAGAGGCCAGGAAGGAGATGCCACAAAACCACAAGCAAACTTTTCAAGTAATTTGCTTATTTAAGATTTTCTTGGCTTTGAATTCCTTTCCTACTCATACACCAGTACCTGCATTCACTCAAACTCTCTATGATTACTCAAACATCATTTTCAAAAATCCATTGTTTTCTTTACAGTCGACCAAATAAACTACATAAGCCTCTCTCTCAATCAAATGAGGCTATTTATGTCCTACATCTTAGAGGTAAGACTAATCCTCATGTTCCTATATTCTCTTATACCCCTCCATGTTGTGTTTGTGTTGCGCTGAAAAAATAATCCTATAGGACCTATACATACTAAAAATAGGATGGTAGAAATCTATAGCATCAAAAGTAATGATAGGATGATTAGAAATGCCTGAGCCTCTTCTCCAACATATGATAGAGGACAAGGTAAAATTTTGCCATTCCAACTAGAGGAAAAGATCTCAAAAGTACCTAGTGCCTCAAATGCACCATGTCCCAAAGGGGAGCTAATGGGGATAACGGATCGCAAGCAAGTCGACCCTTATCGGAACCTGCACTGGTTTACGGATCACAACCAGGTCGACCCTTATTGAAACCTGCACAGGTTTACGTATGCAGGAGGCAGAGTAGGATCATTGTATGTGTAAAAATTTGTGATAATCGGAAAACAGGACACCAGGTGAAGGAACACTCAATCAATCTGAGTCCAAAAACCAAATGCAACCGGAAGAGCAAGAATCTTGTACTATAATAAATCTTTACAGAGCAATGCATACATGGCGAGACATGATTGCCAATGTACCCAACGGAAGTAGAAAAAGTACAAGGCAAAAAACAAGCCGCGCGGACTCAAGGAGTAACCGTCGGCTCTGCTGCAAACCGCTACGGAGTCCACTGAACCTCCTAAGCCGCCAATCCGCAACCTAGCCGCGCGGACTGCCCGTTATTCCAAAACTGAAAGGAACTCTGTCCGCTGAACTGCAAGCCGTCTGACCGCGAAGTCGCTCAGCCGCCAGACCACGCGAACTATTGTTGCCACCGAACAGAACAAGGCGGATAGCTTATCGAACTGGGAAACAAGTTGCAGAAGAAAAGACCGTCTGGTCGCAAGCCGCGACCTGCTGCTATCCGCTAGTTGCAAACCGCGGAATCCGCTCTGACCCTGACCGAAGTCAGAACCAAGTCCCTGGCTCCTAGAGCAATCCGCACAACCTGCACAGCACAACCCGGTCAACCTCTTCAAACCGCGCGGACAGAAAAATCTAACCGCAGCAAATTTCCGCGAGTTCAATTACTGTTCACTCGGTGCCTATTGATGTGACAGGGGGTCATATTTATAGGCGCGGAAAGAAGTGTGATCACCGCCCTAGTTGATAGGATAATCGCCCTACCTCGCGGCGAGCACCAAGTGTATCCGCCAAGCTGCGGACACAAAAAACAAGTCGTCGCGACTAGACTGACAGCAAGACCGCTGAGGTTGCACCACCATAGCAGGAACTCCAGCCAAGCCGCCAAACCACCAAGGCAACTTGGTCGCCAACCCGGCGGATACTGCGGATACAAAAATAGTTTGCACTCCTGCGGACACCGCTTCAGTCCGCATTACCCGAGCTCGCAACCAGAACATAACTAATAGCTGTCGAGCTCGGCGGACAAGGAACCAGGTCGCGAACCCGCGTGACGTACCAGATTGAGCCATCATGGACTTGGTGCAGATCGAGACCAAGTTCGCATCACAGGCCAACCCGACAACACAGCGGATAACCATCCTATCCGCCCCGACTACTCCAGGGAACAGACCGCCAGCCAAAAGGCAAGCCGACCTGACAAATCGCCACCCTCTGTCCGCACAGGCCGCGCGGACAGACCGCCAGGCCACCCACTTCCACTTCAAAAAATTTCAACACTCCCCCTTGAAGTGGGAAGTTGAAACCAGCCCTAGAAATCCTCGTAACCGAGTAAATGGCCTCTTCGACATCAGCTTCTTGAAGATGTCCGCGATGTTGTCCTCGCTCCGCACATGTCCAACCACAAGAGACCCCTCCAACACCTTCTCTTGAATGAAATTGTGTTCAATCTCAATGTGCTTGGTCCGCGCGTGACAAACTGAATTATTAACCAGTTTCAGGGCACTCTCATTGTCACCGCGTAGCAGAGTAGGATCACGCACTTCTTCATGAACGTCCTCTACTAGCCTCCTGAGTCAAATGGTTTCCCGAGCTGCCAAGGCCGAAGTCGTGTACTCCGCTTCCGTAGTAGAGACGGACACAGAATCCTGCTTCTTGCTGCACCAAGAAATTCTTGTTGATCCACATGTGAAGACGTAACCGGATGTTGACTTCCGATCGTCTGAATCTCCCTCATAATCAACATCTGTATAGCTGTGCAGGTTGAAGCCCGAGTTTCTCCCATAAAGGAGACCCATATCAGAAGTGGACTTCACGTACTTCAGAATGCTCCTTGCCGCCATCAGATGAGGCTTCCAAGGTTCCGCCATATACCGACTTACTCGGCCTACGGCATATGCAATGTCTGGCCTCGAAATCGTCAAATAGATAAGGCTCCCCAACAGAGCACGGAACACTAGAGGATCTGGAAGTATCCTCCCCTCATCTCGTCGAAGATTGATGCCAACATCAAGAGGAGTAGAGCTACTCTCCCCTTCCCGCATGTCAAATCGCTGAACGATCTGATCCGCATAGCACCTTTGGTAAACAAGTATGCCGCTCTCTTTCCTCTCCACCTCGAGTCAAACGAAGTGGTGGAGCTCACTCAAGTGCTTCATCTCGAATCGAATGGCTAGCTTTGCCCTGAGCCTAGCCACCTCCTCCTCGGAGTTTCCCGTGACGATCATGTCGTCCACATACAGCAGCACCACGACCTGAAGCTCCCCTTTCTTCTTGATGAACAGGCTCGAATCTGAATCTGAGGCAAAATAACCGCAGAATTGGAGGTATTCTGCGATCTTCTCATATCACGCCCGCGGAGCATGCTTCAAACCATAAAGGGCCATCCAGAGTTTACAGACGTAAACTAGATGATCTTCAGACACATATCCTGGTGGTTGAACCATGAAGATGGCTTTATCAATCTCCCCATAAAGAAAGACATTTTTTACATCCAGTTGTCACATCTTCCAACCATGGCAAACCGTCAAGCCCATCACCACCCGAACTGAAGTCATCTTTGTCACAAGACTAAACGTCTCTTCATAATCTTCTCCGTACTGCTGAGAAAAACCTCGAGCTACAAGGCGAGCCTTGTACCGCTCGATGCTCTCATCCGCCTTCTTCTTCAGCTTATAGACTCACTTGCATGTCACAGGAGTAACGTCATTGACCTTGGGCACAAGGTCTCACGTCTCATTCTTCTTGAGGGCAGTCATCTTCTCATCCATGTCATCTTCTCACTCCTTGACTCCAGTAGCATCATCAAAGCTAGAAGGCTCCCGCTCGTCCAGAGGGCCTGCGAAGAAGCAAGAGACCAAGCTCACCGCGTTTCTTTCGCTATAACGAGCCGGTGGTTTGATGGTTCTATTCGATCTCTGAAGAGTCTGACCCTTGTTAACCACCCCCGCTGCTCCTTCTGAATCAGCTCCGTTCCCGGGTAAACTTGGAGCATCGCTCCCCCTGCTTCCTGAACCAGAAGCCTCTGCCCCGGAGCTAGAAACACCTGGAGCTCCTGGTGACACGGGCAGCTCCACCAGAAGATCCTTAGCATCCTCTTCCTGCCCGCCATCTGACCTGCTCTCCTGCAACTCCACAGAGGAGCCACCTCCATATGATGTCAACTCGTCGAAGACCACGTCTTTCGAAACCACAAACTTCTTCGTCACTGGACCCATACACTTCCACCTCTTCTTCCGCTCGTCATAGCCCACAAAGACAAGCTTCCTTGTCTTTGCATCCAGCTTTGTCCTGGGAGCATCTGGGATGTGTACGTAGCAGGTAGATCCAAACACCCGAAGGTGTCCAACTTCAGGCTTTTCCTTAAATATCATCTCATGAGAAGACTTCATGTTGATCGGACTCAGAGGCATCTGATTGATGACATAAGTTGCACAGGTCATCCCTTCTACCCAAAAGAACCTTGGAATGTCTTTGGCATGAAGCCAACACTTGCAGGTCTCCGTCAAATGACGGATCTTCCACTCTGCTACTTCATTTTGTTGGGGAGTATGAGCACAAGTAAGCTCTCTTTGGATATCGTGTTTCCTGCAGAAGTTAAAGAACTCAGTTGAAACGAACTCACCCTTGTTGTATGTTCTCAAATTTTTGACCCGCAGGCCAAGTCGACGCATCACTAACTCCTTGAACTCCACAAAAAAACAGAACGCGCATGACTTCTCCTTCATAAAGTACAGTCAAGTGTACCTTGTGTAGTCATCAATCAAGACCAGCATGTATCTGTTGCCTCCAAGGCTGGTTATGACAGTCGGCCTCATCAGATCACCATAGATACACTTCAATGGTGTTTTACACCTGGTCTGCGACTTGTCAAACGGAGGGCGATGAGTCTTTCCATATTGACACCCTGCACAGACATGACCGTCGCCAAAGGATGACAACCTAGGCAAGCCTTTCACATTGTTCTTCACTGTCAGGGCTTTCAGCTTGTCCATCTCAACATGTCTCAGCCACTCATGTCAGATTGTTGCACTATCGTTGGCTCTCATCTGATCAACATAAGAACTTGTTGATAATACAAACAAGTCTCTAACCCTTCTCCCTACATGAGCAACGTCGGCCTTAATCGTTGACACGTTGCAGAGAAACTTCACATCTGTTGAACCGGACAAAACATGATAGCATGTGTCTACTACATTAGTCACTGAGAATAGGTTCTTCTTCATGCCCGGTACGTGATAGACACTCCTTAAAGTGAGTGGACCATTATCACTACCTAAAGAAACGACACCCTCCTTATCGACTGCATGAACAGTATCATCGACAGTTAAGATAGCTTTGTTACCTGAGAACGTGTGCGGAGAGGAGAACTTCGACTCATCCCCGGTGAGGTGGTGACAACACCCCGAATCCACAATCCAGTCATCTTTGTAGTTGATGGTGGACAATGCACGGACACACGTGCCCGTCATGAACGCATTTCACCATCCAGCTTCCTCAGCACTGAAACCAACCTCCTCTTTATCTGCAACATTCTCCGGCTGCAGCTTGACCTTGCAGTCTTTCTTGAAGTGACCTGGCTGGTTGTACCTGTAGCACTTAAGCCAATCTTTCTTCTTCTTCCAATCATGCTAAGGAGCAACACTCCCCTCTTGCTGATAAGAAGTTGAAGGACCATCACCAGCATCAGTCCTCTTCCTTTCTCATCTCTTCTTCTTCCCAGAGAAGAGTGTCTCACTGCCTCCTTCAGAGACAGTAACTCTAACCATCTGTCTTGTCAAACTCTCTTGCGAAGCCAGCAGGTTCTCCAGCACCAACAAAGATGTCTGAGTGGCTCAGCCATGAACAGAAGTGACAAAGGCCATATACTTCTTCCGCAAGCCGCGGATTATGTGTCTCTTCAGCTTCGCCTATGAAATAGGTTCATCAGGGTCCAGCGCTGAAATCTCAGCGCACAAGTTCTTCATCTTCAAGAAAAACGTCGAGATGGGTAGATCTCCTTGAGTGGTCTTTGTCAACTCATTCTCTCGGAACTGTAGTCTTGCTACATTCTTCTTATTGAACAACCCGTCAAGGGAAGTCCAAATATCCGCAGCAGACCGACATCCAATGATGTGGTCGAAGAGTTCTGGTGAGATAGACCGCATGAGAGTAAACTATGCTTTCGCACTTGTCCTTCTTCAGGCTCTCACCGCTTCAGCACCTGCAGCAGCAATAACCTCTTGTCTTTCGTCTCCGCAGACGACTTCCCAAAGTTCCTCGCCCAAAATATAGCTCTTCATACACGACTTCCACCTTTTGAAGTTAGTCGATGTAATGAGCTCAATTCCAAGACATGTTGTGAATCCACCTTCCATTGCAATCACCTTGGTTTACTCAAGACTCTCAGAAGCAACAAGGCAAAACTGAAGGTTGATCACTGCTCAACATTTGATCCCCCTGATACCATGTAAAAATTTGTGATAAGCGGAAAACGGGACACCAGGCGCAGGAACACTCAACCAATCTAAGTCCAAGAAAACAAATGCAACCGGAAGAGCAAGAATCTTGTACTCTAATAAATCTTTACAGACCAATGCATACATGGCGAGACATGATTGTCAATGTATCCAACATAAATATAAAAAGTACAAGACAGAAAACAAGCCGCGCAGACTCAAGGAGTAACCGCCGGCTCGGCTGCAAACCGCTACGGAGTCCGCTGAACCTGCTAAGCCGCCAATCTGCAACCTAGCCGCGCGGACTGCCGGTTATTCCAAAACTAAAAGAAACTTTGTTCGCTGAACTGCAAGCCACCTGACCGCGAGGTCGCCTAGCCGCCAGACCACGCGGACTGCTGCTGCCACCAAACAGAACAAGCCGCCAGAGCCGGGCAGCTTATTGAACTGGGAAACAAGTTGTAGAAGAAAAGACTGTCTGGTCACAAGCTGCGGCCTGCTGCTATCCGCTGGTTGCAAACCGCAGAATCCGCACTGACCCTGACAGAAGTCAGAACCAAGTCCCTGATTCCTCAGCGCAATCCGCACAACCTGCACAGCACAACCGGTCAACCTCTTCAAACCGCGCTGAGAGAAAAACCTAACCGCAGCAACTTTCTGCGAGTTCACTTACTGTTCACTCGGTGTCTATTGATGTGACCGGGGGTCCTATTTATAGGCGCGGAGAGGAGTGTGATCAGCGCCCTAGTTGATAGGATAACTGTCCTATCTCGCGGCAAGCACCAAGTGTATTCGCCAAGCTGCGGACACAAGACAAGTCGCCGCGACTAGACTAAAAGCAAGACCTCTAAGGTCGCACCACCATAGCAGGAACTGCAGCCAAGCCGCCAAACCACCAAGGCAACTTGGTCGCCAATCCGGCGGATACTGCGGATACAAAAACAGTCCGCACTCCTGCGGACACCGCTTCAGTCCGCATTTCCCGAGCTCACAACCAGAACATAACTGATAGTTGCCGAGCTCGGCGGACAAGGAACCAGGTCGCGAACCCGCGCGACCTACCGAACTGAGCCATCCTGGACTTGGTGCAGATCCAGACCAAGTCCGCATCACAGGCCAACCCGGCAACACAGCGGATAACCATCTTATCCGTCCCGGCTACTCCAGGGAACAGACCGCCAGCCAAAGGCAAGCGGACCTGACAAGTCGCCGCCCTCTGTCCGCACAGGCCGCGCGGACAGATTGCCCAGGCCACCCACTTCCACTTCAAAAAATTTCAACAGTATGCGCTATCTGAGCATGTGGCCATGTTATGAGTAATGACATGATATTTCTATGTATTTTTATTATTTTGTTATATTTTATTTTATATAAAATTAGTTGCTTTATCTCTAGGAAGCTCTAGATTGGTTGTAGTCATGTCTAAGTTTATAAATAAGGGTTTTGGTGAAGATTATCAAACACTGCAGAATTTGGAGAGAAATTTCAAGTTCGTGTGATCATTCCGTGATGTCGATTCCATGGATTCTAGATGTCGAAGCCTAAGACATTCTGCCTCCCCTCACTTGTCCGACTACCATTCCTCCGCCACCATTAGCCACCCAGCCACCAGCCTCCACCATTTACCTCTCTAACCACCCCTAGTCCACCCATTATTTTCTCCAACCCCATTACCTCTCCTAATAACTACTCATAATTATCATAATTACCCTTTATCCGAACATTAGCCACCCATTACCTTATGTAACCACCCACTATCCACACCAAATTCCCAGTTCTACCGTGAAACACCATAATTGGAGAAAGCCCCACTCAATTCCCATCCTAGCAAGCCTATGGCTGCTTCTGAGAACTCCATCCCAGCCATGATCCTCCACACTAGGCCTACATTGAGTACTACCCGAGCCCTGCAAGCCTTCAGCCAACTAATTTCCTTACAACTTCCTATTTCTTCCGCCAAACAGCCACTGCCTGCCCTCAGTCGGTCATGTTATCCACTCCCTTACCTGCATCAACAACCTACTTACCTTCCCACCCCGACTAGCACCCCCTAACCTTACACGGCCTCGATTAGCCCCGTCATTCCTCAACAAACAACTTGAATCCAGTCCAAATCTAGAGGGTGGTGTTGAATCCAAGCTTCAGCAGTAGTCTTGTATTATACCACAACCGAAGTCAGGTCACCGTTTGGACCAGGTTCCACAGTTTGAAGGTCTCAAAAGAGATCGAATAAGTGTTGTAGGTTATCTTGTCCATAGTAGAGGGACTTCAATTCATCCAACATGGCCTTGTCCGTCTCATGATGCATAGTCATTTGATAGGGTTCATTTTCTATGGAGTATAAAATTCATGACTAAACGCAACCATCATCCTGAATTCATTGTTCAGTAGGTTCAACAAGTGGATTGTGAGTTAGATGATGAAGCTCTTCAGTTTGGAATGCTTGGCGCACCAAGTGGACTCACTCAACAAAAAAATTCTTCCCTGTGAAGGAGATAATGGTGATGTGCAATTGATCACGGATGTCAGGAAGTGGAGCCGGAGCGAGGGCCGGAAGAATAGAGGAGGCCGATGTAGGATTCGGCCCCATGCAGCAGGGAGAGCAGGATTCAGCGACCTCTGGACGTGAGGAGCGGCGAGAACTGAAAAAATTGGGGTTGACAAGTACTCAAATTTGCATGAGGATGACCCTGGCGAGTTCTAGAAGCAAAGTGACACTAAACTCAGCAGTAGAGCTCGGGAGGAGTGGCTGCGAGACAGAGAAGCAGTGGCACCAATCGAGGTAGCGGAGAGCACTTTTGCGAGTCTAAGAAGACGTGCGACGTCGATCACGGAAACACGGATGTTGGCAAGTAGCAGGAGAGAAACAGCGGGTCCAGTTGCGCCGAAAACGGCTAGTCCTGCTTGTAGAGGCAACGGAGGGTCCACGGGGTGTTTCCGCGAGTACGCAGTAAGCGAGAAATCCGCGAGCTTGAGCGGAAAGCAGTGGGGAGCTAGAAGCGCAGTCGTCTACTAATCTTGGAGAGGAAATGGTCGTGGATACGGAGTCTATGGCAGGAGGTGGCAGCAAATACGCCTGGTGAGCCAGTGAATATGTGCAGCGGTAGGCATGCTTATAAAAGGCGAGGCAGGGATGCTGAGGCCGACAGAAGCTGGAGCAGAGGAGTCGGACGAGCGCAACAGGGGGTTCTATGAGTACCCCAAGAAAAAGGAATCCAACCGAAATTAAAGACTCAATTAGCGAGAGCAATCGCTCAATCATCGATAGGTTGATGTGGAGAGTAGTAACTTATCTCAGACACCATGTGGAAGATTAGATATCTCTGACATATATATGTGTGTGTGTATGTGAGCGTGCGTCTATCTATACACGTCATGTGCACATATATATAGGTGGGAGGAGTGACACCCTAATTCCAAATCACGATATGAGATTAATATATAGAAGAGAGAGGAACCAATTAATGGGATAAATAAGTGGGCTTTTACATATTCATCTACAGTATGATCAAAATCTAGAAAAGAATAAGATGACAAAAAAGTAGTAATCAATATGTAAATGACAGACCTTACGGACCTTCCGCAAAACTATAGTTGTTCGGATCAGGTGCCATAAATTGGCCCAGTGCGAGAAGCCTCGTCCTGAATCTGAACAATGATGAAAAGTGTAGAAATTGTCATGACATGACAACCAGACTAGACGGCCTAGATGGGATCCTAAAGAAAAGTTTATGATTAGAAAGTTAACGTGCTCCTAAAGTTGATGTCTTACATAGTGAATTGGCCAACTCATAAGAAAATGGTTGAAAGGAAAGAAAATAAAGTTTTATTCATAAAGATACTTTTTCTCACGAAGGTAAATAATTATTTTATATAAACAGGCTGGTATCCTTTTATATGCTCTATTGTTAGTTTGTTACATATCAAATGTAAAGTGAAGAGAATATACAACCATACATTAATTGATTTGCTGCAATTCATGTTGATAAATATATAACTCTTGCTCTATGTAAGTTTTTGGAGATTTATTAGAATTCACTTGCTAGTGTAGCTAACCTATTTAATCTCCAACTTTTTTTAGGAAGTGGACAAGGTTACTAGTAAAGAAACAGAACCAGAAGGATGGAATATTACATATCCTGAGAAACAGTTATTTTTGTGTTGAGTTAGAATGAATAATGGCTAAGTATGATGCAACGAATATACTGTGAAATGTATTATGAAGGAGGGCACTGAGGAGGAAACTAGGAGGGCTTTAGAGATCTACATTGTCATAGGACTAGGAGATCATGGGAACTTAAAACTACTTAGCTGTGATAGTTTACATTGTTTAATTATGTAAGAAACCTTGTTTATATTTATATGATGTAAGGATCTATATGATAAAGGGGAGCCTTAGCGCACTGGTTGAGGCATTGCCGTGTGACTTTGAGATCACTGGTTCGAGTCCTGAAAGCAGACTCTTAGAAAAATGCAGAAGATTTGCCTACATTTCACCCTTGTGGTGGGACCCTTCTCCGGTCTCTCGTTGCGGACTCTCGTTGCGCAGGGATACTTTGTGCACTGGATTGCCCTTTTTTAATGATCGATATGATCAAAGGGACTATAAATGTTTTGATGTTTGCAACATATATATATATATAGGAATAGTTGTGTGCCCTAAGGATGATATTATATATTGATGTTCCTCTCCAGATATACATAGGAACTGTTGTGTGCCCTAAGAATGATATTATACATTTATACCTTGATGTTTCACCCGAGATATGAACTTCATTTATGCTTGGATAATTCATGTCATAGTACAGCCATTCAAGATGATGCTCTGTGACAAAAAAGTTGGCTCCGCTCTAGTTTATGTAAAGGTAAATTTCGATGACCTTTTAGGGTCGTTGCATTGTTCAATCTGTTAATCTATAAAAATAAAAACAAACAAAAAGGGTGGCAACATAGAACTCCCTTGGGAGTTGCTAAACCATCCTGAGGAACCCACTCCAAATGACGCCGTTTCTAATGGCAGCCCCAGTTCAATACCACCACCAACTTTACACCCCTCCAATGCCTATGGCAGCCCCGGTTCAATACCAACACCAACTTTACACCCCTCCAATGCCTATTGTCCATCATACGACTTACCTAGGAAATCAAAACTATTAGAGATCCTGGTTGTTAAAGCCAAAGAGTAAAAGCCCATGAATAAAAGCCCAAAAAAAGCTCATTGTACATTTTCTCTTTTTTTATTTAGTCTCACACCTCCAAATGTAAATTCTTTTTCTTCTTATACTCTATATAAAGAAGGGAGCTCTCATGTAATATTTAGAATTTTAGGAAATAATAATATTTAATATTTCAAATTCTCACATGGTATCAGAGCAGAATGCAAATCCGGACTCATTCTCGTCTCACGTGAATATTTTTGGCCTTCGTACGAAATCTTTTTGATCTCGCGTGGACACTCTCGATCTCACACGAAAACTCATGCGGAGTCCCACACTCAAATTCCTCGCTCTCCACGCTCACTTCAATTCCTAGAAAATTCTCCACGGAGCAGAGCTCACCACCTCTTTATCGTGAGCTCGCCAACTCTGGTGTCATCCTCCACGAAGCAACGCTCACCATAATACCCCCTCCATGGGCTATCGTCGACACTTTGCAAGCCTCAGCCGCTTCTCGCGATGTCCCTCATCCGTGCGGACTCTTCCATTTTCAGCGAGTTCTCCATGCGACCTCGCCCAGCAAGCTCCTTTGAGCCCTTCCTGCGAATACCCACGACCTTCCCGCGAGCATCCGCGGCCTCTTCCAGTGTCTGCGAGTTTTTCCCGCTTTTGCAAGTTCTTCCTGTGGACTCGCTGTCTGACGAGAGCTACACATCTGCAATCCAGAATTACTGCAAACTCATGCGGCCTCCGATGAACGGCTTTTGCGAGTTCTCCCGTGTGCCTCACTCCAACAACTATAAGTACTCCTCTATATCTGCAAATTCTCCCAGCGCGACCTCTACCATCTATGCAATCTCTCACAGCAGGAACCCACTGTCACTTCCTGTGAGCTCTATCATGTGTTCTGCGAACAACAACGAGGTCTCCTTCCAAACTCACCACCTCTTCCAGTGAGCTTGCCGAGCTTGCATCATTTGAACTATGGCCAATCGGTCGCACCCTACTACAACCACCAATACAGCTCCTCCTACAATCATTTTCAGTGTCTCTGGAAATCCCGGCACGTCGTCAAAATTAACAAGACCAAATTATCCAGATTGGAGTGCCTCGTTCACCCTCCTTTTGCGCTCTCAATGCAAACACCATCATTTCACGAACGCACCTCCCGACCCCTCATCTCATGTCTATGTTAATTGTTACGTCTGTGATGCTCTTCTTCGCACATGGCTTGAGAGCAGCCATTCTGAAGCATGTTTGCATATCATCCGCAATGACGACACTGTGAAGGCCGCATGAGACCATCTTGATATCCTTTACTCCGAGGGTATCAAAACATCTCGCATTTACACCCTTCATTCTGAACTCTTCACTAGGCCAACTCACCCTTTCTCTCTCTTGATGTTGTGCATCAGGAAGTCAATCTCTCGCAGCAGAACTTCTTCAACGTCGCCTCTTCTCTAACGATCTAGCCATTTAGTAGAAATACTTTCAGGAACTCCTGGCGATTTGTTATCTTCTTCGTTTTCCAGATTCATATGAGATGTTTTGCCAACAAATCTTGGGCGAAACGGATACTCCCACCTTGGATGCTATTGTCGCTCGCATCTCTGTTGTTACTAACCTTCTGCAGCGGCCTCCGATCGTGTCCACTCCGTCGTACGACAATTTTGCTCATGCAGCCGGCCGTGGAGGTCAACATGGTCATGGAGGCTGCACTGGCGGTTGTGAGGACCTCGCCTTATTTTCTCCCATTATGGACGAATTGGCCAACATATCGAAAAATGCTTTGTCAGGCATCCTCACCTCCGTCCTCGAGCACATATCAACAATATTGCGCCCGAGTGTTCTGCTTCATTGTCTCCCCCGCCACAATAGTCTGGTCGTTGGTTCTCTTCAACAAATATTGAGACTCTAATCAATGTCACTATTAAGGCTCTAATATGCCTCCAAACAATCTTCCTCAATTGTCACTTTGTAAAGTAGTGCACATGTTGCTACTCAGGGTAAGTAGCTCATCGACTCGGGTGCCACTAATAATATGGTTGGAAACCATCTTGTCTTCTCGCACCTCGAGAACTGGATATCTTCAGTCTTTGTGATTGATGGCTCTCCTACTCCAGTTTGTGGCTTTGGAGTGGTGACTAACCGTCTCTCTTCTCCAGTTAGATGACATTCTATTCATCCCCAAATTTTCTAGCAATTTGTTGTCTGTTAATGCTCTCTGACGATAATTATAATTTTTGTAGAGGACAATTGCTACCGGGACTAAACGCGACGGTCTTTACTACCTCGAAGATTTTTCCACATTCTCTGCATTTATCGTCTCCACTTCTCTACTTTAGTGGCATCGTCGTATTGGTCATCCACTGTTGTGCCTCCTCAACTAGCTCATGTCATTTTACAAGGCCGACTCCACTTTAGAATGTAAGGCTTGCCAATATGGAGAGCATCATCATACTCTTCTCATGTTAAACTGTATAAAAGTTATGTTCGACCTTTTGACCTTGTTCATTAAGATATTTGGGATTTTAGTCCTACCAAGTATATTAGTGGAGGTGCTCTGTATTTAGTAAAATTTGTTGATGGTTTCTCTACATGTACTTGGATGTATCTTATAAAGAAATGTTTTGAACTTTTTTCGATCTTCTCAAAATTTTATAATGAAGTTCACACTCAGTTCGAAATGTCGTTCAAAATTATTCGAGCTAATAATATAAAAGAATACATGAATCATCATTTTTTATATTTCTGCACCTCCAATGGTATTATTCATCAGACCAACCGTGTGCATACGTATCAACAAATGGTCGAAAGAAAAAATGATCCTTTCGATGTTACTCAGACACTCCTTTGTTAGCTGAATGTTCCCCGCTCATATTGGAGTCATGTAGTTCTCATTTCTTGTTTTCTAATTAACTGTTTACTTTCTTTCATCCTTCGGGATAAGACCCCTTTCTCGCTTTTATATTTGACTAATACACATTTTCCTCTCACCCATATGTGTTTGGTTGTACTGCTTTCGTCCACACTCTTGCATCTGGACGCGATAAACTCTCCGCTTGCGCCACCAAATATATCTTCATAGAGTACTCTCCAACTCAAAATGGATATCGATGTTTCGACTCATCCCCAAACATTAATATGTCTCGACCTACATCACCTTTTCTTCGAGTATACACCTTATTTTTTCAAGGATGAAGGACCTCTTACTCTCGAGACATCTCCCCCTCTCTCTACCACCTCTTATCATCCCATGTTTGTTCCATCATTCCCTATCATTTATGCTCCTTCCCCAGATATCCTGCAGCTGACACCAACTCATGCATATGTTCCTCTAACATCACCATTTTCATATCATTATTGTTGATGTCATGCTTCCCCGCCTGTCCTCACTCCTTCTATGTCGAAAGATTTCAGGCTAGCGCTCTCCTCCTCGGAAGGTTCCCACACTTCAAAAGACTCGGACTTTGATCTTCCCATTGCTTTGCGCAAAGGGGTAAAGAGGAGCGCACAGCATCTTATTGCTAATATTGTCTCAAATGCTCATCTCGGTCCTTCGTGCAGCACGTGTGCATGGGCTCTCTCTACCGCTACCGCCTACTACATATGAGGAATCTCTTCATATACCTTTTTGGAAAGCAGTCATAAATGAGGAAATCTTTGTCTTACAATCACGGGGAACTCTTGTCACTGCCCTGTCTAAGGGAGATATTGTCAGTTGTCTCTTGGTCTTCATCATCAAGTTTCTCCCAAACGACAATGTGGATCGACAGAAGTCTCGTCTTGTTGTCAAGGGGTTCACTAGACATATGGTGGTGATTTCTTAGACACCTTTTCAGTTGCCCATATCAGCACTATTTGGGTCTTCATCTTCATTGTTGTCAAAAAAATTGACATGTTTTTTTATGGTGACTTGCACGGAGAAATTTATATGGAGCAACCTACTGGATATATTGCTCAGGGGGAGACACAAGTGTGTAAGTTTCGAAATTCAATCTATGGTCTCAAACAAATCCCCCGTGCATGGTTTGACAAATTTAGGCAGACCGTCTCTACCATTGGTTTCTCCAAAAGCAATGTTGATCATCCTCTCTTTATACAGAAAACCAATCATGGTCGGGTCATTCTAGCTGTCTACGTTGATGACATTTTTCTCACCGGAAATAACTCCCCTGGAATAGATAAAACGAAGAAAAATCTTCTGAAATATTTTGTAACTCAAGATATGAGTCCTCTAAAAAACTTCTTCGAAATAGAAATTGTAAAACACAATAACTTCGTAGTTCTTTACCAACGCAAGCATACTCCAGATCTACTTAATGAAGTCGATCTTCTTGGAACGAAACATGCTCAGAATCTCATGCTTATGGGAACAAACTTTGGGGTGAGACATACCCTCTCATATAGGATATTACTCAATGCAGGCATCTGGTCATTAAACTCATCTATCTTATTGTAACCAGACCTAAAGTATCTTATGCTATGGGGAAAGTTATGCAAGCCCCCAGAGAGCGTCACTTGCAAGCTTCTTTAAAAATATTAGAGTACATTAAAGGGTCTCTGAGAAAAGGACTATTGTTTCAAGGAAATAATAATTTACGCATTAAAACATTCTCTGATGCAAGTTATGTACATGATAAAGAAGATTGAAAATCCACTTCTGAATTCTCCACATATGTTGAAAGAAATCTGGTCACATGGAAAAATAAGAAGCAAGCAATAGTGTTTAGGAACTGCCGAAGTTGAATATAGAAATATAGCGCAGACTGCTTGTGAGTTGATGCGATTGAGAACACTTCTAAAAAACTTGGGAAAAATCTATGATTATCCTCTACTGATGGTTTGTGATAATAAATTTGTTATCTACATATCTAAAGATCCAGTGTTTCATGAGAAAACAAAACACATTGAAATTAACTGTCACTTCATCAGAGAGTAAATTATCAAAAAGTAAATATGCACTTCATTTGTTCCTTCAGACAAATAACTGGTCGACGTCTTCACCAAACCAATTTCTTTTTTCTTCTGGGATATTCGTGTTAAGCAGGGAATGATCGATATATATGTTCCAGCTTGGGGAGAGTGTTAAAGACAAGATTAAAAGCCCAAAAAAAAGACTCATTATATATTCACTTTTTGTATTTAGTTCCATAACTCCAAATGTAATTTTTTTCCTCTTCCTCTACTCTCTATAAAGAGGGGAGCTCTCATGTAATATACTAATATATAAACTTTATTTGAATAATAATATTTAATATTTCAAATTCTCACACTGAAAAATTTGTCCAAGCCACTGTTGCGCTCCCAATGTCTCATTGTGCCTTTGACTCGCCCTTCTCCGTCTACTGCATTGAAGTATTGCTTCCATTATAATTTCTACGGGTCAACCTTGCAAGAAATGATCGTTACGCCTCTTACGATGTCTTGTTCTCCTTTAACTGCATGTCTTCTTTGATCATCATGTCATATCTTCTCGACCCTTTAGATTTATGAATTGTGCTTTCCTCTTAATTTCTTATGATTAGTTACTGATTACTGGGTGCAGCTAGCTCTTGTTAATTTCTGGCATACTTTTGACTTCAAATGCCAAAATTGTTTTTGTTTTGCACAAAGCAATATCATTCATAAATCCTTGAATGCAATTTTGCTCAGTTCCAAACAGTAGGTTTTTGCTAGATGCTAGTTTTGGACAGACAGAGTTTTGGATTTTTGAGAGCTTGGGAAGCTTGGGAAGACTTGGGCCTTTGGTTTGCAATTTATATTAAGTAGATCTTGTTTTAGAGTTTGATCAAGCAGATTCAGTTACACGTAACTGAACTCTGTAGCTCTTTGTTTCTGTTGGAAAAAGCCCACTTAAACTAGGCCCATTTGTATAGCATTTATTGTTTTTCTCTCCTCTCTTTAGTCCCACATTGTGTATAGGACTTTCCTCTCTCTTTCTCTCATCTATATATATGTACTAATTCATTGTATTTGTACCAAGTGGACATATATACAAGGTTGGCTTTCTCCATTTCTACATGGTATCAGAGCCAGGTTCCGGACTCCTGCGGACTCCCTTTTCTATCCGCCCTGCGGCCTGCGGTCTCTGCGGCCTGCATTTGTGTGTCCGCGCCTCCTAGTCGCATCCCCCCCTGCGGCCTCCCTTGTCCAAACCGCTTCCTCTCATCCCGTGGAAACACTCATCTTCCCTCCTCTTCCCTCCTCTTCAGGCCCTTCTTTATAGCCCTCTCTCTGATCCTGTGGGGTCCACTGCTTCCCATAATCCGTTGCGGCCTCTTCTTGTCCGGCGCGACCTCGGCGAACTCGATCCCTAGCTCTGCGGTCTCCTGTCCGCTGCGAACTCGGTATTCGCCTCCTCTTCTTGCTCTCTTTCGTCCGCCGTAAGCGCGGCGGCCTCCTTCTGTCCGCACTTCTCTCCTTCCTGCGGCTGCTCTCCTTCCTCTTCAGGCGGCCAAGTTCTTTTCCCTGTCCGCCGCGGGCTCGCCTCTCTGCGATTTTTCAGTCTTGCGGACTGGTCCAGCCCGCTGCGGTCGCTCTCTTGTTCCCGCGACGTGTCGTGCTTCCCCGGCTTGTCCTCTCTTCTCAGCCCGCTACAGTCCGCCGCGGTCTGATCCAGTCCGCCGCGGTCTGATCTAGTCCGCCTCGGCCTTTCCCATCCGCCGCGGCCTCTCATAGCCCGCTCCTTGCTGAGCGTGTCTGTGCTCACCGCAGCCTCCTCCAGTCCGCAGCTGCCTCCTCCAGTCCGCCGCGGCCTCCTCCAGCTCGCCGCGGCCTCATCCAGTCCGCTGTCTTCCCGCTTCCTCTCCTCCAGGTCGCCCCCATGTCTACATCTGCGGACTCTGTCGGCACGGCAGTTCCTCCTCCTGAACGTCCGGCCTCTCTCCAGGAAGTCCGCGACGAGCTTCGGATTACTACAATCTCACTCACTGGCAAGAAGAACATTGTGGAATGGGCACACTCGGTTCGCCGTGTCCTGCAGTCAAAGGGGTTCCTTCATCACTTGACTCAGCCCGTTATCGGTAACCCTACTGAGGAATGGTTACGCAATGATGGTCGTGTGCAGACTTGGCTTCTCAACTCTCTTGATGGCGAATCCTATCGCCTGGCCATGTATCATGAGATGGCCAAAGGCATGTGGGACGAGCTCCGCACCCTCTACTCTGGCAAAGATAGTCTCCACCATCTATATGACATCATCACTGCTCTCCAGGCCCTTGATAGCAGTGGCGCAACCGATCTGACGTCCTTTGTTGCTCAGGCCCGGTCTCTGGTTGAGACTTGGATCCACCATCAGCCTCCGACTTTAGATCTTGCTGCTCAACGTACCCAAAAGGAAGTTGTGGGTATCGTCATGATGATGGCCCGGGTACCGCCTCATCTTCACAGTGTCCGGGCTCACATCCTCTCCTCTACCGTTACACCATCTTTTTCCGATGTGTGCTCAATGCTTCTCAAAGTCTCCCCGCCTCCGGATGTGCCCGGACTTCCTTCTCCGGCCCTTGTTCAATAGGCACCAGCTCCGTTATTGCCTCTCCCCTTTTCTGCTCGTGGCGGCCGCTCTGACTCTCGCGGCCGGGGTCGGGGTGGCCGGTCTAGGCCTAAGTGCTCGTTCTGCGGTAAAGATGGACATCTTGAGGCCACATGCTATCGCAAACATGGCCAACCTCCTCGTCCGCAAGCCTCTGTTGCTACTACCGACTCTGCTTCCCCTCATACTGATCTCAACGAGGTTCGTCTTCAGCTCCAGCATCTTCATGGCCTGCTCAGCCGTCCGCCTGCCTCGGTTGCCTCTGTTGCCTCTATCTCCAATGAAGGTATCGCCTGCCTATCCTCTGGCACGCGCTGGATCCTTGATTCTGGTGTCACTCATCATATCACCTCTGTTAGGCCACCTCAGTACTTGTCTTCACCTCACCCGAAGTACATTACTGTCGCTAATGGGGCATCGGTTCCAGTCTCTGGATGTGCTGATATTTCTCTCACCTCTTCTCTCCTCCTGCGCTCGGCTCTACATGTTCCGGGCTCTCCTTTCAATTTACTGTATGTTGGTCGCCTTACTGCTGATTCTAATTACTCCGTAACATTTACTTCTTCTTCTTTTCACATACAGGATCAGCAGACGCGGACTATCATTGGTAGAGGACGGCTGCAGAATGGGCTCTATCTTCTTGACGACTCTCCCACTGTCCTAGCCTCTATCTCCTCTTCGGATTGGCATCGCCGTCTGGGACATGCTCCTCTTCCAGTCCTCCGGAAGGCTCTTTCTGATGTTACTCTCCCTGCTTTTCGCTGCGACACATGTATTTTGGGCAAACAGCCCCGTTCATCGTTCCCTCCTCATTGTACTCGGAGCTCCGCTCCTTTTATTTTAGTACACTCCGATATATGGGGTCCGTACAAATTTACTAGTATTTCCGGCTATCGATATTTTCTTACTTTTATTGATGATTACTCTCGCATGACGTGGTTATATCTCCTTCGGGATCGCTCTGAACTTCCCCGCGTATTCCGGGCTTTCATACTTGAGACTCGCACTCAGTTCTCTGCGCCTATTCGCACTATTCGTATTGACAATGCGCGGGAGTACACCAGCCATACCTTTGCCACTCTCTGCTCTGAGTTCGGCATTCTTCACCAAACCTCATGTCCGTACACTCCACAACAGAATGGTGTCGCCGAGCGCAAGAATCGTCACCTTCTTGATGTCGCTCGCTCCCTTATGCATCAAATGCAGATTCCCAAACCATACTGGAACTACGCGCTCTCCACGGCTTGCTTTCTCATCAACCGCCTCCCGTCTTCCGTCCTCCAGTATGCTACTCCCTTCAGCCTCCTCTTTCCCACAACTCCGCCTTTTCCCGTTCCTCCACGGGTGTTTGGGTGTACCTGCTACGTTCACCACCTCGGTCCCTCCACGGACAAATTGGACCCTCGTGCCACCAAGCATATCTTTGTGGGGTACTCGCGCACTCAGAAGGGTTATGTATGTTATTCGCCTGCTACCCGCAAGGTTACTGTCTCGGCTGACGTGACTTTTCGTGAACATATTCCATTCTTCCCTGCTCTAGATATCGCTCTGAGTCCAGATCCCGTCGTTCGTCCTGTCATTCCTGCTCCTCACTCCTCATCCTCTCTGTCTTCCCTACCTCATGTCCGTCCACCACCACCGGTTATCCGGGTCTATTCTCGTCGCTCTCCTCATCCCGTTGTCCCTCTGCAGTCGGCTTCGCCCTCTGGTGCTCTGCTCCCTGCTGCTGCGGCTCCCGTCTCTACCGCTCATCCAATGGCGAATTACGTCTCTCTCCATCGTCTCTCTCCCTCTCTTCTTCACTTTGCCACCTCATTATCCTCTGTTTCGTTCCCTAACTCTTTGCAGGAGGCGCTTCACCATCCTGGCTGGCGGGCTGCCATGGACGAAGAAATGACGGGCATCTGGGCCAACCAGACCTGGGTCTTGGTTCCCTTACCTCCCGGTCAGCACCCTGTTGGGTGTAAATGGGTGTTCGTCATCAAGCATGCTCCGGATGGAACTATTGCCCGACTGAAGGCCCGTCTTGTGGCCCGTGGCTTCACACAACAGGAGGGCCTCGACTATGAGGAAACCTTCTCTCCGGTGGCCAAGCTTAACATTGTCCGCGTTCTTCTCTCCGTCGCGGTGCACCGCCACTGGCCCCTTCATCAACTCGATATCAAGAACGCCTTTTTGAATGGCGACCTTCAGGAAACCGTCTACATGCGCCAACCGCCCGGGTTTGAGACCACGGGGGAGTCTCGGGTATGTCTTCTCAAAAAGTCAATTTATGGTCTCAAACAGTCCCCTCGGGCGTGGTTTGACAAGTTTAGCAAGGTGGTTCGGGACATGGGGTTCACTCGGAGTTCTGCAGATTTCTCCCTTTTTACCCGACACCAGGCCACTGGCACCGTCCTTCTGCTGGTTTATGTTGATGACATCCTTCTCACTGGGGATGACTCAAAGGGGATTCAAGACGTCAAACAACATCTGAGCACTGTTTTTCAGACTAAAGACCTGGGGAAACTTCGCTACTTCCTTGGTCTCGAGATCGCCCGGCGGCCGGACGGGTTGGTGCTCTCCCAACGAAAGTACTGTCTCGATCTTCTCAAAGATGCTGGTCAGTCTGGTTGCAAGCCAGCTTGTACCCCGATGGAGGCAAATCACAAACTATGCGCTCATGCTTCGGATGACGATTTGCTACTTCCGAACCCGGAATACTATCGACGTCTTGTGGGCAAGTTGATCTATCTAACAGTCACAAGGCCGGATATATCGTTTGCAGTTGGGGTTGTCAGTCGGTTCATGCATGCCCCCCGGGCTTCTCATCTCCAAGCGGTTGAACGGATTCTTCGATACCTTAAGGGAGCTCCGGGTCAAGGGCTGGTTTACAAAACCTCCGACTCTGCTCCCGCATTGGTTGCCTATTCTGATGCCGACTATGCGGGTTCCCTGGACGATCGAAGGTCAACTAGTGGGTTCTGTACTTATTTTGGTGGTCATCTTATTACGTGGAAGAGTAAGAAACAAGCTGTGGTAGTCCGTTCCTCTGCAGAAGCTGAATACCGATCGATGGCCTCGGTTGTCTCATAACTCACATGGCTTGAAAGTCTCCTTACTGGGAGTAAAACTCCCCTCCTCTGCTGTTCTATTTTGTGATAGTCAAGTCGCCATACACATCGCAAAGAATCCGGCGTTTCATGAGCGCACCAAACATATCGAAGTTGACTGTCACTTTGTTCGTGAGAAGGTTCAATTGAAGAAACTTGAATTGAAGCATGTTCCAGGAACTGATCAAGTTGCCGACATCCTCACAAAGGCCTCATCAAGTACCCTGTTCTACCAGTGTTTGTCCAAGCTGGGTGCATATGACCTATACGCTCCAGCTTGCGGGGGAGTGTTGGGAAAAGCCCACTTAAACTAGGCCAATTTGTATAATAGCATTTATTGTTTTTCTCTCCTCTCTTTAGTCCCACATTGTGTATAGGACTTTCCTCTCTCTTTCTCTCATCTATATATATGTACTCATTCATTGTATTTGTACCAAGTGGACATATATACAAGGTTGGCTTTCTCCATTTCTACAGTTTCCATTTTTCTTTTATAATATAATATAATCTCCCCCCTCTCTTCCTCTTTATTCTACTTTCTTAAGATATGCCATATCTACCCATCTATAGCATATTATATAGGAAATTAAGGCAATAAAATGAAAAGGTATATACTGATAGAAACAGATACATGTGCAATCAGCTGCATTTCTAGTAAGATAATTATTACCTTCTCATAGAAGCAACGAAATGACCAGGATACAGTTGTACAAGTCCTACGCAAAAGAAGGAAAAGTCGTCAGGAGTTTATGTTTATAATTTAAAGGCGCGAGTTGTGGCTACTAAAGATTCTTAAATGCTCGTAAAAACTCCCTTGAGATCTAACACAAATTAATGCTTGCTTCCATTTCACCTCAAACAGAACATGAAAGGATCAACATTAACATAAAAGAAATTAATGCAGAAGAAATTAACCTAGAGGAACACAATTATTTACTGATAATAAGAGTGAGATTTAAAATTGCTACATAACCATGACAAATTTGCAGTCAAAGAATCTTAAGTTAATTAATCTAAAACTTATTCCTTCAGCACGATATACAATAAAAATTAAACATTCACTAAGCTGTTAATTTCTCAATGAATTGAAGCATGGCCTGATTAAACACTTGTTGAATCAAGTGCAACTGCCTTATTCTCTACCTACTCTTAACCCTTTACTTCTCATCAAAATACTTGGCTCGCTATCTTTTAACTGAATCTCCACCCAACACTGTGATCCTCAAAATCCATGCTGAGTCTGCCTCCCACCACCTCTTCTACAAGCCTAGCATGGAAAAAAAACACTTCCTTACTTCTCTATTATTTTAATCCAAAAGTTCTACAAAAGTTTGGATTTATGTGCTCCCATGGTATTGCAAGCTTGTTCTTTTTCCTCTCTACCAGTCATACTATCTAAAGAGCTCTCTATTTCCCTCCCTGGTAGTCTCTATAGTACAATAATAAGCAAGTACACATTGTTTTATAAAATATAGCTTGCACCGGAGAAAATATCAATATAAATTGATAAAGAAACATATACATTCAGTACAAAGGATGCTTAAAATAGATTGGACGATATAAATGTGTGTGAACAAGACTAATATGCATCTTTCTTGTATTAAGGAGAGATTTAACTTTGTAGGAACCTAAAATCATATAAATTGATTCACATGTGAGTTAATGCATGATAAATGTTAGGTGCACGCCATCCTATATAACTGAGGCGAGTTAGGGCTTCTTCCATTATCTGGATATGGTGCTATCGGTGTTTTCGGTGTGCTCCCGCTTGAGGATGGATCGGGCTATCGGAGCAGAAGGTACTTCCAGTCGCGATCCCACTACTTGTTGATTGATCCCGCAGATCGATCATGCGCATCTTTTGCCGATCGATCCGCCGTCGTTTGATCCTGCCAAACGGTTGGCAGTCGTTCCGGCCGATCGATCTGCCGCAATTCCTGCCGACCATTCCTGTACATCTTCTGCTTCGCTCCTCCGAACCTCTTCCCGCTCACAGATCGCGGCCCAAAGAGCGTCGATCTGATCCCATCGTGGAAGACGCCCGCTGATCCCGTCGTGGAAGTGCAGATCCTGTCGAAGCCCTGCTGTCTTCTTCCTTCCTGCTCCCCTTTTTTCATTGTTTTTGTCTACATAGCCTCACCTCCACTCTGTGTTCCCCGCTGCCACTACTGTCACAACTTAGGAAACATCCGTTCAGAGTGTCGCAAGTTACAACGTGTCCTAAGCCAGCAGCACGCACCACATCGAGTTGCTCCTAGCAGTCCCATCTCTGTACCTGATCAGACCATGCAGTTTGCTCAGTAGCTCTCTCTGAGTAGTGTCACCTCATCCCCGCATTTGTTGCCAGCCATGCCTCCGTTTCACAGATCGACTCAGTCGTTGCGTCATCCTCAGCAGGTATCAGTAAAGCTTCTTGGTTACTTGATTCTAGTGCATCTTTTCATATGACTTTTGGTGCAGCTCCCTTACATTCCTGCCGGCCTTCTCCTTCTGACCTACGTGTCATCATTGTCAACGGCACGACCTTGCCTGTGACTTGTTGTGGTACCCAATGGTTCATCTGCACCTTCACTAGGGTGAACCCTAGTTCTCCTGAGGCGTGAATGAACAAAGGTTCTTTGTCACCTCCACTCGGACGAGACCCCGTGCCTCCTAAGGCGGGAACGACAAAGGTTCTTTGCCACCTACACCTGGACGGACCCCGGTCCTCCTGAGGCACTGATGCAATCAACTCTCCATGAACTTCATATTTGTTAGTCAACTTGCTTCTCGAGGTTATCTTGTTACCTTTGATACTCTTTTGTGTCATGTGCAGGATCGTCACACTAGGAAGCTCATAGGAACTGGCTGTCATTGTAGTGTGGTTTATGTGCTCGACCATCTCCGCCTTCCTTCACCCACGTCGTTATCACCTTTCCCTAATGTCGTCCCTGTTGCATCTCCTATCTGTCTTTCATCAGTCAGCTTTACACAGTGGCATCACCGTCTCGGCCATCCTAGTGGAGCTCGTCTATCCTATCTTATTCGTCAGGGTATCTTAGGTCGTGTGTCTGTTGATCGCTCGCATTCATGTACGAGTTGTAGGCTTGGCAAACAACTACAACTCCAATATCAGTCCAGCGAATCTCGCTCATCTTTTTCTTGTGCTTTAGTTCATTCTGAGGTATGGGGTCCTGCCCCTTTTATTTTAAAAGGTGGTCATCGTTATTATGTTATATTGTTAATGATTTCTCTCGTTATACATGGGTTTACATGATACGTTCTTGCACTGATTTCTTTTGCATTTACGTTGAGTTTGTCTCTATGTTGCGTACTCAATTCTCCACGTCTATCCACACTTTTCGCTCTGATTCAGGGGGGAATACCTGTCACATGTTTTTCGTGACCTGTTGGCCTCTCATGGTACTCTACCTCAGTTATCCTGTCCCGGTGCTCATTCTCAGAATGGCACTGCGGAAAGGAAACATCGTCATATCATTGAGACGGTTCGTACTCTCCTTATTGCCTCTCATGTGCCTCCACACTTTGGGCTGAGGTCATATCCACTGTTGTATATCTTATCAACCTCCAGTCATCCTCTTTCTTACAGGGTAGCAGTCCTGGTGAGCGTTTGTTTGGTTGTCCACGTTATGACCATTTGTGTATGTTTGGTTGTTTATGTTATGTTCTTCTTCCTCCTCGTGAGCGCACCAAACTCTCTGCTCAGTCCACCGCTTGTGTTTTCACTGGTTACAGTCCGGAACATAAGGGCTATAAATGCTATGATCATATAGCTCATCGTGTTCATATCTCTCGAGACGTTACTTTTGTTGAGGACCGTCCTTTCTTTGTACCATCCTCACATTCGTCTCCTTCTACCTCTACTCACATTTCCACTACAGTTGATGACGTTCTTTTTCTCTCCATACCACCGTTTGTGTCACCCTCCTCTGAGTCACCTCACACTCCGTCTCCACCAGTCACTGTATCTTGTCCTTCCTGAGTCATCTTTGCAGTCTCTTGACCTTCCTGTCGAGGTTCGTGCTCTTGTTCTTCCTGAGTCTTCCCCACAGTCTCCTGATTTTTCTGTTCAGGTCCGTGCCCCTCCTCCTCAGCACTATGCTCGACATTATGTTCGGCGGTCTTGTCCTACAGATGCACCATCTGTCCCTCTGCATCAGATCTCTTCCAGTGAGTTACATGTGGATGATCCTCCAGCACGACGCGACCCCACTCGTGATCGACATCCTCCCGATCGCCTCAACCTTGCTACTCAACTGCTTGATCTACCGGTCTCTGACCTATCAGCCCTTCCAACGACTACTTGTGGTGTTCCAAAGCCTAGTACCTACAGGGAGGCTGTCTTGATTCCTGAGTGGCAGGCCGCCATGTCTGAAGAATTGAGTGATTTGGAGTGCACTTCTACGTGTGATCTTGTGCCCGCTCGGATGGCACAGTGGAGAGATACAAGGCCTGGTTGGTGGCCCGTGGCTTTCATCAGGAGCACGGCCGGGACAATGATGAGACTTTCGCTCATGTGACTCACATGACTACTATCAGGACCCTCATTGTCGTTGCAGCCGGCCGTCGGTGGTCATTGTTTCAGCTGGATGTGAAGAATATTTTTCTTCACGGTGATTTGCAGCAGATGTATATGCTTCCTCCCTCTGGCCTCTCTACTGCTCCTAGTCTTGTCTGTCATCTCCGTCAAGCTCTTTATGGTCTCAAACAGGTTCCACGAGCCTGGTTTGAGCGTTTTAGTTCAGCAGTCCTTGCAGCTAATTTTCAACCTAGTCATTATGACCCAACACTTTTTGTCTACTCCTCATCACGGGGTCAGACTCTTCTCCTGTTATATGTAGACGACATGATTATCACAGGTGATGATCCCGCTCATGTTGAGTTTGTCAAGCATCACCTTCAGCAACAGTTTCAGATGACTGATCTTGGCACACTGAGTTACTTCTTGGGCATCGAGTTCTCTGTCACTCTCACTGGCTATCAGTTATCTCAGCAGCGCTACACCTTTGATTTACTAGCTCGTGTTACTCTGTCTGACACTCGCACTGATACAACTCCCATTGAGCTCCACCTTCAGCTATGTCCTAATGAGGGCTCTCCTCTCTCCGATCCGACACGGTATCGCCATATGGTTGGGAGCTTGGTTTACTTCACCATTACTAAACCTGACATTGCCTTTGTTGTTCATGTGCTGAGTCAGTTTGTGAGTGCTCCCACAACAGTTCATTATGCTCATGTGTTGTGTGTTTTTCGATATCTTCGTGTTGCTATATCTCGTGGGCTATTCTACCCCTGCAACGGCTCACTTTAGTTACAAGCTTATTCAGATGCTACAAGGGTAAGTGATCCAGTTGATCGTCATTCTATCACCGGCTTCTGCCTCTTCTTGGGCCCTTCACTCATTGCCTGGAAATCCAAGAAGCAGGCTGGAGTTTCTCATTCTAGCATAGAGGCAGAACTTCGTGTCATGGTCACTACAGTTGAGGATATTGTTTGGCTTCATTGGCTGCTTGTTGATCTTGGTGCTGCTCCCTCTGGTCCTACCACTCTATATTGTGATAACACCGGCGCTATCCAGATTACTTTGAATCAAACCAAGCACTCGCTCTCCAAGCATATTGGTGTTGACGTCTTCTTCCTCCATGATCAGCACACTCAGGGCACTCTTGTTCCTCATTATGTTCCCACCGAGCGTCAGCTTGCCAATTTGCTCACCAAGCCTCTGACTTGCGCTCAACATGAGTCTCTTCTCTCCAAATTCTCGATGTATAATCCCCTGTGAATTTGAGGGGGGTGTTAGGTGCACCTCATCCTATACAACTGAGGCGAGTTAGGGCTTCTTCCATTATCTGGATATGGTGCTATCGGCGTTTTTGATGTGCTCCCGCCTGAGGATGAATCGGGCTATCGGAGAAGAAGGTACTTCCTAACAATAAATACTAGTACTTCATCACTAATTGTTAAATTACCTATTTTGAATAAATTATAACTTATTCTTCATTACTTCTTGTAAAATTACCTACTATGAGCAGATTAAACAGGAATACAGCGATGTATTAGAAGGGCTTGCATTAAAATTCCCTTATTATTCATCTTTTATACATTTATACTACATAATATACAAAGGAAAGGTAACAAGATGAACCTAACGGTCTCACCGAGGAATTAATCACAGTCTATATGAGTAACGTTGCCTGAGATCCATGTGGTTGGAAACTAACCTTACGGCGCCATTTTAAGGAGGCATGAGATGGTTTATCCATGCGGTCATCATTTTTTCAAAAGGTTGTGGATCACAGTCTTGAAGAAAAAATCATTTTAAGTGAGGTGAGAATGTCGTAATAGGTTTTACAATCTGCAGTTAATTAATTCTCATTAATTGTTTTACCTGATAAATAATTAAAGACGGGATGTTGGCTCAGTGATTAACGGGAAATAAATGTGCGTGAGTATACATATTGTTGCTAACATAAGCTGCGCAGGGAGAGACTTGAAGCACCATTTCTAGTATAACTAAATAGAAAAAGCATGCATAGAATAAAAAATTGAATTTACTAATTTATAGCAGTTAGCTAGCAGTTGTTCATCAAAGCCAAGCCTCGTGCACTATTGAGAAGTGAAAAGAAGATAGCTCAAACAAAACTGTACTTAGGTGGCTTAAAAGACTCTCCAACTTGGCGCCATAGCTTGCATGAAGTCACCTAGAAAGATAGGGCAAACAAAATAAGATTGGCGTATAAGAAAATATATAAGTAAATAAGATGGGCAGGGATCAACAACCCAGCTAAATTACTAATAATCAAGGGAAACTTAAATTTTAGGATACAAATTTGCAAGAAAAACTGGGTATCAAAATTGTTAAAGATGATGGCATGTATCTTCTAAAATGTGGCATGATAAAGAAAATATAAAATAGGGGTGAAATTGTGGTAGATGAAAGTTATTGTAAACATGTACTTCTGGTATGGGCTTCGCGCTCAGATGTTATGTTATCTTTAATCGAGTCCATCAGACTTTTTATTGTTGTCTTTAATTAGGTTTTATTATTAATTACCTTTTATGCAAGTCCAAGTGTTTGGGACATATTTTATAGAAAGATAGGACATTTCTTTTAGAGAAGTATGTCACTGCGTCAGGTGTACGAGCGCCACAACACCACTGTAGGAAACTTTTATTCCCTTTGGTTAGACATATCAGATAGTGTAGCATAGTAAGATTATCCATTATTCAAAATGGTATATCCAAAATAGTATTTTTCATAGCAAATTAGACTTTCATAAAACTTAGGAAAATTATGAAAGTATGTTATCACATGAATAATTAGGGTGCGGGTAATTATTAGATCTGTGAATTTGAATTTTAGAGAGTAACAAATAAGAGATACTACTCAAGGCACGCAAATGAGAACGAAAGTAGGGTAGCACCAGATAATATATGATTAGAAAGCATGTTTGAAACTTCTTTTTATACTAGATAGAGACGCACTATCTTTCTTGTGGGTTGTAGTATACCCTATGAGTCGAAATGTTTGGGAGATGTACCCCGATTTAAAATATTAGTGGATTCGAGTCTGTATCGCAAGACACTAGAACACTTGAGTTCGTTAGTAGGACTCAGATCGTTAGATTATTATTGCACGACAGAAACTACTTTGTCGAGAACTTTATTGAAGGACAACCATAAGTGAATTTAGAATTCAAGTTTAGACTCAACCCTAGAAACTCCTAGTTAACCAAATTAATCAAAACTTGAGTAAACTGCACACAATATAATTAATTAGAACAGTTATTTATCGTGCTAGTTTTTTTTTAGAAAAATCATACATAGTACACTAGCGTACAGTTATTTATCGTGCTAGTTTTATTTTAGAAAAATCATACATAGTACACTAGCGTACAGTTATTTATCGTGCTAGTTTTTTTTTAGAAAAATCATACATAGTACACTAGCGTACAGTTTTTCATAGCACGTGAAATATTTTTTAAAAAAAAAATCATGCATACATTTCTTTCAAAATAATTTTTAGTGTCACTAGGAGAAGTAACTTTTCTTACTTTCCCTTTAGACTGACTCGTGTTTGGGCATGTTTTTACAGCGGACTCAAGTGGAAAACTCCGCATAGAATGAGCGTATTATTGGAGTTACTCATATAATTTGTTTCCCTTTCAGTTGTTGTTTTATTTTAAGTACTGTACTGTTTAGTTCATGGACAATTGTAATATTAACGTTTAAGAGTTTTCTTTATGTCACATTTTATAGTAATTCAGATGTTCAGTTGTTTGGTTCTTATTTATTTTCTAGTGGCTCTATGAATTCAGCTTGATGAACTGCAATTTTACCCTTAGTTGTACTTTTACTTCTGTTGTAAGCTTATTTTCAAATCTTTTCAATTATATCTACTATGTACTAGTTTTAATATTTTTTCTTAGTTTACTGCTTATTGCTGGACCCGGACGGGCTGCTGATGTGTGGTTAAACTAGGATGGGGTGTTCCATTTTGTGTTATTTTTTTACGTATTGTGTCCATTTTCGTAAGCCCAAATGGGGGGGGGGGGGGCGTGTTTGTGGACTTAAATAGTGTCTGGTTGGATTTGGATGGTATGTAAGAAATTAGAAGTCAAAAAATCTCTCTCGCTTAATCTCCCGCTTTCCCCATCTGTCTCTCCCTAAACCCCGCGGAAAGAACATGTGCGTGCCCTAGCCGCAAACCGCGTCCGCCCCGCCTTCCCGATTCGACGTCGCCACTCGCATCATCTCTGCCTCGCCGCCAAAGCTCCATCGCTGGTCCCTGGGTCAAAGGGGAAGGCCCATAACACATCGCTCACTCATCCATCCTCTATGGTGATTGTAATCTCCTTGACGGGCGTATACTCAACCTTAGTGATGAACTCGCCCTCTTCTTCAAACAATAAGTTCCTAGTCGGGCGTTGTGCGACCATATGTCCCCTTCCAAGGCACTTGAAGCATTGTACGTCTCCCGGCTTAGGAGCTCCAAGAATAATCGATTTGTCTTGTGCATCTGCAGGGGTGCGAGGAGGCATTGTGGCAGTGGACGTGGTAACCTGGTTTCTACTACTAAGTATTTGGTGGTTAATCGCTAAAAATTAAATGTGATAATCATATGATAGGCATTTTTATTCTCTAGAATTCATAAGAAACTAACCAATAATGATAAAAAATGTTTTTACCAACTGTTCATGATGGTCCATAATTAGTTAAACAATAAGATGAGATAGAAACCTGTTCATAACCACCCAGCCTTGTAACTGCCCTCCACAATCTGGGGAGGAAAATTAGCTATCATTCAATATGGCTATATTAACAGATATCAAAAGTGATGAACTAAAACTTACTTCAAACAATTTAATCCTTCCCCATAAAATTTGGGTGGCTTAAACTCTAGGCTCCTCTCCTTGAAGAAATTCTCAAGCTCTTTCATAAAGGCAGCTTGTTCTTCCTCGGTTCCTGGATCATCTCCTGCACCAAAAATTGGATCAAAGGAGAATGATTGGTTGAAATCACCTGCTTGAGCATGATTATCACCATCTACTCCTTCATGTTTCATTGTAAAGCAAGATCCATTGTGATTATTGCTTTTATCTGCTCTTAAATCAGCGTCTAAGGTTCTGTTGGAAACCTCTTTATGATCTTTTTCTATTTCAAACACTTCCTCGGTGATAACTTCATGATCTAAATCAGCCTGAGGATTAAGATTCGTTGATGGCATATCTAAGTCCATTGCTATCTCTTGGGCTGCATCCTCAGAAACAGTTCTCCCAACAATGTCTGTTTGCAACTGAGCATTCTCCTCGCCCACAGTTTTCGTAATCAGAGATGGAAATCCTTCACTTTCCTCTTTTACATCAGTTTTCACAGCTTCAGGGACTCCTGAATTTTCCAGCACTGCCTCACTGTTCTCTGCTGATCTACTCATTGTGACTGTATATCTCCAAAAGCTCGAACTTAAAAGTTGCAAGCTTATCAGCAAAAGCAAATCCCAAGCTGAGATCCGCCCAGCTTCCTGTTTGTGGTTTACCTATTTTGCGCGGATCACCGAAAACCTTCTGCAGCGATTCTAAGAATGGAGCGAGGGTGATTTGGTGGATAGCACTGTTCTTCGCGTAAGAAATCAAGACCTCATAACATCATCCTTCTTTCATCTACTTGCAACAAAATATTTCATTCCAATTCCCTGAAGAACTTTCATGACATCAGAAAGAAAAAATGTATTTTAAGTGAGGGGCGATTAATGTTTTCTAAATCCTAAAGGAAAACCCTACTCCCCCGTCTTCCGGGAGACCGAGACGTAAATTCAAGCTAACGTGGTGAATCCAGGTTAGGCGAAATGAGCTGAGAGGCATGGAACGTAAGATGGGATAAACTTTAAAGCCTGCATGTGAAGCTATACCTCGCAAACCACGGTCCAGCGTAGAGCTTAAACATATAACAGTGATCTCCAATGGCGGATTAGGGTTTGGCTTGCTCCCTCCTGAGAAATCTCCGCTGGGAAGAAGAAGAACGGATCCCGAGCATATCACAGAGGTGAAGAATCGCGTCACCGTTTGACGAGTCGCTTGCTCTATCTATTTCGCTCCTCCTGGGGAAGAAGAACCAGATCAGGTGTCATAAAATCGGGAAAACATGGAATTTTTCACTAGAGCTAAGTTCACGGCATCACCTATGGTGAAAAATTTTATTGCCGTCCTCATTATAAAGTTGTGGAAGTTTAGGTTGTGTTTGGAGTGGCTTATCCCATCTTATTTGCTACGGTGAGGTTGGACAAAAATTTCATTGTCATAGAATATATGTTTGGCATCACAAATGTTACAGAAAAGAAATTAGTTTGAGCCATGAGATTTTGGTATGACAATGACATTTTTGTCCAACCTCACCGGAGAAAATAAGCTGCGTCAAACTCAGCCTAAGGCTGTGTTTTGAGAGTGGGGTGCCGCAGATTTTCGCACCGCCCCATCAAACATTTTTTGGGGTAAGCTCATCTGCAACCAGCTATGTGCTCCTCCATGCGCTGCTTCCCAGTGTGACATCTTGTTATAGCTCACCTGCCATCATCCATGCGCCGCTGCGCCTGAAACTGTATGCTCTCTTTTCTCCTCCCACACTAAAGCAGGGGGTGATTCGCGGAATTCGTGTGCGCATCATCTCTATGTGACATCTTGTTGAAGCTCATCTGCCACCAACGATGTGCTCCTCCTCCATGAGGTCCTTCCTGGTGCGACATCTTGTCGGAGCTCATCTGCAACCAACTATGCGCTCCTCCTCCATTCGCTCCTTCCCGGTGCGACATCTTGCTAGAGCTCACCTGCCACCAGTCATGTGCCACTCCACCTGAAACTGTATACTCTATTTTCTCCCCCCGCCTTGTATAAATATCATCTTCCTGTGTTGTTCACCACCCACATCTAGCCCTAGGGATCCAGCGCCGACTCCATTGGAAATTTTAGATTTCTATGTTTCTGGTTTTTCTTGTGTTGTGTTAAATTTATGTTATTATTTGTTGCTTCTATATCTAAAAAATGGATTACACATGATACGGTTATTTTGTCAAACAGCTTAAACAACTTTTTAATTTGAAATAGCGTTGCAAACATTGTTCTTTCAAATAATTTCACAGATTATGCTATCACTTTGCAAAACAGTTAATTATTCTACCACTGTTTTCCACCATCTGCAGGCTCCTTCACATGTGAATTGGAGGGGGAGACTTCTTCACTCCACACGAACTGGAGGGGGCGGCACTTCATATGAGAACTTGATGAAAGGGGATGTGATTCCTCTTTCTCATCGGGGTGCGACTTTGATGTTTCGTTGGGATCGGAACTTAAAAACTACTTACATGTCACGATAAAGCGAACAAAATCCAAACCAAATGCCCAACAAACCACAACCTTTGTTCGTGATCCGGATCCACCGTCTGCATTAAGCACTCTCTACAGAAAACACCAACTATGTGAAGGCAACATTGCATGTACCACAACCTCAGAAACCTGAGGCACCTGCCAGCTTGATTCAATCAACTCATCGTTGCTCGAGCTCAACCCCTGAATGTCGATGCAACTGGATCGCTAAATCTGACTCACCTAATCAGGGTCTCTGAAGGCGTTTCCCTGCACCACCTCGGGTCCTCGGTCATACACACTGTCAGCCGCAAAAATCGTGGGCACACCACCCCGCATCGTGGTCCCCAAGAATCTGTACAATCTATCGTGATGTATAGCTTACATAAGCACGGTGCGCCCTCGCGTCGTCGTCAGACCCCTCCCTCTTGTTGCAAAATTGCATCTACAGGAGTCTGATTTGCCCAGCAGTATCAAATTTTTGTATAGCTTGGGTACCGAGTATACCCGCTCAAGCATATGCACTACTGCGTCATGCGTTCTGATATATACCATTCATGTCCCTCGTGCCTGCACATGCTAAGTTGCAGCCCAAAAATACTGACCCATTCATCAGCTCATATAAACTAAATATCCCCACATATGAGAAAATGTGTTGTGAAACACCAGAATCTAATATTCATCTATCAGAGTCACTTTGACTCTCAATGGAGAGAGCGTCATCACTTTTTGCTGTCAGGTTTAGCATTGTCTTGTCCGCACTCTAGGCATCCCTGAAATTATGCGCATGTTGCGAACAATTCCGGATATGCGAGCTCTAACTGCAGTTATTGCACGCTTATGCCTTCCTCGATGCATATCCGTCTCATGCACTCCTAGATCCCTTCATGAACTGACTTCCTCGTCCTCCTACTGTTAACACATGTTGCACTCCCAAGAGCAGGGTCTAACAATATCTAACTAGATAGTAACGCAGATGTGATATACTCCTAGTCTATTAATGTTGAATCAGGAAAAATCTCTACTCCAAAATTCGGATCAAGGCAGTCTAAAGTTACCGATTCTACAGTCTGACGTCATAATTCAAATGTCTATCGCGGGAGAGATAAAACTATCTATGAGCACACCCCGAGTGACGTACCCGAAAGTTTGAGAGAAACTTCCCTCCGCAACCAAAAGGTTGGGCGAGGTACCGAGCAAGCATGGACTTGGTGAGTATACACTTGGGAGGACCTCAACCTCTTCCAAATGTTCATTTCTAGTGCCCTGGGGGTCTATTTATAGAGAAATCTTGGGAGGTATAGACGAGTATCCAGCCTCTGCCAGCGAGCTCCAAGGGTCTACTCGTGTGGTACTCGCCCATACTCGCCCAAGCTTGCCTCTCATGGCCCAAGTTCGTCTCTGCTCGCCCAAGCCCGCCTCTGATCGCCCAATGGTCTGCGAATAACCATATTCTTAGGTACTTCTGATCTCGATAAATTACGGGTTATACAATTAAGTTCTTCTCATATAGTAGCGTGGTCTGCATATTCTTGTAGGAAGACGGGAGCGGGGTAATAAGCAAATGGGTATTGTCTTCTCCCTCCACCTTCACACATACCACATGCAGTTGATTAAGAAGGCCATAAATACGTTGAAGTCTTCATGTAGGTTACCACTTTAACACATCGTCAGACTGTATGGTCGTTATTTCAGCAATAAACTCATAATCAATGACATACTCATCTACAATCCCTCAATCTTCTTCCACAGCTAGACATTGGACTTTTCGACGTTGATGTTGAGCAAGACCTAGTCATCGATGCACATCCTGATGACACTTGCGGTGCGCTTATCCAACTAAAGCCATCCTGAATCCTTTACCAGAGTAGGAAAAGAATCACGTCCCTCGTAACACTCGCATCAAAACCTGCTCAACCTACATGTCATTAACCATAAATCTGTCATGGGCGGAAGTTCCCGCTACCGTCAAACTTCTCTATATAGTATCTACCCAACATTATTTTGTTTCTCTTAGGTTCCCTTAGCGTCTTTAGGCAATCTGATTAATTCATAAGTCAAATTTAAGAAGGTAGAGAGTGAACTAGTATCGTCACCTATCGTTGCACAAACCTAAACTAGAACGTCCAATTAGACACCTACAAACCTGCCTTTGATACTGTACAACCCTGTATTCGTGAAGAGTGGGCCCAAAACAAGGCAGAAGCGTTTTTAAGCTTTTTGGAGATTTTGCACTATCGGTGGCCAATTTTGGCTCTAGCTTGGAAATATACTATTAGGGGGAGGAAAATTTGGCCTCCCCCAATGGCTCCTTGACAGGGGGGGGGGCGGCAAGTTGGCTAGCACCCGCCCCGGCCTGTTGAGTCCAAGGTAGGGGCAGGCGAGACGGCCGGGAACCGATTTCGCGCGGGCGGTCTGCTCGCGGGCGAGACCGCCGTGGCCTGTCTCTCTCCCGGGCGGCCTTCTCGCGGGCGAGATGCCCGGGCGCCAGTCTTGTCCAGGCGGCCTGCTCGCGGGCGAGACGGTCGCGGCCTGGTTCTCGCCCGGGCGGCCTGCTCGCGGCGAGACGACCGGCGGCCTTGTCTCGCCCAAGCGGCCTGCCCGGCGGCCTGGAACCGCCTCGGGTGTTTGGGGCGGGGTGTTGGCAGCGAGCTTTTACCGTTGTGCCCCTGGGGGTGTTTTTACCCCTCTGCCCCCCGGTGTGGGCATTTCCAATTGGCCCAAGGTGTACTGGGCGTAAGGGTGTTTTGGTCATTTTACCCCCAGGACTTTGGAAAACTATAAATAGACCCCCTTGGGTGCCTTTGAGGAGGACTTTTTGGCTTGCTTCCTCCTCCCTTAGCTTCTTCTTGGTAGAGTAGAGAGAGCTCCTCCAAGGCACCCTAGCTCGAGCATTGGCTAGGGAGGGGAAGTGCTCAGGTAGCCTTCCGGGTGTGAGGTGGGACCTCCGCGCTAGAGCAGAGGGTCTGTTTCTAACTTCTTGATCTTTGGTCTGTGACGTTCCTCCGGGTGTAGTAGGTGTGAAGTCACCCCTTTCTAGGGACCCCGAACTCCACAGAGGTCATTTTTGGCTTCAACATTTTGGTGCGGTGAGCGTGGAGAGTGACCAGCACAGAAGATCTCGAGAGAGTGTAATGGCAGGAGGTCAAGGAGGTGGTGATGATCTCGGCGAGCTCCCCAGCCCAGGACCCTTTGTTGGGAGGCAGGAGTTCATGGCCTCCATCAAAGGTATCATGGAGATGATGCGAAGCATTGCTCCTCATGGTGGAAGCTCCACTCCGACCCCCCAGGAGTTAGCTCCCCCTCTCGACGAGTCGACTCCCAGGGGCCTAGGCGAGATGACCCCAGCAAGGGGAGAAGGAAGTGCACCAGGAAGAAGGCCAGGGAAGGAGAGGATGGGAGATGGGGTCGAGTGAGACCTCACCGGCCGGGAGCTATTCTCAAGCCCGGCGAGTGCCAACCTCCCAGGCGAGCAGGTCGCGCGAGTGGACCAGGCGAGACCCTCCCTCAGGGGTTCACCCTTCAGCGAGCTGATCATCTCATCTTCCGTTCCCGAGGGGTTTAGAGAGCCAAACATGGCTTACTATACCGGGAAGGATGACCTCGTCCAGTATTTGCAATGGTTCGAGGATGCGGTCTCCATCAGGCCGATGACAGATGCCTTCAAGTGTCGCCTCTTTGCGATCACGTTGAAGGAGAAGGCGAGGGATGGTTTCATCAACTCCCTCAAAGGTCAATCTATGGGTTCGATGACTTGAGTCGGAGCTTTCAGCTTCGCTTCTCCACCTCCAAGAAGCAGAAGAGGAGTCCCGAGTCCATCTTCCTGATAAGGCAGGGGGCCGAGGAGTCGCTGGTCCGTTACGTAGACAGGTTCCAAGGGGATATCCTGGAGGTCCAAGAGATGCCAGGGTATGCTCTCTAGATGGCCTTCACCGTTGGGCTGAAGGAGGGCTTCTTCATGATGAGCTGAAAAGGCCCCCCTTTCCTTCGAGGAGCTGATGGAAAGGGCGAAAGAGGAGATAGCCATGGAGGCGGCCAACCCAGCATTTATCAAGAAGTTGGCAGAGCTAACAGAGACGGAGTCAAAGGAGCAAGGTGGATCGAGACATCAGGAAGGAAGAAGGAGAGAGGAGAGGAGAGCTCAGGAGGGTCCGGAGCCAGGCTGGAGGCAGCAGGGAGGACCTGCCCAAGGTTCAGGAAGAGCCTTCATCCAAGGAGGGGGGATTTTTCAGGGAGGCCAAGGGAGGTATAACTTCCAGAGGCAAGCCCCAAGACAGCTCTTACCCCCGCTGCAGCAGGCCTTGACGATAAGGAGAGGAAGAGGTAACAGGAGAGAACACCCAGTCTGTCGAAGAAGGGAGGAGCGCTACCGTACTGTGACTTCCACCAGGTGGAGGGGCACACCACAGCTACCTGCCCCGAGTTCCTGGAAGTGAGGGGGGCAAGAGGCCCCGCCCAGCCACAGCCGTCAGTGCGGGTTGAAGAGGTTCTACCCAGAGAAGGGGGTGATGATGTGTGTGAGGACCGGGTCGATGTGGGAACCCGAGATGGTATAGGAGTGATCCATGGTGGAGTGGGGATTGAGGCCACTCGGAAGGCAAGCCTCCATATCATATACCGAAGGAGCGTCGCCTCAACCTCCCAGACCCCGCCCCTAGAGGAAAAGATCACCTTCTCAGTGAAGGACCTGCCAGATCACGAGGATCCGTTCTGCGATGCGCTGGTCATCCAGACGGCCATCGAAGGCTACACCGTCTCTCGGATCTTGGTTGACAACGGAAGCTCAGTCAACGTCATTTTCAAGAAGGCGTTTGACGAGATGAAGCTGGAGCCAAGGAGGATGTTGGCCTCGGATGGACCCCTATTCGGATTTTCAGGAGAAAGGAAGGAGGTCGAAGGTGGAGTAGGACTCCAAGTAAAGTTGGGAGGGGCTTCAAGGAACTGACGGTTCGTCATTGTTGACGCTCCAAGAAGCTACAATGCCATATTCGGAAGGCCCCTCATCAGCGCCTTCTGTTGCGTGCCGTCTTCTTTCCACAAATGCCTCAAGTTCAGCTCAGGAGGGATCCAGGTCAGAGTCAAGGGAGACTCCAGGATGGAAAGGCAGTGCTACGTCACAGTCGTCAACACCATCTCTTAGTTGGCGAGGGCGGAGGAGATGAAGAGGATCATGGAGAGCTTGAGCAAGATGGAGGTCTCCGAGGGGAAGGATGACGGTTGTTGAAACCAAAAACTTGGTCTCTCCGAGGGGAAGGATGACGGCTGTTGAAACCACGATGATCATTGTAACACCCCCGATTTTCCAGTGATTTATTTAATTTCTTATTTGACGTATTATGACGTCAGAGCGTTATGTTAGCGCGTGTTGGTCATGTGACGTTGTTAGAGCGTGCTTTTAGCTCTTTAGGTTCCCTGCGTGGCTTGGTGATGCCTGGTAGCAAGATTCCCTAGCGAGCCGGAGTCTGTTTGGTGACTCGGTGGAGCCTCTTGGGGAATGCTTGTGCTTTGGCTTCGGGAGAAATTTGCCCGAGTTTTGTTCGTCGGATTTTGTTACCGACTTTGTCGTAGCGCGTTTGCGTTCGTTAGGTTTGACCGGCCAAATTTTGGGATTTGCGTCGGGAGTGGAAAATTTTATATTAGGAAATTAGATCGGCTAATTTTAGACTTGCTCGTCAAGTTCCGTCGCGTTCCGAGCATTTTTGGAGCCTCGGCGCGCGATTGAAGTTTGTATGTTTTCGCGTACGCCGTTAAATTTAGAAATTATTATCTCGAAAACGGTGCGTCGGAATTCTATTTCGACTTCGCCGTTGGATTCGTAGCGTCGTCATTCGCCTACGGTGCGAATTTCGTTCGATTCGGCGTGCGTTTGGCCCTCCGTAACGATATAAGGTTATATCATTTTTTTATAAATATTATTTATATATATATATAAAGAAATAATATAAAATAAAATAAAAAAAAAAGAAAAATTCGGTGAGAATGATTCTCACCGAATTCAAGTTCGGTGAGAATCATTCTCACCGAACAGTTGTGTTAGTTTTATATATAAAAAAATATATATAAATAAATTAATTAAGTTATATTTATATAAAAAAAAAATAAGAGTAAACCTTTCTTCTTCCCCGAACAGCAGCACCCCCCCCCCCCCTGCGACATATTTGGCGTGTGCGGAACCCTTCCGTTCGCGAATCTTCCGGCGGCCGCCACCGCCGATCCGGTGGACGGAATTTCGATCTGATCGCGGCGTTGGAAAGCTCTCGGCGAGAGCTTCGAGATCGCGGTAAGTTTTTCTCGTTTCGGTGACCGTTTCGCCTTAGATTTTTCGGCCCTAACCCCGGTTGACCGTTTTTTCGTAGATCTCGTCTCCGCGTGCCCCCTTTTGGACGGATCTACGTGTTGGAGTATTTTTGGTGGACGTTTTCAAGAACGATTTGAGGCAAGTGGATTTCTCCCCTCTTGCGTGCCTCCATGGGTTGTTTTTCGCCTTATTTATTCTCCTTGTCGTAAAATACCGGAGTAATATAGTGAGATTAGAAATATTCCTAGGTTAGGGCTTGTGATCGGCCTAAACTAGGAAGTTATCGGAATTTATTTTAAGTATAATTCGGCGGGTAGGGGAAATAATTCGGCGGGTAGGGGAAATAGTTCGGCGGGTAGGGGGAAATAGTTCGGCGGGTAGGGGGAAATAGTTCGGCGGGTTTTGGTTGTAGAACTTGGTAGTTTTTAAGTGGTGTTGTCGGCTAGTTTTGGTGCCGAATTGTGGATCCTTAGCATGTGGTAGCTGGTTTCTGAAGGAGTATGGTACCGGGGGAGTTCGAGCCGTGGCCACCACCATTCCCTCCTTTGGACATTTTGGGTTCCTGTAAGAGGTTGGAACTCTATGTGTGTGGACCCTGTGGCGGCCCCTTTAGTACTCTTGAGACACCTGGACCTGGTTGTTCGGTTGTGACTGTTCTTAGTTTCCGACACAGGTTTGGGATTTGTGTCAGTGCTAACGATTTACAAGTTTAGGACTGTTAGTTCCTTTCATACTGTTCTTTTGATGCATATTGGTTCTCTTTTTGTCTCTGCAGGCTTGAGCGGAGTTTGGTACGTTTTAGTACTTATTGCATTTCTCTCACTTTACTGACTGTTTCACTTACATTTTGTCCCTTTTTGGATTCTTTAGCTGAGATTTTCAGCATTTCTCTTGCAGGGTTGGTAACCCTTTTTCTTTTTGCTCTTTTCATTCGATTATTATCTGATGTTTCTTTGCCACTTGTTTTATTATTTCTTGCTGAGGTGTTCTTCTTTTGAATGGCTCAGGTTCAGGTCTGTAGCCGGCTGTACGGCTAGTTTCAGGAGTTTCCTTGTGCACTGCGTTGTGGCAGTGTTTTCCTCACTTGTTGAGGTAGTTCTTTAGCTTTGTAGTAGTACAGACATACATGCTCGCCAGCGAGTTCGTGTCAGGTTGTTGACGCTCGTTGATGATTTTCCTTTGTGATACTAAGTCTTTGCTTAGCTGCTAGTTTACCTGTTTTGTGGTAGTTTCACTTGCTCTCTGGGAATGTTTTATGCTAGGTTGCTAGTTACTTTAAAACCTATAAAGAACTACTATATGTATTGCATGATCAGCATGTTTTATAAAATCTCAATCATTATTTTCCAAATGCGTAAAAAGATGGTTTTCTTTATAAATATTATAAATTGAAATCTAGGGTCTTGCATAGTGTAAGTTGTCCTCTTAGGACACTTATGCGCTCTTTTAGGATGTTAAGCATAAATGAAGTATTTTTCCGCTACGTATAAAAATAGTTTTCAAACCGTGGACTATCTGATCCACTGAGCCGAGGGATACGGCCAATTAATTTAAAAATCAGTTTTCTATTCATTTTAACTTATGATTTGAAGGTTTAGAGAGTTGCCTGAGCGTCATCAGTTATCCCCTGCTTGACGTGACATCACAGCTCGTAGTTATCTCGTGCTCTGATTTATTTTTTATGAGAAAATACGAGTTGTGACAATCATGCCCAGACCCCCTGAGGAAACCTCTCCCGATTGAGTCATGTATGTTTTTTATGTTGTAACGAGTTCAACCCCTGACCAACTAAGTCGGGGGGGGGGGTCATGTAACCCATCTTTTTTCCCCGTTTGAGGATGTTGGATTTGGTAGAGTTCAAGTGACACACCTGGTTTCCCACCCCCGAGAGGATCTCCTCAGCCAGGCTCCCACTAGTTGGTTGGGTCGAATGTGCCTCGGGGAGAGCAAGCCCCACCCTCGAGAGGATCTCCTCAGCCAGGCTCCCACTAGCTAGTTGGGTCGAATGTGCCTCGGGGAGAGTATGCCCCACCCCCGAGAGGATCTCCTCAGCCAGGCTCCCACTAGCTGGTTGGGTCGAATGTGCCTCGGGGAGAGCAAGCCCCACCCCCAAGAGCATCTCCTCAGCCAGGCTCCCACTAGCTGGGAGAGGATTTCCTCAGTCAGGCTCCCACTAACTGGTTGGGTCGAATGTGCCTCGGGGAGAGGAAGTCCCACCCCCGAGAGGATCTCCTCAGTCAGGCTCTCACTAGCTGGTTGGGTCGAATGTGCCTCGGGAAGAGCAAGCCCCACCCCCGAGAGGATCTCCTCAGCCAGGCTCTCACTAGCTGGTTGGGTCGAATGTGTCTCGGGGAGAGAAAGCCCCACCCCCGAGAGGATCTCCTCAGCCAGACCCCCACTAGCTAGTTGGGTCGAATGTGCCTCGGGGAGAGCAAGCCCCACCCCCGAGAGCATCTCCTCAGCCAGGCTCCCACTAGCTGGGAGAGGATTTCCTCAGTCAGGATCCCACTAGCTAGTTGGGTCGAATGTGCCTCGGGGAGAGCAAGCCCCACACCCGAGAGGATCTCCTCAGTCAGGCTCCCACTAGCTGGTTGGGTCGAATGTGTCTCGGGGAGAGTAAGCCCCACACCCCGAGAGGATCTCCTCAATCAGGCTCCCACTAGCTGGTTGGGCCGAATGTGCCTCGGGGAGAGCAAGCCCCACCCCCGAGAGGATCTCCTCAGTCAGGCTCCCACTAGCTGGTTGGGCCGAATGTGCCTCGGGGAGAGCAAGCCCCACCCCCGAGAGGATCTCCTCAGCCAGGCTCCCACTAGCTGGTTGGGTCGAATGTGCCTCGGGGAGAGTAAGTCTCACCCCCCGAGAGGATCTCCTCAGCCAGGCTCCCACTAGTTGGTTGAGTCGAATGTGTCTCGGGAAGAGCAAGCCCCACCCCCGAGAGGATCTCCTCAGCCAGGCTCCCACTAGCTGGTTGGGTCGAATGTGCCTCGGGAAGAGCAAGCCCCACCCCCGAGAGGATCTCCTTAGCCAGGCTCCCACTAGCTGGTTGGGTCGAATGTGCCTCGAGGAGAGTAAGCCCCACCCCCGAGAGAATATCCTCAGTCATGCTCCCACTAGCTGGTTGGGTCGAATGTGCCTCGGGGAGAGAAGCTCCACCCCCGAAAGGATCTCCTCAGCCAGGCTCCCACTAGCTGGTTGGGTCGAATGTGCCTCGGGGAGAGCAAGCCCCACCCCCGAGAGGATCTCCTCAGACAGACTCCCACTAATTGGTTGGGTCGAATGTGCCTCGGGGAGAGTAAGCCCCACCCCCGAGAGGATCTGCTCAGCCAGGCTCCCACTAGCTGGTTGGGTCGAATGTGCCTCGGGGAGAGGAAGCCCCACCCCCGAGAGGATCTCCTCAGCCAGGCTCCCACTAGCTGGTTGGGTCGAATGTGCCTCGGGGAGAGCAAGGCCCACCCCCGAGAGGATCTCCTCAGCCAGGCTCCCACTAGCTGGTTGGGTCGAATGTACCTCGGGGAGAGTAAGTCCCACCCCCGAGAGGATCTCCTCATCCAGGCTCCCACTAGCTGGTTGGGTCGAAAGTGCCTCGGGGAGAGTAAGTCCCACCCCCAAGAGGATCTCCTCAGCCAGGCTCCCACTAGCTGGTTGGGTCGAATGTGCCTCGTGGAGAGTAAGCCCCACCCCCGAGAGGATCTGCTCAGCCAGGCTCCCACTAGCTGGTTGTGTCGAATGTGTCTCGGGGAGATCAAGTTCCCACCCCGAGAGGATCTCCTCAGCTAGGCTCCCACTAGCTAGTTGAGTCGAATGTACCTCGGGGAGAGTAAGTCCCACCCCCGAGAGGATCTCCTCAGCCAGGCTCCCACTAGCTGGTTGGGTCGAATGTGCCTCGGGGGGAGTAAAAGTCTGTTTGCTCCGATGAGGATCCCGATGTCAGACTCTCACTAGCTGGTAGGGCCGGTGGTACCTCTCGTGGAGGCTAAGTGTTTTTTACCCGGAGGGGGTCTCGCCACCCAGGCTCTCATAGCTAACATGGCAGGCTGACTCCCCGGAGAGGCGCGCAAGAAAATTACACTCAGCGAATACGTTGGGTTGGACATTTCTTTCCGAGCTTGTGCCAACCTTGAAAAGAGCGGAGATTGTGTACAACCCCGTATTCGCGAAGAGTGGGCCCAAAACAAGGCATAAGCGTTTTTAAGCTTTTTGGAGATTTTGCACTCTCGGTGACCAATTTTGGCTCTAACTTGGAAATATACTATCAGGGGGAGGAAAATTTGGCCTCCCCCAATGGCTCCTTTGTTGGGGGCGGGTGCGGCACATTGGCTAGCACCCGCCCCGACCTGTTGAGTCCAAGGTAGGGGCAGGCGAGACGGCCGAGGGCCGGTCTCGCGCGAGCGGTCTGCTCGCGAGCGAGACCGCTGTGGCCTGGCTCTCGCCCGGGCGGGCTGCTCGCGGGCGAAAGGACCGCGACCTGGCTCTCGCCCGGGCGGCCTACTCGCGGGTGAGACGACCGGGTGTCAGTCTCGCCCGGGCGGCCTGCTCGCGGGCGAGACGGCCGAGTGTCGGTCTCGCCCGGGCGACCTGCTCGCGGGCGAGACAGCCGCGGCCTGGTTCTCGCTCGGGCGGCCTGCTCGCGGCGAGACGGCCGGCGGCCTTGTCTCGCCCATGCGGCCTGCCCGGCGGCCTGAAACCGCCTCGGGTGTTTGGGGCGGGGTGTTGGCAGCGAGCTTTTACCACTGTGCCCCTAGGGGTGTTTTTACCCCTCTACCCCCCGGTGTGGGCGTTTCCTATTGTCCCAAGGTGTATTGGGCGTAAGGGTATTTTGGTCATTTTACCCCCAGGACTTTGGAAAACTATAAATAGACCCCTTGAGTGCCTTTGAGGAGGACTTTTTGGCTTGCTTCCTCCTCCCTTAGCTTCTTCTTGGTAGAGTAGAGAGAGCTCCTCCAACGCACCCTAACTCGAGCATTGGCTAGGGAGGGGAAGTGCTCAGGTAGCCTTGCGGGTGTGAGGTGGGACCTCCGCGCTAGAGCAGAGGGTATGTTTCTAGCTTCTTGATCTTTGGTCTGTGACGTTCCTCCGGGTGTAGTAGGTGTGAGGTCACCCCTTTCTAGGAACCCCGAACTCCACAGAGGCCATTTTTGGCTTCAACAGATACCACACGTAAGGACTCAAGATCATAAGCAACTACAGTAACCACAGATAAACAAGAATACACAATATGCAATAAACTCAACAATCTCAACGACAAATATAAATAGCCAAATAGTTTTTATATTCAATGTATAATCCAAAATACATGACATGAAAAGAAGAATAAATGGTCTTCCAACGAGTACACTGCAGATGCACCAAACACACGATTTGCATCAAAATCTAAAATCTAGGATGCAATCTGCTTATCAGATGTGCAAGGTTCACTAGGAACCTCTGATGTCTATATACGCCATCCAACCCTTGCCACCGCCATCGAAAAATCTCATCAAGACCAACTGCACTCATGCATGCCTTCAACACCAAACTCGTGCCACTTCCACTTCATCACCAACAACCAGACCTAGTCATGCCCAAGTTGACAATAATAAAATCTCCCAACGAACTTTGGGAGGGCAACACTTATTTCGTGAACTGGACGAAAGGATCTGTGGTTCTTCTTTCCTATCGGAGTGCTACTCATGTATTGTGGACTAAAAACTCCCTCTATTTCATGACAAAGTGAACCGGAGTACGATCTGGTTTGGATCCGGATCCGAACCAAATGCCCAACATCACATTCAATTTTCAATGATCTGGAGCAATAAAAAAGAGAAACAATTGGAAAAAAAAAATAATAACGAATAGATTTCCAAATCTTAGAGGGAGGGAGGATGAAGATTGGGGGTTGGGGGCCTCTTTTTTTGATAAGTCGAGGAGAGAGGGGCAGGGGAGGAGAGCAGGGGAGGAGAGAATGGTCGTTCCAGGCACTACTCGTTTAATGGGAGGGGGAGAGGTGATGCTGGAGGCCCCCATTTCTTTAAGAGAACTCAGAGCGAAATCATCTATTCATAGATTTTTGGGGTCCGTCCAGCTGGAGGTGCCAAAGAACATTTGTTCATTCACGCCCTAGGAGGATCCGAGTCCGTCCAAGTAGAGGTGGAAAAGAACCTTTACTCGTTCATGGCTCGGGAGGACCGGGGTCCATCCATGTGGAGGTGACAAAGAACCCTTGCTCGTTCGAGTCTTAGGAGGACTGAGGTCCGTCCAGGTAGAGGAGGAGAAGAACCTTTGTTCATTCGCGGCTCAGGAGGATCAGAGTTTGACCAAGTGGAGATGACGAAGAACCTTTGTACGTTCGCACCTCAGGAGGAACGAGCTCCGTCCAAGGGATGGTGGCGAATAACCTTTATTTGTTCGCACTTTAGGAGGACCATGGTCCGTCCAAGCGAAGGTGTAGAAAGACCTTTATCTATCTCGCCTAGGAGATGTAGAAATACCTTCATCCATCTCTCCCTGACCGTTCATTATCCGGTAGGGTTGTTGCAATCGACGAAACTGAAATTAGATAGATCAATGTTGAATGAAAGTACACGGGAGTGCATACCCGACCATGCGTCTTTTATTCTGACGATGACGGAAGATAGACTGCAGATGGCGGCAGAGTTCCCTCGGTGTCCTCCGTGCATCAAGTCCTGGCGGAGCCCCCAGAAGATGTGTTCTGCAAGCTGATGTCCAATGCGACGCATTGAGCTAGCGTGTCAGCACGGAGCATCCTCGGCAGTGGCCCGGAGGATGGCATTGCATGCTGGGGTGGCTTGTAAGATGATAAACTGGACGTCGAATGTGAACAACACGAGAGGGACTTATAGAGTGATTGGCAGGATGATGCTTCCCAAGATGGGGATCGTTGGGTATCCCGCGACATGCGCGCCTCCCGAGCCAAGATGAATGTACCTCCCTGAGATTCCTACCCGGAGTAGAGTTGACAATAACAACATGTTGGCGGATACATCATCATCGATCAATGTCCTTTTTACGTCGACTGATGGGCTTCTGAGGGCCTCCTAAATGTGTTGTGGATTCGACAGAGCCCTGGTGTATCAGGGATGGTTGGTATGACCGGCTCTCATTTTCTTTCTTTGTAGTGCTACCCTCTAGTGAGTTTGGCCAGGGTCAATGGTGTAGCTGTCTTTTACCTTAAATCTCCTTGAGAAAGTCGTGACGGGCAAGCTTCTCGACTTTCTCCTTCGGGTGTACGCACTCCTCCGTGTTGTGTCCATGCCCTTGATGAAAGTGGCAATACTGGAACTAGTCCCCCCTACCGGGGGGGGCCTTGGGCCCTGAACTTGAGGGTGGTTTCAGAGAGCGTACATGATCTCTATGTGAGGTGTTGAGCTAGGCAAGGTGTGCTGCCATCCACAGCCCGTGAGGTTTGCTGGGGTGCCCGTCGCGTTTTCCGGACATCGAGCTTAGATTTTTTTCCTTCTTCCTTCCCTGGTCACCTTGTTCTTGTCGGTGGAGTGCCTTACCAGGAGTGACGCCTCCTACGAATGGTGCTCCCCGAGCCCATGCGTGGAGTGTGGCGCAGACCACTCCACCGAGTGATTGGTGGTCTGAGGGAAACAATGCATGACCGCTTTCTAGGGGGTATGCCCCCAAGGTTTGAGAGGACCCTAAGTCCCTTAGCAGAATTAGTGCTTGAGGCTGGCGCTTCTCCATTTGGTGCAATTCGCTCCTCTATTGAAGACGCTAACATGACGATTTCCTCCTCGAGGCGCGGCATGTGGCCGATGGGTGGGTCATTGGATGCTTGATCACTAGGCTCCTTGCAAGTGGGTTGGTCGGTGTGCGTACCTCCTTTCATCATTGCAGCTTGTTAGAGATGTTTATGCGTTGTTGCCTTGAAATTTGTTAGGGCTTTTTTGAACACCTCTCCACAAACGACGTCAAACTATTGGGGGTGCGCGCGAGTTGTCTGTGCACGCATCTTGGCCAGGGAGAATTTTTGGACCCCTTTGAGTGTGCACTGTCTGCACGTCTAGTTCGCCTTCTTGGGATGTTTCTCCTACATGTTTTCGATCGAATGTCTTCGACTCGACTTAGGGAAAATTTTAGGGGGAACACCATAAATAGTCGGGACAAATTGTAATAAAACGAGAATTCAAAAACTCACATAACTTTTTACTTCTTGGAATATTAGTTAGATATTTGATTTGTAAATTGAAAACTCGCATAATTTTTATATTTTAATTGATTCAATTTAAGAAATTAATTAAAAAAAATTCAATCATGTGGGTGATACACCTAACTACTTGAATGTGGCCGATAGATCTTGTCGCGGGTCGCCCGGTCTTTTCTCGGTCAAGAGAAATCAGACTGTCTTAGCTCAGAATCGGACCAGACGCACAAACAATCAAAGTGAACCGCAATAAATGACAATAGATGTTTTTTACACAAAAAACCTGGAAGTGGTGAAAAATCAGGTGTTTGAAGATGTGTCGAGTCAAAATTCATTAGCTTCTTGGAATTTTACAACGTTTGATTTGATTTTGGAGGGCGATGCGTTACTACTCCGTTACAGGTGCACAGTACGAAAAATGAGGGAAAACGGTTTAGAATGGTGTTGAGCTTGCAAAACCTTGGTGGGTGCTTTTCGACTGGAAAATTCTCTAAGTCCACGGAGTTTTTCAAGAGAGTGCTCTTATTGGGCATTACATCCACAATAACTCTGATATGAAGAGGTGTCTTTTGAACTAATATGAATTGAATTTGTATTTGATGTTGTTTTACAGTTTTGTGCTTGTAGGAAGATATGGCTAAGTACAACTAAATGTCAGATTACATTGGGTCTTGAAACGCGAGACTATACGATGTAATCTTTCATTGTGTAGGTCAAGGTGTTGACTCACGTGTAATCTTTTTATTCGGGTGTACTTCTACTTCAAGTACATTAGAAGAATCCAAGAAGATCAAACGACTTTCAGAAGATAGGATTTTCTCTAAGTAAAATTCGTCGAGTATAGTAATGGATACTCGTCAAATTCGTTGAGTATGCTCATGAATACTCGTCGAATTTCTCGTGTATGCTTACTGACACTCGTCGAATTCGTCATATTTACTTATGGAATAATCTTCGAATACCTGGAAATCAGCTAAGTAAATGCCGTCGAGTATCATCTTGTATACATGTCGAATTCGTCGAGTGTATCCATCGATACTCGTCGAATTCGTCGAGTCATCTCGACTTACTTATCTGGATTTCTCTAAGTGATATTCGCCGTATATCACTTAAGCAGGCGTCGAGTCAGCTAGCCGATACTCGCCGAATTCGTCGAGTATATTAACCGATACTCGTCGAATTCATCAAGTATCTCTTCTACCAAGCTTTGAGTTACATGTTCGATCTGGCTGGAATTGTCCAAGTAAATTTCGTTGAGTTTCCCATTATTTCGACGAGTATACCTGTATATACTCGACGAATTATACTAAGATTTATTTCTTTTATTTTCAAATTTTTGGCTCGGGTTATCCAGATCGCTAAGTACACGGATTTTTGGATTTCTCAAATAGGAAGGATATTTCTTATCGTTGCAGAAGGTGGTTTTCTATATATATGTAGACTTCAATCAACACCAATCGTGTTTATTTGTTAAAATCGAGAAATCTCAAGAACAAAACCATTCCCGTCGGCGCACCATTGATTTATTCTACCCGCTCGGCCGACGGTTTCTTGCCGCACGATTCGTTTTTCCTCAAACTAATCGACTAGATCGTTGACCTCTGAAGATTCTGACTCTACTCAAATCTAGTCGATCAGTGCGTTCATATCAAGTCTTCAAAACTTTCAGTTTCTCTTGTTTTTCAAGACGTTCACGATCAACTTTTCAGAGGAACGAGAGATCGAAGATTTCAGATCTATTGAAGATTACTGTTAATCTTTTTTGTGTAAAACTTTTTACTATTGTAGGAGATTTTCCCCTCCAAGTTGTGAATCTTTATTTTAGGATCGAGTTGTAGGAGATGTTGTTCTTCGAGTTATAAGAGTGGTTGTTCTCCGAGTTGTATGGGAGTTTGTTCTCCGAGTTGTATGAGTTTAGGCTCTGAGGTGTAAGATTCAAAGAATTCGAGATAAATGTGAAGTAGCTGAATCTAGCCCTTCGTGGTAGACAGGAGAGGCAGGATAGTGGACGTACTAAACACATGGAACCACTATAAATTTCTATGTTTCTATGTGTTTATTTTTCAGTTATTTTAAATCCACAAAAGACGCAGAACTAACCTATTCACCCCCTATATGTGATTTAGATTGACACTAGATACTTTCAGCTCTCGTCGATGCAGATCCTTGATGGGGGCGCTCTCGCAGAGCCGGTTGACATGATTTGGAACGTGTCGGCGCCTTAGAGCGAGGAGAAGGGAGGAGAGAATTCCCAAGCGGAAAACATCCAAGCTCTCTCCTGCTTCTGGAGTTTCCTGTCTTCAAATAAAGGCTCGAAGTCATGTTTATAGTTTTCTGGAGAATCATGATGGTAATTGCGCTAAAGAGTGATTTATGTTGACGAATATCATTGCTCTGTTTTGATCACTTGTATCACCAATTTCGCCGAAATGACTGGAGTTCCCACAAAACAGTTTGGGCATCCTGGGCAAGGTGCCCGATGGCGGCAACGGCGGGGGTCGGCGGTGGTGACGATGATCGCGGGGGCACGACTACGGGAAGTGCGGTTGTGGGAAGTGCGACAGCACGGGGGCACGACCCTGCAGTCGTGCGGGGGTGCTACTTTACGGGGGCACGACCCTGTGGCCGCACGCAGCCGTGCGACGAGCGGCCGCGCGCGCGGGCTGCGTGGGTCGCAGTCACATGTGCGTAGGCTATACGCACCTGCGCGACCTTGTCGTGCGCATGCTTGGGTTTGGCTTCCTCTTCGGGGGCTCTCGAAGCTAGTGGCTTTGATGCACATAGCCGATCTGGTCGGGATCACGTGTACCGGTTTGATTCTTGCTGGTTTGAATTAGAAATTTCAAGGGGACCCTTCTCCCTATACAAGCAACGCCAGCCTTCATCGCTGACATATTGCGGAGAAATTTCACTTATATCGGCCAAAAGAGAACGTGATAACCCTCATCCGCCGCGTTTGCCACAAAGAAAAGGTTATTCTTCATGCCCGATACGTGATAAACACTACTCAAGGTGAGTCGACCCTTATCACTACCCACCCAAAGAAACGACGCTCTCCTCCTCGATTGCATGAACTGTATCATCGACAGTAACAATAACTTCATTACCTTAGTACGGTTGCAGATAAGACAACTTTGACTCATCCTCGATGAGGTGATGACCACACTCTGAGTCCACGATCTAGTCATCTCGGTAGTTGATGACGGACAAGGCACAAACACACGTGCTTGTCATGAATGCATTTCCCCATCCTCCTTCCCCAACACTAGAACCATCTTCTTCTTTACCTGCAACGTGTCTTTGTTGTAGCTTGACTTTGCAGTCTTTCTTGAAGTGACCCGGCCGATTGCATCTGTAGCACCTTAGCCCTTCCTTCTTCTTCCAATCCCGCTTAGGAGCAACACTCCTCTCTTACTGATCTGAAGTTGAAGGACCATCACCAGCAAGTGACTTCTTCTTCCAGTCCCATCTATTCTTCTTCTATGAGAAGAGCGTCACAGTACCCCATCAGAGATAGTGACTCCAGCCATTTGTCTTGTTAGGCTTTTCTGCGAAGCCAACATGTTCTTCAATTCAAGCAATGACGACCGAGTGACCCAGCCTTGAACAGAAGTAACGAAGGCGACATATTCCTTCCATAATCAACGGATTATGTGACTCTTAAGCTTCACCTCTGAAATTGGCTCATCGGGGACCAATGCTGAAATTTCAGCACACAAGTTCTTCGTCTTCAGGAAGAACGCTGGGATGAACAGATCTCCCTGAGTGACTTTCACCAACTCATTCTTATGAAATTGTAACCGTGCTACATTCTTTTTATCGAGCAACCCATCAAGGGAAGTCCAAATCTCAACAGTTGACCGACATCCTATGATGTGGTTAGAGAGCTCCGGTGAGATAGTCCGCTTAAGAGTAAACTTTGCTTAAGCGTTTGTCTTTCTCCAAGCTCTCATCGCTTCAACATTACCAACAACAACGGTAACCTCTTACCTTTCGTCTCCACAAACGACCTCCCAAAGGTCCTCGCCTAAAAGGTAACTCTCTATACATGACCTCTACTTCTCGAAGTTGGTTGATGTCAAGAGTTCAAACTCTTTATACAAGACCCTTGCAAATTCTCCTTCTATTGCACTAACACTAGTCTACTTAACTTCTGAAAGTAAAAAACAAGACTGCGGTTGATCACTACTCAAACCTCTATTTCCTCTGATACCATGTAAAAATTTATGAAGCGCAAAAAATGGGAAAGCAGGCCGCAGAATCACTAAACCAAACCAAGCCAAATAAAAGAACAAGTAAATCTTGTACTATCAATCTTTTTTACAATGTGAGGCATACATGACGAGATATGATTCGCCAATGTACCCGATGAAAGTAAAAAATAACAAGGCAAATAACTAACCACGCAGTTAGAAATGGTAACCGTTGACTCCGCCAAACTGAACTAGGAGTCCGCTGAAGCTGCTAAGTTGACAGACCGCAACCTAACCGCGCAGGCACCCCGTTATTCCAATGGCAAAGAACTCTGTCCGCTACCTGCAAGCCGCCTAACCGCGAGGTCGCATAACTGCTAGATAATTTGCGAATAGCTGCTGTTGAACTGAATAGACCGCTAGAAGCAGACAACTTTATTAAACTGAGAAAGATTGCTGATGAGAAAACTGCTTAGTCGCAAGCCACGATCTACTGCTAACCACTGATTGTAACTGCATAGTCCGCACTGATCCTTGACGCAAGTCAGAACCAAGTCCCCGACATCTTAGCGCTATCCGCACAATTTGCAACAACATGCACCTGTTAAATTTTCAAACCACGCGAATACAAAAACCTGTCCGCAGCAACCAACCGAACTCACTTACTAATCATTCAGTTGTAACGTTGATGTGACATGGGTCCTATTTATAGGTGCGAGAAGGAGTGTGATCACCACCCTAATTGATAAGATCACCACCCATCTCGCGGCTAGAACAATCCTGTTCGCATGGTGTAGACACAAAAACCCGTCCGCTAAGGTCGCACATGATGGTCGAACAAGCTGGTTCGCCAAGGCTGCACCAACAAGGCCGGACAGAACCTAACCACCCTGAACACAACCAAGGCCAGAATCATGACCAGTCCGCTAAACCTGCGGACACTGCAGACACAACTACCAGTCCACAACAAACTGCAGACATTACTCCAGTCCGAAAAACCATAGCCTGAGACTAAGGCACAATCTCACATAGCCGAGCTGCCAGATAGACAGACAGTATGCACACTTTGAGTCCGCAGCCATAGCACAAATCGGGCTCAATCAAGTTGCAGAACTCTGTAGATAGAAAGGCAGTCCGCACTACCAGGCGAACTCTGCGGATTGAGCACAACCAGACTTGGTACAAGTCAAGACCAAGTCTACACCACAAAGAGTTCAAAACGCGAACTCCAAACAGGCGAACTCAAGAACCTGTCCGCACAATCCGACGAACTCCGCGGTCACCAACAAACCGCACCACCAGAAGACCGAGGCACAAATCATGCCAATCTCGCGAGTTCGCAACAAGTCAGATGCGACGATCTTCAGATGAATCCGCACTCCCGCGGATTAACATCCATCCGCCTGGTTACAACCTGGAACAAGGTGACGCTGATCCCTGTCGACCTGGCTAGTCGCCACTTCTGTTCCGCCAGTTCGCGCGGATAGTCCGCCCAGGCCGCCACTTCTGTCCGCCCAATCCACGCGGACAGTCTGCACTGACCGCCACTTTCACTTCAAAAGTTTCAACAAGAATCATTTAACAAACATCATCCGCTTGAACATAGAAATAGATGAAGTTCCTTAGGTGTGTGTTAATGAATGACAATTTAATCTCATGTTCATGACCACCAACACCACATTGTCAAAGAGAGCCTAAAGCTTTGTTTGGTTTGACGTTTCGCCGCCTCCGTTGGACGGCGGACAAACAAGTGGGCGCCTACGGCGTTTGCTCCTCGTGCACCCACCGGACTTAGGAAAAACCCCCAAATTGAAGTTTTCTAGCCCCGCCTCCCCCCTCCAATTCGACACTTTCGTTTGGACTCGCCGGCTTCTCGGCACTCCTCAATCAAACGAATCTTAAGTGGGAGTGGGCAATCATGAATCAATGTAGAATACAAAAGTAGCATGCTTACCTAGCGTCTAGCGACGCTTTGCCACACTCTTTGCCACCTAAAGATAATTTATTTTAATTGCCTTCATATAAAAAGCAATTTGTTTTGGGCCTTGCTTTATATGCTGTATTTTTTTTTGCAATAAATAAAATCCACCCAACGAAAAATTAAAATATTATTTTGCCGGTTTGCCCCCAGTTTTCGTCTACCGTGCTGTATCTTCTGGAGTGCTCTCTCGGGTACATCTGTCCATTTTCGCCTATTTTCGGTCATGAACTACCAATTCCAGTATTTTCCCCAATTTTTCTGCCCTCCATCTGAAATTCGTACACATTATCCTGTAATTACTTCGAAAAATAGGGGAAAAAGTAGATTTTTTATGTAGGTTTGCTCGAAAATTTCGTAAAATTTCTCCTTGATCTCGATCGATTTTACATGCTTCATCGTGATTTATCAGCGAATTGAGCTCTCTCCCCTTCTATGCTCCTCCGTGATTAGTTCAGTTCAGTTCAGTTCAGTCAGTGAACTGTTGCTGTTGTTGCGGTTCTTTGTCCTCGCCGATGTTCTGAAAACGCGAGGTTTTCTCTGGCCCAGGGTTTAGGGTTTACTTTTGACGGAGTCGGCTTCTATCTGGATTTGTTTGCCCTCGTTCGGTAGATCTTCTCTTTACAGAAGTCCGATCTTACCCGCTTGACTGCGAAGTGACCCCGATCTTGTCTGGCGACGCTAAAGATCTGATTTAGCCCATTTCGTTCTACGCCGACTTCAGCAATTGCTACTATTATTCCCTCTCGTGTCCCTGAGCTCTCCAAAGCTTCCATTTTGTATGCATGGAGGTGAGGGCTGAGCCCGGAATCTTGTCCAACAGGGACTCCTTTACTATTAGCATGCAGAAATCCCCGACATCGTCACCAACGCCGGCGGGGGCACAGAACGTGAGAATGTCGTACGCCGGGGATGGCCCGTCGGTGTTCAGGCCCGTTTCCGGCGGCCTTGGTACTGCTTCTTACCATGCAGGCAGTGGGGAGTTTTCGGCGGGGCAGGGCCTCGGCATAAATTCTGGGGAGACTGTGAAGCGGAAGCGCGGGCGGCCTAGGAAATATGCCCCTGGAGGGAAAATTCCCATCGGGCTGTCGTCGCCCCCAGCATCATCACCTGCTCCTACCGGGTTCTCCCTGTCTTATTCCTCCGCAGCCACGCCTCGGCAGCTGGAGTCATCCTCTGCAGTGGAAGAGATGAAGGTGAGAGGCAGGCTGGCGGGTTCTAGCAAGAAGCATCATTTAGCTGGTTTGGGTAAGCAAACTTCTTCCTTTCCTACTATTTTTATCTGAAATATATTTTTTTCGGAGTGTTTTTTTTTTCTGAAAAGGGAAGCTCATTTTGGTGGTTCTTGGGTTGTTTGGGGGATTGGGGATGTATGCTATACCATTCAGATTTCAGGCAGCAAAGTGCAAGGCGGAATGATCGATATGGCCATTATGGGGTACTTTGCTTTACAGGTTACATAGGGGCAGGTGGTGGGTTTTATTTGTTGTGGGGGCCGGGGGAGCAAGGATGCATTTGGTGCGGAGGTAGTGGTCACTAACATGGTGGTTATGAACCGTTCGTTTGTTCGTGAATTCCCATTCTCACTTAAAGAACTTCATCCACTTTTATGTTCAAAATTAGAATTTTTTTTTGATGTAGTTCATAGCTGCTGTCATGCCAAACATACATTCTCTGATGCGACGTTTTTGTCCAAACTCACCAGATCAAAAAACTGCGACAAAGGGAGCATAAATCTCAGCAAGTTCTGCATTTTATGATTTTTTTGGTCTTTGAGAACTTGCATGGTTTAATATGTTTATGTTGAGATTATAGCATTGCTCTTCGTTTTATTTATCTATTACTATTTTTGTTGGTTCAATATTTTTTTTTTGGAATTGCAGGATTTTCTTCCTTTTAATCTATAGGCTGATGATATTTAACTATTTTTATCATTTGGTTGGATGTATTAGCAATCATTATATATTTATTTTTACTCTTCAAACACCTTTTAAAATCATTTAAAATTGATGATTTTATTTTTACTGTTAGAATGAATGAAAATAAAGTCATCACATTTAAAGCACATTTTTTTCTATCTACAAGCAACAAATGGGCCCTTAAACAATTATCAAATTTATAATTTAATTGTAGTCTTAATGTTAATTTTTTGTTAATAAAAAATAAACATGGCGGTGAATCCATGTTCAACTATTATCTTTATTTTTCTTGGTTAGCTGTAATTATTTTTCTTTTCAAATGTTTTGATTTTATATTAAGTAAATTTTTTCTTGCAGGATTAGGTGGAATTGGATTTACTGCTCATGTAATCACGGTTAAAGCTGGAGAGGTATATTGCATTTCATTTTTCCTCATGCCAGATTCTAAATTTTATTGTGAATGAAAAATGATATTTGTTTCTACTTTAATTCCTCAATTGGTATATGATTTTGATTTTTATTACATGATTATATCACAAAAGTCCAACGATCCACTAGCCTGTGTTGTCAAATGATTGATTGGTTGATGCACAGGAAAAAACACAAATCTCTTATTTTTCATGTTTATTTTCATTCTGTGGTGAACCGAGAGTGCCAGGTATGGTAAACTGAAGTTCCTGTTTTGTTATGCTATGCTAAAACTTATTTTGCTTTATAATATTTTTTCTCCCTATCCGCTTACTTTTTTGCCATCTTCTATTTCCTTCATTATTTTTAGTATGATAAACTTAGTGGTTGGGCCTTACCCCTCACGGCGAAACCACCCTGCTGCAACCCCTTATACCCCACTGCAAAACCACTTAATCACCACCACTAATCCACCGACCTGCTCCCCATTGCCAGTCTCATTCCAAACACCACAAAATAATCCCCCTCCACCCCCTTCCCACCAAAAATTCATCGCATATATATTCTTTCCGCTAAAAGTGGACACTTTCTGAAGTTCGCATTTTGATTTCATGGGAGAAGAAGATGAATAAATATCATTGCATGCCCTGCACATGACTCTGAAGTGCAATCTTATCATGAACACAAGAATCTACCTCTCTGAGAATCCATAACCTGAGTCCTATTTTATTTTTGCACTCTTACATTTTTATGTATACATCTCAAACTGTGTAATTCATCTTAAAGGTCAGGATAGCTAGATTTGATATTCAGGGTCGTGCCGTTAATTTGTAGATTTTGGGAATTTAGAGCTGGGGAATTCATAGTTGCGTATGATGACTATGTTTGTATGACTTGTATATTCAAATTTCTACCCGAGATTTTGGATTTGGCCGAATTCTTGTTTCGCCGATGTTGGAAATCTAATCAGCACTTCCTGATGTCCTTGTCCTTTTTTGATAATATTTCTGTCATCTTGCATTGAAATATAGCACATATAGATTTCCTAGGTGATCTTAGAGCACCGAGTTTATTACATCCATTTTTTCTGCATGCCTTGATGTGTCTTAAAAATCATGTTAAGCCAGTGCTCGAATTGAAGTTGAAAAAAAAGTATACAAGCTTGATTTTTAGTCGAAGCCCTGAATACGACGTCTGTTAAAGACTGCAAGCTATGCTGACGAAGCTTGTTATGCACCTAGAGAATCACTTCCTTTGCTATCCTATGCAAATAACTGTTTTCTAGACCTGTCATATTGAAAATGTTAAATAATGGTTTACATCCCTATCTCTATCAAAATATGAGCAAATACATACTTGCTGCACACATCACACTGTAAGGATTTTGATGTCATGTTAAAATGGGGATTGTCTTGGCTACCAGAAGATTGTAGCAAAGTAGGGATATAGAAAGTGGAATGCATTATAAGGGTAATTTTGCCCCGGAGCATTTAAATGATTCTGGAATTGCTCCAAGGAGTTGTACATGGATGTTTGTTTGTGAAGGTTGGGATATTACAACAACACTTAATCCTTTATCCCACCATAGTGAGGTCGGCTATATGGATCATTTGTTACCATTGCGCCCTATCTTTAGTCATAATCTTACTAATGCCTAAGTATATAGCGTCTTTCCTAATAGTTTCGTTCCAAGTCTTTTTTGGTCCGCCCCTCCCCTGTTAACATGCTTAGTAGCTAAACTCTAACAACGCCTAACAAGTGCCTCTAATGGTCTCCTTCGTACTCCTAACAAGCTAGTAGGATTAATTTAGATGCATTGTTTGTCCTCCTATTGTAAAATCCATTCAGCATTTTATAATTATTTAATCACACTTCATGTAATGTTGAAATTTCTCCATAGTTGTTTTCTTCTTATTATACAATTAAACATTTTCCATTGTTTATATTGTATTTAGTCATGGTTTTAAAAGTCTTTTCATTTCCGAACTACTTTGAAGTCATGGATTACACGAGTATTTAGTACAATATTTAGCCATAGATCTATTAGATGATTTGTAAGGAATGATTACCCATCTTCTCATTTAATGTTATAGATCTGTCTTATTCTATTCATTTTCATAAAACAACTGAGATTGATCTTTTGTTAACATTATGAAGTGACTTATTCAAAGATTAAACAACATGGAGATTGTACTCAGGGCATGTTCATTCATATTCCCCCTTATTATGCCTGACTTTTTCAGGACGTTTCGTCAAAGATCATGTCGTTTTCACATCACGGACCTCGTGCTGTGTGCATTCTTTCAGCAAATGGTGCTATATCAAATGTGACTCTTCGTCAGGCAGCGACTTCAGGTGGAACAGTTACTTATGAGGTATGTGTTCATATAAATATATATCACATAATTATTACTATGAAGATGTAGTCCTTTAGCATATGTAGTTAGCCAACTTGCAAATCCAATTTCTTGAGCGCATATAAATTTTTTAATTTTTAATCTCAAAGTTGCTCTTTTTATTTTTAAACTTTGGATCCTCATCAAGTTTTATTTCCTAGCTCACTGGGCTTAACTTGGAGATTATCCTGATGAATATCTTGGTTGTGCCACTTTATATACTTGTTTTCTGGATAATGTAAAAATAATTAAAAACCATTTAGTTATAGATACAGATGAACAATATATAGATAGTAAACATTTAATCAGCTTTTTATTTTCAGTGTCACGATCTTTTTATTCCTTTAATAAAGCTAACTTACTATGGAGCATCTGATATCAAACACTGATAATCCATGGTTGGTGGACAAATGAATTTTAACAGGAAAATTACTAAATTGTTATTTAATTTTATGCAATGTTATATTAAAGCTAATTTGATTTAGCATCACATGAGAAACCATGTCCGGCATGCTACAACAACACCCAAGCCTTTATCCCACCATAGCGGGGTCATGCTACAACAACACCCAAGCCTTTATCCCACCATGGTGGGGTCGCTGTATCCTTTGTCGCCACTGCGCCTTATCCTTCGTCATAATCTCACTAATGCCTACGTACATCATGTCTTTCCTTATACCTTCACAAGCAGTCATGCACGGGGGACCTCATGCGGGGCGACATTTTTGTGGGCGCGACATATGTCGTGGGGACGACATTTGTCGTGGGGGGCGACATTGGTCGGGGGGGGGGCGACATTGGTCGGAGACGACGACATTGGTCGTGGGGGACGACATTGGTCCTGTAAGGGTAGACATTGGTCGTGAGCGACGACATTGGTCGTGGGGGCGACATTGGTCGTGGGGGCGACATTGGTCGTGGGGGCGACATTGGTCGTGGGCGGCGACATTGGTCGGGGGCAGCGACATTGGTCCGGGGCGGAGACATTGGCCCGGGGCGGCGACATCGGGCGGGCGACATCATTCGGCGGACGACGACATTTGGTGGGGGCGACATCATTTGTTGGGGCTGAGGACATTCAGCGGGCGACATCATTCTGCGGGCTACATCCCATATTGTCAAGGCGCACGCTTCAGGCGTCGGGCGCAACCCGCCGCACCTCAGCATGGCTGAGGCGGGTGATGTTCCCCAGGCGCACCTTGGCGCGCCTTACCAGCTCCCAGGCCCACCAAAGGCGTGCCTGAGCCTTTCATGGTGTTTTCTTCAACCTGTTTTTTTTTGAAATATGGCAAAAACATGATCTCAGACGCACCCGAGACACTCCTAGGTGCACTTTGGGCGCCAAATTCGCCGGAAATCGGCAATTTGGGCGCCGAATTCGCACAATTTCCTTTTTCCCCCCATTTTTGCATTTCACGTGTCTCAGACGCGCACTTGCGCCGATGCTCCAGAGCCCCTTTGCGCCTCGGTGCGCCTTGCGCCTTTAATAACATAGGCTACATCATTCGGCTAGAGGCGACATTTCGCGGGGGCGGCGACATGCAACTGACATGCAAACACATCTTTCAACATTTTAAACTAATTTGTAGAGGGGAGGCGAGCGCATGGATGTCGAATCAAATATACAACAATCATGAAAATCCTTTGATATAAAGTTATTTATTGAAAGAAAGCTAGTACATGTGAAAATCTTTTGATTTATTTTAAGACCTTAATATGAGTTCCATGCTGTTTGTTCAAACAATTGTCATTGAAGGTTAGCAACTTACAATTTGTTGAGAAGTTAATCTCTCATGATCCCCACCACCATGAAAAGCTGAAATCTGCACCTGTAATGAAGATTATTAGGGTCACCATCATGAAAAGCTGAAATCTGCACAAGTACATGCATAAGAGTATTTAACGACATATGAGGGGAAAACACTTCAGTTACTAATTTTTATTGTGCCAATTAAAGACACATGACTTCAAACCTTGAAAGCAAAGAGCAAAACAAATTTCAGCTTAATATTTACAACAAATTAAAAATAGTTTTAACTGGAATGGGAGATAAGTTGATGATGGGAGATACTGAAAGTATTCACAAAAATTGTTAGGGACGAATACAAAGGATCTACAACCAAAACTATATACTTCTTCCTTCACTGAAATGAATTCATTTTCTTCCCAAAAAGTCTCCATCAAACCAATTTCTTTACATGTTAGTTGAATTTTTTTTAATGATGAAAAAGAGGAATTAGTTGAATGAAGAAGAAATTCACATATTACAACTAAACATTTTACCTGGATGAAAATTAGAAACTTTTGTTATGTAATTTGTGTTTTGGATGTAATTGTAACAATGTCAAACATGGAATCGTAGGAAGGAAAGTAGAAAAAAACAAGGGTTTTAATTTGAATAACAGATGCTTACGTTGACAGTATCAACGCAGTCCACCCAGAGAAGTCTCTGTTCAGCTGGAACCACCCCATATGTAATCAAATGAGCAAAAGGCCAAAGTTTCCACCCAGCCAGTCAAACCAAAAGGATTTAAATGTCAAAAAGGCCTTGAAACTTCACGATGGAAATATTCCATAACACCATGTTTCTCTTAGGCATTGAGAACAGTATGTGTGCACTACAAAAACACATACCAATAGAAGAAAAAAACCAAAAAATGCGTTTCCAAAGAAACAAAAATAAATAAACGTAGAATGAGCTACCTGCGGTAAGAGAGTAATAGAGATGAAATCAAAGCAATGAAGATGACTCAGGTTTTGAGACCTACGCCTTCCTGGAATGATTTCGAGGAAGAGAGACAGAGGAGTATGTTTCGTAACCATGTTTCTGCATGAAAGATTGAAGAGATGAAATGGAAGCAGTGAAGAACAATTAGGGCTAGCGATTTTCAATTTTGTTGGAGAGGCCTTCGTGGTGTGGTTTGATAGCGAGGAAGAGCAAGCAGAAGACATTTGTTGCATGCAGAGATGTAGGAATGATGTTGCCGGAGTGAAGCCGTAGGAAAAATTGCAAGAAACAAAAAAAAAACAATAAGTTTGGTAGGATTACAGGAAATGAAAAAAAGGGGAGAGGCCGTCTACTTTTTGTGATGATTTTTGTTGTCGGAGTTGGGCTAAGGAAAAACATAGGCATTGACGTTCCAGAGAAGCAGTATAGGACATTCCAGAGCGGCAGAGGCGGTGCCGGAGAGCTCCACGATGGCAGAGGCGGTGCCGGAGAGCTTGCTAAAGAGCTCCGGTAGGGGTGCAGAGAAGGAGAGGCTAGGATTGCGGGTTCCGAGAAGCTGAGTGATGGCGATGCTTGAGTGGTTGAAATGAAAGGACGGGACTGGATAATTTTTTGAGCGGCAGAAGGATTTTTAGAGGAAAAGCAGGCGGGAAATAAGCGAAGACCAAAAAATCCTACGGATTTGAAAAAAATGTGTTTATAAAGGGTATTTTGGGAAGGCTAAATGTTACACCTAGCCTTTTCCTCTCCCCTTATAGTACAACATTCCAAGCCCTTTTTTGTTTTACCCCTCCCCGTTTAACACGCCTAGTGACTAAACTCTCACAACGTCTAACATGTGTCTCTAATGGTCTCCTTTGTATGTGTCCGAACCATCTTAATCATGCTTCTCACATCTTCCCTACAATTAGTGCCACTCCCGTTGTATCTCTGATACATTCATTCCTAATTTTATGTAGTTTTGTGTTTCCACACATCCACCTAAGCATTCTCATCTTCAAGACTCCCATTTTTTGCTCATGTACACAACTCACATACTAATTATAATTTAATATTATCTTCAAAAGGACTTTATGTTCCAATGGAGTTATCATCATCAACATTATCAAGATTATCCCAACTATTTTGGGTGGGCTTTACAAATTTCTCTCTAATTATTGCTAAAGTGCAACATGTAGTTTTAAATATTAATTTTTTTCATCTATTTTTGCGATTTCTTTTCATCTATTTTTGCAATTTGTTTTCATGTTTTCTCTAGTTTATTTTCTATATTAGTTCCAATGGCTTTCATTATTGGGCCATCTTTTACCCTTTTTTATCTGTCCAAACAACCGCAGTCCATTTACATTATTTTTCCTTTAGTAGCTTTACTCTTATCCATCATTGTTTTATCAAAACTATCCTAACATCTAGTTTTTGAATAATCAACATAGCCATTGAGGACTTCTTTTACCCAACATTAAATTCATATGACATAGTCAATTTGATTCCAAGGTTTTAAAAATCATCTTAAACATCCATGATTTTCGCTATAAAATTGCCAGGGTTTTTCATTTTGGCCATCCAATTGTAATACTAAAAATTTTCTTCTCAATTCTATCCTCATTCCCTTTTCTTTTGTGTTATTGTTAGCACTTGCTCTAGAAAGTTATATACTCGTTTTTCATTCCAATAATACTATTCCCCTTTCTCCATCGTGCTGACATAGCACCTATCAAATTCATATTCTATGCAATTAGCTTATCACGGTGTACATCACTTTGAATATCTAGCATCTCCGGGACTAATACAATTGTTGTTTTTTGTAGTAGCTGGAAACTCTCTTCATCTTGTGTATATCATTTTTGAAATTTAAGTCTCTACATAAATGCATGTCATGCATATCTTTACACATACTTCTAGCAAGCATGGTACTCAGTGTTTTTTTACATAAATAAAATCACATGAATGACTATCTATTATCTGTCTGTACTTCTACTCATTGCCTTAGCAAGAAGACAATCATCATGTTAGATTTCTTTTGTTATTTGATCTTAAATATTAGTATAACAAATCCTGCGTCATTCCTTTTCTTAAGATTTCATTTGAAATATTTGCATTCCAATTTTTAATTTCGCCCGTAATTCTCCTAATATGACTAGCTATCTTTCCTAAGTCTAAAGTTTTACATTTAAGCAACTTTGCCTATACATTTTATCGTTTCATCCATATTTTTTCAAAGCTATTTCTATCTATACCATACTCTTCTATAAGAAATATTTCGTTAAATTTCTATTGGATAATTTCTAGGAATAGCATTTTGACATTTTATTAATATCTTATTCTTTAACTAAATAGTTGTTTGTTTGGGTGAAAATATAGAAAATATCGACATGCAGAATAACTTGTGTGTTAACAAAGAAATCTATGTAGCAAAAGAACCAAAGAATAAAAGTTATTTGTCTTTAAAGGCTTATATGTAAGTAAGGTTTTTCGCCACTTAAAAAATTGTTAGTCCTTCCTGTTGTTCTCTTTCTTAAAGTTAATGCGTCCTAGTACTCTTTTATGCCTCATTGAAATTAAATATATCTTCGTTTATCAAATTTCCTTATCTTATTTGTTCTTACAAATCCTCTCATATATTTTACTTTACCCTGCATTTTTGAAATAATCACAAGTTATCATCGTCCTGTTCCATGGTACAACAAATGTATCCATCTTTGTCTTCCCTAATGATTGGTGGACAGCTACATTGTTATATTTTACTTTACCTTGCTTAGTTTGATTATGTCTTGTCTTTAGTATTTTTTATAAAGTTTATTATTGCAAGTTTAGTTCACCGGCATAGTGTCTAGCACATATGGTCATTTTAGGACCTACCCTACACAATTCTTGCTGAGGACATCTGTTATGAGCCAACCCGTAAGGCATTGATATCTCGTTGGAAGTGGTGATGGATGCATAAATACAAAAGAGCGGAGCTCGACCTAATGAGAATGCAAAGAGGAGGAAGAAGGAGGAGCTTTGCTCAACCTTAACTTTAGAATGAGGATGAGAAGGAAAGAACTAGAGAGGAGAAAGAGACTTTCATAATTTCTTTGATGATCATCTCTCGACCCAAGGGTGTCTACATATAACATTACATAATGACGTGAATATAACATTACATAATGACGTGAATGTAAATAACCCAAACATAAAGAGAAATGCAAGAAATAATAAAAGGTACTAAGGACTCGTAGATCGATTTGATTAATAAAAGATGCCTAACATAAAGACATGATGACACTAATTAACAGCTAGATAATTGATTGCGTGGGACCATAACATCCCACCTTCCCTTCAAAATCAAGTTTATCATCATGCTCGAACAATTTGATCATCTGGATACTTAATTTCCCCATAGAACAGCTCTTTGCGGAGCGTCGCTGTAGCTAATGCTGCATCAAGTAACAAGCCGCAATCATGTGACAGTTGTCACAAAGGATTGCAAGGATCTCGCATGGCAGAGGCGCTTGCTGAGGGGAGATTGCCAAACATAATATATTGATTTGGAGCGAGTGTTCCCTATGGTTGTGGGCCGTCAAGGGAGATGAAGGACCTTGCTGACTATGAGCTGTGGTGATTGTAAGTGTTCACTTCGACTAAAGGAAGATCATCGTAAAGAATGACTCAAGAGGGGACGACGGAGCAGGTGGCTGGAGCGGAGGATGCTGGATGGAGTCCGTAGGGATTGATGGTGATGGTGCATGCTGCGTGAACGGAAGGAGTGGAACAATCAAAAGCGATGGTGTGCGAGGAGAATTAAGAAAATTGGTGTTGCTTCTTCTGGCTCTGGTAAGATCGATGACAACCTTGATCAGATCGGGACCCTGAAGTGTCCCAATGTTGCTTGTCTGTTAGTGCTGGAAATGAGTCACATAATCACGATTTGGTGCTGTAATGACATCTCCAATAGCTACTGGAACATCGAACATAGGACAATTTACTTACTGGAGCTCATTTCCATATCGAGGTAATTAATTAATTAATCTAATTAAGAATTAGTTAATTAAATCAATTAACTCCGTTAAAAATTCTCCGATGAATGTCTGCCAAATGCTACCACGGGCCTTGTGAAGGGAGAATGGTGTGTGGCTCGATATGGAATGAGTGTGCGACTCAATGATGGAGATGCAAGGTACCAATCATGCTGCTCAATGTGGTCGTGGTTTCGTTTTCGACAGACGTCACTGATTGAGTTCGGGTCAGGCCTCTGGACTGGAGGAGTCGACTGTTGGGAGCGGAGGCAGGGGTGGGTGGATCAATTTGCAAGACATGTTGAAGTTGTTTTGTTGATTGTTTGGATGTTGGATGAGGAAAACAAAGGTATTGCCATCGATTGTGTTGTATAAGTTGATGCTTAAGCATGCTTTGGATCGACATATGCACAATTGGGTACATGGAAGAAGGCAACAATGCCTAGGGATGCTTTGAGAAGGGAGCATTTGTGCTCAAAACAGGTCTTTAGTGAGCGCAACCGTGATCGTGCAAGTCATCCAACAATAGTTGTCAAGGCGCGCGCCTAGGCGTGCTTGAGGCGCCGGGCGTAGCCCGTCGCGCCTCAGCACGGCTGAGGCGGGCGATGTGCCCTAGGCGTGCCCTGGCGCGTGCCTTACAGGCTCCCCTGGGCCTTTCAAGGTGTTTTTTTTAAAAAAAAATTTGAGATGAACAAAAACATGATCTTAGACGCACCCGATGCACCCCTAGGTGCACTTGAGCGCTTAATTTGCTGAAATTGAGCGAATTGGGCGCCCAATTCGCTCAATTTCAGCGAATTAGACTTTCAATTTCAGCGAATTGGACGCCCAATTCGCACAATTTAAGCGAATTGGGCTCCCAATTCGCCGAGTTTCTTTTTTTCCCCAATTTTGCTCCTCACGTGCCTCAGGCGCGTGCCTGCGCCTAGGCTCCAGGGGCCCTTTGCGCCTCGGTACGTCTTGCGCCTTTGATAACTTAGCATCCAACGGAGCATGTCGGGTTTGCGAGTCGCGCTGGAGCGAAGACAGTTTGTAACATCCGTATCTCTGACGCAAAAATTTAATTAAATTGCAGGGTCAAATCGCGAATGATTTTGATCGACGCAGCGCGTCGTCGAGGTACAATGTTAGTATGCTTTAAAATTGCGTTCGTTAATTAGTTGATTTATGTCAGTCGTAAAGATTGTGTGACACATTTTATTGTAATAGGGTTGCGCAACACTTTTTTATTTATTTGTAACATCCGCGATTTCACCCTGCAATTTAATTCAATTTTTGCGTCAAAGATAAGGATGTTACACAGTTCCTGTTTTGTTTTCAAGTGGAGGAGACGAGTTGAGGCTTTGCAGGTAGAGAGGATTGAAGGGGTCGCATGCGGAAACGTCCATGGCGTACATATAAGGGAGATGAGCGGAAGGTTGGATCAGAGAGTAGGGTATCGATTCCAATGGATGTCTCGAATTGCACAAAGAGTTTGCATGAGATAAGGGTGGGATCAATGAAGTTCTGATACCAAGTTGTTGCGGGCTAATGCATAAGACGTCGATATTTTGTCGGAAGTGGTGGTGGAGGCGGGGATAAAAGGAAGCCGAGCGTAACCTACGGAGAATGTGAGGATGAGGAAGAAGGGGGATTATTTCTTAACCCTAACCATAGAATAGGGACGAGGAGGAAAGAACTAGAGAGGAAAATGGGCTTTCATAATTTCTTTGATGATCATCTCATGACTCAAGGGGGTCTACATTTAAAATTACATAGTGACATAGGTGTAAATAATCCCAACATAATGCAAAATGCAAGAAATAATAAAATGCACCGACTCTTATATCGACTCGATTAATAAAAGACGCCTAACATGAACACACGATAACTGTAATTAATGACCAAATAATTGGCTGTGTGAGACCATAACAACATTCTTTGATTTTCTGACTAACAAATTTTCCTTGGAGGCATTATCTCTTCTTCACATGGTATCAGAGCCGATTGGGCTCTCCCCTTGCTTCAACTAATGCAGATGATAATTGTACCTTCCCATCTCAACAACAACATTCTCCAATTCAACGACAATATTCACTGATCTTCCTTCACATGTCTTTTGATTCAAGGGGTCCGCATTGTTTTCCTCCTATGACAACATATCCTTTTTAGTAGCTTCGTAGCTGGACAACGTATCCTCAGGTTTTTGTTTCTTCTTCATTGAAATTTTCTTTACCATCCTTCGATAGCGACCTTCTGCAATACCTCTACAGGTCGAGTAATTGCCATCAGAGCTTCTTTTGTAACAATTTTCTTCCACAACTATTATTTTTATTACATGGCACATAGAATTTCTTAACAAAAATATATCTTCAGGGCATTCATGGATCACTACTGCTGTGAGGCTTCGAGCAACTTTTTTCCTCTGCAGAGATCCCGAATCCCTCCTCCATCGTGCTTTTAGAAAACTATTTTTAGCAACTTATTTTCCTTCAGTGATGACCCTCACCAGCATCATCCTGCTATCATGATGATTATGGGTTGTCCTATTAGGGCTGTCATGATAATACATCTTCTTGAAGTGCCTGGTGGATATGTGGCAACACCAAGTCTGTACCTTTTATTTAGAACCAGTCTTGTATTTAATACTTTTGGACTCACCGTAGTCATCGTCGTCTTTATGACACCTTTATACTTTTGCAATGACATCATTGTGTGGTGCTAGCTCTCCTTTCGCGTTCTTATCTACTAATGAGCACATACCAAATTATTAATTTGGATTCTGTTATCAAATGCTTTAGCTATTTCTGTCCTAACATCTATGTTGTTAAAGGCGCACCTAAGGCTCAAGGCTTACCAGACTCATTTTTACGTCTTAGCATAACAAAGACAGGTGACCTCACCCAAATATTATCTTATAGCCTAGACGCACGCCCTTTTTGTGTCTTTGGAGGATAAAAGATGCGTCTGTGTGAGATTTTTGTTGTAAACATTTTTTTTTTCAAAAGAAAGAAATAATGTAGCTCAACAACATTTGATTGATTGTGTTTGCGTGATATAACAAGTGTCTAGGCATCAATATGATGCAAGTGACCACATTGATCCTATTATTTAAAATGAGATACATTTGTGTCTTTCCTTCATCGGGTGTGCGCTTTCGCCTTGCACATTCTCCCTACGCCCTTGCGTGCCCTATGTTAGTGTTTACTTGTCACAATCTACATCTTTGCACCGGACTAGTAGATATTTGATTTAGCTTCCAATGCCGGTGATTGCTGCTTCTGGTTGAACATCTCTTTTAATAATCAAAATGAATATTGATTTATTTAATCACATTTACTTAAAAATTTGGTTAGGGTTTAGTTTATATTTGGGATTGGCATTTTCCATGGGTTTTGATCCTTTGGTTAATTACATGTCCACATCCAAGGGGAAGTTATTCATCTTGAGGATGCAGGTGGAGCGGGAGATTGTCATGACCATCCTCCACACATACAGTAAAGAACCTCATCTCTGCCTCCCTGTGGAAGTTTGGGTTGGAGTCATGAGAACAACCTAGCCCATATAATTTGGGCTCGATTCAGAAGAGGTCAGAGTTTAGTGTAGACTGATAGTAACACATTCATTTTGCTATCATGACTACACCAATGAGATTCTATAAGAACTAGTACTAATTGATAACCTATTTGTATGACAAGTCTGTTGTTATAAACCACCGATCATACTCCTGCTAATTGACAAAAGGATAGAATATAGCACACTTTGAAAAATTATGGGGTGCAACGTGCTGAGTAATCGACTGCCGAATAAGTCCGAAAGATCATAAACGATGTCCAGATATATTTGCTTCTACTCAGCCGTTGTGTATCAGGACCCAGGAAGAGATGACAAAATTCACCCTCCTTATTGGGCACATGCATATAAGCCCAGAATACTGAAGTAGAATGAGACTTACTTTTTCTTGAAGAAGGAGAATAGTGAGGTTCCTATGCTAGAATTGCCTAATATATAGAGAGGCCTTTCCAGATGAAGGGTGATGTTAGCAGGTATGCTATGAGAGTCATGCATATGAAGGATGAATGTCTGATGACATATCACCCAAAGATGTTCCAGGAGCAACAATTGTAAATGACCCATTAAAACTGTAAAATGATCCATAATTGCCGGTGTGCCAAATCCAATTTGAAGAGGGATAACTTGCCTCCTTGCATCTGAGCAAGGATGCCTTAAGAGAGAAGTGGGGATCTTGAAACCAATATGATACAATCCATTTCAAATTGCGAAGAGGAATGGGGACAACACATTCCGGCTAGAACTACCTTCATACATTGATATGCACTCAAATGACAATGTGGAGAACTTGAATCCATTTGAGCGTTCAGTGTTAGTACCACATGATGTAGATTAATACTCGAAAAGATTATCAACAGTCTATTTATAGAAGTGAGTTTTTTTGGCATAAAAGGCAGTTTTGTAGCGCAATAATGTGGTATAACAAGGAAGTAGGGAGACACATTTTTCTTTAGATGGAGCTGTACTTTTTTACGAGCTAAAAATCCTCGAAAGAGGGACTAAAAATCCTCGAAAGAGGGACCGTTGATATGTGTATTAGATTGTGGGTGACCACACATCGGACATGATCATATAAATGCAGACAATGGTTATGGTTTCGGATCGGAATAGATTGGAAAGTAGATGATCAGTATTCCACGGGCGAAATCATATCGTGACCATATGACAGATCAGGATAAAGGAAATTCTGAGAACTTATTTTCTTTTGATTTCAACATTTTATATGTTTAATTTGAATATACAAACTGTTGGAGAGATGTGAGATATTATTCGTTTAAATGTTTTGTATTTATTGCATCATTTTTTAAGGTAAAGTACATTTGACACTCTTGAGCTTATAAGCAGAACTCTTGTAATTTAAAAAAGACACGTGGAGTTCTTATTGCCTTAAACATTAGATAAATAAGACAAATGTTAACATAAAAATCCAGCGTCACCTTTTTTTTATCCACCTAAATTGTTTTAGTCATTATTGGACATTTTTGATGTTGGCATCGTTTTTGTTCTCCTTTGGATGTTTAGAGTGACAGTCTTTTAGAACTCGTTTGGTGGAATTATGTTCTAGAACTCCCCCAGTTTGTAAATATAAAATTACAACAAACAAGTGGTCTAAATGCAGAACTTGCGCTGTGGAGATCCTTGTTTGTTAGGAGTTTTCCCTTTCATCTCCCTTGCATGTGGAGTGTGTATATGTTACTCCCCGTCTTTTCATCATCACATCACATTTAAACAAGTATATTATATTCTTTGTTACTCCTTTGTGCGGTGCCAACAACCTAGAAAATTGTGAAAACAATCCGAGTCTGCCATGGTTTGCAGATGTTGGGCTACTTTACTGTAGACTATTGATGCATGACAAATCTATTGGTGGCGAACAAACGATGCCCGAACCCTAAATGCAATGCAAGAGAGTATTCAATGAATGTAATGAATTTGTTAAAAACCCTAATATGAAAATGCGGGAGGAATGCAAACATGCACTATCCAATGAACACGTCACCGCCGACTTAAACCCTAAACTCTAATGCATTGTTCGTAAACGATTCAATCAAGCAAGCTTTTCCGACACAATTATTTAAATAATAAAACAAAAAACTCAGATAATTGAGTCGCACTCAATCACAGTCATTTCATTTTAAATAAATGAATACTAGATGCAGATTAATTGAGTTTGCACTGAAAATAAATGCATAGAGAATAAGTAATGTACGTCTAATGAAAGTGTTATCAGACCAGTATGATCCAAAATATTTCAAGAAATGTCCGTAACACCCATATAATGCAACAGAACTAAATATGAAATGCAAGCTCACCGAGTAATTGATGTCGGTGGTTGTTGGGCAGCTCCGATGGTGGCGGCGATTGTCCAGAAGAGAGAAGGCTGCTTGCTGTATAGGGGTTGTCAGAGGGCTGGTAAAGGAGATTGGATGGCGTGGGGGGTGGGGGTGGGGTGTGGGTGTGGGGTGTGGGTGGGGTTGTAGTGCTGGTGGAGGCTTTGGAAGTAGGAAGGAGGGTTAGACATCACTTGGAAGGAAGTTTAAAGGCCGTGGGGGTGGCTGTCAGGCTAGTGGAGGGTTTTGGACACAAAGATAGAAGGTTGGGGAGGTGGGAAGATCGTGGGTGGGTGGCTGGCGGGCTGGTGAACGGTATTGGATGCGGCGGCGGAGGTTCCCGTGGCTGGGAGGGGCGGTGGATGGCTGCGGAAATGAAGGGTGAAGGCTGCCGACGGTTAGAGGGACCACAGGGAGGAGGTGCGACGACAGATGAGGACCATGGGAGGGCTGACTGCGGCTGGGAGGTGTCTTAAGGACGACAAAGACGGCCGGAGGTGGATCCAAAGAGGAAAATGGTGTCTGTAATGAATCCTGTGGACGAGAATGGCGACAATCGACGTTGACAAACACATGGAAGACGACAAAAGGCTCAAACCAAGGCACTTGGGACACGGAGTCGGCGAAAGAAGGCGTTGACACCCCATGGAGGCGGAAATGGCGGCGTCGCATCGTGCGGGGGATGGAGTCGCACCACCGTGATTGACAGAAGTTCGTTTGGTTGAAAACCCCAATCCCTTGACCAAACTGACTGATAGCATAATATAGGGGGGGAGACTAGGTTAGGTGATCCGATGACTCAATTTGATCAGTCGTATTATTTGACATAATCCCCAAACTATACATCCGAAAAATAAAAACAAACACATGAAAAAATGCAGAAAAAATGAACCCGATGCGATCATGGCTTCTGATCGTCCATCCGACAATCCAAAAATGTCAATCACGTAAGTCTCTCAAATGCGACACAATCATTATCCATCAACCAAGGGACTCAATCTCTGTCTGTATTGATCCTTGGTGGTGGCAAGGGAGCAGGGGAAGAGAACTCATAGGAAGCTGTTGAAAATTTAATGTAAGTGGGGAACTCTCTACTTCCTTACTTAGGGTAGGTTATAGCGGGGTCAGGACACTAAGGAGAAAGTTATATTAACTAGACATTCATCTAACAACTAATTTGCAATAAATTGGAATTATTAAAATTACGACATAATAATCACGTTCAAAGAGAGTTTCTAGTAATGAAACAAGTAGGGTAAGACACATGTGAATGTGCTAGGAAACAAACTGTTGAAATTCAGAGTCTAAAGTGTGAAATTAATCGAGACTCACCTCCTTTATATATAAGAATAACTAAATACAGGAAGAAATAAAACTAAAAATATAACTAGACACACTAACACCCCCTCAAATTGGGCTTACGATGTCTATCAAACCCAACTTGGACATAATGTTTTCAAATGCTCTAAGACTCAACCCCTTAGTAAGGATGCCAGCCAGCTGTTGATCAGATGAGACAAATGGAGTGCTCACAGTTCCACTCTTTATATTCTACTTGATGGAATGTTTGATTTCAACATGTTTAATGCGGTCATACTGAACTGGATTGTGCGCGTTGCTAATGACCGTCTTTTTATAACAATATAGACGGATGAGACCCTTGCCTTGAATCCCAAGTCCAGACATAAGAGACCGAATCCACATTCCTGGATTCCTTCACATTTTCCATGGGCCATAGCTTTGAATTTAGCTTCGGTACTGAACCTGACAACCACTTGTTGTTTTTTACTTCTTCAGGTTACCACATTTCCCCCAACTAGAGTATAATATCCAAAAGTAGTTCTACGATCATCAACTTCATTGGTTAATTCTTTGTTGGGAGTAAACAAGATGCCACACCCAGGAGAAGGTTTTAAGATACCGAGAATCCGGCGGGCAACATTCAAGTGGTGAGATTTAGGAGAATGCATGTATTGACTGATAACTTCTACATCATAGGAGATATTTGGGCGAGTATGTGATAGGTAGATCAGCCTCCCTACAAGCCGTTGGAAACCATTGATATCTGCAACAACTTCTCCACCATCCCTCCTCAATCTATTGGCTTCAATAGGGGTGTTTGCAGGTCTACACCCTCTCATTCCCGTTTTTTTCAACAGGTCTAGGATGTATTTCCTCTGAGAGATAAATATGTCATGACTGGATTTTGTAACCCTTTATGGACCGCACAAGAGAGCAAAATTATGATGGAATTCATCTTTGCTACGAGAGCAAAGGTTTTCTGATAGTCAATTCCAGTCGTCCGGGTGTATCCTCTGGCCACCAACCTAGACTTGTAACGGTCCACATGACCTTGATAGTTTTGTTTCACCAAAAAAAATCATTTACATCCAACTACAGTCTTGCCTTTAGGAAGATATAAACAAGATCCTACGCACAATTCTTCTCAAGAGCCATCACCTCTTCCAACATAGCTTCTTTTCACTTTCGGTGCCCTAGAGCTTCCTGCCAAGAGGAATGACTGGAATGGCTGGATATGGAAGATAAAAGTGACAAAGGCTCTATGCAAGGATAACAAAGAGTCACAAGTCACATAATGTGACAAGGGATGACGAGTGAAAGCACGGTTACCTTGGAGACCAGTAGACGAATCAGGCGTTGGCTCTGGCATAGTGTGCAAGACCTGATTATTTGTGCCCCTTCGTCAACGAGTATAGACTTGCAAAGGAGGAGTAGGGCGAGGGAGCAATGTCGAAGGCAGAACACCAGAAGGAAGAACAGGCTGATATGGAGGAGAAATATGTAGATGAATATAGGGAATGCTCACTTCCATGGTACCAGACTCCATATGAAGTGAGCTCCCATAATAAGACGTGTATTCATGGAACGTGACATCCATGGAGACAAAAGTCTTTCGTGTCACATGATGAAACACTTATACCCTTTTTGGGTAGGAGAGTAGCCAAGGAAAACACACTGAAGCGCATGCGGATCAAGCTTGGAGGTGTGGTGCATGTGGACAAAAGACACCCACCCAAAGATACGTGGAGAATCTCAGTAGAAGTAATATTGAGAGCTTCCAACAGGGTTTTGTGGTGAAAGATATAAGTCGGCAGGCGATTAATAAGATGCACATCTGTAAGAATAACGTCTTCCCAATAATAATTGGGAAGGTGCATATTAAGTAGGAGACATCAAACAACCTCAAGTAGGTGCTGATTATTACGCTCAGCGACCTCATTATGGGCAGGGGTGTAAACACATGATGTTTGGTGGATGATACCCAAGTTAGAAAGGTATCCCTCAAAGTGAGAGTAAGGCTTCATTTGGTTCGGCATTTCGCCGCCTCCGTTTGGAGCAAACGCCGCCGGACGACGGGTAAACAAACGGCCGCCGGCGGTGTTTGCTCTATTTGCACCCGCAACAAGAAGGAAACAACCCAGATTCGCTCCGTTTTGACCCCCACCTCTCCCGCTCCTGTTCCAAAGTGGCGTTTCGACCCACCGGATGCACCCGCCACCGTCGAACCAAATATAACCTAAATGTACTCTCGACCATTATCACTTCACAACACTTTAACAGTGACATTGACCTGAGTGATGAACATTTTATAAAAACCGCTTAAACAATGGAAAAACTTCGGATTTTATTTTCATTAGGTACACCAAAATGCAATGAGAAAAACAATCTATAAAAGTGACAAACTATTTACAGCCAAAAATATAAGCAAGTGGAGAATGTCCCCAAACATCAGAATGAATAACTACAAAAGGAGTGTCACTAGGAGGGGACATATAAGGAAGAGGGGCCGTTTGTGCTTACTTAGTTCAAACACATCACAAGTAAAATTGTTAAACACAGAGTTCAACATAGCAGGTAATAAAAATTTCATAACAGAGATTGAGGGATGTCCCAGGCGACAGTGTCAGAAATCTAAATCAGGAGACGAAGCCACATGAAGAGCACGAGGAGGAGCCGAGCTGGAGAGGTCAAACAGATACAGTGCATCGCACAGACTACCAAAGTTAATCACATTCCCCGTCTTCAAGTCCTGAAAGATACAAGAAGAGGGAAAAAAGTCACGGAACAGTTCATAAAATTATTCAAATGACTAATAGACAGAAGGTTTCGAGTAAACTTAGGAACATGAAGAACAAATGAGAGTGAGGGAAGATCATAGAATGGTTCCTTTCCCCGCGATGGAGAAAAAAGAACTATCAACAATACTCACTATCTCGACCAGACAGAGGAGAGTAAGAAACAAAACCTGAAGCAGAGCCAGTCATGTGATCGATGACTTCGCTGTCCATGATCCACTTGGTAGAGGAGCTGTTGGTAACTGAATGTGCACCTGGGGGTCTTTGGTGGGCATAGGAGGAAGACAAAGCAGAGGGATTAAAAGGTTGGCCAAGCATCAGACGACGAAAGGCAAGAATCTCGTCAGAAGAGAGATGAGGTAGCAACAAGAGGAATATCTTCCAAAGCATATGGGAGATGAACTGGGCATGGCAGAGGAGGATGATCTTGAGAGCGACCATTGCCACGACCACCACGAGCAGCAGGACCCCCCTGGAAGGAGGAAAGCCATGAAAAGCTTGAAACAAGTGTCCCTGGTATGACTAGCCTCCCCGCAATAATCATACATCAGATGATCATTCTCACCAGAGCGGGGCCTGTAGTCACGAGAAGGACGACCACCGGGGCTAAAGTTAGCCGCAAGAGCAGAGCCCTCCGAGGAGGAGTCGGTATAGAGTCTGACGATGATCAAATTCTTGCAGGGCGAGTTGGTCGAACTTGGTCTCCAACTCCAGGTAGGCGCGAGCGGCAGCATGACGATATTCGCTCCCAGACAGCCCGATGACGTCATGGAAAGCCGCTCCAGGAGTTGCAGGGCGATCTGTCAAATCAGAGGGAACGTCGCCAAGTCAGAAGTCGACATCAACGATCAACTCAGCACAATGGTGATGTGATTTACCTTGGCGAGGAGGTCGAGATCGCCGGGGAGAGTGGCCGCGACCCGAAGACTCTCGCTGACCCGAAGAAGAGCCGCCCGCACGTTCGACAGGCCTCCCCAGCCCGCAACCTCCATGGTCGCGATCCCCGTTCCTCGTCGGGAAGTAGTTCGACCGCTATCTATCCGGCCTCCCAGACGAGCTGTCCAGCGGAGGAGGTGGTGGAAGCACCGTACCCGGCAACTGTGTTCGCGAGCTTGTCAGGGGTGGCGGCGGAGGCAGAGCTGTACTCGCAAGCTGTCGTGAGGTTGAAGTGGCATCAGGGGGTGGCGAAGGCACAAAGATACTCACCTCCTATTGCGGTTTGAAGACAACAGGAGATGACGATGTCAAAGGGATGCTCACCGCCGACAGTTGTTGAGCAATTGCAGGGGCGACAGGAGCTTTGCATGTCCCGGGCTGAGGGGTCTTGGCCGTCGCGAGATCCTTTCTCGCAGGAACATCCTTACTCGCTGAAGGAACCTCCCCCGCCGAGGAGGGCCGGTACTTCAGTCGACTTTTTGGAGTCGATGTTGATCCGCACACTGCGCGCGGTTTGGACTCGCTTCCCAACTTCGAGAGCGATCAGCGGTGCCGTTCGCAGAGGAGTGGCGTCAAGCACCACGACAACATCATCTGGAGGGAGACCCGCATCAGCAAAAACTTCGGCAACCGACTAAAATCTCAATACATCGGCGAGATAGCGACCTCGCCGACCTGGTTCATGTGCCTGAGTATCGACGACTTCGGGGACTGGTGGGATGATCAACGATTTGAGAAGATCGGCGCCATGGACGGATATGTCGGGAATATCGTCCAGCCCAAGCTCGTCAAGGAGCTGCTGGGTATTGAGAGGGGATGCGAGATCCTTGGCCGTCGCGGCGACAACCTTCAGCGATGTAGGCGGGTTGTCGATCTCGGGGGCGTGCGACTTCTTTGATTTCTTCGTCTTCTTCTTCTTACTAGGAGGCAGGTCAGCAACAACTTCACCATCCCGCGGTCTCTTCAGCTTGGTGGGCCGGATGAAACCAGACAACGCATAGAAGCTCTGTTTGAGACGTTCCTCGTCGGCTTTTGACATGTTAGGCGAGCTCTAATGGGCATATCTCGAAAAACACCCCCTATTTATAGAGATCGATGAGCATCAACGAGGTGCGAGTAGCTTAGAAGCTCGGTATAACAGCTCGCCGAATAAATGTTGTATGATTCTTTTCGAGTTCCTACGTTGCTCGAAAAGAGCGGGTATTGTGTACAACCCATATTCGTCGAGGAGGGGCCCCACCAAGGCCATGTCAGCACAAGTCAAAGTCAACAAGTTAAGATGAAGGTCAGGGTCAACGCGCCAGCCTACCAAAGGTGCTCGTAACTGTCCTACAACGATTGCAGGATCAGTTCTGTAGCCAACTCTTGGCCTAGAGGAAAACCTAGTCTTTCCAGGCTCTTTATATACCCAATCATCTTGAGTACGTGAGTCCCTACTAACTCTCGAGCTCCCATCTTACACTAAAACAACGTCTTGGTAACGTCAAACCTCTCTTGGAGAGTATGCCCTTGAAACATTTTCTTAAGGTGCTCGTCAATCACCTTACAACTCATGTTCTCATGTTGCTTCTGAAGCTCAGAGTTCATGGTGGCGAGCATGAAACATTTGACATCCAATGAATTGTCTTGATACTTCTTATAAGCATCTTTATTAGCTTGAGACACATTCCCGACTAGCTCTTCAGGGGAATCCTCTTCCAAGACATAGAGCTTACACTCTTGCCTGAGAACAATTCTCAGATATTTGTACAAGTCCAGATAATTTTTCCTGCTCAGTTTCTCCTTCTCAAGGATAACTCTGAGTGACAGGGTGGAGTGAGATCCATTTGCCATGAAAATTCTATAAGAATTTATGCAAAGAAAACTCAGTACTACATTTCAAAATACATTTGTATTTCAAATAGGACTTTTATTAAAATTACTCCCACTATTTTACTCAAACTGATAACCCTCAATATCAATTTGAAGAGTATATGCGAGCTACTCTCTTGGTGGATAAAATCCGTATTTCACCAACACCATGAGTCAGCTTTGTCTTTTCTCTCACAATGTAGTTATTTAGGTAGACAATGCTTGCCGATTGCATCATCATGCAGCTCTTATATGGTTGGTGAATAACTCTTTATTCGCATCCATCATATGGTGCATGTCAACCTTATGCGTCTAGGCACTCCACTTTTGAGGTCACCCGGTTAAGCTTGACCCGATATCGATAATGTGATATCACAATTATCCGCTCGCACCCTTATCAAGATAGATTAATGCACCTTATTTTGGCAAGCCCACACATCATCGATCGAGGCAGGAAGAGTGTCATCCATCAGAAGGAATCCAGATATTTAATATTGGATAAGGGATTTTAAGATAATTGATTAATACGAACACGACATGAGGGGAGTCTTATGCCTAGAACAGCAGCCTTGCAGTAGTGTCAGCACATATGCTAACCAATACCAAAAGAAGCCTATCTCGCCAGCTACAATCAATATCATGCACGACAACCCAACATAAAGAAATATGGCAGAAGTTAAAATCCACATAAGTATAAAATTCCAAACGTAGTACAACAAAAATAAGGCGCATCAACATGCTTCTATAATATCAAAGTACAAAGTTGCCCAAAGGGCTACAATATGAGTCTCTTAAAACTCACATCCGTAACGGACAACAACGATGGTAATGTCGTATCAGGCCCCATCACCCTGGCATGGCTGCCCTCCTGCATGACCTGCTGCTTCTGCGGCTCCATCCGCTCATCTCCTCCTAAAATAGTTGTCGTAGCAACCGTCAGTCATAAAGACTATGTGTCTATCTCATACTCTCACCCCGGCTGCTCTTAGACACCGAGCGGGAGAAAGAGAAGGTACAAAATATAAATATAAACAGTAGTGCAAGCAGGTGGTATAACCCTAATCAATATTGGGCGAGTATGACGAGCTTCCCTCGCATACTCGCCAGGTAGGCGACTAGGCCAGTTGCTCGCCCAGCTGTGCGAGCTCCTCCAGGAAGTCGCCTAGTCTCCAAAGGGGTGGGCTATAAATAGACCCCCCTCTCTGGATTTCCCTACCAGAGGTACGAGGTGAGACACTGGAAATCCCTGCAAGGATCTCGCGAGCTCTACTTTTTATATATCAGCTGAGCTTTTGAATTCTATTTCCTTGGAACCAGCTAGTCTCCCTCGTACCCAGCTCGACCAATTTTGGTTGTGGAGGGGTTGTTTTTTCAAGCATCCGGGTACGTGATGGAACCTTCCTGTCGCAGCATCTGGGGTCCTGTTTGTCGCCTTCGTTCTTCATCCTAATCACTTTAACCACCTAGCCTTACTACAGAGCCCGTAACTTTAGACTGCCTTGATTCGATTTCTGAGGTTAGGAATTTTCCTGGCTTCAAGTGATTATTTTACTTTAAATTGTTGTTTGGTGATAGCCAGAGCTATCAAGTGGTCTAACATGCAGCTCACTTACGGTTCCTTCTCGAACCACTCACATCTCTTCAATCAATTGATTCCAAATTCGCCAAGCCCGATCATCGCTGTTCTCAACATCCCTCTCTGCGCACCTTCCTTTGGTGCTCCCGCAGCCATAGGCCCGCTCAACCTTTCACACAACGATCACGCCAACCTCGCCTGTCCCACGTGCTCCTCCATCCTAGATCCAGGACCCTAGTCGCATGACGCGGGTCTTCCTCTTCCCTGCTTTTTTCTCTTAAGGACTGCTACCACAGTATTTTGCGAGTCAAGCTCGCCTCCGCCGCTCCGTCCAGTATTTTGATTGACACTAGCTGATTTCCTTCCCAACCCCTTGGTCTCCAAAGATCCCATTTGCCATTCGCTTCCTTCCAATAACCGGTGCACAATCCTCCCCTCCTACCAACAACCACGAGCGTCTTCGTTGTTTTTCCGCAGTTCGCCTCCATTGCGACAACTATAATATCCCTTCTGCGTTTCAGTCGCTCCATTATCTTCTCCAGCGTATCCAAACTTGTTCCATAGCACTCCCAGCCGACGAGGTCGCCTCCTCTTTGGCTTCTATTGAGTCCATTTGCTTGGATCGTCTCGAAGCCTCTCTTTCATGGGCTTGTGGCCATGATACCAAACCAAATTGCATGTGTGTATTTTCTAATTTCAAGGGACCAAATGAGGCTTTAGATTATACCGAAACTCGATGTTATTTTTTCAAGTTTCGTGGAGATAAATTTCAAGCTATATTTATTAGAAGGCAAGTGAGAAACAAGAAAGCGAGGTCAGACAAGTCATAGAAAGTCTTTGATGCAGAGCATAGACGAGGACTTGCAGTGAATAGCGAGTTTTGGGCCCGTTCGGGGTCAATTGACGACTTTCCATATATGACGTGCTCGGATCGACGATCGGACTCCGCAGATGCGTTCAGATTCGCGTTGTGAATCAATTTGATATATTATTTTAGTATTTTTGGTCTATTATCATTGTATTTGAGTGGCTCCATCTCCGACAAATCATAACCATCGAAGGCGGGATGTCCTAGCCTTTATTTTAGGGAGTTGTTAAGGGCACCGCAGTTTTGGCTAGGTGCACCGCACTTTCTCCAAATTTTTTGCGCCTTTTAAAAATACGTCTTGCACATACATTTTTAGGAAAAGTGTTCAACACGAAAGTTGTAGATCTCGACATCTCGTGGAGATCTACAACTTTCGTGTTGAACACTTTTTCTAAAATTGCATATACAAAGCGTATTTCTAGAAGACGCGAAAAATTAGGAGAAACTGCGGTGTACCTAGCCAAAACTGTGGTGCCCTTAACAACTCCCTTATTTTATTATAAATAGGATGTTAGTGAGCTGATTGATTGCAGAATTTGGAGATTTGTATTCCCTGATTCCCGCGATCCCGCCATGGTGCCGACTCCGTGTAACCCTAGGTGACGACTCCTAGGTTGATATCTTACTCCCCCAAGCCTTCCCCTAACCCCAGACTTCGTTTTCCCCTCCCAAACTCCCCTCCCAACCCCCTACAGCCCCCAAAATCCAGCCACAATGGCTGTCCAAAAAACCCTATTTTCCATTCACTTCCACTATTCAAGAATGATATTTACTGTTCACCTATATAGTTTTGTTTTCCCTTGCTGTCCACCGCCGGCCAGGAATAGTTCGCCGCCTCCACTGCTCCCAGCAAGCCGCCACCGGCCTTCCACCCCCTCCCCTCTCCTCCGTCGGCTTCCCCTTTGCCTTGAGCCTTCACCGCCCCTCTCAGCCAATCCCAACAGCCGCCTCCTCCCTAGTGACATCCCCTACATGCCTCCATTCCCCATAGCCCGGATCCCTTCCAAAACAACGGATCTATCCACCCCCGCTCAGATCCATACCTACGTACCCGAATCTATCCATTTCCGGTTTGATTCTGCCGTCCACCGCCGAGGACAACCATCTACATCATTTTCCACGCCGCCGGTTCCACCTCGGATCGTCGTACAGGCATCTACGGCTCCGGATTCTTCAGTGCCTTTGATCAACCACTATTTGGTGAGATTTCGTTGTATCGGTTTATTATTTTCAGCATTTATTTACTGAGTTGGACATTTTATATTTGCTGGGAGAAACTTTATCGTAGAATTTTTGCTCGAGATTATTATTGTGATTTGCAGGGTTCATTCTCCGCACACTCTCGCTTTGGCCCTCCACGTGGAGGGAAGCCTAAGCTTGCTTTGTCATAATAAAGTATTGTCTTGTTTTGAATTATTTGTGTGTGGTGTTAATGTTTATTATCTAATTTGTGATTGATCCATCGGGCTTTGCATAGCATGTAGGGTTAGGTCTCCGTCCACCCGCCGCCTATAAATTCGCCCTGCGTCAGTCTTTATATTAGTTTTTGAATTTTCTAACGTATGATGATGAAAAAAGAAAAAATTAAAAAGAAAGAAAAGAAAAAACATATATATCAAACTATTCGTGTCCCGAAGGATTATGTTGTTGTTTCGATACTTGTATGTTTCAGTGTTGTATGTATCCTGAATAGATATTGACAGCTATGCTGCCAAATAATATGTTAAACTATCTTTTTGTCACTTTAGGTTGATATGGTTCCACTTTAGTCTTTATTTTGATTGCCCCTGTTGGAGTTATCACATTGAGTTAATATTGTATTTCAATCTACGTATTGAAGTCTTTAGGTACGTGGGTACGAGTTTAGTCCCACATGGACTATTCATGTTTGCAAGTCTTTGTAGTCCTTTAAATACTCCTTCAAGGGAATAATAATAAACACTTTGTATTCCTCCCAATATTTTAATAGAGTTAGAATATTTTCCCTTATATTTTTCTCCTGGCCCCATGAGCCCGCATCAACTTCTGCAACTGTTGTTGAGGAATGCTTTGCTTTTGGTTCAAGATCTCGCTTTTGTTGTATCAATCGAAGCTCTCTTGACTGTACCCACTTTTGTGATTCATACCCGAACCTCCTAAGTCCGCTTCCGCTTGATCCAATTGATGATCTAATTTCTTCGTCAATGTAGAACCAATCAATGATTCATGTAGTATCTTTTGACCTTGACAATCTCCTTCCAGACTCCATTGCTGCTTCTTAGCACTGCCCAATCGACATCAAGGATAGTCAAGTTACTACTCCATATTCCGTGGCTTTCACATCCGTGCTACTCTTGATCTCATTGACACTTGTCGACTTCACGTCCTAGATGCTCTCAGATCCAAGACACCAACACAATCCCTTGGCCTTTGGCGATTGACGTAGAGCCCTCACAGATCTTGTCGTGCGGAAGAAACAACTTATGGCATTGACGATCTCACCGCTCTAGTTTAGATTGCTCTCATCGATCTCCTGGTATTGTATCCTCTTGATCCCGTTTACCTGCTCCAACCGACAAGATGGCGGGATACATATCGAGATCGCTCAAACTCATCTCTTGCTACTTTGACGTAGATCCACGCTGGTTGCTACTTCGACGCAGATCCATGCTGGTTGCTACTTCGACGCGGATTCATGTAGCTTGCTAATTCGATGACGATGATCTCCCTTCCAGATCGATTCTCTTGACACAAAACCGTCTCTTTCTGGCCCTGATCCATTAGGCCGTTTGTCAGCCCCTTTGATTTTATCCCGACTGATAGATTTCGTTATGTGGATCAGATCTTGTCAAGCCATTTGGTTGAATTGCTTCGATGCTCTTGTCAAGTCATTTGGAAGCACTTGCTTTTATGCTCTTGTCAAGTCATTTGGAGGCATTTGGTTTATGCTCTTGTCAAGTCAGTTGACTCTCAATATGCGGAGGAATTGTGAAATATGAGCTACCTACTTGTTTCTGTTGACTCTAGCTCCTGTCTCTCTATGATATCCGACTTCAAGCCACTATCTTCTTTCTAGCTGGATGAGCATCTGGTTCCGGCCACTGCTTCCCCTTCCCGGGTGTTTTCCTCTCGCAAATGATGGATCTTCTTGATGGCTTATTCATCTCTATGTTGTCTTCCACAACCTGTTATATTGTTCTTGTCTGTGTCGTGCAGATGTTAGTTTTGTCTGTGTTCCTTATGCCTAAATGCACGTGTGTTGTACGTGAGGGGGAGTGTTAGAGATGAAGGCGACTCAGACCCCGACTACAATTGATCCCCCATACTGGAATTCGTCTGAGACCCTCACATGTTGGATGTTCGTCACTGCGGTAGTATTTTCTAATTTTTGCATTAGTCTCACATGGCACGCCCGACTTCTGTCTTTGTTTTTAGATGTAGCTTGTTGCATCTCCCTTATTTCCTCATTTTGATAGGTACGTGTGGTTCGGTATAGGCTTTCTATATGGATGCCTCTTGTATTTAAATGTACGCACTCAACCCCAAGTCTTCTGTCGCCGTATTTCTTTCACATGTTTTTCATGCGTCGATGATGTTGCCATATCACCGTATTTTTTGTGATATTGATTGATGGAATCGTGTGTTTTGTTTCTTTGTTTTGTACGTTCTTGTTTTCACACCCCGAGCCACCACCGATGTCCATCCTTTCTCATCTCTCTGACTTATACCTCCATCTTGGGGAGGAGTGATGGAGTTAATATAGTATTTATTAGAGTCTTTTGGTGTGTGTTTATGAGTTTACTCTCACATTGTGAGTTTTGTAATCCTTTGAATAAATACCACTTTAAGGGAAGAATATTAAGTACTTTGTATTTCTCTCAATATTTCAACAATCCCAATCAAATTTCTATAACTTAAAATCATTGTAATTACATCCACATTTGATCCTACATAACAGAACCAATTTTCATCCGCTCTAAACGACTTGTCATGCGAGTTCATTCCTCCAAAAAATTTCTTCGTTCATTAGCTTGCCTTATTCACCAAAAAAAAGTCAATTCTGCTAGGTCTTCTCATGTTTTGCTTTTCTGAACGGATTAATTTGGATGCAAATGGACTTTTGTATTGTAATTTTAATTGTGAATGCTATTGTAATGATTTTAACTTTTTCGAATTATTGAACTAGTTCGGATCAATGGGAAATCCTAGTCAAGCTATAACGATAAAATGATTTACTTTTAAGCAATGGTATCTAAGCCAATTATTATTATTATGATCATCAATTAATTTCATATTTAATTCCTTCTAATCTTTGCGTTAATGGATGCAGATTGACTATTAATTATTATTTAAAATGTTGAATAGCTGATATTTCTGCCATCACAGGGTCGTTTTGAAATCTTGTCACTTTCTGGCTCATTTTTACAATCTGAGGGCAGTGGGCATAGGAGCCGAACTGGTGGCCTGAGTGTATCGTTGGCCGGTCCTGATGGCCGTGTCATGGGGGGCGGAGTTGCTGGGCTTTTGACTGCTGCATCCCCCATTCAGGTTCGACTCTCTTCCGCTGTTATTATACATGCAATTCCTTGCTTCTTACTGAAGGGTTTTCAACATTGTTAAAGTTTATAAAAAACTGTCTACCCACTTGAGATTCAAATCCTTTTCAGATATCCTCCATATTGTTTCAAAAAAAAAAAAGATTTTCACCATCATTCACAACTGTCTCGTGAATTTTAGAAACCATAGAACAACTCAGGCTATCGGTTTAATAGCTAAATTAATTTGAATGTACACATGTACTCCTTTGCCTACTTTGGAATCAATATTATTATGGACTTGGCTCCGTTTGGTGCGTTATTTTTGCTCCGGTAAGTTTGCACAAAAACACCACCATCATTGAATGCACGTCTGGCTAACGGTTTTGACCGCCACCAAGAAAAGAGAACTGGTTTTCGAACGACGGTTCATAACCACTGTGTTCACGACCACCACTGCCATGCCAAACAGAACCTTAATCCATCAATTGCTATGTGTTCGCTTTGTTTTTGGACATGTGTGACTACAAAGTTTATGTATGAGTATTTGTAAATGACAGAAAAATCAGAGAACTGATGCATTTTATATCATCGTGTGTATTTTTAATTAAAATTTCATTACTCCTTATCAAAATGATTTCCCCCTCCAAAAATAGGGATAGATATGAGTTTGCTTGAACTTGGTCAGGAATGCAAGTACACCATATTAGACAAGCTTCCTGATCTGGGACTATGTTCTCAACATGACCCTGCTTTCATAGGGCCTTTCAGCTAGCTCGCAATTTTCCATGAGGACGAGTAGGATTAGGCCGTTGGGTCGCTCTAATATCACATTAGAGCTTCGGCATCTCAATATTATATGAGATTTGACATGGTACGATTGTTGTGAGTGTTTTATGCTCTTTTATTGACAGGTGGTTGTGGGGAGATTCTTTCCTGATAGTGCGAGGAAAGAAGCACAACAAATGCGTCCATCTGATGCTGCGTCCGGTCGTCCCGGCAACCTCGCTACTGGCGGGATGCAGGTGCCCTCGAGCCCGACTTCAAGGGGTACATTGAGCGAGTCCTCCGGCGGAGGGCCGGGCAGCCCTCTCAACCAGAGCGCAAATGACAATAACAATCAGCAGAGTCTGGCAAGTATGCCATGGAAGTAAGAAAAAAAAATTTATACCCTGTGGATGGAATCTGAGGAATCTTAGATTTTGATTTGAGTGAGGGAATATAATTATAATTTTCTGTTATTTGACAGATGTTTTCTTAGGATTAAACTTGAATGAATGAAATGTGTTGTTACTGATTATTACTATTCACGAATGTTCAATTTGTAGTATTAATTTGATGTAGTCATGTGTTGTTGAAGGCTGCTTCAGGTGGCCTTCATTTCTTGTGATCCACATTTTCTATAATGACTTCATAGTTCACTGTTTGTGGAAATGTGTATAAAATTATGGAATATTTTTACTGTGGTTGCTATTACTGTTTTAAGGAGAGTGAAATTGGTTAGTTTTCTTTTTTAGGTTTAGGTTGAGAGAATTTGATGCTGGAGTAGAATGCGAGGGTTTGACGAGGGTATCGGGCGAGGCCGAGGGAGATGAGAGTTGGGCGGAGGGAGGGAGGGTGGAAACTGGCACGGTATCGGATTCCCCCATTGGTTGAGAACGAGCGGAAGCGAAGGTATCGGGCTCATTGTTACGCGTGAAAAGAGAAACCAAACGCCTCTAATATTACGTTTGCGGATGAATAGAGCTTTTCCATCCCAAATGCTGCCCCAAATAAAGCCATAGATATTTCAATTTTTTGTTGTAATATTTCTCCACATTTAATTTGCCTACTAGAGACCTATTACTTATTGTAGCCTTATCCCCTCATTTAATGCAACACTAGCTTTCAAAATCAAGAATAGGATGAGCATGCAATGTGAATCAAGGGCGGATTCATGAATTTCAAGAAGAGGATCGAGGCTCCACCCATCTTCGACCAACAATGATTATTATGATAAAGTCTCTGTTTGAGAAGACTTATTTTCACCGGTTAAGTGTTTACGATCGCATGAAACAAATCATAATTGGTCCCCTCAAAGAGATCCAAAGAGTACTTGAATGGATGGGGATTCATTCTTTGCTCGATTGTACTAATAACCCTACCTGCATATATGCTTGCATGCCTGCCTACCACTAATTAATAATTAACCCGCACGTCCTCAAATAAATTAAACCACCCAAATTTAACTAATCAGCCATTAACTGCTCCTCTAGCCATTAACTACTGCCGGAGAGAAGAAAAATAAAAGTCAACCGTATTGGTTGACCAAACCGCTCCCCCACAAGCAGTTAGTTGAAAGAGTTGAGCAGTTTTCATTTTTCAACCATATTCAGAAAGTGTTTCGGTTTCTATACCCCAGTGGAGTGGGCGGTTAAGGCTCCGTTTGGGGGACTTATTTTCACCGGTCAAGCAGTTACGACCGCATGAACCGGACCCTAATTGTGGTCCGATTCATGCGGTCATAGCCGCTTGACCGGTGAAAATAAGTCCCCCCAAAGGGAGCCTAAGTGTGTTGAATTACTTCAGAGAAAATTATTACGTCGGAAGCAGTAAATTAACAACGAAAGCTTGGTTATTTTTATATATACATGCTTTCTGTAATTTATTTACAGAATTATATGTATATATACTCACCTGAGGAATTAGCTAACAACGGCAATTAAGCGTGATGGAGCTCTTTTTCTGCCTCTTCATTTTCTTCTTCTTCTCCACCCCCGGCAACCTCTATGGTGCTGACGGCGGGCGGATGCCGGCGAACATCGGCACCTACGATGTTAAGAAATTTGGGGCTGTGGGTGATGGGAGGACAGATGACACCAAGGTATTGACTAATTTCAAAATATTAATCAACATCATTTTTTTCTTACTTTTGGAGCTGCAATTGAGGTTGCGTTTGGCGCCGCTTCTCGCGGCTTATTTGCTCCGGTGAGATTGGACAAAAATGTCATTGTCATATCAAAATCTTATGCACCAAACTAGTTTTTTTTTTAATAATGATAGTAACATTGTCATACCAAACATACAATGCCGTTTTTGTCCATTCTCACCGGAGAAAATAAGATACGATAAGCTGTGCATAACTCAGCCTGAATCTCTTAACGCAGACTTTCTTAGGCCTAGTTTGGCGGAATGGATCCCGCCTGGTCGCTTGACCGCCCCACTGGGTCACGGACGCCGCCCGTTTGGCCTGGCCTTGATCGTGTGACGAGATCCGCCCACCTCACAAATATTTGTCTGGTCGTGTGCAATCTTTTTTTTTGATCGCGCACGTTCACTCAGACAAAAATATCGAAGTGCCAAGTCCGCACATAAAAGTTTTCACCCTCTTATTTTTTGATGCGAAAAATGAAATTGTGAAGGCAGGCATTCATGAGAGCGTGGGAGGCAGCGTGTGGATCCTCAGATGTGGTTAAGCTCGTGATACCCGATGAAATTTACTTCGTCGGACCGCTTAAGTTCGACGGGCCTTGCACGAATGCCGGCTCCCTCACAGTGGAAGCACAGGTAAGTTCACAATGCTCTTCAAGTTTTGTTCTTAAATAAATTCATCATAGGAATTTTATCATATCAAATGACCATGTTACAATTATTTAGTGACCTTTCTAAATTTATTTAATTTATATAAATATTTTTGATGCATAATAAACTATTGTGGTCTCATGTAGAAAACATTGTTATGAGACTAATTAAACTAGTGTTTCTTAATCGTGATTTTAAGATGAATATGATTGATGAATTAAATATGCACAATTTTAATTGAATTCATAACAATGGGCAGGGCTCCTAGAGCTTGAATATTTTTGAAAAATAATTAACATGATGTGAGATTATCGGCACGTGCAGGGAACTCTCAAAGCCACAACTGACCTTAGCGAATACACAACTCCGCATTGGGTCCAATTTGGGTCCGTCAAGAGGCTAAATTTGATCGGCGGGATCTTCGACGGCCAGGGCGCCGCTTCTTGGCCTCTCAATACATGCCCTAAAGAAAAGAATTGCAATGTTTTGCCTACCGTGAGTTCTTCAACTATTGATATATGTTTCATTTTTTGTAATTTTTTCAAACTTATTGTTTTCTTTGAAAAATTATTGGCGTTTATATTGGCAGCCCGGCTTTGCATATTGACAGCCTGACAAAATAATAAAAAACATACATAATATGACCGCTAATAGCAGCCCAAAATGCGGAACACGCGTCTTTTGAAATATGTCTATTATATTATATTTTTAGAAAAAAGTGTTCAACATGAAAGTTGTAGATCTCGACGTGATCTACAACTTTTATGTTGAACATTTTTTTTAAAAATGTAATATAGTAGACCTATTTTCAAAAGCCACGGAACCCGGACAGAACTATGTGAGTTCCGTCCGTGTTCCGCGCCTTTTTAAAATGTGTCTACTATTTGACATTTTTTAAAAAAATGTTCAACATAAAAGTTGTAGATCTCGTCGAGATCTACAACTTTCATGTTGAACAATTTGTCTAAAAATGTCTATTTTAAAATTAAAATTTTAGACAGTCAGTATCCATCGGACTGCCAATAGCCATATTTTAGACTGCCATTTTCTTTAGGCTGCCAATATTCATATAGGAGCAGCTAATATAAACACCCAAAATTATTTAGAAATCATTTCAGTAACAAATCATCATTTCCTCCAAATTTTATTTTGCAGAACATTCTATTCATGAATTCCGTGGATACCGCGGTGATGGGAATCACATCTGTCAATAGCAAATTCTTTCACATCGGTATTTTAGGCTGCACAAATTTTAGAAGTGACAGCATCAAGATCAGTGCACCGGAAGATAGTCCCAACACGGATGGAATCCACGTGGAGCGGAGCTCCAACGTGCCCCTATCCCATTTGACTATCGGCACCGGCGATGATTGCGTCTCTATCGGACCGGGAAATTCAATTGTTACCCTCACCAACATTAGATGTGGTCCGGGTCACGGGATCCGGTATTATCAACGCCTCATTTAGGCTCCGTTTATTTTTGCCGTGGCGTTTTAGAGCATTGAGAATGAGAGCGGTGAGGATAGAGCAGTGGGAATGGTGGGAGGGGGCAACTTTGACGTTGATGATCAAAAATGACGTTTTGGAACGTTGGAAATGAAGAAAAGAGTTTACCAAACAGTTTTTTCAACGTTGAAGTCCCCCCTACCATTGAAGAAAAAACACCGAAATAAACGGAGCCTTAAACAGACAATAATAATAACACTAATAATTAATCCATGTTTAAAATGCAACATTTAAAAATTTATTTATTTAGTGTTGGGAGCTTAGGTAAGTACGAAGGCGAAGGCGACGTCACGGGGATCCTGATCAGAGACTCGACCATTACGAGAGCAGCTAATGGGGTACGGATAAAGACGTGGCAGAACTCACCGAGTCCTAGCATGGTGTCCAACGTAACATTTGATAACATAATCATGAACAGGGTCGCTAACCCGATCATCATCGACCAAGAACATTGCCCCTATTCTAAGTGCGACTCCTCGGTGAGTAGATCGGTCTCTCTACATGCATTTGGGGTTTACGTGATGATTGTATTCTATTTTGTTAACATTTGCCGATATAAATGCAGGGGCCATCTCGAGTGAGGTTAAGCGAAATCACATTTAAGAACATACGGGGCACATCGGTCAACTCGGATGCGGTGACTTTGCATTGCAGCCCAGAGACGCCGTGTTCGAACGTGATCTTAGAAGACGTGAACCTCAAGTACTATACCGGCGAAATTAGTGATAGTCGCATGACCCTAACCTCCTCGTGTCTCAACGTCAAGCCAACCTTTAGGAGAACACATGAACCACCGCCGTGCAAATGAAGGATGCATGTGCTCAACACCTATATAGTTAGCTATATATAATTATTAGGCGCCCTTCTTAATTGATGTATCATGTGCAATATCAAATAATGAGAAGCATTTGTCCGGCAAAAATGGGAAGACAGAGTTTATTTACATTTGAAAAAAGGAAAAAAAAGGAGGGTGGATGCATTATTTCTCCTAACAGGGTGATTTGAAGAGTAGCATTCATGTCTACAAAAGCTGGTAGCACCACTCCCACTCCACAGCTCTGTTAAAAACCGCTGGCATAAACACAAGCCTGGAATAGAAAAATGAACAAGGTGTTTTTTATACCCTTTTTATATTGCTTAAAGACTTGTTTTTCAACGGGGTGTTTTTATATTGCTTAAATTCTAATAGTCGTCTGATCATCAGGGGCGGATTTAAAGGGGGGCCAAAGGGACACTGACACCCCTTTTTTTATAAAAAAATGGGAATAGAATGCGGTTTATATATTAACCGCAGTCTATTCCAGAATAGACTGCGGTTAATATATAAACCGCAGTCTATTCAGTCTATTCCATGGAATAGACTGTGGTTTATATATTAACCGCAGTCTATTCCATGGAATAGACTGTGGTTTATATATTAACCGCAGTCTATTCCATGAACAACGCAGAATAGACTGCGGTTAATATATAAACCGCATTTTATTCCATGATTCTAGCCCTAAAATAAAACATCCCGCGCCTCATCTCCTTTTGGAGCTGGAACTCGCGGATAGCTCTCGCGCTCCGCTCTCTCTGCATCTCCTCCTCCTTCAATCTCGATCTCTGCACTTGCTACACTGAGACGCATCGTCCAACAACAACAGGTACTGGTTTTCTTTCTGTTTTTTTCTCCAAAAATTTTCTGCATTGTAAATTTCGTTTGGATTGCTTGGCATTGCTGTTAAGATTAGCTAGTCCATCTCCTTTACCTTCCTCGCTGAAGAAATCAATGTGATCTCTAACTTTCCCAGGAGCCATGTTGTTGGTATCCCTAGCTTGTGCCGTATTTTCTGCAGTCGGATTGCTTGGAGACTTGGAGAGTTGGAGTGATATGTTTCTTACCAGTTATTTTGTTGTATAAACTGATTGATTCTCTACTTATTGCGTGCATTTTCATACCTGTTGTTGGTATCCCTCTCTTGTTATGTCACTTATGAAATTATGTATGACTTTATTTTCATTGAAGTGCTTCTTCATATACTGTTACAGATTGTGGCCAACATTCGTGAGGACTAGTACCGAGTACGTGAGTCACGTGATAAGTGATAACAAAAGAAGGAGAAATACGTTCTTCTCTGGTTACAGATTGTGGCCAAGGTTTTGCTTCCATATACCCTATCACAATTTATTTTCATGTATTTTTATTTTTAGGGGTGTTTTGAGGTATTAGTCAGGTAGTGACTAAGCAAAACACATAGTCTCTGCGTTGAATGTTTATCCCTAGGGATACTCCGTAGTATTGACCGGTAGAGGGTCAAGCGGAGTAGATAGATATTTAAATACTTTGCATTTATTAATATGGTTTTTTGTTAATATTTTGTTTTTTCTGGCATTCATATAGAAATAGAATTGAACAATATTGTGATATGGAGAGTCAAAAAAAAGTCCAGTCTCATATCATCTATGTTTCAAAAGAAATTAAAATCTCAAGAGACTTCAAGATCTAAACCTTCAAGTCAAAATGAAGAGTTATCCCTGAGTGCTTCTGAAGCTATCGAGAATGCGTCGCATTTGCCATCTCCTAATGCTCAAGACGTTGTAATGGACGCTTTATATGATGTGGAGATGCTTCCACAGGATCCGGGAATGAGAAAAAATATATCAGCCTATCTTTTAAATGAGCAAGATGCAGTGAGAAAGGCTTATATACTAAGAGGTCCATGCCAACCAAAATTACATCCATTTCCTCAAAGAAAGATAGGTGATCGAGAACGTAGGTTTGTAGTCACATAGTATGATATGTTTGAGTGGCTAGAATATAGTGTTGAAAAGGACGCTGCGTTTTGTTTAGTTTGTTACTTATTCAAGAATGAAACCGCAAGTACTGCTGCCAGAGGAGATGCTTTTGTCAGTGGAGGAGGATATAGGTCATGGAATAAACCTGACGGATTTACAAAACATGTTGGCAAGATTAATAGTTCTCATCATATAGCACTCCAGAAATTTGAAGGTTTAAAAAACCCCAAAAGTCTATCATTGTTTCTCTTAATAAACAATCAGATAAAACAAAGTTTGAAAACAAATCACGATTACAAGCTTCTTTGAAATGCTTGAGATTTCTCTTGCGATAGGGATTATCCCTACGTGGGCATGATGAGAGTCACCATTCACTTAATAGGGGAAATTTTCTCGAGCTTTTGCAGTGGCTTGCCGATATAGATGAAGAAGTTGGTAAGTATGTGTTAAAAAATGCCCCGGGAAACAATCAACTGACTGCGCCTTCAATTCAGAAAGATATCATTAATGCTTGTGCCAAAGAAACTACAAAAATTATAATGCAAAAGCTTGGAGATGACTACTTCTCAATTTTAGCTGATGAATCTAGTGACGTGTCACATAGAGAACAATTGGCCCTTTATTTGCGTTATGTTGATGGGAACGGAAGATTAATAGAGCGTTTTCTCGGCATTGTGCATGTTCACGATACTACTGCCATGTCTCTTAAAACTGCAATTGAATCATTGTTAATTGACCATTACTTGAATTTGTCTAAAATCCGTGGTCAAGGATATGATGGTGCAAGTAATATGAGTGGTGAAATAAATAGACTAAAGAGTCTAATTTTGAAAGAAAATCCATCAGCTTATTACATTCACTGTTTTGCTCATCAGCTTCAGTTAACCGTAGTTGCAGTGGCTAAAATAAATGATGATTGTCAATGGTTTTTTGAAGCAATTTTGACGCTATTAAATGTGGTTGGAGTTTCTTGCAAGCGAAATGAGATGCTTAGAGAAAGTCAAGTGCAAAAGGTTGCTCAGGCACTAGAAGATGGTGAACTACAAACAGGGTCGGGTTTAAATCAGACACTTTCTTTGGGTCGGCCGGGGGATACTCGTTGAGGCTCACATCACAAGACATTAATCCATATTATTTCTTTATATCCTGATATGATTGCTACACTTTTGAAGATTGGTAAGAGTAAGGCAAATGATCGGGTGAAGGCACATGGTGTACTGTTTGCATTAGAATCGTTTGACTTTGTTTTGATGATTCATGTGATGACAACTATATTTGGTTATACACATGAATTAAATCTTGCTTTGCAAAGAAAATATCGAGATATTATTAATGCTATGTCTTTTGTAAGTTTGACGAAAAGACAATTGCAAAATTTGCATGATGATGGTTGAGACACTCTGTTCAACAAGGTCTTACTTTTTTGTGATAAATTTAGTATTCATATTCCTAAAATGGATGATCTGTACGTTCCGCGCAGAAGATCAAGACGATTTGTTGAAGACTACACATATTTGCATCATTATCGGTGTCAATTTTCTTAAAGGTCGTTGATTTACAATTGCATGAGCTTAATAACAGGTTTGATGAGGTGAGTATGAAGTTGCTCCATTGTATGACTTGTTTGAATCCCATTAACTCCTTTGGCTGTTTTGACAAGCAAAAAATACTCAGACTTGCAGAGTTTTATCCTAGTGATTTTTCAAGTTTGGAGTTGTTTAATCTTGAATTTCAGCTAGACAATTTCATTGTGGATATGAAAAACGACGAGAGGTTTTTTGACTTGAACGACCTTGGTCATCTCTCTATGAAACTTGTTGAAACCGGGAAACATATTGCTTATCAACAATTATACAAGCTATTGAAGTTCGTACTAATTCTTCCTGTGGCCACTGCAAGTGTTGAAAGAGTCTTTTCAGACATGAATTATGTCAAGAACAGATTACGCAATAGTTTGGGCGATCAGACATTGAATGACTGTTTGGTTACATTCATTGAAAGAGACGCATTTTTGAAAGTTTCAGATGATGATGTTATTGATCGTTTTCAAAAAATGAAGACTCGTCGCGGACAACTGTAATTTCTTCTGGTATTTGGTAATTTTCAATTAAGACATTTATATGTAATGGTGTATGACTTTATAATATCAGAAATTTTTCATTTTCTATATTATGCTATTAAATTTTTTTTTGTGCATCCCCTTTTCTAAATTCCTGGATTCTGCCACTGCTGATCATGACTTGATAATTTATCAGCTGCCAGATCATTTTAACATTATAAAACTAAAAAGTATAGGACTCCTAAAGCTAGCGTGAGATAGAGAGAGAGGGGGGTTGAAAGAGTGGCTAAGAGGCGGGCGGCTCATAAGATATAATTATAAATATAATATATTATATCTTAATTAGAGAGAGAAAGAGAGAGGTGCAGCTGAGAGGTGTGCGGCTGATGTTTTATTATATATAATATAATATATTATATTATATCTTATATATTATATTAGAGAGAGAGAAGAAAAAGAGTGGTGATTGAGAGAAAAATTAATTATTGTAAGTAAAAATGTACATTTTTTACAAAATAAAAATTGTAATCGTGATTGATATTTTTTTACGATCATTTTAAATACTCATATGTATATGTTGCGGGCACGGCCGTCGGGGGCGGGCGAATCCCGCCGTCGCCGGGCGGGTACTATCGCGCTTGGCAGTAGGAGCGGAGCCCCATGTCGGGCACTCGACCGGGGGGCGGGCGAAGCGCGCCGTCGCCGACCGGGTACTGTGGCGCATGGCCATCAGGCCGGAGGCCCGTGCCTGTCACTCGTATATATTATAAAGAAGTATCAGAATCAGATCACGACTGTTGAATATAAATCAAATATTTGATCGTAACTATTGATCACAACAACGAATCATGACCGTTTATATTTTTTCTTAGGTCTCCTAAACCTATATAGAGCCTCTCAAATCTACATATTTTTGTAGGGCACCCTACAACCCGCCAGCCCACTCCAAAATCAAGCACAAAGACTTCTAAAGAAGCTCGCCAGGAAAGCCCACCAAGCGAAACGGCCCACCAATTATTACTTCTTCTACAATAACGCTGCCTAATATATCCCAGAAAAATATAAGGGATCTGGCGGTGTGGGATTAAATCCCGCCTGGAATTGATAGAATCCCCGGCGGGATTAATCCCGCCTAATTAGGAAGGCGGGATTAATCACGCCTAATTAGGCACGCGTGATTAAATCCCGCCTAACTTAGGCGGGATTTAGTCCCGCCCCCAAGTTAGGCGGGATTTAATCCAGCGCACTTAGGCTGGATTTAATCCCAACGGGATTAAATCCCGCACTTAGGCAGGATTTACCACACTTAGGGAGTAAATCCCGCCCAAGTGCGGGATTAAATCCTGCCGGGATTAAATCCCGCCTAACTTTGGGGCGGGATTTAATCCAGCCTAAGTTACGCGGGATTTAATCCCACGCAGGATTAAATCCCGCCTGCTTAGGCGGGGATTAAATCCCGTATACTTAGGCGGGGATTAAATCTCGCTTAAGCCCAGGGGCGTGCACCGCCTGCCCTGTGGCCGCACCGCCCGCCGGGAGTCGGGTGGTGCCCTACTCGATGCGGCCGAAGGGCGCTGCGGGGGCGGGCGCAACCCAGTGTCGGGGGGGGGGGGGAGCGGGCGCACCATGTCGGGGGGGGGGGGGGGGGGGGGGGGGGGGGGGGGGGGGGGCGCAGCCCCGTGTCGGGTACTCGCATTGATGCGGTCGCAACCCGCAACGACCCTTCGTGGGCTGGCAAAGCCAGCCGGCTGCGGGCGTCGTCACGGGCCGGGTTCTGTGGCACGTAGACATAGGGGCAGAGCCCCATGTCAGGCACTCGTGTGTATATATATATATATATATATATTTATTATATAATACAATAGTCATATTTGGATCACACCATGAAAAGCATTTGGACCGTCCGATCAACTACAGCAAATAGGAACCGTTGGATTCAAAGCAGGTGGCCTACAAATAAAAAAAAACAAAACTGTTACTGTTCACTCACCTTTTTTTCCCGATACCCCCCCTTTCCCGCATCCCGCCCCCCACGGGCTCACCCCGCCGCCGCCGGCGGAGCCGCCGGCGCCTGCCCGCCGCCCCCCGGTTGTCCGGCGGCGAGCGGGCAGGGCCACCGCCGGCGGTGGCCCTGCCCGTGAGCTCCAGACTGGAGCTCCCGGGCAGGGCCACCGGTGGCCCTGCCCGCTCGCCGCCGGACAACCCCCGGCGGGTTCGCCGAGGCCAGCGAACCCGCCGGGGGGCGGCGGGCAGGCCGCCGGCGGCGGCGGCGTGAGCCCGTGGGCGGCGGGATGCGGGACGGGGGATATCGGGAAAACGCTGAATTTTTTTCGGTTTTTTTTTTATATTTAAATAATTTATATTATTAATTAAAAAATTTTGAATTAATAAATAATTAAAAAAAAATAATAACTAATTAAAATGTTGAACTTTAAAAATCAATAAAAAATCAAAAAAAAAAATTTGAACTTTAAAATTTTAAAATTGTTTGTCGGGCGGCGAAGCCCGCCGGAGGGCGGGCGAAGCCCGCCGAGGGCGGGCGAAGCCCGCCGGGGGGCGGGCGAAGCGGAATGCGGACGAAGCCAAAAAAAAAATTTTGAACTTTAAAATTTTAAAATTGTTTGTCGGGCGGCGAAGCCGCCGGAGTGCGGGCGAAGCCCGCCGGGGGGCGGGCGAAGCGGAATGCGGACGAAGCCCGCCGGGGGGCGGGCGAAGCCCGCCGGAATGCCAAGCGGGCGAAGCCCGCTTGATTGGGGGCGAAGCCCGCAGCGACGCATCGAGAACGGGCGGAGCCCGTTCGAAGATGCTAGTATATATATATATATATATATATATATATATATATATATAATAGAAGGTCCGGCCGAGGCCCCACACTATATGCCACAAACATGCGGCGGAGTTACAGGTTAATATCAAAGACCAGTACACGCATCCTAACTCAGAGCATTCTAGCGGAAGCATTACAAGGTTAATACTGAACTCATCAACCATGAATGTCAACTATATATATAACAACACATTTATATATTTCACAAGAATTTATATTGAAAGTCTTTAATTTAAGGATAACTAAATCACCTAGAGGGGGGGGGGGGGTGAATATGTTATTGGTCTCTTTTGAGTTCTTTTATGTTTCTTCTTTAAGAGCTTTAGTTTTAGTTGTTTTATTCTTTCAAGATGTACACAAACTGCACAAAGAAATAACACAGAAAAGCACACAGTGATTTATCGTGGTTCCCCAAATGGTACATCCACTTTCCCTCCCACCTATCCAACTATCTTGTTGGACTAGACACTTCTCCAAAACTTGCTCCAAAGAGCTTACACCTCAGATCCCTCAGGACCTCTAAGTATCCTCCAAGACTTACTTCTCAGCCACATACCTCAGGTTGTTAAGCCCTACACTCAGGCTGGGAGGACAGCCCTACCTCAGATCCACAACGGATCCTACCTCAGAGCTCTGCAGTACTCCTACACTCAGTGACCCTCAAGCCACATACCTTAGCCTTATCTCTAAGGCCTACAGCTAAGGCTTTTCAACACTACAACTTCAGGCACAAGGCCTTACTCTCAGAGTATTGCAGCTGTACAATCCCATATTCGCTGAGTCAGAACAGGAGACACCAACGGTCAAGATTAGGCTAGCCAGAGGAGCTCCCGCCCTGAAAAAGTTCTCGCCCATAAGTGGGCGGGAATGCTTGCGCTTGCGCCAAGCTCCTGCCTTGGAGGAGCTCTCGCCTATAAGCAGGCGAGACCGCTTGCGCCGGGCTCTGGACAGGAAGGCTCTCGGCTCAGAGTTCTCGCCGAGTGGGGCCCAGGTCCTGGGTAACTTAACCTAATTACCCTCAGGTAAAATTACCCCTATACCCTCAGGATAAACAACGGGATTTGGCTATTGACAGATCAACTAAGGGTATTTCAATAATCTCAGGTCAGCAAAAGGCTATAAATAGACCCATAAGGACTCCTTAAAAAGCAAGCTTTCATAATCTTCCAATCTCCAGTGCTTTCTGAGGAGCTCCTAGCGCAGCTTTTGGCTTTGGAGGGGAAACTCTCAGAGATCTTTCGGGTGTGAGGTGGGACCTCCATAATGAGGCTTTGGGTCAGTCTGAGGTCTTTTGAATCTAGTCAAGGGTCGAGGCTCGAGAGAAGTAGGTTTTGGCTACACCCCTGTTTTGAACTCCCGTTGAGGTCATTTTTGGCTTCAACAGTTCTGGTGCGGTGAGCGTGGAAAGCAGCTGATACAAGAAATCCTTGAGTTTTGTCCCATGGCTGGAGGTGAAGGTGAGGGGTCTGGTTCTGGAGGCTCCCCCACCCGGGGAGAGGAGGCGACGAGGAAAATGCTGGATGACTTCAGGCGAGAAGTCCTGCAGACCATCAGCTTGGCCTTCTCGGCCCAAAGCGAGTGGGCCACACCTCAGGTTCCAATAGAGGAGGTCCCGCTCTTGGGCAAGAATGCCCCTGGACAGCGCCCGGGGAAGGAGGTCCCGTCGGAGGCTGGCGAGAGGGACGTGGCCGCGCGGGAGCTCTTCCCAGGCCAGCGCCCGGGTAAGGAAGCTCTGACAGATTTGGGCGAGAGGGAGGCGGCAGTGCGAGAACTCTTACCTGGGCACGGTCTCGCGGATCGGGCCAGCCAGCCGAGGCCGTGGGACGTGCCCTCCCCGCCAGGCAGGAGGCGAGAGCCCTTTCAGCGAGCTCATCATCTCAGATCCGTTACCGGAGAGGTTCCGGGAGCCTGACATGTCCTACTACTCGGGGAAGGATGACCATGTACAGCACGTGCAGTGGTTTGAAGATGTCATTTCGATAAGGCAGTTGACAGATGCCTTCAATTGTCGGCTATTTGCCATCACATTGAAGGAGAAGGCTTAGAACTGGTTCCACCAGTTGCCAGCAAGGTCGATATACTATTTTGAAGATCTGCGAAGAAGTTTCCTGTTGAGGTTCTCAACATCAAAGAAGCGGAAGAACGAGGTGGAGTGCCTGTTTGCGGTGAGGCATAAGCAGGATGAGATTGCGACAGACATGCTGGGCATCGACGCGGACATGGTCTACCACCGCCTGAACCTGGACCCCCGCACTCGTCCCATACGCCAAAAAATGAGGGCCTTTTGCCACCAAGCCGGCTTCATCTCAGAGATCCAGTATCCAGGCTGGATCTCCAATGTGGTAATGGTTAAAAAGGGGGTGAGAAATGGTGAATGTGTATCGATTTCTCTTTGTTAAATAAATCATGCCCTAAGGATTGCTACCCCCCCTGCCTCGGATCGACGCGCTGGTTGATTCAGCCGTCAGTTTTTCTATTATGAGCTTTTTGGATGCTTTTTCAGGTTATCACCAAATCCGGATGCACCCTCCCGATGTCAAGGATGTTTCCTTCATCACGAGAGAGGGATGCTTTAGTTATAAAATGATGCCTTTTGGGTTGAAGAACGCAGAGGCTACATACCAACGCATGATGGATCGGGTCTTCCGAGATCAAAGGGGGAGAAACTTGGAGGTCTATGTCGACGACCTGATGATCAAGAGCAAGTGCATGGATTCGCAGCTGAAGGATCTAGAAGAGACGTTCGCCACCCTATGGAGATTCAAGATAAGGCTGAACCCCTTGAAGTGTGTCTTCGGGGCCAGCCGCGAGAAGTTCCTTGGGTATCTCTTGAATCTGGCAGGGGTGGAACCCAACCCGGACAAGGTAAAGGCCATCCTGGATTTGGAATCACCTCGCGATGCCAAGGAGGTCCAACACTTGACAGGCAAACTGGTTGGGCTGAGCAGGTTCCTATCCAGGTCAGGAGACAAGTGTTCTTCATTCTTCAAGGTACTGCGAGGGAACCAAAGGTTTGAGTGGACCGCCGAGTACAAAGAAGCCTTCCAAGGGCTGAAGAGACAGCTCTCTCAGGCTCCTCTACTTCAGAGCCCAAAAGAAGGGGAAGACCTGACCTTGTACCTTGGAGTAGGAGCGGAGGCGGTGAGCCCTGTCCTAGTAAGGGAAGAAGGAAAGAAGCAACTGCCGATCTATTACGTCAGCCGGATCTTGAATAAGGCGGAGCTCCGCTACCCATCCTTGAAAAGTTGGCTTACGCTTTAGTCATCTCTGCAAGGAAACTCCGGACGTATTTTCAAGCACACTCGATTAGGGTGGTGACCGACCATCCTCTTCGCAAGATCTTTGAAGGGGTAGAACACTCGGGAAGACTTGCCAAGTGGTCCATTGAACTAAGCAAGTTCGACATCTCTTTTGTTCCGAGACTCTCCATCAAGGCGCAAGCGGCGACAGAATTTCTGGCGGACTATGTTGTTGAAGTCGAGGAGGGAGAGCAGCAGCCACAGGAAGCGTGGAAGATGATGGTTGATGGGGCCTCGGGAAATATTCCCTTGGGGACGAGTGGTGCTAATAAGCCCCCAGGGAGTCGCGATAGAGCAGGCAGTGGCTTACTATTTTCCGGTGACCAACAACCAAGCAGAGTATAAGGCTGTGATCGCCGGCCTTCGCTTGGCAAAGGAGCTTGAGATATAGGATGTGGAGGCCTTCACTGACTCAATGGTGGTAATGTCGCAGATCCGAGGAGAGTTTGAGGCCCAGGCACCTACCCTCATAAAATACCTATCCAAGGTAAGGGCGATCATCGGTGGGTTCCGGTCATTCTCAATCCAGCATGTCCCCAGGGAGGAGAGCGCGGTCGCCGATCGATTGGCGAAGTTTGGGCCTCGGGGAGGAGGGACCCTGACTGAACTTTTTCGGCCAGCCATTGAGGAAGGGGAGTTGATGGAGGTAGGTCGGCGATCCTCGTGGGTAGACCCGTTGGTAACCTTTCTGACCACAGGCAGGCTGACAGGGGAGGTTAAGGATGCAAAGAGCTTCAGGCGCAAGACAGCTCGTTACCTGATGGTAGGAGGGGGGTTGCATCGTAAGATGTTCTCAGGGTTCCTGATAAGATGTGTAACCGAAGAAGAGATCCCAAGGATCTTGGGAGAGGTGCACTCGGGCGAGTGCGACAGTCATTCTGGAGGTAGGATGTTGGAGGCCAGGGTGGTCAGGCAGGGGTACTTCTGGCCCACCCTAAGGAAGGATACCACAGAATTTGTAAGGAGGTGTCAAAAGTGCCAGCTCTGCGCCCCCCTCCAGCTTTTGGCAGCTCAAAGACTCCGAAGTATCGCGACACCGTGGTCGTTCGCTATCTGGGGGATGGATTTAGTTGAGTCTTTTCCTCCGGCTAGTGGGCAGAGGAGGTTCATCCTGGTTATGATCGACTACTTCTCAAAGTGGCTGGAGGTTAAGGACTTGGCCAAGGTCACCTCGCAAGTCATAAGGAACTTCATCTGGGGGGAGATCATATGTAGACACGGGCTGCCTCAAGCGATAGTGACAGATAACGGTCCCCAGTTTGCCAGTGAAGAGTTCATCAGCTTCTGCGCCCAACTGGGGATAGACCTCATATTTGCCTCTGTCCACCACCCCCGGAGCAACATCCAGGTGGAAGCGACAAACAAGATTATTGTGAACTTGCTCAAAAGAAATTGGAAAACTTAAAGGGAAATTGGTTGGAGTAGCTCCTCTCAGTCCTGTGGGCCTTGCGAACGACCCCGAACACGGCCACCTGTGAGACCCCCTTTAAGCTTTCTCACGGGTGTGAAGCGGTCCTACCAGTGGAGTTTGAGGTTCGGTCCCCGCACGTCACAGCTGCGGGCGAAGGAGATGAGACTTGGAGGTTGGAGAATGATGATGGGTTACGCCTCTCGCTAGACATGGTGGAAGAGCTGCGGGACCTGGCATCCATCAGGCAAGAAGAGATCAAGCGGCGGATGGCCAAGTATTTCGATAAGCATGTCATGGTCAAGCAGTTTGCTGAAGGAGATCTGGTGCTGAGGAAGGTTGACTCGGCAGGAAGGTCGGCACCCGTGGGCAAGCTCAACCCGAACTGGGAAGGACCTTACATAGTGAAGGAAGTCCTTGGAACAGGAGGTTACTACCTCCAGAACGTGGAGGGGAGGGCCTTAAGCCACACCTGGAGCGGCGATTACCTAAAATGCTTCTACCCGTGACATGGGGAGGATGTAATTATGTATTCAAAATCAAGCTTGTTATACTACATCAATTGGCTTGTTTTTCTCTTGCATATTGCGAAATTTTATGATATCATGTACTTATGAGTTTTGTAACACCCCGAGCTCGGCTCGGCCCCAAGTAGACCCGCTGCGCAGACTCTCATCTAGAGGGCAGGTACGAAGGCTCGCCTGTGGGGGATAGGTTTGGTCTGAGGAAACTTCATCGGCTATCCTCAGTATTTTTGTTCGGTCCATCTGTTTCATGTTATCAGCACTAATGTTAGCTAGCTAGTTTACTTCCTACTCGTGCATGTCCTAGGAATAATGGTTAGAATCCATGCTAAGATTATGTGTTATCATCTCTGTTAGGATTTATTGGTCATAGTATTAACAATTCCGCTAGTAGTTCAACATTAGTAGGTTCATTGTTAAGAAATCTCTCATTAGTACAATCATGGTACTTCTGCAGCGCACGAGTCGGCCCTCAATACCGTCGGTAAGTCAATGAACAATTTTGATGACTCCATGTGGTACGGTATTATTGAAATCGTTTTCAAGGGTAAGGGCAAAGAAGGGTAAGCTGTTTTTATCATATTATTGTTTTTAATAGTCTCTTCCTAATTTATATTTGGCATCTCGTAGCATGATTAGTTTTTAAGCTTCCTTCATTCCATTTGTTGAACTGCATATAAAAATGCTCTGAATAGAGTAGCAGTTTGTCATCTCGGACGGCCGCAATAGTAACATGAATGCTTGCTCAAAAACTGGTGATCTTCTTCCATTCTTCATATAGTTGCTCTAAAGACTATGACTATATCCTACTTTATGAGTTCTTCTGGCTGTGATCATGACAGAAGCCCTATACATTTTGGAAGAACACCCTCAGGTGATCTCCTATTATGTTTTTATTTTCTTTTGAAATATGTGATCCTCCCGACGCTGCGCAGCCGACGCTGCGCAGCCGACGCTGCGCAGCCGACGCTGCGCAGCCGACGCTGCGCAGCCGACGCTGCGCAGCCGACGCTGCGCAGCCGACGCTGCGCTCCCGACGCTGCGCTCTCCGACGCTGCGCTCCCGACGCTGCGCTCCCGACGCTGCGCTCCCGACGCTGCGCTCCCGACGCTGCGCTCCCGACGCTGCGCTCCCGACGCTGCGCAGGATATTCGATCTCATTAGTTGCCATAGAAAAGCTAGAATGAGCTTCTTTTTTCCTTGTACAATGTCATTCCAGCAACATTTATCATCAAAAATTTTAAATCTTTGCCAATCCGCACAACCTGGTTGCAATTTTCACCCTTTCGAAATTGCATCTTGATTGGTGGCTTATTTGATTGTTTCCAATTAACTGTTCCTGGAAATAATTGTCAAGCACTTCTAAGTGAACCCATCCATTTCTCACATCTTCAAACAAGTTTTTAACATAGGTAGAAATACCAAGACTATTAATCCATAGCCTGAATGTTATCTCTTCTCTGCATACTTGATCATCATCAGTCATCATTTCAGCAAAGGACATCATTTTGCTGTCTACAATCAAGTCATTCCTATGCTGAAATATTTGTACAACAAATGCGAGATTAAGATTGGTAGATCCTTCAACCATATCTTTGGGGGTTAAATATTTTTTGCAATCAAGTTTTTTTGCATGTTCAATCACCATTTTGCTCTTTTGGTTGGATCTTTAGTATCCAATGTAGCTGGACTACAGTGCTCTAGAGTAAGAGTGTTGAGGAGACACGCATAAGTTTCTCTGTCCTTCAAATCAGAAGAATAATTTGACAATTGCTTCTTGTAGCCAAATTTTTGCATATGAAATTCATCCATTTTAATAACACCTTTTGTGGTGGGCAGATTGATAAGTTCTTCCACATCCTGATTGTCATCCACCAACTCCAAAAGTTGTGGCGTCTTCTTCCGACACTTGATATCATTCTTCTGTATGTAACATTGTCAATGACTTGCCTATAGATGAAACTAACAATTGTCATTCTTGTAACCTTTTTATTGGGGCCTTATTACTACTACCAATGTAAGAGTTTCCACATGTTTCATTTTTTCAGTTGATTCACGCAGGAAATGTTTGGGACAAATGGTGTTTGAGTGGTGTCTGAAATTGCGGCAGTAAAAGCAATGATGTGACCCTATGTTCACAACCGCCACCCCTCTCTCAAATAAAAACTTAATAAATTTGAAAATATGAACACTGAATCACACAAACTTCGTATTGCTTGGTGCTAAGAGTGTTGTTCAACAACATGATCAAAATATTTTAAGCAGAGCAAGCTTCCATTTCATATTTATAGTATTTGGTATCCCAACTAGTTTTTTAATTACATCCATCTGAGGGATTAGTATGGGGATGACACTTCAAAATTTTGATAGCTTCGGGACCCAAAAATCAAAATTATGTGATTTTTGTTGTGAAATTTGCACATATTAGTTTACATGCTCATTCCTTATTGATGAGTGTTGTGTATTCATTTCTCTTAAACTCATGTGTTTGAGACTTCTTTTATTTGCTTGAATGAATAGTTTTGTCTCAGGATGGATATGACGGTGCAGTTTAACATCTACTTAATCTAATTAATCTAATATATGGTCTTATTATTCTTTTTATTAAACAGGAGATTTGTTGAAATTTTCTTTCGTCATAGAGTTATAAAATGCTTTCTTTGTATTTAGCAGTACTCCTGTGATCGATCAAACCCAGTTTTATAGGTATACTTAATCTCACAGTTCCATCTCTATTATGGTTAATTTGTTTTACCACAATACTAAGATAATTTATATTATTTGTTATTCTCAAGTATGATCCTTTCATTCCATTTATTTTATCCACCAATTTCGCAATGGCTACCACTATTGGGATTGAAGTGTGTTTTGCCTTTTTCTTTCCGTCCCTTGCTTATATAATCGATGAACTTGGATTTAGGTACCCGCGGGAATCTACTTTTACCGTTGTCGGAGCGCTCTTTAGCCTAATAATTTCAGGGAGAATGAGCATGTACGTTTGGCACTCATCTAGTGGTTTGGGCATGGTGAAGAAGAGATTCTTGAAAACCAGCTACAATAGATCCAAAGAAGGTTGTTTTATTTACCCAACTATGGTGATTGCATTGATATGCGCTTTGTGTTCAATGAAGTCAGATGCCAGGAAATCAAGCAGAACAGCCAAAGTTCAACCCATCGCGAAGTCTCTGGAGAACTCAATGAACTCGAAGCTGAAGTAAGACGATTCTGAAACTTGTTTGTGGGTTGTAAGCACTTGGTTTAAGTTTCATCCTGAACCTAGGATGCCAATGGAGTTCTGTTTTGGCCATTTTTGTGGGACTGGTCCTGTTTATGTTTATTATGTCCAGTTTTGTTTGAAGTATTTAGAAGGGATGAAACTGAAAATTGTAAAATTATAAAAAATTCTTTTATAATTTTGTTGTATATTTATCTTAGCAATCTCATTTTATCATGACAAAATTAGATGTTGAACACCATCGAACGACGCCAAGTCGTGGCCCCTCCCTTCGTGCTTTCCAGTCGACAATTGTAGCTGTGGATTTCCTCCTCGAGAGAGACATCCAGGTTCATCTTCACCAATGATCTCGAGCAGCACCATGCCATAACTGTAAACGTCGGCTTGATGGTGTTGGGCGGTTTTGACCCACTCAGGAGCCAAATAGCCTCTGGTTCCCCAAACTATGGTGATGACGTGGGAGTGTTCTTGCTCATCAGCTTTGCCAGCCCGAAATCTGACCCTTCAGCCGGAATTTCGTTCAGCAGGATGTTCTCGGCTTGATGTCGCGTGACTGATTCTGTTCTTGCAATGCTCGTGCAAGTAGGTGATCCCCTGCGTGATCGAGACAGCGATTTCCATGCGGGTTCTCCATTCCAGGAATCTGTTTTGCTGGTTGTTTGAGGGAAATATTCATTTGTCCAAGGAGTCGTTGCACAGTACTCGTACACCAGGAGTCGTTGCTCATGTACTCGTATACCAGGAGTCTGCATGTATCACAATTGCAGAGTTTCAGACTTTTGAAAGAGATGAAGATTTTAATTTGTTTTCTGCAATGTGGAAACTCATTTTGGAACAAGCTATTAATTCTTGCAAACACAAGGAGATTTGAAACCAAACTCAAAATCTTTCTTTATGACTAGAGGAGTCTATGGTCTACATTAAGTGCACAAGATCATTTGTGATTTCGTCGGCTTGATTTCTAATGGTTTAGTTTCTTAGCAACAATGCATCTATAAAATTGATGTGATTAATCATCTTCGAATTGCTTGGAAATTATCATATATAAAGGAGATAAAAATCATAGTCATTTTGTGTCAATAATGATTTTAAAATCTGGTGTGACAATAACTCGTTGGTGTGAAAATAAAAATAATCTGTGTGTCAATAAAAATTTGGCTGTAAATAGCGAAATTGGTGTGCTTGTAACATTGCTCTAAATTTATCTCTGTATTTAGTTTAGGGTTAAGCTATGAAATAGAGTTCCCATATACAGTTTTTTGTTGCAAATATCATAAATAGTTAACGTTTTTGATCCGCCGTGACAAAAACCTGCTCATAACCTTGAATTTAATCTGCTCGTCGTGGGTAATATTTAAATCACGGTGTTTTTATTTCATGTATATATGAATGCCTAAATTAATCGGCACAAAGCACGGTGTATCGCGTGTTTTTTCTTTCCATCTTCATCTTCTCCCTCTCTCAACCTTTCTTTACCTCCCCTTTTTTTTTCTCTTCCTCCCCCTCCCCCCTCTTTTTCTCCCCTCATACCAGAGAGGAACCGGCGGCCCCCCCCCTTGCCTTTCCCGCCGAACCAGCAGCCCCCTTTTGTTATATGTAATAAATATAATAATATTGAGTATATATATATATATATATATATATATTATATATTATATATATATATATATATATAAGAAGCGCCTTTCTCCTTCCTCCGAACCAGCAACCCCCCCCTCCTGTGCGAAAACAAAAAAAGGCGAGTGCGGATCCTCTCGTTCGCAAACCTTCCGGCGGCCGCCACCGTCGATCCGGTGGACGGAATCTCGATCCGATCGCGGCGTTCGAAAGCTCTCGGCGAGAGCTTCAGATCGCGGTAAGCTTTTCCGTTTCGGTGACCGTTTTCTCCATAGATTGTTTTCGGCCCTAACCTCGGTTGTCCGTTTTTTCGTAGATTTGTCTCCGCGTGCCCCCTTTGGACGGATCTACGTGGTGGAGTATTTTGGGTGGACGTTTTCAAGAACGATTTGAGGCAAGTGGATTTCTCCCCTCTTGCGTGCCTCCATGGGTTGTATTCGCCTTATTAACTCTCCTTGTCGTAGAATACCAGAGTAGTATAGGTGAGATTAGAAATATTCCTAGGTTAGGGCTTGTAGTCGGCCTAAACTAGGAAGATATCAGAAGTTATTTTTAAGTTGAGTTCGGCGGGTAGGGGGAAATAATTCGGCGGGTAGTGGGAAATAATTCGGCGGGTATCGCCGAATTTAGGTTAAGTCTATTTCGGCGGGTTTTGGTTGTAGAACTTGGTAGTTTTTAAGTGGTGTTGTCGGCTAGTTTTGGTGCCGAATCGTGGATCCTTAGCATGTGGTAGCTGTGTTTCTGAGGGAGTATGGTACCGGGGGAGTTCGAGCCGTGGCCACCACCATTCCCTCCTTTGGACATTTTGGGTTCCTGTAAGAGGTTGGAACTCTATGTGTGTGGACCCTGTGGCGGCCCCTTTAGTACTCTTGAGACACCTGGACCTGGTTGTTCGGTTGTGACTGTTCTTAGTCTCCGACACAGGTTTGGGATTTGTGCCAGTGCTAACTATTTACAAGTTTAGGGCTGTTAGTTCCTTTCATACTGTTCATTTGATGCATATTGGTTTCCTTTTTGTCTCTGCAGGCTTGAGCGGAGTTTGATACATTTTAGTACTTGATGCATTTCTCTCACTTTACTGATTATTATACTTACATTTTGTCCTTTTTTGGATTCTTTAGCTGAGATTTTCAGCATTTCTCTTGCAGGGTTGGTAACTGATGATATCACAAAAATCCGCATATTTTATAATATTTTAGGATGTTTTTCGTGACATTTTCATTTATTAGTACACATATGTTGTTTATTTATTTCATGTCTTATTTTATTATATTTTATGTAAATGATGCTTTTCACGGGGTTATTATTTGTGTAATTGTAGACTCTAAAAATAAGTTCGAAAAGAGATAGATAAATGGTGAAGATTTCAGACGCAAAGGCAAGAAAGAAGACGACATGGCTAGGATGGATCGAGCTCAATGGTTCGAACACTCGCTTCGGGTGTTGATTAGAGTCAACACCATGGACTGCTGAAATAAATTCATTTTGGCAGTTTTGCTGAATTTATTTCAGCAGTTTCGCTGAATTTATTTCAGCAGTTTCGCTGAATTTATTTCAGCAGTTTTGCTGCATTCATTTTGGCAGTTTCGCTGAATTTATTTCAGCAGTTTTGTTGTGTTCATTGCAGCCTCTTGGTGCTGAATTTATTGGCATTATTTTAGCAAATGGCGCTGAATTCAATTGGGGGCTGCAGTTACAGGCTAAATTCATGGTGGAATTAACTGTGGCGTTACACATTTTTGCCGCTCAAAACTTTTGAGTTGTTTTCAAATTCTTCTTCTATAAAATGAGGTGTCTTAGTGATCAAGGAGAGGGGATTTTGGGAAAGTTGAAAGTGAGAGTTTGCTTGCATTTTATTTGTGAGTTTTTGAGAGACATTGTATGAGAGGAAGAATATTTGGAGGAAGTTCGTGTATGCGCCTCGCAAAGTTTTGGAAGTCTTTATTGTTCGATCAATAAAATTGTTTCTTTGTTTTTATTCTCTTATATGATAATCTCTCATATAATTTTTGTAAAACAAATCATGAGTGAGTAGTCTCATCTTGTTTTGGGTGCGATATGATTACTTATTTAATTATATGATTATTTTTATTACTCTTCGCTCAATCATACGACTTGTATCCGGAAATATTAATATGAATCTTGATATTTTGTGTTGCCAACTACGCATATTGCATTCCTCCGAAAGTTCGATGCTATATAGCGCGATTGCATGCAAAATATGCTTAGTGATTTAATCATATCTCCGGACTCAGTCGCGGCGCTCTATCGATTTTTATCACCTAAATTTTGTCTTGTATTGCTCGCATATATTACATGCTTAAGTGATTTTGATGTGATATGTGGAAAGGAATACGCAAAATAATTGGATAAATTATAAAAATAAAGGTTTTTTCTGTGAATCATAACTTATAATATCTTTTCAGGATGCGATGAATTATTACTCCGAAATCATATATTAAATATTTTAATTAAAATTGCACCCAAAACATATTTTTCAACATTTCTTTCTCAAATTAAGATCTCGTTTTGTTTAAGGACAAATCAATCCAACCTTTTATTTATAGTTCGCCTTGATTAAAGAAAAAAATAAACTTCTCCGTGGATCGACTCGTACTTACATAGGTATTATAATTGTACACCGTGCACTTGCGTTTTTTTTATTACTTGAAATTTTGCTGCACTGTATCAATTCCAATCTTAAATTGCTTAATATATTATATTGTTATTTTAGTGCTTTGTAATTTTCTCACCAGTAACCCTTTTTCTTTCTGCTCTTTTCATTCGATTATTATCTGATGTTTCTTTGCCACTTGTTTTATTATTTCTTGCTGAGGTGTTCTTCTTTTGAATGCCTAAGGTTCAGGTCTGTAGCCGGCTGAACGACTAATTTCAGGAGTTCCCTTGTGGACTGCGTTGTGGCAGTGTTTTCCTCACCTGTTGAGGTAGTTCTTTAGCTTTGTAGTAGTACATACATGCATGCTCGCCAGCGAGTTCGTGTCAGGTTGTTGACGCTCGTTGGTGATTTTCCTTGGTGATACTAAGTCTTTGCTTAGCTGCTAGTTTACCTGTTTTGTGGTAGTTTCACTTGCTCTTTGGGAATGTTTTATGCTAGGTTGCTAGTTACATTAAAACCTATAAAAAAACTACTATATGTATTGCATGATCAACATGTTTTATAAAAGCTCAATCATTATTTTCCAAATGCGTAAAAAGATTGTTTTCTTTATAAATATTATAAATTGAAATCTAGGGTCTTGCATAGTGTAAGTTGTCCTCTTAGGACACTTATGCGCTCTTTTAGGATGTTAAACATAAATGAAGTATTTTTCCGCTACGTATAAAAATAGTTTTCAAACCGTGGACTATCTAATCCACTGAGCCGAGGGATACAGCCAATTAATTTTAAAAAAAATCAGTTTTCTATTCATTTTAACTTATGATTTGAAGGATTAGAGTGTTGCCTGAGCGTCAGCAGTTATCCCCTGCTTGACGTGACATCACAGCTCGTAGTTATCTCGTGCTCTGATTTATTTATTAATGAGAAAAATGCGGGTTGTGACAGACACCCCTAGCTCGGCTCGGCCCCAGGTAGACCCGCTGCGCATGCTCTCATCTACCTGGCAGGTCCGAAGGCTTGCCTGTGTTGGATAGGTTTGGTTTGAGGAAACTTCATTGGCACACCGAGCTCGGCTCGGCCCCAAGTAGACCCGCTGCGCAGTTTCTCATCTAGTTGGCAGGCCTGAAGGCTCGCCTGTGGGGGATAGGTTTGGTTTGAGGAAACTTCATCGGCACCCCGAGCTCGGCTCGGCCCCAGGTAGACCCGCTGCGCAGGCTCTCATCTAGCTGGCAGGTCCGAAGGCTCGCCTGTGGGGGATAGGTTTGGTCTGAGGAAACTTCATCGGCACCCCGAGCTCGGCTCGGCCCCAGGTAGACCTGCTGCGCAGGCTCTCATGTAGCTGGCAGGTCCAAAGACTCGCCTGTGGGGGATAGGTTTGGTTTGAGAAAACTTTATCGGCACCCCGAGCTCGGCTCGACCCCAGGTAGACCCGCTGCGCAGGCTCTCATCTAGCTGGCAGGTCCGAAGGCTCGCCTGTGAGGGATAGGTTTGGCTTGAGAAAACTTCATCGGCACCCCGAGCTCGGCTCGAGCCCAGGTAGACCCGCTGCACAGGCTGTCATCTAGCTGACAGGCCCGAAGGCTCGCCTGGGGGAGGGAAGTTTTTGATCCTATGAGACACTCCGGCTCGGATGCTCTGAGCAAGGCAAGAAACGCACACGGAATACAGAATGAAAAGAGGTAGGATCCTTTCAGGCAGGAGAGGTCTCGGCCAGAGGAGATCTCGGCGGGGAGGTCCCCGCCAAGGAGATCTCGCCGAAGGAAGTTCTTGGCGGGAAGGCTCCTGACAGTATCCTTGGTCAGACAGTGGGAAGTGTTAGGCGAAAGCTTCAAACAGTTCGCACAAGCTAAAGAGGGACGGCCTCGCCTTAAAGGGCCTACGAGCAATGTTCCCGGCAGACCTTTCTCGGGTGAGTGCAGAAACGAGACGTTTAAACCCTGGGTTCTTTCGACAGGTTCCCGCCTATCCATCGCTAAGGGGGACTACCCTAGGAGGCCAAGGGCCTCGGCTGAAGCATGCTTAAGAAGCACTCAGCCTCGACAGTTGTATCAAACACACTTGCAATAAAAAGAAAATGGCATACATACAAAATATTTACAATGTATTTAATGTAATTACAAGTCTAGAGCATCTCGGTCAGTACAATCAGAAGAGAAGAAAGGAGGGCCCTTCAGGGAGACGCGTTGTACCCCTCCGAGCTCTCGCTTGAACTCCCCGCGAGGGCTCTCGCCTGAGCCCTCCTCGGATGTCTCGCCACCCGTGGCTGGGGATTTCGGAACATCCGAGGGCGGGGAATCGGGCGCGCCTGGGGGCTTCGGGACGGGTTCGAAGAGCCAAAGGACAAGCTGACGAGCGGTGATGGACTTGCCTCTCCCATCCAAGCAACCTACATCCCGCAGCGTCTCCAGGGTCAGCTTGACTGTAGCTTGAGCATTGGCCTGAAGGAGCTTGTCGATGTCATAGACTGAATAGTGGCAGCTCTTCAACCTTTTGTCCAGTGGAGGAGGAGGGGAGCAATCACCTCCATGCGCCGGAGCTGGTCCCTCAGCATGACGTTCTCGTATCGCGTCTGGGCTAGCTCCGCGCGAAGCGCCACGGCCTGAGCGGAATCCTGTGTAGCGAGAGGTTAGCATGAAAGGAGAGTTTGAAATCTGCAGTGGCAAGAGTGAGTGTCGCGAAAGGTCTCGCTTACCTTTTGCGCCGGGCGCAAAGACAACAGTTGATTAGCATCTGCCAGCTCTTTCTTCAAGGAAGCCGCCTGAGCCACCGCCTCCTCCCTGGCCTTGAACATATCTTGGAAGTTGCGTTCGATGGTGATACTCTGACGTGCGCACATATGCGCAAGCTCGATCCCGCGCATCAGGGCCCGGGTGGAGTCGTAGGCCAGGAGCTTGGTGGTCATTTTATCATAGATACTGGCGTTCTCCCGGCTGTAGAGGCCGTAGCCCAAGGAGAAGGCCTCGTTGGTGACTTCATCTCGCTCCGCCCATCTGGGTAGAAGAGACGAGATTGAGACCCTGTTGGTGTCATTGTCCCACTGAAGTAGCGGTTTATTTTCCGCATCAAGGCACTTCGTGTCGAGATCAAAATTATGGTGACCCCGCGACACCTCTCCAGGCGGAGACTGAGCGGATGTCTCAGCGGTAGCTCCCTCGCCATCTACTCCACCGGGGGCCGGAGGGTTCTCGGCAGGCGCCTCGGCGCCACCCCTGGTAACAGCGATCTCGCTGGCAGCTTGCAAGATCTCTTCAAAGGAGCGGCCTGGAGCGGGAGGTTGGGAGTGTGGAACCGCTACGGCTTTACCCTTCTCGGCAGTAGTTATTTTGGGCCTCTTAAGCGCTGGGGTCAAAGGAGCGTCGGGTTTTCGATTCCCGGCGCAGGTCGCCGGAAGCTGGGCTGGCTCGTCCCGGCAAGCTTGAGACGCGGACTTCGCGAGAGCCAGCGGATCTCTCACGGTTTGGCTCTCGGCAGAGTGAACCACGTCGAAAGGTTGGCGCAGGGGAATCTCGCGCTCTCCTGCGCGACCCCAAGGAGGGTGGCTTGTAAGCGGCATCCTCATACTGAATGGGCGCGAGATGAACGTTCTCGAAATCACCAGAAACGAAGGCGAACTTCTCGCCCCAATGATGGTGCTTGTTGGCGAGACCGGTTGTCTTGAGCAGCTGCCCCGAAAAGAAGACCAACCCTCCCTTAGAGCGGAAGGTAAACAGCTTCCGGAAGATAGGAAGGCTGAACTCGATCCTCTCAGATCGCATGTAGCAGATGAATGCCACAAGGATCGCGACCGAGTTAGGATTCAACTGCTCGGGAACCACTCCATAGTACTAGAGGGCCTGTCGCATCTTTGGCCAGAGGGGGAGGCGGAAGCCCACCTCAAAGTGCTCAAGGGGGATGGCGAGCTCCCCCTCCCCCGCACTGTTCACCCTATCGTGGTTGCCGGGGTTTCGCGCGGTGAAGCCGGAGGGAACATAACGGGTCTGGATCAGTTGGAACTCCTCCATGGTCTGGCTACAAGAGGGGAACTGATGCTTCTAGAAGGCTTCCGCACAATTAGAGTGTCCCTCGCTTCCGCTTGGCATCGTGCTTGAGAGGTTGAGGGTGAGGTCTTCAGAAGAGAGGCGAAAGCGAGAACTAAGCGAGAACAGGAGGGGGAAGCGGAAGCAAGCAGGAGCTCTCGGCAAACCACAAAAACGACGAGAAAAAAGGGCACAAGTTTCGGATCGGAGAAATAAATATGGTAGGCGAACTTCTCTATTTATAGAAAACCGTGATCATCATGACTATTCTCAAAAAAGCGACGGGGGTACAGCCGTCACGCCCTAAGTCGGCGTCGCCTCGGTTTCCCGCCCAAGATTAACAGTGACTGGCCGACAAATCTGATTAGCGCAAACATTTTGAGATGACACGCGACAAGTAAAATGAGCGGAAGCAGGGGTTACTCTCGCCGAGCGAGAGCTGAATAAAAAATAATAATAATAACAAAGTTATGAGTTACAGACTGATAAAAATAACAGGATACATTGGGGAAGGGGAAGGCCAGGGGTAAGAAAGGAGGAGATCTCGCGAATCAATAAGGTTCCCACCACCATCGTCCTCGTTCCCGCTGCCTAGACTTCGGTGGCGCCTGCGGGTTGAGATAGGACGATAAGATGGTGCATCCTAGGTTGATTCAGCGGGACAAGTTTCAAATCCGCGTAATACACCTTTCGGGAGAGGACGCGACGGTAGGCCCACCTGGTCGCTCCGTCTCGCCTATGAAGTAGTCTTCCTCCAGAGCCTCCAACCTCTTCTCCACCGATTGGCGGAACTCTCTCGCTGCGGAGTCATGAGCCCGCTCCCACCGTATAAGCTTTGACAGGAAGGCGACAACCCTCTTCCCCCGCCTTTTAGCGCTCCCGGCACTGGTCAAGATTTCCTCCATCTCGTCAAATGAAGGGAAGGGGAGCTCTCGCCGTCCTCCCCCTCTCTTTCTTCGTCATCTTCTCCATTTCATCCTCTGCGTCAGCTCCCGACCGGGAGCCCGGATCCCCTGACAAAAGAGTTCCACGGTCATGGCGAGAGCTAAGCGATAATTATGATAAGCATACCGCATAGCTGCAGTATGGTGAGAACCACCGGTCGACGGCAGGCGAGAAGGCCCAGCCCCCCCTCAGTTCCAAAGAGGAGGTGGATCGACTTTCCTTTTCCCAGGGGGAAGATTTTGCGAGTGGTGATCCCGGCTTGGTCGGAAGCAGGGGGGAGTTATCCTCTCCCATGGGATGGCTGGCATCCTGGGGAGCTACGAAAGATTCGACAGCCACTAATCCCGCCGGTAGGGAGGAATCAACCACAGGGGCAGGCCGATTAGCGACCCTTACTTCGTTCTCCCGGGTAGCGAGACCCGGTTTGGCGGAAGCTGGTGCTGCGGGAAGTCAATTCAGCAATCTGAGACTGAGCTAGGAGCGAGAGTGGAAAAGATACCTGCATTTCTCGGGGAGTCAGGCGGAGGAGCGACCTCCGAGACCCGCAATTGATTCTCAGGAGGACGATATAATGAGTTATATCATGTTTATAAGTTTGTAAAGATTGCTTGTATCTTACAACCTGATACGACCCGCGACGCATCATTTATTTATTTTTATTTTATAGCGCATGTCTGTTATTTTTGTAGCACATGTTTTTGCGTCTTTTGCTTCAATATGTTGTGTCGAGTTGTAATCACGCATGTTATGAGCGTTTGCGTGTATTTTGTATCGCGCATATTTTCACACAAATTTTTGTTTGACTTGTTGGTGTGACCGGCCAATGTGACCTTAAATGCATATGTCTGATAATTTAGGTGTAAATTAGTTAGGACAAGTTTTTATCATTTAACTATTCCGTCATATTTTACTATTTTCAAAATCTAATCGGATTTTTTCAAATGGGTAAATTTTCATTATATACTTTTCAATTTAGGCTCTATTTGTTTGGGCGTTTCGCACCTCTGTTTTGAGAAAACGCCGCCCGAAGGAGGGTAAACAATTGAACCTCCGGCAGCGTTTGCTTCGTTTCCACACGCCCGCCTTGAGAAACGCCCCAAAAAGCTCCGTTTGGAGCAACCACCTCCCCCCTACGGTTTGAACTCTTCGTTTCCACCCGCCGGATCAACCCACCACCGCTAAAACAAATGAAGCATTAATCAAGTCTGCTCTTTTAAAGCCCACCTAAGCCCACCTAAGCCCACCTAAGCCCACCTAATGTAAGCTCGTTTATTCCTACTCCAAAACCCTAAACTCCATCTTAAAAAGCAAACCCCTCCCCGGCTGGAAGATTGAACTGAACGATCATTTCCCCTGCTCGACGGAATCCGTCGACGCTGCCTCTCCCTCCCTCCCTCCAAGCTCCGGCGCCGCCTCTGCAGTCCTTCCCAAGGGCCGGCGTGCATTCCTCTGTCATTTTCGAAGCCGATCGAACCCTCCACTGTTGTCCGTCTCTTCAGCCGCTCCTGAACTCCCCGTCCAGATCCGCCGCCGCTTGGGAGAGCTTCGTCTGCCTCCTACGTTGCCGCCAGAGCGCCTCTTGGATTCCGACGCCGTCTCCAGCACTGCCATCCGGCAGATCCGGCTCTCCGTTGACATCCTCCCTGCTTCCGGTCGGTCACAGCCTCCTTCCCGGCTGCCTGTGATTCTCCCTAGCCACGGTGACGTTTCCCTGCCAGCCTCCAGCACTTCCTGCCACCTACATTCAGCCCTGGTTCCAGTCAGCCCCCCTTTCCGGCTTCACTCACAGTTGTTGTTTCCTCGCTTGTGGTATGCCTCTCGATCTCTACGCTCTCAAACCTTAGTTATTTTTATGCTCAGATTTTAATTGAATAGTTAATTATTGGAGCTTGCCCAGCTAATTGCACCTCCTAAATTATCGGTTATCTCATATCCATGGTTGCCAATTTCTAGAATGTTAGGCCGTTGGAATCCTGATTTATATCGCTAATACGGTCGTGTGGTAGCCTTGCATTTGCAATCGTCGTCTTGACCGTTTAGTGTTGTCGAGAAAACTTGGGTGATTGCACTAGGATTTAATGTTTTCATGTTGGTAAATTTTAAATATGATTTTATGTGAGTAAATTTGAAATACCCTCATACTCTTTTTGCACTCCATATTTTGCTTCATTTTTTCCACTTATTACTGCATTATTTCAGTGTTTGCGGGGCTTACATACCATGAAAGTCGGATCTCATAATGATAACAACGACGATCCTCCAAACTCTAGAGCAATTCCGTATGATGCGATAAATATTGGCTTGGGTGACATCGGAAAAAATTTCGGTACTAAATTTTTTTTTTTTTTGTTTAATTATTTATTATTAACAAGCTATGGTAATGAAAAAATAATCCTATTTTGTACCTTGTTGTGATTTAACCAATACAATTGTATGAATGAATTTTATTTCTTAAGCTATTAACATGCCCATGTAGCCCTCCACTTTGCATCTTTAAATATATTTAAGTTTTGTTTCATACTTTCATTAGCTTTTAGTTAAACAAATATATGACAGTAAAATGTAATTAGTTTTGATCACAAAATTGATGTCACAATTAATCATACTTATTTATCAGAAATGTAGTATGTCTTTACAAATAGTCGGCACAATTAATATTATCTTCCATGATATTTGTCTTGCATTATATTTTGATCATTACGTTCACCCGCGTAGCCTTCTGCTGTGTAGTTTGAATTGAGCCATCATAATTTGGATGTTCAGTCATTCATCGTGACTAGTTTAAGATGTAGATGTCTTATTTTACCGTATATTTTTTGTAAAAACTTTCATTTTACTCTAGGTGTTCTCCTTGTGTTCTAGTGTTTGACCTTTTAGGGGATCAAGATGTAGGATGAAGTTCTTAAAAGAATATGAAGGTGTAGCTTTTAGAGAAGCATGATGAAGTCTAAGAAAGTGATAGGCATGCACCAACTAGTCATAAATTTACTTTATACTTGCATTTTATTTTTTCTATGTTTGTCATTTTCTTTTATTTAGTGCACTTATTTGCACATTTATTTTTCTGCATTTTTATGTTTGTGGAACTGCAGTTTTGTACTCAAATTGATTTTCTAATATAGTATTAAATTTATGTAGGATTGACAAGGACTTAGTTCTTTAATTTGATTAGGTTAGCCTTGTTCCTTCCACTCCCCCCCCCATTTGACCCTTTCCTATAGGTTTGATCGTACACTCATTTTATTCTAATTTGAGGTTATCAATTATTTTTTGAAAATATGTTGGAAAATTCGAGCTAAAATGAAAAGAAGAAAATTGGAAATTATTTTGTTAAGTTTCACGTGAAATCTTGTTGACTCAGGTTAGGCCATGTGACAAGGATGTGTTGATGTTAATGTGACCCTAAGTATTCATATTGCAAGGCGGATTCAAATGAATGTGAATGAAATTCAAATGGATTTTAAATTTTTTAATCCAAAAATAAATTTTGTAGTGATGATTTTATAAACGAGGCAAATTAAGTTGATTAAGAATTTCCAACGTCCAAGCAAATTACGCTAACATTCAAACAAAGTACTATTTACCATAATTTCTGCGATTAAACGGAATAAACTTGAGAGCAAACAATTTAATGATCTTTTATTCGTAAAGTTTAATGTTATGCTCAAGTCTAAGCATGTTGATATCACTCGAGATCCAATATTTGCAAAAAGTTTAGATGAAGTAAAGGCTATAGAGTGGCCCGTAGGTTCAAGTGAAGGTGATATTGATAATGCAGAGGAGGTGTTTCCCGGAGAATGACTGACTTGACAACAACTTTGAAACATTGCAGACATTGATTTGAGACCAAGAAGGAGCACCAGACCTTCTAACCAACAATCACAAAATGAAAGTTTAAAATAAAAGAGTATTGTAACACAAACATTGGAGAAAGTTGATGAAAATGCAGGGCAATCGAATGAGGATATGCAAGCTCTATTTTTAGACACAAATTTTGAAGACTATAAAACAGAAGAGCAATTATGATTTGTAAGTCTTTACTAGAGAAAAAAATATAAATCAATTTATTTAATATGACTTTACTAATTAATAATTAATCTAATGTTTCTCTTGATGTAGGCATACATATTGAAGTAATGCGTTTGGAGGTTTATTTACATTTTGAGATACAATTTTTATTTCTATATGAGCCCACAGACATTAATTCCCAATTTTCTTATCTCTCTCCTCCTTTCCCTCCTCATATCTCTAACCCGACAGAAGTCTTCCGCTTCCGACCTAACCGCTACTGCTATCGGTAACATTATGCCTTTTGCAGATCCGCACTTGCCGACGCTCCTCGTCGCCAACCATAGCACCTCCTGATCAAAGGAAGGGAGATCTACCTCCTCCGACGCATCCTCCTCCTTCGAGGCTCTTCACGAGATCTCAATCAGAAGCTCATAACACCATACTCTTTATTACATGCTTTTAACATATAAAAATTATTTACAATAAATCAACCATAATGTAACTTTAACAAAGTAACAATAATAGAATTGACCCCAAAACTCTTCGCTATAAGTTTAGTGAATAAGATATGCATCACAACTATAAAATAACATCCCAAGAATGGCAACTAGAATTTTCCGAGAATCGTAATTGGAACAAAGAACCCAAAAATATCATCAAACAATGTTTATGTTTTCATATTGACGAAAAAAAAGAAAAGGGTGTGAGTATAAGATTCTGTCAATAGGTCCACCGGGTTGAGTCCATTCCAGGTAGTGTCAGGATACGACCCTAGGAAGTCCATTGATCTCATCCCAAGCCCATTAGAGTCGCGCCCTAGTGAGTTTGCAGAGTCATTTGCACAACATTTGCATCAGTCGGTTTGCTGACGGATAATAATGAGCAATGAAAATTACAAAGTCCATGCAGATAAGCGGAGGCGAGAGCAAATATTTAATGAAGGCGAGAAAGGTATGGTGTGAATTCGCCCTGAGAGGCTCCCCTCAGGCCTGCCAAAAAGCTAAGCATTAGGCGAATGAGTTCTTACTCAATTATTAGTCGTATTGGGACAAACGCCTACCGGCTCGATATCCCGGCAAGTATGAGAATTCATCCAGTGTTTAATGTTGATGACCTGACGCCGTACTACGAGCCTCACAAGTATGTGGACCCGAACAGTGGAGATGCCCAACCACCCCCACCCCCACCCCACTTTCGTTGCCCTACCACTCTCATACTTCCCCTACGTCTTATAGCCACTACAACCCATCCACTGCTGACACCCTTCCACCTAGGAATTCGTCTTCTTTTGTTTCGCCACCGACGCCGCCGATCGCACCGAGTTCCACCCTTCGAGAGACGAGAGCTGAGAGCATCACAGAGGTCAGATCCCACCAATTCATTCCCACCACGGACGGGCCGCGATGTCGCTACTTGGTACATTGGCGGGGCTGCCCAGACACTGACGACACTTGGATACTATCGATATAGCTTGATCGTCTCGCCCCTGGACTTCGACTTCAGTACGATCGTCTCAGTTCATCGAAGATCAAGACTTTTCAGTCGGGGGGGAGTTGATGGGGTGCTATCAGATCATGCACCTGGAGGGGTTCGCTGCAAAGCGGGACCCACGTTCATTTATTCGCGCAGGAAGGCTTGATCGGATCACCGATCCGACTCCACGGTTGCGTCCGGCACGCCGCCGCTAGTAAAAAACATATATTGGTTTATATTTTTTGGTTTATTATTTGTGTATTTTAGTGTCCAACCCCTCCGGCCAATCATGGCCGTTGATGGAGAAGCTTTAGCTTTGTTTTTCTTATAAATAGGAGTGTTAGGTGGCTGAATGGAGGTATTGCATATTTTTGGAGACAACAATCCCGAAATCCAGCGATCACCCGTCGGTACCGACCCCGTTGAGCCCTAGGTGATGACTCCTCGGTTGGTTTCTCTTCCCCAAACTCTTCCCCTACTCCTAGCCTTCGTTTTCGACCCCTCAATCCCTTCCTCCACCCGCTGCCAGCCCCCAAACCACCCCTTAAACCAGGCGGCCTGCTGTTCCCAGCACCCTGCAGCCGTCGGGGCCTCCAGGAAGCCCACCGCCAACGTAAACCCCACCACCACCAGCCTCCTAGCCGCCGCCTCCCTTTCCCCCCCTCTTCACTGGCCCCCCAGCCCCCTCCCTCACTTTAGCGACCCTCCCTCAGCCACCGCCTCCCTCCCACGCCCGCTCTACAGCCGACAACACCCTCCCTACCACCGGTCGGCCACCTCCTCCCCTCCTCTTCGTGGAACCACCTTCAAATCACCATAATTCTCTAGATCGATTCAGATCTAAGATTTTCAGCCCCCGATCCGTTATTTCCACCACCCACCCGCCTTTCCCTAGCCCGGATCCGACCCGAAATTGTGGATCCACCCTCCCCGGCCCGGATCTACTTGTACGTGGCCAGATTTACCCATTTCTCATCCGATCTCATCATTTACCGCCGAGGACAACCACCGCCATCATTTTCACGCTGCCGGTTCCATCTTCAATCGCCGATCTACACATCCGGACGCATAATCTTCAGTGTTTCGGTTTAGCCCGGTACTTTGTGAGTTCTCTCGTGATATTGGTTTTTGTGATTTGATATCTATCACTGGTGAACTATTGTGTATTGATTTGATTCTTGCTAGTGGAACTTTGTTTTTGATACACTATTAACTTGCAGGGGGAATTATTCGCCGTGCGCTCGGTCCTGACCCTTCGAGCGGAGGAACGCCATATAAAATTGCTAGATTGGATAATCGTTTTCACTCCTGATTATTTGCGTTGTGTTAAAAATTATCATTGCTCAGTTTATTTGTCGTCACTTCCGACGGTTTCATTGAATGTAGTTTAGGACTAGCGCGTCACATTTACATTTCACCCCAGGTGCCTAGGTTTTGTGCACCCCGTAACCTACCCTACATCACTTCCATTGTAGGAAAGGGAATGGGTCCCTCTGGGAGGGAAAGAAAGAGAAGTCGTTTCAAAAAAATTCAATGTGCTCAACTCTAAGGGAAGGTTTATTTTTAAGAGACCAGAGGACGAGACCGAGATGCATCTATGTGATGAGCTCCCATCTTTTAAGTAAAAAAAGGGCGGTGTGATTGCTTATGAACTCAATATGGTCGTCACTTTTATGGAGAATTTTGGTGCATTCAATGCCTTAGGGATGAACCAAATCATTGTGGAGAGTAACAGGGCAGCCGTTCTTTTGTATGATCGTACATATATCCTCAATTAGAAGTTTCTGGATAGGGTTTCAGAGCTGAAGGTAAATCTATTACTGTTGTTGTGTTTGATGTGTTCTCGTATTGCCTTTTTTGGTTATATTAACTAATGTGAGACGAACAAAGGAAGAAAATGAGGCACTTTAGGGCAACAAAGCGGAGATTCTCCTATAGTTAGAGCTGTTGAAGAATAATTATGTCGACCGGGTTGTTCGTGCTTCATCGACAACTTGTTGAGCTTGCGGAGTCAGCAACTCAACTAGAGATGTCGTTGAGCGCTTGAAAGAGGGGCCCATTTGAAGGTTAGTCGTGATGAAATCCGAGCATTGGAGGATCAACAAATCAAAGAAAAAAAAGCAGGCATCAAAGGTTTGAAGTTGATGTTGAAGGTGTTGTATGAACGAGGTTTTTACGATGATAATTCCGTGGATAGGGCTGCAAAATTGACATCTGTTTATCTGAGCTTCTAGTTAGTGCTGCCTTTTCAACAAGTCAACAGCGTGTAGAGGCAAGCTTGTTTTTTAGGTCTCTGCAGGTGTTACTAGTCAATTTTTATTGCCTGTAAGCTTACTTTTGTGCAGTTCAATAAAAAAAGTGTTGGAGCAACAACCACTGTTTTTTAATTACGTGTTGGGTATTCCTTGGTCTTTTTCGTTGCATTTTCAAATGATTGTGAATGCACTTTTAGGACTATATCCCAGTAATTCAATTACATTTTTTTTATGTTGGCTGTGAAGATCGTGGTGGGAATCCAAGTGGCAATGACACTGTTGGGGAAAAGCTTCTTCTGACTTTTTTGATGGAAAAGAATGGTTTAGAACTAGCTACAGTACGTTTCATGTCCCGAAATTTCAAAACTTAAAGCAGTCAACTTGTAATTAGACAATTTTTGGATTTTAAATAGTCACTTTTACAGGGAATTATTATTGTAATGACGGCAACAAGTCGACCCCATGCGATTGATGCGACTCTTTTGCGCCCGGGCCGCTTTGATAGGGTATGACTAACCTTCTGTATTTTTCTGCCTATAAACATATGTCTTTATCTGTCATAGGTTTTTTTCATCACAAATCCTTAGTTCTTCTCTACAGCTAACTATTTCTACATTATACTATTCAACCCTTTTGTAGACAAGTTATTCATGGCAGTTAACTTAGGAATGTGTTGTGATTAGATATCCTAAGAGCATGAAAGGGACCTTCTATATTTTCCTGCTTATAAACATTTATCAATATTTGTCATAAGTTTTGTCTGATCACAAATTCTTTAGAGCATTGTTAAGTGCACTACAGTTTTCGTTATGTGACTTTTTTGTTAAGAGCACCGCACTACGATAGGTGCACACATATTTGTTATGTCACCGCATTTTTGTTAATAGCAAACTAACAAGATTAACGTGATGTATCAATTGACCACAACATTGTTTTATAAAAATAAATGATAAATAGGACAAAACATAGATTATATCCAAATTTGAAAGACCAACGATCAAAAAATAACATGAATTTTTACAAAAACTGTTCTCAATTGCTTTGTGATGAGCTGGGCGGCCTTGATGTGATGAAGCCTATTTGGTAGATTGTTCTTACTTTTCTTTATAATAAGAACTGCCCTGCTTAGTTTCCGTCTCTCCGATGACAGCGCGAGCTTAGTTTCTGGCATTTTGCAGCCCTTCACTTTAAATTATGCGTTGCTTAGCATCTTTTCTAGAAATATTAATATTCCATTATCTGCTGAAATTTTTTCTGATGACAGTAGAAGGGAAAACAAAACAAACAAAAATCTGCTTCACAGAAAGAGTGTTTAGCCAGAATGATGACTTTGATTCAGCCATTTTTCTGGAGAAGTTGTATTTCAACTTACCATGCGTCAGATCAAAAAAGTTTCGGTTTTTGAAATGCTGGCTGAAACAGATTAAAGGAATTAATTTTTCTCCTGACTCTGAAGGAAATGAACTAGACAGATTGGTGTGTCTGGCCGGTGAAAGAAACGGCGGAGGGGCACGATGAGGGTTGAAGTAGCGACGGAGGGCGGAAGAAGAAGACAGCGAAGTTGAAGCGGCGACGTGTGCTAGGGCGGAAGCAGCGACGGAAGCAGCGACGTCGAAGCGGCGGAATCAGCGTCGATCACGGAAAACGCGGCAGGAGTCGGCGCTGGAGGCGAGGGTTGAAGCGGTGGAGGGCACGACCAGGCGGAATCGTCTTCACGTGTCTAGGGTTGAGAGAAGAAATTGCGGTGCACAAATAGTGAGTGCCATTTGTAATAAATTTAGGAAGGAGTTTGGTTCATGAAGTTCAGCTGTAAATATCGGCACCAGTTGAGGTGGCTGGATTGAGGGAACTCGAGCAAGAAGAATTTGGAAGCATTCGAGATAATCCTCAATGAATCTGATTTGCTTTTAAGGCGATGAGATCGTTGAGCAGGTTTCCTTGGAGTGGTGGTACAAAACGATTTATGCATGCCGTCTTAAAATCCTCCCAAGTGAGGGATGGTTGCTCGCGTTAGAGTTGGGAATACCAAAGTTGTGCTGGCCCCCATCAAGTGGAACGAAGCGATACTGGCGCGGTCCTCCATCGGAGTTCGTTGGTTGGAGAAGAAGATGTCGCGACGCATTATGCATGCGAGGGGGTCCTCCTGACCTTCAAGTATTGGAAAATCCATTTGCACATAACGAGGCGAAGTGTTGCCTTCACGCCAGAGTTCCGCGGTGTCCACGAAGGAGTTGGATGTTGGGCGGGGTGAATCCAGTGGCAAGATTTTCATGGAATCACGACGTGTGTGCAACGCTTCGATCATTCCTTGTTGGTCAGTCATGCATTGGTTTTGAGTTTTCTAGTAAGGAGTGCAACATATCCACGATCTGGCCAAGGATGTGGCCTCCCTATTTCATGACACGGGCATGCGTCGATTGTTTATCGTTGTAGGTTGCCGGTATGGGCAGCAGACCTGTTGAGGAGGCATGAAGAGTGGCGTCCGGAGGCGGAGCGACAACGAAGAGGGCGCTGTCTCTGGATCCCTGGGAGCAAGCACAAAGCGTTGCAGTGATGAATCAAAATGATTTTGAGGTGAGATGGACGATGACAGATGTGGCTGAAGGGGTGAAAAGGCATGCGACAAGGACGATGTTGGGGAATGACTTGAGTTGGGTTTAACCTGGCAGGTTTAACAACTATGTGGAGGAGTGAAGAAGTGAGGAAGAGAGTGGCGAGGCTGCCAACATGGTTTATGGGATAATGAGAAGCGGTGGTGATTGGAGATGACCACAAGGTAAAGGTGTGCGGTTTGTCCGTGAACGTTGTCGCCAGTTCCCGCTCATCTGATTCTACATGGATAGTCAAAAAAGGCGGTTGAGAACAATGACCCACGACTGTCTTTGGAGGTCCGTTTGGCTGGGCTTCGACCGCGGAAAAGCATTGAGCCCATGCGCCTGTGTTGAGTGGAGGATGCGGGTAATTGTTGCCAGCACAAGAATGGTCCTAAGTGCAAAAAGCAAGCAACGACCAGCGAGCAGTTCCTTGAAATCTCAGTTCTTCAGATTGTGGAGGACAAATAGGCTTCTTCAGTGAAGACATGCTCGAGGAGGGAGGCGCTAGTTCCCAACGACTACGAGGGTGGGGGGCGGAGGACAACAGACGGAGGGAGACAGGTCGAATCATTATTACCAACAAAGAAATTGCTAAGGTTCCAAAGAGAAACAGTAACATTGCTCAAGAACGAGAACATGCATTAAAACATACACGATACAATTCGGAGACAACCTCCAGCCAAACTCTCAAGAGGTTGGGTCCTCCAAAGAGTACTTCTCTCCTAAGAGAGGCTAAAAAACTAGTGATCTCCAAGATATCTTAACACCCATGCTCGGACTCCTCATATAGATGGCCGAGACCCACTACAAGACAAAACACACCAGAGACAAAATACATAGTTAATTATGAATATGATATCATCCTTAAAGGAAGGCGCATTTGAGAGCTCTCGCATCGTGAGACTGATCGTCTAAGTGCATCGTGTCCCTTATCCGCAAGGCGTATTTGTGACACATTCTACCTTTATCTTCACATCTCTTTCTCATCTATTTACACAGCCCTGTAAGGGTCCCCCGGTCACCCACCACATATTTTTGCCGACACACAATTACATCCATAGTCACACCCACTTCTCTCCACCATTTTTGGCACCGAATCATGTCTCTTCGTGGACACCCCATCTCACCCTCCACTTTTGTTAATTATCCATCTCCCTCCACTTTTGTTAATTATCCATCTCCGACAAGTACACCCCCCTCACTTTTCACCATAAACTGCTCTCCAATTCCTAGAACCCCTAAACTACTTCAACCTTTTCTTTTGTACCATCTAGCATAATGAACCCTTAATCAATGAGTATTTGATTAGAAAGCTTAAAAATGTTTTACTTCAACCTTTCTTCATCAGAGAGAATGATCATAAATCCTTCCTTTATTTTCTCGTGATTTTTCATTTATATTCATATCTAAGTTGCTTAAATACTTAATTTTTAAGTTTCAAAACATAACTGTGGAAAAAAATATTATATCTAGCAATTTTTAAATGTACACAAGATGATAATTGTTTTGTGCAGGTTAAATGCTGTGAAATTGCTTACTTTATTTCTATTGTGTGTAGGGTGCTTCATTGCTCAGCTACGTACACCTTGAGCTTGCTTTAATTCGTTCATCTAGTTCCGAAGCTCATAATTATATTAATATGCAACATTACAAACAATTGTGCATGTAGGTCTGCTGGTATATTTTTGACTGTTCAAGGTTGGGTTATGACCGTTGTAAGTTTTAATGTTATAATATGTTTTATTGACCAAAATTTACTTAGTTTGATTAGCTTCTTTATAATGATAACCGTCATCAATTCTAATTTCTAAGGTATCCTTTTTTAAGTTATGACATTTTGAAGTGGTTTGGCTGGGGTTTACAAAGAGATTCATTATTTGTGGAAATCTAATTTCGAATATGTTTTTATGAATCTAATGTTACATTGTTCGATGAATTTTCATACATTAAAATTACTAATATATGTTTGACTTTAAAGAAGTCGATGCTTTATTTTCTTGTTTGCAGGTTGTAATCAGAAAATATCTTTTAAGAGCTACTAAGGGGCGTACCTTTTGGTTCTCTTTATTCGGGGTGATCTATAATCTTGTTGCATTCTATAATACAAATTTGGATAGGGCTATTTCCATGTAAGTTGAAAAAAATCCCTCATTTCACTTTTGGATTCCAAATAGGAAATTGATGCAGCGATTTGTGATTGTAATGAATACAATTTCTTTTTTTTGGGCAGAGGCTTCTTTCATGGGTATTCATTTATTACAATCTGCTTGATCTTTGCTCAGGCACTCAGGTATCTTATTTCTGCCTTTTTTTATACCCTCAACACTCCTAACATTTTTTGTTCTCTATTCAGAATTTTACCTACAATATTAATCATGCTGATTGCATTTGTAGTGAAGTTGCTGTTATAATGGTTCTAAAATATGCTGATAATATTGTAAAGGTGAGCATGCATATTTTTATTAGGAATATGTTCAAGTTCTATTATTAAAAAAAAATCTTCTCAATTAGTCGTGGAGTGAGTTGAGTATCCATGATAAATATCCAATATATAACGAAGTAATGAATGGTATAAACACAACAATGCTAAAAGAAAGAAACTTAATTTGAGTTGAAGTATTACTGTATTAAGCTAATTTCAATCACAAAGTCTCGTAGGCTTTAAAGTTCAATTATTGAGTAAAATTTTCAAGTTGTCGTACAAAATTTCATTTTACATTGTTTGGACCATCTTTTAATGAAATTATCAACATTCTTAATTGAAGACTAATCTAAACCCTAAAATTTTGAACTTGGGGCCAATAATAATAAATAAGGCATGTCAGAGCCTTTATAGTTATATAATTGATCCTGATTTGAGAATAATGAAATTATTGGTGTACAGGTCTATTCGACTTCTGTTACAATGTTTTTTACGACGATTATATCATCAATGATTCTCTTTGATTTTGATCTAATGTCTTCCTTCTTCGCAAGTTTAGTGTAAGTATCTTCGGTTAAACTCTCCAATTTTCTGCTACATTAAACTCTTAGAATATATATATATATATATATATATATATATATATATATATATATATATATATATCTTTACCACTATAATAGAAATATGAAATGCATGAATTTTAACTCATTTGAGCGATTTCGGCTGTCCGATCTGGCATGATATTATATCAGCCGTATGAACAAATTGCACCATCTCTCCAGACTTTTTATAGGCCTCCTAAAACTACTATAGACAGTCCTAAACCTACTTGAAATAATTTCAAAATTAGATTAATTTAGCAAAATACACCAACGGGCCGGCCAGCCCACAAACCCACGAAAGCATGCACGCCCGCCAGCCCGCTAAAGCGATGACTTCAACAACATGTTGCACCAAACTATATTTAAACCCGAAAAAAACAATTATACAGGCAGTGTGGGACTAAACAGGAGGGTGAATAGTGCTCCGCCTCTGTTCAACCGCCTGTTTATAATAAATATTTTATAAATATTTAAATATTATAATATTATAAATATAATAATATTTTATAAAAAACAGGCGGGTGAACAGTTCGCCCGCAACAGTTCACCCTCCTGTATGTAATATCATTATATATTAATAATATTTTATATTTAATATTATAAATATATAATTAATATTATATATATATATATATATAAGTACATTTTATTTTCTTATTTCTTCATTTTATATTTTATATTGCTTATAAAAAACAGCCGGGGTGTGGGCGAAGCCCGCCGTCACCGGCCGGGTATTGTGGCGCGTAGCCATCTGGCCGGAGGCCCGTGCCTGTCACTCGTGTATATATATATATATATATATATATATATATATATATATATATATATATATATATATATATAGACACACACACATAGTTTGTTTGTTTGAGTTAAAATTCCAAAATTATTATCAAAGAATATATAAAATTAAAAAAATAAAATTTTCTCTTACAGGATTGTGGTTACGTCATTATTAGTTTGCAAAATTTTTAGTGTATTAGCCAGCTCATCGGACCAGAGTCAGAATCGAGAGGACTTGCCATTGTGAAAGAGCTTATTGTGAGTAGGTAATTTGTCCGGCAAAGTCAGAGCAGAGAGGACTTGTCATTGTGAAAAAGCTTATTGTGAGTAGGTAATTTGTCCGACAACATATCACTGCTTTCTAATGTTAGATTGACAATTCATTATACTTATTCATGCAACATTTTCTTCTAATTGTGATTTATAAATTTCTTCCTTTGTATCTCATTGTTCCAATTGATTAATTCAATATGCTTAAGTTTATGTCCCCGGTATTAACACTTTAATTTTGGCACACGCCGGGGTGAGAAGGCGCGTGCCCGGGTGAGAAGGCGCGTGCCCGGGCAAAAAAACGTAAGCCCGTACAAAAACGCAAGCCCGTGCAAAAAAACATGCGCTTGGGCAATAAACGTGCGCCTGATGCCAAAAACGCATGATCGGACGAAAATCGCGCGCCCGAGCGAAAAACACACCCGAACGAAAAACGGTCGTTCCGATGACAAAACATGCTCCCGGACGAAAATCACGTCTTCATATGAATTATCCAATTCTTATATAGATCGGAAAGAATTATGTTTAGTTCAAAAAGAATTTCACGGAATTCATTAAAAAATCCATGACTGATGTTACTCCCATGACAAAGAGGTTCATTATTTGTGGAAATCTAATTTCGAATATGTTTTTGTGAATCAAATGTTACACTGTTCGATAAATTTCATTCATTAAAATTACTAATATATGTTTGACTTTAAAGAAGTCGATGCTTTATTTTCTTGTTTGCAGGTAGTAATCAAAAAGCATCCTTTAAGAGTTCCTAAGGTACATAACTTTTGGTTCTCTTTATTCGGGATGATCTATAATCTTGTTGCATTCCGTAATACAAATTTGGATAGGGCCATTTCCATGTAAGTTGAAAAAAATCCCTCATTTCACTTTTGGATTCCAAATAGGAAATTGATGCAGCGATTTTTGATTGTAATGAATACAATTTTTTTTTGGGCAGATGCTTCTTTCATGGGTATTCATTTATTACAGTCTGCTTGATCTTTACTCAGACACTCAGGTATCTTATTTCTGCCTCTTTCTATACCCTCAACACCCCTCCTAACATTTTTTTGGTCTCTATTCAGAATTTTACCTACAATATTAATCATGCTGATTACATTTGTAGTGAAGTTGATGTTATAATGGTTCTAAAATATACTGATAATATTATAAAGGTGAGTATGCAAATTTTTATTAGGAATAGGTTCAAGTTCTATTATTAAAAAAAATCTTCTCAATTAGTCGTGGAGTGAGTATCCATGATAAATATCCAATATATAACAAAATAATGAATGAAATAAACACAACGACGCTAAAAGAAAGAAACTTAATTTGAGTTGAAGTATTATTGTATTAAGCTAATTTTAATCACAAAGTCTCGTCGGCTTTGAAGCTCAATTTTTGAGTAAAATTTTCAAGTTGTTGTACTAAATTTCATTTTACATTGTTTGAACCATCTTTTAATGAAAATTATCAACATTTTTAATTGAAAAGACTAATCTAAACCCTAAAATTTTGAACTTGGGGCCAATAATGAATAAATAAGGCATGTCAGAGACTTTGTAGTTATATAATTGATCCTTATTTGAGAATAATGAAATTATTGGTGTACAGGTCTATTCGACTTCTGTTACATTGCTTCTTACGACGATTATATCATCAATGATTCTCCTTGATTTTGATCTAAAGTCTTCCTTTTTCACAGGTTTAGTGTAAGTATCTTCGCTTAAACTCTCCAATTTTCTGCTACATTATATCAGCTCGACCTTAGTTGTTGTATAGTGACGCTCCAATTTTCTGCTACATTATATCAGCTCGACCTTAGTTGTTGTGTAGTGATGCTCTTAGAATATATATATATATATATATATATATATATATATATATATATATATATATATATATATAGATAGATAGATAGATAGACATGCACACATATAGTTAGTTTGAGTTAAAATTCCGAACTTATTATCAAAAGAATATATAAAATGAAGAAAAAAAAATTTTTCTCTTTCAGGATTGTGGTTACGTCATTATTAAGTTTATAGAGTTTTTAGTGTATCAGCAAGCTCATCGGACCAGAGTCAGAACAGAGAGGACTTGCCATTGTGAAAGAGCTTATTGTGAGTAGGTAATTTGTCCGGCAAAGTCAGAACAGAGAGGACTTGTCATTGTGAAAAAGCTTATTGTGAGTAGGTAATTTGTCCGACAACATATAGCTGCTTTCTATTGTTAGATTGACAATTCATTATACATATGCAACATTTTCGTTTAATTGTGATTTATAAATTTCTTCTTTTGTATCTTATTGTTCCAATTAATTAGTTCAATATGCGTAAGTTTACGTCATTGGTATTAACACTTTAATTTTGGCGCAAAAAATGCAAAAACGCAAGCCCGTGCAAAAAAACATGCGCCCGGGCAATAAACGTGTGTCTGGCGCCAATAACGCATGAACGGATGAATAACTCGCGCACGGGCGAAAACCGTGTGTCCGGGTGAAAAACACATCCGGACGAAAAACTGACGCCCTGCCGACAAAATACGCTCCCGGACGAAAATTGTCTTGATCTTAATTATCCAATAAAAAATTCGATGACTGATGTTATTTTCATGACAAATATCATTCCCATGGCTGCCAATGTCCCTCCTGGATGAGGAATATTTCTTAATCAGAATTATCCCAATTTTATATTTCAACAGAGTCTAATGAAACAAACAGGTCGTTGATCCGCTTGCTCTGCTTATATTGCCTGCCAGGTCCTGCCCTTGCAATTTGGCAGCTTTCGATTATGGCTCTGTTTGACAACCCTTCTCCACTCCGTTCCGGTGTGAACGGCCTGATGAAATACTGTTTGGCGCGCTCCGGCTGAGAACGTTCGGCGTGAAAGTGTGCCAGCCTGATGTTTTGCCGCTGGTGGGAGGAATGACAGTCGACCGTTTAGAACGATCATTTTCTCTCTCCTTCCCGCCTCCTGTCCGACCGGAATGTCAAATAAAGCCTAAACCTTCTCTCTCCACTATTTAAATCCCTGGAAAACTTTGTAACCAACGCGGTGGGATAAACCTTCCAGCCAAGCGTTGTTTTTTTTATTTATTGCTTCCTAATTATTACAGTTTCATAACTGGGTAAGGCCCGGTACTGTTTTATAATTTATTGTATTGCTATGGTGGTGGGCAAAGCCCGCCTTGGGCATCCACGGATGGCCGGGGGCGGGCGAAACCCGCCGTCGTTGACGAGGTATCACCGCACTTGGTCGTAGGGATGGAGTCCTTTTTAGGGAACTCATGTTTCTATATATATAGAGAAATAAATATAGCCATTGAATAAAGAAGACAAATAAAGAGAAATAAATAAAGCCCTCCTAAACCTACTTCGGTGGAAAGACTAGAGAGAGAGGAGAGAGGGGAGAGGGCGGTAGCAGGCGGGTATCCGGATCCTCTCCATTTCAAATGAAAATGGAGGGGATTCATTTCATGTTTTAATGGACAAGATAAGTTCAACAAATATCTAGTAGACAGAATATTTTGATTAAAAAATATATAAAAGGATGGAAAATGCTGAACCCGTTGGATCAAAAAACAATCCATCATGGCCGTGAAATTAATCCCCTTTGATGGGATGAAACTCCATTTATAGGCTTGAGTGTGCATTTAACTACTCCCCTCATGATTCCTCTTATTGCGGAGATCATGGCTTTGATCGGTCAATCCATTCTCCATGATCTCCACCACAATAAGAAAAATCATGGGACCTCCCATTTAACAACAACCGCCGCCGCCCGCCGCCGCCCGTCGCCGACCGCCGCTGCAACCGGCCGTTGTTGCCGCCTACCGCCCCCGACGCGACCGCCGCCGATCGCTGCCGGCGGCCGCCGCCTCCCGCCGCCGGCCGCCACTGCCGCTTGCAGGTTGGCCACGGTCCGATCACTACTGAGCATCCGTTGCCGTCCGATCTGCAGGTAATCACCCACTAAACCATGAAATATTCAAAACATGCATATCATGAAATATAAATTATTTGTTTATTCCAAATAAGCACTTTCTTCCTTTCTAATAAGAACATATATTTTATAATAGGGTAATATATTATTAGTCCTCATACACGAACCCCGTCGGGGGCGGGCGAATCCCGTCATTGCCGATCGGCTACTATTGCGTTTGACCGTACGGGCGGGCGAAGCCCGACTCGATGCGGTCAAAGGCTGCCCGAGAGTATTGAGCTCGGGCGTAGACGAATATGCTCGTGTGTGTATGTATATATATCTTTTACAACTATAAGGAAAAAAGTTGTCTTTGTTGCAACATTCAAAAATACTAATTATGACCTCATTTTTATATTTTAATGACTTGAAATGTATTATGGTTTATTTCATGAAAATCAAAATATAATGTTTATTCAAGTAATTACACTATCTCAAATTTAAAGTAATGATGAAAATTTATTAAAATGCAAAAAGTTTTATTAGAGCTCCTAAATTTACTATGGTAGGCTTTCATTAGACAATTAAGCATATCAGTGGTATTTTCGAGAATTTGTCTTTAAACCAATCATCTATATTAAAGTCGATTAAATAATACTATATTCATTTTAAGTTGCATTAAATAATTGATATGGGCGGAGCCCCAAACTTATCGCAGTTGAGATATTATCGCGATTGGTCGTAGGGGCGAAGCCTACAAGGGGGGCGAAGCCCTCCGCCGCTGTCTGGGCACTATCGCGCGAGGCCATAGGGGCGGAGCCCCGCGTCTGTCACGTGTGTTTGTGTGCAAGCTCAAGTTTTTTTTAACCCTAAAAAAGCTTAAGTTTGTTCTCTCACGATATATGTTGAAATTAGACAAATAATATATACATTTTGTAGCGAAGAACGAGATCTACAACTTTCATGTTGAACATTTTTCCAAAATTTGCATGGCTTTGCCGGATTATTGGCTGAAAGGTTGTTGACTCGAAATTTGAAATCTATTATTATTATTATATTCATTTCGAGAAAGCATCCCCCCCTCTCCCGAGAGATGGGGGGGGGGGGGGGGTTGGCAGATTGCATCCCCAAATCACCCTCTTTGACACTTTGCATACTAATTCAAAAATATTGCACTTTGCACTCTCAATTAAATTTTTTTGACACTTTGCACCCCAGGCTTAATTCAAAGAGATATTTTTGTCCGGATTTGGCTGAAATCACGTATATTGGCAAGGAATCTTCATTCCGACGGAGCGGGAAAACAGGAGAGAGACTTTATTATTATATTCATTTCGAGCGGCTAAGGTTCTGTTAAGCAAATACACAACTCCGCATTGGGTCCAACAATTGACCTTAGCAAATACACAACTCCGCATTGGGTCCAATTTGGGTCTGTCAAGCCGCTAAGGTTCTGTTTGGGGGACTTACTTTCACCGGTCAAGCGGTTACGACCGCATGAATTAAGGTCTGGTTCATGCGGTCGTAACTGCTTGACCGGTGAAAGTAAGTCCCCCAAACGGAGCCTAAATTTGATTGGCGGGACCTTTGACGGTCAGGGCGCTGCTTCTTGGCCTCTCAGTACATACCCCAAAGAAAAGAATTGCAAAGTTTTGTCTATTGTCAGTTCTTCAACTATTGATATAATATATAGATGATATTTTGTTAACATTTGCGGATATAAATGCAGGGGCCATCAAGACTAAGGTTAAACCACATCACATTTGAACATAGCAGACACATCTGTTCAGCTTGAAGTCGTGCTCCTGTCTAGCCACATGGCGAGTTCCTAACATATCCATACAATGTGTTATCATGGCGATGATCGATCTCATAGTCGTGTTCCCGTCCAGTCACGTGGCATATCAGTCCATAACTCGGGGGGCTCCCAATCGTTCCTAACATATCCATACATTATATTATCATGGCGATGATCAATCTCATCCTCGAAATGGAGCCACCTCTTGTTGTCACGCACTTCAATTTGCCTACCAACGTCAGTAAATACCTTGCACCAGTCCTTGAACAAATCTAATGAGAACCACAAACCGCGTTCCCGAAAGAACACAGTGAGTCCCACTATCCTTGTCATCCCAGCACAAGTGAACTGTGAGATCAGCAAGCCACAAAATTTGAAGATCTAGATCACCTCCTCTGAAGGCGGAAGACGCAATCCTGATTTCGTGTAGCCCTCGTACAGCGTGATGTTGTCAGTCAGAGGATTTTGTGCGCGCTCCTCCAGTTGCGTGATCTTCAGCTCTAGGCCATCAGGTAACTTGTAGCGCTTTCTCCAAACATTGATTCACTCATAAGGATAGAGTGCAATCGCATCAGCCTTCCAAGAGCGCCCCGTTTCAATACCTGAAAAGTCAACATGACACATTAATAAAATACATATAAAATTTTTAACACAAAATCATGTGCAACGCCAAGCAGACGCGTGATGGGTCAACCGATCAGACCATACAATAGCGGGAGCGCGCAACCACAGACACACAGACGTCTGTGCCCTTAAGGAAGCACATGCGCATGACTGTGCGCCCGCACGGCCGCAGTGGCGCTTGACCGTGTGTCCGTGTGAGACACAACCGTGTGCCCACACGGAATCGTGCGTCCGCGCGGTTCCGCACGCTTGTGCAATACTGCATGACCACGCTCCAGCCCATGTGGCCCCGCTGCCGCCCCAGCGTGACGCCGCCTCCGCCCTTACTTGAGAATGTTGACTCCTTATAATGCAAATGGTCATCACCATTCTCGCTAGATAAGGTGCATTGCATACATGAACGCAAATTCACTTTATCTTCGACATGGCTTCATTAGACCTCCCGTCTTCACAATTTTCACGTGCACCGCAGGAATCAAAAACAAAAAAAAATCTGGCACTCCTCTTGCTCAAGATGTGGACTCTGGGGATTTGGGTGGCAAATGAGAAAGACCACTTAAATTTATAGAAAATTGGGCTGCGGAAAATTGGGCACCAAAATCCATCGACTAACTCAACCATCGAAATCACCAATCGCTGGCACCGCACGATCACTCACGACCAGCCGTACGATCAAACAAAACTCAAGGTGAACGATGTTGAAGCCAAAAATGACATCAATGAGAGTTTTAAAAAGGGGTGCTGCCAACACCTACTTCTCTCGAGCCTCGACCCTTGACTAGATTCAAAGGACCTAAGAATGACCCAAAGCCTCAGCAGGGAGGTCCCACCTCACACCCGGAAGATCTCTGAGAGCTTCCCCTCCAAAGCCAAAAGCTGGGCTAGAAGCTCCTCAGAAAGCACTGGAGATTGGAAGATAATGAAAGCTTGCCTTCTAAGGAGCCCTTATGAGTCTTTTTTATAGCCTTTGCTGACCTGAGATTACTAAAATACCCTTAGTTGATCTGCCAGTAGCCAAATCCTGCTGTTCATCCTGAGGGTATAGGGGTAATTCTACCAGAGGGTAATTAGGTCATTCTACCCAGGGTCCTGGGCCCCACTCGGCGAGAACTCTGAGCCGAGAGCGACCCCAGAGCCCGACGTAAGCGGTCTCGCCTGCTTACAGGCGAGAGCTCCTCCAATACCGGAGTTTGGCGAAAGCGCAAACGTTCCCGCCCCACTTATGGGCAAAAGCTTCTTCAGGGCGGGAGCTTCTCTGGCTAGCCTAATCCTTACCATTGGTGTCTCTGGGTCCGACTCAGCGAATATGGGGCTGTACACAATCCCCGCTCTTTTTGAGCTAGCTCTGCGCTCGAAAAGACACATCCAACCCGTAAATATTCGCTGTGCACGTGTCAACATTAGAGAATCTTTTGGTGGGCCGTACCGTGGCTATAAATATAAATACTGATAGACGGTCATAAGTCTGCCCTCGAATCGTCATTCCTCGCCTGAGTTCTCGCTTCCTCTCGCGATGCGTTCCAAGCGTGTTGACAAACCGCTCCCGCAGGACCTTCAAGACCGTATCGATGCGGCCCAGGCGCGAGCCAAGGCTAACTGCGCCTTGGTTTCCCCCTGGCTGGCGAGAAAGTCGTCAGCCGCTGAGCCCTCTCAGCCAAAGAAGAAGAAGAAAGAGAAAAAAAGGGCAAAGGTGGTCCAGCGAGACCTGTCTCATGAGAACAGGAGCTCGCCTACCCCGACCCCAAGCCGCGCGGATGATCCCTCTCCGCGGAAGGTATGTATCTCGACTCGCTAATCATTGAAAACGCTAGCTGCTTACGCGGGAGGATTTGTAGCTGACGCGATACTTCTCGCAAGAAACGGTCCTCGGCGACGTCAGGCCCCCGCGGGAGCCCTTGGACTCATCATCTCGTCCTCCCGAGAATCAGCCGCGGGTCTCGGAGGTCGTTCCTCCGCCTGACTCCCCGAGAACTGCAGATATCTTTTCCACTCTCGCTACTAACTCAGTCTCGAATTGCTGAATTGATTTCCCGCAGCACCAGCTTCCGCCAAACTGGGTCTCGCCGCCCGGGAAAACGAAGTAAGGGTCGCCAATCGGCATGCCCATGCGGTTGATCCCTCCCTACCGGCGGGAGGAGTGGCTGTCGAATCTTCGGTAGCTCCCCAGGATGCCAGCCATCCCGCGGGAGAGGACAACTCCCCCCTCCCCGCTTCCAGCCAAGCCGGGATCACCACTCGCACAATCTTCCCCCCGGGAAAAGGAAAGCCGATCCACCTCCTTTTTGGAACTGATGGGGGTCTGGGCATTCTCGCCTGTCGTCGGCCGGTGGTTCTCTCCATATTGCAGGTATGCGGTATATTTATCACAATTGTCGCTTAGCTCTCGCCATGACCGTGGAATTCTTTTGTTAGGGGATCCGGGCTCGCGGTCGGGAGCTGGCGCAGAGGATGAAGATGAAGAAGACGACGAAGACAGAGAGGGGGAGGACGGCGAGAGCTCCCCCTTCCATTCAAGAGAAACCACCGGTGTCGATTGTGTCCGTGCTCGGCATGATATTGCATTAGAGATCCGCTCCGTTAGTGGATTAGACATTGTGGGTGAAGACGTAGTCGCGATCGTTATCCGACTCGGTGATGTTGCATAACGAGCCTTAAGGATTTTGTAGAAATCCATTGCACAAGATGTCGTTCGTGATGCATTTGTTTTCCCCCTTTTCTGAGTAAGTACGTGTAGCCGGAACCGGATAAGGTTAGCTCCGCGTTGGCGGTAGATGGTTTTCTTGGTGCGCGGGAACGTTGCAGTACGAATGATGGATTAGAGTGAAGAAAGACTATGAATTGTGATGTGCTAAGGTGAGGCTTTGTCTCCGTGGTCGGCTGGCTATCCCGTGACGTGCAAGTCATGTGGGGAGAGTGTCCCGGCGAGACTAGTCCCCTTTTGTGAGACTGACGAGAATAGCAAGCATAGGACAAGCCCGGACAATGAAGCCCACGAGCGGGTGGGGTCCGGCGAGGGTTCTTAGAATCGATTTGTGTGTGAGATGGAATCCTGACGTGCGAAGTCAGAATTTGCAGGCAAGCCCGGGTCTAAGACCCCCGAGCGGGTGGGGCCTTGGCAAGATTTCCATGTGGTGGCTTGTATGCCGTTAGGGGAATTACAGTACCTTTTTGTTTGCGGCTTGACGGCGATGGGGGAAATTGGAAGTACCCAATTGATATGTTATGATGATGTGATAGATGCATACGCGATATGGTGCCTTGGGTGAAGCCCGGGTTTGTATACATATTGCATAGTAGGCCCCTTTAATTATATGATCAAGATAAAAAAACATGTTTGTTGTTTGAGACATCCAAACCTGTTTTAAAACTTTACATGTTTATGTATATGACATACGAAGTGTTGACTTGCAGGTTGGAGGTGTATCCCAGGGTCCGTTAGGGGCCGCCGGGAGCAGATGTGTTGGTTACACAGTAGAGGTCAGCCTTCGCTGACCCGCGTTACCCCAAATTTTTACAGGGCAAGGATCGAGAGCGGGAGCAAATGCGCCGGCCGAAAGGCATAAGTCTCATGAAGTGATTACCATACTTACTAGCTGTTTTCTTCTTGACTATGATGCTCCATGCTTTGGTATTTCTGGCTTGCATGTCGAGGTAGCCTAGCAGTGCTTTTGCACGTTGATGTTTGACCTTGTGGTCATGGACTTATTTTGTGTAAGGCCTTAAGGCCGTTTTTGATACTCCTGTTTGGTAGTGGATAACTTCTTGTTTTTTTGGTATGTTTCCGCTGTTGCTTTACTCTGAGTTTTTAGTTGGGTAGGCTGTGCTGTCCGTATGTTGTGGGGCCCCGGCCGGACCCATATTATATAGTCATTACTGGGGAGGTGTTACAATTTGGTATCAGAGCGAGGTTAATGTCCAATGTATGTTTTCGTGGACGAATGTCCTAACCGAAGTGCGTTGAAGCCGGCAGTCACCCCACCGGAGGCCCTCCCCGGGGTACTCCCTCTGATGGTGGTGGCCGGAGCCAAAGTCCCCACCAGCGGTGGTGGGGCAGCCCATAATTTTCCCCCTGCCTCCTGTTTCACGGTGGCTTTACAGCCACCGTGGACCTGGAGAAGTTTCTCTCCAGGTCGCAGCCGGCGGCGGCGGACGGCCGCCGGCCGACTCCCTGCCGGAGCGCCCACCCGGGCGAGTTTTGCTGGGGGTAGTGGCCGGAGCAGGCGGTGCTCCGGCCGGCCCTGTTACCACCCGCGCGGCCTCACGGCGGCTGCAGGCATGCAGCCACCGTGAGGCCCTATTTATTAAATAAATAAATAAAAAAAAAGAAAAAAAAACGATTATTATTTCATACTCCCTCTCGGCGAACCTCGCCGGCGGCCGCGGCGCCGGACCACCGCCGATCCTCGTCCGCCGGGACACCTATCTTGGACGAGGCCATCGGGAGTGGTGGCCGGAGCAACCGGTGCTCCGGCCGACCACTGTAGCTCCACGGTGGCTGCACACATGCAGCCACCATGGATCTGGATGTTCCCTTCATCCAGATCCATTGTCGCCGACGGCGGCGGTAGGCCGTCGGCCGGCACCTCGCCGAAGCTCCTCCCCGGTCGATCGCGTCATGAGTGATGGCCGAAAAAAAAAGAGGGTGGTTCCCGTTCGCCACGTGTTAACTCCCGCACGCCGCCGTCGTATTGTGCGGGGGAAAATAAATGAGTCTTTATTCAACTGCGCGCAATCATGGCGTTGTAATATATATATATATATAATTATATCTCTCAAACCCCCCTGACGCACCTACCGTGGGTGGTGGCCGGGATAGGCGTGACTCCGACCGGCCGTGGGGTGATCCGCGTACAATTTCCCCCGAGCACTGCATTTTATTTTTAAAAAATTTAGGTTGGGTTTCCTGTCCGGTCCTCCGGCTGGCTTCATTACTCGTTTAAATGAGGCGCGATTTATATGCATGTTTAAATTAAATTTATTAAGATCTCGTCACTATCAAATTAACCGTACAGCCCGTACACTATACATGCTCGTATAATATATATATTCTATATATATATATATAAGTAAGAATCCATAATATATAACCTTGTTATTTTATTTATCGTGAGAGTTTATTGATCGTTAACATGTAAACTCCCAATGAATACTTGTGAATTCGCTTACCTTGCTTCGCTATACTTGGCTGTTTATAATTTTCTGTACGAGGAAATATGAGTTTATACAACTTACAACTTAGTCGTCAACATGTGCACAACTATAGTCTCTCGCCTCAGACATTTTGGTGAATTGTTGGATCAAATATGTATGCTTGATATAACTTATTTTGATGTCAATCATGTAGTTGTTTGTAGACATCAGTATGGAGAAAATGCTGTCGTATAGTGTGAATCAAATCTGTTATTGATGCAAAACTAGTGTCTCACAACTTTGAGTCAAGTTCTTAACTATTTATTACGGTTATTGTTACTTGGTCATTTCATTCATTAATTATTGCATGGGAATATGGGAGGGTGCATGGTTACTGATGTGGCGGGTCCGTCGGCTTCCCCCTATTATACACTACGGGAGAAGTTGTGACGACGGACTCTATTGTTGTTGGGTGGTGAAGAGGACCGGGGGCTAGCTACCCCTTCCACAGAGGTCCGTCTCACACTTGTTTTGGTTATGTGCCGAGAGGGTCGATCTCCGCACAAGGTGAGGATGTGTTCCCACCGAGAGTACCCGTTTCTTGGGGTACGAAGGCCTAGGACGTTGGGGTGTATCCATAACCTAGAAGTGGGAGCGACCGACCCACTGTCACCGTCTGGCCACGACGGTGAGGCCTGGGAAGTGAGCTCCTTCTCTTAACAGGTCACTATGTCGACATAGGAGATAATGATTGTGACTCATCATTCAAGAGACCGTGAGAACATCATACATGCTCATCACATCAATTATACATGATATGTTTACATGCGCTATCATCCTGGTCCGTCATCGTATAACCACCGTCAGGAGGAGTTATACGATGACGGGTAAACTTACTACTTCGGTACTCTTTTTATAAATCATTGATTTCTCATGCCACTACCTTTTAATTATTATTGCAAGATTTGTTGCTTCGGCTATTGTACTAATTTTCCTTGCAGGTTACCTTCCTTGTACCCATTAGGGGGCTGTGGAGGAGCGTGAGATTTACTTGGTCATGATGTGGCTAACGTACTTTTGTACGTATCATTTTAGGGACCGATACGCCCACCCACGGAGCAGGAGCCGATGGAGGATCGTAGGCGTGATCCCGTTGAGGAGGAGCATCAGGAGCCAGTGCGGACGATCTACGAGGATTTGAGGGTATTATTTTGAGGAGGAGAGAGGATGAGTGATTTTCATTTTGTAGACTCTATGTTTGTCATCTCATGTTGGATGATCTTTTGAGACGCTTATACCCCTCGTGGGATCTTGTTATGGTTGCCTATTTTCTATCATGATGATTTATCTACACTCTGTGATGTTTCCGCAAATTTTATATTCTGTGAATGATTTTCTATTTCTGATATATATAGCCTTACAAAGCGCATGTTCCGCCACTTGGGTCGTGGGTCGGGTGAGAGGGGTGGGTCCTCTACCGAAACACGAACCTTTTGGTGGGACAAGCGCTTTGGGCATAAGGTCCTCCTGGTTTTTGGAAAGTGGGACCTTACAAGGGTATCAGAGCAGAAAAAAAAAACGTTCCGGATTTATAAAGAACAGTAATCACAGATGATTCACCTTCGTATGTTAATTAGTTCGAGGACGAACTATGCAGCGGAAGCGTGGTGGACCATAGTAGAATCATGATGAAACATCACGTAAGTGTACACTAGTAAAACCCAACCAAATCAATTCTTCGACGAGTACCTACCCCTTTAGCCTAATTATATAGCTCTAACACGTATATTTTTTATAATCTGGCACAGGAATTTCGGGAGCCTAGTCTCAGACTGAGAAATGAGAACACGGATGACACTGATGAGGACAGTTACACCCCCGACACGCCAGTTGATGAGTGGGCCCCTCCACGTCCTGCCGCACCTATTGGTCACGCAGTACCGGCCCAGCCGACCCCATTTCAGCAAACAGAGTTAGGGCAGACTCTTACTGCACTATTGGAAACTTTTCGGGTCTCATTACAGCAGCAACAGCTGCTACAGGCGCAGGGCCCCACAGATGCAGAAAGATTGGTGATGTTTAGGAGCTTTCGTCCCCCAACCTACAGAGGGACAGAGACAGCCATCCAGACAGAGGATTGGCTGGAAAGGATTGAGGAGCTACTCAGGGGAATGCACTGCCCCTCCTACTATGCGGTTTCCCTAGCCACCACCCTTCTGGAGGGCTATGCTAGGCAGTGGTGGAGGTCTATCCTACAGACCACTTATAGGAACCGCCGCCTGACCGATGTTTCTTGGAGAAGTTTTTCTACCTTGATGATGGAGCACTTCATTTCTGGCTCTGACCGGACAGAGCTTCAGGAGCGTTTTCTTCACCTTCGGTAAGGCACTATGACAGTTACGGAGTACCAGCGGGAGTTCTCCCACCTTGCCCGGTACGCTGGCATCATGGCCATAGAGGATGAGAATCGGGCCAAAAGGTTCTTTCAAGGCCTCAACGACTCCATTCGACAACCGTTGATGACTGCTGCTCATGCTCCTTTTGAGGTTATCGTCCACCTTGCAAAGACGATGGAGGCCGATATAAAGACCACTCGAGAGAGGAACAGGTTGAAGAGAATATCAGAGACACCCCAGGAACAAGATCGGAGGGTTCAGGGGAGGCATCAGCGCGCGCGTGGAAATGACAGAGGAGACCATAGAGGCTATGACCGACGAGATCGCCATCAGCCACCCCGCGACCACCATCGAAGAAGGACACCCCCACCTCCCCCAGCACAGCAGAGGGCCCTCCCCGCACCAGCTTATGCGGCGGAACAACGCCCTTTTGAAAGGCGTTGTTTCCACTGCAACGAGTTGGGACATTTGCGACCTCAATGCCCCCTTTTGGCACCCAGGGAAGGGCATCGAGACAATTACCGTGGTGGAGGTCGTGGTCGGGGCCAACCCGGTAGAGGACAGCAACAACCTCCCCAACAGGCTTATGCTTTGGACCTAGGGAGGGATCGAGCCACTGCAGACGTGGTGAACGGTACGAGTTTTATTTATACTGCACCTTAAAATGTGATGCTTTTATTACATTTTTATATACATTATCGTTTCAAAATCAATCGAAACCACAGGGATCCTTTGGATCAATGATCGGGCTGCTCGAGCGCTCTTTGACACGGGCGCCACTCGCTCCTTCGTGTCTCATGATTTCATACACCAGGAGCCAGGAGTGATTCACCTCACAGGAAACCTGTTGCGGGTACGACTCCCCGATGGATCGGAGATGATCTCCTCGGACTTATGCAGATTTCGAGTAAAGATCAGTGATCAGGAGATGGAAGTTGAAGCTGCGGTACTCCAGCTATCAGGGTTTGACCTGATATTATGGATGGATTGGCTCGCGGACCATGCAACACAGATAGACTGTCAGAACAGGAAGGTGACCCTCCAAGCACCAACGGGAGGAACGTTCACCTACCAAGGTATACCGTTTATTTCTCGCCTCATGCTAAATTCCATACAGGCGACGAAGGCTACCATGAGAGGTGATGAGGTGTTCGTGGTCTACTTTGAGTTGATGGAGCAGACCAATGAATTGGCTGAAGTAAGAGTGGTAAGGGAGTTTCCGGATGTCTTCCCGGAGAAGCTCCCCGGACTACCTCCACATCGGGAAGAGGACTTCAAAATCCACCTCCTCCCCGGGGCTCGTCCAGTTTCAAGATCTCCTTACAGGATGGCGCCTAAGGAGCTGGCAGAATTCAGAGTACAGCTACAGGAATTAGTAGACTCGGGATTCGTCCGACCCAGTTCTGCCCCTTGGGGAGCACCCGTGCTCTTCGTGAAGAAGAAGGATGGATCCCTTCGGCTCTGCATAGACTATCGGGAGTTGAACCGGCTGACTGTGAAGAATACCTATCCCCTCCCAAGGATAGAAGAGTTGTTCGATCAATTGCAGGGGGCTCGGTGTTTCTCCAAACTCGACCTCCGATCGGGGTACTATCAGCTCAGGATTGATGATAAGGATATTGAGAAGACTGCGTTTTGCTCTCGTTATGGGCAATACGAGTTCACGGTGATGCCTTTCGGTCTCACCAATGCCCCGGCAGCATTCATGTCGCTGATGAATCGGGTATTTGAACCTTTTCTCGACCAGTTTGTCATTGTATTCATCGATGACATTCTCGTATACTCGGCATCGGAAGAGCAGCATGTTACACACTTGGAGAAGGTACTCCAAAAGTTGCGAGAGCACCACCTCTACGCGAAGTTTTCGAAGTGTGAATTTTGGCTTAAGGAGGTTGGCTTCTTGGGACACATCGTCAGCGCTAACGGTATAGCAGTGGACCCAGCAAAGATTCAGGCCGTTCGGGATTGGCCGCAGCTTCGTTCAGCGGCTGATGTGAGGAGTTTTCTCGGGCTTGCGGGATATTACCGTAAGTTTGTTGAAGGATTCTCTAAGATCGCCCTACCGCTAACATCATTAACAAAGAAAGATGTGTCGTTTGTATGGACACCGCAATGTGAAAGGGCTTTTCAAGAGTTGAAGGAGAGGCTTACCTCAGCTCATATACTTACTATACCATCGGGCCAGGAGGGCTTCCAGGTGTACGCTGATGCATGCCAGCAGGGCCTAGGAGCCGTCTTGATGCAACATGGGAAGGTGGTCGCCTATGCCTCAAGGAAACTAAAGGTGCATGAGAAAAACTACTCTACACATGACCTGGAGTTGGGAGCGGTAGTCTTTGCCTTGAAGATATGGAGGCACTACCTGTACGGCGTCCGGTGTGAGGTGTTTTCAGATCACAAGAGCCTCAAATACGTCTTCACGCAGAGAGAGCTGAACCTGCGGCAGAGACGGTGGTTGGAGTTTTTGTGCGACTATGATTTCGATCTCCAGTACCATCCTGGAAAGGCAAACACCGTTGCAGATGCTCTGAGTAGGAACCCTGTGGCCTCAGCTAGTTGGATGATCGGCACACCGAGAGATATTGTACGAGGCCTCGAGGAGATGGGAATTACAGTGATCGCACCAGGAGATGCAGTTGCGGCCGCACATCAGCTATATTGGACAGAGATCAAGTGCGATCTTCGGGACAGGATTAGGGATGCTCAATCTGATGACCCATTGTTCGAGGACTGGATTGCCCGTTTAAAGGCCGGAAAAGAACACCCAGATTTTCGAATAAGGGACAGAATTCTCTACTTCCGCGATAGGATGTTCGTTCCTTCTGGGGGACAGTTTCGGCACGAGATTTTGTATGAGAGCCACCACACGCGTTACTCGATCCATCCAGGCATCACAAAGATGTATGCAGATCTGAAGAAGACTTTCTGGTGGCCAGGGATGAAAAGAGACGTCATATCTTTTGTGACACATTGCCCGACATGCCAGCTTGTTAAGGCAGAATGCAAGCACCCCGCCGGGTTACTACAGCCGCTCCCCGTCCCCGAGTGGAAATTCGAAGACATATCTATGGATTTTATCCATGGCCTGCCCCGCTCTCGGACCGGGAACGATTCTATTTGGGTGGTGGTCGATCGTTTGACGAAGGTTGCACGGTTCATTCCCCACCGCCAAGACGACGGTGTCGGGAAATTAGTGCGTCTTTTCATTGAGAATGTGGTTCGATACCATGGTGTGCCCAGGACCATAGTTTCTGATCGGGATGGCCGATTCACCTCGAATGAGTGGAGGAGCGTTCAAGCGTATTTGGGGACCAAACTAACCTTCAGCACATCATTTCATCCCCAAACAGATGGGCAAACAGAACGCACAAACCGGACTTTGGAGGATCTTCTCCGGTTATGCCTGGTGGATAAGAAGGAGCCATGGGAGCGGCTCCTACCTTTAGTTGAATTCTCCTACAACAACACGTATCAGACAAGCATTGGCATGGCTCCATACGAAGCTTTATACGGCCGGAAATGCCGAACTCCACTTTCTTGGGCTCAAGATGCGGATCCGAGGGCCTTGGGGCCCATTTTTATGGAGAATGTGACAGAGATTGTCCAGGTGATACAGGATCGGATGCGTGAAGCTCAGAGCCGGCAAGCCAAATACTACGACGCCCGCCATCGTCATGTTGAGTTCGCTGTGGGTGATAAGGTTTACTTGAAGATCCGCCCTCGTCACGGTGTATCTCGGCTCCGTCGACAACGAAAGTTGAGCCCAAGATACATGGGCCCATATACAGTCACGGAGCGCATCGGCGAAGTGGCATACAGGTTGGAGCTACCCCTAGAGCTTCAGGGATTGCATGACGTATTTCACGTCTCTTCACTGAGACGCGCACTATTACGCCCCGAACATGCTATTCAGGAGGCCCCAGGACCGGTAGAACCCGACCGATCAGTGTCCCTCAAGCCGGTGCAGATCATGGATACCGAGACGAAAGTTCTGCGACGGAAGAGAGTTCCCCTTGTCCGAGTGCAATGGGACAACTGCGGGACCGAGGAGTCTACTTGGGAACCTGAGGACCAGATGCGAGAACTTTACCCCGACCTCTTCACGTCACACTACAACATTTTTGGTCTTTAGCAACATTTAACAATTGTTGCCTAATACCGTAAAGTGTTGCCAAAACATTGCAAACTGTTGCCTTAGGGGTGTATACCTATGCCCGTGTTACCAAAGACCTACGGCAACAGTTTTTACATGTTTAGGCAACATTACTTGAAACTGTTGCATATATCCCTACTAAAGGCAACAGTTTTTACATGGACCTATTGCAACATTTTCAAAATGTTTAAAGTCACATTTAATAAATGTTGCCAAAACTATTTAATTAATAAAAAAAATAATTTTGCACATGCAGCACGCTGAAAATGGATCGTAACCGCTTGACCGGTGAAAATAAGTCCTCCCAAACGAAGCCTATATAATGAGACATTTTTTAAAACACATAAATATATAACAATTTTGCACATGTTTTATCATTAAATATTAAACAAGTCATTAGTAGCCACATATTTTACCAAAATATATCAAAATATTTAAATATTACAGTACACAAACAAAATTATCTAAATCAACTTAAACATCAAATGATCTTCATGATATGAAGTCATCGATCATATTACAACTCCTCATTTGTCTTCCCGGCCATCTTCAAGAACTTTCTGCACAAAGTAAAATAATATATATATAAATACAATGACATCAAAATCAATATATAAATAAAAAATTGTAAACATATAAAAGTATTTTAATATATTGTATGAAAATCTACAACATTATATTATACCTCTCCATAGTTTGGAACGTGTGTTGATGTAGAAGAATGTGCATGTGGTAGCCCGTTTCTCTTCTGTCCACTATTTGCATCCCCTGGAGATGAACCTAATAGATTCTCTAATGATTGTACATCAACTCCAACGGGTTTGCTTTGTTGAAGCATAATCTTAAGTACCCCTTTTAGAGTATTAAGTGTATCTTCCACATTTTGCACTTTTTCATTCAACAAAGCCACTTCTTCATTATGTACTTTCTTCAAAGCCGCAATGTCTTCCTTTCGCTTCAAAGCTGTTTGTGTAATTCCTTTTCCAAAGCAACGCATTGATCCAGGATGTTCTTTCCCAAACATAATTTTAAATGCTTCGACATTACTTTTCTCGTTATTCATAGTATCTTGAAGTTGAGACTGATAACAATTAAATTGAACAGTTGATTTTTAAATAAAATAAAATAAGTAAATTATATTTGATCTTAATTAAAAAAATAACTCACAATTGCATTGTTGGTTTCTAAATCCAGCTCCTTTCCACTAATGCTACTTCGAGTTTCAATAAAAACTTCAGCTTGAGTGGGGTCTCTCTTCATTTTTGAACGCTACAGATGCATAAAAAAATATTGAAAATTAAACACAATCAGTGAACTGAACATAATTAACAAACTGCACATAATCAGCGACCATGCACACAGCAAACACAGCACTCAGAAGTTTAAAACTTTCAGTCAGTACAGCCAAAAAATAACAATTTATAACCATTTGGCTCAACGTGCTGCACCTGCAGCACGCTGAAATTCAGCGTGCTGCGCCTGCAGCAGGCTGAAATTCAGCGTGCTGCGCCTGCAGCACGCTGAAATTCAGCGTGCTGCAGCAGGCTGAAATTCAGCGTACTGCGCCTGCAGCACGCTGAAATTCAGCGTGCTGCAGGCGCAGCACGCTGACATTCAGCGTGCTGAAATTCAGCACGCTGAAATTCAGCGTGCTGCAAGTGAGTCTGTGTGTGTGTGTGTTATGTGATGTGAGTGTGTGTTTGTTGAGTGTGTGTTTGCACATTTGTGTGTGTGTGTGTGTGTGTTCATGTAGGTAGTAATGTGTGTGTATGTAGTGATGTGTGTGTGTGTGTTCATGTAGGTAGTAATGTGTGTGTATGTAGTGATGTGTGTGTGTGTGTTCATGTAGGTAGTAATGTGTGTGTATGTAGTGATGTGTGTGTGTGTGTGTGATTGCAGCACGCTGAATTTCAGCGTGCTGCAGGTGAGTGTGTGTGTGTGTGTGTTATGTGATGTGAGTGTGTGTTTGTTGAGTGTGTGTTTGCACATTTGTGTGTGTGTGTGTGTGTGTTCATGTAGGTAGTAATGTGTGTATGTAGTGATGTGTGTGTGTGTGATTGCAGCACGCTGAATTTCAGCGTGCTTCCCCTGCAGCACGCTAAAATTCAGCGTGCTGCAGGTGAGTGTGTGTGTGTGTGTTATGTGATGTGAGTGTGTGTTTGTTGAGTGTGTGTTTGCACATTTGTGTGCGTGTATGTAGTGATGTGTGTGTGTGATTGCAGCACGCTGAAATTCAGCGTGCTGCACCTGCAGCACGCTGAATGTCAGCGTGATGCTCCTGCAGCACGCTGAAATTCAGCGTGCTGCAGGTGAGTGTGTGTGTGTGTGTGTGTTATGTGATGTGAGTGTGTGTGTGTTATGTGATGTGAGTGTGTGTTTGTTGAGTGTGTGTTTGCATATTTGTGTGTGTGTGTGTGTGTGTTCATGTAGGTAGTAATGTGTGTGTATGTAGTGATGTGTGATTGCAGCACGCTGAAATTCAGCGTGCTGCGCCTGCAGCAAGCTGAAATTCAGCGTGCTGCAGGCGCAGCACGCTGAAATTCAGCGTGCTGCAGGCGCAGCACGCTGACATTCAGCGTGCTGACATTCAGCGTGCTGCAGGCGCAGCACGCTGAAATTCAGCGTGCTGCAAGTGAGTGTGTGTGTGTGTGTTATGTGATGTGAGTGTGTGTTTGTTGAGTGTGTGTTTGCACATTTGTGTGTGTGTGTGTGTGTTCATGTAGGTAGTAATGTGTGCGTATGTAGTGATGTGTGTGTGTGTGTGTGTGTGTGATTGCAGCACGCTGAATTTCAGCGTGCTGCCCCTGCAGCACGCTGAAATTCAGCGTGCTGCAGGTGAGTGTATGCGTGCTGCAGCAGGCTGAAATTCAGCGTACTGCGCCTGCAGCACGCTGAAATTCAGCGTGCTGCAGGCGCAGCACGCTGACATTCAGCGTGCTGAAATTCAGCGTGCTGCAGGCGCAGCACGCTGAAATTCAGCGTGCTGCAGGCGCAGCACGCTGAAATTCAGCGTGCTGCAAGTGAGTCTGTGTGTGTGTGTGTTATGTGATGTGAGTGTGTGTTTGTTGAGTGTGTGTTTGCACATTTGTGTGTGTGTGTGTGTGTGTGTGTTCATGTAGGTAGTAATGTGTGTGTATGTAGTGATGTGTGTGTGTGTGTGTTCATGTAGGTAGTAATGTGTGTGTATGTAGTGATGTGTGTGTGTGTGTGTGTGTGTGATTGCAGCACGCTGAATTTCAGCGTGCTGCAGGTGAGTGTGTGTGTGTGTGTGTTATGTGATGTGAGTGTGTGTTTGTTGAGTGTGTGTGTGTGTGTGTTCATGTAGGTAGTAATGTGTGTATGTAGTGATGTGTGTGTGTGTGTGATTGCAGCACGCTGAATTTCAGCGTGCTTCCCCTGCAGCACGCTGAAATTCAGCGTGCTGCAGGTGAGTGTGTGTGTGTGTTATGTGATGTGAGTGTGTGTTTGTTGAGTGTGTTTGCACATTTGTGTGTGTGTGTGTGTGTGTTCATGTAGGTAGTAATGTGTGTGTATGTAGTGATGTGTGTGTGTGATTGCAGCACGCTGAAATTCAGCGTGCTGCACCTGCAGCACGCTGAATGTCAGCGTGCTGCGCCTGCAGCACGCTGAAATTCAGCGTGCTGCAGGTGAGTGTGTGTGTGTGTGTGTTATGTGATGTGATTGTGTGTGTGTTATGTGATGTGAGTGTGTGTTTGTTGAGTGTGTGTTTGCATATTTGTGTGTGTGTGTGTGTGTGTGTGTTCATGTAGGTAGTAATGTGTGTGTATGTAGTGATGTGTGATTGCAGCACGCTGAAATTCAGCGTGCTGCGCCTGCAGCAAGCTGAAATTCAGCGTGCTGCAGGCGCAGCACGCTGAAATTCAGCGTGCTGCAGGCGCAGCACGCTGACATTCAGCGTGCTGCAGGCGCAGCACGCTGACATTCAGCGTGCTGACATTCAGCGTGCTGACATTCAGCGTGCTGACATTCAGCGTGCTGCAGGCGCAGCACGCTGAAATTCAGCGTGCTGCAAGTGAGTGTGTGTGTGTGTGTGTTATGTGATGTGAGTGTGTGTTTGTTGAGTGTGTGTTTGCACATTTGTGTGTGTGTGTGTGTGTGTTCATGTAGGTAGTAATGTGTGCGTATGTAGTGATGTGTGTGTGTGTGTGTGTGATTGCAGCACGCTGAATTTCAGCGTGCTGCCCCTGCAGCACGCTGAAATTCAGCGTGCTGCAGGTGAGTGTGTGTGTGTGTGTTATGTGATGTGATTGGGTGTTTGTTGAGTGTGTGTTAGGTGAGTGTGTGTGTGCTGCAGGTGAGTTGAGACATTCTTTTCTGAGTGTGTGTTAGGTGAGTGTGTGTGTGCTGCAGGTCATACAATTATTGAGATGAAATATGCATATGGATAAGGAGAGTGTGGGATGTCTCAACTAGATGTATGTTCTTGCATTCATCAACCCTATTTTGTTGGGGTTTGGAGGATAAGATGACTAGTGAATCATACTCTGAAATGACATATAAGTATGAGACATCATCAGAAAAACATTAGCGAGCATTGTCGGTTTACAAATAAAACTATCAAATTGCATTTTGATTTCAGCATTAATTTTTTTAAAACGTTTAAACAATGTATTGCAATCTTTGACAAATCTACTCACACTTCACACTTCTAGATGTACTAAAGAAAAGGATGTAAAGATAACGCTTAATAACACAACGTGGGAATGAACTCACCTGCAGCACACACGTCACCTGTTGAGACGTGCTTTGTTGAGTGTGTGTTATGTGACGTTACCCCTGGTAACTATGGATATCTCAACTCACCTGCAGCACGCTGAATTTCAGCGTGCTGCGCCTGCAGCACGCTGAATTTCAGCGTGCTGCGCCTGCAGCACGCTGAATTTCAGCGTGCTGCAATCACACAAGTGCACATTCACACACAATCAACACACACACACATGCACACAACACACACACACACACACACACACACACACACACACACTCACCTGCAGCACGCTGAATTTCAGCGTGCTGCACCTGCAGCACGCTGAAATTCAGCGTGCTGCAATCACACAAGTGCACATTCACACACAATCAACACACACACGCACACAACACATACACACACATTACATACATACATGAGCACACACACATAAATACATACATGAACACACAAACACACATTACATACACACACACATTACTACATACATTAGCACACACACGCAAATTTGCAACTTTACATTGAAAACATAATGTCTCACACTCACCTGTAGCACAAATAATACTTGCTGTTTGGAAATATTACGTTCATAAGTTTTGTAAGATATCTCAATTCACAAGAGGTAAAAAGAACTGGGGGAAGAATATCTCTACTATGAACACACAAACACACATTACATACACACACTCACATCACATAACACACACACACACTCACCTGCAGCACGCTGAATTTCAGCGTGCTGCACCTGCAGCACGCTGAATTTCAGCGTGCTGCAATCACACAAGTGCACATTCACACACAATCAACACACACACACACAACACATACACACACATTACATACATACATTAGCACACACACATAAATACATACATGAACACACAAACACACATTACATACACACACACATTACTACATACACACACATTATACACACACACACATTACTACATACACACACATTACTACATACATGAACACACACACACACACACACACACACACACACACAAATGTGCAAACACACACTCAACAAACACACACTCACATCACATAACACACACACACACACACACTCACCTGCAGCACGCTGAATTTCAGCGTGCTGCAGGTTCAGCGTGCTGCAATCACACAAGTGCACATTCACACACAATCAACACACACACATTATATACACAACACATACACACACACACACACATTACTACATACATGACACACACACACACACACACACACACACACACACACACACACAGCGGGTGGAGCACGCTGAATTTCAGCGTGCTGTGATTGCAGCACGCTGAATTTCAGCATTCTGCGGGTGCAGCACGCTGAATTTCAGCGTGCTGCGGGTGCAGCTCGCTGAAATTCAGCGTGCTGCAGGTGCAGCTCGCTGAATTACAGCGAGCTGCAGGTGCATGTCAACATTCTCCCCTATCAAATTTAGATTCGAGCGTGATTAAGCGTGATTGCAGCACGATGTGAGTGGAATTTAATGTATTACCATTCTTTCACGAATTATAGCAAAGGTTTTGGGGCCCATTCGATGCCTCCACTTTTGTGTAGCCCTGCTTTGAGTATTCCTTTTGCTGATTGACTGCACATTAACTTAAAAATGAGAAAATATATATACAAATATATTTTCTACTATAACTTAAAAAATAATTATTACTCTTACTTGTATTGTTTCCGAACTCCAAAAAATGCAAAGCTTTTTAAATTGAGACTCTGACATCTTTATGGGGCGATTTTTGATCCTATCAGTCATGTTGGAATACTTCAAGAAATGATTCTTCTTAATAATGTGTTTGTAACGTCTCCAAGCATCTCTAACAGTGAACTTTACCCAATTTTTTGCATCATCTTGTAAAATAAACTTTGACTACAAAAAAATGAAAAAAAGGTTATTCGATCCATATTTGTAAATAATTATACAAATTACGTTAAGAGAACAAAATATATGTATGTTTACCTTGGTATAATTCCATACACGCTCTAAGTTCTCATCTGGCATGGAAGCCCAACTTGTGTAAATTAATGGACAAAATGCTGAATTTCTAGCCAATGTGCCCAAAAAGAGACTTAAGTCTGACACGACACTGTCAGTAGGTCCTATTGGTTGACCGTGTTCATTTAAGGTAACTTCTACTCGCTCCTCTAAAGTTCTTGCATGAATGTTTTTGCACATTGTTTCTCCACGAGTTCTTTTGATCCTTGCTCCTAATTTCATTGTATAGTGGAGCGCTTAAACAAATTAAAATAAGACAATCTAAACAAAATACACACAATATAAGGAAAAAACAATCAACATACCAATTTCTTTATTTCGTTCTAGAACTTCAACATTTTCTTGATTGAGAAATCCATCAGCCTGAAGTAATGACTCATTTCGCCCACTAAGCTCTTCCCGAATTTCTTTAGATGGTGATAGATTTTGATTCACCTTTATAGGAGGCTGAATTTGATCATGTTGATTTGTTCCTTTAGGAGAAATGTCATAAACCCCAACAAAGTCGTCAATCAACATTGAAGGACATTTCGTATTCCTTTCTACCTGTTGAGCTTGATGTTGATTGAAATGTTGTATAATGGATGCATGTTCTTCAGGTTGAAGCTTCTTTGGATGCGGATCTTTAGCTATTTAATGAATAATTAAAATTAGGCAATCTAAAGTAAATAGATAATATAAAAAGAGAATAATCTACATACTTATTTCTTTGTTTGGTTCAACGACTTCAACATCTTCTTGATTGAGAGCTCCATCAACCCGAAGTAACTCATTTGTCTCACTATGCTCAAAATCTAGTTTTCTAGATGGTGGTAGTTTTTTGTTCACTTTTACTAAAGGTTGATTTTGATTCACCTTTATAGGAGGCTGAATTTGATCATGTTGATTTCTTCCTTTAGGAGAAATCTCATAAACTCCAACAGAGTCATCAATCAACATTGAAGGACGTTTCCTGTTCCTTGTTACTGGATGGGCTTGATGTTGATTGGAATGTTGTATAATGGATGCAGTTTCTTCAGCTTGGAGCTTCTTTGGATGCGGATCTTTAGCTATTTAATGAATAAATAAAATAAGACAATCTAAAGTAAATAGACACAATATAAAAAAGAGAATATTCTACATACCAATTTTTTTCTTTGGTTCAACAACTTGAACATCATCTTGAATATTTTTGCCCTTTCTTTCACGAAGCTTTCTATGCAAAATATCAGCTTTCTCCTGTTTAACCTGACGAAATTTTCTCGCCAGTTCAGCACTGGACCTTGCCTGAATAGTTACATCAAAACCACTTTTTGCTTTCTTCATTTCTGTAATGATAAAATCAAATATTAAACACATTTCAATACTTAATATATGCTTGTACAATAATTCGAACAAACGGTATTTAATAAATAAAAAAAAACATTACCTAGATTGTATTATTACTAAAAACAAAGTCAGAATCACTTTCATTTTCACTTTCAAAAATGATTTCATCATCGAGCTCCTTGTGTTGAACATGAATTTCAGATAAAGACATTTCAATAATATCATCTGGTAAATCTTCCCTAGCCAAATCAACGTCAACATCATCTGCTGATAGAACAATATTTATTGGAACCTCAGGTGCTTCTTGAGTATTTAAATTTGTATTATCTCCCATATCAAATGAGTCCCTTGGAAGTATTTTCAAAACATACTGCTTATTTTTATTAAAAGGATCACATAGAAGCATTGTTGCACTTGAGATGCTAGGACAAATGGATCATTCTTGTAACATTCTTTATTAAAATAAACGCAAGTCATCCCATATTTGTCTTCTTCAGATTCAAACCAAACACATTTGAATAACACTTGATTCAAATGTCCATAATAGTCTACCTCAATGATATTACTTATTGCTCCATAATATGTCATACATATCTTTTCAGGATGTTCATCCTTAACACTTTTAAAACTTTGGGTTACCGCTTCCAAAGTGACCCCACTATTTTGGGTTTTTCGCCTTGCATCACGTTGTCTTGTATGAAATCTATATCCATTAATAAGATATCCAGAATATATTTTTGAAATATTATTTGGCCCCCGAGACAACTCTTTTATGAAATCCGAAACATCATCATCCATGGCACGCGTTGCAAACCAACTTATGAAATCATCTCTTTGACTTTTACCTTTGCTCCACGTACTTCTTTTTTTGCAATTTTGAAGATAAACCTCATGTTCCCTATAAAATAAATAAGTCAAGATTATTTACCAATGTTAAATTATTTTTTAAAAAATAATTTAATAAGTAAATGATGATAGTACCTGATGTAATCTTGAACTTCATCAGAATTGAACAAAATATAACCATGGAGCTTTGTTTAGTAACTTATGATCAAGAGAACTGAGACTTCTCCCCCCAATATGATGTCCATTAATAGAAAATTCATTATTTCGTGCCACTCTATTGATGCGTGTATCAACATCACTTGATAAATACCGAGAACAAAATGTCAAAGACTCCTTCGCCAAATATGCTTCTGCAATAGAGCCTTCTGGGCGACTCTTATTACGAACAAATGATTTTAATTCACCCAAATATCTTTCCATATAATACATCCATCGAAATTGAACTGGCCCACCTAATCTAACCTCATTTGCTAGGTGAATAGGTAAATGGATCATTATGTCAAAAAAACTAGGAGGAAAGATTCTTTCAAACTGGCAAAGTATTTCACTCATCTCCATTTCTAAATGATCTAGACTTCTCAAATCAATGACCTTTTGACATAAGCAACGAAAGAAGGAACAAAGCCTAATTAATGGAATTGCAACTTGATTAGGAGTTATACCTCTTATTGCTATTTGTAGCAAGTAATGCAATATAATATGAGCATCGTGACTCTTATACCCGGATATTTTTCCTTCATCAACATGAACACATCGAGAAATATTAGAGGCCATCCCATCAGGATATTTTACATTCTTTAGAACACCACAAAAGATAGATTTCTCATTTTTTGTTAGGGAGAAACAAGCTTTTGGGAGTTGAGTTTTCTTGCCATCACTTGTTGCCTTCAAATGAAGCTTCTTTCTTATCCCCATATCTTGTAGGTCCAAACGAGCCTTTGCATGATCTTTTCTCTTTCCTTCAATCTCTAAAAGTGTCCCAATTATATTATCAAATATGTTTTTCTCAATGTGCATGACATCAAAATTATGGCGTAAAGTAATACTGTTCCAATATGGCAACTGCCAAAAGATAGATTTTTTCTTCCACGGACCAAATTTTTTCTTCTTATCATTCTCCTTGAATATGTCAGAAAAGTCTTGTAAATCTTCTAAAACTTTTTTTGAATCTAACAAGGAAGGTGCAGACCTATATTCTGTCATCCCATTAAAAGAAACTTTATCAGAACGCCACTTATGATTCACATCCAAAAATACTCGATGACCCATGTAGCACATCTTTCGACTATGTTTCAAATAACGAGAAGATGTTTCATAATGACAAGCAGGGCATGCGAACCTTCCTTTAGTGCTCCAACCAGATAACATAGCATATGCAGGAAAGTCACTAACTGTCCACAAAAGTACAGCACGCATCTGAAATGTTTGATTTTTGGAAACATCATATGTTTCTACTCCGGCATCCCACAATATCTTTAGCTCCTCAATTAATGGTTGTAGGAACACATCAATAGCATTTCCAGGTGATCGCGGTCCAGGAATAAGCAAAGACATCATAAGATTCTCTGGCTTCAAGCATAAATTTGGAGGATAGTTATACACTGTTAATACCACAGGCCATGTGCTATGTGATAGACTCATATTGCCAAATGGATTAAACCCATCACTAGCCAATCCAAGTCTTACATTACGAGTTTCATTTGCAAAAGCTGGGTGATTCACATCAAAGTCTTTCCATGACTGTCCATCAGCAGGATGCCTTAACTTGCCATCTTTTGAACGTTCTTCTGCATGCCACCTCATTGAATCAGCAGTTTTTGAACACATGTAAAGTCGTTTTAGTCTTGGAATTAAAGGAAAATGTCTCAACACTTTTGCAGAAATTTTGTGAGCTTTCTTGGATTTCTCAGACTCACAATTCACTTCAGGATGTAGAATCCAACGAGATTCGCCACAAGTATGACATTTGTCATCTTTCTCATGTTCTTTCCAAAATAACATGCAATTATTAGGACATGCATCAATCTTTTTATAATCTAATCCCAGGTCTCTAATCATAGACTTTGTTTTATTAAAAGAGATAGGGATGTTCAAATCAGGTATAGCCTTTTTAATAACTCTAAAAGAGATGTGAATGATGCATTGCTCCATCCATGCAGGCATTTCAGTAAATACATACGAATACTAAAAGATAATGTAGAGAATTTTTTACAACCAGGATATAGTTCTTTATTTGCTTCCTCAACAAGCTTATAAAACTTCTTTGCATCTCCATTTGGTCCTTCGTATAATCCATTTTCTTCAAACACATCTTTAAATGTGTCAAATAATAATCCATTGATATCATTAGATGAGACATCATCATTAGTTTCTTGATCAAGATCCATATGTTTAATATCCTCTCCATGATAAATCCAATCATTGTATCCTTTTACAAATCCCTTACTTACCAAATGGTCAAACACCATATCTCTTTTTCTCCAAATACCATTGCAACAAACAACACATGGACATAAAATCTCTTCTCCTTCGAACAACCCTTTACTGAACGCAATATCCAAGAAATGTTTAACACCATTAATATAATCTTCACCATAACGCGGCAAAAAAATCCAATCCTTTTTCATCATATTTAATCTTTTGAATAATGAAAAATGGTGGTACCTAAACAAAAGAAAATTTATATTGAGTTATATTATCAAAGCAAAATTTACAAAAGAAGAATTGCATGTTCTTTCTTAAAACATTACATGCATGTTGAGAGAGAATAGTTTGCATCTTCACTGAAATTCAGCGAACTGCACGTGTTCTTCGCTACAATTAAGCAAATTGCACGTCCAGTTCGCTGAAATTCAACGAACTGTGCATGTGCTATTCGCCGATATGTTGAAAAAAAAACCATTAGTATAAAACATTGCAAGATAATTTATGTCTGAAAAATTATTTGAGAGAGAGAAGCTATATCACACACGCATATACATCATACACAATACACCACAACAAACACACACACACACATACAACAACACACACACCTACAACATAACAACAACACACACACACACACACATACAACACACACATTCCAAAACACACATACAACACACACAAACACACACATACAACACACACAAACACACACATACAACACACACAAACACACACACAAACATACAACATAATAGCAACAAACACAAAAACACACCTACAATACTACAACACACATACAACACAAACACACAAACACACAAACACACACACACAACACACACAACACACACAACACACAACACTAACACACACACACACACACACACACACAAACACACACACACAAACACACACAACACACACACAACACACACACACACACACACACACACACACACACAACACACACACACACACATACACACACACACACAACAACAACACAGATACACACCTACAATACACACATACAAAAAACACATACAACACACACAAATACACACACACACATACAACACAACAACAACAAACACACATATATATACACACATTATATACACACACACATTACTACACACACACATTACTACATACACACACATTATACACACACACACACATTACTACATACACACACAGTACTACATACATGAACACACATAACATCAGTGGTTGGGCAGTGTAAGAGGAAAAATAAATCAACGTACCTACAGTTCAAGTATTTTGGCTGTTGGCTGAAATCTGAATAGATTTTATGGCTATGGCGCAAGCTTCTTGACGATGAGAAAAGGGCTAGAGAAGAGATCAATGTAAAATTGTGTTGATGCTTAGGGCTGGGTATGTTTAATAAGTTGAAGCGAAGATAGGAATAGAAGAGAGCAAACCTTTATTGGAGTCGATTTGTCCTTCCGATGTAGGTTAGGCGGAGAAGAGGGAGTGCAGTTGAAGACGGAGTCGAGCGTTGTGGCCGTAGTAGCTTGTCCTTCCGATGCAGGCTAGGCGGCGAAGAATCGCGGGGGGGGGGGGGGGGGGGGGGGGGGGGGGGGAATGGGTGGGGGGGGGGGGGGGGGGGGGGGTCGATCGATGCTCGGGTGGTGGGGGCGGCGAGCAGTGATTATCAGCGGCAGATGTGAATCGCCGTCGTGTGGAGAAACAGAGAGCGGAGACCTAAAATCAGGAATGAAGGCCGGCGTTTTGACGCTTCCAAAACACGCCCGAATGCGGCTTGACATCATAGCCGTGAAAAATATTGTGGGTAGGTTAATTAGGTTAATTAATTAATTTGGAGTCACTATTTTTGATTCGAACGAAAAACGGGCAGATATCCTCACACCAGAGAAACCCCATATTTGATTTTGTTTCGGGGGCGTTGCCCCCGAGCCCCCACCGGGGACGCTGTCCCCTGGACCCCTGCCCGCTGTCCGGTCAGCGGGACCTCCGCCGGGGGCTACCGCCCCCGGACCCCCATTGTCGTCGGCGCCGGATATGTCGGAGGGATTCACACTTCGATTCCTCTAAACTTACGTGGGCAAAACCGGTGTGAAAACAAGAGAACTGGAAGTGTTCCACAACTTGAAAAAATTTAAATTCTGATATAAGTTAATTAAAATCTCGAGTAGGTACATAGAAAACTAACAACGATGACCCTTTTTAAAAGTCTCAATAAATGTGGAGTCATGATTTTTAACAAAATTTAAAAATCTAACAAGGTCGCTATATAGAAAAGGTCGTTATATAGAAAACTAGCGACAACGATTTTTAACAAAACCTCAAAAATGTGTCCTATGTTCATATTTTGGTTAATCATAAAGTATTCTTTAGGCAACACTTTAAAAAATATTGCAAATTAATTTTTAAGTAAATAGCTATCATAATTGTTGTCTAAAGTGAATCCTCAAGGGCAACATGTCTAAAATGTTACATATAAGTGAATAGAGAACAGTTTTTTGAATGTTGCACAGAAAGTGTTGCCTAAACATGTAAATCTATTGCAACACTTCTAAACTGTTTTCTAACAAAGTTTAGGCAACATTTTTATAACTGTTGCCAAGTCAGGTGTTGCTAAAGACCAAAAATGTTGTAGTGCTTTACCCCGAATTCTCGTCCTGTAGATTTGGTAATCAAATGTGGTTCCCTTATCACCTTGATTATCGAGTCATGTAGTTCGTTGTGACGCCTTGTCGTCTCATTGTATTGATTATACTACACTTGGTTTGACCCTTGAAATGTCCTTATGCAGTCCATGTTGTTGTTGACCGTGAGTCCATGATGGATGAAAAGGAACTCTGCTTGTATATTTATGTAACTAAAGAAACACAGATGGACTGTGCGCGTTGGGGTTTCTCCATCGGCATAGTGTCTTATGCTTGAGTCTGTGCGTGTTGTGGACTTTCATCCCCGGCACATTACCTTAGCTTGGTCTGTGCGCGTTGGGGTTTCTCCCTCGGCATGGTGCTTATTGGCTGGGTTTGTGCGCGTTGTGGACCTTTTTCCCCGGCACAATACTCTTTTTTTTGTTGAGCTGATCGGTCTCATTTTCTTTATTGAAGAATAACTTGAATAATAATGAAAGATGAATGTTTGAACTTCTGATGATGTGATTAGTCATTCTTGCTCGACTAGTTTTACTGTTGCTTACTTTTACTCTACTGCTGACCCTTTTGTTGCAGTTGCTTTACAATTTTCTTCACTTTGAGGTTTGTTTAGTCTGCCTTTGTTCTTTGCACCATTTGTATCTTGCTTCTGAGGTGTTCTCCCTTTGAATGCCTCAGTACCAGAGCTGTAGCAGGTTTAGCTGACCTCATTGTGTTTCTGGTGCTGTTGGTTGCTGCGGCCGTTTGCTTCCACCTCTGAGCTTGAGGTAGTTGACTTTGTTTAGACTTGTCAGATTTTACTATGGGTTCGTGTCAGTTGTTGACGCCCATAGACTTTGACTTTTCTGTGATAGACCACTTGCTGCTTTTTCTATTGTTACTTTTTACCTGTTTATACTTGTTCTCTAGGAAGGTTTTATGTTAGGATGCATTTAGTTATTTTAAAGTATACAAAACTGCATTCTGGAGTATCGGCATGACAAGACTTTCAACTACTAAATCTACTACTTTTAACGTTATAAAAGTTCTCTATATATATTAAATGTAGAAGTCACATCATCATTTTGAGATACTAAACTTTCATTCTCATATAGGTTAACAAATGAATCAACTCAATATTTTACGCCGCGTAAAACCTATAAATTTTTTCACCTATGGAATAGTGATCCACCTGACCGAGGGACACGGTCATTAATGTTGGATCCCTAGTTTGATTTGGGCTAGGTTCACTAAGCTAGGATAATGTGACCCAACATGTATAGCCAGGGTCAAAGTTGTGTCCTAGAGTCTAGGCCAAGTCCTTAGTAACAATATCACATGGACAAGCCATCATCAGACTGCCAGAGACTCAAGACTTAGAGTTTTTCGAGAGATTCAGAGATTTCTCAAGAAACTAAGTAAAATGAGTTCGACGTTCGTCGAACTCAGGTCGACGATAGTCGTTCTCAGCTCGACGATCTTAGAGAAATATTCTCTGAGCTGAGCTCGTCAAACTTCAGTCACAGGTCGACAATCCTTGGACTCCACCTTTAGAATTCTAAGTCTAGACTGTTCTCTAGACTCAGGTTGACGAACCTAGTTCTCAGGTCGACGAACTTCATTCTTTGCTCGATGATTTCTGGACTTCCACTTCAACTCTATTTCCAGAGGTTTATCAATTTTTCTCTAAGTCCAAAATCATTTTCAGCTCGACGAATTCAAGTCTCTCCAGACTTAGCTCGACGAACACTATTCTTTGGTCGACGAATCTTTGGACTACTACAGCGTTCTGTCGAGACAATGTTCTCTAGTCTCAGGTCGACGAACTCAGTTCTCTGCCCGACGAATTTTGGAACCAGAAGACTTGTGTCGACACCCAGATCATCAGTCGACATTGTGGAAAGGTTGTGTCGACACCACACAGAAGACTTGTGTCGACACACAGGAGTAATTGTGTTGACACATAGAATTTTGACAACTCCAGAATAGTTGTTGAACTCCAGTCGACGAACACATTTACCAGCTCGACGAACTTCAGACACAGAATAGGCAAAGATCAAAAGAGACAGTAGTTCAGTTTCCAGCTCGACGATCATGGAACTTAGCTCGACGAATAGAAGTCGTCTGGTCGACGAATACAATATCTCAGCTCGATGAACTGTGGACTCAGTTCGACGAATTCTGCTATCTTTTCGACGATTCCTGACTTAGTTATTTCTGTCCTTCTGTCCCCACTCCAATGCGATAATTCCTGAGTAATTAATGCTCTAACATTCTCTGATTATAATCGTTAGAAGGAGCATTAATCATGGTCTTCTCCAGGATTATTGCTTGCCGTTTTTCCACGGGACAGTTGGGGAAATAAATCAATGCCGGTTATTCTCAAGGCTGTCAGCATTAATTGCAGATGAATTCAAATTTTGGAAGGATAGAGAAGAAGATAATAACGGACATACAGAGATAGACATATAAAAAGAATAAAGGATTATTGAAAAAGTTTTTACACAGAGCACAGCTTACTGAGAAGCATACAGAGATTACAGAGAAACATTCAATCTTGAACAATCTGCTCTATCAACAAGAAGCATTCTCTGATACAGAGAAGTCCTTGACCAGAAGCTCATCAGTACCTGAAGAAGAAGAACAAAAATACATATATCAAGATTCTTCTTTCTTCAAGAACTCCAGGACACTTCAAAAGGACAACATCATTTTCATCTGTCAAAGAAGTTCCTGAAGATTATTGCTGGTCAAGAATTCAGTTTGAAGACCTATCACCCTGAAGCTTAGCTCCTGTGTTTCCCTGATTCATTCTACATCTCAGGGGGAGCCTTAAGCTATAATCAAATCCACAGTCTTCCCAGTTGTATATTGAGAAAGAGAAGACAAAATCATCTCTCATCCCCACTGTATAAAGGGTTGTCATCACCCTTCAAAAGTGATTCCTTGGTTGCAAGTCTCATGATCAAAAGACTTGGGTTGGTTTTTGAGCACCTGATCAAAATCTCATTGGTGTCAGGCACCTGATCAAAAATCTGAGTGGATTCCTACCAAGGGTGGTAGAAGAGTGGATGTACCCATATTGGGGAACCACTATAAAATTCTTGCGTCGTCTGGTTGCCTCTTTTTCTTGTGTTCTTGTTGTGCTTGTGCTTTAGGTTTATTGTGTGCTAGCTATATTTATTTTTGCACTATTAATTTACAGCAAAAGCTGTAATAGCTGTTAAGAATTGTTTTTTAAGAATACTCTATTCACCCCCCCCCCCCTCTAGAGTATTTCTGATCTAACTCTCACTTTCAATTGGTATCAGAGGAGGTTCCTTTGGTTGTACAAGCTAAACCTTGAACCAAAGATCCTTTATTAGATCTACACATTATTTTATTTTCATTTAGATTATAAACACAGCCATGGCACAGAATAAGGATTATGCAAGCACCAGGCCTCCAGTTTGCAACTTTAATAGGTTTGCCATCTGGAAGGCAAGAATTAGGTTGTACATGAATTCCATTGATGAAGACATCTACAATTAAATTTTGACAGGTCCCCCACAAGCATCTACATCTACAACATCTTCCAGCAACAATGTAGTCCCACCACCTGAGTGGACTGAAGCCCATAAGAAAGCAAAGATTGCAGATGCCAAAGCTATGAATATCCTAGCATAAACTATGTCAAATGATATCTTCCAGAAGGTTGCTGAGTGCACCTCAGCAAAAGCCATTTGGGATTCCCTAAACCAAATGGTGGATGACTCAGCAAATGAGAGGAAAGATAGGAGATCTAATCTCATCACACTATATGAGAACTTTAAGAAGGAAGAAGCTGAGACAGTTTATGATATGTACAATAGGTTAAGCTTAATTATCAATGAGCTAAAAACCTTGGATAAGAACATCACTCTTACTGAAGTGAATGACAAGATCTTGATGTGCTTCCCAAGCTCATGGGATACAAGAATCTGGCCCATTAAGGAGGCCAGATGCCTGAATGAGATTTCAACTGAATCTCTATTCGGCAAACTGAAGTCATATGAACAGCTGATAAAGACTAGGGATGCAGCTGAACAAAGAACACCTCCAGCAGCCAGAATAGAACAAAGTATTGCCTTCAAAGCCACTAAAGAGATAGAGACTGCAACATCAAATGAAGAGCTCATGAGTCTCTTTGCTAAAAGATTCTTCAAGATGGCCAGAAAGGATTTCAGGAGAAAGTCATCAAGAAAAGATGACAAGCCAAAATATGACAAGACACCAACCAAAGAAATTGTGTGTTATGGATGCAGGAAGCCTGGGCACTTCCTCTTTGAGTGTCCAGAGAACCAGAAGAAAGAGAAGAGAGAAGGAAACCAGAAGACAGCACACCACCAAACCCTCTTCCAGCAAGCACAAGAAGAAGGAAAAGGGCTTTGTGGCTGAGACCTGGAGTGAGACAGAAGATGAGTCAACCTCTTCAAGCTCCAGTGAAGATGAGGAAGAAGAAAGAGCAAAGGAGGTTTGCCTCATGACAATTGATGCCTCCAGAAATCACTCAGAAGAAGAAGTGTTTAAAGATGAAGGAGTGTCTGAATCAGAGGCAGATCAGGTATTGTCCTTCTTTGACTACAGCTCTGAAACATTTAAATCTGATTTCAAGTTAATGTGCATAGATTTGATTAATTCTGAAAAAAAAAATTCTTAGGGAAAAATTAGGAAACTTAGAGGATGTTCAATCTTAAAACATTAGGTTAAAGGATGAATTAACCTTAGCAAATGAAAAAATAATTTCACTAAAAACTGAGCTTTGTGAGGCCAAACAACTTGATGAAACTCTCAATGGGAGAAGCCTCAAGCTGATGGATATCACAAGTACTGTTAATACCAGACTTAATGGCAAGCAAGTCTTGGGTGCTCCATCAGGTTTGCCCCCCATTCTCAGGAAAAACATTTTATCAACCACAATAAAATTTGTGTTTGCTAAAGGGAAATAAACAGTAAATGACAAACAAATAGTAGAAAAGATCCCTAAGACAGTAGGACAGAAAACTAAAAATCAGAAAATATCTAGTAAAAACAAGGTTCAGCAATTTTCGTCGAACTCAGATTGACGAAATGGGGCCAGTTCGTCAAACCCAGATCAACAAACTCTGAACGCAAACTATAGTTACATTTATTCATCTAACTGCGATCGACGAACTCTGTATGGTTCGTCGAGCAGAGGTCGACGAACGTGGGGCACAGAGAATGAACATGTTTATTCTCTGGGTAGAGATCGACGATCTCAACCCAATTCGTCGAACTCTGGTCAACGAACTTACAGAAATTCGTCGAACCCAGGAAAACTTAATCAAAACTATAATTCCAACAGCAACTTAAATATTCCTAAGAAACCATTTAATCCACTAGCTGACTGGATCATACCACCTAGGAGATATTACCCCCTACGATACAAGTCCCAACCTGAATTCTTTGTTATTTCCAGCTTCTCTTATCAGCAATACAAAGGACCCAAGGTAACCTGGGTCAAAAACCATTAACTATTTTCTATTGCAGGTGAAGAGTTGTTCAGGGGTAAATCAAACTTGGTACCTAGACAGTGGCTGCTCTAAACATATGACTGGCAGCAAGGACATCTTATTCAATTACAAGTCCAAGTTGGGGCCAAAGGTTATCTTTGGTGACTCTAAATGTGGTCAGTCAGAAGGATTTGGAGAAGTAAGAATTGGAGTTGTCACATTCAAAAAGGTGACATATGTAAGTGGACTCAAGCATAACCTCATCTTTATAAGTCAGTTATGTGATGATGGTTATCAGGTATACTTTAACTCATCCACTTGTTCTATTATTGATAAAAACAACCAAACAGTTTTAACTGGAAATAGACAAGGCAACATATACTTAGTAAATTTTCCTTCTGCCAAAACTGATATCTGTTTACTTAATTTAAGTAGTAATCAGAATGACTTATTGCACAAAAGACTAGGTCATGTAAATCTGAAAAACATTGCTAGGTTATCTAAACACAACCTTGTTAGAGGTCTACCTTCTGGTCCCTACAAGAAGGAAGGTCTCTGCAGGGCTTGCCAACTAGGCAAGCAAACTAAAACTAGTTTTAAATCTAATAATAAGAGTGATTCACCTAGGATTTTGTACTTGCTACATTTGGATCTCTTTGGACTCATTGCTGTACAAAGCCTAGGAGGGAAATCCTACACTTTGGTTATAGTGGATGACTTCTTCAGGTTCAGTTGGGTATTCTTTCTGAGATCTAAGTCAGATACCTTCAAGGTTCTTACAGATTTTCTCAGGACCATACAGATTGAGTTCTCTACTCATGTTGCATTGATCAGAAGTGATCATGGTACGGAATTTGAGTCTCTTCTTATGCATGAGTTCTGTGAGAAGGAAGGTATCAGGCATTGTTTCTCAGCTTCTAGAACTCCCCAACAAAATGGAGTAGCTGAAAGGAAAAAATAGGACACTCATTGAAGCTGCAGGTACATTGCTTGTAGATGCTTACATGCCCCTATCCTTTTGGGAAGAGGCTGTAAGCACAGCAAATTATGTCCTGAACATGAGCCTAATTCACAAACTAAAGAACATGACTCCCTATGAATTGCTCAAAGGGAAGAAACCTAAAATCAACTACTTCAAAGTATTTGGATGCTTATGTTATATTCATAACAATAACAAAAAATACATTAGAAAGTTTGAGGCTAAAGCTGAAGATGGAGTTTTTCTAGGATACTACCAAGTAAGCAAGGCCTATAGGATTTTTAATAAATCTACATTAAAAATTAAAGAGTCCATTCATGTTTCATTTGATGAGACTAACATGTATTGCAAGGAGAAAGAAGTTTCTACCAATAGCAACTTGCAGGTACCCCACTTGTGTGAGACCTTGGATGGACTAAACCTCACCCAAGAGGTTCCAACTCATCCCTCTCCACAAGCTATTGAAGAAAGTGAAGAAGAAGAAGCTGAAGAAAATTAATCTCTACCAACAGCAACTGCAATTCCACAGAAGGAATTAATTCCAAATGTTGTTGCACAACCAACTCCACCCACTGATTTTGTCACACTTAGGGATCACCCCAGATCTCAAGTGATTGGAGACATATCAGCAGGTGTACAAACAAGGCATCAACTCACCCAAGATTTGATGCATGTCTGTTTTCTCTCTCAGGTTGAACCTCTATACATCCATGATGCTAAGCAAGATCCCCACTGGATCCTTGCAATGCAGGAGGAACTAAATCAATTTGAGAGATGTAGAGTTTGGGATTTAGTTCCAAGACCCCAAAAATACCAGTTATTGGAACCAAATGGGTTTTTAGAAACAAGCTAGATGCCCAAGGAATCATTGTGATAAACAAGGTTAGGCTTGTTGCTCATGGATATAGGCAAGAAGAAGGAATTGATTATGATCAAACCTTTACACCTGTTGCAAGGTTGGAAGCCATAATAATATTCCTTGCCTATGCAGTATACAAGAGATTCAAGCTCTTTCAAATGGATGTGATGAGTGCTTTTCTAAATGGAGTGCTAAAAGAAGAGGTTTATGTAGAACAGCCTCCAGGTTTTGTTTCTCCAACTTACCCCTCTCATGTTTTTAAATTGCATAAGGCTCTTTATGGTCTAAAGCAAGCTCCAAGAGCTTGGTATGAGACCTTAGCTAGTTTCCTATTAGAGCATAAATTTACAAGAGGAACTGTAGATAAAACACTTTTCACTAGACATCATAAGGACCAAATCTTATTAGTACAAATCTATGTGGATGATATTATATTTGGCTCTACAGATTCCAAATTATGCAAGAGGTTCTCTGACCTCATGCATTCCAAATTTGAAATGAGTAGCATGGGTGAGCTTTCCTACTTTCTTGGTCTCCAAGTGAAGCAGCTCCCTGATGACATCTTCATCTCTCAAGTAAAATATGCTAAAGACCTTCTAAAGAAGTCTGGGATGGTTGATGCCTCAGCAAAGAAAACACCCATGGCTACCAATGCTGTTGTGGACTCTGATGTAATAGGGAAACCTGTGGATCAGAAACTTTATAGGGGCATTGTTGGGTCCCTATTATACCTCACAGTAAGTAGGCCAGATATTATGTTTGACACATGTCTTTGTGCTAGGTTCTAGGTGAACCCTAAAGAATCTCACCTAATTTTACTAAAAAGGATTTTGAGATATATAAAGAGTTGTCTTAATCTAGGCATATGGTATTCTGCTGAATCAAAATTTGAGTTAACTGGATACTCTGATGCTGATTTTGCTGGATGCAAGGTAGATAGAAAAAGTACTTCAGGGACTTGCCAGTTTCTGGGTATGAGATTAGTATCTTGGTTTTGTAAAAAGCAAACATCAGTGTCAACCTCAACTGCTGAAGCAGAATATATTGCAGCAAGCAGCTGTTGTTCACAGATGCTTTGGATACAAAATCAACTTCTAGATTATGGGTTCAACTTAAATAGTTCAACCCTACTTTCTGATAATACAAGTGTTATAGCCATAGCCCAGAATCCAGTTCACCATAGTAGGACAAAACATATTGATATAAGACATCATTTAATTAGAGAGTGTGTAGACAAAAATAAAATCAAGCTTGTCTATATCTACACTGATTTACAAAGGGCTAATATATTCACCAAACCTTTGGATGAGAGAAATCATGTGTTCTTTGTAAATCAACTTGGAATGATCAATGGAGAAGACTTTATTTAATTTTTGTCTGCACTCGACGAATTTTCCAAAGTTCGTCGAACGGAGTTCTACGAACCGGGGAAAGTTTGAGAGATATTTGTCGGACGGAGATCGACGAACTCTCTGTGAGTGAAACAAGTTTCGTCGAACGGAGTTCGACGAACTTGCTTCAGAAGATATTCGTTGAACGGAGTTCGACGAACTGTCTTCAATTCTTCTGGATAAGATCGACAAATTATTTCATTCAAAATTATTTCGTCAAACTCAGTTCGAAGAATTATTTCTATTTTTGTGGAACGGAGTCTGTCGATCATATTCTTGAAAACCCTATATTTAGGTTTTCTTCGACCTCCATCCCGCGCTTTCTGTTCCTTTGCACTTGATCGCCATTTTTGTGTCTCTCCTGCAGGTGATTCCATGGCGATTCAGGCAAGCATTCTCGCAGGCATGAAGTTCGATACAGGCTTTGATGTGGATTTTGATTCGTTTCAACATTCTAATCCCATATTCCTTTACATTCTAGAACTACTTGAAGAACAAGAACTCAAAACCTTGATGACAAGAAGAATCAAACTACACAGCACTGAAATCAGAGAATGGGTCTACACCCTATCGCCAACAGAGGAGAATACGATGATAGGCACCATTGCGGGTAACCCCGTCTCCTTAACTCCCGCAATATTTACTGAAATTTTTGGATTAAGGAAGGAGAAGAGCAACTAGAGATTGAAATAGAGGAGTCTGATATGATGTTGGGCCTAATGGGTTATACTGGAGATAACCCTAATAAACTCTTGAAGAAACACCTCTCTGCCCCTTATAAGTTTTTGGAAGATTTAGTTGGAAAAGTTTTGCTTGGGAAACATACTGCCCATGACTACATAACCAGACACCAGTTTCTGGTCATGTGTGCAATCATAAATAAGAAACCGGTGGATTGGGCATAGATTCTTTTTGATCTGATAAATAAGAAAAACAATAAAAAGGAAGTTTGCTTTGGAAGGATCCTAGGTATCTTTTTACAAGAAAAAGTTGTTGAATCACTGGTCTCCAAGACCATATTCATCAATGCCAGTAAAAGGCTAACATGTGCCTTATTTGGCAGGTGGGAGAGGACAATAACCAAGCCAACTAAGGCTTCTACCTCTTCCACCCCAGCTTCAGAAGGCACAAGGGCTGTAAAGGCCACTTCCCACCCTGTTGAAGAGATACTTCCTCCATCATCCACTATCTCTCCAACACTACTATCTCTTCCAGCCACCCTTCCAGCAACACAAATCCATCCCTCTTCTACACTTCCATCATCCCCTACTCAACCTCCTACTCCACCAGAATCTCCACATGCTTCACCAACACCATCTCCTCCATCATCTCCACTTCCTCCTCATTTATCCTCCATACCATTGTTCAACATACCACCATCACCTCCCAATTCCCCTCTTCCTCCAATCACCCACATGGAAGATGTCACCCATCCATCCCCATCAACATCTACCATCCCTCAATATACCCCCCTCCAGATGTTCACATACCAGATGCTCCACTTTCTATCCCTCCACATATTTCTACTCAAACCACATCTGCAACATCTACTGCTCTTCCATCACTGGACCACTCCACCACATCTTCTATCATTTCCATAATCACTCCCCTCCTCAAATCCCTTATAGCAGAGGCCATTACACCTCTTGCTACCACCATCTCCTCTCTCTCTACACAGATCACTGCCCTCACTATTGCCCCATCTTCAGTCAGGGGCATGACTTCAGGACTTACTGAAACCATGCAAGGGGAGATGTCTGATGATGTAGCTGCAGTAGTTCCAGCAGCAGCAACAGCTCCAGCAACAGAGGCAGCAATAGTAACAGCAGCCTGTACAGAGTATACTGATGCAGATGATCTTGATTTTATAAATTTTATTGATACTGACATGGACTTGGAAGAGTCAGTCTCTGAGACAATAATTACTGTTGGTGATTTCATTCTAAATCCCACAGTAGATATTACTAATTTGTTAAGTATTTTTGATACTGTACATTTGAATTATCTTCCAGCTGTGATTACTAAGCCATCATTGGCTATTATACCATACACTTCCCCCATCTCTTTAGAAGTTGCTAAGCAACTTAGGGAAAGTTTTGCTATTGCACAGCCAGCAGTCACTCCACTTCCAGAAGTAGTGGTTATTCCCTTTTCTCCAATAATACCTTCAGCACCAACCTTTGTCATGGATGACTCCCCCATGCCAGATCTAGATGCACTGATCTTAGCTGATATTGAAGATGAAAATAAGGCAGCAGCTGAAAGCTCTGTCCAAGTTAGTTCTCATTCTTTTGTAGCTTCTCCTCCAACTCTTATTGAAACTCTTGCTCCTGCTCCAGAAAAGCCTGTTATTTCTGTTACGGCGTTGAAAGCTTTGGATGCTTTATATGATAACCCTCAGGATTCTGAAAATGATGATGATGAAGATGAGGATGAAGACTCAGATGAGGAGGATACAAAGAAGAGGAAGCAAGTATCAAAGAAAAGAAAAGCTCCTCCTCCTCCTGCTCCTAAGCCTAATCCAAACAATGACACTCTCTATTACATTCTTCAAAAGATAACACCATACAAAGGGTTGCCAGCATGGATGTGGCTATCTAAGAATCAGCAAAAGGAAAGGAAGAAGAGTAGAAGGTACTCTCCTCCACCAGTTCAAAGGTATAGAAAAGATCCACCACCACCTCCTCCTCCTGCAGCTGGTGCTCCTGGTTCAAGCTCTCAAAGGTCTGCCCCTATTCAAACTTATCAAAGACATCATGGCAGATCTTCCCCTAGTAGCAGTCAACACATGCAACAATCTTCAGGAAAACAACATCAGTAGCAACAACAACATCAATAGTAAAAACAACATCAGCAGCAACAACAACATCAGCAGCAACAACAACATCAGTAGCAACAACAACATCAGCAACAATAACATCAACAACATCAACATCAACAAGCTGAAAGTTCTAGAAGATCAACCTCTCCTCCTGTTCCTTATGAGGATCCAGAAACAGCCAACACAGCTAAAATGGTCATGTTCCAGGAACTAGTAGGCCTTTTTATGATTAACAAGGTAAAGGCTGAAGGGAAGGATATTTCTGAATACACTACAATGTCTAAATACAGGAGAGAAGAACTGAAAAGGTTTGAAAAGGCTAACAAAATTTTTAATGTTGATGATTATATGAAATTACATCCTGAAGCAGTGGTCCCTAGAGCTACATCTCTGAAGATTATAGCGGCTGCTGACATGACAATAACTATGGAACAAGCTTCAAATCCAAACAGGGAAATAATCTTTACCAAGCCAGGAGACAAGGACAAGGATGTAAAGCATCAGGAGAAGAAGCAGAAGAAATGAAATCTGAACTATTTTATTTCTATTTTTCTCTCTTAAAAAAAACTGTTTCATATTGTCTGAACAAAGCTCTTGTGTATATATATCTGCTGCATGTGTTAATTATCTCTGTCAGATATATGTTTTTCTAGCTTTGTTTACTTTATGTTTTTATTTTGAGTCTATTAGTGACCTCACCCAAATAGGGGGAGATTGTTGGATCCCTAGTTTGATTTGGGCTAGGTTCACTAAGCTAGGATAATGTGACCCAACATATATAGCCAGGGTCAAAGTTGTGTCCTAGAGTCTAGGCCAAGTCCTCAGTAACAACATCACATGGACAAGCCATCATCAGACTGCCAGAGACTCAAGACTTCGAGTTTTTCCAGAGATTCAGAGATTTCTCAAGAAACTAAGTAAAATGAGTTCGATGTTCGTAGAACTCAGGTCGACGATAGTCGTTCTCAGCTCGACGATCTTAGAGAAATATTCTCTAAGCTGAGCTCGACGAACTTCAGTCACAGGTCGACGATCCTTGGACTCTACCTTCAGAATTTTAAGTCCAGACTGATCTCTAGACTCAGGTCGACGAACCTAGTTCTCAGGTCGATGAACTTCATTCTTTGCTCGATGATTTCTGGACTTCCACTTCAACTCTATTGCCAGAGGTTTATCAATTTTTCTCTAAGTCCAAAATCATTTTCAGCTCGATGAATTCAAGTCTCTCCAGACTTAGCTTGACAAACACTATTATTTGGTCGACGAATCTTTGGACTACTAGAGTATTCTGTCGAGACAATGTTCTCTAGTCTCAGGTCGACGAACTCAGTTCTCTGCCCGACGAATTCTGAAACCATAAGACTTGTGTCGACACCCAGATCATCAGTCCAGATTGTGGAAAGGTTGTGTCGACACCACACAGAAGACTTGTGTCGACACACAGGCGTAATTGTGTCGACACACAGAATTTTGACAACTCCAGAATAGTTACTGAACTCTAGTCGACTAACACATTTACCAGCTCGATGAACTTCAGACACAGAATAGGCAAAGATCAAAAGAGACAGCAGTTCAGTTTCCAGCTCGACGATCATGGAACTCAACTCGACGAACAGAAGCCGTCTGGTCGACGAATATAACATCTCAGCTCGACAAATTGTGGACTCAGTTCGACGAATTCTGCTCTTTGTTCAACGATTCCAGATTTAGTTATTTCTGTCCTTCTGTCCCCACTCCAATACGATAATTCCTGAGTAATTAATGCTCTAACATTCTCTGATTATAACAGTTAGAAGGAGCATTAATTATGGTCTTCTCCAGGATTATTGTTTGCCATTTTTCTACGGGACAGTTGGGGAAATAAATCAATGCTAGTTATTCTCAAGGCTGTCAGCATTAATTGTAGATGAATTCAAATTTTGGAAGAACAAAGAAGAAGAGAATAACGGACACACAGAGATAGACAGATAAAAAGAATCAAGGATAATTGAAAAAGTTTTTACACAGAGCACAGCTTACTGAGAAGCATACAGAGATTACAGAGAAACATTCAATCCTGAACAATCTGCTCTGTCAACAAGAAGCATTCTCTGATACAGAGAAGTCCTTAACCAGAAGCTCATCAGTACCTGAAGAAGAAGAACAACAATACCTATATCAAGAGTCTTCTTTCTTCAAGCACTCCATGACACTTCAAAAGGACAACATCATTTTCATCTGTCAAAGAAGTTCCTGAAGATTATTACTGGTCAAGAATTCAGTTTGAAGACCTATCACCCTGAAGCTTAGCTCCTGTGTTTCCCTGATTCATTCTACATCTCAGGGGGAGCCTTAAGCTATAATCAAATCCACAGTCTTCTTAGTTGTATATTGAGAAAGAGAAGACAAAATCATCTCTCACCCCCACTGTATAAAGGGTTGTCATCTCCCTTCAAAAGTGATTCCTTGGTTGCAAGTCTCCTGATCAAAAGACTTGGGTTGGTTTTTGAGCACCTGATCAAAAGCTCATTGGTGTCAAGCACCTAATCAAAAATCTGAGTGGATTCCTACCAAGGGTGGTAGAAGAGTGGATGTACCCAGGTTGGGGAACCACTATAAAATTCTTGTGTCGTCTGGTTGCCTCTTTTTCTTGTGTTCTTGATGTGCTTGTGCTTTAGGTTTATTGTGTGCTAGCTATATTTATTTTTGCACTTTTAATTTACAGCAAAAGCTGTAATAGTTGTTAAGAATTTTTTTTTAAGAATACTCTATCACCCCCCCCCCTCTAGAGTATTTCTGATCTAACTCTCACTTTCAATTAACTCTATTAACTTATATGCATTGTTTTTAACTTAACTTCATAAATCTTTTACATGAAGTAAATGTGAGGACGGGTTGCCTGAGCGTCTGCAGTTTTCTCTTGCACGGCGTGACATCACAGCGCGTATTTTCTCTACTCTGACGTATTTATGAATACGGAGAAAATGCGGCTGCAGCTCAGTTGGTGATGAGGAGTGGTATTAAAGACTTCTTATCAAGGTTGCGGGTTCGAGACCCAATGGCAACAATGCACCGTTCTGATAAACAGGTCAGAGATGCTTTAGGGTGTACGGCCTGCAGGCCTTGTAGATTCCGGCTGTACCACCGTGGTATCATGGGTCCTCCATGGGCTGTTGATGGGTCGGGCAGCGCTAGGGGTCCTCCCTAGGTCGTTACATACATGACACAACCCGAGGATTTTGTATCTCCAGGAGAAGCCACTAAAATATACAAGCTACAAAGATCCATTTATGGATTAAAACAGGCTTCTCGAAGTTGGAATCTTCGTTTTGGTGTAAAGATCAAAGAGTTTGGTTTTATCAAAAATCAAGATGAACCATGTGTTTACAAACAGATTTGTGGGAGCATAGTTGTCTCTCTGATATTGTACGTGTTGATGCGGAAAATGGCACCACCAGGTAACAGTGTTCGAACTAGTGGGGATGGTGGAGGTAATTGAGGAACTGTTGAGCAGTCGGTTACTTTGATGATAAGGATTAGAGGTTGATGATGAGAGAGGAGGAGAAGAGAGAGGGGGGGCACTAGCAGCAACAACAACAGACTTTGCCCGCCGCGGCTTAAATTCCACTCCTGCGACGGGCTTTCCTTTGATTATCAATCAATGTTACAGCTTGAGTTGCTCCTTTACAAGAAAAATATAAAGGGTACAAGGGGAAGCTGAGGGCTAGAATGAAGAGATTGTTAGAGGCAACGCGGACTGAGCGAACATGTCGGTAGACCACGCGGATTGCTGATCCCACAGCTCGCTGCCTTAAGACGAGCAGACTGCGCGATCAGGCAGGGAAGACCACAAGTCACTGGGACAGGCTTTCGGAGGAGCCAAGTTCTGGGGCTAATCCGCGTGGCTTAGTCATTGATGCAGCGTGGACAGTAAGTCAGTCCGCAAGAAGAGTTAGTAGATAAGACGTTGTGTCCGCAGGGTTTGATGCGATGGATATCCCCTGGGTTTGTCCTCCTCAAATGAGAGGTATGGGGTCTATTTATAGGTTCGAGGAGGTGACGTCCAGAACTGGGCTTGATGACATCACCCCAATGTTACGAGTGAGCTGGGACCGAGCCCGTGACATGCTGAGCGAGCTGAGGAGTTGCTCGCCTGCTGCTGGGAAGAAGCCGACGCTGGGAAGCTGAAGATGCCTCTAGAGGACTGCGCAAAGAGTCTGATTGGTATAATACAGATTAGGTGAGTTCACATCTACACTTGGATAAGACTAGTCCGCCACCTTCTAGCTGACTGGCATTGAGTCCATGCTACACTGTGTGGCTTGATGGGGAGTCTGCCTACTGCTGGGCGGAGCAAGTCCACCCACCCTCAGACGAACTGAAACCGAGTCCGCTACCCATTGGTGGATAGCAGACCGACCACTGCTTTTTGGTGACCTGTAGGCAGGTGGCCTTCTTCTGGGCAGCCTGGTGGCAGGTCACCTACTGCTGGGAGAAGCTGATGCTATGAAGTTGAAGATGCCTTTGGAGGACTGCGCGAAGAGTACGCTTGGTACAATGCGGATTGGGTGAGTCTGCCTTTGATGTTGGATGAGACAAGTCCACCACCTTCTGGCAGACTGGCATTTAGTCCATGATGTGCTATACAGCTTGATGGGGAGTCCCCCTACTGCTGGGCAGAGCAAGTCCACCACCCCTCGGCCAGACTAAGACTGAGTCTGTTACCCGTTGGAGGATAGTAGATCGACCAATGCTTCGGGGTAATCTGGAGGCAGGTGGCCTTCTTCTGGGATACCTGGAGGCAGGTCGCCTACTGCTGGGAGAAGATGACTCTGGGAGCTGGTGTTTCTGGAGGACTGTATAAAGAGTCTGTATGGTACATGACGAACTGGGTGAGTCAACGTCTGTTACTAGATGAGATGAGTCCGCCACCCACTGGCAGACTAATGTTGGGTCTACGTTGTGTTGTACGGTCTAGTGAAGAGTGTGCTGGGGGCGGAGCGAGTCCAACTCCCTTAGGCGGACTGAGACCAAGTCCGACACTTTCTACCGAACAAAAGGAGAAGGTCGCTCCTGCTGGTGGGTGAGTTGGAGGCTTGTCACCTACTATTGGGCAACCTAGAGAATGAATCCTCTATATTTAGGCGGACTATGGCAGATTGCGAGGGATGAACGCACCTGTAGAAGAAAGGGAGATCTACTGTGCGGTTTGGCGGACTAACCGTGCGTCCTGTAGGGACGGACTGTGGAAGTAGTCCATACCCGTACAAAACATAGCTGCTGCGCGACCTAGTTAGTCAAACCAGTGAGACCGCCCTAGCCATGCGGCCTGATCGGATAGAGAAGTCTATTCGCCCATCCCAAAAAGAAGGCTGAGACATGCCGCGACCTCCAGGGGGAACTTGGAGCAGGCCGCGGCTTGCGAGCTAGCTATCTTGAGAAGAATCGCCGATTTTTGGGTTAACATAATCCCTGCACTATTTTAAGTCCCGAAGGGAACTTCGAAAAAGTAGAGGTAACCTCTAAAATTACGATCTGCCCCAAGTAGGAAAATAAAAGACGGAGGGAGAGATATAGAACCTGATGTCTCTCCTCAAAAAAGTCTGAAAATTTAATTTTCTCCTGCAAAGGAAGAGATTGTAAGTGAAAAAAAGATACATCTTATGTGTACTTGAATTGTTCTTGCAAAGTGAAGAAGACTTGTGAATGCCTTCTACTGGACTCTGCAAAACAAAGGTGAGAGGAGGTATAAAAGAACAATAGCTTGCAAGTATCTGAAGGGAGCTTGCAAGCAGTTAGTTGTTAATCTCTACAAAAATAAAAGTGAGAGTAGATATGAAAGAAAATAACTCGGAAGTACCTGAAGGGAACTTGCAAATATCTGCTAATCTCTGCAAAAAAAAAGAGTAAGAAGCAGATATGAAAGAAAAGTGATTCGCAAGTACCTGAGGGGAACTTGCAAATATCTGCTAAATTTTGCAAAAATAAGAGTGAGGAGCAGATATGAAAGAAAAGTGATTCGCAAGTACTTGAGGGGAACTTACAAAAATCTGCTAATCTCTGCAAAAAGAAGAGTGAGGAGCAGATATGAAAGAAAAGTGATTCGCAAGTACCTTAGGGGAACTTGCAAATATCTGCTAATCTCTGCAAAAAAAAGTGAGGAGTAGATACGAAAGAAAAGTGATTCGCAAGTACCTGAGGGGAACTTGCAAATATCTGCTAATCTCTGCAAAGAAACAGTGAGGAGTAGATATGAAAGAAAAGTAATTCACAAGTACCTGAGAGAAACTTGCAAATATCTGCTAATCACTGCAAAAAGAAGAATAAGATGTAGATATGAAAGGAAAGTGATTCACAAGTACCTGAGGGGAACTTGTAAATATCTGTTAATCTCTGCAAAAAAGTAGAGTGAGGAGCAGAAATGAAAGAAAAGTGATTAGCAAGTACCTGAGGGGAACTTGCAAATATCTGATAATCTCTACAAAAAGAATAGTGAGGAGCAGATATGAAAGAAATGTAATTTGTAAGTACCTGGGGGGAACTTGCAAATATCTGCTAATCTCTGAAAAAAGAAGAGTAAGAATCAGATATGAAAGGAAAATGATTCACAAGTACCTGAGGGGAACTTGCAAATATCTGCTAATATGTGCAAAAAGAAGAGTGAGAAACAGATATGAAAGAAAATTAATTCGCAAGAACCTGAGGGGAACTTGTGAATAGTTGCTAATCTCTGCAAAAATAAGAGTAAGAAGCAAATGTAAGACCCCTTTGTTTGCTATGCTACCAGGTCTTAAGCCCAGAATCATCGCTTTGCGATGACACCGACGCTCGAGAGGGTCACCATCACAAAATGTCGATTCTGCCAGCAATGAAGGTCATCAAGGAGTAGAAGCACAAGTGCGAGAAGACAATAAAGTCAATCCACAAATCACACATAATCTATGAAATAGTAACCACAGTAAGTCCACATGATAAACATAAGTACTGAAATAGATCAGTATGGTAGGAATATAAACGGGCTTATGCCCAGTACAACAAATCCTCACTACAACCCTCTCACGGAAGCTAAGTAAAACTAACACTCATGTAGTAAGAGACTGGTGCTCCCGTACTAAACTAACCCACCTCCATGTGCACCGTGCTCCACTAGCACTGCATCTCCTACTTTTGCTACATGTCTCCCATCCGAAGCCCCTGAAATGTTTGGTCCACCGACCGTTAGTCAAAAGACTAAGCATAATTTCCCCCACCCCTCCCCCAGTGGCTCCTAGGCACCGTGCGGGAGGAATGATAGGAAAGCTATGACCGTGGGGAGTAGGAATAAAGCAGGTGACGGTGGAACTATTTGGCAGGTATATTATAACATATATAGAGCTATAAAAGGAAAAGTAAACTAGTAGTTCTATAATAAGGAAGCATTTATATAAACTAGTAGAGTAGAGCAGTGAGAATGTGAAAAGTAAACTCTAAATAAGTAACCTTAAATTATATGAATGTTCATACAAACTTATAAGTTAAGGGGTCTTTTGTAAGGCTCCCATCGTATAAAAGGTATCATACCAATTTATAGGATGGGGTGTCAGGTTATATGCAAGTATGAGTATAGTGATTTGTTATGCCATGATTCATGCAAGTGCAACATACACATACGACTCTATGCGCACAGACCTTTAGTTTCCCCCATTTTGGAAGCTAACATCACTCCCAGGAGCCTCCACCGTGGCAAATAGAGACAGTGGGTTGGGCCACCCCACTTCTAGACGGGTATTCACAATACCAGGCCTAGCCCTTACGTACGCCTCTGAAGGACACACCAAAGTCTCTGCATACTATGCTGGCCAACCGCCAGTCCTTTCCTTAGCTATATGTAAACCACACACGTCGAGTCATCGTATCGACATCGGTGTGAACGACCATCAAATACCGAAGACCCACCACCTTTATGCACATGCAAACATGAATTCTCGAGCCATCAGCTCCCCGGACGAACCTGTCTGTTATAACTACCTTTTGAGCCTTCGGCTCGTCGGGCTAACATGCCCCTTTCAACAACCACCGAACCTACCGCTCGGATAACCTAACTAATCTAACCTCTCTAGTCACCGTGGTGAGTGAAAGTGAAGTCCTAATATATTGTTAATTACATTTGTATTCATTTTAGACTTACGGTTTATGGTTAACCTTGGACTACCCAGGGCATTCCATGTGAAGGGCTCTCGGGGGCACTAGGAACTACGATGGGCTGAACACCAAAGCTCCCTTTCGTAAGGTACTTATTATTATTGGTGACTACACATGATCAAACCCTCTTAGCATTACGGTTGAACTAATCCTATGTGTATTTAGACATCTTCCCGGGAAAGACGATCTATTATTGGTCCCGAGCACAACTCTGCCCTTGCAAAATCGGGCTCACAAATCCTACCTTCTCTTGGTGACCCAATTCATTCTCATCTAGACCAGGTACACCAACTACCCTTTCCCTTAACAAGTTTCACATATTACTCTACTTTTACAGTTTCTACTATGTGCCGACCGACTAACCTCCATGATGACTATGAGTGGTGACCCATTCAAATATTCATCCAATTGACCAAAGATTATTACTGGGGATCTATCATGATGTTTTAGGAATAAATACATAATTTAATATTTTTCCTAACTTAATTGTTATTTAATTAATTTTCTGCAAAATAGGGCCAACAATGCCTTTGAACATCAAGTACACTTTTATCTCTAGGTATGGCCTTTGCAAAATTATGGCAGGTGCATTTCATCAAAATAACAATAAATACTGAAATTCATAATTTTCCAGAAATGTTTTCAGCACGAAATAATTATTGATTAAATAGCTACATTAATAGGGAAAAATAGGAAATAATAGAAATATTCATCCAAAAATTATAGGAAAATTACCAGATGACCTACATAAATAGCAAGGACTACTGACCAAGAATTATTATTTTTCAAGTTTTTTTATTCAAATAATTAATTCATCTAATAATCTTCTACATAAGACACTTGTGAAATAACTAGTATGAAAGATTTCTAATAATTGTATAAAAATTCATAGAGCTAGGTTATACTCTAAAATTTTCCCTGACCAAGTTTCATAATTTTTCAGTGAGCATATAATCCCTAAAGAATTATCTTGTGATTGAATCAAACTTAGGGTTTGTGAATCTACTACAATTATAAATCCAAAATTCACAATAAAATTTCTACGGAACAATATCACTAAATCATGTTTACTGCCTAAGTTTCATGAGCATCAAAATCAATTTGAGCATGCAAATAACTATTGGACCCAAGTGCCCTAAATCATCCATAATTATTTTAAAGAAGGTGTAAGATCCTAAAAATCCTAAAACTATTCTACAGAGCCTATTTTTACCCTAGGAACTCACCATCCAAGTTCCAAGGCCATCCAGGGACGTACTGTCCCATGTCCTTCACTAGGCCCCAAACCTCAACTCTAGGGCCTACACTAGGGTCTTAGGGCATCTCCACTCGAAACCACTCAATCTCTCTTGAGGGGGTGTTTTAGATGACTTTGAGGCAGTGGCCCAAGTTTCCTCCCTTTTGGGTGAGGATTGGCCACTCAACCCATCAAGAATACATTTGCCCTAATTTACTCTTAGGGGACCAAATTTTGGTCACACCAAAGCCTATTGCAATCAACCCTAAATGGGATGATATTTTTACCAGGGTCATACCATTACAATATTGGACAACCAAAAAGATTTTGGTTGGGTTTTAGGTCCATAGACCCCTTAAATAATTCATACCTCTTTTATTAAATTTTCACAAAACTATAGAAATATTTTCTCCAAAAATTCTTATTTTTGCATATGTTATAAGTATAGGTAAGAGTGACCCCCATTCCAAATTTCAAGTCATTTGGGTGGCTGGATTGATGGAGGCACTCACTTTAATCTCTAGTTAGCCCTAGGTATAAACTGCACCATTTTGAGTGTTGTGGTCAGACTACTGACCCAAATGAGCTGAAATTAATTTTAAAATAAACTAGACTCCAAGGCATATAAATTTCATATAGAACATTTCCTCTGGTTTTAGACTCTATGTATTTATAATATTTAAAACAAAACACCACAAAAACTATGACAGAAATTAATTTAAATGGAATATTAATATTTAGGCCAGCACGAATCTTAAAGCATAAACCGACGGGATCAGTTCATCTTCCTCCTTGAGCCAATGGACCCGATTTTCCCGTGTTGGACATTTTGGGAGGTGATTTCCCGGACACCTGAGTGCCTCCCCGGCCGGCCAATCCCACCACCACCTTTATTGAGCTGGTGGCCGGCGATAGGCGGTGGTAGGCCGGTAGGAGGTTGCCAGAATCGGATTTTAGGCATAGAATTAAAGCTCCAAAACTGGAGTTTTCGTCTTAGCCGATTTGGGGTCAATTGATCCCAACCATGCGGACAATGGATAAAGATCTTTCCACTGAGAGAGAGGAGAGGGATAGGACCTTTTGGGAGGGCTAGAGTCGGGCTGATCGCCGGGTTGTCATGGACGGTGGTGGCGCCGCTCGGTGTTCTTCAACAACACTAGAAAAGGTCTCGACTGCTTCAAGGAAAAGGTGGAAATGTCTGGTGGGAGTCTAGGGATGCTTTTAAGATGAACAAATGGGGGAGGGAAGGGGTGTAGCATTAATGGCCATTAATGGTCATGAAGGTGATTTTCGGCCAATGAAGTTCACTGAATACAACCACCTAGGGGGGTCGACCAGGGCTGTTAAGCTCCTCTAAACTGACTAGGGAGTGTGAATCTAGCCTTTGGAATCAATTGGAGAGGCCTTTGGCCTCCCTTGGCCATGAATAGCCTCTCTTTCTCACATTCTCTCTCCTCTATTAAAGGGGAAGTGGAGTTTTTTCTCTCCTAGTCATCACTTCCAGAAAATGAGTGGCATTTTGGATAATTCTAAACCTCATGAGGCTAGTGGACCACCTCAATTGGGCTTAGCCCAAATGGCTTGGGCTAGATTAGGCCAACTTGAGCTAGTTTGACCTAAACCTAGGTTAAGTTGACTTTGGTCAAATTGGCATTTTGGATTGACCCCAATGGGTCCTTGGTGACCCATTAGCCTCTTGTACAATCCCGTATTCGCGAAGAGTGGGCCCGAAATAAGGCAGGAGCGTTTTAAAGCTTTTTGGAGATTTTGCACTCTCGGTGGCCAATTTTGGCTCTAGCTTGGAAACATACTAGTAGGGGGAGGAAAAATCGACACCTTCCCCCGGGCCCTCTAGAGGGGCGGCTGCGGCAAGATGGCTGGCACCCCCTTGGCATGCTAGGTGCGACGTGGGCTGACGGGACTGGCTCGAGACCAGGATCCCGCCCCCAACACCCTGGCCGTAGGCAGGGGCGAGACCGGGCGGCTAGCCCTCTCGCCCCAGGCGGCGAGCTCGCGTGGAAAGACCGGGCGGCCAGCCCTCTCGCCCCAGGCGGCGAGCTCGCGGGGAGAGACCGGGCGGCCAGCCCTCTCGCCCCAGGCGGCGAGCTCGCGGGGAGAGACTGGCAGCCAGCCCTCTCGCCCCAGGCGGCGAGCTCGCGGGGCGAGACCGGGCGGCCAGCCCTCTCGCCCCAGGCGGCGAGCTCGCGGGGCAAGACCGAGCGGCCAGCCTTCTCGCCCCAGGAGGCTAGTCCGGGGAGGGTTCGCCCTCCGCCCCCTAGACCCTTGTGGACCCTGCGATTTTACCACCTTGCCCTCGGAGGGGATTACCTCTTTACCCCCCGGTGTGGCTGTTTTCTATTGGCCCGAGGCATATTGGGCGTAAGGGTATTTTGGTCATTTTGGTCCTTGGGTTTTGGAAAACTATAAATAGACCCCCTTGGGTGCCTTTGGAGGGGGACTTGTCTTAGCTTCCTCCTCCCTTAGCTTCTTCTTGGTAGAGTAGAGAGAGCTCCTCCAAGGCACCCTAGCTCAAACATTGGCTAGGGAGGGGGAGACCTCAAAGGTCTTCTGGGTGTGAGGTGGGACCTTCGCGCTGGAGCCGAGGGTCTGTTCCTAGTTTCCCAAGTCTTTGGTCTGTGACGTTCCCCCGAGTGTAGTAGGTGTGAGGTCACCCCTCTTTTGGGACCCCGAACTCCACAGAGACCAAGTTTTTGGTTTCAACACCTCCCCTAAGGTCTAGGAAGGATTGGGTAGGGTTGGCTTGGCACCTTGGAGGCCACTTGACCCTTAGTTAGAGCACTTTGACCATTTTGGGGCTAGAGTTGACTTTGGTCAACTTGGCCTCTTTAGGTTACCCCAATGGGTCCTTGGTGACCCATTGACCTCCTTTAAGGGTTAGGAAGGTGTAGGTGCGGTCATGAAGTCAAGTTTAAGCCCTAAAGTCAAGCCATATGGTGGGCAATTGAAAATTACTTTTTGCAGCCCAAGATGGCTTTCACCTTCTTGCCTAAGTCCTTTTGGTCTTCTTGGGCTTCTTAGGGTTGTCATGACCTAGTCATGACAAAACCACTCTTAGGGGTCTAGTAGTTTGAGAGATGTTACAAATCCCAATACATAAAAATAAAAAATTTGTCCCCAAAATTAAGGTAAGGCCTACAGGGTTTCTATGAAAGTAAAAGTAGGTAACATCCTTAGGAATTTGAAGGTATAACTAACTTGAAGAGATCCGGGTACCTCTACTGCATCAGGTCCCGTATCTCCTGAGTGTGCTCCTCCTGCACATGATTCCTCCATAGGACCTTAACTAGCGGGACCTTCTTTTGTCGCCATCGATCCTGACCGGCACTATGCTGACTGATCGGTCTGAAGCCACCGGGCCATCTATTTTGGAGATCAGCTGCTGAGGTCGTAGTATATCCCTCCGAAGTGAAGAGACGTGGAAGACGTCGTGCAATCCCGCTAACTTCGGCGATAGCTCCAGTCTGTAAGCTAAGGGGTCGATCCGCTCCAGGATCCTGTAAGGCCCCGTATATCTCGGACTGAGCTTCTTCCACCCGCGAACCCGCGAGACTCCATGCATCAGCCGTATCTTCAAGAAAACTCGGTCTCCCACCTGGGACTCCACCTGACGATGTTGCGCATCTTAGTATTTGTCATGTCTGCTTTGGGCCTCCAGCATCCTATCTCGAATCAATCTCACTTGAGCATCTGTGTCCTCTACAAACTCTGAGAGAAGTGACTTCAGATCCTTATCCTGGATCCAAGAAAGTGGGGTCCTACATCTCCGTCCGTACAATGCCTCGTAAGGGGCAATTCCTATATTGGACTGATGACTATTCTTGTAGGAGAACTCGATCAACAACAACAGTCTTTCCCAGGGCTCTTCGTGGTCCAAAATTCATAGGCGCAAAAGATCCTCCAATGTTCGGTTGGTGCGCTCTTTTTGCCCATTTGTCTGAGGGTGGAAAGACATGCTGAAAGTCAAATGAGAACCCAGATAGGCCTGAACTGACCTCCACTCCTTAGACGTAAACCGTCCATCCAGATCTGACACGATTGTCCTGGGCACTCCATGGTAGCGGACAAACTGCTCCACGAATCTCCACACCAGGTCACCGACCGGAGCAACCTTTCTAAGTGGAATAAACCTGGCTACCTTAGTCAACCTGTCAATGATCACCCAAATCGAATCATTCCCCACATGATATCTGGGTAGCCCATGTATAAAATCCATGGATATGTCCTCAAACTTCCACTCCGGCACCGGGAGTGGCTGCAATAATCCGGTCGAACTCTTGCACTCCACTTTTATGAGCTAGCAAGACTCACAATGTGTCATGAAGTATGTAATATCCTTCTTCATGCTTGGCCAATACATCATCCTCCTCAGATCCTTTGCCATCTTCGTGATCCTCGGGTGCACTGAATATCTGCTGCAATGGGCCTTTGTTATGATATCTTCCCAAATATGGCCTCCTGTCGGTATACAAACTCGACCTATAAAGCAAAATAGCCCATCTCTAAAAGAGTAATCCGTTGTTGTGCCTTCCTCCAAGGCCCTAAATATCAGCTCCATCCTCGTATATAGCCTATGTCTGTCCCTGATGTGATACCGGATGTCTTTGATGGTACTCATCGATGCTAGGTACTCCTCGTAAAGCTTTGGATCATCCTCGGATACCAGAGATATTTGCATCTCTTCCAACATCTGTGCCAGCTCCATAGCCATCAGTTGAGGTCCTGCTCCTCATGTAGTGGCTCTCCGGCCAAAGCGTCTGCTACCACATTAGCCTTTCCGTGATAATAGTGCATGGTATACTGATAGTCTGACATGAACTCTAACCAGTGTCTCTGTCGGATATTCAGCTCCTTCTGCATATCCACATATTTCAAGTCCTTGTAATCCGAGAAAATATCACAATGGACTCTGTAGAGATAGTGCTGCCAGATCTTCAGATGGAAAATAACCGCTCCCATCTCCAGGTCGTGCACTGGATAGTTCTTCTCGTGCTTCTTCAGTTGTCTGGAGTCATAAGCTATCATGTGCCCGTTCTACATCAGAACGACACCCATACACTAGTATGTCGCGTCGGTATACACCCGAAATCCTTCTTTCCCGGATGGAAGGACAAGGATAGGGGCATTGGTAAGCCGGCCTTTCAGCTCTTGGAAGGAATCCTCGCATTGTGCTGTCCAAACAAAGAGCGTCTCCTTCTTCGTCAGAGATGTAAGTGGAAGAACTATACAGGAGAATCCCTCCACAAACTTCCGGTAGTAACCAACAAGTCCTAGGAAGCTCCTCATATCAGTGGCCATCTTCAGTGGTGTCCAATCCCGTACTGCCTGAACCTTTGCCAGATCCACAGCCATACCTGCTCTGCCGATAATATGGCCCAGGAAAGCCACCTCCTTCATCCAAAACTAGCACTTGCTGAACTTGGCATACAGCCTGTGCTCCCGGAGCCTCTCTAGAGTCAGTGTAAAATGGCGAGCATGCTCCACCTCAGTCCTCGAATAAATGAGGATGTCGTCAATAAATACTATGACGAAAACATCTTGATAGGCCTCGAATACCCGGTTCATCAAAGTCATGAACGCGGATGGTATGTTTGTGAGCCCGAAGAGCATCACAGTGAACTCGTGCAACCCATATCTACTGTTGAAAGCAGTCTTCGGGATGTTCTCCTCCTGAATCCGCAGCTAGTAGTATCCTGACCTCAGATCCAGCTTCAAAAACCAGTGAGCCCCTCCAACGGGACAAACAGATCGTCAATCCTTGGCAGTGGATATGTGTTCCGGACCGTCAGCCTGTTCAATACCCTATAATAGATGCACAGTCGGAGTGTCCCATCCTTCTTCTTCATGAACAGCACTAGAGCTCCCCATGGTGAAGAGCTTGGCCGGACAAATCCGGCTTCCACTAGCTCCTGCATCTGGCTTCGAAACTCCACTAACTCCTTCAGGGCCATCTGATAAGGAGCTCTGGATACCAGATTAGCCCCCGGCACCAGCTGTATATGGAAATCCTTCTCTCGATGCGGCGACAATCCCGTCAACTTCTCCGAGAATACATTAGCAATGTCCCGCACCACTGGGATATCAGTAATGGAATCCTTGGCCTCAGCCATCACTAACACGACCGGATAGACTTCGTATCCCTGTAAATGGTCCTTGACGGCCTGAATAGAAGAGAGTAGAAGACGGGAAGCTGGGACAATACCTTCGAAGGTCAGGTAAGTGTCGTTGTATCTCAGCACGACCCTCCTTGCTAAGCAATCAATCTGCATATGGTTCCAGGTGAGCCATGTCATGCCCAGGATGAGATAAAAATCTGTCATCCTCGGGATTGTTGCTGGGGCCTCGAATATTACACCATCAGTGGTCACTCTCAGAATACACTTGGCCGTAGACTGGATCTCTGTCCCGTTGGGGAGATGTACCCTCCTAACAATTCCTTCAAAGTTCTCGATCCGGTCCAGGTATCTGATAAACTCATCTGAGACAAAATTTTGTGATGCTCCAGTGTTGAATAGGGTGTGGGAGGGTGTGCCTCACACCATCACTATCCATAAGTTAGTAAAGTTTTTCTCCTTAGTTATCTAGTTTCAGATTCCTTCCTAATTTTACAGTTTAAATTCATGTAATCTAGCTTCTAGAAAGGAAAGAAACTTTAAATTTACTGGCATAATTGTTATCACCCTCTCCGGGTTTCGTGGTTGAGCCAGATCCAAGGTATACACTTGCCCTCTATCCTGCATGTGGTCTCTGCCCTAAAATCCACATCCTCGGCCCCGTCCTCAACCACCAAATTACCCTGCAGGTGGGCATCCTGAAGTGCCGGTGGGGGTGCTTCCCTCATGGGGCAGTTACTCTGCATGTGCCCCGGCTGGTTGCACCGGAAGCATATCGGTACCTCCTCCACTGCCCCCGACATCTCCCGCATCTACAAGGATTGAGGAGCTAACACCACTGGGTTCCTCTCCTCCTCTTTGTCCACTTGGCGAGGTTGATTGATCCCCATTCCTCCTTTCCACCAATCAATAATTCATTAGCTGAAAATGTTTTAGTTGTCGAAAATCTCGATTGGTGAACTCCTTCTTATCTAAGTCTCTGGGATCGAGAAAATTCGGCGATGAAGAATAGAGCGGCGATGGCACTTCTCGATTTAGAAACTTGAGAAATTGATTCAGAATACTTGAAAAATACTACTTAGGGTTTGTCAATTCTGATAAGACCTTTTATAGACCTTTCATAATGGTATAAATTACATTAAATGTGAGCCACATGGACCAATCAGGAGTTAATGATATTTGAAATCGAATCCGTCAAATACTTAAGAAAATTCAAAAATCTGCACTTCATTTCTCGAGTGGAATATGTGTTCTCGAGAAGACATTTTTGTTTCTCTAGAAGAGCTATAACGTTCTCGAGAAAAATACTTGAGGAAAGTGTAGAAGAAGAATTCTGGTTTCTCGAGAATAAATTGCTTACTCGAGAAAAGTAGACTTCTGTTACTCGAGAAAAGTTCTTTTGTTACTCGAGAACAAGACTTCTGTAACTCGAGAACAATACTTCTATTACTCGAGAACAAGACAGTTTCTCGAGAAAGGATTTCTGCTTCTCGAGAAGAGATATGTGTTACTCAAGAAAAGATTCCTGGTTCTCGAGAGAAAAAATTTTGGTTCTCGAGAACTATTTCTGGCCTTCTCGAGAAAAAGACTTAGAAAAAAATTTTGACTTAAATTTAAGTTAACTCGAAAAGGAGAGTTATGATCTACTCGAGTACTCATGGCTTTCTCGAGAACTGCACTAAGCTTTCTCGAGAATAGCTTCTGCAACTCGAATACTTGACTAAGCTCACTCGAGTACTAAGTTTAATTCTACTCGAGTACAATAAGTTCTTCTCGAGAAAAACACTTGGAAATATTTTGAGTCAAATATTTAGGATTTCTTGAGGAGTCAAGATCTACTCGAGTACTGCATTTCTTTCACGATAACTATATTAGGCTATCTCGAGAACAGCTATAACCTTACTCGAGTACTGACTGTTCTTCTCGAGTATAACACTTAGAAAATTTCTGTCAACTAAAAAGTGATTTTCTTCTTGTTAACTAGTAACCAGCCTTCTTCTCATGACTTTAGTACTTGAATAAGAAGTGTGTCTCAATAGAGAGGTTACACATGAGTCAACACCTTAGATCACACAATGAGGGATTATATTGTACGGCCCTGTGTTTGGTGACCCATTGTGAACTGACATTGGTCCACACTTGGCAATTATAACCTGCAAGCACTCAACTAGAAAAGGCATCAAATACAAACTTAATTCATCTTAGTTCAAGGGTGACTTCATACAAATCTGGATTATTGTGGATACAATACCTAACAATTTCCCCCTATTTGTAGAAGTCAGAACTCTATACACTAAGGTGAATTACATCAAGATAAGCAAATAACATAACTAATAAGAAAAGTAAATGGAAGAAATGCTGTGAAATAGAAAATTTAAATCATCAAAATTTAAAGGTGTATATATATAGAAATTGTCCCGAAAGGTCTATTCCACAAAATTTCTCGTATATAAAACTTTTGATCATCTTCAATCATTTCTTGGTCTGATATTATTGCTGCCTTTGAATCTTGTCTTCTTATCTCTGAAAATACATGAATGGCTTTGGGAAATACTTGGTTGGTCTGGGTGGAGTAGTAGGGTCATCTCTACTATACTTCTTGTCATGTAGCCTTCTTAGAGTCATGGACTTTTCATATTGCATCCATTCAGTATGAGAGTAGTAGTCGTTCTTGTGTCCATTGAATTCCACTAAAAGTTTTAAAGTATCAAGAATGATGGATTTGTATGTTGGGCTCCATACTTCAGCAAACTCTCTTTCAGCATGTTCTGATATGGGAGTGGACCTGCTAGCAGAAGCACCATCATCATATTTTCTTCTTTTAGGTATCTGAACTTCAGGAGGTACTTGAGGAGGTATCTGTTAAGGCACATCAGCTTGTTCAGTGTTCTAGACTTGTGAATATGTATCAGGAGGAGCTTCATAAAGTTCTAGATGTGTTGAGAATGTAGATCTTTGAACATCAGTCTAGCAGGAGGTGTTGTAGTGGGATCCACTGAGAAATCGGGGAAGATCAGATTATGCATCCACACTGTAGTGTCATAGGTATAAAGCTTTATGCTCTTAATTTCCTTTAGAATAAATGCTTGAATTTCTTTCAGTTGATCATCCTATTGTTCTTTCATCTTTGAAACTTGTTTTTCTAGTTTTTCTTTTACTTTATCCTCCCCCTTTCTGACTTCTATAGAGAGAGTGCTGATGACTTCTTCTTTGAACTAACCAACTTCTTCACATGTCTTGAAGTTGCGCTCTTGAGCTTTCTTTTCTAGTTGAATTTGATTATTAGCTAAAGTGACAGATTGTTCCATTACCTCACCAATACTGGTAATGGTGTGATTTATAGCTTTGCCTCCAATTTGTATGAGCCTTTTGAACTCATCAGTGTTGTTCTGGATTTCTGCAAATCCTCGGCTCATTTCTTTTTCCAAAGCAATGACTTTATCAGTGATAGCTTGTATGGAGGTATCAAAATACTTTCTTTATTCAGCTAGCATGGATTCTATCTTACTCAAGATATTATATTCAGAAATAACTTCAGTTGGAGGGGGTGGAGGTAGAATTGGAGCTGTCAAGGGGACAATTTCTTCAATGTGCACAGTAGATGTAGAAATATGTTTTCTTCTGGCTGTAGTTACTTCATCTTCAGCATCACCAGCTAGGAAGGTGGGGATGTTAAAGTGTAGACTTGGAAGAAGAGGTTCAGCAGCTTCAGTAGGTATTTCTTCTTTAGTATCAGAAATATTGACTGTCTCTTCATCTTTCTCCCCCTCAACTTGAGACTGGGACTTTGGAGATGCTAGTGGAGATGGATGTTCTGGTTGATGAGATTTTTCTCGTGGAGATGGTTGTTCTTTAGGAAGAGGTGATAGAGGCTCTTTAGGAGTGAGCTCCTCTATCATTTTGTCAATGTCTTTAGCTGTAGACAGAATTTGATCATGTACTTGAGCATCAGTCAAGATTTTTGGATCAGGTATATCTGCAGCAACAAAAACAGAGTTGCCTTCTTGAAGAGAAGTGTCTTTTGCGGTAGCAGATGGAGTTGAATCTTCTTCTAAAACTGTATTTACAACATCAGTAGGTGAATTTGTGACTCGGGCTGGAGATGGAATATGAGTAGGCTGCACTTGTATGGATGGAGCAAGCTCCCCTCAATAACTAAATCAGTTATTTGATGAGAGGGTGTAGATGGAGTCATGACTTCAACTTCATCTGTCTTTGGAGCTTGGTCTAGTTTTTGAAGCTTGATTTCCTATCTCTGGATGGAGGTGATTGAGACTTTCTTCATGTGGTCAAGAGCCATGCCCTTAGCCATGGAAAATACATCTGGCTTCATCTAATTTAAATAAAGTGACAAAATCCTACCATAGTTGGGGATTTTGATAATTGCCTTGATTTTGTCAAAGATCATCATTTCCCATTGGAACTTCTTTCTGCAGATAACAGCAGTCATCATGTCAAATAATTCTGGTGTGATGTAGCTTATAAAACTTATGTGTCAGAGGAGGACTTTTCCAAAAATGTCTGCAAGTAATTTGCTCTCTGCATTCATATACTATTGGCAAACTGTGTGGGTAGAATCGGGAAGTCCACAGAAATCTTAAGCCCTTTCATAATTAGAACTTATTAAGTCATCTTCCATGTCGGTCACTAGCTACTGCAGAAACTGAGAAATAGATGTAGATGTCATTTTGATTTTGATGTCTCTAACCTTAGTTTTTAGAACTTTGTCATTGCGCTTGATCTTGGCATGCTGGAAAAATTCTTCTACATCAGAAATTAAAACTCTGCGAGGGCGTTCAAGAACAAAAGATAATCCTGCGGTGTCGAGCAATATGAGAACGTTTCTGAAATCGTCAGAAATGTCGTTGATTCCAACGGAGATGAGTTCGCTGCTGATGCCTAACTTTGATGACAAGACCACTGATTGAAGAACGAAATGTCTGCTGGCCGGCGTAAAAAGAGATGGGGTTGTTTCGGCAGTGCGGCGGAGACAGAGATGGTGAAAGGTTTTTCTCGAGAGAGGGTTTTGAATTTTGGGAATAGGAAATTCTTGGACTTAACTATTTATATTTACCTTAAATCTTGATGATTAATGATATAAATAATGCTAAAATACCCGGAGTACGGCGGTGAAGTGCCCGAGTGCCAATGTCAAAAATTTGAACTTGAGAGAGATGTGTCATCTGATTTCTCGAGTGTGGTATCTGTTCTTGAGAAGAAAAAATGATGTACTCGAGAAATAAAGGTTTGTTATCGAGTAGAAGGATTCTTTTTCTCGAGTGGAAGAAAGTTTGTTCTCGACTAGAAGATGTCTTGTTCTCGAGTAGAGCTATTCTGCCCGAGAAGCAAGTCTAATGTTCTCGAGAATAAATGATGTACTCGAGAAATGAAGTCTAGACTTAGATTTTTCTTGATTCTTGAGAAGTAATCTGATTCTTGACTATGCTGTGTGGCCCTTTTCCTCAGCATTCCTTGTTAAGCATGCCAAGTTCTATTTTGAAGAACGAGAACTTGGCCTCGTCTGGTGGAAGAACAAGAACCTCCCTCTGATACCAATTGAAAATGTTTGCAACTTGCCTGTTAGTTGGAACATACTGGAGATTGATGTCTCCATGCTCCACATGTTCCCTGATGAAGTGGTACTGTAGCTCTATGTGCATCGTCCGGTTGTGAGAGACTGGGTTGTTGGCTATTGTAATTGCACTGGAGGAGTCACAGAATAGAGGAATATCCTTGACCTTCAAGTTGTAGTCTTCAAGTTGATTCTTGATCCAGAGTAATTGTGCGCAACAACTACGAGCAAAAATGTATTATGACTCGGCCATTGAAATTGAGACACAATTTTGCTTCTTGCTGCTCCATGAAATGAGTCTCCATCCAAGGAATTGGCAAGTCCCGAAAGTGTTTTTTCTATCACCTATACTGCCTACAAAATCTGCATCTGAAAATCCAATTAGCTCGCTATCATTACTTCTTGGGTACCATAAGCCAAGATTTGATGTGCCCTTAAGGTATCTCAAGATCCGCTTTGCAGTAGTGTAATGAGATATCTTAGAGTTCACCTGATATCTAGCCCACAAACATGTTGAAAACATAATGTCTGGCCTACTAGCAGTGAGGTAGAGCAAGGATCCAATTATGCTTCTTTACTTGGTTTCATCGAATGGTTCCCCATTCTCATCCTTATCCAGAGACATAGCTGAACCCATTGGAGTCCTCATAGAGGATGCACTCTCCATTCTGAATTTTTAATCAACTCTTTGGTGAACTTCGTCTGTCTATCTTTCCCCTTATGAACTTGTTCTCAAAAAGAAAGTTAGAAAGCGTTTCATACCAAGCTCGTGGAGCTTGTTTCAAACCGTATAGTGCTTTATATAATAAATAAACAAAATTAGGATGTTCAGGATCAACGAAACCTGTAGGTTGTTCCACATAAACTTCTTCCTTTATGTCACCATTAAGGAAAGCTGACTTCAAGTCCATTTGGTAGACGGTGAAGCCTTTAAGTGCAGCATATGCTAAGAACAACCTGATTACCTCAAGTCTTGCCACTGGAGCATATGTTTGATCAAAGTCGATCCCTTCTTCTTGTCTGTACCCTTTGGCGATGAGTCTGGCTTTGTTGTTGATTATTGTCCATCTTCGTCCATCTTGTTCTGGTAGACCCATTTTTTTCCAATCATGTTCTTTCCTTTGGGTCTTGGCACAAGCTTCCAGACTCGGCAATATTTGAATTGGTTTAGTTCTTCTTCCATTGCCATTACCAAAGATGCATCCTTATTTGCTTTCTCAAACTTCTTCGGTTCAACCTATGAGAGAAAACTCAAATATAAATTTTTATTAGTTGTACTTCTACAAGTTCTGACACCATCACGTGGGTCTCCTATGATTTGATCCATTGGGTGATCCTTCAAGTGTCTGGGCTCTAAAGTACCTACATCTAGAGCTTCCTCTACCACTAGAGTGACTTCATCAGCATGAGTGACATCTTCATCATCGTGATCAACATCTCCAATTGGGGTTGGAGTAGTGATCTTGATGAACTCTTGACCTTTTTCATTAACAGGCTCATCCAAGCTTAAGTTATTGGCATTCCATTTCCTTCACAAGAGCAACAACCACTTTAGTTGATCACTGCTTATCCACTCCAACCTGGGTCAAGCTTCTAGAGCATAACACAAGTCTATCACCGCTCAAGCAACTGAACCCAGCTCTGATACCATGTTGAATTTTCTCCAGGTGATCAACGAGATAGCCTGACACCAAATTAATATTTCAGACCTATCAAGATCACACCTTGATCATGCAGAAATTTCCCTAGACCTTGGAGTGAGCAGGGGTTATCTCAACTAAAGTCAGTCAACCAGAAACACATGCAGCACAAGAGTCTTTATTGATTAACATCAAACTTCTTTACATGGCGAGACAAACTTGGCGAGACATGCTTCACCAAAATCAATACAGGGATAGCAGAGATAAAAATAAAGACAAGTCAACACAAGCTGCGCGGACTCAAACACCAAGCCGCCGGTCTACTGCTGTAGAGTCCGCACAGTCCGCCAAGTCGCCAGACCGTAACCCAAGCCGCACAGACTACCCCTTATTCCAATGCTAGCTCTAGCCACCGATCTGCAAGCCGCCTAACCGCGAGTTCGCCTAGCCGCCAGACTGCACAAGTTGCGATGCCGAATAGAACAGTCCGCCTGAAGCAGGCGACTTATTGAACCTCGAACCAAGTTGCCAAAGATAAGACCGTCTGGTAGCTGTCTGCGGCCTGCTATTTACCGCTTGTTGCTTAACCGCAGAGTCTGCACTGTCCCTGACCGCAATCAGAGCCAAGTCCTGGCTTTCCAGCGCTATCCGCACAACCTGCACAGCACAACCCGGTCAACTCAATCAAACCACGCGGACACAAAAGTCCAGTCCGCAGCAACTTTTGCGGGCTCATGTTACTGTTCACTTACTTTGGTTCTTACTACTCCTGATCTGACATGGGTACTATTTATAGGCACGATGATGAGTGTGGTCACCGTCCTAGCCGATAGGATTACCGCCACATCCCGTAGTAAGAATAAGTGTAACTGCAAGCCCGCGGATACACGCACCAGTCCGCCACTGCTTGTGCAGAATAGCCAGTCTGCCATAGCTTTACCAAGGCCAGACACATTCGCCAGTCCGCCTTGACGCCGCAGGCCAAGCCAGGACCACCATAGCCGGACTCCGTAGCAATATTGTCCGCCAATCCGCAGACACAGCTTCAGCCCGCTTATCCTGAGCCAACAACCTTGCCACCAAGGCATCTGCCGGACTCAGCGGACACACCATTCCAGTCTGCACGTACTACAGACAGCTCTAGTCTATATATCCCTGCAGACAACTCTAGTCTGCATATACAGAGTCCATAGCCTTATCACCAAGACACTTACCGGACTCAGCGGGCACTGCTCCAGTCTACTTATACAAAATACACCTCCAGTCTGCGCCTTCCGCAGACTGCTCCAGTCCGCACCTTTCGCAGACTGCTCCAGTCCATATATCCTAAGTCCACAGCCATGCCAGCAAGGCAGCTGTCGGACTCAACGGACCCTAGCTCCAATCTGCACGCAGTTGCGGACACAATCTCCAGCCCTCTTCTCCCAAGCAACCAAGGCACGCAGCACTTCTACCGAGCTTGGCGAACCGAGACACAGTCCGCACTCCACTGCGCGATCTCCCCGGACTGAGCCAACCATGGACTTGGTTCAGAACTAACCAAGTCCATACTACTGGCCACCAGGGCCAGTCCGCACATACTGGCGGACACTTGAAACAGTCCGCCAAACCCGGCAACCTCCAGTATCAGTCCGCACTGACTAGCGGTCTCCACAGCTTCCACTTGCCGTTTCACCAGAGCAAAACCAAGGCATTCGCCAAGCCAGTCTGTCGAGCTCCAGTTCTTCAGTCCGCTTCTTGCCGGACTCCACGGATATAGTCGCTATCTTCCTGGTTACTTCATGGGATCCAACTGCCTGCAAAGCATAAGCCGACCTGGCTATCCGCAGCTGTTGTCTGTGTAGTCTGCGTGCACAGACCACCCAGGCCGCCACAGAACAAACCGTCTGCACCAGCTCTGCTGACCTGGCTGTCCGCCAACCCTGTCCGCGTAGTCCGCGCGGATAGGTTGCCCAAGTCCTCCATTCACCCACTTACACTTCACAAATTTCAACATCAAGATCTAAAGCTGAGCAAAAGGGAGTCAGATGATCCAACAAGGAAATTGATTTTTACCAAGTCTTCTTCAAATCCTTCATCTAATGCACCTCAGAAGGATTCCCAATTTTGATTATGTCTTTGAACTTTGTGGTTATATTTATAGCTTTTCCAAAGCTTTTTTTATATCTGCCGAAAACTTATGTTTCTGCTAGATAATTATTTATGCTTTGTGTTTTTCTTGTTGATAGCATCCTCACCCAAATAGGGGGAGATTGTTAGAACTCCTTATTATTGATTTGGGCTCGGATTACTATTCTTTGATTAGGATTTTTATTTTGACCCAACCTGTATAAACTATGGCCATATTTTATTTCCAGAGATGTTATTCCAGAAGGTATTCCAGAGATTCTCAGTTCGACGAACTCAGAACTCAGTTCGATGAACTCAGATCTCAACTCAGAGCTCAGTTCGATGAACTCAGTGCTTATCTCGATGAATGTAAAAGCTTAGTTCGATAAAATCCAAGCTCAGTTCGACGAAATCCTAGCTGAGTTCGACGACCAGGCAGTTTCTATAGTACAGAAGGCAGGATGATTTCAAATGCTTGATAACTATCAGTTAAAACTCTGATATTTAATGCTAAATATTCTAACGAATGTAAAAGCTTAGTTCGACAAAAACCTGTAGTGGATTCCTACCATGGTGGTAGAAGGGTAGACGTACCCGGATTTATTGGGGAACTACTATAAAAATCCTGTGTCGTCTATGATTGTTACTTTTTATTTGTGTGTTGTGTATATTATCTATATATATATCACTAATTTTTAAAACAGATATAAAAATAAAATTAAAGTTTTTAATATACTCTATTCACCCCACCCCCCTCTAGAGTAAAGTTAGATCTATCCCTTTCACTTTCACAGGCTGATCCTCACATGATACTTCTTCTATCATGACCATTAGTTCATAATATCTGTATACATCTGCTTCATCATCATCCTTCTCTGAGTCACTCTCTGAATATGAGAGAGGGGCCCTGATCTTTATCCTTGGATCAGGATAGACGTCATTTTCTATAAAAGCTACCAACAACCCTATGTATTCCTTATCCTCTCTGCAGACTTGGAGCTCCACTGAGCACCACACCTTTTGGTTCCCTCCTGAACTCATAAGTACTAACCTTTTAGCTATCCTTAGGGATCAACTCAAACAGTTAAGTCATTTTTGAGCAACCTCCCTCTGATACTACTTGAAAGTCTTTGTTTTCAAGGATAGCTAAATCACCTAAAGGGGGTGAATAAGTTATGGGTCTCTTTTGCTATATTTTAAGCTTAACTACTTATGTGAGTTATGTGATTAGATTTATAGTGCTTCCAAGACAATCACATAGACAACACAACAAATTTTTAATGGTTCCCCATATTATGGGTACATCTACTTTCCCTCCCACCTCTATAACTTCTAGTTAGACAAGACACTTCTCCAATCTCAACTCCTAAGAGCTTACAGCTCAAATCCCTCAGGATCTCTCAGTATCCTCCAAGAATTACTGCTCAGGCACTAAGCCCTACATCTCAGTGACCAACTGATGACCTACCTCAGGCTAAAGGCCCTACCACTCAGGTTGAGAAGACAACCCTACCTCAGATCCACAAAGGATCCTACTTCAAAAAGAATGACTCTCCTACTTATTAGGCACAAAGGCCCTACCTTAGATCCAAAGGATCTTACAACTCAGGCACAAGTGGCCTATAACTCAGAGAGAATGACTCTCCTACCTCAGTGTCAAAAGTCCTACAGCTCAGTGATCAACTGATCATCTACCTCAGATCCCAATTAGATCCTACCTCAGATCAAACATGAATCCTACACTCAGATTCACACTTGGATCCTACGCTCTGCCTCTATAACATAGGCTTACAACTCAGATCTGTTAAGATCCTACATGGTGTGAGTTTGGGTGTAGTTGATTTGGCTCCAAAGAAATTTTTCTGAGCCTACCTACTTCTGTCGTGATTTATCTGAGTCCAGACTTCGTCTACTCAGTCTAGAAAGTGTCTTCAGGAAAGCTTGGCTTGAGCTGTGTAGCAACTGTAATTAGGGTTGGCCCTTTGCTGCTTCTTTTTCCTTAGAGGTTTCCTCTGAACTTGCGGGTGCAGGACTGGATGTCACCAGCTATCTTTCTTCAGCTTTCAGCTGTTGGAGCAATAGACCTTGCTGCTTCCTTGTAGATCTGTTGTTCTGCCCCTTCCTGAACTGACTCACAAGTTCAGTCATATCTTCTTCTCAGCTCCAAAAATTTATCTTCAAGATTAGGCTTGCTGGAACTGTGAAGAAACTTTTAACAAGGGTTTCTTCCATTGGTACAACCTAAGCTGAGATAAACTCAGCCCTAACTTCTTGGCTGTAGAACTAGTTATCTCTGCTTCTCCGTTTTCCTTAAAGAACAAGCTTTCTGGTCTTGTTGGTGCAGGTGGAAATGTCATCAGCTATCTCTTTGAACTCTTAGATCTGAAGCTTGAACTTCTTCTCCAAGGTTCTGCTGCAATGGCGATGAAGAAGATGAAGTCTAGTTGTGTTTCCAAAAAGGCTACTTCTGCTTCCGCAAACTTTGCCTTTTATTATTAGCCCATCAACGACTCTTTGAGCAGTGGGCCCCACCTTAATTTTTTTGGCAGCTACCAACTTTTGCATTAATGGTTGTGTTGTAGGTAAGCGGCGATATTTGTCATGTACTGTAGCTTTCCCGCAAAAAATTCTAATTATGTTGACTTTGCTGACGTCACAATCTGTGGACTTAGTCAAAATCAAGCATCATTAGTATAGGCGTTCAATGAGTAAGCTTCACTCAACGTCAAAACACTTAGATAGATATTCTGTCACTAGGCATTGAGTGAGTAAGCTTCACTCAATGCCAAAACACTTGGACAAGATTTTTTGTCACTTGGCGTTGAGTGTGTAAGCTTCACTCAACTCCAGAAAACTTAGACAGATTTTCTATCAGTTGACATTGAGTGAGTAAGCTTCACTCAATGCCAAACTACTTAATAGATTTTGTTGTTACTAGGCGTTGAGTGAGTAGTCTTCACTCAACGCATTTGGACAACCAAATTTCTATGTAAAATCACAGTCTCTGACTGACTAATGTTCAGCCAACGCTTTTTATCACATGGCGTTGAGTGGGTATGGTTCACTCAACGCTTGTGGACTTAGTCAACAATCTACACAGATTTTCTGCGGCTTTGATTGACTGAGCTATACTCAACGAGTATGAAGTTATGGTGTTGAGTGAATGATCTTCACTCAACTCCTATGGACTTAGCCAAATTTCAACCAGTTTATTCTTATGCTTTGACTGCCTTAGCCTGTCTTGCAGCTTTTTGTTGTATGACGTTAAGTGAGTAGACTTCACTCAATGCCTGTGGACTTAGGCACATCTTCAGCTTGCCAATTATTTGGCTTTGACTATATAAGCTAAACTCAGCGCGATTAGCCACCTGGCATTGAGTGAGTATACTTCACTCAACGCCTGTGGACTTAGACAGTTTTCTGTCTTTCCACTAGCTTGCCTAGACATCACCTGTCTTGTCTACTTGAATCAACCTGTCCAAACAATGTATAGAGGGTACCCTGCATATGTAGAACTTGTAGGATATGTTAGAATACAACATGTGTATACCATTGTCTACAAGGCCTTCTTCAAATCCAGGACATTGGGATCAATGGACCCAACAGGACCTGTAGATGCAAGCAATGATCATACTCGTCAGGGAGCGTGACCACCCAACAGTGCGGGTGAGCTTCAGAAACCTTTCAATACAAGCGAGCTCCGAGCAGTACTAGTGGCGAGCAACAATAATACTCACATAGCAGATGACTTCTGACCAACACCGCAGATGATCGCCAACAAATACTCACTAGTAGCCGAGCCAAGTCACTAGAGGGCAGTAACCAAGGATCGCAAGATTGGATCTTCTCGCATAGAGGCCCCCACTCCCATAGATTTGCATATAAATAGGAGCACCTCTTTCCTTGGACTTTTAGCTGAGACTTTGGATCCTTTCTCCGAAGAGTCAAGTTCTCAGCTAGTGTCCACCTTATACCCTGCTCGGCCATCTTTTGTTGTGGAGGGAAAGTTTCTTCTAAGCATCCGGGTACATGGTGGGACCTCCCTATCGCAGCACCTGGGGTACTTTTTATCGTCCCTCTTTCTGCGTTCTAGCTCTCTAAGCCGTCAAGCTCGACCGCTGGACTAGTAACCTTAGGCTGCCTTGATCCAAATTTTTAGAGTAGGGATTTTCCAGCTTCAATAGTCATATTTTTCATAAGGCTACCTTACATTTTAGAAATATTGTGGCGAGACCTCAATAAATGCATCTCTTTCTCATTTTGCAACAGATGATTATGTTCCTCTACAAACTTCATGACTGTCCAGTTTTTGCCTTCTTTATCAGCTTGGAAAGTAATGCAAGCATGACACCCTGTGCGTGTATCCGATTTGTGGTACTTCATATGTGATTTCTTTGTACACTTGAACACAACTTTGGTGCAACAAAACTCTTGTAGTTTAACTATCCGTGTATGCATCCAGAACATTAAGTGTTACTTATGCATGCTGAATCCTGTTTTGTGGGCATAATGACAGTATATTTTGTAGGGCTCTTCATCTGAATGGACGATGAGAAAGACAACGAGTTCTATCTTGATCTGCAAGAACAAAAAAAGCTTACAGTTAGAAGCAGCAATACAAAATAAAAATTTTAACTTGGATGTAATTGATAATGTATTGTTAAAAATCCAGTATGAAATTTAGTATATTCATAAAACTATAAAACACAGCTTAAAATCTAGTCGAAAAATTAGTGCACTCAAACAATTAAAAAAACCACCCAAAATTCCAGTCGTAAAACTAGTTAATTGAAAGTTGTTTAACTGAAGGTTAGCTAATCACCTAGAGGGGGGTGAATAGGTCTTTGAAGTTTTATTAGTTATTTTGCTTATTTCAAATTGATCTATCAAGAACTTGTCCTTAGATACAACAATAAGAATGAAAACAAGCAATACAGCAAACTCACAATGATTTATAGTGGTTCCTCAATTGGGTACATCCACTTTACCTCCCACCTATCCAACTGATTTGTTAGACTAGGCACAACTCCACCAATATGCTCCTCAGAGCTTACACCTCAGGCCCTCAGCCTTATACACAGATTCTTCATAGAATCCAAATTCAGAACCATAAGGGTTCCTACCTCAGAGCCCTGCAGGGCTCCTACAGCTCAGTGATCTACTGATCACCTACCTCAGCCTTATTTATAAGGCCTACAACTCAGGCTCTTCAGCCCTACAGCTTCGGGCACACAGCCCTACTCTCAGAGTGCTGCAGCACTCGTACAACTCAGTACCCTTCCAGGTACCTACAGCTCAGCCTCCTCCAAGGCCTACAACTCAGTGACACACATGTCACATACAGCTCAGTGACTCTCCTGTCACCTACCTCAGGCACAAGGCTCTACACTCAGGCTGGGAGGACAACCCTACCTCAGATCCATACTTGGATCCTACCTCATAGAGCTGCACTCTCCTACCTCAGGCAATTAAGCCCTACAGCTCAGATCCACACTTAGATCCTACCTTAGTACCCCAATAGGGCACCTACCTTAGTGAATAATTAGTCACCTACCTCAGGCACAAAGTGCCCTACACTCAGATTCAGATGAACTAAATCCTACAGGAAGAGAATACATAATGTTTAAGAAAAATAAAATAATTGACTTAGAGAAAAGTCTCTGAGTCTACCTTGCTGGACTGAGCAGATATCAGTCCAACACTCTTGTTGTAGAAGGAATTAGTACTCTTCTACAGCTAACACTTTTTTGCTGCACAGACAGCAGCTACCAGCTTGCTGAATGGATGAATCAGCTTCTTTGTTCTGGAAAGAACTATCTTGTTGAACTTGAAGAGCTTTAGCTATCTTCCTTTGCCTTCTTGGCTATCTCTGCTAGACTTGAGCTTTCAAGCTTAGTGGAGAAGAAGATGTCCAACCGCTTTTAGTTTTTCTTTCTGTGTTTGTTCTCCGTTTGTTCATTTTTCGATGCCCTAATCCTTTTTCTTTTTCCTTTTTATATTCATTTATTTGAATCAACGACACAATTGTATGTTGGCCCAGCCAAGGATTGGTGAGCCCCATCTCCTTCAGAAAAGGATAAAGCAGCTTTCGGCGCCACTGCAGCTTTACCACAATGGCTACATGTAAGTTGACTTTGATGATGTCTGCAATAGTCATCACCATCTGGACTTGGAAAATATTTCAGAAATTCATAAAGCATTGAGTGTTGTTAAGTCACTCAACTCCATCTGTCTTGGCTCTCAACGCTTTTGGTCTTATGGATTTGTCTCAGCGTTTCTGTCTCAGCGGTCTCAGCGGTTTCTTATTAACAGCTGAGACAAGCTTCTGTCTCAGCGCTTTCTATCTTAGCGGTCTCAGCAGTTTCTTTTTAACAGTTGAGACAAGCTTTTGTCTCAACGCTTTCTTCTTAGTTGTCTCAGTGCTTTATTCTTTAACTGCTGAGACAACCTTCTGTCTCAACGCTTTCTTCTCAGCGGTCTCAACGCTTTCTTCTTAGCTATCTCAGCGCTTTCTTCTCAGCTATCTCTGATGTCTCAGTGTTTTTTGCCTTAGTCAGTTTTTCTGGCTTTAGCTTGACAAGTGTTGAGCTGAGCTCGGCAATCTATAAGCTGAGCTCGACGAATTGCAAACTGAGCTTGACGAACTTTAAGTTGAGCTCGATGAATTTTGAATCCTGAGCTCTTGAGCTTATCCCAAGGAATTTTGAGCTGAGCTCGACGACCAGCGAGCTGAGCTCGACGAACTTCGAGCTGAGATCGACGAATTTTGAGTTTACTACCAAACTCATTTTTCTTCACCTGTCCAATCATGGACTACCTGCATGCAAGAACTAAAGCACACATCAAATACATTATATGTGTATGTCATTGACCCGTTTGGCTTCTTATAAATCTGGGATATTGGGATCAATAGACCCAACAATCTCCCCCTATTTGAAGAGGTCAAAACAATACAGGTCATTGACAACACAGCATATTCATTATAGACAAAATTTAACATTAGTAGAGTGTGGAAATGGTACCATATTTCTCCAGCGTATGGAGAATTACTTACTCCCCCTGGCATGCTGTCATCCTTACTATTCCACTTGCCTGTTCTTCTCAACCCTTGACTTCTATATCTCCCCCATATTTCTCCAGCCTGTGGAGAATTACTTACTCCCCCTGGCATGTTGTCATCCTTACTATTCCACTTGTCTGTTCTTCTCAACCCTTGACTACTATCCTCCCCATTTTTGACTTCTGCAATATGGAGCATTCTGAGGGTTTTTTCTCCCCCTATCTGTCTGGAGTAGATTTTCCCACTATGACTTAATCCAGTTCAACTGTTGGTCTAGCTCCCCCTCAACAGTTGCACATTATCTTCATAATCTGGAGGAAGAGCATGATCTACCTACAAAATAAACAGTGCAGCATATGGTAGAAGAGAGAATTGAAGCTACACAAGATTCAACATACCCAATTCAAATTTGAAGGTGTTGAACTTGACTTCATCTAGTGGCTTAGTGAAGATATCAGCCACTTGCTTGTCTGTGGAGATAAACTCAAGGCTGATGTCTTCATTTTCCACATATTCTCTAATGAAATGATACCTAATTTCTATATGCTTAGTCCTGCTATGATAGACAGGATTCCTAGCTATAGAAATCGCACTAGTAGAATCACAAAAGAGTGGAGTTCTACTTATCAGAATATTGTAGTCCTGAAGTTGATGCTGGATCCACAGCAACTGAGCACAACAGCTTCCAACTAAAATATACTTTGACTCTGATGTTGATATTGCAATACGTGTTTGTTTCTTGGTGCTCCAAGAGACAAGCCTTCCATCTAGAAATTGACAGGAGCCTGAAGTGCTCTTCCTGTTCTCCTTACAGCCTGTAAAATCTGCATCTGAATAGCCTGTTAGTTCAAATTCCCCATTCCTGGGGTACCATAGGCCAAGATATGGGGTGCCCTTAAGATATCTTAAGATTCTTTTCACAGTAGTGTAGTGAGACTCTTTAGGGCAGGCCAGATACCTAGCACAGAAACATGTTGCATACATAATGTCAGGCCTACTTGCAGTGGGGTAGAGAAGGGAGACAACTATACCTCTATACAGAGTTTCATCAACAGGCTTCCCTGGATCATCTTTGCCTAAAGACATACTTGAGCTCATGGGAGTTCTTAAGGTGAAAGCATTCTCCATGCCATATTTCTTGATTATCTCCTAGGAGAACTTTGACCGGGATATGGATAGACCATCATCAGTCTGTTTTACTTGGAGTCCCAAGAAAAATTTCAATTCACCCATACTACTCATCTCATACTTCCCCTGCATAAACTTTGCAAACTTCCTATAGAGGTTGTCATCAGTAGAGCCAAATATTATATCATCAACATAAATCTGGACTAGGATGATCTTGCCCTTAGAATCTCTTAGGAATAGGGTATTGTCTATCTTCTCCCTTGTGAATTTGTTCTCAATGAGGAAGATAGACAATGTATCATATCATGCTCTTGGGGCTTGCTTGAGCCCATAAAGAGCTTTCCTAAGTCTATATACAACAGTAGGAGAGTTAGAATCTACAAAACCTGGAGGCTGCTCTACATAAACCTCTTCCTTCAAGTCTCTATTTAGGAAGGCAGACTTGACATCCATCTGGAATACCTTGAATCCCTGAAAGGCTGCAAATGCAATGAACAGTCTGATTGCTTCTAACCGTGCAATTAGGGCAAAAGTTTGATCATAATCAATCCCCTCTTCTTGTCTATAACTTTTGGCCACCAGTCTAGCTTTATTTTTTATTACAATGCCATTTTCATCAAGTTTATTTCTGAAAATCCACTTGACTCCAATGACATTGTGTCCATCTGGTCTGGGAACCAGCTACCAGACCTTGCACCTTTTGAACTGGTTCAGTTCTTCTTCCATTGCACCAATCCAGAATTGGTCTTGATTTGCTTCTTCAAATTTCTTGGGCTCTTCTTATGACAGGAAGCTGGAATAGAGAGCTGTGTTGAGACTCCTGCTTCTGGTCTGTATACCTTGGCTAGCCTCACCTATTATCTGATTTGGAGGATGATCTCTCAGATATCTGACTGCTTCCTGCTGATTATCATTTTCTTCAGCAGGTTGGTCTTCATTTCCAGCTTGACTGTCCTGTGCTTCCTCTGGACAGCATCCCTCTTCACATTCTTCTTGCATAGCTGGGTCTTTATCTTTGATGGATAGCTTTTCCATCATAACTTATGTACCTACAGAGCTAGGCAAAGAGCTTGATAACTCACTGTCAATCATGCATGACTCATCAAACACTACATGGACAGATTCTTCTACAACTTGATTTGTCAAGTTATAGACTCTATATGCCCTACTAATATTGTTGTACCCAACAAAGATCCCCTCATGGGATTTGGCAACAAACTTAGTCACTTTTGACTTACCATTATTTAGGATAAAACACTTGCAACCAAAGATCCTGAAATAGGATATGTTTGGTTTTCTGCCTTCAAGATCTCATAGGGAGTCTTCTTGTGGCCTTTGGTGATAGAAGCCCTATTGAGCACATGACATGCAGCATTAACTGCCTCAGCCCAGAAATATTCAAGGAGAGAAGTGTCACTCAATAATGTTCTCCCAGCTTCTATGAGAGTCATGTTTTTCCTCTCAGCTAACCCATTTTGCTGGGGTGTTCTTTGGAGAGGAGAATTCTTGATGAATCCCTTGCTCTTCACAGAATATAGTCATTGCAGCAGACTGAAACTCAGTTCCATGGTCACTTCTCATTTTTACCACAGAGCATGCAAGCTCATTTTGAATTTGCCTGACAAAATTCATGAAGATTTCAAGGGTTTCATCATTTCTTCTAAGGAAGAACACCACAAGGGTGTAGAACTTCCTACCCAGACTATGAACAGGCATAAGACCAAACAAGTCCATATGCAGGAGATACAAGCATCTCAATGAGTCCTTGGCCCCAATGATCTTGAAAGAGGTCTTAGTCTGCTTATCTTTTTGGCAAGCAGCACAAATACCCTCCTTGGAGCATTTTATTTTGGTACCATTCCTAACTAGCTCATCACTGAAGAGCTGAGCAATGGTCTTATAATTCAAATGAGTCAGTCTCTTGTGTCATTGGACACAATATGAGACTTTGTCACTTGCAACTAGGCATATAGGGGAACTATTATCGAAGCAAGAAAAGTTTAAGCAATAGACATTCCCACTCATAGTGTCTGTTAAGATGACACTTTGGTCACTTAACCTCTTGATGTGGCACTTATCCATGTGGAAGGAAATGTCACAACCAAGATCACATAGTTGGCTTATGCTTATGAGGTTGTATTGTAACCCCTCCACATAAGCCACCTTTGTGATGGTGATTATGCCATTTGAGATATTACCATAGCCTCTGGTTATCCCCTTGTCCGAGCCTCCAAAGATGACCTTGGGTCCATTCTTTATTGGAGTGAACTCCTTCAATAGCTCCTTTGTTCCGGTCATGTGCCTGGAACATCCACGGTCCAAGTACCATTTAGTGGAATTGGTACTTGAATTGACCTGAAAAGAACACAAATCACCTTACCTTAGGACCCCAATTTCCATTGGGTCCTAGGTTCACATTAGTCTGAAAATAATCATGCCTTCCTACAGAATTTCTGACAGGTTGGCAACCTCTGGACACTGAAGGATTGTGTCAACAATCTACAACATAGTGGCTCACTTTGCCACAACACCAGCACTCATAGATATTGTATATCCTTTTCTGTTTGGGACCAGCATTAGGCTGTACTGCTTCCTGAACAGTAGGGAGATGTGCTGCTCTATAATTCTATCTTCTTTCAGCAACCGTTTGACTGAAGGACAGTCTTTTAGCTGGTTGTTTTAGACTTTTTTGAGAACCACCAGCTACATGTCTCTTTTCAGCTAACATACATCTGATAGCATCTGAGATTGTCATTCCAGCCATGCCAGAAGACTCACCTTGAGTCACTACTTTTGTTGGATGATTTAGATTCATAGCAACAGGATTATCTTTGAGTTTTGGGGTTGGGGCACCCAAAATAAATGGTCCAGGATGGGCCATTTGAATTTCCTCATGGGCAGCCTTAAAGGCTCTCACATGGCTGTATCTTCCACCTTGGCTAGGGCCACATTGGTCCATACTAGTGGATATGTCATTCTCTCAGTGACCATAACAGCTTTCATGGTCATACCTGTTAGAAGGCAACAACACTCTCTGAAATGAAATTCGAGGCAATGAGGCTAGAGGCACAACTGGTTCCTTCCCTTTTCCCTTTCCGTTTGGATAGGAAGGTCTAGCAGGTCCCTTAAATCTCAACCCTTTCTTACCAGCTTGGGTAAGGTGGGTGTCAATTAAGGGCAACACAGTGTTTGGCTTAGAAAATTTGGACACTAGCAATTTCTCATTTAAGAGATCATTTTCAAGTTTCTGGATAAGTTTCTCATTTGAGACTATTACCACAGACTCTCTGTCAATGATCTCCTTGAGTTGAGCTGCTTGTGCAGCCATGTCAGTGAGGGCTTTTTCTTGGTCTTCACACTTGCTTTTAAGACTAATAAGCTCTTTTGTCTGTCTCTTGGCAAGTAGCTTGCACCTCTTGAATTCCTCAAGAAGTTCTCCATACTTGACAATTATGGAGTAGACATCATCCTTATAGTCTGAATCTCCTTCATCTCTTGATGATTGAGCTTTAAAGTCTGAGCCAGCCTCATGACTTGAAATAAAAGATTGTGATTTAGCATTTACCTGAGTCTGATCAGGCAGATCCTGCCTGCTTTCTTCATCTATCATGGCCATCAATCCATGGCATTGAGCATCTTCTTCTTCATCTTCATCCACCTCTGAGTCACTATCTGAGTGAGATAGAGGGGCACTGATCCCTATTCTAGCAGCAGGGTATTCTTCAGGTTCTTCTTCAACAACAGCTATTAGCCCAATATAGGCTTCTTCTTCTTTACTGTCTGACCCGGAGGAGGTGTCAGACCAGGTCTTTTCCTTCTTGGCCACAAGGGACTTTTCTTTCTTCCTTCCCTTGTGGTGCTTCTTCACTCCTTATTTCCTCTTCACTGAGCAGTCAGCAACTACATGCCCAGGTTTGCTGCAGCAGAAACAAATAATATTAGAGGAAGATTGTTTATTAGAGTTTGGAGCATACATGTCCTCCTTAGAGGATTTCCTTCTGTGTTGTGAGGAGGAGGATGGCTTCCTGTTCTTCTAATGCCCCTTATTCATGAGTTTCTGGAATTTCTTGGAGAAGGCAACAAGGTCCTCATCAGATATATGGTTGTTAGAGGAGCTGGACCTTAAGCTCTCAGATTCTGACTCAGTAGTTCTCCTAACTGGAGAGATCTTCCTTCTACTTCTGGTTGAAGCATTAGCTCTGAAAGCCACAGATTTCTCCTTGCTCTGTGACTTACTGCTCTTCTCTTCTTCTTCCTTCCTTGCTACAAGCTGCATATCATAAGACATTAGCTTTCCAAACAGGGTTGGAGGTGGAGTGTCAGCTAGCTTGCCCATCTCCCTGGTGGCACAAATCTTTGTGTCTCAATCCATTATAAGGGACCTGAGAAATTTGTCATTCAGCTCATAGGTGTTGAAGACCCTTCCATATGTTCTCAGTTCATTAACAATTCTGAAAAATCTTTCAAAACCTTCAGCAATGCCCACAGACTTTCCTTGTCTGAAGGCCTCATACTCTTGGTTGAGCATGGATTTTCTGTCATCACTCATCTCTTTTGAACCATTCATCAACTAGGGTGTCCCACATCTCCTTGGAGGTCTTGCAGTGGCCCAGATTCTGGAATGTAGAATCATCTACTGCATTGGCAATGATTTTTTGAGCTCTCTTGTCCATGGAGGCAAGGAGGAGCTCATCTTTGTTCATTTTTTCATAAGACTTAGGAGTCTGTATGTTGACATCCAGAACTGAGATCTTCATAGGGATGAAAGGTCCCTCTTTGACTGTGATGTAGATCCTAGGGTCAGCAGCTTCCATGAATATCCTGACCCTTTCCTTCTACAGGCCAAACCCTTTCTTTCTGCAGATTGGTAATTTCATAGCCCCCAGTTCTTTGTAGTTTACACCAAACCCCATTCTTTATCTTATAGCTAACCTTAGAGGTATACTCAGATTGTTAAATCTTTTTTGAGTAACCTCTCTCTGATACTACTTGAAAGTTGTTTAACTGAAGGTTAGCTAATCACGTAGAGGTGGGGTGAATAGGTCTTTGAAGTTTTATTAGTTCTTTTGCTTATTTCAAATTGATTTATCTGGAGCTTGTCCTTAGATCCTGCAATAAGAATGAAAACAAGCAACACAACAAACACACAAAGATTTATAGTGGTTCCCCAGTTGGGTACATCCACTTTCCCTCCCACCTATCCAACTGATTTGTTGGAATAGGCACAACTCCATCAATATGCTCCTCAGAGCTTACATCTCAGGCCCTCAGCCTTACACATAGATTCTTCACAGAATCCAAACTCAAAACCACAAGGGTTCCTACCTTAGATCCCTGCAGGGCTCCTACAGCTCAGTGATCCACTGATCACCTACCTCAGCCTTATTTCTAAGGTCTACAACTCAGGCTCTTCAGCCCTACAGCTTCAAGCACACAGCCCTACTCTCAGAGTGTTGAAGCACTCCTACAACTCAGTACCCTTCCAGGTACCTATAGCTCAGCCTCCTCCAAGGCCTATAACGCAGGGACACACTTGTCACCTATAGCTCAGTGACTCTCAAGTCACCTACCTCGGGTACAAGGCCCTATACTCAGTCTTGGAGGACATCCCTACCTCAGATCCATACTTGGATCCTACCTCAAAGAGCAACACTTTCTTACCTCAGGCAATTAAGCCCTACAGCTCAGATCCACACTTGGATCCTACCTCAGTACCCCAACAAGGCACCTACCTCAGTGACTAATTAATCACCTACCTCGACACAAAGTGCCCAACACTTAGATTCAAATAAACTGAATCCTACAGGAAGAGAATACAGAAAGTTTAAGAAAAATAAAACAATTGACTCAGAGAAAAGTCTTTGAGTCTACCTTACTGGACTGAGCAGATATCAGTATAACACTCTTGTTGTAGAAGGAATTAGTCCTCTTCTACAGCTAACACTTTTCTGCTGCACAGACGAGCAACTACCAGCTTTATGAATGGATGAATCAGCTTCTTTGTTCTGGAGAGAACTATCTTGTTGAACTTGAAGAGCTTCAGCTATCTTCCTTTGCCTTCTCGGCTATCTCTGCTGGACTTGAGCTTTCAAGCTTAGAGGAGAAGAAGATGTCCAGCCGTCTCTAGTTTTTCTTTCTGTGTTTGTTCTCCGTTCGTTCGTTTTTCGTTGCACTAATCCTTTTTCATTTTCCTTTTTATATGCATTGATTTGAATCAATGACACAATTATATATGGGCCCAGCCAAGGATTGGTGAGCCCCACCTCCTTCAAAAAAGGACAAAGCATCTTTCGGCACCACTACAGCTTCCCTGCAACGGCTACATGTAAGTTGACTTTGATGACATCAGCAATGGTTATCACCATCTGGACTTAGAAAATATTTCAGAAATCCATAAAGCATTGAGTGATGTTAAGTCACTCAACGCCATCTGTCTTAGCTCTCAGTGCTTTTGAACTTCTGGATTTATCTCAGCTATTCTGTCTCAACAGTCTCCGCGGTTTCTTATCACAGCTGAGACAAGCTTTTGTCTCAGCGCTTCCTGTCTCACCGGTTTCTTATTAACAGCTGAGATAAGCTTTTGTCTCAACGCTTTCTTCTCAGTGGTCTCAGCGCTTTATTCTTTAACTGCTGAGACAACCTTCTGTCTCAGCTCTTTTTTCTCAGCGGTCTCAATGCTTTCTTCTCAGCTATCTCAGCGCTTTATTCTCAACTATCTCAGTTGTCTCAGCGCTTTTTGCCTTAGTCAGTTTTTCTGGCTTTAGCTTGAAAAGTGTTGAGCTGAGCTCGACGAATTACAAACTGAGCTCGACGAACTTTAAACTGAGCTCGATGAATTTGGAATCCTGAGCTCTTGAGCTTATCCCAAGGAATGTTGAGCTGAGCTCGACGACCAGCGAGCTGAGCTCGACGAACTACGAGCTGAGCTCGACGAATTTTGAGTTTACTGCCAAACTCATTTTTCTTCACCTGTTCAATCATGAACTACCTGCATGCAAGAACTAAAGCACACATCAAATACATTATGTGTACATGTCATTGACCTGTTTGACTTCTTACAAATCTGGGATATTGGGATCAATAGACCCAACATTAATTATAATAGTTGAGAAAATACAAAATCCAATCATAAACTCACTTAATTTATATAGTTAGAAAATTTCCTGCTCACCAACTAATCTTATGGAGTTACTGATTTCACATAGTATAAAACATATTGTTTCGACAGTTGTTTGGGGATTTTGAAGTGGTCATGTTGAAGTACTGATGTGCCCTGGGATGCATCTTAACTTCGTTTAATTTTATTTTATTCTGTTGCTGCTTCGTTTATTTTTATGCACGTGTTTCAGTTCATGTAACCCTTTTCATTTACGGTTCATTGAATTGACCGACCGATGAGACCCTTAATAAAAAAAAGGTCCAGTAACATAGTAATTAGGACGTTAACGACAAACTTAGGTTATTTTAAGGAAAACATAAATTGAAATTCAATTGGAGCCATTGATATGAGGAATATTAAATATGGCCAAAATCAGGAGTCATTAGAGAATCTCAAATTTGGCTATTTAAATGAAATTGATCTTATGCCAAATCATATCAGCAAGATTAGGAAAAGATTTCAATTAGGCCAATCAAAATCTCATTCCCAAAGGAGGAGTCACCAGCCTATTTAAATTTGGCCCGTACAAAGAAGAAATGGATCCCAAACAAGATAAGAGAAATGATTTTCCCGTTTCTCTACAAGTGCCGGCCTAGCCTCCTGATTCCATATCGCCGCTGACCACCAGTTCTCGCCTCCAACTCCCACACTTGCGAAGGCTCGGAATCTGCACTCACCACTGCTCGTCTCCCCGACCGTGCCGGGAGAGACGAAGAACGTCAGACGCAAGCCCAATTGCGTCGCCAACTGCTCCAGCTATAATCCAACCTTCCAACACCGTTGAAAGTATCTAGCGTCAACCTAAATCACCTAGAGGGGGTGAATAGGTGATGTTTGTGTCTATTTGCGGAATAAAAATTATCCTAAATAAGAAACACACAAACACAGAGATTTTATAGTGGTTCCCCAAGTTGGGAACATCCAATGTCCCGTCTCGCCTATCTCCCACGAAGGGCAGATTCGGCTACTTCACCAAACTCATATTTCGTCAAATCTTACACCTCGTAGTCGCAACTCCTACATCTCGGAGACGACGCTCCTACAACTCGGAGAACAAACTCTCCTACAACTCGATCCGCAAGCCGGATCTACAACCACGATCCACAACCGGATCTACTCTCTCGATCCACAAACAGATCAACAACTCTCGAAGAAAAATCTCCTACAATATTAAAATGATATTACAAAATAACACACGATTACAAGTCTTGATCCGACATTCTTGAAAGGTTGAACTTGAATCTTGGAGAACTCGGAAACTTGAAATCTTTGGATCTTGAATCTTGAACTCTGGATCTTCAACCAACTTGGATTGGAGTAGAATAGATCTTGAGAGGAGAAATGATCTAGTTGAAGATGTCGTCGAAGAAGAAGATTGCTCGATGACGCGACCGATCAGATGGATTTTGCGAAACGCGTATGCGGCAACCGACGGGATCTATTTTAGGAAGTTCTTGAAACTTGAAATTTTTAATTAGGGTTAGATTCTTGATTTCGAAATTCACCCTATCATATATATAGGAAGATTCAAAATAACGACTATAAAAGATTTCCAAAAACGAACCATAGCTTTTACTGTGCATGGCCAACGGAATCCGAACCAGAAGAAAAAAGAAAAAAATCGGAAAGAAAAACGACAAGTCTTTTTCGGCGAGATTTGTCGAGTATCAAACTGATACTCGCTGAATATGATGGAGATATACGTCGAATATGCCTTAGACAGAATTCAAGAGTGGTCAACATACAGCTCGACACACTCGACGAGTATCGTCATGGATACTCGTAGAATTCGGCGAGTATCACCATTGATACTCGACAAATTCGGCGAGTATTACCTGAGATACTCGTCGAATTCGGCGAGTTTCACCAGTGATACTTGGCGAATTCGGCGAGTATTGCCAATGATACTCGACGAATTTTCCTTGGCAAATTTTTTGCTTTGCTGCAAATTTTTCCTAAGTATATATAACGAATTTGTTGGGTATCGGGAAGCATGCACGATGAATTCGGCGAGTATCAAGGGGATACTTGATGAATTCGACGTATATGACTCACCATACTCGCCGAATTTTACTTAGGTAAAATTCTTCATTTCTGACTCCTGGTCTTTGGCCTTCCTTGATCCTTCTCATGTAATTAGGATAGAAGTACACCCCAATAGAGAGATCACACGTGAGTCAACATGATGACCTACACAAATGAGGGATTACATTGTATAGTCCTGTGTTTACTGACCCACTGTAACCTGACATTGGTGTGTACTTAGCAATGTGAAACTGCAAGTACATAACTAGAATACAGCATCAAATACAAACTCAATTCATCTTAGCTTGGTTGGGCTCTTCTTCAAATCAAGGTTATTGTGAATGCAATACCCAACAATCTCCCCCTATTTGAAGAAGCCAAAATCCTAAATGCTAAGGTGAACTACATATCAAATAAAATAACATAAAGTCTTGAAAAGATAATAAAGATGAAATGACACACATTCTAGGACAATAGATAAATCAAATATATATATATATCAAAAATGTTTCAGATAAGGGATGGTAGCCCACAACACACACCAATGATATATATATATATATATATATATATATATATATATATATATATATATATATATATATATATATATATATATATATATATATATAAGAATTTAGATCCTATTGTTCTTTCTCTTCAACAGCTATTTCTCAAAATATTCTTTGGGCTTCAGATAGTATCTTGGAGGAGAAGGAGGCATATGATCAACATTCTTGTACTTCCGAAAATGAATCCTCCTCTTGGTGCAGGCTTCTTTGTATCAGTTCCATTCTTCTGAACTATAGTGATCCTGATGCTTCTCTACTTCGAGCTCGTACAAGGCAAAGGTGTCCAAGATAATTCCTTTTGAAGTTGGGCTCCAAACTTCCTCCATTTCATGGTTAGGCCCTTCTCTGACTTGAGCTAGCCTGGTCGGTTCTGGTCTGACTTTGGAAGTACCTTCTCCAAATTTCATTTTCTTGAGAACCTGAGCCTCTAAGAACGCAGCAATAGCAGCATCAGTAGCAGCTTGAACATCTGGAGTCACGGCAGCAGCAACAACAACATGAGCCTAGGAGAAGTCTTGTGAGTCAGTTCAGTATTGAGTGTAATTTGGAGCCGGATAAACATCATCATGAACAGGCTCAACATGAACTTGAGACGGGAATAGATGTCCATATAACCATATGGTGTTGTCATAGATGTAATCATTTGTTTGTTTGAATTTATCGAACATGGACTTTTCAACATCGACAACCTTAGCTGTAAGGGCTTCCTCCCCTTTTTGGCTTCGGCAGTAATGGCATTGGCATACGTTTGCAAAGAAGAATCATAGTGTTCCATAGATCTGTGGTACTTTACAACCATGGTGCTAGTGTTTTTGTCAAGTGTTTCCAAACCAGTTTTGTTGGTCTTAAGTCCACTCATCATAGGAGTGACTACAGTAACAGCTTTGTCATACTTTTCATCAAATATGGCCTCTAGCTTATCAAATTATACTTTGACTTCAGCAAGCCCATCTAGCATAAACTTCTCTGATTGTTTAACTCTTTTAACAACTTTCTCCAATGAGGAATAAAACTGTGCCTGTTGCTTGGCTAGCCTAACTTCAACAACTTTCAGGATCTGATCACCTGAACTTGAGCTTGGAACATCTGGCAGCACTGGAAAAGAAACATTTACAGAAATCAAGCTTAGTTCCTCAGAACCTAGGACAGGTGCATGCACATCTGCAGCTTCTTCCTCTATATAAAGATCAACTACCCCTTCGGGCACCAACGGTATCCTGCCTAGTCTCTTGTCCAGGTTGCGCATGAGTCTGGCAACCTCAGTGGAGACAGATATTTGGGACTAAGTTGTCTCCCCCTCAGACACTGCAGAGGTGATCATCTCAGGGAGAGGAACTATCTGATAGTCCACTAACATCAGCTCTGAAACAACTATGGCATCATTGGCAACATCAGCGGCATTAGACTTATCAGCAGCAAACATATTCTCATCAATAGCTTACTCTACTTCATAATCAGTCGTTGTTAGATCATCATCAGCAGCACCATCATCAAATACCTCAGCATCCTCATCATGCTCCGAAGGTGCAGCATCTTCTTCCTCAGGACACACTTCTGTATCCTCAACTGGTCGAACCTCAGCAGCGACAGCAACACCAATAGCAACAACCTCTGCTAGGAGATCCACTGACTCTGAGTCTGGAGGCACTGTATCTGGGGCCACTGAAACTGAAACTGTATCTGGAATTGTAACCGAAACTATATCTAGAACTGGAACCACTGTCTCCATATCAAAGGAGAAACTGTCTCCCCCTCAATTCCTGCACTCAATCTATTAAGAATCTCACTGGGGTGTGGATTAGGAATCCTGTCATCAGGTACTTGTTCTTCCTCCTCCACTTGCACTCTTGGGGCTCCCCCTAGCCTGATGATCCGCCTATCCTACCTAGAGAAGATTGATGAGTCGATCATCTTTAGATGATGAATAGGAACTCCTTTGGTCATATCGAACCTATCACCATCCAGTTGATTCAGATATAGGCTGATAATCCTTCCAAAGTTGGGAGCGTGTAGGCTATCCTTTATCTTGACAAACAGTAAAGCACCCCAGTCCAATCTCTTTCGGCAGACGATTGTGACTAGGATCTTGAACATATCTGTAGACAGGTAGTCATGCGAGTCTGTCTTGCAGATCAGCACCTTGCCAATGATGTCGGAGAGGAGCTTTCCTTCATCGTTCATCCCCTTGCTCTTGATGGCCTTGGTGCCTCTGGACAGGCCATTGAAAGATAGGGTTCTAGCATAATCAGCCTCCTCTAGGTAGTCGGCCTGATCACAGATTGGAAGTCGCAAGTACCCATACAACAAGGAGGCTTTCACTTTCACTTTGAAGTTCTAAACTTTACTCTTTATCAATGAGTCTTCGTGGTGTAGTTTAACATTATGGAAAAAATCTAGAATTTCCTTGTCCAGCACCTTGTAGGGGTGTTCGAGAATGAAGGAGAGTCTAGCTGTCTCCAGCATTAGAATGATATTCCTGAATTCATCGGACGCATGATCGAAACTTGTGTGAACTAACTCACTTCCCCTAGAAGACCACAGGTGGTTCTAGGAGCCACATGAAATCAGGAAAATTGAGATATGGAAAGCAAACTTCTGAAAAAAAGGTTGAATCGTTGAGGAATCAAAGTTTCTGAACACTGAAGCTTCTGGAAGTGTCAACAACTATACTGCAATGCACTGAAGAATTTCTAAATGGTTGCAAGAGTCGAAGAAACAGCGATAGTTGGTGAAACTTCTGTCGGCAGGAGTGAAATGGAGTCGGCATCAGTCAATGAAGTCGCAAGCGTAAAGCTAGGGCACGCCAGTGAGCACTTCCACCGTCAGTTGAAGCTAGGGCATGGGAAGAAGGGGCAAATGGCGGGTTTCGACGATTTTGGAGTCGGGAGTCGAAGAGTTGGTTAACAGCAAACTGGCGAATCGACGGGTTTCGGCGAAATAGGCGAGTGTCGGCGATTCGGTGAGTGCCCGCCCTCCCATTATATATATATATATATATATATATATATATGATTTTGAAAGTGCATGAAGAAGGCGCGTACCTCAAATTTGGTCGTCGAGTCTTCGGATCTAATAAAGACATTTGAAATTTTTGCCCAAAACAGAATTCAGCGAAATTTATTGTTGGAGGAGTCCGATTCGGCAAATATTGCATGATGATGCGACGAGTCGGCCGATAATCACCAAATTTGACTTGCAAAAATTCCTGCTTTGTTGAAGTAGATCCTGAGACAATTGCTGCAAGCTTGGTCTTCTTCATGAGTCCTTGTTCAGCATACCTAGTTTCGTTTTGAAAAACAAGAACTTGGTTTCGTCTAGCGGCTTCGTAAAAATATCGACAACTTATTTATCCATCGAGACATAGTTGAGGGCTATATCCTTGTTCTCCACATGCTCCCGGATGAAATGGTAGCGCACCTCGATGTGCTTGGTCCGGTTATGGGAAACGGGATTGTTTGCGATCGCTATTGAGATGGATGAGTCGCAATACATCGGAATTTCTCTGAACTTCAAATTATAATCTTCAAGTTGATTTCGGATCCATTGAAGATGTGTGCAACAGCTTCCCACAGAGATATACTCTGACGCGGCAGTACAAGTTGCCACACAATTCTGCTTCTTACTGCTCCATGAAATAAGCTGTCTTCAGAGGAATTGGCACGTCTCGGAAGTGGTTTTCTTATCGTCTCTGCTTCCTACAAAATCTGCATCTGAAAAGCCAATTAGCTCGACATCATTACTTCTTGGGTACCATAAGCCAAGATTGGGTGTACCCATAAGGTATCTTAAAATTCGCTTTGCAGCGACGTAATGAGATTCCTTAGTGTTCACCTAATATCTAACGCAGACACATATTGAAAATATTATATCTGGTCTACTGGCAGTCAGGTACAGCAAGGATCCAATTATGCTTCTGTACTTGGTTTCATCAAAAGATTTCCCTTTCTCATCCTTGTCCACAGTGACAGATCCAGGAATTTAGAAAAGGGGGTGTGTTGGGTACATTGGTTCAAATGTACCTGATTTGAAGAAGCCTCACCCAACTCAATGATATACATCAAACTGTATTTGATGTGTTTTGAGTTTACTTGTGCAGGTTAAGTATTTGCAGGAAAGAAGAAAAAGTTTCTAAGTCCATGTGTCGACACCCAGAGGGAAAGTGTCGACACTTAAGAAGACTTGCGTCGACACCCAGGCAAGCAGTGTCGACACTGGGAGTATTTGTGTCGACACCAGGGATGCAGAGTCGACACCAGATAGAAAGTGTCGACACAAGGAGCTGTGTCGACACTCAATGAAGAAGAGTGCAGTGAAGCAGTGTCGACACATAGCAGTTGTGTCGACACCCAGAGAAATTGTGTCTACATCAGAAAGTGTCGACACTTGTACTTAGAATATTCTTGAACTTTTGCTAAGTGTCGACACAGCTCCTTGTGTCGACACTTTCTTCAAGTGTTGAGTCTTCAGCTGAGTGTCGACACATTCTTTCTTGTGTCGACACTTTCTTCAAGTGTTGACTCTTATGCTGTGTGTCGACACATTGCTCTGGGTGTCGACACTTGTACTTAGTCTCTGCTGACTTTTGCTGAGTGTCGACACAGCCTCCAAGTGTCGAAACTTTCTGATGTAGACACAGTTTCTCTGGGTGTCGACACAACTGCTATGTGTCGACACTGCTTCACTGCACTCTTCTTCATTGAGTGTCGACACAGCTCCTTGTGTCGAAACTTTCTGTCTGGTGTCGACTCTACATCCCTGGTGTCGACACAAATACTCCAAGTGTCGACACTGCTTGCCTGGGTGTCGACACAAGTCTTCTTAAGTGTCGACACTTTCCCTCTGGGTGTCGACACATGGACTTAGAAACTTTTTCTTCTTTCCTGCAAATACTTAACCTGCACAAGTAAACTCAAAACACATCAAATACATTTTGATGTATATCATTGAGTTGGGTGAGGCTTCTTCAAATCAGGTACATTTGAACCAATGTACCCAACAATCTCCCCCTATTTGGAGAAGTCATAACCCTTAGTCAATGATATACACCATTCATAATAAAATTACAAAATGATGTAAAGCAGGATTATATATAGCAGGGCAAACATAAACATGTATCAAACAAAACATGTATACACAGATAACATCTTAGAACAATTATGAAATAAATTTATCACATAGCAAATTTATCACACAGCATATTGTTCTAACAGCTTTGTCATATTCATATTTCCAAAAGTTTACAGAATGTTAACATCAAAAGATTACATAGTAAACTTAAGAAAATTTCTATGCTATTTTTGTTCAGCATCTTTGATCACTATTCCTTTTCCTGACTGAATCTTAGCTTGCATAGGAGCTTCAGCAGCTTCAGTATCAACAGGTTTCTTCCCTTTCAGCTCCTTCTTCTTAAGTTCCTCAGCTTTAATCTTTTGCCTTTCAAAATAATGATAAGGCTTGGGAAAGTACTTGCTAGGCTCCTGGGAAGTAGGAGGTAGCTTTCCCAACTTGGTCTTCCTTCTATATTGGACTATTGCTTCTTGCCTATTCTCATGTTTCCTCCATTCCAATTCAGAAAACCATTTATTTCTGTCTTGTATATTATCTTTTGCAGCTTTCCATGCAGTTAAGATAATATTTATTGAAGTAGGGCTCCACTGCTCAAAGTCTGGTCTTTGTTCAGCTTGCTCCCTGAACCTCTTCTTAGACAATCTAGTTTCTTCTTCTTTCTGCAGAGCTTCTTGCATAGCCTCTGATACTGGCTGAACCACTTTTTCTAGAATAACCTTCTGAGTACTATCAGGTGGACTATACATGGTCTGGATATCAGCATGTACCATTTCAAAATCTGGAGGAGGGTAGATGACTTGAGCCACTTCAGGTTGCTCCCCTCCTAGATATGCAGGATTAATCCCAGATTCTGCCACATTATCATCATCACAAAGAGGAGGATATCCAAGAGTAGCTCTGATAGAATTAGAAATCCATTTAGCATGATCAGAACTGCCTTTGACTAACACTCTCTCCCCCTTTATGACTTCTCTAACCATGTGATCCCTCAAATCATCCTTTTGAAATCTTATTTGGGCATCCAAATAGTTGACTTCATCTTTTAAATAAGGTTTCAACCTCTGGATTTTGTCAGTTATGAGCTTCTGAGAGTCTTGTATTGCAGTCTTAACAGCAGTAATTTCCTCTTGGAAGGCTTTGTCAAATTCTGCTTTTGCTGTAGCATTAGCTGGAGTATGCCCTGCAGCTAGATTCTTCATCTCTGTTACTATGACATTGTGAGAACAGTCAAGTTATCAATCATTCTAATTTGATTTTCAAGTACATATCCTTGCTTGACTGCAAGTTCATCAACTTGAGCTTTTATCTTCTCCTGATGTGTAGCCAAGTACACCACTGCATTCCCTCCCTTATGGAAGCAGTCTGTCATCTCCTTCTTATTGAGATTCATCTCAAATCTTATGGACTTAATATCCTGGGCCAGATCAAACTGCAATGATTTTTGCCCTTCATCAACATACTTCTCAATGGCCTGCCTGTGCTCATCAAGCTTAATTTGCATTGCAACCATTAGAGCACTATAATCAACAGTAGGTGCTGGCTGTGATATAGGCTGTGGTGCAATAGTTTGTAAGGCCTTCTTATAATTCTGACACCTTCTCTTGAATACTTGAAATTTCTTTTTTTTTGCCCTTGCAGCTTCCTCATCTTCAGAAGGTGAGGAGCTAGCAATTTCTACTCTCTCCTTAGGGCTTGGGGGTAACTCCTTCTGCACTTCTGGTCCCTTCTCAGTCTCTTGCCTTGCAGGTTCTTCATGAATTTGTACTTGCTCCCCCTCAATTGGAGCATTCACCCCCTCAGTAGCAGCACAATCCTTGTCAAAATCTGTTTGATCCAGATTTAGGAAAAGATCTTCCATAGTATATTCTTGTGGAGAATGGGCTGGAGAAACTCTTGGCTCATCTACCACTGGATCAGAAACTATTTGAACTTGAACAGATGTGTCCTCCATGACAACATCTGGGGGTAGGCTATCAATCTGAGTTTGCTGAGTAACATTATTCAATGAATCAGACAAATCAGTACTCTCTATGGGAAAATCTAAAGCATTAAGCTCAGTGATTACCTCTAGAATGTTGTTGGTTGCTTGCTCACTCTCAAGAGGAGTGGGCTCTTCCACAACTAGTGGCTCCCCCTGGATTTGATCCTAGTGTAAGGGGCTAGCTGGTGGTAGCTCCCCTGCCTTTCAGCAACTACTTGTTGAGCTGGAGTCTTCTCAACAGTCCCTTCTTCATGCTCATCAGGTGTGAAGACAACTTGCTCTTCACTATCAGAGCTGCTAGATGAAACCTGAGCCACTGGGGCAGCTTTCTTTTTCTGCTTTTGAGATGTTACTTTCTCAGGTGTTACTTTCTCAGGGGTTGGCATCTCCTTTGACAACACCCTGTCCCATCTAGAGAATATCCTCAAGTCCATTTTCCTCATATGGTTGATTTTACTTCCAGCAGCTTGACTCATAACTTCTGGTATAATACCAGCAAGGTATAGACTTAAGATCCTGCCCAAGTTTGGTTTCTTTAGGCTTTCTTTAATCTTCTCAAAGATCACTACAGACCAGTCAGTTGTCAGGCTGAAGATTATCCTTGTCATAATGTTGAACATATGGGCTGATACCCTATCATGCCCTCCAGGTTTACTTAAGATGACCTTGCCAACAATTTCAGAAAGGAATTTCCCCTGGCTGTTCATGCCCTTTCTATTAAACACTGATCCAATTTTCATTTCTGAATCCAGACCACACCATGCCAATGCTTCTCTGGTCTTAGAAGCAGTTACTTCATCTTCTTCCTTAGTTCTTGGTAACTGTAGTACCTTTCTCGGACTTTTTGGAGAGACCTTTACTTTTTCACCATGGACCCTAGACTTGATCTTGAGTCCAGAGTCGTCTACTTGAGCTCCATTGAGGAATTCCAGTACTTCCTTCTTCCAGATCTTTGTAGGCTCTGAAACAAGAAATTCCAACCCCGAGTCTGCAACTAGGGTTATCACATTCTTGATTTCTGGGTCTGCATCACCAAACGCGTCGCGCACAAGTTCATACCCTTCATTGACGTTCTCCTCGAGCTTTGGCGTCATTAGGGTTTGAAGAATTTGAACTGAGAGAAGAGAGGTGTCGACACACAAGTTTGGTCTCGAAACTTTTGAAAGCGTGTCGACAAACTAAGGCCAAATCCTATTTATACCTTTCTAGGTTTGAAGATGAAAAGGCGGGCAGCTAACTTAAATTGTGTCGACACTGTCGATAAGTGTCGACACAGACTTATAATGTCTCGACACCCATGTGTCGACACAAGTTTAGTCAACAGATATATGTGTCGACACTTGTTTATGTGTCGACACCACATAACTCGACATTTAGTCGGGACTTTACTTAGATAATTCTGAGTAAAGCCTAAGTGTCGACACCACCTTGGATGTGTCGACACCTACTTGTCATGTGTCGACACTAATTTTCTGAAGTGTCGACACCAACTTCCTAGATGTGTCGACACCTTTTCCCTGAAGTGTCGACACCACTTTTACTTAGCCATTTTTATAAACTTATTCTAAGTTTATCATCCCTAGTTCAATTTTAAACCTATTGAACTTAGTTTCTTCTAAGGGCTTAGTATACATATCAGCTAGTTGATTATCTGTTTTAACATATTCCAGTAAAATATCTTCTTTCTCTACATGCTCCCTAAGAAAATGATATTTTATTTCAATATGTTTAGTTCTACTATGGGAAACAGGATTATGAGCAATTGATATAGCACTTGTAGAATCACAAAAGAGTGGAGTTCTACTTACCTGAATTCCATAGTCCTCAAGCTGATGTTGTATCCATAGAAGTTGAGCACAGCAACTTCCTGCAGCCACATATTCTGATTCTGCAGTGGAGATAGCCACACTTGTTTGCTTTTTGCTACTCCATGAAATCAGTCTTCCACCTAGGAATTGACAGGTTCTAGTTGTGCTTTTTCTGTCTTCTTTGCATCCTGTAAAGTCTGCATCTGAATAACCTGTTAGTTCAAAATTCCCATTCCTAGGGTACCAGAGGCCTAGATAAGGAGTGCCCTTTAGATATCTCAATATTCTTTTGACTGCTGTCAAATGAGACTCTTTAGGGCAGGCTTGATACCTGGCACAGACACATGTAGCATACATGATATCTGGTCTACTTGCAGTCAAATATAATAGGGAGCCAACTATCCCTCTATACAAAGACTCATCTACAGGTTTCCTTGCATCATCCTTGCTAAGAGACATACTTGACCCCATAGGAGTCTTCATGGTACTGGATGAATCCATACCATACTTCCTTATGAGTTCTAGGGTGAACTTAGACTGGCATATGGATAAATCATTCTCAGTCTGTCTTACTTGGAGACCTAAGAAGAACTTAAGCTCTCTCATACTACTCATCTCAAATTGTCCTTGCATAAGTTTTGCAAACTTTTTGCAAAGACCACTTTCAGTAGACCCAAATATTATGTCATCTACATATATTTGGACTAGTATAACTTTGCATCTGGATTCCTTAAGGAATAGAGTCTTGTCTATTTTCCCCCTTGTGAACTTATTCTCAATAAGGAAACTAGATAGAGTTTCATACCAAGCTCTAGGGGCTTGCTTTAACCCATACAATGCTTTCCTAAGTCTATAGACATGATTAGGTAGAGTTGAATCAACAAAACCTGATGGCTGTTCCACATAGACTTCCTCTTTTAGGTTACCATTTAGAAATGCTGACTTGACATCCATTTGGTAAACTTTAAATCCTTGAAAGGTTGCATAGGCCAGGAACATCCTTATGGCTTCCAGTCTGGCTACTTGAGTAAAGGTTTGATCAAAATCAATACCTTCTTCCTGCCTATATCCTTTAGCAACCAATCTTACTTTGTTCTTAATGATGATTCCATGTTCATCCATCTTGTTCCTATAGATCCACTTGGTCCCAATTATGTTGTTGTCTTTAGGTTTAGGAACAAGCTCCCAGACCTTGCACCTCTTGAACTGATTCAGTTCTTCTTGCATTGCCTCAATCCAATTAGGGTCTAGGATGGCTTCTTCAAACTTCTTTGGTTCAACTTGGGATAGGAAACTAGAGTAGATTGCTGCATTCAGATTTCTGCTCCTTGTTTGTACCCCTTGTCTCGGATCACCAATAATTTGTTCTGCTGGATGATCTCTAAGATGCCTATTGGCTGGAGGCATCCTGACTTCAGGTTGAACTTCTTCAACTTCTTCATCTTGTTGTACTCCTTGTACTTCTCCTGCATTAGGTACATGTAGTACTCCCCCTGGACAGCAGCCACTATCTTCTACATGCTGTCTTACAGTAGATTCTTCTTCTATAGTGAGCTTGTCCATCTTCTTTGTTATACCTGTGGAGCTGCATACACTACTAGATAACTCATTGTTAATAAGTCTAGTTTCATCAAATATTACATGTACAAATTCCTCTACAACTTGAGTAGACAAGTTGTAGACTCTATAAGTCTTACTATTGTTGTTGTACCCAACAAAAATTCCCTCTTGGGACTTGGCAGCAAACTTAGTCAAGTAAGACTTTCCATTGTTAAGTATAAAGCACTTACAACCAAAGATCCTGAAGTAGGATAGGTTTGGTTTCCTGCCTTTCACAACCTCATAGGGGGTCTTGTTGAGGCTTTTAGTTATGGTAGCCCTATTAATAACAGACATGCAGTATTCACTGTCTCAGCCCAGAAGTATTCTGGTAGTGATGTATCACTTAATAGGGTCCTACCAGCCTCAATCAAGGTTCTATTCTTCCTCTCAGCAATGCCATTTTGCTGAGGTGTCCTTGGTGAAGAAAACTCTTGAAATATCCCAAATTCTTCACATAGTTTTGTCATGCTATCAGACTGAAATTCAGTACCATGGTCACTTCTAATCTTGACCACTGTACTGTCTAGTTCATTCTGAATTTGCTTGACAAAGCTATAGAAGACACTAGGTGTTTCAGATTTCTATCTTAGGAAGAACACCCAGGAAAATCTTGAGTAGTCATCTACAACTACAAAGGTATAGACCTTCCTACCTAGGCTGTGAACTGGCATTGGACCAACGAGATCCATATGTAAGAGGTATAAACACCTCACAGCATCTTTGTTTTCAATGCTTCTAAAGGTGGATCTAGTCTGCTTGCCCTTTTGACAAGCTGAGCAAATACCATCTTTAATACACTTAACTTGAGGACCATTCCTCACTAACTCTTTACTAAAGAGTTTGGCAATTGTCTTGTAGTTTAGATGGGCTAGCCTCTTGTGCCATTTGACATAATGAGAGACTGTCTCATCAGCTACAAGACACACTGGAGAACCATTGTTCTCAACCATAATGTCTAAGCTGTAGACATTTCTTTTTCTATAACCAGTCAAAATGATCTCTTGATCATTTGACCTCCTGATATGACAACCATCTTTCACAAATGAGATGTCATATCCTACATCACTCAATTGACTTATACTAATAAGGTTATGTTTCAAACCTTTAACATAGGCCACTTGAGTAATTGTAATAAAAGAGTTAGATATGTTACCAAAACCCTTGATGATTCCTTTTTCAGAACCACCAAAGGTGACTTTTGGACCATCCTTGATGGGTGTGTAGTCCTTTAGTAAACCCCTTGTTCCAGTCATATGTCTGGAACATCCACTGTCCAAGTACCATATTGGGGCATGACCACTTGGACTCACCTGCAAAACAGATTAGTGAACCTTAGAACCCAAAGAATTCTTGGGTCCTTGGTACTGGTTAGTTTGCTTCCTAATAAAGCTACCTGCAGGTTTTCCAACAGGCAGTTTGCTACTCACTTTGGCACTAGCATTGTGCCAACAGTCCATTGCAAAGTGGCCTACCTTGCCACAGCACCAACACTCAAACTTATTGTGCCTTTGCTTAGGTACAGTCTTAGCTGTTTTATCTACAGCTGACTTGTTGAGAGTTGGGGCTTTGCCCTTGGACTTGGACTTGGACTGAACAGTCCTAGCAGGTTTTGAAACCCCCAGTCCAGCTTTACCTTTTTGATGAACAAATTCATCAATTATAGGTAGAACAGACTTTGGTTTAGAAAACCTAGCAACTAAGTCTTTCTCCTTCTGAAGATTAATCTCCAAACTCTTGATTTGATCATTCTTAAATGATATAGTCCCCATCTGAATCACAGTTATGTGCTTCAGTCTGGCTATCTCATTAAGCTTTTGATCAAACAACTTCCCAAAATCAGTTGCAGCAGCTTTGAGATTAGCAATTTCCTTTGCCTGACTTTTGGCTAGGGACTTGCTCTTCTTATAAGCTTGCAACAGAACTTTATATTCATCTATCAACTGATGAATATCCTCTTCAGACTCAGATGCACTCTCATCACTTGATGATGATGAATCTGATTCTGTACTGGCACAAGAAATTGAACTAAAAGAACAATGTTGTACCTTACTAGGTCCTAGCTGCTCCAGGATTTTGTCACTTTTTGTCAATGCCATCAATCCTTGGCACTGACTGTCCTCTTGTTCATATATAGAGTTCATGATCTGGATGAACTCTTCTTCTTCTTCCTCAGCAAACAGTCCTATATATGCTTCTGCATCTGACTCAGTTTCTGATGAAGATAAGTCTGACAGGCACTTATCCTTTTTGGCAACAAATGACTTTTCCTTCTTGCCCTTGAATGGAGTCTTTTTCTTATCACTAGACTCCTTCCTTTTTTCTGGACAATCTGCAACAACATGGCCTTGTCTATTACAGCAATAGCATACAATTTTTGATAGTGTTGCTTTGCTAGACTTGGACTTTTTCCTGTCTTTCTTTAAAGACTTTTTATTCTGATAATAGTCTTCTTTTCCCTGTGAAGTAGATGGCCTTGTCCTCTACTATTTCTTCTTTAAGAACTTCTGGAAATGTCTTGTAAAGGCAGCAAAGTGCTCATCACTTTCACTGCTTTCAGACTTTCTACTTGCTGACTCATCTGACTCAGTTTCAGCAACCTTTGGAGGTGGAGTTGGTGACTTACTCCTGTACTTTCTGGGGGCTTCTGTTTTGAAGGCCACTATCCTTTCTTTATGTTCACTTCTTGTTGATTTCTCCTCTTCTTTCCTCACCATTAACTGCATTTCATAGGACAGCAGTTTGCCAAACAGTGTTGGTGGAGGAATTTCTGCCAACTTTGTCATTTCCCTAATGGCACAGATCTTGGTGTCACAATCTTTTGTTAGGGACCTTAGAAACTTATCATTAAGTTCATAATTACTGAACTCTCTGCCATAGGATATAAGCTCATTCACAATCCTATAGAACTTTTTATAGCATTCAGTTATGCTGTCAGATTTACCTTGTCTAAAACTTTCATATTCTTGGTTGAGCAAGGATTTTCTGTCTTGCCTCACTTCTTCAGAACCCTCCATATACACTATCAAGGTATCCCACATCTCCTTAGATGTCTTGTAGTGTATCAAATTCTGAAAAGTTGCATCATCTATGGCACTCACTATGATGTTCTGAGCCCTCTTATCCATTGTTGCTAGAACAATCTCATCATTTGTCATTTCAGAGAAATCCTTTGGTGTTCTCTGATTTGCATCTAAGACTGATACCTTCATGGGCACATATGGCCCTTCTTTCACTGTGATATAAATCCTAGGGTATGAGGCTTCCATAAACAGTCTCACCCTTTCCTTCCAGATACCAAAGATCTCTTTTCTACATATGGGTAACTTCATGGATCCCAATTCCTTGTGATTCTCAGTGGAACTCATGGTTCTTGATTTTCTTGATTCTGTAATTGACTTAGACTGAATCTGCCAACAGGATCTACTCAGACAGTTATGTCCCTTTTTGAGTAACCTGGCTCTGATACCACTTGAAAGATATTGTACCTAAACACCTAGAGGGGGGGGTGAATAGGTGACTTGAATCTTTTTAACTTTTTAAGGCAGAATACAGAATCTAACACAGAATTCTATCTACTTTATCACAGCACACATTCAGCAATCACAGAATTCCACAGCACACAGTAGACACACAGCGGTTTATATATAAACCGTTGTTTATTCTACCCTGAAGAATATACAGTGATTTATATATAAACCTCTGTTTATTCTACCATGAAGAATAGACAGCGGTTTATATATAAACCGTTGTCTATTCTACCCTGAAGAATAGACATCGGTTTATATATAAACTTTTGTCTATACTCGAATAGACAGCGATTTATATAAACCGTTGTCTATTCTACATGGCGAAATCGTGTCGAGTGTCCAGTACATCCAACGCAGTCAAGCTCCATCTCTAACAGTTTACAATGGACTTTAAACATCATGACACGACACTAATAAAATGTCTATAGTGGACTTTAGACATTTGCTGATTAAAATTTTGGAGGTGCACAATTTTTAATTTTACCCTACCAATTTATATTTTTGATCTATAAATATAACACCTCATAGATGTGCACAAAAAAGGGGGTGCCAGTGTCCCTTTGGCCCCCCTTTAATTCCGCCCCTGCTTGTCTAGAGACACGGTTGAACCCATTGGAGTCCTCATAGAGGATGAGCTCTCCATTCCGAATTTCTTAAGAAGCTCCTTGGTGAACTTCATCTGAGAGATGAAAATTCCATCTTCTGATTGCTTCACCTGAAGTTCTAAGAAATAGTTCAGCTCACCCATACTGCTCATTTCAAACTTTCCTTGCATAAGTTTGGAAAATTTTTTTGCAATGGTTGTCTTCTGTAGAGCCAAATATGATGTCGTCGTCATAGATTTGCACTAGCAGAATCTTGCCTTTAACTTCCCTAAGAAAAATGTCTTATCTATCTTTCCCCTTGTGAACTTGTTATTAAGAAGAAAGCTAGACAACATCTCATACCAAGCTCGGGGAGCTTGCTTTAAACCGTTTAAAGCTTTATTTAAAAAATAAACATGTTCAGGGAATTGAGAATTGACAAAACCTGAGGGTTGCGCTACGTATACTTCCTCTTTCAGATTCTCGTTGAGGAATGTTGAGTTCATGTCCATTTGGTAGACAGTGAAGCCTTTGAGGGCAACATACACAAGAAATAACCTAATCGCCTTGAGCCGAGCCACTGGAGCAAATGTCTAGTCGAAGTTGATCCCCTCTTCGTGTTTGTATCCTTGTGCAACAAGCCTGGCTTTGTTCTTAATAATTACTCCGTGTTCATCCAGCTTGTTTCTGAATATCCATTTGGTGTTGATCACGTTCTGTCTCTTTGGTCTGGGTACCAGCTCCCAGACTTTGCACGTTCAAAATGGTTGAGCTCCTCTTGCATTGTCATGATCCAAGAGGCATCTTTGTTTGCCTCTTTGAATTTCTTCGGCTCAACCTGAGACAGAAAGCTGAGATGTAAAGCTTCATTAGTTGTACCTCTTCTGGTTCTAACATTATCGTCTGGCTCTCTGATGATCAGATCAGCTGGATGATTTCTTAGGTGTCTGAACCCTAGATTCTGTGCTCTCCCTCCAGCAGGCTCTACAATATCTACTACCGCCTCTATAGGTTGAGGCAATTCTTCCTCTAGGGGTTCTTCATCCACCATGCCTGAATCGACGAGCTTGACTGAGCTTGGAGCTTCTTCCTTGACAACTTCATCCAAACTAAGTTCCTCTAACCCAGTACCTGCATCTGCACTAATAACACTAGACGAGCTGCTATGAAGCAAACTATTCTCATCAAATACAACATTTATCTACTCTTCTACCACCAGAGTTTTCTTGTTGAAAATCCTATATGTCTTACTATGGCTATTATGTCCTACAAAATAACTTCAAAACACTTTTCACTAAACTTTATGCGGTAATACTTCCCATTATTAACTACGAAGCATTTACTTCTAAAGATTTTAAAATAGGACACAATCGATTTTCTGCCCTTCAATATCTCATAAGGGGTCTTACAATAGTTTTTGTTGATGAGTGCTTTGTTTTGCACTTGACAAGCCGTGTTGACTGCTTCAGCCCAGAAGTACTCCGAAAGTGAAGCGTCGTTCAACATGTTTGTACATGCTTCAATTAACATTCTATTCCTTCTCTCAACAACTCCATTTTGCCGTGGAGTGCACGGGGAGGAAAACTCCTAAAAGATACCTTGGCTTTCATAGAATTTTGTCATGACACCAGACTCAAACTCTGTTCCGTGGTCACTTCTGATTTTGTCGTGAATTCGTTCTGAATTTGCCGGACAAAATTAGTGAAAGAATCAAAGGTGTCTTACTTGTGTTTCAGAAAGAACACCCAAGTGAAACGCGAGTAGTCATCAACAATTACTAACATATAGACCTTACCTCCTAAGCTGTGAATAGGCATAGGACCAAATAAGTCCATATGATGCAAATATAAGCTTCGTGAAGAATCTTTCTCACCAATACCCTTGAAGGTAGCCTGTGTCTGCTTACCCATTTGACAGGAGTTACATGAACTTTCTTTAAGGCACTTAATGATGGGGGCATCACACACTAAGTTGTGAGAAAATTGCATATTTAAGGTTTTGAAATTAATATGTGTTAATCTCTTGTGTCATTGGTCACAGAGAGATGCACTATCTTTGGCAATAAAATACACTGGTGTAGAATTGTCTAAGCAAAGGAAATTTAAATAGAAAATATTTCTGCACTGAGTGCATGTTAAGACCGTCTCCAAATTTTAAGGTGACTTTATCAAATACTTGTCCTTGCAGAACTCAAAGATGTAGCCTTTGTTACATAGTTGACTTATGATTATAAAATTATGGTGTAATCCTTCAACATAAGCCACGTCTATGAAAGAGATTACGTCGTTGGAAATCATACCATAACCTTTTGTTGTTCCCCTGTCTGAACCTCCAAAGATGACTTTTGGTCCATCTTTGACCGGGGTATAGTCACACAAAAGGCTTCTTGTCTCGGTCATGTGTCGAGAGCATCCACTGTCCAAATACCAGATCAGAGTTCTATTGGCCTTTGGACATTCCTGCAAAAACAGATCATTTTACCTTAGGAACCCAAACGTATTTGGGTCCTTGGTTCCTGGTCAGCTTACCACCACTAGGAACATTAACTTTATGCGTGGTATGTCTCGCATAGGTAACCCGTGGGGTTACAAAGTTAGCGGGGTTGTACCAACAATCGGCGCCAAAGTGACCAACTTTGTCGCAACACAAACAGTCAAACCTATTGTACCTTCTCGGGTACTCCTGCTTTACCTTTTGAAACTTAGGTCTAGTAGAGACATCGTACTTTTAGGTGGAGTCCTCATGATTACAGCATACACAAGGTTTCTGCATCTTTTTTTCCTGTTGTACAATGAGCTTGGCTTTAGGTGCCTTCTTAATGTTATGACCATGAACATATGGACCATACTTTTTCAACTTTATTTTTTCGTAAGGTGCTTTGAACACACTTTCACCATAGTTCTGAGGACGAGTCCATCCTTGATAGCGTGACTTAGGCTCTATATGAGTAGATCGAGTATAGTGCTCATAGGACGACTCAAAATCAAACTTGTTCGTTGGGAAGATTGCCTTCTTAAACGAGGTTTGACCAAGAGGGGCCTTCCCTTTCTCTTTGGCAGAGGCTTTCTTAGCAGTCTTACCTTTTTAAACCTGGTGGCCAAAACCACTACCCTTCTTCGGAGCGGAAAACTCATCGATGAGAAGGAGAATAGTCTTAGGTTTGGAGTAACTCTCAACCAGTTTTCTCTCCACCGAGAGCTTTTCTTCGAACTCATCAAGATACTTTTCCTTCAGATTTAATGTCTCAGCAAAGCCCTTGAGTTACTCTTTCAAGCAGCGGACTTCATCTCTGAGGGGAAGTAATTTTGCAATTTCCTCTTTCAAATTTGTTTTCACTGCCTTGAGAGAGGCAATCTCTTTTAACTTCTTTTTGACTACCTTACGACATTTGTCAAAAGCCTTTAAAATGTTCTCGTGTTGAACTATAAACTCAGAATCACCTTCCTCTTCAGAAGAGTAGCCATCATGACCATTCGAGGACGTTTTAGATTCAGACAGTATCGTTTGGGAGTTTACCTTCCCGCGATACTCAGAGTCACCAATGTGTGAACAGAAAAGAGCAGACCGAAAATTTGGAGTAATGTAAACTTTATTATCCAAAAAGGTATCTATTACAAAGGTATAGCCTCCCTTTTATAGAATGGAGGAGATGAGAGAGAATACAATTAAGCAATGTGGGACTAAAAATTACAGGTGTAAGCGGTTTAACATAAAGACAAGCCGAACAGGTCGCGCGGTTAGATGAATAGGCTAACCGCCCGGGCACCACAAGAGACAGGGAATAGGCCGCCATAGGAGACCTCCAGACCGCCCGGTCTCTAAGACACCCGAGACAAACCATCAGACCGCCCAGATAACCACAGCCACAGTACAACCATCAAACTGCAGGAGAGAGATCGATAGACCGCATGGTCTCTAAACCGTCAGAATCAGACCGACAGACCGCCCGGTCTCCATACAGCAACACTCCCCCTCAAGCTGGAGCATATATGTTGATCATGCCCAGCTTGTCACAAATGTGAAGAAAGGATGCGGACACCGGCTTGGTGAAAATATCTGCCAGCTCTTTATCGGAGGTGACGAAAGGAGTACAAATTTGTTTCTTCAAAATCTCTTCCCGAATAAAGTGGCAGTCGACTTCAATGTACTTTGTTCTCTCATGGAAGACCGGATTTCAGGAGATGTATATAGCGGCCTCGTTGTCACAAAACATAGGTGAGGATGATTTTAGACCTCTCCTAAGTCAAGCATGATAGCCCGTAACCACTTCAGTTCACATGTGGTCGACGTCATACTTCGATATTCTACTTCGGTGCTGGACCTAGAGACGACAGACTGTTTCTTGCTCTTCCAGCTCACAAGATTTCCTCCCACAAAGGTGCAAAAGCCTGACGTTGACTTGCGGTCTCCTTTATCATCAGCATAGCTTGAGTCAGAGTAAGCTTCAATCCTCAAATGTCCATTCTTCTGAAAGAGAAGTCCTTTCCCAGGAGCTGATTTAATATACTCCAATATCCTCATATCAGACTGTAGATGGCACTCCCTAGGAGCTTGCATGAATTGGCTAACCTTACCTACATCATAAGCAATGTCGGGTCTGGTCACAGTGAGATATATGAGTTTACCAACCAGACGTCTGTACCTCGTAACATCAAAAAGAAGAGGAGAGTCATCCATCCAGGTTTTATCTTCTCTAGTCGCCATGGGACATCGGGCAGGTTTAGCCCTAGTCAACCCTGCCTATTTTAACAAGTCAAGAGCGTACTTCCGTTGGGAGAAGATAAGAGAATCGGGCTTCCGATCAATTTCTATCCCCAGAAAGTATTTTAGAGAGCCCATATCCTTTGTAACCAGGTGTTGCCGAAGATGCTTCTTTGTCAGGATTATCCCAGCTTGGTCATCTCCAGTAAAAAGAATATCATCCACATATACTGCAAGCACCACTAGACCCAGAGAAGTTTTACAAGTAAATAGGGAGAGATCAGCAGAACTTCTCATAAAACCTATGGCTGCCATAATCCCGCTAAACTTGTCAAACCAAGCGCGAGGACTTTGCTTTAGGACATAGATAACCTTCTTGAGCCGGCAAACCTGTGTCTCCCCATGAGCAACACACCTTGGAGGTTGCTCCACGTAAACATCTTCCTGAAGATCCCCATAAAGAAAGACATTCTTAACATTCAGCTGTGAAATGGGCAAATCCATGTTGACAGCGACAAAGAGAAGGACCCTAATAGTGCTGAGACGAGCAACTGGAGAGAAGGTGTCAAATTAATCAATGTCATAAGTTTGGGTAAAACCCTTGGCAACAAGCCGAGCCTTGTAACGATCCACACTGTCATCGGGGAGGAACTTCACCACAAAGACCCAGCGACAGCCAACAACATCTGTGCCGAAAGGAGGAGGAACTAGGGTCCAGGTACCCCGTTCAGTGAGAGTAGCAATCTCCTCATCCATGACAGCTTTCCAATGAGGAAGAGTAAGGGCCTCCTGGTAGGAACGGGGGGTGGCAGTGGCCGAGATAGCCAGTGCAAAAGCTCTGCGAGAAGGGGTAAGACGATCATAAGAAATAACTACAGCAAGCGGGTGTTGGGTACATGCCCGAACCCCTTTGCGAATAGCAATGGGGATATCCAGGTCAGCGAGTTCCTCAGTATCCGGAGCATCCATGGTGGAGAGAGCTGGCCAGGGAGTAGAGAGAGACGACTGTGGAGAGGAGGGAGATAGCGCGAGAGGAGGACAGGGCAGAGGAGAGGGTGGAGAGGGTGGAGATGGTGGAGGTGGTGGAACTTCAGTAGGAGCAGAGGTAATGGATGGGTTGGTATGAGAAGTAGGATCAGCATAAGTAGAGGAGGAAGCAGGAGAGAAGTAAGTTGCATTTTCAAAGAAGGTGACATCCGCAGAGACAAACTGCTTGCGGGTAACGGGGTCAAAGCAACAATAACCTTTTTGAGTGGTAGAGTACCCTAAAAAGACACATTTAGTGGCCCGTGGTAAGAGTTTGTCACGGGTGGCAGCAGGAGAGTGCACAAAGGCGGTGCACCCAAAGATGTGCAGAGTAAGAGGAAATGGATTCTTGTTTGGATAAAAAATGGAGAACAGGGTGGCACCGTGGAGAACTGTGGAGGGAATGCGATTGATGAGATAACATGAGAGGAGTACAGCATAGCCCCAATAGGAGCGAGGAACATGCATTTGGGTCAGCAGAGTGCGAGCGACATCGAGGAGGTGACGGTTTTTGCATTCTACAACCCCATTTTGTTGTGAGGTGTAGACACAACTAGTTTGATGAATAACACCATGGTGCATACAGAAAGAAGAGAAATCATGGCTAAGATACTCCTTAGCATTGTCAGAATGAAGGATTTTAATAGACGTATCAAACTGAGTCTTAATCATAGAATAAAACGATGTCCAGACAGAGAACAGTTCGGAGCGATCCTTTAGAAGATACACCCACGTACACCGAGAGAAATCATTAATAAAGATGACAAAATATGAACTACCCCGACCGATGGTGCGGGTAGGAACAGGACCCCAGACGTCAGAGTGAACGAGGTCGAATGGATGGGAAGAGCCACGACTTTGCGTTGGTGGGAAGGACGAGCGGTGATGCTTACCGAGCTGACATGCATCACAGTTTAGAGGATGATGAGGAGGAGGGAGGTGGGGCAGAAGCTGGCACAGAATCTTGGGAGGAGCATGTCCAAGGCGAAGATGTCATTGGAGAAGATCTGTGGAGGAGGAGGAGAAAGCGGATAGAGCAGGAACGTTGTCGAGGAAGTAGAGGTCGCCGCTCTCAGTCCCAGTAGCAATCGTCCATTGGGAGTCCGGATCCTGAAAAGAACAAGAAGTAGGAGTGAATGTGACGAAACACCATAGTTGCTTGCATAAAGAAGTAACTGATAATAAATTGCAAGAGAACTTGGGTATATAGAGGGTATCTGCCAGGTGAAGAGACGGAGTGACTTGAACCACTCCAGTCACATTGACCGGTGAGGAAGAGCCATCCACAACGAAGACTGGAGGAAACCGATCATGTGTTTCTAGAAGAGAAAAACGCTGAGGATTGCTTGTCATATGATTGGTAGCACCAGAGTCAATCAACCATCTGTCGTGAGTAACAACGTGGGCACTACTAGAAGATGTGACCACTGAGGCGGACTGCGTGGAGGAGGTGGAGGTCATAGAAGAGAGAGGTTGTGCGATCAAATAGGAGGCCGCGCGATCAAACAAGAGGAAGAGAGAAAAAGGTCGCGACGACAAGGGCAGAAACCCCAAGCCGGGCGAACAACAAAGCAGAGGGAACGAAGCCGCACGGCTAGAGAGAAGGCCGCGCGAATAGGAGAGAGAAGACCACGCGAACTAGGAGGAGTTCGCGAGAAAGGCGAACAGGTCATGCAAACAGAGCAGAGACCGCACGAACAAAAACTGACCGCGCGAATAAAGGGAGATCGCGGGGAGAGAAGAGGCAAAGAAACCGCGAAAACAGGTCGCGGGGACAAAGAAAGAAGGAGACAGGTCGCGCACACAAAGGGCAGCGACTAAGAGGAGGCAAGTCGCAACCAAGTCGCGCGAAGGAAACAAGGCGCAAACAAGTCGCGAGAAGAAGGAGAAAGCCGCGCAGACAGGGCACGCAGAAAGAGGAAGCTCACAGAATCAGGAGGAAAATATCGGTGCCTCTGATACCATGTGTGAACAGAAAAGAATAGACCAAAAATTTGGAGTAATGTAAATTTTATTATCCAAAAAAGCTATCTATTACAAAGGTATAGCCTCTCTTTTATAAAATGGAGGAGATGAGAGAGAATACAATTAAGCAATGTGGGACTAAAAATTACAGGTGTAAGCGGTTTAACATAAAAACAAGCCGAACAGGCCGCGCGGTTAGACGAATAGGCTAACCGCCTGACCACCACAAGAGACAGGGAACAGGCCGCCATAGGAGATCGCCAGACCGCCCGGTCTCTAAGCCACCTGAGACAAACCATCAGACCGCCCGGATAACCACAGCCGCAGTCCAGCCATCAAACCGCAGGAGAGAGACCGACAGACCGCGCGGTCTTTAAACCGCCAGAATCAGACCGCCAGACCACCCGGTCTCCATACAGCAACAACCAACTTCCTCATCTGAATGAGCCATGAGCCCGAAGTAGGTTTCTTCGTTCTCAGATCTCGACTCACTAGAGTCACTATCACTGAGAGTCTTTGGCTTTTTGGCGACGAAGCTCTTTTCTTCTTTCTTCTTCCCTTTGAAGGATCTTTTCTCGTCCTTCCTGGAGCTATCCTTCTTATACGGACACTCCGCAATCATGCGACCTGATTTATTACAGTGGTAGCAAACAACATTAGAGGAAAACTATTTGTTCGGTTTGGATTTATACTTGTCCTCCTTGTTGTAGCTTTTCTTAGTACGATCACCGTCACGATGTGATCTTCTGGAATCTGAAGACAATGACTTATTTTTCATTTATCTCCTCTTGCTGAGCAGCTTCTTGAACTGTTTGGAGAGGAGGGAAAATTCTCCATCTGATAGCTCGGAGCCAGACGTGCTAGGCTCAGAGACTTCATGAGTGTCAGGAGCTCGTATGAAAGTGAAGGGATAAATCTAACTTTACACTAGAGGGGGGGTGAATAGTGTATATTAAAACTTTGATTTATTTTTATAGCGAATTTAAAAATTAATGATATATATATATATAAAGAAAAATCATAGCGCATAAATAGAAAGAATAACAAACACAGACGACACAAAGATTTTATAGTAGTTCCCCAATAAATCTGGGTACGTCTACTCTTTTACCACCCTAGTAGAAATCCACTACAGGTTTTTGATCAAGTGCCCTGCCACCACAAGATCTATTTTCTAAGGGAGATCAAGCAACCCTTTGAGCTTTTAACCAGGTGCCCAAAAACCAAGTTTAAGTCTTTTGATCAGGTGACTTAGGAACCAAGAGTTAACTTTTGAAAGGAGTTAAAAACCATGTACACAGTTTAGAAATAAACTATAAGAAATGATGTTGTCTTCTCTGTCAAGAATCTCTAAGAAGACTAGTGGATGATGATGCAAAAAAACTCCCCCTGATTTGAGTAGATATTTGTGATCAGGAGGGGAATCTTTTCTTCATGGTGTAGGCCTTTGTTTTTGATTGATTGAAGATTTTGCACTAGAAGACTCTGAAGCAGAATATCTGTATCTGTATATGTGTTGATCTATATTGATCTTGTATGTATATTAGTCAGTGTCTCTAAGTCAGTAACCCCTTTGAAGCAACAATCTTCTGAATATATAATGTTTGAGAAGAATTCAAACATTTGAATTAAAACCATTTTGAAACGCCTGAAGAATCTCTGAGAATTGTAACTGCACTAGGAATTAATTAGAATTAAAACTCTGTGATAAATCCATATTTAATGCTGCCTTAAACGGCTATATTCATTTAGAATATTTAACATTAAATATCAGAGTTGTAACTGACATAAATTAATCTTTTGAAATCATTCTGCCTTATGAAAATAGAAACTGCCTGAACGTCGAACACAATGAGGAATTCGTCGAACTGAGCCTGGAGTTCGTCGAACTGAATCTTCTCTTTTGTCGATCTGAGCTCCGAGTTCATCGAATTGAGCTTTTGAGTTGAGATCAGAGTTCGTCGAACGGAGCTCAGCTTTTATCGATCTAAACTCAGAGTTAGAAATCTGAGTTCGTCGAACTGAGCTCGTTGTTTGTCGAACTGAGCTCGACGTTCGTCGATCTGAATTCTGCGTTTGTCGAACTGAACTACTCTGGATTCCTTCTGAAGTAACAATCCTGGAAATAATCCTATGACCCTAGTCTATTCAAGTTGGGTCAAACTAATCATCCTAAACAAATAATAGTGATCCTAGCCCAAATCTGTAAAAGGGTGTTCCAACATCGTGTCCTTATAGGTGACACATCTTTAGATTTTCTCAAACCATTCACCTTCAGGGCCACAGACTTTTCTCTGCTAGAAGTTCTGTTGTTCTGCTCCTCCTTCTTACGTGTATTCATTTGAAGCACATATGAGAGCAGCTTTCCAAACACGTTCTGAGGGTCTATCTCCGGCAACTTCCCAAACTCTCTAATGACAACAACTTTTGTGTCCCAGTCCTTTGTCAGGGATTTAAGTAATTTGTCGTTCAATTCTCCATAGGTGAAGATGCACCCGTAATTCCTGAGATCGTTCACTATCTTGAAGAATTTCTTGAAGCTGTCAGCTATAGAGTCATTGGCACCATGCTTAAAGGCTTCGTACTCTTGGTTCAACAACGATCTGTGATCGTCTCTCACTTCTTCAGTACCTTCCATCAGGACAACAAAACAATCTCGCATCTCTTTGGCAAATTTATAGTGGAATAAGTTCTGGAGCATTGAATCGTTCACTGCACTTGCTATGATATTATTTACCTTCTTGTCTAGGGATACTAAGGCAATCTCATCCTTCATGAGATCCATCATCTTCTTGGGAATCATGATCGCTAGATTTATCGTTGAAGCCTGTGTAGGGATATGTGGTCCTTCTTCCACTATTTGAAAAATCCTCGGATCAGCAGCTTCCAGGTAGAACCGTACACGTTCTTTCCACATGGTAAAGTTTTCCTTTGTACACACTGGTAGCTTCATAGATGACATGTCTTTGCTTCGATCCATGATGAATATGCAGAATCTCTTAATGCTAGATTAGGGATCTTGATCAATGTGTTAACCTTATCGACCAAAACCTGCCTCTGATACCAATTGAAAGTATCTAGCGTCTACCTAAATCACCTAGAGGGGCGTGAATAGGTGATGTTTGCGTCTATTTGCGGAATAAAAATTATCTTAAATAACAAACACACAAACGCAAAGATTTTATAGTGGTTCCCAAAGTTGGGTACGTCCACTGTCCCGCCTTGCCTATCTCCCACGAAGGGCAGAATTTGGCTACTTCACCAAACTCAGATTTTGTCAAATCTTACACATCAGAGTCGCAACTCCTATACCTCAGAGATGATGCTCCTATAACTCGGAGAACAAACTCTCCTATAACGCGATCCGCAAATCAGATCTACTCTCTCGATCCACAAACGGAACTACAACTCTCAGAGAAAAATCTCCTACAATATTTAAAATGATATTACAAAATAACACACGATTACAAGTCTTGATCCGACGTTCTTGAAAGGTTGAACTTGAATCTTGGAGAACTCGAAAACTTGAAATCTTTGGATCTTGAATCTTGAACTTTGGATCTTCAACCAACTTGGACTAGAGTAGAATAGACCTTGAGAGAAGAAATGAGAAGATGTCGTAGAAGAAGATTGCTCGATGTCGCGACCGATCAAAAGGATTTCGCGAAACGCGTATGTGGCGGCCGACGTGATCTATTTCGAGAAGTTCTTGAAATTCGAAATTCATAATTAGGGTTAGATTCTTGATTTCAAAATTCACCCTATCATATATATAGGAAGATTCGAAATAACGGCTATAAAAGATTTCCAAAAACGAACCCTAGCTTTTACTGTGCATGGTCGACGAAATCCGAAGTTGGGTATTGTATCCACAATTACCTGGATTTGAGGAAGCCACCTGTCAAGCTAAGATGAATTCACAATGTATTTGATAAAATATTTCAAAGTTGTGCTTGCAGTTATTCCACGCTAAGTGCACACCAATGTCAGGGTGCAGTAGGTCAATATACACGGGTCTGCACGACGTAATCCCTCGTTGAGCAGATTAGTGTGTTGGCCTACGTGTACTCTCTCTATTGGAGTGCACTTACTTTCAAGTACAGGGTTGTGTTTATGCAAGAGCAGACAAGGAGCAAGGATGAGTCAAAGAGCAGCTCAGAGGCGTAAGACGAAAAATCATCTAAGTAAGAATCGACGAGAATCACCAAGTGATTCTCGCCGAATCGTCGAGAATCACTGGCTGATTCTCGCCGGCTAAATCAGAGTGCAATCAAGTCAAATTCGACGAGAATCACTTGGTGATTCTGGACGAATCGTCGAGAATCAATTTGTGATTCTCGCCGAATCGTCGAGAATCACCCTTGATTCTCGACGATTCGACGAGAATCACAGGTGATTCTCGCCGATTTTGACTTGGGCGATTTTCTGGAACTCCCTGAACCGGACTCTGTCGCTGGCACTGCTTTGAACCGGAGTTAGGGTTTCTTCTGGTGGGACCCACAACAGTCATCTTGAAGTTGTCTACAGTATAAATATAAGCGTATTTTTGTACAGTAGATGAGCGAAGAAGATTTGAAAAAGAGGAGCCGCGACGTGACCTAGATCGCGATTTCCGCCGCCGCCGCCGTCGCCGCTCGAGAGAGTTGATCGCCGGTCTTGATCGAGGTTTCTTCCAGATCTCCGGTCGACAGAAGCTTAGCCAAGCTTAGAGTCTCACGCGTCTAACCGGAGATCTCTTGTCTCTTGATTTGTTGATCGGGAAAATCTTCCCCGTCCGAATCGATCGAGACGACTGATCCTAGTGTGACCGTTGGTAGACCTAGCTAGCTTCGCTACGAAGTCTGGATCTCCAAAGTACAGCAGTCGCACATCGTTGTCGACGCCGATCCCGTGAACCTAGCCGCCGCCCATCTTGCCGCCGTCGGTTCCGGGGAGATTCTCTCCAAGAGAGATCTAGGGTTGTGGACTCTTCGTGGACTTCAAGAACACGTCGTCAACGAAGAGGGACACCTTAGTCTCCAAACGTAGTTTGTATCTCTTGTACATTCTAGTTTTACTTTTGTTGTAAAGGAACGTTGGTTCCTAGTTGTAAGGGTTGGGTGCAATCCGTGTTGTGGGAGTGTTGACTCCTACGTGTGGAAGGGTTCCTTCCGATAGTGCAAGGATTGGATTTCAATCCTGTTGGTGAAGTGACTGAATCGTCCCTTGTTGGGAGATAGGTCGAAGGGGGAAAGTGGATGTACCCAAATCGGGGAACCACTATAAATAGCTTGTGTACTCTGTTTGCTGTGTTGTTTTATTTTCGTGTGCGGGTACAATTTAAATTCCGCAAAAACACTGCACGTCACCTATTCCCCCCCCATAGGTGAAGATAGTTGACACTAGGTGGACTTTCAAGTGGTATCAGAGGCAGGTTACTCATCAAAAAGGTTTACACCTTGAGTAGAATCCTGCCACAGTGTCAGAAGCATGGAGCTGGATCATGAGATATCGCCACTAAGACTTCCCACATGCACAAAGGAGTATTATCCCGTCTGGAGGATGAGAGTGTCGTATCACTTGGAGGCTATCGATCCTCGAGCATCTTTCATCCTGGAAGAGGGTCCTTTTATTCCTATGAAGACCTCCGGCTCTGGAAAGAATATCCAAGTGCCCAAGTGCATTGCTGAGATGTCGGAGACGGAACTTTCATTATTTAATCTGGACAAGAGGATTCGTCAGATTATCATGGATATCTGGTCTGGACCTTCTTGCTCTAGATTGGAAAAATGTGAGACGGCCAAATCTATGTGGGTGATGATCTCAGAGCTGATGGGGGGATCAGAGAAAGCTGGAATCTGCTGTCAACTAGAGGATGAAGCCTATGTGGGGGTCCTCGCCTCTGAAGATGAAGGCAAGGATCAATCGGACAGCATCAGAGCTCCAGTGTCCGTGTCAGAGACTGAAGAGGCCAGTGAGGAAAGCAGCTCTGATAAGGATGACACAACGGTCACTGGCTCTAATGACAATAACACTGAAGAGCAGGTAACTTCTTCATCCTGCCCCGTCTCTCTTGAAGTTTCTGAAGACAGGAACTGTGTCCCTTCAGAAAATTCTGATTCCCTGAAGAGAGCCCTTCAGAAAAGCAACCTGCTTGTTGAAGAACAAGCTCAGGAGATTGCACGGCTGAAGATCTTGTTGGTTCTCCAATTGGCATCCAACAAGGTCAAGGACTCTAAAATCTCTAATCTAGAGAGTAGTCTAGAGACTGAGAAAAGGATAGTATCAAACTTTTCCAAGGTTGATGCTATGAAGAGAAAGGAAGAAAACGGGTGGATCTCCCGAATTATCAATTCGTGGAGAAATGGGGAAACGGTATTCCGACCTCCCACTCCAAGCAGGAAGGGTACTCATCATGCCTTCAGGTATGACCACAAGAATAATCATGGTCACTGCAAGGGTGATCTGTCCTCATGTGGAGACACCCATAGTGCGAGGGCTGTCATGGCCACCCATGAGAGAATACCTAAGGCTCATTATGAGCCCTTTGTATTCTCGGCCACTGCCCCTACTCGGCATGAATCGGCTGGTATCAGCTCTCAGAACTCTTCTCTCCACCCAAGGACACAGGAAAGGGGGGGGGGTTAGAAGTCATGCTGTAAGTTCTCATGGGGCCTCAGGAAGGGGGCTGTCTGAAAGGAAGGCACCACCTCCCAGACCTCGTGACGCTCGTTGCATGCATTCATTCCACCCTTCCACATGTCACGGTGGAAGAGGCAGTTCTGGGAGCAGATCCAGATCTATCCCGTTTGGACCTAGGCTCATGACTACCTCAGTCACTAGATCAGGTCAGAAATGGAGATACAACATTCACGAGTGTTGGTGCTGTGGCAAGGTGAGACACTTTGCCATAGACTGTTGGCACAACCCCTCTGTGTCAAGGGCAAGGGCCTATCCACATCTCCAGGGCAGAGGTAGTCTTCCTGTCAGGATTTCTGAAGGAAGGCAGTCGAGTGTTTATGCTAACAAGAACCTAGGACCCAATATGTATTGGGTTCCTAAGGTAAAGTAACTCTCTTTTGCAGGGTAGTCTAGGTTCCCATAAATATAATGGGAACTAGACAGTAGATGTTTCAAGACTGAATTGGAACATGCATCTGGAATAACAACAGTGATATCTATATGGGCATACTCACATCGAGCACCTGGTATGTTTTAGTCAGAGAGGCTAAATGCTAACTCTCATAATCCCAGGTATTTCTCATCAGCTTCAAGACTTGAGTCATTTTCTATCGACATTTACATATATATATATATCTTTATATACATATATATATACATATATGTGTGCACATCTAAGGACAGGTTAACACGGTGAATATAAACCTTAGATACATCATTAAAGAGTTATCGGGAATTCCACTAGTAGATTCGAGAACTAACATCTACAGGCGTAAATTAGTTCACTGAAAACTAACGAAGATACGTCTTTGGAAATCTCGACAACGAAGATACGTCATTGGAAATCTTGCCATCAAGAAATGTATGGAAAAGCCCGGTTCAAACCCTAAATAGATTGGCTTTAAGAAGTATTTATATATTTAGAAGATTTTTAAATTGACTTGACATCGGAAGACTTCAAAAATCCGGCATGTATCTTAACCTGTAGATTCCTGTTAAAGAATCCCTTCATTTTCGACTTAGACAAACAGAAACCCTTTAAAATCCCTTTTTAAACCCGTCGAAATCTTGCCAGTCTCCCGCCGACCCTTCATATTCCGCAGGAAATCCTTTTAAACTCGTCAATCGCCTCTTTCGTCGACAACAGCAGGAATCGACAACAGCAGGACTCTCAACGAAGGACTGTCAGCAAAGTACCCGTGATTCTTCCCCTTCCGTCGACATCACGCAAGATCTCTCACGAAGGACCCTCGCCGACTCTTCCCGATTCGCCGATCTCGCTGATTGCCTTCCGTGGATCTCTCCTCTCTCGGGTGCACCTTCTGTGGATCTCTCCTCTCCCGATCTCGCCTATTCTTCCTTTCAGGGATTTCTCTGCGGTTTCGATCAATCACAGTCGCGGGCACCTACCGGGTGTCCATCGTCTTCATCGAACTAACTCACCGTCTACGCTTTTAGGTAACCACATCCTCACCCTTACTTGGACTTTATCACTAGTGTCGCTTCCCTTTTGACTTTTGATTAAGCGTAGAGTAGGGATTCTCTCCCTAGGTTTGCAATGGCTCTAAGGACAACCGCTGGGCTGGTCACTGGATGCGAGCTGGTTCGAACAGGGTTCTCACATGCATCTGACAAATTCAGAAACATCATAATTATGCTGGAAGAGGCTGGACTCTCATTCGTGCTGGAGCACCCGTGTAAAATCTTGGACAAGGAAGTGCTGGAGTTCTTCGATACCGCCAAACTCCGAAATGAAGACTCTCTCATCAAGAGCAAGGTTGCAGGGGCAACGATCAAGATGTCTGCAAACAAGCTAATCCAATACTTGCAGCTCACTAGTTCGGAGCACGAGGACTATCTTGAGGAAGAAGACAAAATCAGGACTTTATTATTCTGTGGACTCGCTCGAGGAACTCGGTCGATAAAACGAAAGGATATGAATGAAGAAGGGAAACTTCTGTCAGACATCATTGGGAAGGTACTCATATGCAAACCGGGTTCTCATGACCACATCTCTGCGGACATGTTCAAGATCCTGGTGGCAATTGTCTGCAGAAAAGGATTCAACTGGGGGGCATTGCTTTTTGAGAAGATAAAGGACACCCTCAGATCTCCTAGCTTTGGCCGAATCATCAGTCTGTATCTCAATCAGTTGAACGGAGATAAGTACGACATGAGTAAAGGTGTTCCTCTACATTACTTGAAGAAAATGGACTCGAGTGTTTTTGACAGATGGGAGAGGCGCATTGGGCAGGCTGTCGTGGTAGAACAACAGGAAGTATCTCCAGCCGAGGACAGAACTGTGGCTGATTCCTTGGTTATCCCCAGTGAAATTCCTGATGCTTTGACTGCAGTAATTGAGGGGGAGCCTCTACCCACTGATGATAATATCGTATCTGACATCTCCCTGATAGCCAGAGATGCAGTGGCGGATATACAAGAAGAAAGTGAAGCTGTATAGAAGACTGCTGACGAAGGGTTGGAAGATGATGCTGATGAGAATGATCTCATGGATGATGAAGGTGAGGAAGATGACAATGAGGGAGAGGAAGCTTTGGAGACTCAGGATATCACTGAAGCTCCATCTGACAAGCACGCTCCTGAGATCGTTCCTGAGATCATTGGTGCAACAGTGGAGGGGGAGTCTGAGAAATCTACAGAGGCCGCAAGCATTCCCCCCTTAGAGACTGTGCTCGTGTCCAGCTCTACAGGTGCATCTGATGAAGGGCAAGGCCAAGGAGTGTCTCAGGCTCATCCACTACGAGCTGATCTAGCCAATCACACCGTGAATGTCATTCAGGGTATTGTGGATGAGCTCAAAGCATCTTTTGAGAAAGCTCAAAATAAAATGTTGAATAGAATTAAGAAATCAGAGAATCTCATGCTCAAGAATATGGTGGAGATCAATCACAAACTGGACGTGATGGAAAAGAAGTTTGAAGATAAGTATACAGCGGCCGGCCAAGCTGTCACTCTTCTTATGGACGGATTGAAAAAGAACACTGATACTCTCGCCATAGTGAATCAGAATGCTCATGTCGTAGCAAATAACATTCAAAAGTTTGATGACAATATGATAACTCTTAACACCAATCAACAAGCCTTGGTCACTGAATTCTCCAGGACTACAAAGCATATTGATGAGTCACTGCATTCTTATGCAAACTCCATTGCAGTCGAAGCCAAAAAGGGGGAGAAAGAATATATAGCTAAGATGGCTGAGCTTCGGGAAGTCATGATCAACAACTTTGAACAGTCAAACAAATATGTTTATGACAGTTGCTGGTGGATGCTCCAACAGGCGTTAGGCGTTAGTATCCCTGAAAATCCCGAAGGTACTCCTGCTCCTGAAATTAATACTACGGCTGATGAGGGAGCCAATGCTGAAGAAGCTCCTGTAAGTGAAGCTGATGTTCATAGGGCTGCTAGGGTCTCCTTCAAGGCAAAACTGATGGCAATGTTTGACCAAGGAGCCCTAGTAAAAGCCAGGGACAAGAGGAAATCGCAAGAAGGGACGTCTAAGGAAACACAAGCTGAAAAGAGAATCAGACTGAAGGAGGAGGAAGTAAGAAACGAAAAGTGGAGTCCGGTTTCAAAGAGTATCATCTTGGACACATTCTGGCTACAAGAAAAAGGAGAAATCAATCGAAACGACGTATACAGCCAGCATGAGTGGGAGCTGCACAAGACGTATGAAGCTAAACGGAACATCGTTTTTAGGACCAACACTGCGGCAGATAAAGCTCCTCCTCCCAGATATTATCCAAAGCCTAAGGAGTATGTTGAAAGGCAAAGGAAGAAGTTTTTCGCTCAGAAACTCAAGGATGACTTAGCCAAAGATAAATAGTCAGAAATTTATAGCTTGTCATTCTCTCATAACAACAATTAACGTGTATTATTATTATTGAACAATCTTGAATATATATATATATATATATATATATATATATATATATATATATATATATATATATATATATATATGAATTTATGAGTGACTCAAGTTTTGGTCTGTTTGCCTATACTCTCTTGTGCTGCATCTCTAAATTCTGTATGTTGTATATATTATCTGGTTGGTGGTATTCATCTTAGCTAGTAGGATTTTGGCTTCGTCAAATAGGGGGAGATTGTTGGGTATTGTATCCACAATTACCTGGATTTGAGGAAGCCACTTGTCAAGCTAAGATGAATTCACAATGTATTTGATAAAATATTTCAAAGTTGTGCTTGCAGTTATTTCACGCTAAGTGCACACCAATGTCAGGGTGCAGTAGGTCAATATACACGGGTCTGCATGACGTAATCCCTCGTTGAGCAGATCAGTGTGTTGGCCTACGTGTACTCTCTCTATTGGAGTGCACCTACTTTCAAGTACAGGGCTGTGTTTATGCAAGAGCAGACAAGGAGCAAGGATGAGTCAAAGAGCAGCTCAGAGGCGTAAGACGAAAAATCATCTAAGTAAGAATCGACGATAATCACCAAGTGATTCTCGCCGATTCAGCGAGAATCACCAAGTGATTCTCGCCGATTCGGCGAGAATCACTTGGTGATTCTCGTCGAATCGTCGAGAATCACTGGCTGATTCTCGCCGGCTAAATCAGAGTGCAATCAAGTCAAATTCGACGAGAATCACTTGGTGATTCTCGACGAATCGTCGAGAATCACTTTGTGATTCTCGCCGAATCGTCGAGAATCAACGGTGATTCTCGACGATTCGACGAGAATCACAAGTGATTCTCGCCGATTTTGACTTGGGCGATTTTCTGGAACTCCCTGAACCGGACTCTGTCGCTGGCACTGCTTTGAACCGGAGTTAGGGTTTCTTCTGGTGGGACCCACAACGGTCATCTTGAAGTTGTCTACAGTATAAATACAGGCGTATTTTTGTACAGTAGATGAGGGAAGAAGATTTGAAAAAGAGGAGCCGCGACGTGACCTAGATCGCGATTTCCGCCGTCGCCACCGTCGCCGCTCGAGAGAGTTGATCGCCGATCTTGATCGAGGTTTCTTCCAGATCTCCGGTCGACAGAAGCTTAGCCAAGCTTAGAGTCTCACGCATCTAACCGGAGATCTCTTGTCTCTTGATTTGTTGATCGGGAAAATCTTTCCCGTCCGAATCGATCGAGACGACTGATCCTAGTGTGACCGTTGGTAGACCTAGCTAGCTTCGCTACGAAGTTTGAATCTCCAAAGTACAACAGCCGCACATCGTTGTCGCCGCCGATCTCGTGAACCTAGCCGCCGCCCATCTTGCCGCCGCCGGTTCCGGGGAGATTCTCTCCAAGAGAGATCTAGGGTTGTGGACTCTTCGTGGACTTCAAGAACACGTCGTCAACGAAGAGGGACACCTTAGTCTCCAAACGTAGTTTGTATCTCTTGTACATTCTAGTTTTACTTTTGTTGTAAAGGAACGTTGGTTCCTAGTTGTAAGGGTTGGGTGCAACCCGTGTTGTGGGAGTGTTGACTCCTACGTGTGGAAGGGTTCCTTCCGATAGTGCAAGGATTGGATTTCAATCATGATGGTGAAGTGACCGAGTCGTCCCTTGTTGGGAGATAGGTCGAAGGGGGAAAGTGGATGTACCCAAATCGGGGAACCACTATAAATAGCTTGTGTACTCTGTTTACTGTGTTGTTTTATTTTCGTGTGCAGGTACAATTTAAATTCCGCAAAAACGCTGCACGTCACCTATTCCCCCCCATAGGTGAAGATAGTTGACACTAGGTGGACTTTCATCCGAACCAGAAGAAAAAAAAATCGGAAAGAAAAAGGACGAGTCTTTTTCGGCGAGATTCGTCGAGTATCGAACAGATACTCGCCGAATATGATGACGATATACGCCGAATATGCCTTAGACAGAATTCCAGAGTAGTCGACATACGACTCGACACACTCGACGAGTATCGCCTAGGATACTCGTCGAATTGGGCGAGTATCCCCAGGCGATACTCGGCGAATTCGGCGAGTATCGCCAATGATACTCGATGAATTTTCCTTGGCGAATTTTCTGCTTTGCTGCGAATTTTCCCTAAGTATATATGACGAATTCGACAAGTATCGGGAAACATAGAAGACGAATTTAGCGAGTATCAAGGGGATACTCGATGAATTCGATGTACAACCACATATCCGGCCGAGCGGGATCCTCCCCAAGTGGCGCGCTCGGGACATGTTATGAGCGACGTTTTGGTGCAGCCCCATTCGAGGACGTGCAAGTAGTTGTGCGTGCGTGCGGAGAATTTATATTTGAAGGCATTTTATTGGTATTGAATTAATATTATAATATATTACTATTATATTATATATTAATTTCATTATATATATATATATATATATATATATATATATATATATATATATATATATATATATATATATATATATACTTGCACATGGGGAGGCAGGAAAGGGGGGAAGTAAAGGCAGATAAACAAAACAATAAAGGCTGGAGGGGGTACGGGCATGGAGAAAGAGAAAAAGAACAAGGAAATAAAGAAGAGGAAAGAGAGAAGCAGGGAGGAGATCGGGTTTTGGGGGCTTCCTTGCTAGGGCTTCGGGAAGCCGCGGGCCTCTCTCCCTCCCTCTCCGGCCGCCGCCTCAGCGAGGAGCAGCAGCACCCCGCCCCGGCCCTCTCTTTCTCCGGCCGCCTGGAGCAGCACCCGACCCCGCCCCGGCCCTCTCTTTTTCCGACCGCCTGGAGCAGCACCCGACCCCGCCCCGGCCCTCTCTTTTTCCGGCCGCCTGGAGCAGCACCCGACCCCGCCCCTACCCTCTCTTTTTCCGGCCGCCTGGAGCAGCACCCGACCCCGTCCCGGCCCTCTCTTTCTCCGGCCGCCTGGAGAAGCACCCCACCTCGGCTCCCTTTCTCTCTCAGTTCTCTCTTCGTCGTCACCGCCTAGGGCGAAGCGAGGCCGGCCGGGAGCCCCTCTCCCGGCGCCGCCTATAGCGAGGCCGGCCGGGAGCTCCTCTCCCGGCGCCGCCTACAGCTAGGTCGACCGGGAGCTCCTCTCCCGGCGCCGTTTGGAGCTAGGCCAGTCGGTATCAGCTTCCCCGACGCCGCCTGGAGTTGTGGAGGCCGGGATCGACTTCCTCAGTGTTACTTGGGGCCGGGATCGGCCTCGTACAGTAGCGACCGGCCACTTGGAGCACGGTCAGCCATGGAGAGGCTCGGCCATGGAGGGGAAAAATCATTCAGAGCTTTCAACTCTCCCACGGTGGTCGAATCCGGGCACGGACAACCACTACGGATGGTAGACGTGGAGCCTCGGGCAATGGGCGCGGTTGCGGCCCCGCCAAACACGCGTCAAGGGTAACGAAATTTCTACTTGGGCAGGTGAAGCCCTCAATTTCCATATTTGCATGGAAGCCCCTCTCCACCAACGGGTGGAGGAAGGGAGCTCTCCGACGGGTTGACGTGTACGTCCCCGCAATTAACTGTGTTAGCACCCGGAAGCGTGAGTACGGGTTTAGGCATGCTGTGTGAAGCCCATCCAGACGTGTGAGCCGGATTGGTGATGTTCTGGGGATCCCGGAGAAGACTCCGAGGATGTTGTATATTTTCCATTTGCAGGGAATGCGCACCATAGCCCCGAAAAAGGGGTATGTGCAATGTGTTTGGCCAGCTTATGTTAACCAGCTGGCGTTTAGCTGACCGCCGCTTGTCGAGACGTTGACGTACAGGTGTTGCAGTACCAGGCGGGGAGTAGCGGGCTTAAGCCCAAGCTTGTGCCAGCCCTCGAAGGCCTTTTTTGTTTATATTACCGGCCTGCATGCCGAAGTATGGAATTCATATTCCTGTAATATTCTTTTAATATCTGTGATGCTCTAAGGATGTGTAGCTTTCTTCTTCGTATTAGGCGGGTGGTGTTCTCGAGAACCGCTCGCCCCGTAGGGGCCCCGAGGTATAGTTGCCGGGAAGCCCCTCATGGCCTGTTGACAGCCCTTTAGGACAGCGGAATTACGCTGTTTGTAGCCCAGTTTGGGCAGCGTGTCGTGGAATTGCTCGACGAGTTTGTCCCATCAGTAGGGCGGGAGAGCAGTATTTTGTGTAGACCCAAGTAGACACATCTGAATATGAGAGAGTTGATCTCGAGATCCTCCTTAGATATTCCGGTCGGCCGAGAGCGCCCTCCGAAGGTGTCTTAGCTCAGCCTTTGGCTTGGGAGGGGAAGTGTTTGTTAGTCTTCCGGGTATGCGGTGGAGTCCTCCACGCTGAGACCTTGGGTCTGTCCCTTGTGTTCCTAATCTTGTGCCTAGATCGTTCGCTTGAGAGCAGTAGGTGCGCGGTCACCCCTCTTTTGGGACCCCGAACTCCACAGAAGCCAATTTTGGCTTCAACAGTTATGGTGTGGTTGCGGCCCCGCCAAACACGCGTCAAGGGTAACGAAATTTCTACTTGGGTAGGTGAAGCCCTCAATTTCCATATTTGCATGGAAGCCCCTCTCCACCAACGGGTGGAGGAAGGGAGCTCTCCGACGGGTTGACGTGTACGTCCCCGCAATTAACTGTGTTAGCACCCGGAAGCGTGAGTACGGGTTTAGGCATGCTGTGTGAAGCCCATCCGGACGTGTGAGCCGGATTGGTGATGTTCTGGGGATCCCGGAGAAGACTCCGAGAATGTTGTATATTTTCCATTTGCAGGGAATGCGCACCATAGCCCCGAAAAAGGGGTATGTGCAATGTGTTCAACCAGCTTATGTTAACCAACTGGCGTTTAGCTGACCGCCGCTTGTCGAGATGTTGACGTACAGGTGTTGCAGTACCAGGCGGGGAGTAGCGGGCTTAAGCCCAAGCTTGTGCCGGCCCTCGAAGGCCTTTTTTGTTTATATTGCCGGCCTGCGTGCCGAAGTATGGAATTCATATTCCTGTAATATTCTTTTAATATCTGTGATGCTCTGAGGATGTGTAGCTTTCTTCTTCGTATTAGGCGGGCGGTGTTCTCGAGAACCGCTCGCCCCGTAGGGGCCCCGAGGTATAGTTGCCGGGAAGCCCCTCATGGCTTATTGACAGCCCTTTAGGACAGCGGAATTACGCTGTTTGTAGCCCAGTTTGGGCAGCGTGTCGTGGAATTGCTCGGCGAGTTTGTGCCATCAGTAGGGCGGGTGAGCAGTATTTTGTATAGACCCAAGGAGACACATCTGAATATGAGAGAGTTGATCTCGAGATCCTCCTTAGATATTCCTGTCGGCCGAGAGCGCCCTCCGAAGGTGTCTTAGCTCAGCCTTTGGCTTGAGAGGGAAAGAGTTTGTTAGTCTTCCGGGTATGCGGTGGGTCCTCCATGCTGAGACCTTGGGTCTGTCCCTTGTGTTCCTAATCTTGTGCTTAGATCGTTCGCTTGAGGGCAGTAGGTGCGCGGTCACCCCTCTTTTGGGACCCCGAACTCCACAGAAGCCAATTTTGGCTTCAACATTCGAAGTATATGACTCACCATACTCGCCAAATTTTACTTAGGTAAAATTCTTCATTTCTGACTCCTGGTCTTTGGCCTTCCTTGATCCTTCTCCTATACTTGGGATAGAAGTACATCTCAATAGAGAGATCACACGTGAGCTAACACGATGACCAACACAATGAATGATTACATTTTATAGTCCCAGGTTTACTGACTCACTGTAACCTGACATTGATGTGTACTTAGCAAAGTAAACTTGCAAGTACATAACTAGAATACAACATCAAATACAAACTCAATTCATCTTAACTTGACTGAGCTCTTTTTCAAATCAGGGTTATTGTAGATACAATACCCAACAGTCGTCGACCCCGCCATTCTTCTCCGACGTCGTTCGTTATAGTTCGTGGGAGCACCGTCGTCCCCAAAATTTCTATTTCGGTGCCCCGCTGCTCGCCCAGTCGTGAATGAAGAAGTCAGAGGCAAAACTGTGCTTTCTCCACCGTGCCAAACCGGTTTGACTTGGACTCACTTCCCCCCGCAACTTTTGGTACCCTTGCTCCGATCTCATGAGAAGTCTACTTGAACGAAATTAACGAACTTCTAAACGTCCAAAACGACGAACTCGGTTATTGCGCGCGGAAATTCAGCCTTTGACCGCTCGGCCCTCAGGTTTCTTTTAAAAAAATCAAACCCTAAATTTTTATTTTCATTCAAGTAGTTTCTTTAATCAAAACCTGATTATTTTTCAAAACCCTAGATTTGAGCCTACATCGAGTTCTCTGAACTATCTGCCATTTCAAGAACACCTCAAATTAATGCTAAAAAATAGTTATGTTCATACTAACCTAATATTAAAAGAACCTTGAATGCATGGGTAGAAGAAACAAAACACCTTTGTCTCTGCTGCCTGCAGCGAGGGAGGGAGTACAACAGTGTGCGCGTACAAGCTGGGGAATGGCGAGGGTTTCGCCCTTCGTTTCTTGGTTTCTCAGACGAGGAAAAGACGGAAAGGGGAAGAGGCGAAAAAAGGTGGGCCCAACTTATTTAAATAGTCAACTATTTTTGGTGCGTTTAAGGGTTTGTTTGGTTAAGCTGTGGTCGTGCAGGAAGCAGTGGTGAGAAACAGTGGCCCATGAATCAGTTGTTTTGAAGTGTTAGAAAAATTTATGAAACTGTTTGAAAAACTGTATTTGCAGTGCTGTGTGAAACAATGGTGCAGAATTAAACAGTAATGAAAATTAAATAGTAATGAAAGTTAAATATGGATAGGATGATTCTTTTTAGGACGCACGTATGCGAGCTCGACTCGCGCACGAGATAAGATGATTTTTTTTGACCGATTCACGAGCGCCTCGAAAGACCCGCAATAAAAATTATTAAAAATTAAAATATTAATTTATTAATAATATGTTAATATAAAAGATCCTCATTAAGGCTTCGTTTGTTTTAGCGGTGGCTGGTCGATCCGGCGGGTGGAAACAGAGAGTTTGAACCGGAGGGAAGAGGTGACTGCTCCAAACGAAGCTTTTTGGGGCGTTTCTCAAGATGGGCTGGTGGAAACGAAGCAAACGCCGCCGGAGGTTTACCTTATTTATTTAGGGCGCTGCTATCCGCACCGCAATTTTGGCTATTCGCACCGCACTTTCTCCTAATTTTTTGTATCTTTTGAAAATACATATTGCACATGCATTTTTAGGAAACTTGTTCAACACGAAAGTTGTAGATATCGTCTAGATCTACAACTTTCGTGTTGAACACTTTTCCTAAAAATGCATGTACAAGGCATACTTGGGAAATACGTTCATGTTTTGCGGCTTTTGAAAATACACTTTGTACATACATTTTTAGGAAAAGTGTTCAACACGAAAGGTTTAGATATCGTCGAGATCTACAACTTTCGTGTTGAACACTTTTCCTAAAAATGTATGTACAAAGCGTATTTTCAAAAGACACGAAAAATTAAGAAAAAGTGTGGTACGAATAGACAAAACTGCGGTGCGGATAGCAGCACCCTTTATTTATCCTCCTTCCGGGGCGTTTGCTCAAAACGAAATTGCGAAACGCGATCCCAACCTATACATGCCCGGCCGCTGCCACTACCAGGTGTAAAAGATTCGCAGCAGCAAAGATTCGCATGTAAAAGAGCTTTAAACACGATCCCAACCTATACATGCCCGGCCGCTGCCACTACCAGGTGTAGCTGCTATTTGGTCTTCCGATTGAGGAGGATCCAAGATCTCCAACACTGCTCCCATCTCACCATTTTTATAAATATTTGGTCCTTGACTCTTGAATCGCGCTTCTTCTTCGCGCTCTAGGTCTGCAACTCTTCTCTCCGCCGACCGCAGGAACAGGAAAACCTATCATCTTCTCCAATTCTAAGAGGTTCCAACTTCCATCCATCTCCGTCTTCCATCTTTTCCAACTTTTTTCTTTTCTTTCGGCTTTCTCGATGAAACCAGAGAGAGTCGGGGAATGATTCTCATGATACTTTTTTTTTTATTTTTGTATTAAATTAATATTTTTTCTTATGAATTATCAGCGGAGATGACGCTCAGAAATGCATCCAACTTCCTTGGGCAATGTTTCGCATCCCGGCGTTCTGATTATACGGTAGCTTTTCCTAGAGTTTTCTGATTACGTAGTATGATTTCTCCGGTACTTAGATTGTTTCTTTCTGCTGTAATATGGTTTAATTTATGGATGAATTAGCGGCTTTTTGGCACTTTGCACCTCCGAATGTGCAACTTTTGGCACTTTGCACCCTGAAAGTTTAAATATTGCACTGTGCACCCCAAAACTTCAATTCTTGGCACTTTGCATCCCAAGCATGTTAAATGAGGGGTAATTTCGTCCATACCTCATCAAAAGTGCTTATTTTTTTGCACTTTGCACCCTGAAATTTTCGAATTTATACTTGCAGGCCAAATATACTTTAATGATTTTAGCCACCCAAATTTACCACTTAATAAAATGATAATTGCAAGTATAAATCCGAAAATTTCAGGGTGCAAAATGCAAAAATAAGCACTTTTGATGAGATCTGGACGAAATTACCCCTCATTTAACATGCTTGGGGTGCAAAGTGCCAATGATTGAAGTTTCGGGAGTGCAAAGTGCAATATTTAAACTTTCAGGGTGCAAAGTGCCAAAAGTTGCACTTTAGGGGGTGCAAAGTGCCAAAAGTTGCACTTTAGGGGGTGCAAAGTGCCAAAAAGTCTGAATTAGCCCATTTTCTTAATAGGGTATTTCCATGTCTACAGCTGGATTTAGGAAGATTCATTGGGTCTTTTGGTAGATTGATTCTTAATAGTTTCTTCTGGGCTGTTGACCATTTGTTAGTGAATTTATAGATGGAGATGGATTCCCTCGGTCAGTAGTTTCTTGTTTTTTAATCCAAAGAGCGGAAAATGGATCTTTTGAACTGACCTTCAGTTTGTCCAAACTGAGTCTGGTTTGTGCGTCCATTTAGTCTGCTTTGTGGCCTCAAAGGAGGCGGTGCAAAGTTCCCCCAAACAGCTCGGCTCCGGCGTCACTTTTCCGCGCAGTTTTCCCAGCTGGATGTCCAAGCTCCAGCCCAGCATTCGCCATTCCCCGTTTACACTTGGCTTGCTGCCGTCCCGCCGAACGGTGCCCGACGATCCATGCTATTCATGGGATAATTTGTTATACTCCTTTAACTGATTGTTACTTCCATTATAGTGAATTATGCATGTTGAGATCTTATTAGTCTTGCAATGCACACTAATATGATCACTGTAACAACCAAATCACCCAACCATCATGATACAACCAACATTGATCTAACACCTCCAACAAATTTGTCCTTTTGGCGCAATTTTGTAGGAGCTTATCCATATCCAAAGTTCTCCAACATGAGCGTGCATAATGTTGGATTTCCTGAAAACCATCAACATTACACCAAACTGTGTCACGAGGTTAGGAAACTTCATTATAGTTGATGCATTTTACACTCTTTCAACTTAAGAAACAGACACATGTACATATTGGTTTATGAAACATAATCATTTGTGTTTATAGGTTTGTAGAGGTGAGTCATAGTGGTTATATAAGTGTCCCGCACAGTGCAGCACTTGGTCTCAAATAGATTAAAGAAGTTGCTCCCGTGAGCACTTAGCTCCCATGTTAGTAATTTGCTACAATTTGTAATAGCCACTCAATTAATTAGCAAGATATATTTTCCGGTTTGGCCCTGTATCATTTTCAGATTCGAAGTGCACTCATTCTCATGGTGTTATATTATATCACATAAACACAATATAAAGCTATACATTTTTTGAGTCATGACTCCTGTCCCTTGTGACATATGCCTATGCCATCAAGCTCCACATACTATTCCTCTTGATGCATTTCCAGGGCGTTTAGCTGTGCCAAGAGTACTCCAACATGAGCATACTTGACTGTTAAGTTTCTTACAAAACTTAAACAATTACATTAAAGATGCCTCGAGTTCAAAACTTGAAGCTTTAAACTACATTCAAGGATTTTACGTGCACAAATTTTGAATTTGATCTCGGTGAATAGAGTCACATCAAGATGTACTATAAATAACCTGAATTAACTTAGTAATAATGTTGATCATGTTAACAGATTCAGACCAAACTCCACTTCCACTTCCACATCATCATAATTTATTATTTATTATTGTGTTCAAACAGGCCAGGGCTTTGAGGTTTACTTCAGGTTATGCAACTAGTTCTCCCTTAAAATTCAGAGATTATGGCCAGCCAAATAGTAACTGTTATGGATCAGGCTACTCAAAACAGATGACAACTTCATGTGCTACCTTGTCACAATCAATACAAGAAGATCAGTCTCCTTCTAATATGTTGGTTGATTCATTTGGAAGGTTCCATAATTATTTGAGAATTTCTCTAACAGAGCGCTGCAACCTTAGATGTCAATATTGTATGCCCGCAGATGGCGTTGAACTAAGTCAGAAGTCACAATTACTAACTTCTGCTGAAATAGTTCGGCTAGCTAATCTTTTTGTTTCTTCTGGAGTAGATAAGATCCGCTTAACAGGGGGAGAGCCAACTTTAAGGAAAGACATTGAAGAAATTTGTTTCCAACTTTCTAGCTTGGAAGGATTGAAAACACTTGCGATGACTACTAATGGACTTGTTCTTACTAAGAAGCTTCCGAAGTTGAAGGAGTGTGGGCTCAGTTTGCTAAATATCAGCTTAGATACATTAGTTCCTGCAAAGTTTGAATTTATGACGAGGCGTCAAGGGCATGAGCGGGTTATGGAGTCCATCACTGCTGCGGTGGAACATGGATTTAATCCTGTTAAAGTATGTTTTAGTCTATTAATTATTTCATTATTTGTTTGTCTTCCTCATACCAACTAATATATGGGATATGCTGGTCTGAAATATACTGACAGGTCAATTGCGTTGTAATGCGAGGAATAAATGATGACGAGATTTGCGACTTCGTGGAGTTGACTCGAAAAAGGGAAATTAATATCCGATTTATAGAATTCATGCCATTCGACGGAAATGTGTGGAATATTAAGAAATTAGTTCCTTATACTGAGATTTTGGATAAAGTGGTAAGGTACTTGATTTGTTATTTCTTTTTTATCATCACTTCATCAATAAAAATTCATACAGTTTATGTAACAGGGCTTCATTTGTTTTTCTTCATCAAACAGAAACAGCGATTTGAAGGTGTGAGAAGGCTTAAAGATCATCCAACAGATACAGCCAAGAATTTTTCGATAGATGGACACCGTGGATCAGTCTCATTTATCACATCAATGACTGAGCATTTCTGTGGTGGTTGCAACAGATTGCGGCTATTGGCTGACGGAAACTTGAAAGTGTGCCTCTTTGGTCCATCTGAGGTATGCTATGCCATGTTATTCATATTTTGGGTATTAATAATTTTCTGTTTATTTCAATACAATCATTTTGAGCGCTTCCCAAACTCTTTTTTTTTGAACTGATATTTCCAATTTGCTGCAACTTTAAGATGACCACAAAAAAGAAGTTTAAGTTCAAAAGATGTTCATTATCATGTGTGATAGAGCTATATTATGATTCTGAATGGTGGAGCTCCAAATCCAAATGAGGAATGTGGGGATAGGGTTTGAGGAAGATCGCCCCGCACAACTTTCCAACCTTTCTGAGGAACATATGACATAAAACCTCTCTAAGAGTGAAAGCAAATTTTGTTGTAAATTTCTCGTAAGGTGGATATCCATAGGAGTATCAATCGGCTTGCACCCATAGTAGCCAACATACTGAAGAAGGTCGAAACAGTACTTCTGTTGAGATAAGACAAGACCATCAGGACGTCTTGCGATCTCTGGGCCAAGGAAGTACCAAAGATTCCCCAGATCTTTTGTTTGAAAAACAGAATTCAGGTGCTTCTTAAATTTTTGCATTCTCTTTGAATCATCTTCCGTGATTAGAATGTTATTGACATAAACTAAAAGGCGAACAATGTCTGTTGTTTGATGACGAGTAAATAGAGAGAAACCCGTCGAGCTACGAGTAAATCCTACTTCACGGACAACCCTACTGAATTTGATAAACCATGCCTGAGGAGATTGTTTGAGACCATAATCAACTTCTTGAGGTGACAAACTCAGGACTTTCTCGTGGTCTCAAACCCGGGAGGCTGTTGCATGCAATGTTTTAAATATCGGATGTCGACGACATCAGATTGAGTTTTTAAATGTCGGATGTCGGAAGTCAGAGACATTTCGGGGATTTTTTAAAATATCGGATTTCCCTATCATATAAATAATTTTTTATTTTTATGTATGCTAACTATAATTATATATTATAAAAATAGAAAAATAATATTACAAGTAGATAAAAAATGAGCTATTTACATCACGAAATAAAATCGAATAATATCTACGATAAAATATTATTAACAAATACAAAATGATACATTGTAAAATATATTTAATAGTATACAATAATTTTATTTTGATAACAATAAGATTATTGCAAATAAATAAGATTTTAAAGTTAAAAATCCTTGATTGATTATAGGCTTTCAAACTAATAAATTTATGTTTAAAACATGCAAACAATTAACTAATAAATGTATTAATTGTTTTCATATTTTTTATAATATGAAATTAAAAAATTATGAAACAATTATATAAAATTGGTTTTAAGAATAAAATATTTTAAAAATCGAAACAATAAGTCTAATCGATTTAAATATACATAATATATTATTCATTGACGATTTAAACATATGCTGCTAGTTTGCTAATATAATAAAAAATAAATAACAAACGATTTATTTAAATGTCGTGTTAGCCGATATATCAAAAAAAATCGGACATGTCTGTCTGTATTATAAAAAAGACATAATCTACTTTTTTTAGAAAAAATATCGTTCGCCCTAAAAAATGACATGTCGGGCATGTTAGAGAACATTTAAAATAATGGTTGCATGTAGACAGTTTCTTGTAGGTCGCCATTGAGAAATATATTTTTGATATCCAGTTGATGTAAGAGCCATTGTTGATGGACAACAAAGGAGAGGAGGACACGAACCTTGTTGAGCTTGACCACCAAAGAGAAAGTTTACTCATAATTGAAGCCTTATTGTTGAGTAAATCCATGAGCCACAAGACGGGCCTTGACGGTCAATCGTCCCATTAGAAGCATGCTTGATCACAAAGACCCATTTACATCCAACATAATTCTGTCATAGAGGAAGATAAATCAGATCCCATGTGTGATTAGCCCAGATGACAGTTATTTCTTCTTCCATGACCGCCCGCCAGCTTGGATGTTGGAGAACCTCTTGCACAGAGTTAAGTATAGAGATGGAGGATAATGAAGTTGCAAAGTTTTGAAGTGTCGGAGATAGGCGATGTAAAGATACATAATCCGTCATGGGATGAGCCGTGGAGACAGGAGCTGGATCAACAAGCTGCACAATGCTAGAGGTTGAAGACAACTGCGGCCGGGCAGCGGAGCGAGGACGATGAGTATAGACACAAAGGAGAGGTGGTTTGTGCGGACTGAGAACCGGGTTTGGAAGGAGTGGTGAGAGAGGAGACGTAACTGGGATGAAAGGTCGTGGTAATACTGGTGGTGGAAGGGGGGCAGTAGAGCAAAAGAGTTGTTCTTCCAGAAAAATAACATCAGCAGAGACAATCACCTTGCGAGTGGTGGGAGAGTAACACACATATCTTTTCTAAGTACAGGAGTAACCAACGAACATATATTTGGTTACCCGAGGAGCGAACTTGTCAGTGAAAGAGCCAAGCATATGGACATAGCAGGTACAACCAAATATCCAAGGCGTGAGAGGGAAGGATGGTGCGGATGAGAAGAGAAGGCTAAATGGGGTGACATAGTTGAGGATGGAGGAGGGCAGACTGTTGATGAGATAACGCGCCGTGGAAACAACAAAGTGCCAATTAGCCCCAGGAACCTGCATTTGAATCACGAGTGAGCGAGCAACATCAAGAAGATGTATATTTTTGTGCTCAGCCACACCATTCTGTTGGAGAGTATAAGTACACGAGGTCTGATGAATGATCGCAAACTCAGAACAGAGATTATCAAACACATGACTAGTGTATTCACGAGCATTATCAGTTCAGAGTGTTTTAATTGTGCAGGAAAATTGTGTGCGTGTCTCAAGAATAAAAGCCTGGAACACACTTGTAAGCTCAGAGCAATCGTGAAATAAGTATAATCATGTCATAGAAGAATAATCATCAATAAAAGTTATAAAGTAGCAATAACCAGACAGACTGACTATTTTGTATGAGTCCCAAATATCTGATGGACTAAGTCAAAAGGAGCAACGCTCTGAGTACAATGATGAGGGAAAGATAAACATGAATCACAGGTAAATGCTGGAAGAGGAATATCAGGAAGAGCCTTCTTGATGAACGAAAGAGGAGTATGTCCAAGACGCCGATGCCAGTCTACAAAGGAGACATATGAGAGAATGGTAGGAGGGACATCAAGAAGGTAGAGTCCGTTGTGTAGTCGTCCTTTACCAATGATACTCTGCGTCCGTTGATTCTGCATCATAAAAGAAGAAAAGGTGAATGTAACAAAGCAATCAAGATCGACAGTGAAGCAGCTAACAGAAAGTAGATTAAACAGAGAGCTCGGGACATGAATGACCGAGCAAAGAGAAATAGAATGGTTGAGTGGTATATCAGCAACGCCGGAGACAGGGGAGGTGTCACCATTGACTACTGTGTTAAACTTGTGATGCAAAAAGTTCAAGTACTGAGATGGTTTCAGCGAAGTGATATGGTGAGTAGTACCTGAGTCCACTATCTAGCGCGAACTAGTGGAGATACAAGTGATACCTTCAGTAGAGTTGGAGGCAACGGAGGCAGGCGGGCGGTTGAGCAACCCTTGAAGTTGTTGGAGCTGGAGGCAGACTATGTTTGCGGTAGCAAGTTGCCTTAAGATGTCCATTTGATGCGCGTTCGGCAGGTGCTCCGGTCGCTCAAGTAATATAAAATTGGAGAATATCCCCAAGTATCGATCTCTTGAGCAACGCAGAGTGAGTGTATGATTCGACTATTTAGAGAATTAGTTATAAAGGCAAAATGAATATACATGGGCTTGATTTTGGGGAGTGATTCAAACAAGAGCAAATAAATTAAAAGTGTGGGTCGCCTTCACCGCCTCCCTAGGGTGGATGGAATCATAGGCTGATGAACGAAAATGGATGATGGTCGCAAGCACCTCCTCACAACGCACACAACTAGCAATTGCTAGTGCGACACTCACATAATGGCGGAGATGACGAGATGAAATGAGGGCGCTCCTCACACACATAAACCACAAAACGAACACATAGACATATAAGTTAGCATTAATGAAATTACGATTTAAGCAATCATCAACAAAACATCCAAATACACCAAGAGAAGTTTATTACAAGCGAAGAGGGGGGAAGAATACAACCGATGCATGAACACTCATCAAAGGTTCGCGGTCAGAGTAGAGGGTTGTTAGTCCTCTTTCGAGCTCGGGCTTTGACTGCCGTCCGGGGTCCAGAAGAGCTGTCACCTTCTTCCACGCTACCCGCCTTCTTCGTCAATAGTCTCCGGTCACGTTCTTCACCGGAGAACTTTTCGAGTGCAGTGAGAAATCCCATGAAACAAAGCTTGGACGCTTGCGAATGATGAAGGAGGTCGAAAGGAGACTTTGGCTTGAGATTTGCGAGGGAAATGTGGCTGGAGCACCTCGGGATGATGGGCAATGGTGGAACGACCTATTGGCGCGAAGATGAGAGCTTAGGAGTGGGCCAACTGAATATTTTTTTTTTCACATAGGGCAAATCCTGCGGCTTAAATAGTAACCAGTCAGAAAATAAGGAACACACAACCGTGCGTTCATCATGCGATAATTACAGTGCAGAAACACCCAGCCAGGAAGACGAACCAACCGTGCGATTTTGAATATGCACGGGCCCAGCTCGTGCGCGGACAAAACGCACGGGCGGTGACAGAATGCTGAAAACACAGGCAAAGAGAGAGATCGTGCGTTTCCCTTCGCGCACAGTCAATGTTTTAAATATCGGATGTCAGACACATATCAGATTGTGTTTTTAAATGTCGGATGTCGGAAGTCGGAGACATGTCGGGGATATTTTAAAATATCGGATTTTCATATATTATAAATAAAATTTTTATTTAATGTATACTAACTATAATTATATGTTATAAAAATAGAAAAATAATATAACAAATATGTTGAAACCGGAAAACGGTCTCCTGTGGAGTTTACCCTCGGAGAAGGGGTGATCGCGCACCTACTTCGCTCCTGCAAGCAAAACAACAAGCGAGACAAGAAAGAACTGACCCAAGGGCTCGGCAGGGAGGACCCACCACACACCCGGAAGATCTTAGAGCGCTTCCCCTCCTTAGCCAGAGGCCGAGCTAAGGTATCCTCAGAAAGCGCTTGAGAGACGGAGCAAGAAAGCACCGGAAGCATCCTTTCTGAGGTACCCCTTGAGTCCTATTTATAGATTTCTGAAAACGGTCTGCAAATAGCCAACTCCCGTTGTTCTGAACGGCTATGTGCAGTCCAGATTGGCCAACTCCGTTGTTCTGAAGGGCTATGGGCAGGCCAGCGGGGCAAAATAGTAAAAAGTACCTCATTGACCTGGGCGAGCCGAGGAGCTCGACCACCCCTGAAGATCCTGCTCGCCTACTGTCTGACGAGCTCCATAGGGCGAGTGCGAGCTGGCTGCGGTGCTCGCCATTCGATCTTCATTCATTAGTCGAGCTGAGCTCGACGAAGCCCGGGCTTGGCCCGGCGAATGCCGAGTTCGGGCTCGGCCACCCATGAAAAATCTGCTCGCCTGTTGTCTGCCGAGCTCGCCTGGGGTAGGAGTGATCTGAACCGGCCGGTCTGGTTACTGGCGACCCCACTCGCCGGATACTGGGTTGTACATAATCCCCGCTCTTTTTGAGCTTGACAAAACTCGGAAAGAAACATCCAACTCCAAGTGTTCGGCGAGTGCGGGGCGAACCGAAGAGAATTTTCGGGTGGGGTCCACCTGTTGCTATATATATATATGCACCTGCATACCTGCTTGACTCTTGCCATTCCCTTTGCTCTAACCCTGCCAAGATGCCGATCCCAAAGGAGATTCAAGAGCGACTTAACCGAGCTCGCCAGGCCTCAGCTGCTCACGTAGCTGCCCTGACTGCGGTTCCGCCCGCTGTCCCGCAGGGCGGCTCGGCCGAGCCCAGCTCCAAGAGGGTGAAACCGTTTCCTCAAGCGGCTGAACCCATTTATAATGACCTGAGAACCACCTTGGAGCACGGGACCGGCTCCTCCACTTTGCCTGCCCTTGAAAAGGGCAAGAACATTGTTGACCTTGGCGACGGCTCGGACTGCCAGCTGGATGGCGCGGAGGGTACCCCGTCGCGAGACCCCACCCCGCGAGCCAAGACCGCACCTGAGAACTCGCGATTCAGAACTCCGGAAAATCGCCCGCGGGATCCGTCACCCCCCTTTGGGACCTTGGGGGTGGGCTCGCAGAAGCCGCGTTCGCCGGTGCGCCCCCCTCCCCTCAGCGAACTGTCGTGACCACGGGGGCGGGTGTGGAGACCATCCCCATCCCGGGATTCGAGCTTCTCTCACCGGGGGCGCATGACCCAGGCCGCGAGAAGGACCTGCGGTTTGTCCCTCCCCGCACCTTCTTGAGGTGCCGAGTTCGTCAGGTAAACTTGGCCTTGGATTCTTTTCATGTGAATTTCCAGCATGCCTCTCATCGCTAATGTTTGTCTTCACAGCTCCCCCAAGCCAATCCGCGGCCGAGGAGTCTTCGCGGACAGCCCATTACTCTCCCCTCCCCTCCCCGAGCTCGCTGGACTCTTATCTGGGTCCTGAAGTGGAGAACGACGAGCTGACGAGGAGGGGGATGAAGCTCTTCAAGAAGCTCGTGCGCGGCCTGCGCGAGGTGCAGGAGGTCAACGAGTCGCTTCAACGCGACTACGCGCGTCTCGCTGATGAGGTGCGAAGCGGCCGAGCTGGCAAGATGACGACTCCTTCCCGACTTCTGGATGAGATTGACGACGACCTCTCGGTGGCGCATAGGAATTCAGGTAGGATTCGCGAGCTGCTCCGCGCGCGGCAGTCTGGGGGACGGGGGATGCGAGGACGGGGTAGATAAAAGGCGGCTCCCTTGCCGAGCCGACCGGTACTCGCCCCCTGCTCTCCCCCTGCCCGCGCGCCCCGCTTTTTTTTTATTCCTGCACTTGACTGTTGTAATAAGTAACTAAACATTCTTAGGTATGTGGTATTCAAATAATATGTATTGCTCTTTATTAATCCTGGCTTGGGATGGAACGCGCCGGAAGTTGGTGAGCTGGGGATTGGCGAGCTGGGACGACGAGCTGGGCCGATTGGACAGCTTGAGATTTTTTCCTATAAATAGGCCCCCCCACCAACCCCGTACTTGCGCTTTAACTGCTTGTTTGCTCTCTTCCTGCACTTCTCTTTCTGACTCGCGCCTCCCCCCCTCTTCTGCGAGCATGGGCAAGACCAACCCTGGCGCCGACGGCCGCACCAAGTGTGCCCAGCACTTCACTGACTACTGCTTTTTTGAAGGGAACACCAGCGAGACCGAGCTCGCCGAGTTTGTTGGCGACCCCGTGCCGCCCGGCTTTGAAGCTCGCCGACCTAGGGAGGGGGAGGCCATCAACACATTCTATGAAGACGAACTCGCGTTCCCCATCTCGCACTTTGAGGTGGGGTTGCGACTTCCCCTGTGGCCGGAAATCCGCCAAATTCTGAAGTACTACGGCGCGGTGCCCGCGCAGCTGAATTCGAACGCCATCGCCATGATGGTGGCGTTCGCGAGCTACCTCCGGCGAGAGAGGATAGAGTTCATCCTGACAGTGTTCAGGAAACTCTTTTCCTACAAGTCGACGCCGGATGGCGTTGCCTACTTCATGGGCTCGCTGATCAAGGTTCGCGAGATCGCGAACAAGCACCACAACTGGATGACAAAAATCTCCTTCATCAAGGGCGATCTCGGCAACATCCCCTTCTCCCCCCAGCAGAAGGCCGAGGAGGTCTACCGCCCGCCGGCCGTGTCCGGCAACGATGCCGACCTCCACAAGTTCTTCCTCCACAAGGACTTTGAGGTCGCCTTCCTACGAAGGGGCCTTGACGCGCTCCGCCCCGTTCTGCCCGACGAAGGTATTGTTCTCTCCCTATTGCCGAGCTCGCCACATTATCATGGAAATCCTCTAATTTTTCCAAGTTGTTTTATGCAGGGGAGCGACTAATCCCTGTGAACCCGCCGTTTGCGGACTCGGGGTTGTATACTTGTATGCTGACCCTCTCGCTCGCGAGAAGGCAGCGGCGGCCTGCCGCGACGAGGCGGCTCTCTCCAAACCCTCCTCCAGCAAGAGGCGGCCTGAGGATGCGAGGTCGAGCCCGCCCCGTCGCCAACAACCACCCAAAAAGATGAGGAGAGCCGTGCTGGCTCCGCGGGCGAAACAACATCAACAACATCAAAGCCACAAGTACATAAGCTCGCCGGAAACCATCCCCGACGGGTCGCCGGAGAGCCCGCTCAAGGAGATCACCAGCAAGGGGAAGGAAGTTGCCGAGACCCCTGCTCCCCCCGCGACGACCTTTGCTCCGTCCGCGACGAAGAAGGCGGCTCGCGAGCCCGCCGCGCCAAAAGAACACCCCCTCTTCGGCTTTGGGGGGAGGTGGAAGGACTCGACGGGCGAGCCTATGGTCCAGTGGGACGAGCTGGCCCACTGAATCTCCATATCCACCCTCCACCCCTCCTGGGCTGACCGCGAGCCCGCCACCGGTCATGCCTATGCATTAGGCTTCGGCCTATATGGCCGCGAGGACGTCGAGACCTACAAGGGCGTCCCCCCGCGGCAGCTGGGCCATGAGGGCCTGCAGGCCCATATGCGAGCTATGGAGCTCCACCACATGGTAGTCCGCCGCAGCTTCAACCTCAGCAACCTCCTCCAGAAGGCCGAGCAAGCTCGCGACGTCGCCAAGGATAAAGCCGTCGACTTGGCGAGGCAGCTCGGCATTGCTGAGAATCTTCTCACCCAGGCCGCCGACGGACTGGTAAGCATCGGGCTGTCGCCTACCCTCCTCCCTTTTTACTTGGACTCTTTTTTGGCTCTATTGTTGATACACTTCCCTATCAGGATGCCAAGGCCGCTGGAGAGTTGCGAGCTCGCGCCGCCGGGCAGGAAGAGGAGATTGGGCAGTTGCGCGCCCGCCTTGCCGAACTGGAGGGGACGAACGCGAAGCTGACGAAGGAGAATACGAGCCTCAGCCGCGAGGTCCGCCGCCAGGCTTAGATCTTCTTCCCGGCTCGCGACGTCGAGCCCGACTTCCCCTACAAGTGCCCAAGGATCTTTGGCGAGGCCGACCTCGCCAAGAGGCTGCGGATCAACTCCATCCAGGCCGCCGAATGCACCCTCCAGATGATGAAGGACACTGGAGTGCTGGTGGAGGGGTGCGAGGAGATCTCAGTCCGGGACCTGATGCCGAGCTTGTTCCCGGCGATGCCGCCCAGCGAGAAGGAGGACAGCCTGGACACGCTCTTTGGGAAAAGCTTTCAGGACCCGTCCGACGGAGGGGAGAAGGATCGTCAATCCGGCGAGGGGGGCAAGGGCTAATTGTGTATATATATTTTTCCTTTTGTTTTCTCACCGAGGCGAGCTCCACCTGTAAACATTACTGTGCAATGAAATATATTTTTGATTATATCCTTGTCCATTTTTTTTTGCTGTGTTTGGATTGCCCGCGAGCCCTTCCCTTGGTGACCTCCCGTATATAGATTTTGCGAGTAGGACAGTTGTTAGGACTCGCCCCTGAGAGCGTATTTTTAGAGCTCGCCGATTCTCAGGACTCGCTAGCGAGCTGCCCATAACCTTATCAATATAAGACCAAATTCACTAACTTTTCCCAAGTAAAACAAAGTGGGGGGCGAGGTGTCCTGGCGGGATCCGCCTCCCTTCAATGAGGTCCAAGGGCCTGGCTCGCCACCCTTCTGTCGAGGCCGGGCTGAACTGGCGAGCCCGGACTCGCCTATGCCGAGCTCTCAGCTTCTATTTTTCGAAGAAAAACCAAACTTGTTACACTATCTGGGGAGTAGGACTTTCCCGAGTGACTTCCAGCACTGTCAGCTAGGTGAGAGTCTGACAACGGGATTTTCTTGGGGTTCGGGGCTGACACCGAGTGACATCCAGCCCTGTCAGCTAGGTGAGAGCCTGACAGCGGGATCTGCTCGGGGTCCAAGGGTTGACACCATCGAGTGACATCCAGCCCTGTCAGCTAGGTGAGAGCCTGACAGCGGGATCTGCTCGGGGTCCAAGGGTTGACACCATCGAGTGACATCCAGGCCTGTCAGTTAGGTGAGAGCCTGACAGCGGGATCTGCTCGGGGGCTAAGGATGACACCGAGTGACTTCCAGCCCTGCCAGGAGCCTGACAACAGGATCTGCTCGGGGTCAAGGGGTTGACACCATCGAGTGACATCCAGACCTGTCAGCTAGGTGAGAACCTGACAGCGGGATCTGCTCGGGGTCTAAGGATGACACCGAGTGACTTCCAGCCCTGCCAGCTAGGTGAGAGCCTGACATCGGGATCTGCTCGGGGTCCAAGGGTTGACACCATCGAGTGACATCCAACCCTGTCAGCTAGGTGAGATCCTGACAGCGGGATCTGCTCGGGGTCTAAGAATGACACCGAGTGACTTCCAGCGCTGCCAGCTAGGTGAGAGCCTGACAACGGGATCTGCTCGGGGTCCAAGGGTCGATACCATCGAGTGACATCCAACCCTGTCAGCTAGGTGAGAGCCTGACAACGGGATCTGCTCGGGGTCCAAGGGTTGACACCATTGAGTGACATCCAGCCCTGCCAGCTAGGTGAGAGCCTGACAGCGGGATCTGCTCGGGGTCCAAGGGTTGACACCATCGAGTGACATCCAACCCTGTCAGCTAGGTGAGAGCCTGACAACGGAATCTGCTCGGGGTCTAAGGATGACACCGAGTGACTTCCTGCCCTACCAGCTAGGTGAGAGCCTGACAGCGGGATCTGCTCGGGGTCCAAGGGTTGACACCATCGAGTGACATCCAGCCCTGTCATCTAGGTGAGAGCCTGACAACGGGATCTGCTCGGTGTCTAAGGATGACAACGAGTGACTTCCAGCCCTGTCAGCTAGGTGAGAGTCTGATAGCGGGATCTGCCCGGGGTCCAAGGGTTGACACCATCGAGTGACATCCAGCCCTGTCAGCTAGGTGAGAGCTTGATAGCGGGATCTGCTCGCGGTCTAAGGATGACACCGAGTGACTTCCAACCCTGTCAGCTAGGTGAGAGCCTGACAGCGGGATCTGCTCGGGGTCCAGTCAAATGAATACATTCTATCGTACGAATTACCACAGCAGAGTTGACATATCAAGAGATTTCATTAAGAATAAAACACCACTTACATGTCTCAAGGATAAAAACGTTTCAAGTCATCACCGTTACAGGTGAGACTTAGGATCTTGCCCTCCACATTTCGGAGTCGATACCCTCCTGACCTTAGTGCCTCCTTTACAATGAATGGGCCTTCCCAGCTGGGGTTGAGCTTCCCCACGGTTACCGACCTTCCCGCTGCATCCACTTTCTTTAGCACCAAGTCCCCTTCCGCAAACTGTTTGACTCTGACGTGCTTGTCAAAGTACTTGACCATCCTTCTCTTCACCTCTTCCTGTCGGATGACGGAAAGGTCACGCAGCTCCTCCACCATGTCCAGGGAGAGCCGCAGCTCTTCCTCGTTCTCGGCTTGCCATTCTTCCCTGCCTTCCCCTGCTGCGACAACTCGAGGCGTTTGAAATTCAAACTCCACGGGGAGTACTGCCTCGCACCCATAGGAGAGCTTGAAAGGAGTCTCCCCTGTTGCTGTGTTGGGGGTGGTCCTCAGGGCCCAGAGAACCGCGAGAAGCTGTTCCACCCAGCTCCCTTTCAGATTTTCGACTTTCTTCTTTAGGAGGTTAACAATGATCTTATTGGCGGCCTCCACTTGCCCGTTGCTCCTCGGGTGGTGGACCGAGGCGAACCTGAGGTCAATCCCAAGCTGCTCGCAGAAACTAGTGAACTCCGCGCTGGCGAACTGGGGCCCATTGTCCGTGACAATGGCCCGAGGCAGCCCATGGCGGCAGATGATCTCTCCCTAAACAAAGTTTCTGATGACCTGGGAGGTCACCTTGGCTAGTGCTTTCACCTCCAACCACTTAGAGAAATAATCGATCATCACCAGCAGGAACCTCCTTTGCCCACTGGCCTGAGGAAATAGTCCAACCAAGTCCATCCCCCAAATGACAAAGGGCCAGGGGGCTGTGATACTCTTGAGTCGCTGAGCCGGCTGTAGCTGGAGGGGGGCAAACAGCTGGCACTTGTGGCATCTTCTTGCGAACTCTGTCGCATCGCGGCCCAGGGTGGGCCAAAAGTACCCCTGCCTGACAATCCTTCCTTCCAGGGTCCGACTCCCGGAGTGGCTCCCACACTCCCCGGAGTGGACTTCCTTCAAGATCCTTTGCACTTCTTTCTTGGCCACGCAACGGGCCAGCATCCCCGAGAGGGTCTTCCTGTACAGCTGCCCGTCTCGAAAGAGGTAGTATGCCGATTTATACTGAAGCTTCTTCTTGTCCACCCCCTCCGGATACTCCTCCGTGGAGAGGAAAGTTGCAATCGGATCCATCCACGAGGAGCGCTGATCGATCTCCATGAGTTCCTCCTCTTTACGATGGAAGGACGGAACAAGTCGGTGATAGTCCCCCCCCACCCGGGGACCATGCTTCGCTAGTTGGTCGACCTGCTCGTTCTCCTCCCGGGGCACGTATCGGATATAAAAAGTTTGGAATGTGCCGATGACCCCCTTCACTTTGGCTAAGTACAACCGCAGGGTAGGCTCTCTTGCCTCAAACTCCCCGTTGATCTGGGAAGCTACCACCATGGAGTCGGTAAGGACCTCCACGTCCAACACCCCCAACTCCCTGACCAGGCGCAGCCCTGCTATCACGGCCTCATACTCGGCCTGATTGTTTGTGATGGGGAAGTGCACCACCACTGTTTGCTCGATTCTAGTTCCTTGGGGACTCTCCAAGATCACCCCCACCCTCGAGGAATCCCTTCCCGAGGCGCCATCTACCTTTACCTTACATGGGGTCGGTCGAGTGAGCTCTTCCTCTGCCACCTCAATCACATAATCGGCCAAGAAGTCGGGCATCGCTTGAGCCTTGATCGAGAGGCGAGGGACGAAGGAGATGTCGCACTCGCTCAACTCCACCGACCACTTGGCCAGCCTGCCGGAATGCTCCACCCCCTCAAAGATGTTACGGATGGGATGATCAGTCACCACTCGGATGGAGGGTGCCTGGAAATAGGGCCGCAGCCTTCGGGCCGAGACGACCAGAGTTAAGACCAGCTTCTCCAAGATTGGATATCGGAGCTCGGCCTTCCTCAAGACCCGGCTCATGTAGTATATGGGGAGTTGCTTCTTCCCCTCTTTGCGAACTAGGACGGAGCTCAGGGCCTCTGCCCCGACCCCGAGATACAAAAATAGGTCCTCCCCCTCCTTTGACCCTTGGAGCAACGGAGCCTGTGTCAACTGCATTTTGAGGGACTGGAATGCCTCCTCGCACTCCTTGGTCCACGCGAATTTTTGGCCCCCCTTAGTGTTTTGAAGAAGGGGGAACACTTTTCCCCGGCCCTGGAGAGGAACCTACTTAATCCTGCCAGCTTCCCTGTCAATTGTTGCACTTCCGTAGTATTCCGTGGCGACCCCAGCTCCATGACGGGCTTGACCTTATCAGGATTCGGCTCGACCCCCGCGGAGATGCCCCAAGAACTTCCCCCTGCTGGCCCCGAAGATACACTTCAGGGGGTTCAACCGCATTTTGTATTTGTGCAGGGTGGCGAAGGTCTCCTCTAGGTCCTGGAGGTGAGAGTCCACGTCCTGACTCTTGATCATGAGATCGTCTACGTACACCTCCAGGTTCCTCCCCTTCTGTTCTTTGAAGATCCTGTCCATCATCTTTTGATAGGTTGCCCCTGCGTTCCTCAGCCCAAAGGACATCATTTTATAGCAGTAACACCCATCTCCCGTGATGAACGAGACATCCTTGACGTCCGGGGGGTGCATCCTGATTTGATGATAACCTGAAAATGCATCTAGAAAACTCATTACAGAAAAACCAACGGCTGAGTCAACCAGCTCGTCGATCCGAGGTAAGGGATAACAGTCCTTAGGACAAGATTTATTAAGCAAAGAGAAATCAATACACATACGCCACCGGCCGTCTCCCTTTTTAACCATGACTACGTTAGAGACCCAGCCGGGGTATTGGATCTCGGATATGAAGCCGGCCTTGAGAAGCTTTGCAATCTCCTCCATGATGGGCTCGGCCAGCTTGTCCGCCGTGGACCTCTTCTTTTGCTGAACGGGGCGTGTTCCCGGGTCCAAGTTGAGGCTGTGGCAAGCCACATCCGCGTCAACCCCCGGCATCTCCGCGGAGCTCCATGCGAAGATGTCCACATTCTTCTGGATGCATGCTAGCATCCTGCCTTGGTTCTCCGGGGTCAGCCCTCCGCTGACGCGGACCTTCTTCACCCTGCCTTCACGGGTGAGGACCTCCAGCTCCACAACCTCTTCCGCAACCTCCAACCTGGACTGCTCCCCCCATTCTTCTACATCCCTTTCCTCTGGGACGAGGACCTCCGCCTCCACCCCTTCCTCCACGACCATCGCCTCGGCTGACTCCTCCCGATCTCCTCCTGCTACCTCCACCTCGGTGCAGCTCTCCACCTCTAGCTCCTCCCTGCCAACTTCCTGCTCCGCCTCCTCCATCCTTCGCTCCATCTCCTCGGCCCCCTCTTGCCAAGAGATGGAGTTCACAACGGTGACGTAGCATTCTCGCGCCACCTTGGGGTCCCCCCTGACCCGTACCTCGATCCCCTCAGCATTGAACTTCAAGCACTGATGGAACGATGAGGGGACGCAGCGGAAGACACTGATGAGGGGCCTCCCGAAGATGGCGCTGTAGCTGCTGGGGGCGTCCACGATGACGAACATGCAGTTCCTGGACTGCCCCCCAGGGTGACATGAAGTCCCACTCCTCCTTCCACCTCCTCCCTCTTCCCTGAAAAGCCAAACAAGGGACCATCCGAGGCCAACACCCTCTTCGCCTCCACCTTCATTACGTCGAACACCTTCTTAAAGACGACGTTGACGGAGCTTCCATTATCAACGAGAATCCTGGAGACGGTAAAATTTTCGATGGCTGTCTGGATGACCAGCGCATCGTAAAATGGATCATCATGATCCGGCATATCGCTCCTGGAGAAGGTGATTCTCTTTTCTGGGGGTGGGGTTTGGGATGTGGAGCCAACGCTCCGGCGATACATGATATGCTCGCCCTCCGGGAGGCCTCTACCCCCACCCCTCCGTGGATCACTCCGATCCCTCCTCAGGTCCCGACGTCCACCCGGTCTTCACAACGGTCCTCCTCCGCCCGAGGCAGGACCTCCTCGATCCTCACTTCCTGACGCCCCTGCTGCTGTTGCTGCTCCATGTTCCCCTCATTTCGAGGAACTCCGGGCATGTGGCTGTGGCGTGCCCTTCCTCCTGATGGAAGTCGCAGTAGGGCAACTCCACCCTAACTTCTCTCCTCCTCCTCCTTGCTACTCTCCTCCTCTCCCCTATGGCTATGGCCATAGCCTGTTCCTGATCGGGGAGTCGAGGCCTCTGCTCCCGCATCCAACCCGGGGGGTGGAATTGATCTTGCCCCCCTTGATGGCGGTCCCTTCCTAGGTACCCTCTTCGTGGCCGCTGCTCTTGCCACTCGGGCCTCCAGCCCAGCCAACGATCGGGCTCCTGACGCCCCCACCTGGGCTGCTGCTGCCCCTGAAGCTGCCTCTGCTCCCTCTGCCGGGGCTCGACTCTCCTCTCCTCCTGTCCTCTTCCTCCTCTTGGCTCCTTATCTTCCTCCGTGACCCACCTGGCCAGCTTCCGGGCGAACTCCGGATTTGACGTCTCCCCGTCAACTTCTCTCGCCGCCCTCTCCATCAGCTCCTCGTAGGAGAGGGGGGGGGGCACTCTCTTCAGCTCCATCCTGAAGAATCGCTGCTGCAGCCCCAGGGTGAAGGCCATCATCAGGCTATGACCTGACATCTCCTGGACCTGGGTGACGTCCTTTTGGAACCGGTCAACGTAGCTTCCCAGCATCTCATTCACGCCCTGCTTGATGTGTAACAGGGACTCTGACTCCTTCTTCCTCCTCTTCGAGGTAGTGAACCTCAGCATGAACCCCCGACGCAGGTCCTCGAAGCAGTAGATGGAGCTGGCCGGCAGCTGGTGAAACCATTCCCTCGTCTTCTCTTTGAGGGTGATGGCGAAGAGTCGACACCTGAACCCATCTGACATCTGCCGGTTCGAGACCACGTCCTCAAACCACTGGACGTGTTGGACCGGGTCTCCCTTCCCGGTGTAGTAGGACATCTCGGGTTCCCTGAACCCCTCTGGAACTGGAGCTGAAGAGACCAACTCGCTGAAGGGGCTGCCTCCCCCTACTGGGCGAGCTGGCGTGTCTTGCGGGCTCAGCTTGCCGACCCGGCCTCTGCCTGCTGAGCCGGGGAAGAGCTCGAGCCCAGGGAGCTCGCACCCCCGGCCCTCCTCGGCCACTTCCTTCCCAGCTCGCCTGCCGGGGGCGTCCTCGCCACGATAGGGGGCGGCTGCGATCTGGACAGCTGGAGTCGAGCACTCGGCTCGCGCGCCGAGTGCAAACTTGACGAGGCCCAGCACCTCGTTCCTGAAATCTTCAAACATCCCCACCGTGGCCAGAGGTGGGGGGGGGGGGGGGGGGGCGGCGAGTCCGACCTGTCAGATCCTTACCCTCCTGTCATCGAGCTCGCTGAAGGTTTTTCTATGCTGACCACGCTCCATGCTCACCGCACCAAAATGTTGAAACCGAAAAACGGTCTCCTGTGGAGTTCACCCTCGGGGAAGGGGTGATCGCCCACTTACTTCGCTCCTGCAAGCAAAACAACATGGGAGATAAGAAAGAACTGATCGGCGGGGAGGACCCACCACACACCCGGAAGATCTTAGAGTGCTTCCCCTCCTTAGCCAGAGGCCGAGCTAAGGTATCCTCAGAAAGCGCTTGAGAGACGGAGCAAGAAAGCACCGAAAACATCCATTCTGAGGTATCCCTTGGGTCCTATTTTTAGATTTCTGAAAACGGCCTGCAAATAGCCAACTCCTGCTGTTTTGAACGGCTATGTGCAGTCCAGATTGGCCTGCCAACAGCGTAACTCTGCTGTTCTGAAGGGCTATGGGCAGGCTAGCGGGGCAAAATAGTAAAAAGTATCTCATTGACCCGGGCGAGCCGAGGAGCTCGGCCACCCCTGAAGATCTTGCTCGCCTACTGTCTGCCGAGCTCCATTGGGCGAGTGCGAGCTGGCTGCGGTGCTCGCCATTCAATCTTCCTTCATTAGTCGAGCTGAGCTCGACGAAGCCCGGGCTTGGCTCGGCGAATTCCGAGCTCGGGCTCGGCCACCCATGAAAAATCTGTTCGCCTGCTGTCTGCCGAGCTTGCCTGGAGTAGGAGTGATCTGAACCGGCCGGTCTGGTTACTGGCGACCCCACTCGCCGGATACGGGGTTGTACAAAATAGATAAAAAATGAGTCATTTATATTATGAAATAAATTTAAATAGTATTTAAGAAAAAATATTATTAACAAATACAAAATGATACATTGTAAAATATATTTAATACTATACACTAATTTTATTTTGATAACAATAAGTTTATTGCAAATTAAAAAGATTTAAAAATTTAAAATACTTGATTTATTATAAGTTTTTTCAAACTTATAAATTTATATGAAAACTATGAAACAATCACCTAATAAATGTATTAAATTTTTTCCTATTTTTTATAATATGAAATTAAAAATTTGTTAAATAATTATACAAAATTGATTTGTAAGAATAAAACGTTAAAAAATTAAAATAATAAGTTTAATCGATTTAAACATACATAATATAGTATCCATAGGTGATTTAAATATATGATGTTTGTCTGCAAATATAACATAAAATAAAATAGCGGGTGATATATTTAAAAGTTGTGTCGGCTGATATATCGGAAAAGATCGGACATGTCGACCTATATTTTACAAAAAGACATAATCTATTATTTTGAGAAAAATATATTATTTTCCTCTAAAAAATGACATGTGACATGTCGGACATGTCGGAGGACATTTAAAACAATGCGCATAGTTGAATCCATCCATGCATGAAGAAAATGTACGAGCAATAATTTCATAAAATTTTAGACAAAAAGAGGTAGTGCGATTTGGTCTCGCACGGGCAAAACAGCACGCGCGCGAGCAAATCGCACGGCCCGGGACAGAGCACCAGAAAACGACATTGTTGGCATCGCACGATCGCGCCGATCGTGCGTGAACAAAAACGCACGACCGTGCGATTCTTACAGAAAAGAACTGGACTGGAATGGGGGCTCTGCCCACCTACACAGGAAAACTACAGCTGGGGCATAGGCCTCCAGTACTCACAAAGAATCATAAAGCAACAAAAAACAATGGGGAACAACAAATGCTTACCCTCAGTAAAGAGACATGCAATTGCACATCACAACGGACCTAAAAAGTGCACTTTGTGTACGAACACAGACTGAATGAAATATGAGCAATAATGAGCATAAAGTGTAGTGCACGTGCGTGAAAACTAGCCCGGATGAGTACGAAAAACACTATAAATATTGGACTCATCACACCCCCAGACTTAGCCATTTGCTCGTCTCGAGCAAATCATCTCTTAGCGGGAATAGAAAGAACTAACTGACAAAGCAATTGCAAGAATGGAGTACCATGCGAAGTCGCATGCTCATGTGCACAGAGAAGCAACAAAAGAGATTTCTAGCTATACATAGTAATTTATAATTTCTAAGAGCATATAAATATATTATATCTACTCAACATTTGAATCACGGTGAATCATCCGGCCACACGTAGGACAAAAGTAAACTGAACGATGAGGTAAGCATTGCCAAAGATCGGGTCTCAGGATAACCTCCAAAAAAATCCATCAATGTCGATGACCATATGCTTGCCCTTTCACACTCTCTCCACGGTACTAGTTTGATTCAAAGCGCGAATAAGTAGGACTTTAAGTTTGTAGCGGGTCTTGGGTTTAGGTGAGGTAGACAAATGATAAAAACAATGACTCACGCACTAAACCCAACTGAGCTAGCACAAAACACTATCCCCGAGCACCACAAAATAGATGCGAGTGCATCACACCCCATACTTGGAATTGACTCTATGGTGTGTGCACCGCATACTCCAACAAAAATTCCACACATAAAGATTTTCAATCAAACTTTTCACAATTTTTTTCACAAATTTCTTTTTCTTTACTTCTCTTTTTTTTCTCCTTTTCACAACATTTCAACAAATTTTATCTTGAAAGCACATCCACATGTTCACAAAAAAAATAATCAACACATCAACACTCCAACATAGATATGAAATCAAAACTGAAGCTCAATCTTGGGTGTGCGACTAGGATCGACATTTTGGCTTTGGTGAGAAAATAGTGGAGTTGAATCAACGGATGGGTAAACACAACAAGGGTAACAAGGATAGGATGATAGGATGGACACAAAAGCTCAACCGGACCAAAATGATGGCCTAAATCACACTCACACGCTTGACTAACCGTGTACCCATGCTTTGAGAGTAGCTTGAGACAAGTTCTTATCCACCGAGAGAAATTAACCTTCCTCCCGACTCGAGCAATACGAGGCTACTGAACGTCTACACACAATCCTACGCTACTATTTGATTCACAACGGATTCATAGATCTTGAGTAGAATAAACAATGTCTACGCTAAAAGAAAAATATAAACTACAAGTATAAAAAGAAATTACATATACACAAATCTGTAAGTGAGACGTGAGCACTCGACTAGAAGCACTACAAGAGTCAACATTTTACTCTGTTTCACAATCCCTAAGCCAGCACAGCGATTTCTAAATCACGTACAAGAGAATGAAAAATGCTCTGCACGTGCGAACGGTCAAGCACACACTCGAGAGGGTGTAGTGGTGTGCGGTGAATATTAACATGAATATAAAAAATGAAATAAAGAGATTCTTCTAGTATGCTGTGCAATATGCGCGTGCACGGGTAACAAACGATGTCACTCTCTCCCTCGGACTTAGCCTAAACAATCCACTACAAAATAAGCATGAAAAATAAATAAAAGCCCGAGGAAGAGGTTACCTATGCTCAAAAGTGAGCATACCGGAAGATTGACGTTAAATTAACATACCGCTCGCCACCCTACCAAATATGATTTACGCTTCACAACATCCGCGCCACCTGCAGATACAAATCTCCACACCACACAATATACATATATACTAAATAGACAAATAGCAAAAAGCTATACCGCACTACCACCACAAAACATAAATCACATCACAGAGGTAATAAAAAGTACTTGATAGCCAGAGAAGCAATGTTAATAGACCACCCTGGGGACGATGCCCCAGCTTAATAGAGTTAGTACAAAAAAAGAATGCCAGATAAAAAAAACAAAAAAACTAAGAGCTAAACAACACAAACCACTGGAAGCCATAAAAGAAACAAAGAGCTAAATAACGCAAACCACTGGAAGCCACAAAAAAATCTAAGAAGAGAAGAGCTCAAACTCTCACTGCTGAGGAGGTGGAGACTGCGGAGGAGACAAAGGAGGAACAGCACGGCGCCACCGCTGATATTGCGCGAAGGAGTGCCTCGTCGGCACAGCAGAGTCATCCCCACCCAAACGTGCCTCAATCCGAGAAGATATCTCGTACTGCCTGACCATGAACTCCTTCAGGAGAACGAGTCTTGCGATAACAGTTGGATCCTGCTCCTCCCCACTCTGCCGTGGGGCACGCCTCCGGGGGGTAGGAGCAGCGGGAAAAGAGGCAGCAGGGTCGGGAAGACCAATCCCGGATGACGAACTCGCCTCAGTCACATCTGAAGGACTAGGAGCATCCGCACGAACCTCGCGGATCACAAACCGCCAATCTCCCTCAACCCTACTTCGCTGGAGCAACTTGAATGCGACCATCATAGCCACCGTGATGGGATGGCCCCTGGAGACGACATTCATCAGGGGCAGACTCTCCCAGATCCCCAATCTCTTGGCAATCCGGGTGATGTAATGTGACCCTCCTATCGAATTTAAGGGGAGGTAAGTGGCCTGGCGCAGAAGGTAATGAGCAAGAACATGCCCCAGGTGAAGAGGCATCCGCCGGTGCACACTGAACAGATAGAGGAGGTCCTGCCACCCTGAAAGTGAGGGATAGATCTGTCTTAACTCTAGAGGGAGGGGCGGGGGTGGGGTGAATAGAGTGTTTTAAAAACTTGATTAGTTTTTATTGTGGAATTAAAATAAGTCATAGCTATATGTATAGAGAGAAAACAAAAACCAAAACAATCATAGTACAACAAATGAAAAATAGAGCAATCCAGACGATACAAAAATTTTATAGTGGTTTCCCAAAATTGGGTACGTCCACTTTTCTACCACCCTGGTAGGAATCCACTACAGGTTTTTGATCAGGTGCCCTGCCAGCACAGGTTTTTGCTCAGGTGCCCTGTCACCACAAGATCTATTTCAAAGGAGATCTTACAGACCTTTGAGCTTTTGATCAGGTGCCCAAAAAACAAAACAAGTCTTTTGATCAGGAGACTTGACAACTAAATGGGTTAACTTTTGAAGGGAGTTATAACCTTGTACACAGTTGGAAAAAAAAAGTGATGATGTTCTTCTCTGTCAACAGTCTAAGAGAAGACTAGTGGATTTGATGTTGTCAAAGCTCCCCCTGATATGTAGAATGGTTCAGGAGAAAGAGAGCTTTGCTCTGGGTGTAGGCCTTCAGATTGTAGGAAGATCTTCATAAGCTTTCTGTACTGATATTGAAAAGTTGTCCCTTGAAAGCTCTGAAGCTGATGAGAATCTCTGTATGCCTCTGTATATCTGTGTCTCTGTGTATGTATCTGTGTATGTCTTTCTCTGTATATATCTTTGTATGTCTTTAATCATCTGAAAACAGTCTTTTTATATTCCTTGCAGAAATTAGCATTTGAATTTTGAATTATATCCTTGTTTGACTGCAGAAAATCTAGAGTTGAACGACTAGTAATTGTCTTTAATTGTTTCCTCAACTGTCCCAACAATTTAGCCATATAATTACACTGTGAATAGTATAATTAATGCTACCTTAAAACGGCTATATTCTTGAGAATATGAATCATTAATTATCAGTGCATTTATAGACATATAATAATAAATTTTGAAATCAAACTGTCTTAGTCAATACTGGAAAACTGCAGGGAAATTAGTCGAACAAAACCTGTGAGAATGTAGTTGAACTGAATTTGTTTCGTCGACCAAAGATCCAATTTTGTCGAGCTAAAAACCTCTCTTTCGTCGAGCTAAGCTCCAAGATCTCTGAACAGAAAATTCATTTCCAACCTGAGCTCCAAGATCGTCGAACTGAGATAAGTCTTTTCGTCGTGCTGAGCTTCTGGGAAGAAATCGGAATTTGTCGATCTATACTAAGATTTCGTCGAACTCAGCTCAAAGAAGAAGTTGAGTTCGTCGAGCTAAGTTAGGATTTCATCGAACTCAGCTCAGAGAAATAACTGAGTTCGTCGAACTCCGATCGACGAAAGTCGAGCTTAGTTCAGCAATCTCCGAACGACTTTTCCTGCTCTTAGAAAACTGCTTTCTCTGAGGGTCTTCTGTCTTCTAAGTCTTATGAAGGTGAAAACCAATCATTCTAGGTTTGATGTCTTGACTTAGACTCTGACAAAAACCTATGACCCTAAACAATACAATGTGGGTCAATCCAAACAATCCTAATAGTGAACCTAGCCCAAATCAACCCAAAAACCTGTGGGGTTCCAACAATCTTCCCATATTTGGGTGAGATCACTATGAACAACAGAAAGAGAAAAATCACAAATCATAAAAAGATATCTGGCAGAATTGTACTTATTCAGCAGATATATGACAACAGTGCCTTGTGAAGAATTAAAATAAATAACAGTTCAAATCAAATATAGAAAGAAAATTGTCAGGCTTTCTTTGAATCTTTCTTCTTTTCATCTGAAGCTGATCTGGTGAAAGTAATTTCTCTTTTAGGATCAGCAGCTTGCTGCTTTGTCATCTTCATATCACTTACTCCAAGAATTGTCACAGAAGCAGCTCTTGGTACAACTGCTTCTGGATGTAAGGACATAAATGTATCAGCATTAAAAAGATTGTGTACCTGATATTTGTCCAGCTCTTTCTTTCTGTAGGAAGACATAGTAGTATACTGAGAAGTGTCTTGTCCTTCTACCTTAGTTTTCCTGATTTGAGAGAGAGAGAGCTATTAGTTCTTGGAATCTGGCCATTCTAAAGTTAGGGTCCATTTCTGGATCATAAGCTGGAGGCCTTTCTAGATTTGCTTTATCTTGCTGTTTATCTTCAGATGTCTTCTGCTGTCTTCTTGCTTCTGATATTGTTTCTGTCTGCTGCTGCTGGAACTGTGTTGCTGTTTACTATAGGAAGGTTTGGAATGATGAGAGGATGTAGACTTCTGAGCATGAGCAACACTTCCTGATGATCCTGCTGCAGGAGGAGGAGGACCTCTCATGAATTGAGGAGGTGGAGAGTATTTCCTGCTCTCCTTCCTAGCTTTCAGTTCATTTTTGAAATATCTCATCCAGTTGGGGGTGTCTGGAGTGAGAGTTATATTGTGTAGGATATAATATGGAGTATCAGCAGATGGATTAGGCTTTGGAGCAGCCTTTGGAGGAGCATCCTTCTTCTTTGCTTTTCTTATCTTAGAACTTGTATCTTCAGAGTCATCTGATTCATTATCATCATCATCAGAAGAATTTTCTGGATTATCATAAAGAACATTTATTTGTTTCAACATTTCATCAGAAAGAAGTGGATGAGCCTTTGGCTGTAAGTCTTCAGCCTGAGGCTGTTCAATTAGAGCTTCTGATACTGGAACTTCTTGAACCTGAGAGCTGGTGACCTCTGGTTCCATATCAGCAAACATAATATCATCAAGATCTGACATTGGGGATTCACACCAGCCAAATGTTGGTGGAGAGAATGCTTGTGGCTCTGAAACAGTTATTGACTCTATAATACTATCAAAAACTGCAAAACTTGTCATAAGTTGTTCCAAAACATCAGGACTTATTGGAGCTGAGTAACATACTATGGCTTTAGACAAATCTGAATCAACAACTGGTAAAGAACTGCTATGAAGTCTATCAAAAGAATAAAGTATTGAAAGAATGTCAACTGAGGGATTTATGGTGAAAACACCAACTGTATTTATTTCTGCAGTAAAGACTGACTCTTCTGCTAAACAAAATATCTCTGTATCATCATCAATTATTTCAATAAGCTCTGTAACAAGAACATCTGCTGCTGCTGCAACTTCTTCATAGAACATCTCCCCCTGCCTGATTTCAGAGAGTCCTGAAGACAGACCCCTTGAAGAAGGGACAGCAGAGATGGAGGCAAGTTGAGCAGATAGATGAGAGATGGTGGCAGTAAGAGGTGCAATAGCCTCATTTATGAGTTGCCTGAAGGTTGGAGAGATAAGCTCCAAGATGGTGGAAATGGGGGGAAAATCCAGTTGCATAAACTCAGGTGGTGTCTGAGTAGATACAGATGGATAGATGGAGGAAGAGGGAGGAATGAAATCTGGCATGACTTCATCCTGAGATGGAGATTGTTGATGTTGAGGAGATGGTAAAAAATCAGAAGTTGGAAACGATAGAAGATTGAAGTTTGGCTGGGTAGAGGTGGATGGAATGTCATCATGTTGTGGAATTGGAGATGGAGGAGGTGGAGATGGTGTATCCGTATGAACATGAATGGGTGATTGTGGTGGAGATGGTGGTGGTGTTGGTGAGACTGAATGAATGAAGGTAGATGAGGTTTCAGTAATGATTGTTCATGGTTATTGATTGTCTGGAATGGTGGAAGTGGAAGAGAGTTCTTCAAGAACAATGTATTGATGTTGAAGAGGAGAAGAGGGAGGAGGAGCAGGAGCTTCTTCAAGAGATGGGGAAGTGGCTGTATCAGCCTTGGTGCTCTCAGAAGTAATCCTGGAAGAGGAGGCCCTGACGGGCTTTGGGATAGTCTTCTCCCATCTTCCAAATAAGGCAGAGGTAAGCCTTTTTTGAGGCATTTATAAAAATGGTCTGGGAGACCATTAACTCTGGAGCCTTTGCCTGAAGGAAGATCCCTAGAATCCTCCCAAAACCGACATCCTTCTTACCAATCTTTTTCTTAATCAAATCAAAAATAATCTTTCCCCAGTTTATAGATTTCTTATTAACTAGAGCACACATCAGATTGAACTGGTGCCTGGTAATGCGATCACGTGCAAAATATTTTGCTAACAACACTTTGCCTACAACATCTGCCAGAAATCTATATTCTATAGATAAGTTTTTCTTAAGAAGGTGGTTAGGGTTTCCTGCAGTATGTCCTAACCTTTCTAGCATATCAGTAAACTTACTGCTAGATAATTCTATTTCATCTTCCCCATTAACAAAACCAAAAACCTCAGTTAAAACATCTGGAGTTACGATAACTGGATTACCAGAGATGGTGCCAATAATGGCTGAGGTATCCTGAAGTTTTGCAGTAAACGTCCATTCATTTATTTTTGAAACTGGGAGTTTGATTCTGCTTGTCATGAAGTATTGCAGATTATGAGGTTCAAGTAACTGAAGAATATCCTTGAATATCTGATCCGAGTGACTGAAAGATTCAAGGTCGATGTCGAAACCAACGTCAAATTTCATGTTTGAGAGCAGGGCTGGAGAAATCGCATTTGCTCTGCAAAAAGAAGCAAAAGATCAAGTGCAAGAGAACTGGAAAGCGCGAGATGAAGTTCGATGAAAACCCTTATTATAATTTTTCAGAAGGCGAAACGGCGAACTCCGTCCTGCGAAAAAGAAAAAGCTTCGAGCTCAGGTCGACAAAAAAATTTCATGAAGAAATGATATTGTCAATCTCAGTTTGAAGCGGGGGAAAATAGATCGTCGATCTCCGTTCGACGAAATATTTTCTGAAGCAAGATCGTCGATCTCCGCTTGACGAAAATAACTTCACGCAGAGAGTTCGTCGATCTCAAGTCGACAAAATTTCTCAAGAACAGTTCTCAGATCGTCGATCTCCGTTCGACGAACTGTGACCAATTCTTCGACCTTGGATAGAAATCAAATTAAACTTCTCCATTAATCATACCTAGCTGATTCAAGAAGAATAGATGTTTCTTTTCATCTAAAGGTTTAGTGAAGATGTCTGTTTTTGCAAATCAGTAGAGATAAAAACAAGATTAACTTTCTTTTTGTCCACACAATCTCTAATGAAATGATGTCTAATTTCTATATGCTTAGTTCTACTATGCAGCACTGGATTTTGTGCAATACAAATTGCACTGATATTGTCACAAAATATAGTCGAATTATTTAAGTTGAGATCATAATTCAGGAGTTGGTTTTGAATTCACAATATTTATGAACAACAACTAGCAGCTGCAATGTATTCAGCTTCTGCAGTTGAAGTTGACACAAATGTCTGCTTCTTACAAAACCAGGACACAAGCATATCACCAAGGAACTGACATGTTCCTGATGTGCTTTTCCTGTCCACTCTACATCCAGCAAAGTCAGCATCTGAGAATCCAGTTAATTCAAATTCTGACTCAATTGGATAAAAAAGTCCTAAATTTGGGCAACACTTTATATATCTCAAAATTCTTTTAAGTAAAATATAGTAAGATTTTTTAGGGTTCATCTGAAACCTAGCATAAATGCATGTAGCAAACATAATATCTGGCCTACTAGCTGTGAGATACAACAAAGACCCAACAATAGCCCTATATGTTTTCTGATCAACTGGCTTGCCCTGTTCATCAGAATCAATCACAACATTGGAAATCATGAGTGTTTAATAGCAGAGGCATCAGACATCCCAAATCTCTTAACTAGCTCCTCAGCATATTTAGATTGAGAGATGAAAATGCCATCAGAGGATTGCTTAACTTGGAGACCAAGGAAGTAGTAAAGCTCACCCATGCTACTTATTTCAAACTTGAAATGCATCAAGTTAGAAAATCTTTTGCATAGTTTGGAATCAGTAGAGTCAAAAATGATGTCATCTACATATATTTGTAGTAACAATATTTTATCTTTATGATGCCTAATGAACAAGGTTCTATCTACAATGCCCCTAGAGAACTTATGCTCTAAAAAAAGCTAGCTAGGGTCTCATACCAAGCTCTTGGAGCTTGCTTTAAACCATAGAGAACTTTATGCAATTTGAAAACAAAAGAGGGATGAGTTTGAGAGATAAAACCTGGTGGTTGTTTCACATATACTTCCACTTTGAGTTCACCATTTAAGAAGCCACTCTTGACATCCATCTGGTAGATCTTGAACTTCTTATAGGCTGCATAAACAAGAAATATTCTGATAGCTTATAGTCTTGCAATAGGGGCAAAGGTCTGATCATACTCAATTCCTTCTTCCTGTTTATATCCTTGTGCTACCAACCTTGCTTTGTTCCTTATAATAGTTCCTTGTGCATCCAATTTATTTCTAAATACCCATTTAGTTCCAATGACTGAGTAGTGTTTGGGTCTTCGAACTAAATCCCAAACTCTGCATCTCTCAAAATGATTGAACTTATTTTGTATTGCAATAATTTAGTGTGGATCTTGCTCTGCATCTTTTATGGATTGAGGCTCAAGTTGAGATATGAAGCAAACATGCATCAAATCTTAGTTGAGTTGATGCCTCGTTTGTACACCAACTGATATGTCTCCAATCACTTGAGATATATGGTGATCTCTAAGTGTGATAAGATCAGTAGGAGGAGTTGGTTCAACAACAACATTGAGAATTAATTTTTCTTGTGGAATTATGCGAGCTGTTGTAGGTGCAGTGATTATTTCAATACTATCTTCTTCACTGTCTTCATCAACTTGATGAGAAAGATGTGATATAACCTCTTGGGTGAGCTTTAAGTCATTCAATTTCTCACATAGTTGGGGTACCTGCAATAAATCTCTGTTAAAAGAATCCTTCTCCTTGTAAAACATGTTAGCTTCATCAAATGTTACATGTACAGATTCTTCCATTTTTAAAGTTGATTTATTGAAAACCCTATAGGCCTTGCTGACTTGGGAATATCCAAGAAAAATTCCCTCTACAGTTTTGGCTTCAGACTTTGTACGATGTTTCTTGTTATTATTGTGTATATAACATTTAAAATCAAATACTTTAAAATAGTAAATTTTAGGTTGCTTTTATTTAAGTAATTCATAGGGAGTCTTATCCTTAAGTTTATGTATTAAATTTCTGTTCAGAACATAGTTTGCTGTGCTAACTGCCTCTGCCCAAAAGGATAGGGGTAAGAAAGCATCTGCAAGTAATGTCCCTGCAGATTCAATCAGGGTTCTATTTTTTCCTTTCTGTCATCCCATTGTGTTGAGGAGTTCTAGGAGTAGAAAAACAGTGCCTGATACCTTCTCACAGAATTTTTGCATGAGAAGAGATTCAAACTCGGTGCCATGATCACTTCTGATCAATGCAACCAGAGTAAAATACTCAATCTGTATGCTCTTAAGAAAATCTGTAAGAACTTTAAAGTTATCAGATTTGTTTCTCAGAAAGAACACCCAAGAGAATATAGAGAAGTCATCTATAATAACTAAAGTATAAAATTTCCCTTCCAAACTTTGTACTGCAATGAGTTCAAAGAGATCCATATGTAGCAAGTACAGAATCCTGAGTGAATCACTCTTATTAATAGATTTAAAAATATTTTTGGTTTGCTTGCCTAATTGACAAGCCCTACAGAGGCCTTCCTTTTTATAGGGGCAAAAAGACAATCCTCTAACAATGTTGTCCCTAGATAATTTAGCAATATTTCTAAGATTAACATGTCCTAGTTTTTTATGCCATAATTCATTATTATTACTAATATGATTGAACAAACAGATTTCTGAACTAGCTGACTTAAAATTAACTAAATAGATATTTTCTTGTCTAAGTCCAGTTAAAACAATTTTGTTATCTATAAAAGCAATAATACAAGAAGATTGGTTAAAAGATACCTGATAACTTTCTCCACATAACTGACTTATGGATATCAAGTTATGTTTTAGATCACTCACATATGCAACTTTCCTGAAGGTGACGGCTCCAATCTTCACTTTCCCATAGCCTTCTATTTGGCCATAGTTGGAGTTTCCAAAGATCACCTTTGGTCCAAGCTTTGACTTGTAGTTGGTTAAATTGTCATTACTGCCTGTCATATGCTTTGAACAACCACTATCCAGGTACCACTGTTCCTCTGTGATAGGATAGTTATTCACCTGCAAAATAAAAGATTAGATGTTCTTGACCCTGGTAACCTTGGGTGCTTGATTATTTTCAAATTTAAAACTAGAAATGTAAGAATAATCAGGTTAGTCTTTGTATCCTAATGGGTGAAATCTTCTAGGTGGAATTATCCATTGAGTAAAAGGATTTACAAGTTTTGGTTTCTGATATTTAGTTTGATTAAAAATAAACTTTCTGTTTTCAAAGTTTGAGTTCGATGAATTTAGTTGAGTTCGTCGAGCTGAGGTATTGATGTCGTCGATCTCGGTTCAGAGAATGATAATACTCATTTTCTGCATTCCACGATCATTGATCTCTGTTCGACGAAACATATTGATTTCGTCGAGCACCCTGTCTTGAGTAATCATACTCAAATCCTGGGTTCAGAGTTCGTCGATCGCCAAAATACTGATTTCGTCGATCTGAATTTGACGAATTTTGTTGAACAATAGTATTTAATTTTATGTGATTTTTTATTTTTCTTTTTCTTTGATTGATTTTTCTGTTATGTTTCTGTTGGTTTATTGTTAACTTCTACAATTTTCTCTTTACCCTTAGCAGAAATAAATTTGATGGGGGTAGATAATATATTTTTCTTAAGAATAGATGACTGACTGGATGATGCTCCTAAACCTAGTTTACCATTGAGCCTAGCATTGACTGTGCTAGTGATGTCCATTAATTTTATACTTCTCCCATTAAGGGATTCTTTAAATTTTTTAGCCTCATTTAGTTCACTTTTTAATGAGATGATTTGTGCAGAAGCTACATGTAGTTCATCTTTAAATTTAATGTTTTCAGAAAATAAGTTATCATATTCAGTTAGCTTATCTCTGAGAAGTTTGATTTCCTTCTCAGATTTAATTAGGTATTTGCACAGTATCTTAAATTCAGTTTTAAAAAGTTCAGAAGTAAAATCAAAGGATGATATTATCTGATCCTCTTCAGAGTTAGAATCTTCTTCTTCTTATTCTTCAGCTTCTGATGGATTGCTTGATGCATTGATAGCCATCAAGCAAACTTCTTTTGCTTTAGCTTCTTCCTCATCTTCACTGGAGATGGAAGATGAAAATTCTTCTTCTGTCTCACTCCAAGTTTCTGCAATAAAACCTTTCTCCTTCCTCTTATGTTTGCTTGAGAAGGGCTTGCTGTACTGCTTTCTGGAGTACTTGTCTCTTCTTTTCTCCTTCTTCTGATTCTCTGGACACTCAGGAAGAATGTGTCCAGATTTTCTGCAACCAAAGCAGACAATCACCTTGATAAGAGTTTTGTCAAATCTTGGTCTGTTATCTTGTCTGGATGACTTCCTTCTGAAATCTTTTATGGTCATCTTGTAAAATCTTTTGACCAGCAAGCTTAGGAGTTCTTCATTTGCTGGTGGAGCTTCTGATTCTTCAGATGCCTTGAAAGCAATGTTTTGTTCTTTCCTTCCTGATGAGGAGGTCTTCTGCTAAGCTGTTTCTCTTGTCTTTATAAGCTGCTCATAGGACTTGAGCTTGCCTAATAGAGACTCAGTGGATATTTCATTCAGCCTTCTGGACTCCTTGATTGGCCAAATCCTGGAGTCCCATGTGCTGGGTAAGCACATAAGAATCTTGTCATTTATCTCAGTCAGTGATATGTTCTTGTCCAGGTTCTTCAGCTCATTGATGATCAAGCTGAGTCTGTTGTACATATCAACAACTGACTCAGATTCTTCTTTCCTGAAGTTCTCATATTGGGAAATGAGATAAGATCTTCTATCTTTTCTTTCATCAGCAGAGTTAACAACCATTTCATTTAGGGAATCCCAGATCTCTTTGGCTGAAGAGCATTCAACAACTTTTTGAAAGAAATCATCAGACATAGTCTGAGCTAGGATGTTCATTGCTTTAGCATCAGCCACCTTCAACTTCTTCTGAGCTTCTGTCCACTCAGGTGGTGGAACTGCTGAGGTACTTGTTGGTGTTATTGCAGAAGGAGTAGGGAGACCTGTCAAGATTGAATTATAGATATCTTCATCAATTGAATTCATATACAATCTAATCCTTGCCTTCCAAAGTGCAAACTTGTTTAAGTTGCACACTGAAGGTCTGATGCTTGAGTATTATTTATTCTGTGCCATGATATAGGAAAGACACTAAAGATAATAAGATCTATCAAAGATCTTTTGGTTCAGGTGTTAGCCTGTGAAACCAAACAACCTCGCCCTCTGATACCAATTGAAAGTGAAAGATAGATCTGTCTTAACTCTAGAGGGGGGGGGGGTGAATAGAGTTTTAAAAACTTGATTAATTTTTATTGCGGAATTAAAATAAGTTATAGCTATATGTATAGAGAGAAAACAAAAACCAAAACAATCATAGCACAACAAATAAAAAATAAAGCAATCCAGACGACACAAAGATTTTATAGTGGTTCCCCAAAACTGGGTACATCCACTCTTCTACCACCCTGGTAGGAATCCACTACAGGTTTTTGATCAGGTGCCCTGCCACTACAGGTTTTTGCTCAGGTGTCATGTCACCACAAGATCTATTTCAAGAGAGATCTCACAACCCTTTGAGCTTTTGATCAGGTGGCCAAAAACCAAAACAAGTCTTTTGATCAGGAGACTTGACAACCAAAGGGATTAACTTTTGAAGGGAGTTATAACCCTGTACACAGTTGGAAAAAGAAAAGTGATGTTGTTCTCTGTCAACAGTCTAAGAGAAGACTAGTGGATTTGATGTTGTCAAAGCTCCCCTTGAGATGAAGAATAGTTCAGGAGAAAGAGAACTTTGCTTAGGGTGTAGGCCTTCAGATTGTAGGAAGATCTTCAGAAGCTTTTTGGACTGATATTGAAAAGTTATCCCTTAAAAGCTCTGAAGCTGATGGTGAAGAACTATGTAAGAATCTCTGTATCTCTGTATATCTGTGTGTGTCTCTGTGTATGTATCTGTGTATGTCTTTCTCTGTATATATCTTTGTATGTCTTTAATTTTCTGAAAACAGTCTTTTTATATTCCTTGCAGAAATTAGCATTTGAGTTTTGAATTCTATCCTTGATTGATTGCAGAAAATCAGGGAGTTGAACGACTAGTAATTGTCTTTAATTGTTTCCTCAACTATCCCAGCAATTTAGCCAAATAATTACACTGTGAATACCATAATTAATGCTACATTGAAATGACTATATTCTTGAGAATATGAAGCATTAATTATCAGTGCATTTATAGGCATATAATAATAAATTTTGAAATCAAACTGCCTTAGTCAATACTGGAAAACTGCATGAAAATTAGTCGAACAGAACCTGTGAGAATGTAGTTGAACTGAATTTGTTTCGTCGACCAAAGATCCAATTTCGTCGAACTAAAAACCTCTCTTTCGTCGAGCTGAGCTCTAAGATCTCTGAACAGAAAATTCATTTCCAACCTGAGCTCCAAGATCGTCGAACTGAGATAGTCTTTTCGTCGTGCTGAGCTTCCCGGAAGAAATCGGAATTCGTTGATCTCTGCTATGATTTCGTCGAACTCAGCTCAAAGAATAAGTTGAGTTCGTCGAGCTAAGTTAGGATTTCGTCGAACTCAGCTCAGAGAAATAATTGAGTTCGTCGAACTCCGATCGACGAAAGTCGAGCTTTGTTCAACAATCTCCGAACGACTTTTTCTGCTCTTAGAAAACTGCTTTCTCTGGGGGTCTTCTGTCTTCTAAGTCTTCTGAAAGTGAAAACCAATCATTCTAGGTTTGATGTTTTGACTTAGACTCTGACAAAAACCTATGACCCTAAACTATACAATGTGGGTCAATATAAGCAATCCTAATAGTGAACCTAGCCCAAATCAACTCTAAAATAGGTGGGGTTCCAACATACCCCGCCACGTTCTGGCTCATGGCTCGGGCATTGATGCTATGCCCGATCAAGTGATGTCTGTAATGCAGTGCAGGAGAGCATATCTGAGTGGACTTTGTTACGCGAGCCTCGTAAGGCTGATTCGTTCCAGTAATGGATTGCCAGAATTCGCTAGGGGAGACTCCCGTGTTGAACTCATGCGGCCGGTAGAGAACATTCGACTGCATGAGCTCGTCCTGGGTGTAAATCCCAGCGTAAACTGCCAGTGTGCCCACACCATATGTGTATGTATGGCCATCCATACAGATGGAGACAGACGTCGGCTCCCCGGTGGTCTCATCCGCATGATTTAGAACGCAGAAGTGGTAAGGAACTAAAGTGTGAGTTCACAGTCTCCATGTTCCTTAATAGAAAACAGACTCCGCTACGAACCCACCGCGAGTAGCCTGTCCACCGCCTTGTCTAGATGGACAGATGCTAACTCCAGGTCAGAAACTAAGCGATAATCGAGAAAGCTCTTCTGACACATCAAATTGTACCTCCCAAGAAGATCACGCCTCTCAAATGCGAGCATCTCATCTGTAGAAGCACCAACCGCGACATCGGCTGCCCTCAAAGAGGACGAACCTTCACCACGGAACATCATAGTCACCAACTTCTTAACGCCCATGTACCATGATAGCACGCACAAGAAGCCAAGAAAGAGAAGAGGAGAGAAATGGAGGAAACGGGAGAGAAAACCGGAGAGGTAACACCAGAAAAATGGCGCTGGGTAGAGCTTGATCGTCGCACTGTTGGGAAGAGGATTTAGGGCCTGCGTGTGAAAACAGGGAGACGATGTGCGATAAACCTGCGCACGGGCGGTCCAACCGTGCGATAAGCAAATTCTGCCCAAACATCCCATTTTTCGGGGAGAAAACTATGCGTGACAACAACAACAAAATGACATAAAATAGAAGACACACGATGGCTTAAGCTCGAACAAACTCAGCACAGAGTGCGACCAGCAAAGAGAAAGAACTGAAAACAAAAAGAAATTAAATTTAACTACTCCCACTCCTAGATAAGTACTGGAGTTACTGTCATCCCAGCACGACTTATTCAACTACAGAGATGTGTTAATTTATTGGCCTATGAAAACTGAAATGCACAGGTAGCTGCCCCATTATCCGTTTTGGTAACGGGTACCGATACGGTGACAAAATAGCTACCCCCATACCTGTGTATGCATACCTGCGCTGAGCATCAGGCAGGGGTAGGTAGTACGATGAGTAAATCCTAATGTCCATCTCCTCGTGCAGTTGATCTATTCCATCATCAAGCAACACAATGGACCCAACCACGTCCTGAATCAACTCCAATGCGGGGCCCTGCATGTGATAGGACACGAGAGTAGGGTCAAGAAACAAATTAGAAAAATGACTTAAAAGAATTTCATGGGTGATCCCGGTATCACTCCCGATAGGTAGATCTAGCGGAAAGTCATCGGTATCGTCAATGATGTCGCATGGTTCGACAAGAACTGAAGTGGCTCCATAACTTGGACTACAACTGGTGATGAGGTAATCATCTCCTTAGTGTGAAGAATGTCCTCAATAGGAGTGGGCACAACACTGGAGGTACCTACGTCATTCTGCAAAATATCTTCAACTATAATGTCAGAAACAAATGTAGTACTATGCACAAAAGAGGAGGAAGTAGTGCTTGGATAAAAGTCGGGCACTGGCTCCTCACAAGGAATCAGAGGCATACACGATGATATGCGAACAAGGGAGATAGGTGCAACTATATCGGTGCCTAGATCGGTCGCAACTTGGGTGTATGTATCTGTATCATTCCCTTCGAAACATGAAGGTGACACGGATACATAACCAGAGGTAGTTGTACATAAAAAGCCCGACTGGGCCGGGCTTGGACCGGGCCGGGCTTGGACCGGGCCGGTTGGGCCGGGCCGGTTGGGCCCGAACTTTTTGCCAACCGGGCCCGGACCGGGCCCAGCTTGAGCCGGGCCGGGCCCGGGCTCCCTCTCAAAGAGGGGGCCCGATAAGGCCCTCCAGGCCGGGCCCGGGCCGACCTAATTTGTAGGCGAGATTAAAATCCCGCCTAATTGGAGGGATTTTCCGCCAGCCCGGGTGCCGGGCCCAGGCTAGCCCGGCGCCCAGGCTTTGCCCGGCCCGGGCCGGGCTGGGCATCGGGCCGGGCCGGGCATCAGGCTGGGCAACCGGCTAAAATGGGGGCCCGGTAAGGCCCCAAGGCCGGCCTTGGCCCGAGCCAGGCTTTTCCTGGGCCGGGCCTAGCCAGGCTTTTCCTGGGCCGGCCCCGGGCCGGCTTTCCGGGCCCGTGCTTTTTGTACACGACTAACCAGAGGTAGAAGGGGTGTAAACCGAGGCAGGAGTTGGGACGATCCGGATACCCGGCTCATCCTCTTCCATCTGCCGCAGGTACTCTGCACAATCCTTCAAAGAATGATCCATGCTTCGACAAAACAAGCAATGCTTTGAATGTTTCTTCAGTCTGAAAAGGGTCAGAGAAGAATTCAAATATGGTGCAAGCAGTACAGAAGAATAGCCATATGGCTTATGCACAGTACATGAGGTATCATACGACTTCGGTGCCCGATACATTGAGTCTTGAGTTCTAGGGCTATAACCTCGCTTTGGACATCTATCACTAGCATGAGAGATATCTCCACACCAATCACAACGGATATTGAAACTAGCCCACATGGCGCAAAGAGAACTAGGATTCCAAAAAAAACAATGCCGTGCGCAGCACTACACCCAACAACAATCTACACAAGCAACCTATAATTGAAAAAAAGAAGAAATGAGAGGAAACAAAAAAGAAACTAAAAACCTTTACAACTATTTTTCCAAATAACCGAGTCACAACGCCAACTACATTCCCGACAACGACGCCAAAAACTTGATACGCGTTTGGCAAGTGCATCGATTGCTTAAGTAATATAAAATGAGAGAATATCCACAAGTATCGGTCTCTTAAGGAACACATAGTGAGTGTGTGATTCGATTGTTTAGAGAATTATTTATAAAAACAAAAAGAAAATACAGGGGGCTTGATTTTGGAGAGTGATTCAAACGAGAGCAACTAAATTAAAAGTGAGGGTCGCCTTCACCGCCTCGCTAGGGTGGATGAAATCGTAGGCTGATGGAGGGAAATGGATGAGGGTTGCAAGCACCTTCTCGCAATGCACACAACTAGCAATTGCTAGTGCGACACTCACACAATGACGGGAATGACGAGATGAAATGAGGGCTCTCCTCACACACAAACTACAGAGCAAACACAGAGACATGTAAGTTAATATTAATGAAATTAGGGTTTAAGCAATCATCAACAGAACATCCAAATACAGCAAGAGAAGTTTATTACAAGCGAAAAGGGGGAATAATACAACCGATGCACGAAGTCTCATCAAAGGTTCGCGGTCGGAGTTGAGGGTTGTCAATCCTCTTCCGAGCTCGGGCTTTGACTGCCGTCCGGGGTCCAGAAGAGCTGTCACCTTCTTCTACACTACCCGTCTTCTTCGTCAATAGTCTTCGATCACGCTCTTCACCGGAGAACTCTTCGAGTGCAGTGAGAAATCCCACGAAACAATGCTTGGACGTTTGCGAATGATGGAGGAGGCCGAGAGGAGACTCTGGATTGAGATTTGCAAGGAAAATGTGGCCGGAGCACCTCGGGATGATGGGCGGTGGTGGAGCGGCGGAGTGGCGCGAAGATGGGAGCTTGGGAGCAGGCCAAATGAAGGTTTTTTTTCACATAGGGCAAATCCCGCAGCTTAAATAGTAACCAGTCAGAAAATAAGGAACATGGTCGAACACACGACTGTGCGTTCATCGTGCGATAATTACAGTGCAAAAACACCCAGCCTTGAAGACGAACCAACCGTGCGATTTTGAACAAACACGGGCAAAACAGCTCATGCGAGAACAAAACGCACGTACGGTGACAAAATGCTGAAAACCCAAGCAAAGAGAGAGATCGTGCGTTTCCCTTCGCGCACGGTTGAATCCAACCGTGCGTGAAGAAAACGCATGAGCAATAATTTCATAAAATTTTAGACAAAAAAGGAGATCGTGCGATTTGGTCACGCACGGGCAAAACAGCCAGTGCGCGTGCAAATCGCACGGCCCGGGGCAGAGCACTAGAAAACGACATTGTAAACATCGCACGATCGCGGCGATCGTGCGTGAACAAAAACGCACGACCGTGCGATTCCTACAGAAAAGAACTAGACTGGAATGGGGCTCTTCCCACCTACACAGGAAAATCACAGCTGTGGCCAAGCTTTTAAAAACCGGACCGGACCGGCCGGTCGGACCGGACCGGCCGGTCGGACCGGTCGAACCGCGGACCGGGGACCAAGCCGGTCCGGTCCAGATAAGCAAACCGCACCCTCCAAGAACCGGTCAAAAACCGCGGAACCGGGCGGGCGGACCGGTGGGCCGGGAACCGGGCGTGGTTTCACAAAACCGGGCCATCGGCCCGCCCGCTATTGCATATCAGAAAAAAAGTAGGCAGGGGGTTTCGAACCCCCCACCATTACAAGATTAGTTTACTAGCAAACCACCTGGCCATTTGATTCATTTGTTTTTATCTTGTAATATTTTATATACATATCAATATTAACGTATGTACAAAATAACTGTATCCAATTTAATATACATATTTATATAAATATTAATTATATATTTTGTTACATATATTATTATATTAACATATTAAATTATTTTTAAAAAATTAAAGTTTATATTTTTTAATATATACATACATGATACATTTATCATTCAAATAAAATTTACGTTCCGTTTGGCGCGGCGATGACGGTCAACAACGTGTTGGTTATGAACCGTCGTTCTTGAACGTCCGACCTTATATAAGAAATTTCATACATTTTTATGTTCGATCTTGAACCTAAAATTTATAGGTAAATTTTTAAGATAATGTTAATTATTTTTATTTCCTAATATATATATATATATATATATATATATATATATATATTTATATATATATGTAACTGTTCGACCCCGGTTGAACCGGTTGGACCGGTCCAACCTTGAACCTTTCTCTCCGCCGGTTCGATGTCCGGTCCGGTTTTCAAAACCTTGGCTGGGGCACATGCCTCTAGCACTCACAGAGAATCATAAAAGCAACAAAAAATAATGTGGAGCAACCAATGCTTACTCTCAGTAAAGAGGCGTGCAATTGCACATCACAATGGGCCTAAAAGTGCAGTTTGTGTACAAACACAAAATGAATGAAATGTGAGCAATAATGGACATAACGTGTAGTGTACGTGCGTGAAAATTAGCCCGGATGAGTCCGATAAATACTATAAATATTGGACTCATCACCATCCTTATGCACTACATCAAGATCCGCACGAGTGGCAGAAGAGGTGTCAGCGGCAACAGAGACATTAAGACGAGGAGGCAGACCATGTTTGCGGTAGCAAGTTGCCTCAAGATGTTCATCCTTATCACAGTAGGTACGCTTAGACCTCGACCAACTATCACGACTCCTCCCACGAGAGCCAGAGCTACCGCCTCGGGTAGGGGGAGGAGGGGGGAGGGGTGGGGGTGGGTGGGGGTGGGACAACATAGTGCTAGAGAGGAGCTAATGAGGGAGGGCCGGGAGCTTCAGGAGGTGGTGTAACCTTTAACACAGAGCAAACATCAGAGAATGAAGAAATAGTAGAGGAAGAGAGTATCTGAGCCCTAACACTGTGAGGATGAGGTGGAACGCGAGCCATCATCACGACAATTCCAACAACTTTCTTTTGAGCGCGCTGAGCAGCCAAATTAGTAGTGGGGGGTTGATGCTGAATCTAGGCCTCAACAAGATTCTTGGAATGCACAACAAAGGAGGTTAAGTTAGCAGCACCGCCTTAAGTCAAGAGTTTGAAGATTGGTGATGATGTCAAACAAGTGTTGGAGACTGTTCTTGCCGGAGTAAAGAGAATGAATCTCATCCCACTTTGCCTTGGCTGTCTCATGATACATGACCATACGGTAGGGTTATCCATCTAAGGAGTTGAAGAGCCAAGTCTGAACACGACCATCGTCACGAATCCAGTCATTAGTGGGTGCAGAAGGGGTGACCTCAGTCAAGTGGTGTAGGAGGCCCTTCGTTTGAAGAACCCGGCGGACAGAGTGCACCACTCAACAAAATTCTTTTTCCCACTAAGAGGAATCGTGGTGATTTGCAACTCGTTATGGACCTCAGGAACCGACATACACGAGCATGAAGATAAGGTGCCTCAGTAGACGCCATAAAGCTCAGAGGCGGCTAGAGGGAAGCACTTGCAGTCAGGCCACAAGCAAGACAACAACAAAAACAAATAGGACAGTAACTACAACACCGGCGGTCTGACAACAAATAGGCAACAACAACATTGGCGGTCTGGCAACAAGTAGACAACAGCAGTCTGACAACAAACAGGCGGTAGTAGCATCACTGGCGGTCTGGCAACAAGCAGACAACAACGGTCTAGCAACAACACTGGCGGTTTGGCAATAGACAGGGCAGCTGCAGATTGAACATCCATGAAGAGAAGGCAACATAAGAGGGAAACACCGACGGTCTGGCACCACACAGGACAATAACGGACTGTAGGCGCGGTTTGAGCGACAAGAAACAGAGCTACGGGAAGGAGTAGTGAGCGACTAGGAGCTGCGGCCTGGAGTTGCGGCTTGGAGTAGGAAGATAGCGGCCAGGAACAATTGGGGCTAGCGGCCAGGAACAATTGGGGCTAGCGGCCAGGAGCAAAGAGCGGCCAAAGCGTCCAGAGAGCAGATAGCGGTTAGAGCAGGCAAACAACAGACAACGGCTAGAGACCGCGGATGGAGAGCAGACCACGGCAAGACAGCAGACCGCGGGGAGAGAGCAGTTCGCTGCTAGAGCGTGTTAGAATGAGAGCAGATCGCGACGGATTGAGAGCAGACCGCGGCGGGAAACACTTGCTACTAGGTAAGCCGCGAGAGGCACAAAGACGGAGCCAGCGACAAAACCTGGCAGTCCGCAACAAGTTGAGGAAAGGGGGACGGGGGACCCACATAACACGAGAGAGAAGGCTATAAAAAGGCTAGGGGAGGGGTGAAACCGAATGCAATGGAGGGGAGAAGAGAGGGAGGCGGTTAGAAACTTCTAACTGCAGACCTCCTAGCGACAAGAGAGAGGCAGTTAGCAAGGGCTAGCAACACATACCAAAAACAAGAGAAGGGATTAGGTAGCTCTGATATCATGTAGAAAAACACCTGGAAAATTAGGAAATAATATGAAAATTTTATTAATCCTTTTTCAATATCTAAATACAAGCATCTGTACACTTATATAGGAAGAGAAAGAGAGAGAAAGATCCCCATTCAAGATGTGAGACTGAAACATAAAGAGTAAGGGGGCCTAAGATGGGCCTTTATTAGTTATTAAAGGCGCAAGGCGCACCAAGGCGCAAGGCGCACCAAGGCGCAAGACGCACCAAGGCGCACCAAGGCGCAAAGGGGTCTTGGAGCCTAGACGCAAGGCTCAAGGCTCAGACGTGCGCCTGACAAAGGCAAAACGCAACCACATTTATTTTAAAAAATAAGCATCAAACATCAATTCATCTTCTCGATCAAAATTTTCATCTATTTTACTCATTAATCATTCAGTACTATCATTTATATCTCTTAAAAAATATAATTAATGTGGTCACTTGCATCATATATAAGTCTTAACACTTGATTATGTTTCACAAACACTAAATTATACAAGAACTATTGAGTTTCTACATTTTTTTCTTTTGCATAAAAAAAGTTTGCAACATAAATCGCATCCAGACGTGCCTTTTATGTTCCAAATGCGCAAAAACAGGCGCACGAAGGCGCAAATCTCTGAGCCTGGAGCCTTTGGCGTACCTGAGGTGCGCCATTAACAACTTAGGGGCCTTTACAGGATTTTCCTCTAACAAATAGAATCATTTTGAGTGCTTCCCAAACTCTCTTTTGAAATTATATTTCCAATTTGCTGCAACTTTAAGATGACCAAAAACAAAAGTTTAAGTTCAAAAGATGTTCTTTATCATTTGTGATAGAGCTATATTATGATTCCGAATGGTGGAGCTCCAAATCCAAATGAGGAATGTGGGGATAGGGTTTGAGGAAGATCGCCCTGCACAACTTTCCAACGCTTTCTGAGGAACATATGTCATAAAATCTCTCTAAGAGTGAAGCAACTTTTGTTGGAAGTTTCCCGTAAGGTGGACTCGATTCATCGAGACGATCCATTAAAGTCGTGCGCGAATATTTGAGTCTATTTAGACTCCTACGAGCGTGTGTTAGTTCAGTCGTGCGAATGGATGAAGCCTGTGATAGGTGGGCCAGACCGTCTCGTAAATTCTGTCGCGAACCCGGTCTCGCCCTTGACATATGTTTTGGCATGGTTGTGTGATCCCAATTAATTTATGGGTTTCAATTTATTGGTTTTTTATTTTGGAGATAATGAGTATTAATTAACCTCATTATATCAGTAACTCCATTAGGCTCTCCTATTAAAGCCTAGAAGGATTCCATGCCATATATGGTGAAAGTAGGGTTTCTCTCTCTCTCTTCATCCTCTTGTAAAATTGCCACACCCTCCAGGAAAGGCAGCCGGCCCTATTCCTTTTCTCCATTTGGTGCTTCCAAGAGAAAATCACAGTGGACCTCTGAAGATTCTCATTTTCCTGTTCATATTTTCTCACTGCTTCCGGCCAATACCGCCGGAAATCTTCATAATCTCTAGCGTCTTTATCATACGGCAAGGGAGGCGGCGATCCCGTTCAGTTTTGGAGAAGAACAAAGGTCCTAGTGGCCTAGTTTCCTTCGGGTTTTTCGTCAGGGAGAAAACACGCTCTTTCCTCCACTGGATCAAGGCACCGAGACGACGAGCAACCACTTTTCTAAACCAGCGACATCTCTCTTCCATTTGGCTTCCTGGAACAAACAGTTTGGGAGCTCTAGCTTGGCGAGATCTGGTAGGAAAAGGCAAAATCCCAAGTGATTTGGCAACCTCCATTTTAGTTTTGCCGAGTAGGTTTTCTGTCCATGCATTTCATTTTTCCTGGATACAAACCAGGGGATCCAAATATTAGATACATATATATTTATATGCTGGAGGCATCTTCTGACGTCGCAGACTACATAAGGAGAAATACTTCCAGGCTCTTGGGAATGGCCGCCACAATGAAGCATGAATTTGAACCAAAGAACGGCATACATTAATTTTTGCATTTTAGTTACTGTTCATTTCATTCAAGTTCGTTTCATTGTGTGTTTCTTTATTTTAGAAATATAATTTTGCATTTGTGCTCCAATAGGGACTAGTAGTTTTTGAGTTTAGACGATTCATAAGTTTAAGCATCATGGCATTCATTTGAAATGTTTGAGAATATTATTTAGCCGCAACGACGCTTATTACATAATGAATTAGCAACTTCATCCATTAATTGATTATATAAATACATGATCCATCATAATGCATATATAGTACTTCCACTTGATTTGGACGAAGAAAGTACAAGTATTAGGTAATATTTATCTAAAGTTTTTTTATAAATAAAATCAAGCTTATAATTATCCTTAATACATTTACTTAATTCAAAATAAGTATGAAATGTCTTCGTAGGCTTTCTTCCCTCAATGATAAACAATGTGAAATTAGTTTTTATGATGAATGTGAGAATTTGAAATACAAAATATTTATTATTCTAAAAAAATTGAGCTATTTACATAGAAACACCTCTCTGTATATAAAGTAGAGATAAGAGGAAGAACCTCCATTTGAAGATGTGAGACTAAATACTAGAAAAATATACAACAAAGCTCGTTCGTGCATTTTACAAATGGGTTTTAACACTCCTCAAGTTGAAGCATATATATCTATCATTTTTAGCTTGACACAAATATCATAAAAATATGACGAAATTGATTTGGTGAAAATGTTGGTTAGCTCTTCCTCTTAAGTTACAAATGGAGTGCATATTCGTCCTTGGTGGCAACTGACAGTGCTCTGACATGTCTCTAACGTGGGACACAGATTCACATATAACTGATTTCATACATGGAAGAACGAGCCGTCGACCTCTAATTGAGGCTCATATGATCTACTGTGTTGTATGAGTAAAATCACGTGAAATTCTAACCCGAACAATTTCTTAAACTCAATTTTGGCCCGCTCAGCCTACACCAGTTTTGCATCAGAGGAGGTTTGATTTGCTCCTATCGCGAATCAAACGATCCGGATTTCAAAAAATAGAAAAAATTAAAGAATTTTTAATCTATTAAAAAAAGAGGAGTTTTATTAACTATTCATTTGAGTTAAATCTTTTTTTTTTAAAAAAATATTTTTATTTGAGTTTGAATTTAAAATAGTAACAATAATAATAATTTTCTTCATATACCCACTCCGATAATCTCGCACTTTTAAAAACCTTTTAAAATATTTGAGTTATTTTTATAAAAGGTTCTCTTTGTTTTTATATGGGTTTTAAATTATTAAAAAAATAAATTGATATATTTTTGATAGATTAAAAAACTTAATTCAAATGGAGAAAATGATGAATCATTTAAAAGTTAGCGTAGGGGAGTCGACCCAACAAATGAACGATTTGATCAAAGCAGTAGAAACTCTCACCGCCAATATGGGTAGCGTCGGGCACGTAGTGAACATATTGAACACATCAGTTAATAATATAGAAGTTACCATGCACTTAAATCGAGCACCTATCCCGACTGACAAAGTAAACCCGAACACTAGACATTTAGAACGTGCACACCCCGAACCCGAACCACATAACCAACCTCGTTGGGATATGAAAGTCAAGTTAGATGTAAGTGACTTTGTAATGTGATTGAAGCCCGAGAGTTATTTAGAATGGTGCGATAGGATGAATCGTTTCCTGGCTTTGAAGCAATTGCCCCATGCTAGACAAGTCGAATATGACACCTTTAGGCTGAAAGGGTTCTCCCTAGTTTGGTGGGGACAGTTAGAGCGTTCTAGGTTCAATTTATGCTTGCCTCCAATCACTACATGAAATGAGTTTAAATTGCGTAAAAGATACGTCTCACCCGATTATTTGCAAAACCTCTATCGTAGGTTCCAAAACCTACGACAAGACAAACTATTGGAGAATGAGTATACAAATGAGTTCTTAGTCTTCCAGTCTCGCCTCGACCTTCGAGAGGATGCTGACATGACCGTATCTCATTATCTGAACGGGTTATGATATTCCATTAAAGGCCAATTATAGCTATTTGATTATAAGGACCTAGGAGAGATCTCGAGTCACGCCTGTAGAGTAGTGTCCTCACAAAAGCGGACATCCAAAGTTAGGTCTACTGATAGGCCCCGACCTACTTACACCTCCACTCCTGCTGTTAGGAATGTTAGACCCTCTCGTCTGGCAGTACCCATGAGTACCCTAATACTTCCGACTGCACCCTTTAAAGGCAAGGAGATTGTATGCACTAGACCACAACGTGACACTTTTAGATGCTTTTAGTGTATGAAGTCGAGCCACAAATTGTCGGAATGTTTGTGATGTCACTTCGTCGTCATCATTGATTCTGAGAGCGGGCATGAACCTGAGTTTTAAGTCTTCCTTTCTGACTCCCCACCTGATCCGAGTACTGAGACTAAGTTAAAGGTAGAAGGGGAGCAACCTGAGCAGCTAGTGCGGGACCTCCACCACAGCCTATTGATCCCAAGAGCCCCTACTGAAGATGAGTAATTGAGAAACAATATTTTTCGTATGATCGCCCCCATCTAGGGACAATTTTGTTCCATCATCATTGATAATGGTGGTATAGACAACTTTGTTTCTTAGCGCATGGTTGAGAATTTGAGACTGAAAACATAACCATTAGGAAAACCCTGTAGTTTAGCTTAGGTCACTAGTATCACTACGATTCCCATGACATATTAGTGTCTCGCAGAGTTTTTCGTAGGTAATACCTATCAGGACGCAATCTGGTGCTCTGTTGCGAATATCGAGGTTTGTCATATCCTGTTAGGACGACCTCGACAGTACGATAGACACGTTCTTCACGACGGTGTAAAGAACTCATTCTTTTGAGCGCAATGAGCGCAATATTGTTCTTCCCCAGAAGTATAGTCTTGTCCCTAGAGCCCAGAGAGGCCTTCACACCCACCTACCAATGTCTCTGTGATATCCTTCCCCTCCGCCATCATGTTACTGACTGGACCACAATTATAGGAGGAGATGAAGGATAGGGATGTAGTTTATTTGTTATCTGGTATTGATACCACCCCCTCTATTTTAGACATCCATAGCACAATTAGTTCTCTGAGATTGTGTCAGAGGAGTTGCTCGATTAGCTTTCCTCGACGAGAGATATTCAACACTGCATTGACCTTAAATTACCTCATTTACCCCATTATCGTAAGTCCAAAAGAGCATGAGGAGCTACATAGGAAGGTGATCGAGCTGATTTCGAAGGGTCACGTTAGAGAGTATGAGTCCGTGTGCCGTCCCTGCTTTACTTGTTCCCAGGAAAGATGAGACTTGGCGTATGTATGTAGATAGTTGAGCGATTAACAAAATTACTATCAAATATCGCTTTCTAATTCCCCGATTGAATGACATACTTCATATGCTTAGTTGATCCCTCGTGTTTTTGAAATTGACTTGAAGAGTGGATACACCCGATTAGAATTTGACTTGGGGATGAATGAAAGACTACATTTAAGACTAGAGAGGGTTTATACGAGTGGTTGTTGATGTCTTTTGGTCTCTCCAATGCTCCCAACACTTTTATACGAGTGATGAATTAGGTGCTTAGATCATGTATAGGAGTTTGCATGGTGATATATTTTGACGATATCTTGATTTATTGTCTTAATCATGATCAACACCCGACTCATCTGAGGTACGTATTAGAAATCTTGCGCATGAATAAATTATATGTAAATTTGAAGAAGTGCACTTTTATGACTGATAGCCTGATCTTCATTGGATATATCATATCATCTAAGGGCATCTGTGTTGATAGAGAGCAGGTCAATACGATATAATCATTGCCTAGCCCCAAGAAGATTACTGAGGTTGCGGATTTCATGGGCTAGCATCATTTTATTGGCGTTTTATCCGAAATTTTAGTACCCTGATGACACATATGACTGATTGTTTAAAAATGGACTATTTATTTGGACCAAGACAGGTGAACACACATTTTTATTAGTAAAGGAGAAGCTCACTGGTGCACATGTCTTAAGTTTTCTTAAAAAATGCTCTATTTTATTTGAATTTTAAAATAAAAACAAAAAATGCCCAAACTGTTGCAAATAAGAAAGGAAAGACTCGATTGTTTTATTCATCCTTATAGGGGGAATATAAAGCATTACAAAAAACGCATAACACCGATAACCGATGTGAGACTAAACTCTAGATCTAATATATAGATACTAATAGTTCGACATATTATTATCAAACTAATAAACTCCAATACTCCCCTCAAGATGAAGGGGGAACCTTCAGCTAGGACATCATAATAATGACAACGGAGGTAGGGGATGTGAGACAAAATATCAGACGAGCCACCGGGGAAAAATACCAAACAGGGGAATCAAATCGGGGATATAGCCACACACGACACAAATCTATACACAACGCAGGACCCACACTTGACGTGAACTCGCTGGAAACCGGTTAACCAACATCACCTAAAAACACATGCAAAAGAAAATTAACGATGTGGAGCAAATCATCAAACAAGTGATTGGAGATAATCCGTCGGGGATAATCCGCACAAAGGGTGGTCCCACATGACACAGTCCCGCACGACACGGTCCCACGCGACACAACCCGCCGAGATTAGAACACCAACATCAGTCATGTCCCAACACATGACTTATCGAAAATAAATGTGGAGACGCATAACAACATACGACATAAGCCTAGAGGCCGTGTGAAACGAATGCGAAAGGTCAGGAAAGATTATCCGAGCCTCTTTCATCTCAAACACTCTCCCTCACGTAGAACTCACATGCATATAGGCTTACCAAACATTAAACAACAGTTTGGACGACTAAGATACTAAAAAAACACATAAAACGCATAAAACCAACACAAAACATCAACATCTGCGAGAGCCCAACGGTAGCAGCATAGGAAGCATCATAAAGACGAGGGGAAGCGGTCGGATCTGGAGCAGTGGGGTGGCAAAGGTAGAACACGTCAACAAAAAATGATGTCGTGGATCGGGAGCTGCCTGAAGAAGTCAACAGGCGTCGATGAGATCTGAAGCAGAGCAGACCTCCAAGGGCCACAGATGCATCGTTGATGTCGTATCCATGGAGGAACGTTTATAGGAATGTCGATAGGAACCACCAACAGGAAGGACATGAATCCGTTCTTGATTGGAGATGGAATCGATGACAGACGAAGCACACAGGCTGCGATAGGATCCTTGAAGAAGACAACGAATATGATCATCAGAGAGGGAGTGGACGGAGTCGAGGAAGCCAGTGGAAGATGCACTCGTTGACGTTGACAGAAGAGAAGACGTCAAGATGGCTCGACGGGATCGTCGATCAGGGGCAGTACGTCGACGAGATCGAGCGCATGCTGGAGCAGAGGAGTCCTTGTCGAGGGGAATAAAGGCCCCTCCTGTCGATGCAACTCGACTGGGACTTTACCAACGCAGGACGAGATCGAATTGTGAGGAAGAGGTGGAAGCAAGTGGCCAAAATCGTCATAAACATGGACAACGACCAAAATCTACTGAGGGAAGCTTGAGCACATATCAGGAGGTTGGAGTACGCTAATGGATGAGAACACGCCATGGAAGGAGGCAGCTGTAAGGATTTCTTCTATGGAAGTATTGGCAGAATTGGCAAAGGAAATCAACAGTGAGTAGCATAGTGCTCCACCGGATCTCGGTGACAGGCTCCAGGCGTGATTTCGACGAGCGGGCGAACAGAGGAGTCGCATGAAGCTACGGGAGCGAGCAAGAGGATCAACTGCATCATCAATGGGAGCGAGAGGAAGGACTGCATCGTCGACATTACTGGCAAGATCATCGAAGAAGTACCTTTATCGTGGACAGTGGAAAGCTCGAGGAGATTGGATCGAGAGCCATCAGAGAGAAACGACGAAGTCTTCACAAAGGCGCGATGGGATCAACGGGTGGTGCGTCAGGCGGGAAAGCCAGGAACAACGACGAGAGATCTTGTTGACTGGATCAACATATGTGAGAATGGCAGACGGAAGCGGGAGCATGTGGGCTTGAACGGAGGAATGTCGTCGATGAGTAGTGAACTTGATCCACGACGATGGGATCAATTTGAGCGGAGAAGCTCTATGTGGGAAAGGTCGCATAGGAGCACACAAACGGGAGAAGATTTCACGGGAGTGGAGAAATCTAGAAGAATTGAGAGAGGAAGCCACGTGAAATGTACGTTGCCCATAATTAGGGCAACCAAATTTCAGGGAGAAATCAATTCCGACTCTGATACCATGTTGCAAATAAGAAGGGAAAGACTTGATTGTTTTATTCATCCTCATAGGGGGCGTATAAAGTATTACAAGAAGACACATAACCCCGATAGCCGATGTAATAAAAAAGGAAAGACTTGATTGTTTTATTCATCCTCATAGGGGGCATATAAAGTATTACAAGGAGACATAACATTGATAGCCAATGTGAGATTAAACTCTAGATCTAATACATAGATACTAATAATCTGACATATTACTATAAAATTCATAAACTCCAACACAAACAAACAAATCCGGAATCATTACTCAAATGTCGTTGAGATGATCTAATGAGAAACATTGGCTCATAGGTTGAAGGAATGAGAGCAACAAATGACTTGAAACTCTAGAAATGTAGACACCACTTGAAAAAACCCCAAAACATCTCTCTCTGAAAGCTCTCTGGAGAGAGGAGAGAAATTTAACTAGCATTATGTTATAGATATGATTGTAAGATTTCCTTACCAACTAATCAAGGCTATCACTGTAATTATTTTGTGCATAGAAAGTAATTAAGTTCTAGAATTATTTTACTGCCATTTATAAACTTATGTTATTTGGGGTCTACACTTTTTGATTTCTTGTGTCCTTTTGTTATCTAATTATTTGTTGCTTGAGGTGTCAAGCATAAACCAAACTAATCATCTTGAACAACTGTCATCCTTACTATCTTTGTCTCTGCATTCTCCCGCCAATCCCTTGCTACTAACTGTATTTATTCATCTGACCGGTGCATTTTTTTACCTTTGCTGTGCATGCTGAAGTCATCTAAAATCATTTCATGAGAATAAAAGGTAATGGCATAAGTATCTGTGACATAAGCACCTTTATGCCATTTCATTACTTAAAATTTACCTGTTTTCATTGGAATCTATCAGTTAATTTACTCAAATTTCTCATATAACCTACTTTACTCATTCCTTACAAAACGTACAACTCAATTTACATTCTTTTATATTTTCTTTAAGAGTATGTCATATCAATGGAGAGAAAGTATCTTGATATCTTTGTAACACATCTCTTTACTAAGATACCGAAGACAAATAGGATGTCAGACTAATGGAGAGCATGTATCTTGATACCTTTGTATAAGAACAAAAACGATACACAAAATTATGTCAATTACAGATGAATTAAATTAATGAGTCATACCATGATATTATGAGAACGAGTAATAGAGCGAAGAGCAAGACGAGAGACTAACATCTCAGATAATCAATTTGGATTTATGCTAGGGCGAAGATATACACATCTTGAGGAGTCTCGTTGACAACTATCGAGAAAAAGAAAGATTTGCATATGTTTATCGATTTTGAGAAGGCTTATGATAGGGTTCCAAGAAAGGTCTTATGAAGAGTCTTAGAAAAAAAGTTGTAAATGTATCATACATTTTCGTAATCAAAGATATGTATACAAAATTACAAATTAAGTGACGAGGGCAAGAACATCTGGAGGATTAACACATGCATTCCCTATCACTGTTACTTATGTCAAGACACAACTTTAAGTCCGTATTTCTTTACCCTTATCTTAGATGAGCTCACCGGACATATCTAACAAGCAATATCTTGGTGTTTATTGTTTGCAGGTGATATTGTTCTGGTCGATGAGATGCCCGGGGGTGTAAACGAGAAACTTGAATCGTGGCAAGACACTTTAGAAAAGAAGGGCTTTAGGTTGAGCATGACAAAAACAGAGTATATGAAGATTAAATTTAGTAGTGTAAGAATGACGGATGACTTCATCATTAAGTTGGGTGACCAAGATATTTCCCGCAGTGAGTGCTTTAAATATCTGGGATGGATAGTTCAAAAAGATGGAGGTGTAGATAAATATGTGATACATAGAATCCAAGCAGGTTGGTTGAAATAGAGAGGCATATCTGGGATCTTATGTGATCGTAAAGTACCATTAAAATTTAAAGACATTTTACGGTACTGCAACTAGACCAACGATGATCTACAGTTCTAAGTGTTGGGCAGTGAATTATGTACATGAGCAAAAAATGGGAGTTGCGGAGATGAGAATGCTAAGGTGGATGTCTGGACATACAACAGCAACACTCAAGCCTTTATCCCCTATAGTGGGGTCGGCTATATGGATTCTTTGTCGCCATTGTGTCCTATCTTTTGTCATAATCTCACTAATACCCAAGTACATCATGTCTTTCCGTATAGTTTAATTCCAAGTCTTTATTGGTCTACCCCTCCCTCGTTTAACATGCCTAGTGACTAGACTCTCACAACGTCTAACAGGTGCCTCTATTGGTCTCCTTTGTATGTGGCCAAACCATCTTAGTCGAGCTTCTCGCATCTTCTCTGCAATTGGTGCTACTCCTGTCTTATCCCAGATACATTCATTCTGAATTTTATCCAGTATCGTGTGTCCACAGTCCACACATCTACCTAAGAATTCTCATCTCCACAATTACCATTTTTTACTCATGTACACAATTCACTGCCCAACTGATGCAGGACGACGCGTAGGGTTTACGCGTCTGTCAGCTGTTTACTAGGAAACCCTAAGTGCATGCAACGAGTAATTAATTTTGTCAATTTTAGAGCGGGCGCAGTACTAAAAAAAATTACGCAACTTGGATTTAAAAGCACAAAATTACTTCTTTTTTAAAAAATGAATTTTCTTAATTAAGGTTCGATTTTAAATCCGGGAACGGAAGTTTGCAACTTTCGTTCCGCTCCCCTTGTCGTAGCAAAACGGAAATCGTGAACTCCAAATACGTTTCCGTTTGGAGTTTTCGACGTAGCATTTGCTGACAAAATTTGGACTAAAACCCAGCAGTGAGTCTATTAACCTATGAGAAATTATAGAGGCACACACAAAGGAAAGGATAAAAACAATTACCCACGGAAAGATGCGTCTTTCCGTATCCGAAGTCGATGACGATCACGCGAGCAACTCCTCGTCACCTTCGATCTCCGCTCCGAGGTCGGCCGCTATCGCATACGGGCACCAAGGAATTTAAGCACTCACTCACACGAGGTGGTTACACGGAATCACTCAAATCAAGGAGGCCACAAACTAAACAACCTAAAATTCACTCGCTCCTCACACTAGAGGTGGTTCCACGAATTCTCAAACACTTAAGGTGGCTCCACGAAATCTCACACACTCTAAGGGTAACTTAACTTCTCTCAACGAAGCAATCTACCATCTATTGTTCACGGAGGCAAACAATTTTGTTCGTCACTGTTCTCAGCAACAGTAATAATTATCAACTACTCTACACCTCTTAAACGGGAAATTAAAATGTAAGCAACAAACGTTACCAACTGACTTGAAAATGAAGCCCAAGTTCATACAGTGGACAACAACAGGAAATCAAAAGCAAGCACAGTAATTTAACTTTACTGTTCATCTTCCACACCTCTCACAGAAGCAAGGCACGAGAGCAGAACCCCGGGAAACTAAACCCTACTCTACATCTCTCACATGAAGCTTCAATCGCGCCTAAGTTCTAACAGGAAGCACACAACAACCTCAAGGGAAACACCTTCACAGCAATTTTAATTTCAATATTCAACAATCACCAAATTTCATCCATCACCAACAAAATACGGCCTTCCTTTTTATAGGGCATCAAACAAAATACAAACAACAAATTAAAAAAACAACCGGAGTGGCCATGGCGGAAGCTTGAACGTGGAGCTGAAACTACCGGAGTGGGGCTACTCGCTGGTGGTTGGCTTGGACGTGGCTGGAGACGCGCTGGAGCGGGTCGATCGGGGGCGCTGCTGAGTCGTGGGTAGGAGGCGAGGCAGAAATCCCGTTGGAAGCCTGCACCGCACGGTGAAGAAGCCCTAATCCATGCCATTGCTGAACCCAAACATAAACAGTGCTGGACCAGACTTAATCTTGGATGAACCGGAAATACCCCTTGGTTTCTTTCCATATATAAGCAATAAATGGAATCATGGACTTCATTAGGAGCCTGCTGGGAAGACGGATTTGGACGGGTTGATTGGGGTCCCCTGAACCAATTTTTTTTCTTACAAATAGATTATATATCTCTATATATATATTTAGATGTTTATATATATATATATATATTTCCAAACACTCAAATCACTACATGAATACTAAAAATGCAAAATGACACACATAAAAACATGCAACAACCCAGGGCCGATAGAGGTCCAGACGGGTGCGACGTCGGGCATTTTTTCGTCGACCTGACCTGGGTTGGTCTCCACCAACTCTCCCCCTCTCGAAATCACTCATCTCTGGTGAGTGCTCCGAGCGGTAGTGCGGGAGAAGTCAACATCCAAGCCAACGAACCAAGTATCTCTGAAAACCATCATCAATAGTGGTCATCGACCAATATGTGCTCGGGATCTGGAATAGAAGAATCTCTTGGTGCCCATGCTCAACCTGAAACTGTCAGTGAAAATAGAAGGAACTTTGATAGAAGTGTCAGTAGCAGAATGAAAATCAGGGTGTCCTGAATGTGGCTCTTCACTCTCACTCACCAACCCAGAAGAAACAAATGGAGGAGAAGACAATGAAGATTCTAAAGACTCATGCGAGTAATCATCGAATTAAGTCAGATTGGATACGTTAAAAACAGGATTTGCTCCCCAAATGGAAGGCATCTCAAGTTCATACGCATTTTGCCCAATCCGATTTACTACTCGAAAGGGCCCAGTTCTACGGTTGCTAGCTTCTTTACGTTACCAGAAGGTAACCATTCCGGATCTAGCCGAACCATATTTAGTCATCCATTTTAAAATTAGTAGCTCTTTTATGCTTGTTAACTTGAGTTGCATAAAAACCAAAGTACTATGCAATTTTTCACTCAAATGTTTTTATGCAAATCATGCAAATGCAATAAATGAAATACTAATATGACAAAGACCACAAACTAATAGTTTCAGATACAAAAAGTAACTCCTGAAAGAGGGACATGATCAGGAGGCTCAGAGGGTGGATCATAAAAGAATTCATCGCGGGGGCGATGAACACTCAAGTGCAAATCAGAGACAGTAGTGATCAGATGTGTCAACATGGTGTACGAACTATCTCTGCAAGTGCAGGCGATAAGATATAACATCAATGAATCAGTGAGTGCACCCCCAAACTCGACTATGCCACTAAAGATGGAAACATCCCAAATGTGTGGTGAACCCATAAGTTTTCCATCTGGGGGTTCGCCAGGTGGGACATATGAAAACTCATCGTGAAGACGATGATCAACAGGTGCCACGTCCCATAACTCATCTAATGTGCGGGTAACCAGATGACTATGCCCAAGAACTATCAACATCAAGTGAGACAATGGAGCAGATATCCATGTCTTAAAATTCGCAAGGGTACTATTTAAATAAAGCTCATCCACATAATGACGAGGTGGCTCATCTGGAGGCTCAATAGGAGGGTCGTCAAATGACTCATCAGTCGAGTGATGGTTCTCCAGAAATGAACCATCAGAAGGGGTCATACTCCCTGAAAGGGTAGAGGTGACTACCTCGAGATCACTACTAAGCTCTTGGCTTCCGATCGTAATGTCACTCAGTGCGCCATCAGGTGTGGTGATGTGACTCGATGAACCATCGGGTGTGGTGATATGACTCGGTGCATCACCAGGTGAAGTGTGCAAGAAATCTACACTCAAAGGAGAACTAATAGGTATAACATCATAGGAGGGTTCACTAAGTGGAGCTGACTCACATGGGGGTTGACTCCACACATCCTGTATCAGGATATCAGACAGAGTGGGTGATATCTCTCTGGTGTGGGCAGTGACATGCTCTTTCTGACCCTTAATGTCTATCATCCTGTTTGTCATCGGAACACTAGAAGGATCACTAGTTGCGATGTACTCTTGACGATAGTGACCTCTATAGGACTCGTGAGTAGTCGTGACGATCGTCCATAACATAATCATGACGTGCTCGTGGATGATCATGTGTCCTATGAACATACGGTGGTGGTCGCACATGTACAGACTCAGGTTCCTCATATAAAGGAGACGTGTAGTATCGATAACTAGAGGTATACTGAACTTTATCCTCATAATATGGTGCCGAATGACCACTAGGATCCACTCGAGTACGAGGATAATAACAATGATAGTCATCATACTGATCGTCTCTATAATGAGAACGTGTTGGTGGGTCAACACGATCTCTGGCAGTGGTATACGGTGATCGAGTATAATCATCGAAGTGTCGTAACGATCTCCGTGACGGATCTCTATATGAGTGAGTGTAAGTGTAATCGTGATCCTCATATAATGGATTTTTCCTACATAGTGATGAGGAACATCGTAATGTGCACGAACCGAATGCTCATCTCGAATTTGAGGCGGCATTGACGCTCGAGGGGGTACTTCTAATCTACTCACCCTACCTCTAAGGTGTACTAACCTTTCACGCAACTGACAGGTATTCTCAGTTAAGGTCGTCAGTTGGTGGGCGAAAGGTATAAACCACGGGGGCGGTTGATTCCCTTCGTGTCCACGACTCGGATGACCACGTTCAACTTGACGCATTCTATCACTATGTCGATGCATGCGGACAAACGTCAAATACAATGTATGATTATACTTAAAAAAAATCTTCTTTTTTTTGAAAAATTTTAAATGCTCTGCGGGCTCCTATTCTACACAGGACGGATCCCACAATTTAGAAAAATTTTGACAACCTCTCTCTGATAACAATTTGATGCAGGACGACGGGTAGGGTTTACGCGTCTGTCGGCTTTTTACTAGGAAACCCTAAGTGCATGCGACGAGTAATTAATTTTGCCAATTTTAGAGCGGCGCAGTACTAAAAAAAATTACGCAACTTGGATTTAAAAACACAAAATTACTTCTTTTTTAAAAAATGAATTTTCTTAATTAAGGTTCGATTTTAAATCCGGGAACGGAAGTTTGCAACTTTCGTTCCGCTCCCCTTGTCGTAGCAAAACGGAAATCGTGAACTCCAAATACGTTTCCGTTTGGAGTTTTTGACGTAGCGTTTGCTGACAAAATTTGGACGAAAACCCAGCAGTGAGTCTATTAACCTATGAGAAATTATAGAGACACACACAAAGAAAAGGATAGAAACAATTACCCACGGAAAGATGCGTCTTTCCGTATCCGAAGTCGATGGCGATCACGCGAGTAACTCCTCGTCATCTTCGATCTCCGCTCTGAGGTCGGCCGCTATCGCATACGGGCACCAAGGAACTTAAGCACTCACTCACACGAGGTGGTTCCACGGAATCACTCAACAAAACAAGGAGGCCACAAACTAAATAACCTAAAATTCACTCGCTCCTCACACTAGAGGTGGTTCCACGAATTCTCAAATACTTAAGGTGGCTCCACGAAATCTCACACACTCTAAGGGTAACTTAACTTCTCTCAACGAAGCAATCTACCATCTATTGTTCACGGAGGCAAACAATTTTGTTCGTCACTGTTCTCAGCAACAGTAATAATTATCAACTACTCTACACCTCTTAAACGGGAAATTAAAATGTAAGCAGCAAACGTTACCAACTGACTTGAAAATGAAGCCCAAGTTCATACAGTGGACAACAACAGGAAATCAAAAGCAAGCACAGTAATTTAACTTTACTGTTCATCTTCCACACCTCTCACGGAAGCAAGGCACGAGAGCAGAACCCCGGGAAACTAAACCCTACTCTACAGCTCTCATATGGAGCTTCAATCGCGCCTAAGTTCTAACAGGAAGCACACAACAACCTCAAGGGAAACACCTTCACAGCAATTTTAATTTCAATATTCAACAATCACCAAATTTCATCCATCACCAACAAAATACGGCCTTCCTTTTTATAGGGCATCAAACAAAATACAAACAACAAATTTAAAAAACAACCGGAGTGGCCATGGCGGAAGCTTGAACGTGGAGCTGAAACTACCGGAGTGGGGCTACTCGCGGGCGGTTGGCTTGGACGTGGCTGGAGACGCGCTGGAGCGGGTCGATCGGGGGCGCTGCTGAGTCGTGGGTAGGAGGCGAGGCAGAAATCCCGTTGGAAGCCTGCACCGCACGGTGAAGAAGCCCTAATCCATGCCATTGCTGAACCCAAACATAAACAGTGCTGGACCGGACTTCATCTTGGATGAACCGGAAATACCCCTTGGTTTCTTTCCATATATAAGCAATAAATGGAATCATGGACTTCATCAGTAGCCTGCTGGGAAGACGGATTTGGACGGGTTGATTGGGGTCTCCTGAACCAACTTTTTTTTCTTACAAATAGATTATATATCTCTCTATATATATGTTTAGATGTTTATATATATATATATATATATATATGTGTATGTATGTATGTATATATATTTCCAAACACTCAAATCACTACATGAATACTAAAAATGCAAAATGACACACATAAAAACATGCAACAACCCCGGGCCGATAGAGGTCGAGACGGGTGCGACGTCGGACATTTTTTCGTCGACCTGACCTGTGTTGGTCTCCACCACCAACACTCAAAACCATAGAACATTGCTGGTCTAATTGTAGTATGGTAAAACTTGCCCTTAAGTTTTAATGATACTTTACAATCACGTAAGATCCCTGACGCGCCTCTTCACTTCAACCAACCCGCTTGGATTCTATGTGTGACATCTTTATCAATGCCTCTGTCCTTTTGAAGTATCAATCCAACATATTTTAAACATTCACTACGAGAAGTATCTTGATCACCCAACTTTATAAAAAAGCCATTCGTCCTTCTTGCATTGCTAAATTTAAGCTCCATATACTCTGTCTTTCCCTGCTCAACCTAAAACCCTTATTTTCTAAAGTGTATCGCCAAGATTCAAGTTCTGCGTTTACACCCTCGCGCGTCTCATCGACTAAAACGATATCATCTGCAAACAATAAACACCACGGTATTTCTTGTTGGATATATCCGGTGAGCTCATCTAAGATAAGGGTAAAATGATAAGGGCTTAAAGATGAACCTTGATGTAAGCCAACAATGATAGGGAATTCCTGTGTTAATCTTCTAGATGCCCTCACCCTTGTCACTAAATTTGTATACATATCTTTGAATATGTCAATGTATGATACATTTACACCTTTCTTTTCTAAGACTCTTCTCTTATTCTCTTAGAACTCTTTCATAAGCTTTCTTAAGATCGATGAACATCATATGCAAATCTTGTTTTCTTTCTCGGTAGTTGTCAATGAGCCTCCTCAAGAGATGTATAACTTCCATGGTCGACCGCCCTGACATGAATCCAAATTGATTTTTCGAGATGTTAGTCTCCCGTCTTACTTTTCTTTCGATTACTCATTCCTACAATTTCATAGTATGACTCATCTCTGTAATTAATACAATTTTGTATATTTCCTTTATTCTTATACAAAGAAACAAAAATACTTTCTCTCCATTGGTCTGACATTCTCTTTCACTTCAGTATCTTATTGAAAAAACATATAAGTTACAAAATTGTTTCATTCCCTAGACATTTTCATACTTCGATAGGTATATTGTCTGACCCAACCGCTTTTTCATTTTTCATTTTCTTTAGAGCATCATTTATCTCTGAAACTTGAATTTTACAATAAAATGTTATGTTCATATTTTTCTTCGATTTACTTAACTCATTTAAGTTCAATTCATTATCTTTTGTTTCATTATAGAGTTGATAAAAATATCTTTTCCATCACTCTTTAATATCCCGTCATCCATCGAAACTGTATCTGTTTCATCCTTTATGCATTTTACTTAAATCTCTTGTCTTCCTTTTTTTAGCACTATCAATTTTATATATGTCTCGCTCTCCATCTTTGATATTTAATCGCTTATAAAATTTTTTATAAGCTTGACTTCTTGCTTTACTTACTGCATGTTTAGCTTCTTTTTTAACGACTTTATACCTGAATAAGTTTTCATCATTCCTACAAACGTAGAGTGATTTATATCTGACCCTCTTTTCTCTCACTATGTCTTGCACTTATTTTTTCTACCACCAAGATTCTTTATTTGCGGGCGCACGACCTTTTAATACTTCAAGTACGTTCTTTCCATTTATCCCTAAATGTGAAGATACAACTTTTCAAGAGACATTAAGATCAACATAGGGGTCATCAACTAGTTGTTTTATAACTGCTGTCTTGAAAACAAACTGTTTTTACATCTTCAAGTTTCACCATCGAATTTTTGACAATATTTTTGTTTGTCTTAAATTTATTATATTTAATTTGTACGTCTAACACCTAACCTTTGTTGTATTCTCAAACTTTCTCCTGATATTACTTTGCAATCCTTACAAATCATTTAATCCATTTTGCGAGTCATAAGATAATTAATTTGTGACTTATTTGGTCCGCTTTTAAACATAATTAAATATTTTCCCCTATTTATGAAAAAAGTATTTGTCACAATTAGCTCATGTGGTACGACAAAGTTTAAAATGGTTCGCCCTTCTTCATTTCTTTCTTCATATCCAAATCCTCTATGAACGGTTATATAATCTACGTTTTCTTTCCCTATAAGTCTCCTCCTATGAAAATCTTCTCTCTTTGTGTGATTTCTTTTACTAAATTATTTAAGTTTCCCAAAATTGCACTTTAATAGTTCCACTTAATCCTACTTATGGTGCGTAAGAACTGATCACATTAATAATTTCCTTTCCAACAACCGATTTAAGAACTAAGATTCTATCATCTTTTCTACCTACTCCTATAACTTCATCCCTACAAGCAGTATCCACAATAATACCAACTCCACAACTTGTTTTATTTTTTCCTATGTATCATAATTTAAAATCAGAATTAATTTCTCAAATGATCCATATTCATAAGAGTGAATAAATTTTACGCTTGCCGTCTACCTAACATAACCCTCACCATTTTTTATCCGGGCTTGGGACCGACATAGACTGGTTTATGTGTGAACACATGAGATTATATAAAATTCGGAATGAATGTATAAGAGATAAGACAAGAGTGACACCAATTGTAGAGAAGATCCGAGAAGCTCGATTTAGTTGGTTCGTACACGTACAAAGGAGACCATTAGATGCACTTGTTTGGCGTTGTGAGAGTTTAACTACTAGGCATGTTAAAAGGGGGAGGGGTAGGCCAAAAAAAGACTTCGAATGAAACTATATGGAAAGACATGATGTGCTTAGACATTAGTAAGTTTATGACTAAAGATATGGCACAATGACGACAAACGTTCCATATAGCCGACCCCACTATGGCGGGATAAAGGCTTGATTGTTGTTGTCTTTCTTAAGAGTTTTCATACTCCTATTGCGGTCTAATTATGTGTCCACAAGAAGTTTGTCCAGGAATTATATGGCTCAGTTGATATTCAACTACAGAATTATAATTTCATGTATTTGATTATTTTCTATCTCTTCAACATAATTTGTTTGTCACTTTCAGGCCTGCTTAAGAGATCCACTTCGCGCTGGTGTTGATGATCTTGGGTTAAGAGAGATAATTGGATCTGCAGTATGAGCATCTTTCTCATCATCCTTTATTTTTATTTTAGAAATTAATATTAAGTGATATTTTAGCACATTTTCTGTCATAAAATTGTTCTGCATGATATATTACCTTGTATTCCTTGGTTTATTTTGTTTCACTTTGTAGAATTGTACAGAAACTGTAATAAATAATTTTGTATGTTCTTTAAGATTATCTCCTTTGTTTTTGACCTCATTTGATTGCTGTCATGTGTTTGTGGTGTTATTATAATATGGGTTTGTTTTGTAAAACTTCTTTGTAGCTGTTACATTAGAAGAAATAAGTTAGACTGCATTGAAACTGGATTTAATATTGTTTTTCAAGCAAATTTTGGACAATACCTTTTCAACCCTTGTTATAGTTATTACCAAATAACCCCTACCTTTTAAAATATAAACTGTGGGACAAATATGTACAAAGTAAATAAGTATCCACAAAGTTGTTAATATCTTATGTTGGTGTCATGGCAAATTAAATTTGATTTTGAATGTCAGAGATATTTTAAAATCTCGGATTTTCAAATCTTATAAATAAATATTTATTAAGTTTACATATGTTCTAAAAGTAAAAAAAAATATATAAGCGAATAAACAAAGAGTCATGTATATCTCAAACTAAAGTCGAAGTGTATCTAAAATAAAATATTAGTAATCATAAGGCTGAGCATAATAATCGAAACTCGTTATTCGCTCGAATTTTTGATCGAATCGAAATAAAATGAATCGAATCAAATTGGCTCGAATCAAATTGACTTGAAATCGATTTCGAGCCTCATACGAGTCGCTCGTTTGTTGATTCGAGCCATCTCAATTAAATATAATTTTAATTTTTTTATTAAATGTTGTGGCCCATCAGGTGTATTTCCAAAGACCACTCCGCCCGTTTATCAGCGTAAACTTACCAGTTTCCAATATGCGTAATGGAAACATCCCATCCAACCACTTTCCAATTAAATTCTTCTGCCAACTCTGAGCCATAATTAAATGTTAGCCTCGGTAATTAAAATATAGGTATTAACATACGTATTCTCCTTTTTGTCTCATTCGTTGCTCACGGTTTAGGGTCACACGCCTCTTCATTCTTCCACAATTTTTACTTTCTATTGCTGTAGTGCTGGACCGCTGGTGTGCTCTGTGCTTGCTTGCTCGGTCTTCTAACGATTTTTACCGCAGTGTTGGTGCGAAGCTTCGTAGGCGGGAGACCTGCTTTCCTCATCCTTAGCGAAGGCATCATGGTATCGATTTGAGGCCTGAGGGTCGATCTGAGCAACTGACCGGAGACCTGCTACAATGCTGCGCTCGTTCTCAGCGAAGGCGACAATGACTAGAGCATCTCCACGTCTTCCTCTAGAGCATCAAAGCATCGCCAGTTGTCTATTGAAGGCTTGGAGATTATATTTTCTTCCAGTGAATGTATAATTTTTAATTTTTTTTAAAAATAATTAATTTGAAGCCGGCTCAAAATTGATTCGAGCTTGCTCAGAATCGAGTTGATTTTGAGTCGAGCCGACTTGACTCGAAATCAAAATCGAGTTCGAGTTGACTCTGAGTTGAAAATTTCAATTTCGAGCCGAGCCTAACTTGATCGAAATCGACTCGATATCAGCCCTAAGTAATACACTGCAACTATTACTATCAAATGTCCAAAACAAGTACAAATAGATATTGTGAAAAATGTTTAACAATTTTTTTGTATAATAGTTTTATCTAGGTAACACTAAGTTTTATAACAAATAAATAAGTTTAAGTGATTGATAATAAATCTTCGTGTGCTTCATAGAATTGTGTTAAAAGCATCAAAATCAGTAATTAATATATGTAGAATGTTTTAATATTTTATTTAGAGTAATGAATGTATATTGAGAAATGATTGTACAAACTTGATCGTAAACTAACACCTATGAAAGAGAATGAAACAATAAGTAAAATCGATTTTAAGTATATATAATGCAATACCTAAAGGTGATTTAAGTATTTATACTACGAGCATAATTTAAAATAAAATAGCGGGGCATATATTCAAGTCATATCAACCGATATATTGGAAAAAATTGGATATGCCAGCTTATATTTTACTAATGAACATAACCTATTTTTTCATGGAAAAAATGTTGTTTCACACTCAAAACCTACATGTCACACATGTCGATGGATATTTAAAATATTGAAATAAAGGAGAGAAAATAGACGAAGTGTTTTATTCATCCCTTAAACGAGGCATTTAAAGGATTACATATGACATACAAACTCTAGCAGATAATGTGGGAATAAAGACAATACACGCATACCTAATATACTTATGCATAACTAGAAATATAAAAACAAACTAAATGCACACTCTAACATTCCCCCCTCAAGCTGATGAGAAACCTCGACTTGTACATCATATAGTGATAAAGGAAATGTAGGTAGGCAATGTGAGACAAATCATCTGACGGGTCACTGAGGAAAAATTTGTTGGGGATAATTCTTTTGGGATAATCCACATAAAGGGAGGTCCCACATGACAGTCCCACACGACACAACCTGATGGAATATAGACGGGCCACGAGGACAAAGACCTACATGACACAATCCACTGGTATTAAGTCAACAAACGGGCCACTGGGGATACTCCATATGACATAACCCACTGGAATACGTGTAAACCAACAAAACCATATCACATACCAATCAACAGAAAAAATTGGGGAGATGCCAGAGCGCAGGAAGAAGGAAGAGCCCCGGAAGTGGGAGGGAAAGAAACAAGAAGAATGAAAGTGGGAAGAGCCCAAGAACCGAGATCTAAGAAGGTGTGAGGAGCCAAGGAAGCATGAGCCAAGGAGACCCTTTGTTGTTCCAGAGAGTCAAGTAGATGAAAGGTGGTATCATGTTCCCGTAAATAGGCCATCGTAGTGGCCAGCAGGAAGACCCCATCCAGAGGGTCCCGAGAGAAGGTTCTTCCCATAGAGGAGAAATAACTACCACCAGCCAAGAAGACATCATGGAGGAGGAAGATAAGCGATGGTCATTGTCGGGCAAGGCAATAGGCACCACCGTTAAAATCGGCAAAGGAGGTATCTGATAGAGAAGACCCCCCTCCATTGTGAGTTGCACCAAGTGGAAGGGCGCGGGACCATAGCTTGCCCGGACTTCCTCGAAGCGAGGAGAGCTGGAGAAGTAGGAGGAGAAGTGTAGAGGTAGGTGGCTCCTGTCGAGCTAGGGGTATTTGAAACCCCAGCTGAAGGAGAAATGAAGACGGGATCGACCAAGGAGGTCGCAGAGGAGTAGTACAGGGAGGAGGCGGAGGAGTAGGAGCCATCCTGTTGGGAACATTGCCCACAATATTTCAGATTTGAAGAATGCCTTCATGCAATGATAAGTACATCTTGTTTTGATGTTTTTCTAGTGTGGTATATGTAGGTTCATCATAATATATTGATAGTCAACTTCAATAAGTCAGGAGATTAGTTTAGATCAAAAGTGAAAATGTTCAGAACTCAGGATTGGTGTAAGTACAAAAAAGTTGGAGTCAGGTTCTATAACGTTTTGTTGTGCAAGGATCACACAACAATATTGCTATGTTAGAAGACTTCATACAACATTATCGTTGTATCATCAACAGAGGAAGCAGAATATCTTGCGCTAAGTGTTTTATCATTGTGTGAGATGTCATCACACAACAATATCATTTTGACAACCAAGTTTATCGTTGCGCACTTACAGAAAGGCGGGATTTCAAATTGACGGAGGTTCCAAAATTAAATGTCACATCAATCCCCTCTGTAAAGTACTTCGACTTGGTATTTCTAATGTTTCGACCGGTAGAATAGTCAGGGATATAAAAGGACAAGAGATGGTCATTAAACCCTAACCGAGCAACCCAACAAAGGAGAACTTTGTGAACTCAAAAAGCTCAGTCGGCCGTAATAAGTAATACAACAGTGATCTGTTGAAGAAGAAGTCAATCCTCAAAGAAGAGAAAACTCTTATTCAAGAGGGCAAGAAGATTTCTTCACACAAGGAAGTTCAACACTGAACCTGCTTTCAAGAAAATCCAATATTGTTCAAGTGCTGATTCTGGAGAAGGCTTTCATTCTTGAAAATCTAAGAAGTCTCAAGCTACAAAGTAAAATCATTTATTGAGTCATATTTATGTAATAACATTTATTATTTTTGATGTGTAGATCTCTTTGTGATCTGTGCTGTAGGAGTGTTTTCACTCTGAGGTAGGGACTTGGGAAGACCTGAGGTAGGATTCAGTTTTTGAATCTGAGCTGTAGGAGTGTTTTCACTCTGAGGTAGGGTTGTTGTATGCATCTGAGGTAGGATCTGAGAAGTGGATCTGAGATATGAGACTTGTTGTGTTTCTTAGCTGTAGGAGTCAAAGACTTTGAGGTGTAAGATTGTTGACTCTAAAATATTGGAGGAATTGGCCTAGTTTAGCATACTGCTAGATAGGTGGAGATGAACAGTGGATGTATCAATAATTTGAGGAACCACTTTAAATCATTGTGTGTTTTTCTGTGGTTTTAGTTGTGTTTGATTTTCTGTGGTAAATAAATCATAAAATATCAAAAAGACCAAATACATCTTAAACACTTATTCATCCCCCTCTAGGTGATTAGACTACCCTTATTCTTTCAAGTGACATCAAAGTTAGGTTGGTTCAAAAAATTTAACAGTCTTCTGACCAAGTTTCTCAAGGGAATTATTAGTCGATACATTATGACTCCAAGAGAAACCTACCAAGATCATAATTCCATGAATATAAAAGAGAGGTTTTGCATTTGGATGGATAGGTTCAAATCATTCATGGAAGCCTCTAGCTCTATGAAGTATTCATCTAATGAGAAAAAGAATCAAGATGAAAATTCTGCTACCAAGATAGGCATCAGTGCTCCCCTATCTCTCTCTGACAGTGATAAGGTAGAAGAGGACCAGATGGATTATCCTCTTACTAAAGTGGGCATCAAGGCTCCACTATCATTATCAGACAATGATTCTGATGATGAAGATAACTATGGACTCATGGCTAGGTTTGATCAGGAAAATCAGGATAATTCCCATCCTGATAAGGTAAATATTCAATTCTATTCATTATTGTCAGATTCCGAATATGAAACAAGTGCTGACTCAGAGGCATGCTCATCATCCCATGATCAGGATGACTCTGAATCAACAAATGAGTTTGATGAATTATTAAAAAGTATGGTGCCATCCTGGAAGTTCTAAAGAAGAGCAAGAAGCTTGCTAAGAAACGAGTTGAGTAGATTGAACTCCCCAAGCTGACAAAATCTTAGCTTGATGAGAAGTCAGAAAAGGTTATTCTCACGAACTCTAAGATAATTGCGTTCAAGAAAATAAGTGATGGTCAAGAAGATCTTTTGGTTCAAATAAAAAGGACCATCAAAGCTCAAGAAAGGCAACTCCTCAATGTGAGGAAGAATGAGTGCTCCTCCAGTGGTGTCCAAAAGGAATAACCCTGGAAAGGAATGAGGGATGTTGGCCCAAGAGAATTCAAATCTCCCCAGGAATAAATACAAATAGGGTGTTATAAACCGTTTGTATTTAAAATTCCAGCTCCAACACTTAAGGGCAAGGAAAAGATCATTTTTCAAGGGCCTTTTCCTAAGAGAAATCCTGTGGCTGTGCAAACCATCTACCATCATGCACACAGTCATATGATTGCTCTAAGAAATGAGAAGAATGCCAATGACTACCTTTCTGAACATAAGCATAGACATACACATTCTACTCCTAAAATAGTTCAGAAGATGAGGTACAATATCTATGAGTGTTGATGCTGTGACAAGGTGGGCCGCTTTGCTCTGGACTGTTGGTATAATCCAAGAGTAGTGTCTCGTGCAAAGAAAACCAATTCAACAAATATCTCTTTCATTTGAAGAACTGTTTCAAAAGCTGATAGGAACCTATGACCCAAGGTTGGTTGGACTTCTAAGGTAAACTAATTCTTATTTGAAGTAAAGTTCAAGTACCAATCACAAATTAATATGGTACTTGGACAATAGGTGTTCCAGACACATGACTGGAACAAGAAGACTTCTAAAAGATTTTTGCCCCAGTAAAGAATGGACCAAAAGTCACCTCTAGTAATTTGATCATTGGGGTTGCCAGCCAGAGAGTCACAACAAGAAGTAAAATACATAATGAAGCCATGTTTCTGAGTTTCCTCTCCCGGGTGGAACCAAGAAAATTTGAAGAAGCAAACAAAGACCCATTCTGGATAATGACCATGTAGGAAGAACTCCATCAGTTCAAAAGATGCAAAGTGTGAAAGTTGGTAGCAAAATCCCAAAGACACAATGTAATTGACACAAAATGGATCTTCAGGAACAAAATAGATGAGAATGATGTTATTGTGAAGAACAAAACAAAACATGTAGCAAAATGATATAGACAAGAATAGGACATTGACTTTGACTAAATCTTTGTATCAGTAGGAAGACTAGAAGCAATCATGTTGTTCCTTGTATATGCTGCTCATAAAAGATTCAAGGTCTAACAAATGGATGTGAAGTCAGCTTTTCTAAATGGTGACCTAAAAGAGAAAGTATATGTAGAGCAACCATCAGGTTTTATTAATCTAACTCATCCTGATTATGTTTACTTTCTTAGAAAAAGCGTTATATGGGTTAAAGCAAGTCCAAAAGCTTGGTATGAAATCCTGTCTACCTTCCTAATTAAAAATAAATTTTCAATGGGGAAGATAGACTAAACATTATTCGTAAGGGAAGTAAAGAGAAAAAGTCTCATAGTCCAAATATTTGTTGATGACATTATATTTGAATCTACAGATGATAACCTTTACAAGAGCTTTGCTAACCTGATGCAATATGAGTTTGAGATGAGCAGCATGAAAGAGCTTAATTTTTTCTTAGGTCTTCAAGTGAAATAGTCTGGAGATGGAATATTCATCTTTCAGACCAAGTACACTAGAGAGTTAATCAAGAAATTTGGTATGGAGAGTGACACTACCATGAACACTCCAATTGGGTCAAATATATCCCCGGACAAGGATGAGAAAGAAAAACTTTTTGATGAGACAATGTACATGTGTATAGTTGACTCATTGTTTTATTTGACTGCTAGTAGACCTAATATTATGTATGCTACATGTGTATGTGATAGGTACCATGCTTTCCCCAAATAATCTCACTACTCATCTGCAAAGAGGATTCTGAGATAACTTAAGGGCACACAACATCTTGGTCCATGACACCATATTATTAATTATTTTGAGCTAACATGTTATTCAGATGCAGATTTTGCAGGTTGCAAAGAAGACATGAAAAGTACCTCAGAGATATGCCAATTCTTTGGGAGAAGATTAGTTTTCTGGAGTTGCAAAAAGCAAGTCAGTGTTGTTATCTTTACAGCAGAGTCAGAGAATATCTCACCTGGTAGTTGCTGTGCTCAACTGCCGTGGATACAACATCAACTGCAAGATTACAACCTCCAAATAAGTAGAACACCCATGTTCTGTGACTCATCTAGTGTCATCTCAATTGCTAAGAACCATGTGTCACACAACATGACTAAACATATTGAGATTATGTATCACTTTATCACAGAGCATGTTGAGAAGGAAGACATTTGCATTGAGTTTGTCCCCACTGACAAGCAAGTGACAGATAGCTTCACCAAGCCTTTGGATGAAGCCGAGTTCAATTTCTTTAAAATAGAAATGGGTATGCTTGATTTATAATAAAATTTCTGCATAGTTTAGTCAAATCTGTTAATTATGGTATTACATTGTTAATTTATGTCATCAAGTAGATGCTAGGTGACTAACAAAGCTTGCAGGGGCATCTAAGAAGGACTCTAATGGCTCACACACATTAGGGTGCTTGTTGTTGATCTTAAGAGAGGCCAAATGTGATAAACACATGATGTATCTATATCGTTTTGATTGCCCTGATGAATAAAACGATATTTATCTGACGAGCTTTTTATGTCAAAACTTTCTCATTTCAATCTCAGTCATTGAATCAGGAATTAATCATATCTTCAGGTATGTGGTGTTTCACATTAAAAAATCTATATATATATGTTTATATATATAAGTGCCAAATGGTTTAAAATCAAACATAAAAACATTTACCCTAAATTCCGTCGTGTGCTCCCTGTCTCTTGTGACCGTATTAAACAATAAAGCTCTCTTTTTAATGGAACCAAAGACAAAAGATTATCTGTATGAAGGCAGTGAAGTAGCAAGGAATGAATTTCGAGATGCTCCAGAAGAGATCCAAAAGGTCATCAGATTTTTGGATGTCGTCGACCTACTGTTCATTATGTCAGAGCTATCCATGGTACTGAAAAAGGTAGTATTGGAGTTCTGCTTCAATCACAGACTTAAATCTTCAGAAAAGTACATCAGAAGGAAGGTCAGTGGAACAAAAGTAAAGATAAACTCCAAAAAGCTAGAAAAGACACTGAAACTGCCTCCTTTCACTGTTGGAGAAGCAAATGAGGAAATTACTTAGCAAGATCTTACTGATGCCCTACACTTGTGTGAATACTCTCAGTAGAACAATGGGTCTCTGACAAGAAAGCACTTCAATCAGCAAGAGAAACTCCTAGCAGACATTGTTGGAATAGTTCTCCTGTGCAAGGTAGAGTCTCATGACTGAATTTTTAAGTATATGTTTGAGCTTATGGACAAAATCATCCTGTTCAAAAAGACAAATTGGGCACAAATTATATTTCAAAAAATTCAGGACAACATACATGTTCCAAATCTTGGAAAAATTTTGTCCTTATACTTGCTGACAGCTTACATAGATCACTTCAGCAAAAAAGCAAGGAACTAGGATCCATCACTTGAGAAAGATGGACATCAGAATTCTAGAAAAAGATGAGAAGGTACTGTCAAAGGCTCCGAAAAAAAGAAAGTACAAAAACCAAAGAAAGGAAAAGATATTGCTGAAAAAGGAAGCAGTGAGGAAGGAAGCTCTGCTGAAGAAACTGCACCAGTAATTCACTTTAATCCCTCAAACTTTGTTGAGGAGGACGTTGTTGGAGGAGAGCAGAGTGAATCAATTCATGATCCCAATCTATCAACCTCAAATGTGGAGGAAATTGAGCAACAAGACTTCAGTGTCTAAGTGGAAGAAAGCAATGCTGATTTAGGGAAGTGTGCCTCAGCTGATGGGGAGGCTGACAAGGACCTTACAGAACAAAGCCCTATAGAAAAGATACAACTAGTTGATAAGGATGCTGAAGGAGCACTGTACAAATTCTTAGACAATAGTTCTGAAGAAAGCATGAGAGGTGATGTTGATATTGAGGAGGAGTCTCACATTGAGCTCCCTGCTTAAGGTGTAAATATATTTGTGTCTCCAGAAGCCGAGGATGCAACTCACATTGAGTTGATAGTCCAAGAGGACCTAAATATGTTGATAATCTCTGCAAGAAAACAATTCCTCCTGCAAATGTTGTCCACTCAGCAAAAATGATTGTAGATGTAAGCTCACCTGCAATTAGGGATAATGAAGCTTATTGCTGCATTGAAGAAACTCCACATCTTCCTGGGCCTTCCGTATCTAGAGGCCCTGAAGATTCTTCCAACTCAATCATTGCTGCATTAAAAGTAATGTTAGATGAGCAGAGCAAATCCCTAAAAGCTCATGTCAAGCTGTAAAGGAAGTCAAGGATGAATTGATGGGTGAAATAAATCTTATTAAGGAGGACATAGTGCATATCAATGCAGAAATCACCTGATGGTTTGATAAAGCTATCAGTGTGGTGCATAATAATGTCAAAGTAATTAGATTTATGAATGACAATTTAAAGCTCAGCACTCAGGACATTACTAGTATCAAACATTTTATCGGTAAATCAGACGAGACTCTTGAAAATGGAGTCAACCATCTGCAGGATTATATCTTTAAGTGTCAAACTAAAGTGGTGGAGCATATTGGAAACACCAAAGTGGCACTTCTTGAGGATCAAGAAAAGACCTTCCATAATCTAGCAAGCAGAATTGATGCCTCCAAAGTTGATCTAGAACATAAGATATTTGAAGAAGCTAGAAAGGGGGAGAGTATCAATGCTGACTAAGCCTTGTGGGTCCTTCAAGGCACAAGACTTGCTCTCAATCTTCCCCTACTGGATCTAAATGAACCAACTGAGTTTGACTTTGCTGCAAAGGAAAGAGATGCACAAGATGTGCAAAGTTCTAAGAGAAGAGAAAGAGAAAGGACCATGCTTCCAGAGGAATACATGGCTAAGATAAAAAAAGAGCATGCAAAGGACCCAGACTATGAAGACTAGAGTGATGATTCCAAATCGCTCATCACATCTGCCTGATTAAAGTATGATCAAATCAGAAAGGATATAAATAAGATTTATACTTCAGAAGAATGCATCAAGCATCTGGAGAGAGAGTCTCTCAGAAGTAAGGCTATTAAGGAAAACAAGAATAACCCAAATCTTGTTAGAGTTCCTTCCAGATATATTCCAAAATTAGTGGCATACTTTGACAGGCAAAGGACAAAAGAAAGGAGGTCTAGAAAATAGATAGCTGGTTGAATAAGGATGTGGTTGTGCTTGATGCGTGACAAATGCAGTTTATAATTTAAATTCTTAAACTCTTTGGCCTGAACATATATATATTCATATATTTGCATATCATTTGGATGCTTTCTATCTCTCTATTATTGCAAAAAATGTTGATCTCTGTGATGAATTGTTTTTATTATATATGTGTATCTTATCATTGATCAAGGTTCTGATTTCTTCAAATAGGAGAAGATTGTTGGGAACATTATCCACAATATTTCAGATTTGAAGAAGTCTTTCATGCAATGATAAGCACATCTTGTTTTTGATGTTTGTCTGGTGTGATATATGTAGGTTCAACATAACATATTGCTAGTCAACTTTAATAAGTCAGGAGATTAGTTTAGACCAAAAGTGAATATGTTCAGAACTCAGGATTGGTCTAAGAACAGAAAAGTGGGAGTCAGGTTCTATAACGTTTTGTTGTGCAAGGATCACACAACGATATCGTTGTGTTAGAAGACTTCACACAACACTATCGTTGTATCAACAACAGTGGAAGCAGAATATCTTGCGCTAAGTGTTTTATCGTTGTGTGAGATGTCATCACACAACGATATCGTTTTGATATCCAAGTTTATCATTGCACACTTACAGAAAGGTGAGATTTCAAATTGACGGAGGCTCCTAAAGCAAATGTCACATCAATACCCTTTGTAAAGTACTTTTACTTGGTATTTCTAATCGACCGTTAGTAGTCAGAGATATAAAAGGACAAGAGAGGGTCATTAAACTCTAACCGAGCAAGCCAATAAAGGAGAACTTTGTGATCTCAGCAAGCTCAGTCGGCCATAAAAAACAATACAACAATGTTCTGTTGAAGAAGAAGAAGTCAATCCTCAAAGAAAAAGAAAACTCTTATTCAAGAGGGAAAGAAGATTTCTTCACACAAGTTCAGCACTAAACCCGCTTTCAAGAAAGTCTGATATTGTTCAAGTGTTGAATCTGGAGAAGGCTTTCATTCTGGAAAGTCTAAGCAGACTCAAGTTAAAAAGTAAATCATTTATTGAGTCATATTTCTGCAATAACATTAATTACTTTTGTTGTGTAAGATCTCCTTGAGATCTGAGCTGTAGGAATGCTTCCACTCTAAGATAGGATTTAGTTGTTGAGTCTGAGCTGTAAGAGTGTTTTCACTCTGAGATAGGGTTGTTGTATGCACCTGAGGTAGGATTTGAGAAGTGGATCTGAGGTAGGGGACTTGATGTGTTCCTGAGCTATAAGAGTCAAGGAATCTGAGGTGTAAGATTGTTGAATCTGGGATATTGGAGGAGTTGACCTAATTTAGTACACTGCTAGATAGGTAGAGAGGGACAATGGATGTATCCATAATCCGGGGAACCACTATAAATCATTGTGTGCTTTTCTGTGGTTTTAGTTGTGTTTGATTTTCTGTGGTAAATAAATCATAAAATATCAAAAAGACCAAATACATCTTAAACACCTATTCACCCCCTCCAGGTGATTATACTACCCTTATTCTTTCACATCCACGAGGGAGCTGGGCTAGGAGATTGCCGCAAGGGATGTCTTCATATGATCTACTGCAAGAGTGTCTCCTCGACCTCTCAAGCACCGCCCCTGTTGGAAGTGATCACCTTCTCGGAGGAGGACATGCTAGGGCATTGGAATCCCTTTCATGACGCCCTAGTGATCCAAGCCACGATTTAGGACTCCACCGTCGAGCGGATCCTGGTCGACAACGGGAGCTCGGTAAATGTCATCTTCAAGAAGACGTTCGACGAGCTGGAAGTGGAAGAAAACATGGTGGTAACCTCGAATGGTCCTCTTTTTGGCTTCTTAGGAGAGAAGAAGGAAGTGGAAGGAGCAGGGTTCCTGGTGACTCTCGGTGGTACTTCTATCATGTGATGGTTCGTCATCATCGATGCGCCGAGTTGTTACAGCGTTATCTTCGGGAGGCCACTCATCAACACCTTCAAGTCCATCCCTTACTCCTACCATTAGTGCCTGAAATACCTCTGGGGGATGTTCAAGTGAGGATCATGTACGTTGCAAGAGCTGCTAGGGAGTGCTAGCTCAATGCGTTAAGCACAATCAACTGGACCAGGCAATTAGAGGATGCAGAGGAGATGGACAAGGCAATTGAAGGAATGGCTAGGCTGGAGACTGCAGAGGAGGTGGAAGAAGTCGAAGTGATGTCTGAGGACGGAGTGCTTAGACTGCTGAAGATTGGTGGAGTATTGAAGAGTAGCAAGAAGATAAAGATGGTGACATGTCTACAAGATAATGTAGACATCTTTGCCTGGAGAATAACAAAGATGTCAGGGATCGATGTTGAGGGTACTTGCTATTGCCTCAATCTAGACCCTGAGGTCACGCCCATCTGGCAGAAGAAGTGGGCAATCGCCACTGCGTTGGTCGAACCCATTAGGGAGGAAGTAAGGAAGCTTCTTGATGCAGACTTTGTGTCAGAGATCCAATATCCAAGTTGAGTCTCCAATGTTGTAATGATGAAGAAAGTCAGAGAGGGATGAAGAATGTGTGTTGACTTTTCCTTGTTGAATAAAACTTTTCCGAAGTATTATTATCGCTTGCCTCGAATCGACGTGCTGGTTGATTCAACTGTCGGTTTTTCTGTGATGAGCTTCCTTGATGCCTTTTCAGGATATCTCCAGATTCGGATGCACCCCCTGATCATTGAGACGTCTCCTTCATCACGAGTGATGACTGCCACAACTACAAGATGATGTCTTTCGGGTTGAAAAGCGCTTGGACTATCTATCAACAAATAATGGATCAAGTCTTCAAAAAGCAAATGGGGCGGAACCTGTAAATTTATGTGGATGATCTCTTGATCACAATCAAGGGCGTCCAGGAGCTTATCGATGATCTGGTGGAGACCTTTGCAGTGCTTCAGAAGTTCAAGATGAGGCTCAATCCAGCTAAACGCATGTTCGGGGCAGGGAGAGGGATGTTTTTAGGGCATTTTCTCACCCCAAAGGGAGTGGAACCCAACTCAGACATGGTCAAAGAAATCTTGAAATGACGTCCTCAAAAAGCACTAGGGAGGTCCAGAGGCTGACAGGAAGGATGGAAGGCCATAGTCGCTTCTTATCGAAGGCCAGAGAGAAGTGTTCTCCCTTCTTCAAGACTCTCCGAAGCGGCCAGCAGTTCGTGTGGATCGAGGAGTGTGAGAAAGCCTTCGACCAGCTTAATAGGCTGCTGGCGCAGACACCTCTACTCCAAAGCCCAAAGGAAGGTGAAGACCTACATCTCTACCTGGGAGTGAGGGCAGAGGCGGTGAGCTCGATGCTAGTTAGGGAAGAGGGGAGGGGGCAGCTCTCCATCTTCTATGTGAGCATGGTGCTCCGGAAGGCAGATATGCGGTACCCCATCTTGCAGAAGCCGGCTTTCGCCTTGGTAGTGTCGGGGCGGAAGATCATGCCATTTTTTCAAGCACACTTCATCTGCGTCGTGACGGATCATCCTCTTCGAAGCATCATGGATGAGGTAGAGCACTCGGAGTGATTTGAAAAATGGTCAGTAGAGCTCAGTGAGTTCAACATTTCTTTCTCCCCGAGGGTGACAATCAAGGAGCAGAAAGTGATAGATTTTCTAGCAGACTTCTCGGTGGAGGCAGATGAAGGTGAAGGCTCGTCAGGCTTGATTTCCTGAAAAATATTCGTGGACGGAGCTTTGGGTAGAAGCTCTGTGGGAGTGGGCATTGTGCAAGTAAGACCACGAGGAACTAAGATCGAGCAAGCAATCAAGATCCTCTTCCCCGTCACGAACAATCAAGCAGAGTATGAAGGGATAGTGGTAGGACTGCGCCTAGCCAAGGAGTTAGGGATTCAGGACATCACAACTTTTACAGATTCAATGGTGGTCGCGTCGCAGATCCGTGGAGAGTTCGAATTCCGAGACGTCATCCTGTAGCGGTACCTTGTGAAAGTGAAAGGGTTGATATGAGGCTTTTAGTACTTCTTCATCCAGTATGTGCCTAGGGAAGAAAACTTGGCGGCAGATCGTTTAGGAAAAGTTTGGCCCGAGGGTCGGTGGCACAATCACCGAGCTGTTGCAACCTTCCATCGTAGGAGAGATGATGGAGATCGAGCAACGAGCCTCTTGGCTGGATCCTTTCGTGTCGTTTCAAGGTACATGCCAGCTCCCAGCCAAGGCTGGAGATAATTGGAAGTTCAGATATGTTAGAACATGTGGAGTCCGGGTGGTCTGGCGGACAGTAGTGACAGACAGGTCTGGCGGACTGTCAATTTGGTCTGGTGGTTTGCCTGTCTGGTAGATCTGGTTATGTTACCGCTTGGATGTTAGAGCTCTAGTTCTGGCGTTCTGGCGACCTGGTTTGGCGGTCTGGCGACCTGGTTTGGCGGTCTGGCAGTTGTCCTTTGTAACCGCACCGTTGTACCGCAGTGCGGTCTGACGATCAACAAGAGTTAACCGCTGTGCGGTCTGGTGATCAGCGTTCGTGGCGGTGCGGTCTTGTGACTATCAAGGTCTTACTTCTGTTGTCTGTTAGAGCCGGGTCTGATGATCAGCTGAGGTTAGTCACAGTTACAGTCTAGCGGTTAGTACCTGCCTAATCTCCCCGTGTGGGCCTGTGTATTTACCGCAATTGTTCCTTTTGGTGATCAGCAAAGGCTTGACTGCAGTTGAAGTTTGACGTTTCCCTAGTGCTATTGCAGTTGCGGTCTGGCGGTTAGATTCAATCTAACCGCAGTTGTTGCCCCTGGAGTTGTCCGCAGCATCCTGACGGATAGAGACCAGAGCCCCTGTTGATATCATCTCAAGCTCTATGCAATCGTGCGGTTAGCTTGTCTAACCGCACAGCCCGCACGGTCTGTTTTTTATCTATCTGCCTCGTCGCATGTGAGTCATGTGACATGCGTTATGTATGCTCTTTTGTTTTCTCTCTCTTCTCCCTGTTTTCTATAAATAGGGGCATACTCATGTATTATTTACCTTTTTGGAGCAATAAAAAATCCCTTTATTTAGAATTTTTTACAAGATACAAGGCAATATATTATCTACTATATGGAGGAGAACATTATCGAAAGACCATCTCGGGCCCCTTGTCCAGATGTGTATCAGAGATCAAGGTTCCTTGAATGCTGGAGTATATTCATTCTTTGGAGTATATTCATTCTGGGGACTGCGGAAGTCATTCTGGGACTCACACTCTTGAGCAGAGAATCCTGAGCCAAGGTTATTTCTGGCCAAACATCTGAAAGAATGCTGAAGCTTTCTCAAAGAAGTGTCAGCTCTTTGCTCCACTTCAGTTACAACCAGCACAACAACTTTGGTCAAACACGCTTCCTGGCCGTTCGCCATCTAGGGGATGGATTTGATTGGACCTTTCCCCCAAGCCAGCGGACCAAGGAAGTTTGTTCTCGTAATTATCGACTTCTTCTCAAAGTGGATCGAGGCTAAGGCTCTTGCTAAGACTACGTCTCAAATCGTGAAGAACTTCATCAACAAGAACATTCAAGCCTTTATCCCACTATAGTGGGGTCGGCTATATGGATCCTTTGTCGCCATTGTGCCCTATTTTTTGTCATAATCACACTAATGCCTAAGTACATCATGTCTTTCCTTACAGTTTCATTCCAAGTCTTTATCGGTCTACCCCTCCCTCGTTTAACATGCCTAGTGACTAGACTCTCACAACGCCTAACATGTACCTCTAATGGTCTCCTGATTTTATCCAATCTCGTGTGTCCACACATCCACTTAAGCATTCTCATCTCTGCAACTCTCATTTTTTGCTCATGTACACAATTCACTGCCCAACACTCAAAAACCATAGAGCATTGCAGGTCAAATCGTGAAGAACTTCATTTGAGAAAAAATCACTTGCAGGCTCAGAATATCTCTCACCATCGTCGCTGATAATGGTCCACAGTTTGCCAGCTTGTAACTGACCGACTTCTGCAATTAGTTGGGAACAGATCTTCGATTTGCATCTGTGCATCATTGACAGAGAAATGGGCAAGTGAAGGCCACAAACAAGCTAGTCATCAACCTCTTGAAGAAAAAAGTCGTGAATCTAAAGGGGAATTTGGCGGAGCAGCTCCCTTTGGTCTTATGAGATTTGAGGACCACTCCTAACTCAGCCACAGGGGAGACATCTATCAAGTTGTCTCACGGGTCTGAGACTTTCATTCCAGTGGAGTTCGAGATCAGAAGCTTGAGAGTGGTCGCGACAGAAAAAAAGGGATGAGGTGTGGCGCCTCAAAAATGAAGAAGCTCAAAGGCTTTTCCTCGACTACATGGAAGAGCTTTGAGACCTTACGTCTGCCCAGTAAGAGTAGATCAAAAGGAGGATGGCAAAACAATTCGACAAATACATCCGCATCAAGCAGTTTCAAGCAGGACCTCGCCTTGAAAAAGATTGATGCAACAGGAAGATCGACCGCTTTCGGGAAACTTAACCTGAAATGGGAACTAAGTTATCAAAGGCGCAAGGCGCACCGAGGCACAAAGGGCCCCTGGAGCCTACGCGCAAGGAGCAGGCGCGCGCCTGAGGCACGTGAGACGTAAAAATGAGGGGAAAAGAAATTGAGCAAATTGGGCGCCCAATTCGCTGAAATTGTGCGAATTGGGCGCCCAATTCGCTGAAATTGTGCGAATTGGACGCCCAATTCGCAGAAATTGAGCGAATTGGGCGCCAAATTCGCTGAAATTCCTCGAATTGGGCGCCCAATTCGTTGAAATTCCGCGAATTCGCTCAATTTTAGCGAATTGGGCCCCCAAGTGCGCCTAGGGGGTGCCTCAGGTGCGTCTAAGATCATGTTTTTGCCCATATCAAAAAAGGTTTTTTTAGAAAATACCTTGAAAGGCCCGGGCGCGCCTGGGAGCCTGTAAGGCGAGCGCCGAGGCGCGCCTGTGGGCGACTGAGGCGCGCCTGGGGCACATCGCTCGCCTCAGCTGTGCTGAGGCGCGGCGGGCTGCGCCTGGTGCGCCCGACGCCTCAGGCGCGCCTAGGCGCGCGCCTTGACAACTATGAATGGGAAGGACCTTTCATTATACAAGAATCACTCAAGACTGGAGGACATCGCCTGCAAAACCACAAGGGGGAACTGCTCCGAAACACCTGGAGCGATGATGACCTGAAAAGGTTCAACCCCTAGAAGGGAAGGGTATGCTTGTTTTTCACATACTTAAATATGAAAAATGGTTTTCTCACACCTGAAATATGGGGATTTGCGTTCCACTTCGTTAGAACGCCTCAAGCGTGCATAGTCGGTAAAATGGATCTCCACGATCGGGTTGAAAAACAAGCCGCCGACTTGACTCTCGTAAAACTCAGAGCGGATGATAGGTCAGTGTGTCAGGTTAATAATGCGTTCTCCTATGTCCAGGCCTCTGCATTAACAACTGAGGTCAGCTCCCCCATTGCGTGTTGGCCGTCGACCCCCTGATCGCACTTCTCATCCAGCTGCAGATGCTATCAGGAGAGAGTACAGAGCCGACCTCGATGAAGAGAATATCAATTTCCCTGGCAAGAAGACCATTCAAGAAGGTGTCATTAGCCTAAAAAGAGGTAGAAGCTCAATGTGGAGTCAAGCTGTTTTTTAAGTTTTAAGCTTATCTACGTTTCTGTTAGTCGCGAGAGTCGGTGCAGTTATCCCTCTTTTGATTATCAAGTAACATGTCGAATGACCTCTGAGAATGGAGTGAGGAAAAGATAGGATGGAAGCCTCGAGCGTGTGAGTCCCGCAGGACCCCCTGAGTGTCATTCCTTGTCTAGGTTACTCGAGTGTGTTTGTCCGTCAGGATCCCCCGAGAGTCTTTTCCTTATCCTGATTCCTTCGTCTTCTCATCAAGTGATAGGACGGGAGGCCTCGAGTGCGTGAATCTGGCAGGACCCCCTGAGTTCCTTTTCCCTCCCCAAGTATTTGCACCTTTAGAGGATGACGAGTAGGAGAGAATTTGCGAGTACTGACAGGCGAGTAACTGCCTTACTCGCACAAGTTTACTACCAGGGCGAGCATCCCAGTATACCACGTGAGCCAGGAACATAACGAGTACTCTTTGTGCTCGAGCTTATGAGCCTAGCGAGCACTCAAGCTCGTTCAAGCTTATGTGCGTAGCGAGTACTCTTCTCGATCGAGCCTATGAGTCTAGGGAGCACTCATACTTGCTCGAGTATGAGCCAACGAGCATACATTTGAGCTTAAGAGCCTAGCGAGTGTCGACTCACGTAAGACAAAAACAGACAATCAAAAATCGTATTTCATTTCATTTTAGTTGATGGCGAGCACATCACATTCAAAAAGGTGTGATGCATCACCCTACATAATGCAAAAAATACAATACAAAATTATACAAGTCAACAAGCTGATCAATAAAGCTCCTCAACGATCCCGCAGCTCGTCGGTGCGACTACTCCTCTTCCTTACCCCCGTCCTTATCATCGACATCTAACGTCGCATCCTCCTACGAATTTGAGGACTGCGAGGGATAGGATGACCCAACTTCATTTGTGAGAAGCTCCGAGATGATATCCTTAGTCGTCAAGTTCTCCACCTCTGACACTAGTTGACTATCAAACTTGAGTTTGCTGAGGAACAGGTTGCCGACGGCTCTTGCGATCTCGCGCCACAGCGAGGACTTGTCGACTAGAGCCATCCTCATGTTCTTGACCATACCTGAAGGACCTGACTCAGGCTGGCTTCTCACCGGCTCTTGAGTTTCGAGCTCGACAACTCTGACTTGGGCCGCCTCTAGCAATGCCTGGCTTTCTTTCAGCCCCTGCTCCAGCTGCAAGATGTGTTGGGCAGTGACCAACTCAATTTCATGCAAAGAAAAAGGTGACCCGTTGTTAGTAAGGCGACTTGCGAGTATTGTGCAGGAAAAAGAAGAACAATCTATTTCTAACCAAAGTCACCTCATAGCCCTTGCACTCAACGACCTTCTCTTCGGCCTCGCCCAACAATTTTTGGAGCTTGGCAATGACGTCACCTTGTGTGTTGATCTTCGCCTCGGCCGCCAACATATTTCTTGCTGTCTGATGGGCTAGTTTTTGGGAGCGCAGCAGCGACCACAAGGACTGGCTGGCAAGGTAGGAGGAAGAGGCCTCCTGCAATGCCGCAACATCGTCCCAGCCATAAAGGGAGAAGGCGATGTCAAAAATTTTCGCCATCATCCTCCCAGTACTTTGACCAAGAAGGTAGATTCGAGTTAAGGCGGACCTCATGCTTGGCCTCGGCCCAGGAGACAAGTGGGCGACCAAAGCGATCTGCCCCACCAACCCAAAGGCCAAAGTTAGGATGCGAGGATGAAGCCTCGAGGTCATCGTCCTCACTCTTCCTCACGATCTCCTTTTGCCTCCGCGACATCTCATCTCTGTCGCGCTTCCGCTTCTTGCCAGAGTGCTCGCCCCTTTCAATCCGCCTGACTTCCTCGGCCGTAAAAGGCAACAGGTCGAGGTATTCCGCGATCACGTCCTCTAGGATCGACGACATCTCAGTGGGAGAGGTCGGCAACGCCTCAGTGCTGAGCGGGCGAGATCTCAAGCGCGGCGAAGGAGTGGCCTCCTTCGCCACCAGAAGAGGCTCCTGAGGAATTGTTCGAGACCCTGTAAAAGCGATAAAGTGCTTTAGTCACCTAAGAATATTATGTGCGAGTAGGCCCGATTCTCGCTCGAAGTTTACCTTCCCCCGGGAAGACATATCGTAGCTCATCTTCTCGCCGCCGCCAGTGAGAGCGACGCCGAACTTCCTTCATCAAATGGCTTGTCGCAACTCCTTTGGCGCTCTTCGCAGGGTAGGAACGAAGAACACCACCTATGTTGATTGTTGTGGGCAGCAAGGAAGAGTTTCAAAGTTGCCTCCAACGACCACGAGCGCTCACCCCGATGATAAGCCTTGTTTATCGTCCTGATGATGGTGCAGGTATAACTGCAGAAGAAGATAATTCCCTCCTTCGTATCCCCCAGGTTGAAGATCCTCTTGAAGCCCGTCATGTCGAATGAGAATATCTCCGATCTCAGGATGCTGAGGAACCCAATGATGATTGCCACACCGCTAGGGTTGATCTGCACCGGTACTAGTCCTTTGAACCGGAGGATCTGGCAGAACTCCGGCCAGAATAGAAGTCGCAGCCCAACCTCGAGTGGAGGATCGGAAGGACGAGCTTGTCCGCGAAGGACTTTATGCGTTCCTCCTTGCGTGTCAACCTCGCCGCGTGACCCTCCAGGAGGAAACAATCCTTGGAGTCCTCCAGATCCGCGCGCACTATTATCGACTTTTTGAAGGTTGCCAAGGAGAAGAGCTCCTCATAGCTCCGTCGGTGTGCAATAGCGTCTTCGGCATACTCCATCTTCTTCAGGCAAGTTGCAAGTAGGCAAGCGTGAGAAAAATGCGGAGTGGGTTTGCAGAAAAGCAACGTCGTTTTTTGCTCCCCCACATCTTCAGCATACTCCATCTTCTTCAGACAAGTTGTGAATAGGTAAGCGTGATAAAAATGAGGAGTGGGTTCGCAGAAAAGCACCGTCGTTCTGCCCCCCCCCCCCCCCCCCCCCCCCCCCCCCCCCGCGCGCGCGCTATTTATTGACAAAAGGGAGGGAGGCAGCGATAGCCGCTGGTCGAGAAGCTCGACATGTCGCAGATTGCTCACTGCAACTAGGATTTCACAAGCTTAAGTTCCCGAGCGATTTCCGTAGTCATTAAACTCGCACAAGTTACAAAAACAAAGTAGACAACTCACATAACACAACATCAAGCAAAAGAGCATACTTACATAAATAAAGATAAAATGGTACACAACATCGCAGCTCGCTCTAATAGAAGAATAATATTACATACTCGCCAACATGAATTAAACACGTAGTGATGTCCACAAGTCACATGCAATTATTATATACCAGATGAAATAAAAAATGTAATAATAAAGAAATGCAGCTAAGGTATCTAGAGATTCCCGTGCCTATCTGAGTGTTGAGCATGTAACCTAACCCATCCCAGATCACGCGCATGGCGGAAATGCTCATTCTCCTTCTCCATGTGCTCTTCACCTAGGCGGAGACGGACATCAATCCTCGCTAACATGCCGACAAAGCCCATGCTTGTCCTCAACCCATGGAGTTCGTCCTGCTGCAGGTTCTGCCGATGCTCCAGCATGACGATGCGTTGCTCTAGATTGTTGATCGCGTGGAAACAAGACTCTGCACCGACCATCCTGTACTCAAATTCCTTCGTTTTGTCGACCCGTATCTCCAGCGCGCCAATTCGACGATTTGGCTCGCAGATTGTCATCTGATCAAACTTGGTCTCCAGGTCGAGGTTGGCTGCTGCGACCATCTCTTCACTCGCGCAGAGGAACACCGATGACATCGATCAACGCGCCTCCTGGAGTAGAAGTGCGGCCTGCCAGAAAACTCCTTCAGTTAGCGAAAATCTAGCTGGACAAAGTGCCATTATTTCAAGAAGAAAGAAAGTACTAGAGCGCGGGGTCTGAGTCCTCGTGTCACGCCAAAGAGGAGTGCCATTTCGGTGAGGAGACACGCGGCGAGGTGTGTGGCTCCGATGAGGAAACGAGCTGCGCTGTGAAGAACCTCGCCGACCCGTGAGCAAGCCCCGAGGATGACCCCTGCCTGGGTGCGCGGGATGCGGTTGCGAGGTACTAGGTGGCCAAGAAGGATCAACGAAGGTCTCAGCAAGGGCCTTCCTGTGAGGATCAGGTACTGGCGGCGCCAGAGGGAGGAGAATCGAACAAGTGAGATCTCCCGCTCCCCCTGCCGTGCGGGGGTTGCTGTGGAGGAATGCTCGGTGTTGCAACCTAGGAGGGGACAAAGTCAGTAGACAGCGGAGGCGGTGATGGAAGGTTGCCTGTTGTGTTGCTCGCCAGACCAACTTGCAAGCTTTCAGCGGGAGGTGTCGATCTCTCTGGAGTCCTCGATATTGAGGCACTCGCGCCAGGGCATACTTTACCGCTACCTAGACTGATTCGCACTGAGCGACTTGTCCCGTAGCTCGACGTACCCGCGGAGGAGGCTGGTGGGATGGAGTGTCGAGGAGCGAAATTCGGCTCGCCCGGAGTTCCTGTTGAGGAGGCCTGCGAGGAAGGATGATTGTCAAGTCAAGCATTGATAAAGCGACCAAATAAGCATGGGGATGTTTTTTCAAACCCCGTGAGGTGTTCAGGTCCTCGACAGGTTGGCCTTGAGTGCAGGACGCGTTCAGGTCCTCAACAGGTTCACTCTGCTGCATGGTGGGGAGAGGGGTCTCAATGGCGAGTTGCTCAACATCGTCGCCCAATCCCATCTGGTTCAATATTTCTTGAGTGGTTGTGGGTATTGTGGAATGGTCGATAGACGTCGTAGCATTGTTGGCAGGAAGGGACGCTTCAACCCCCTCTGTTGCGAGCTTCTTCTTCTTATTCGTCGTTATCGGCGTCCTGGAGACGACGCTTCGATGAGTTTTGCTTTGACAACTTTTTCAAAACAAGCATCTTAGCAGCGATTTCTTCGATAGTTACAGGCATCTCGCATGAATTCAGAAAGAACGCCCGGAAGAAGATCCCCCCCCCCCCGCCCTATTTATAGACGACGGGTGGGGCTGGTGCTCAATGCCGAGCCGAGTAAGCCAGTTACTTGCCAAGACACCTTGTCGAATAAGGGTTTGATATTTCTTTCCGAGCGCTATAATAGCTCGTAAAGAGCGGGGATTATGTACAACCCGTATTCGTCAAAGTTGGTCCTAGTCATGCTACATAGACAAAGTTTAAAGCCAAAGATCAAATCAATGTCAAAAAACAGGAACATCTGAAGACCATGTGCGAGTATCATAGTTACTCGCCAGATATTTGACAATCGACGCCATCTCGCCAGTATAGACGAGATCCTCCCAAAATCGCCAGGTCAACAGAGGCAACCTCGCAGGGGATGGGTATTTTCAGCTACACGCCCCCCCCCCCCCCCCCCAAGGATTTACCTGTTCCGGGAATGGTACCTAAAATCACCTCACTTTTTAGGAGAGAGCCTTTGCTGCCTTGAACTCTCCATTCCCTCTCCTACTGTTCCTCAGATACAGGTCGTGTGGTGTCTTCTTGTACCTCACTCAGTCATTTTTGGTTGTGGGGGAAAGTTTCTCCTAAACATCCATGTATGTGGTGAGACCTCTCTGCTGCAGCACTTGGGGTCTGTTTATAGTTTTCTTTCTCTTGTTTTCTCTAACCTGCGGATCCGGATAGTCAGATCGTAGGATCAGTTACCTCAGGCTACATCCTGCTCCGAACATTTGGAGTCCGGAGTTTTCCTGGCTTCAACACTTACCTCGTCCTCTGTACTATCAGTTCTTATCCAAGCTTGGTTCCTATGATTTATATGCTCCAGTTTGTGGAGAAGTGTCAAAAGAATATATACAAAAGCCCAAAAAGTTGTCCCAGTTAGAGCCCATTAACAACTTTGTTTTTAGTCTCACATCATACAAAGAAGTTTAGGATCTAGTCTCTCTCATATATAAATGTACAAATATTTGTATCTTATATGTAGCCAAGAATGAGGAATTAATATAATATTATTTTTTTCCTTTTCATGTTCTTACAACATGATGACCAAGCCTCCCACATTGTAAACAAGGAGGCCGATTACCGCACATGCTCAAGAGTGGTCCCCCACGACTACATTGTGCTCCATGACCAACTGTATAATCATGAGAATAATTCTCAGAGGGTGGAGGTGATGTTATCGGAGGTCGGTGCAGAAGGTTCATCACATCAAAGATACGCACTGTAGTAACATCCAAGGAGGGAGTGTCAGGTTCTCCCAAGATTTGTTGACACATCATCTTGCAGGAATCATGATGTTGTAGAAAATAGCAGAGAACAAGTAGTTTCTTAAAATGTTCTACTGAGGTGCAAGATTAGTAGTGAAACGATGATGTTGGGGAAGTTCTGTCCGAGAGAATGAACTTCTTGATACCCAACATCGGAAAAGAGAGTTAGTCGAGCTAAGAGATCTTAATAGATGATGATACACAACATCGGGAAAAAGAATTAGTCGAGCAAAAAGATCTAAATAGTGATGTATATGTGAGATGTTTTGGCATCTTTGAAGAAAAGAGTTGCAAGATGGTCCCAAGCAACCCTTAGTCTCATCATGACAGATAATAAGCAAACAATCATTAGAGAGACTATTTACAAGCCATGTGCAAATAGGAGCATTGTTGACATCTCAGTTAACATAGTGGGGAGATGTTAAGCTGGGAGGAGTATCATTGAGATGATGTCTCTGCATTGAAAGAAGGAAGGTGAAGGATACACTCCAATTAGGATAATTTTTTTATACTCAATTTAAAGTCATTTTGATATTTCCTCAGGCACTAGAAATAAGTGTAGGTGTAAGAGCATCTATAGTTGGAGCTAGAGGGAGCAAGGGTGTCACCATAATTTTGCATGATTGAATGCAAGAACTTGGCAGAAGTAGGAAGATGGTGAGGGCCTTCCAGTCAGTTCCTATAAATGACTGTTTGGGCGGGGGGGGGGGGGGGGGGGAGGATTGAGAAAGACTCGAAGCGAGTGGCACAAAATTAATTATGGGGATTGAAGTCGAACAAGTTGAAGTCGTCCAGAGTCGAAGGAGTTCGTACATGAGAAGGCACATGAGGCGATGTGTCCGTGCGGGTGCAGCGGGTAAGTCGTGAGGGCTGCCTGACGTTCTCACAGGTTCGACTGACTGGACCTCACAACTAGAGTTATTTTAAGGAGTTCATAGATGTGTGGATGGGGAGTAGCCTCAAGTTACGAGTATGCCGAAGAATTCAGCAAACAAGGGAGATTGCAGGAGGATGCGATTTAGCTGGGAGTGCGAGAGCACATCTGAGTTCTTGAGTTTGCATAATAGATTTTGATTTTGAGTTCATAAGGCTGAAGAATTCGCTAAGCACTTGAGAGATCGCTGGAGCTGCGGTTGGAGAAGTTCGCGGGAGGATCTATTCGAGTTCGGGCTGTTGTTGTGGGCAATTGCGCAGGGAGCTCTCGTGTAAGGTCGGGTGGTTCACACGAAACTAGAGAGGTTCAGTGAAACCAAGAGAAATTATGCAAGATGATTAATCGAGAGAGCAGTGAATAAATTCATCCCACTCTGATACCACGTGAGAATTTGAAACATAAAAAAATATTATTATAAAAAAAACTCAAGAATTATGTAAAAACTCTCCTCTTTATATAGAGTAGAGGGGGAAGAATCTCTCATTTGGAGATGTGAGATTAAGTACTAGAAAAGCAAAAATACACAATGAACTTTCATTTGGGAAATATAATAGAATACTTTGCCTATATAAATGACTAGAGAATAATTTTGTAGACATGAAGTTGAGGCGGTTCGGTTTTCTTGGTTTCAAGTTTTGGAAAACCGAACCAAACTGAGCGGTGTAATGCCGGTCGGTCTGAGTGGTGAATGTCACTTCAGTCCGAGCGGTTCAGGTCAGTTTTGATTATTTTCATGCGTACTCCCACAAAAATGACTCAAATGTAAGAAAAGTTTATAGAATATATGGATCATAAGTATGGAGCAGACATGCTCAAGACTCAGTAGCTTGTCTATGCCTTGTGTCGACAAACGGCATGTGATTTATTTATCTTGAGTTTCCAACTTTGGTTCCTTGGACTGTACTTTATAAAGATTCTGTATAATGGAACTATCTTTTATATGATTTCTTTCCGATTTCCTTTGCTTTGCTGATCCCTTATTTCCTTCTCATGATTTACCTCTTTCTTTGTATCAGTTTAGATGAGTGCATGTGCTTAAATGTTAACTTTATGCAACTAATGCATATCCTAATTTATGGATATTTCTGTTGTTCAGGTAAAGAAAAAGCAATCGGCACATGCTGGAATGTTTGACCTTGCAAAGACAGCAAATAGGCCTATGATACGTATTGGTGGTTGAGGTATTCTTTTATTGTTAAGGCCAATTTTATCTTCACTAGAAATTGCGTGAAGGGCCGTGTCACACCGGTTGAGGTGTTGTCTTGTGGCCATGAGGTCGCGGGTTCGAGTCTTGGGAGCAGCGTCTTGCAAAAATGCAGGGTAAGGTTTGCCTACATTTCACCTTTGTGGTGGGACCCTTCCCTAGACCCTCACTGCGCTGGGATGCTTTGTGCACCGGGATACCCTTTTTACTTCTCGAAATTGTGTATATGCAGAATGAAAGTGATAGGTCAATGATTAATATCTATCATTTATGTTAGAACTTAAGCATTCAACCTAAAACCAATTGGTTGTAGGTGGGGGTGATCTAAGATTTATATTAAGTGCACATAGCTATATGAGTTTTTCAATGCAAAATTAGGACTCTGTTTGGGAGTGCGGTGTCGGTGGCTCCAGTAGAAAATGGGGCTCAAATGGATTTGTGGCATTTCCCACACATTGAAATTCCAAATGAAGGTTGCCCAAACATTGCCATTTTTCCTATGTGGTGAATAAAATAATGTCACCGTGAAAAAAAAGAATACCACATAGTGCCTATATTCTCAACTTGCACTCTAGTTTGTAGAATCTTTCATCTCTAATATGTTGACTTTTTTTAATGGAGTGACATAAGAGTGGGTGATCTATCGGAGCCTGCTCTGATACTATGTGAGAACCTTGTAGGTAGATAGACTGATGATCTCCATTAAGTGCACCAGGCTACATAATTTTCCCAATGCAGGACTATGTCCTCAACAATTTATTAGCATCTGCTTAGAGTTTATGCACAATGCATGCCTCTGAATAGGTTTAGCTAGTTAGAGAGAGAGATGGGGAAACTTTGAGGGAGATAAAGAAAATAAGATAATTCATTCATAACCCATACAATGACCCATGTGATTTATCTAAAGACTTACAAGTGGCCTGTGTGTAAATACCCAAAAATAAAAGTAGATGCATGAAATACTAAAATATGATGACTTTAATTTCTCGTACTATGACTCGACTGGAGTTTTGAATTAACATACGTAAAGACACGTAAATGAAATATACGTCACCGGCGATAGGTGGTGTGGATCCATAACAGATCCCTGAATAACATTAGCTCTCCCCTTTGCCAAACTCTTTCCCTGATCTTTTCTGAGTAGCCACCCTTTTTTTGGCTGTTCTTCATGTACCTTATTCATAGGAGCTTCTAAATAGATTATAGTAGATGTATGGTGATGTTAGTGGTCATTACTTTCAAAATATTTTCATACAACAATTTGTTTTATGTAGGAACGCACTTTGGAAATCCATACTTGGAATATGTCCCTCATGGCATAATCACGGAAAAACACATTTGAGCAAACTGGCCTAAGGGCCACTGAGTTTTTTTGTGCAGTGCAATACATGCACAATACCATGTTACATGCCAAAGATTGCGGGGGAAGGAAGCGGAGGTACAAGGGGTAAACCCTAGAATGAGGGAGGAGATGAAAAGAACTAGAGAGAGAAAAAAAATCTTGAGAGAGAAAGATAACCTTCATTAATATTTTGCATACCCCTTACCTGACCCCCAAAGGCTCTCTATATAGGCGCCGATGACATAATAGTAAATAACACCAACATAAAATAATTATTTAAAACACCTAAATGCTACCTGACTTAATACAACGACTCGACTCATAATAATAATAAACTAATAATATAAGATAACCAATGGAGGACCCGTAACACTCCATCCGTCCTTCAAAACGAGCTTGTCCTCAAGCTCGTGCACCATGCGGGTGGCCAGATCATCGAGTACCTTGATCTCCCTCCAGAATAAGGCGCGGTAACCTGTAGCGGTGGCAGTGGCGTCGGCGAGGAGTAGTGACGCCATCGATAAAACGGGCGGCAGAAGGAATGTCATCGTCTAGCCTATTGGAGGGGCTGATAGCAGCAGCCATGCGGTAGTCGGAGGGCCCACAAGCGGCGGCAGAGATGGATCCGTCGGGGTCGGTGGAGCAAGTGCCGGTGGTCGAGGCTGCGAAGCGGCCGGTGGGATTGGCATGGCAGGGGCCGACGGAGCAAGAGCCGACGATGTGGCCGAAGGCGGCAGAGCTGAGGTCCGAAGTGGAGGTGGAAGCGCGGCCTGTGGAGCTGACAGAGTAATAACCGACTGAAGAGGAGGCGCGGTGGCCGGGGCCAGTAACTGCGGAATGATGGCCACAAAAGTAGAGGGTGGTGGTGGCGACTGCTCGAGAGGAGTTGGTGGGGGTGGAGGTGGAGGCTGCGTTAAAAGGTTGACAGTAGAGTCCCGAAGTGAGGATGGCGGCGAATTCGGGGAAAGAGGGTACCCGAAAAGTCAAGCGAGATCTTCCAGAAAATGTGTGGTGTTGGCGGCGAGGGTCGCCTTAAGTTTTTCAATAGCCGCACGAGCGGAGGCCGCCTCAGCAGCGCTTAATGGTGCATCCATAAAATCAAAATCTGAATTTATATTACAAAATTAATCAAAATAATTTGATTAATAAATTAAAAATAAGGATCAAATCTTCTTTTTGGTATCCAGGGAGTAATGGGTCTGGGGATGAAAAGGAGCGGTCTGTGCTGCGGGGGGCTCGAGGAATGAAAAGGAGCGGGTTGTGCTGCGGGGGGACTCGAGGAATGAAGAGGAGCGGGCTGTGTCGACGAGGATGGCTGCGGTGCTGTTCCCGGACGGAATCAAAGAAGAAGAAGATGGTTGGAGGTGCTGTTGCAGGCGGCGGACTGCAATGGGGCTTCTTTGCCGCGAGGGCTGAAACAACGACTGGCTGCTGTGTTCCCGGAAGTGCCTGCGGCCCCGGCAGTCGGAGCCACAACGAAGGTCGTCGATTGCTGCTAGCAAGGAAGAGGAGTGCTGGCGGATGGATCGGCCGGAAAAGGCGGATCGGGACTATTTCCGTCCGATTCGAGCGCAGAAATGTTGGAGCGGCGCGGTTAGGGCTGGAAGAAGCGGCCTTCTCTTTTTTTTTGATCTATCGCTGCTTGCGGGATGTTACGGGCGTGGCTGCGACCAGTGGGAACGATGACCGGAGGGGAGGAAAGTCCTCTGATACCAAGTTGTTACATGCCGGAGATTGTGGGAGAAGGAGGCGGAGATACAAGGGTGTAAACCCTAGAATGAAGGAGGAGATGAGAAGAACTAGAGAGAGAGAAAGAAAATCTTGAGAGAGAAAAAGAACCTTCATTAATATTTTGCATACCCCTTACATGACCCCCAAAGGCCCTCTATACAGGCGCCGATGACATAATAGTAAATAACACAACCATAAAACAATTATTTAAAACACCTAAATGCTACCTGACTCAATACAACGACTCGACTCATAATAATAATAAACTAATAATAATATAAGATAACTAATGGAGGACCCGTAACATACTACAAATACAATATTACCAAATGTAGTCTTTGTTTTGTAATTATTTTGTGTATTTGTTTTTTAAAGTTCATGAAAATAATTTGTACTAGTGCAAAATATCTCCTAATGGGAAAGTATTGTATTGCACGCACACCTTTTAAAGGATCTCAGAATCATGAACAACACACTTGGAAGTCAATTTTTATCCATCTTTGTGACATCTCCGTGGTTTTGGAGAATATGCGTGCAAGGAATCTTGTTCATCTATGCGCGACATGGGATGCTGCATGAAAATAACTAGCATACTACTACGGTGACACCATGATGATTAGTAGAGTGGTCATATCCACGACACGTTGGATCCAGTAATCCAAATCAACAGAAGAATTCCCAAACCATTCGGAAAACCTCAATTTCAATACCGAAGTTTTCAAGGGTAACATGCTAGGGACTTTATTTAAATGCAATGATATAGCTTATGGAGCTAGCATGGAAGAAGGTAGAAATATAAAAAGCACGTATAAGCTTTTTTCGGTTTCCCCCTAAAGATTTCCAAGTCCAATAGGGTTGAAGCTATCAAGCAAGTCAAGCCGATCGAGCGAGCCGTGCGCACTGACCGTGCTCCCTTAAAGAGACCCAAAACCACCCTCACACGCACGTACCACACGCGGGAGCGCGCCCAACACATATGTGTGATGCCCGGGCGCACGCCCAATGCTTGGGCGCATGCAACGCGTGCCCGCACGACACCCAGGGGTGCACAGTGCCCGGGCGCGCGCGGCCTTGTGCGCGCACGCGCTGGAGGCCCGCTCGTGCCGCCACCAGCATCTCCGGCTGCCACCGACTTCGGGCAACTTGCCCCGGCCACCCTGACCACCCGGCGGACACGTTCGTCATTTTGTGAAAATTGGTCATCCAGGTGACCGAGATCGAGCGACGTCATTTGACAACTCAAGACTTAGTCAGACGCAATTACCAACACGCCCCTTCAGAAATCTATAAAAAGGCCCCCATGAATTCATTTGAAAAGAAGCAACTCTAGAGACTAGAGAAAGCTCTGAGGTTTTCCGGCAAGAACGTGAGACTTTTATCGTTCTTTCGCCCGGGATTCGCTCTGCTCTCTCTCCAGTCCGCTCAACGCTCAACTCTCACGTGGACACTTCAGTGAGCCTGAAAGAAGACACAAGAGAACGCTTTCGTGAACGCTCTCAAGGACGCATCGTGGAACATTCGTGGACTTAACATTTTTCTCTTCTCTCTGTACTCAAAGCTTGTAATAGAGATGCGGTCTGTCACCCTCCGAGGAACTCCAAATACTTATAAACAAAGCTAAATAGTGAATTTTGGCCCGACAACGATCCGAGCGCGTGGTTTTTCACCCTTTTCCAGGTTTTCCACGTTAAAAAAGTCTCCTATTATTGCTTCTTGGTTTTCACTTGACTGTTTGCGCGCCCGGTCCTACTCAAAGGTAAAGCGGTCCGATTCTTCGCACCAGAGGAAAATCGGGCGAGCTGCAACAGTTTGGCGCCGTTTGTAGGAAAGTGTTCCCAACTCTGCCACAAATTTTGGAGGACTGTGCTTGCCCTGCACATGCATCTTAATTGATAGCACTGGCGAGGAGAAGTGCACGAATCGCTAGCTGTGCAGCACCAGAAGAGGGCATCGAGCTAGTCCCCCGCCAACTCGCCCGCAGGAAATTCCCTATTTCGGGAAGGAGCCACTGCCGCCGCATCTTAAACATCAGGGGAAGAATGCATGTGTCGGATAAAGGAGTGGCAAACAAAGATGCTCATCTTGCTAAGAGACTTTGGGGCTCATAGTGCCCCCTACGTGGTCATCGCTCCAGGAGGTCAATTGCTACTGATTCCAAATCATATCGGGCTTGAGGACGCTGCCCGCTACAAGGACCCCGTCGCAGACGTGTCGTCTGACGTTGACAACTCCAAGCACCTCGCGTTACCCGATAGGCTTCCCGGGCATGCGCAGGGTAACTCTCGCGCGACGAAGGAAGCCTCCGTTTTGACCAGTAGAAGACTCGCACGGGAGGAAGTGAGACGCTTAATCGAGGAGGTGTATGAGCACGGGGGCACCAGGACACAAATGTGCAACACCCCGTCCATCTCATCTCCCCGCTAGCTCCACCGGCCCTGGCGCATCACATTCCGCTCGGGTTCAAGCTCCCCAACCTTGAGACCTGTGATGGGGAGGATGGCCTCCTAGAGTACGTCAGATGCTTTGCAACTATCATGCGCACCCACAACGCGCTGGACTTGCTCTTGTGTCAAGTATTCCCGACAACTCTGAAAAGACAAACTCGCACCTGGTTCTACTCCCTGAAGGAAAGAGAAATCAATAATTTTACAAAGCTAGCTCAGTTGTTCACAGATCAGTTTGTCGCCAGCCGACGAATCATTTGAGATCCCTTGCACCTCTCAGGGATCCGATAGATTGAGAGGGAATCACTTAAGGATTTCTTCTGCCGCTTCTCTACGGAGGCACGACAAATTCCAGGGGTCAACCCCGAGCTCCTGCACCACGTTTTTCTCGGAGGGCTCCGACCAAAGAAAATTCCGCTCCATGCTGATGAGAGAAACAGTGCCCAACTACCTCAAAGCACATCGACGAATCGATCAAAGCACATCGACAACAATTCAAAGGAAGCTCAAAGAGGAAGAGGAATCAGGAGCCATTGCGAGATCCTAGGGGGAATTACGAGCATCATGACAATCCCCGCTGGGACCGAGGAACCCGTCAACATCAGGACTACACTCCCCTGAACACCTCCCGAACCGACGTGCTCCTTGCTATTCGTAATAGTAACGTGCTTCGCAGGCCTGAGTCGCTTGCGCCAAGCAGAGGAAACAAGTCGCAGTATTGTGACTTCTATCACGGATACGACCACAAGACCGAGGGCTGCAACTGGTTGAAGGACGAGATCAAACGCCTCATCCGACAAGGTCTCCTAGAAAGATTCGTTCAGGACTCTGCCCGGTACCAACCCACACCACAGATTGACAATCCAACAAAGGGTGGCGCAGCAGCCCGATACGGATAAGCCAGAGACCGTGGGCAGGGCCCCCCTACTAGAGCACGCAAAACCTGCATCTCGACTTCATATTTTTTTTTCCTTTGACATAATAAGCCGCACGATGGAACTTGCGCGCACATATATGCACATCTTTTTCTCCAATGTTACAACTGCTTTCTGACTTTCATTGCCCATTCAGGTCTCCCCAAAGCAAGAACCTGAGGCGAAAACAACAAGCCCTGACGTCAACCCCAAGTGACAGGAAACATGGCTCATCTGTGAAACAAAGCAACTCGCTCCCGCGTTGCAGAGCATCTCGCTCCTACGCTGCAGGGCATTTCGCTCCCACGCTGTAAGACATCTTGCTCCTGCATTGCAGGGCACCTCACTCCCGTGTTGCTGAGCATCTCGCTCCTACGCCGCAGGGCATCTCGCTCCCACGCTGTAGGTCATCTCGCTCCCGCGTTGCAGGACATCTCAATAGAACGGACCCCGTGTCCTTCTGAGGCGAGAATGGATAAAGATCCTTCGCCACCTCGAACTTAACAGACCCCGAGTCCTTTTGAGATGCGAACGAGCAATGGTTCTTCGCCACCTCCACTAGAACGGACCCCGTGTCCTTCTGAGACGCGAAAGGACAAAGGTACTTCACTACCTCGAATTGGACGAAGCTCGAGTCCTCCTGAGGCGCGAATGAACAAAGGTTCTTCGCCACCTCCCATGGAACGGACCCGAGTCTTTCTGAGGCGCGAACAAACAAAGGTTCTTCTCCACTTCCACTGGAACGGACCCTGAGTCCTTTCGAGACGTGAACGAACAAAGGTTCTTCACACTTCCACTGGAACAGACCCCAAGTTCTCCTGAGGCGCAAACGAAAGAAGGTTCTTCGCCACCCCCATTGAAACGGACTCCGAGTCCTTCCGAGGCCCGAAGGGACGAACGTCCTTCGCCACCTCCAACCAGAAGGACCTCGAGTCCTCCTGGGGCACGAACGGACAAAGGTCCTTCACCATCTATAATGGAACGAACCTGAGTCCTTTTGCTCGAGCAAAGGCGGACAAAGGTCCCTTTACACCTTGAGGCAAGAGAAAGTTCCAAACCTTCCTATGAATCTCGGCTAGGACGGACCCCGAGTCTTTTTGCACCACTTAGCTAAAAATGGACTCCAAGTCCTCTGACATCATCGGGATGAAAGGGGGAGAGCGACCCTCCACTTTACATTCGAGCGTTGGCCCCCTGGACTAACACCCAATGAAGGTCACAAACTCGACGTGCCGCGTCCAATTCATGCTCCCCAAGACATGCAAGGCTCAAACATTAGAGCAACCCTATAACGCCACTAGCAAAGGCGGGTTGCGAGGCTAAGTTGCCCAAACAACAACAAAAGTGAAAGTCAAGCAAGAGATTAATATTCCAAGCACAACGAGAACAAAGGATACAAAGCGCGCACAGTGCAAATACAATTATGGCATTCCCCGACATCAATGTCAGCATCACCCGAGGCATCGCTCTACTCCTTGTGTCTAGCAAACGCCAGAATATCTGCCGACTTCACATCCTGAAATGCATCAGCCATCAACGCTTCGTGCCAGCTCGGTCTCCGCCTCGAACGGCTCTGTCTCAACTCTCAAGAAGAACGAACACCATCTTCTTCTATGCTCTCATATAAGAACGAACCCCGAATCCTTCTGCGAACAAATATCGAGTCCTTCTGCGTCTTCTAACGAGAACGACCCCGGATCCTTCTGCATCTCACAAGCGAACGAGCCTCAAGACCTTTTATGGGTCCCGAGCCCTTCTACTCCCCAAGATGAATGTGAGCGTCAAATCCTCACATGGATTCCAATAAGAACGGACCCACTGGTCCTTCCGCGCCACCAAGACATGGGGAGCAGAACGTCTCTCCCTATCACGTTTGTGCGTTCGCCCCTGGTACTAATGCCGAACGGAAACTGCTTAAGCTAGCGAACGGTGACATGACCGCACGTTCGTACAAAGCGGAACGTGGAAAACAAGACTTCTGCGCATAAAGCTCAAAGCAGGAGGGTGCCCCTATGATGCGCTGCAAGGGCCACATAACGAACAAAGGCAATCCACAAGTTAGCGGCTGCCAAGATCCCCCACCTAATGTTAACTGCGGGATCTTTACCTCGCAAGGATGACACTAAGTAACACCAAGTCATCAACGCGCACATCCAGGCCTAACCAAGTGGACATTTCACGTCGCAAACAAAAATAACTTGTGGCGCGCGCGTGCCAAAATGATTTGAAATCCACCACCCAAGAATAACACGGTTATATCTAAAATTTCCGGGCTCGTCGCTGCTCGGATCATGACCCACAAAATTTTGGGGGCATTTGTTGGGGTTCCCCCTAAACATTTCCGAGTCAAACCGGGTCGAAGAGCTCAAGAAAGCCAAGCCGATCGAGAGAACCGCGCGAACGGGCCGTGCTCCCTGAAAGGGACCCCAAACCACCCTCGCATGTGCGTGCAACATGCGGGAGCGCGCAGGCGCGATGCCCGGGCACATGCCTAATGTTCGAGCGCATGCAACGCGTGCGCGCGCGGCCCCCGGGAGCGGGAAGCACGCACTGTCTAGTGCGCGCGCGCGGCATTGCGCTCACGCGGCATTGCGCGCACGCGACATTGCGGCCCGCCGGCGTTTCCGGCCGCCGCCGGCACCTCTGGCCTCCACCGGCGTTGAGTAACATGCCCGGGCCGCTCGGATTGCCCTGGGGCATGTTCGTCAATTTGTGAAAATGGGTGATCCAGTTGACCGTGACCGAGTGACTCCATTCACCAGCTCAAGACTCGGTTAGACGCAATTACCAACACGTCCCTTCAAAAAACTATAAAAGGGCCCCCAGACCTTCATTTGAAAAGAAGCAACTCCAAGGACTAGAGAGAGTTCTGAGATTTTCTGGCGAGAACGTGAGATTTAGATCGTTCTTTCACTCGGGATTTGCTCCGCTCCCTCTCGTTCGCTCAACGCTCACAAGCGCTCTTCAGTGAGTCTGGAAGAAGGCACAAAAGAACGTTCTCGCAAACACTCTCAAGGACACATCGTGGAAGCTCCCCGGACTTGGCATTTTCCCTTCTCTTTGTACTCAAAGCTTGTAATGGAGATGCGGTCTGTCACCCTCCGAGGAACTCCAAACACTTGTAAACAAAGCTAAATAGTGGTTTTTAGTCCGGCACCGATCCGCTTACGTAGTTTTTCACCCGGAAATTTCCGGGGTTTCCTTGTTAAAAAAGTTGCTGTCATTGTTGCTTGGTTTTCACTTGACTCTTTACGCTCCAGGTCCGACTCAGAGCTAATGCCATCCGATTCTCCAGACCGGAGGAAAACCGGGTGACTTGCGACAAGTTTAAAACTATACAATCATTCGTGATCTATCACAATACGGGCACACATAAATCGTAATTGAAAGAAGCAGACCCTGATCAGGCATTCTGGTTTATCTTTGCGGGAAGTGATGAATGTAAGAATAGCTTGTATTTACTTTGATTTCATGCACATTTTTGTTTATAAAAAAATTGATCTCTAATTTAAGGAGCATCTTTGTGAAGAATAGTTGTATGCTACTTTGACAGTGGGTGAATTGATTGTAACAATTTCATCTCACCCCATTCTCTTCCTTCTTGCTGTAGGTGCTCAATAGACAATAAGATTTGCAGGGTTCTGTGTATTGTTTCTGCATACCAGAATTAAAACGATGCTCCGTTCAAGAGGTGATAGTTGTTCACTGTACTGTAGAGTGACCTTATAGAGAATTTTTCATGTCCAAGAAATGTTTTTTTTGGATTAATGTTATTAGAGGGAAAAAAATTTGATGTGTTATAAATGTTTATTACTTGATTTGGATATACTGCTGCTGTTTATAAGAGATGGAAATGTGTGTAAATTTTTGTAAGATTAATATTTTCTTTTTGTTTCTCTTCACCCTTGTAGCATTACCATGTAATTTTTCTATATTTGTTCTTGTCACCAAATTTTGTTTCTTACTTTTCTAGATTATTAGATTCCCCCAAACAAAGAAACAATATCTAGTTGTAGATTTTTTGTTATCTTGACATCCTACACAATTTGCATCTGTCAGATAGATAAGTAATCATGAGAACAACACAAAGTTGTTATTGTCCCACTTCTGCCATGAAAGATTAGTACTATATAGTTGATGACTTTCGCATGGTGCGCTGCTCTGAAACATTCAAGATAATTTGTATTGTCTAAAGGCACAGTAGCAATTTAGAAGGAACCAAAGTGATTGAGTCTGAGGATGGTTATTGATAGAAGGATTCTGAATACTCGACTGGGCCTGAATACTCGAATCTGAGGGGCCTACCATTTAGATACCCTTGTGATCTTGGAGAAATGACAAAAATAATATCGATTTTTAGCTAGAGGCCCCGGTGAGAGGCCTGCTAGGGCCGAGGGAACTCACACTAGGGCTGGAAATCGCACGATCGGTATTGTTTTGAGTTTACATTTGCATGCGACAAGGAGTACTCAGAGAGTGCTGAAAGTCACACGATTCTAGTGGGAGCGATTCCGTGAGAAACAAGATGCGAGAACGGTAGAAGTCATGTGAGATTCTCAACAATTACATTGAGAATAGAACTTGGCGAGGGAACGACAGTAGGGAGAGGGATACACAGTTTCAGTGGGATCAATTCAACAAGGAATATGCGCGAGGACGACAAAGATCACATGATATGCGCAACAATTTCACGAGCACATAGTGTTATCGGTGGAGAAATTTTTAGGGTTTGAGAGAGGAACATAGAGATATTGCTCAATAACGACATGACATTACACGCTGAATACAAACAAGATACAATTGAAGGAAAAACTCCCGCCAACTCTTATAGGGCGGGTCCTCCAAAGTGCTTCTCTCCAATGATAGCCCAAAGTACTGCTAGCAAAAGTTGCCAAACATAATTATCGATCCACCTTATACGGATGAGGAAGGTCGCACATCATTACAAAATATTTTAATTAATACAATTAATTTAAGCAATATTAATTAATAATAATTATTCAATATTAAATAAATTAATTAATACTAATTAATTACAAAATTTAATATGAAATTATCGCGATTGCTCCCATAAGCCCTCCCCTGACTCCCGTGAAGCAGTGTTCTTCGGAGGATGTATCGTCGTAACACAGAGTTTGGCGAGGGAACACAATTTCTTCTGACATGACACAATGAGATCAAACTCACATGAACTCACATGATTTTTCACGAGTATGGAGAAGGAGTGACTGGTGTTGTACGACACAAACAAGAGATGGACAGCCATGAGTTGGGCACGATGTGAGAGCGAATCAGCTGGGAGCACAACATGATTAGTGAAGGCAAGATTTGGAGGTTCCAAGCTCAGATGATGGTTTTGCTTGCGACAGAGACGACGATGCAAGAGTGGCGAGGAAAAAAATTGATTGCTTTCATACGAAGTTGAAAATAATTAAAAAAATTAATTAATTATATTACATCTTCCTTGGTGTATATATACGCCAATGTTGGAACACTATTACTGATTTGGGCTAGAATCATTATTATCTGTTTAGGATGATTAGTTTGACCCAATATGTATAGTCTATGGTCATAAGTTTATTTCCAGGGTTGCTCCTTCAGAAGAATTCCAGAGAAGTCCAGATCGACGAACACAGAATTCTGTTCGACGAAAGGCGAGCTCAGTTCGACGAACGACGAGCTCAGTTCGACGAACTCAAGTTTCTAGCTCCGAGTTTCCGCTCGACGATCGCTGAGCTCCGTTCGACGAACTTTGTTCTCAGCTCAGAAACTTAGCTCGACGAAATCCAACCTCAGTTCGACAAACTCCAGTCTCAGCTCGACGAAAGCAGAGCTCCGCTCGACGAATATATTGCTCAGTCCATCCAAGCTCTGTTCGACGAAGGTCAAGCTCAGGTCGACGAATTTCTTACTCAGTTTGACGATTCAAGCAGTTTCTAATTTCAGAAGGCATAATGTTTACTAAAGTTTAATTACATCAGTTACAACTCTAATATTTAATGCTAAATATTCTTAATGAATATAGTCGATTCAGGCATCATTAAATATGGATTAATCACAGAGTTTAATTCTAATTAATTCACAGAGCAGTTACAAATCTCAAAGATTATTCAGACGTTTCAGAATGGTTTATTTCAAATTGAAATCTTCCTGACAACACTTATATAAGAGATTACTGCTTCACTAGAGACAATAAGGATAGTCATATATAGTTTGAATCTGATACATTTTGCTTTAGACTCTCCAAGGGACAACACATGTCATATCTGTCAAAAAGTTCTACTGGAGAGGATCAAAACTTGAAGGCGTACCCTGAAGAAAAGTTTCCCCTCCTGATCAAAAATCACTACTCAACTCAGGGGGTGCTTTTTGCTTCAACATCATCCACTAAAGTCTTCTCAGAGATAGTTGGACAGATAAGACAACATCAATTTTTGTTTAATTCCTAAACTGTGTACATGATTATAACTCCCTTCAAAAGTTAACTTTTTGGTTCATAAGTCACATGATCAAAAAACTTGGTTTTTGGGCATCTGATCAAAAGCTCAAAGGGTTGCTAGATCTCTCTTAAAAATGGTTCTTCTGGTGACATGACACCTGATCAAAAATCTGTAGTGGATTCCTACTAGAGTGGTAAAAGAGTGGATGCACCCAGATTTATTGGGGAACCATTATAAAATTCCTTGTGTCGTCTGTATTTGATGCCATTCTTTTTATTTGTGCGCTATGATTTTTAATCTGTCTATCTATATATATAAATATCATTTAATTTTCTAAACTACTCTGAAAACAAATCAAATTTTTAATATACACTATTCACCCCCTGTAGTGTAAAATAGTTCTATCCCTCACTTTCAATTGGTATCAGAGGGAGGTTGGTTGTTTTTACAGGCTAACACCTGAACCAACACTGATCCTGATAGATCTTATTTTACTTAGAGCTTGTATTATTTATCATGACACAAAATAAAGAGTATGCACGCACTAGACCTATATGCAATCTAAATAAGTTTGCATTATGGAAAACAATGATTAGACTTTACATGAATTCTATTGATAAAGATATCTATAATTCTATTTTGACAGAACCACCTCTACCATTAACAACAACAAGTATCAGTGCAGTACCACCTCCAGAATGGACATAAGCCTAGAAGAAAGCTAAAATTGCTGATGCCAGGGCTATGAACGTATTTGCTCAAATAATGTCTGATGATATCTTTCAGAAAGTTGCTGAATGCACCTCAGCAAAAGGCATCTGGGACTCCCTCACTGCCATGGTTGATGGATCAGCAGATGAGAGAAAAGACAGAAAACCACACTTAATTTCTCAATATGAGAATTTCAAAAAGGGTGAAATGGAATCTGTTGCTGAAATGTACACAAGATTCAGTCTCATAATCAATGAGCTGAAAACTTTGGAGAAAGATATTACATTGACAGAGGTCAATGACAAAATCCTCATGTGTTTCCCTAGCACATGAGATTCAAGAATTTGGCCAATCAAAGAAGCCAGAAGTATCAATGAAATCTCAACAGAGACTTTGTTTGGCAAACTCAAATCTTATGAGCAGCTCATTAAAACCAGAGAAGCTGAACAAAAGACTTCACCTTCAATAAAGAATGAAAAGAGCATTGCTTTTCAAGCAACTGAAGAGGAAGAACAACTTCCTGAGAATGAAGAGCTTATGAGTCTACTGGCTAAGAGATTCTACAAGATAACCAGGAAGGACTTCAAAACAAGGTTTTCCAGTAATAAGGATAAACCAAGGTATGATAAAACACCAACTAAAGAAATTGTTTGTTATGGTTGCAGAAAAACAGAACACATTCTTCCAGAGTGTCCCAAAAATCAAAAGAAGGATAAGAAAAAGGAGAAAGATTACAAGAAGCACTCTAACAAATCCTCTTCCAACAAACACAAAAAGGAGAGAGGCTTTGTAGCTAAAACTTGGAGTGAAACAGAATCTGAATCTTCATCCAACTCAAGTGAGGATAAAGAAGAAGCAAAAGCTAAAGAAATCTGCTTGATGACAATCAATGCATCATGCAAAAATTCAGATTCTGAATTTGAATTTGAAGAGGATCAGGTAATCTCAATCTTTGACTTTACCTCAGATCAGTTTAAAGTAGATTTTAAATTGCTATGTAATGATTTGATAAAATCTGAGAAGGAAATAAAACTTCTCAGAGATAAGTTAACTGAATTTAATAATTTATCCTCAGAAAATGTGAAACTTAAGGAAGATTTGAAAAATCTTAAGAAACAATTAATTTCACTAGAACACAAATTATGTGAGGCCAAAAAGTTTGAAAAATCCCTTAATGTGAGAAACATCAAACTGATGGATATCACAAGCACAGTCAATGACAGACTAAATGGTAAACTTGGCTTGGAAGCTTCATCAAGTTAACCTCATTTTTTATAGAAAAATATTTTATTTACACCTATAAAATTCACTTCTGCTAAAGGTAAAGAAAAATTAGAAGTTTTAGATAAGGCTACAGAAGTTTTATAAAAACCAAATCAAAATAAGAATTTTCATAAAAATTATGTTTAAAATAATTCGTCGAACCGAGCTTGACGAAATAAATACTATCCGTCGAACAGAGAACGACGAACTATGAACACAGGATTTACGTATAACTATTTAACAAATGGTGCTCGACGAAATCAATATGATTCGTCGAACTGCGATCGACAAACGTGGAACACAGAAATGAACATTATTATTCTGTGAGTGGAGCTCGACGAACTCACTTCCATCCGTCGAACTCAGATCGACGAACTCAATATAATTCGTCGAACCCAAATTTTTCTAACAGAAATTTTAATTCTTTCCACAAGAATAATTAGACACAAAAATTTATAAATCCTTTTACTCAGTGGATCATTCCTCATAGAAGATATCATCCACTTGGTTATAAAGACCAACCTGAATACTCTTTCATTTGTACTGATTATGTCAAGAAAATATGATCCAAGGTAACCCGGGTCAAAAACACCTAATTTGTTTTAATGCATGAAAAGAACTATCCTACCACAGAGGAACAATGGTATTTGGATAGTGACTGTTCAAAACATATGACAGGAAGAAAGGCAAACCTGAAAATCTTCAAAGCTAAGCTTGGACCTAAAGTATCTTTGGAGACTCTAACTGTGGTCAGACAAAGAGCTATGAGAATGTCAAAGTTGGAGAAGTTACCTTCAGGGATGTAGCTTATGTGAAAGGTCTCAAACATAACCTTATTTCCATAAGTCAATTATGTGATGAAGGTTATCATGTATCTTTTAATAAAACTTCATGTTCTATTATATCTCATGATAATAAAATTGTTTTAACTGAGATTGGACAGTGTAATATTTACTTAGTTAATTTCAGCTCTACAAAATCTGAAATTTGTCTGTTTAACCAGTTTAGTGAAACAAATGAATTATGACATAAAAGGTTAGGACATATAAACCTTAGAACTATAGCTAAATTATCTAAGGACAAACTTGTCAGAGGACTGCTTTCTGGTTCTTACAAGAAGGAAGGACTTTGCAGGGCTTGTCAGTTAGCTAAGCAAGCCAAAAATAGTTTTAAATCCATGTCTAAAAGTGATTCACCCAGAATTTTGTATTTGCTACATATAGACCTTTTTGGACCTGTTGAAGTATAGAGTTTGGGAGAAAAGTCTTATACTTTAGTGATTATTAATGATTTCTCTAAATTCACTTGAGTGTTCTTTCTTAAAAACACGTCAGATAACTTTAAAGTTCTTACAGACTTTCTTAGGAACATCAAGATTGAGTACTCTACTCAGATTGCATTGATCAGAAGTGATCATGACACTGAGTTTGAATCTCTTCTGATGAAAAAATTCTGTGAGAAGGAAGATGTCAGACATTATTTTTCTGCTCCTAAAACTCAACAAAATGAGATAGCTGAAAGGAAAAATAGAGCCCTAATTGAATCGACAGGAACATTACTTGCAGATGCTCATTTACCCCTATCCTTTTGGGCAGAGGCAGTAAGCACAACAAACTATATTCTTAACATGAGTTTGATTCATAAACTAAAGGGTAAGACTCCCTATGAATTACTTAAAAATAAGAAACCTAAAGTAAACTATTTCAAAGTTTTTGGATGTAGATGTTACATGCATAACAATGATAAGACTTCTACGATAGATTCTTTTTAAGTATCAAATCTGTGTGAGAAACTGGATGAATTAATCCTAACACAAGAGGGTACATTACATCCTTATCAATAGATTGCTGATGATGTTAGTGATGAAAATGATGCAGAGATTTATGCTGAAAAAGTTGAAACTAATGTAATTCTACAAGAGGAATTAGCTCCACAAATAGTTGAAGAACCAACTGCACCTGTTGACTTTGTCACACTTAGAGATCACCCTAGATCTCAAGTGATTGGAGACATATCAGCTGGTGTTCAAAGAAGACATCAATTGAATCAAGATCAGATACATGCTTGTTTTATTTCTCAGATTGAACCTCAATCCATAAAAGATGCAGAACAAGATCCCCACTGGATCATTGCTATGCAAGAGGAACTCAATCAGTTTGAGATATGTAGAGTTTGAGACTTAGTTTCAAGACCCAAAGACTATCCAGTCATTAGAACCAAGTGAGTCTTCAGGAATAAGTTGGATGCTCATGGAGTTGTTGTAAGAAATAAAGCTAGATTGGTACCTCAAGGATACTCACAGGAGGAAGACATAGATTATGATCAGACTTTTGCTCTTGTTATAAGATTAGAGGCTATCGGAATATTTCTTGCATTTACAGCATTCAAGAAGTTCAAAGTATATCAGATGGATGTGAATAATGCTTTTCTAAATGGAGAGCTCAAAGAGAAAGTTTATGTTGAATAACCTCCAGGTTTTATCTCTCCAAGTTACTTTTCTTATGTTTTTAGACTTAACAAAACCCTTTATAGTCTTAAACAAGCTCCAAGAGCTTGGTATGAGACCCTTGCTAGTTTCTTTTTAGAAAATAAATTTAGTAGATTCATGATTGATAAAACATTATTTTTGAGGAATCATAAATCTAAAATTTTACTAGTACAAATATATGTTGACAATATCACTTTTGGTTCTACTGATTCCAAACTATGTAAAAGATTCTCTGATCTAATGCATTCTAAGTTTGAAATGAGTAGCATGTGTGAACTATCCTACTTACTTGATTTACAAGTAAAGCAAATACCTGATGACATTTTCATATCTCAGTCTAAATATGCTAAAGAGCTTATTAAAAGATTTGTGATGTCAGATGGCTCTTCTATGAAAACACCTATGCCTACTAATGCTGTTTTTGATAATGATGAACAGGGCAAGCCTGTTGATCAGAAATCATATAGAGCTATGATTGAGTCTCTATTATATTAAATAGTAAGTAGACCAGATATAATGTTTGCAACCTGTATTTGTGCTAGGTTCCAAGTAAACCCTAAAGAATCTCACCTTATTTTAGTAAAAAGAATTTTAAGATATATAAAATGTTGCCCTAATCTAGCACTCTAGTATCCTATTGAGTCAGGATTTGAGTTAACTGGATTCTCAGATGTTGACTATGCTAGATGCATGGTTGACAAAAAAAAGCACATCAGGAACTTGACAGTTCGTTGGTAACAGACTTGTTTCATGGTTTTGTAAAAAACAAACCTCTATGTCTACTTCAACTGCTGAGGCTGAATACATTGCAACTGATAGTTATTGTTCACAGATTTTGTGGATTCAAAACCAACTTCTAGACTATGATTTTAACTTAACTAATTCAACTATTTTTTGTGATAATACAAGTGCAATTTCTATAGCACAGAATCCGGTAATTCATAGTAGAACTAAACATATTGAAATAAGACATCATTTTATAAGAGATAATGTAGACAATGATAAAATTAAACTAGAATTTATTTCTACTGATTTTCAAAAAACTGATATATTCACTAAACATTTAGATGAAAAGAAACACATTTTCTTCTTAAATCAGTTAGGAATGCTTGATGGTGAGTCCTTAAATTGATTTTTGTTCTGAGATCGACGAATTGTCCACCTTTCGTCGAACGAAGCTCGACGAACTGTGAACATTTCGTGGAACGTTCATTGAATGGAGATCGACGAACGTTCGTTGAATGGAGGTCGACGAACATTCTTTATGAAACTTTTCGTCAAACGGAGATCGACGTTTTTGTTTCATGTACTTTTCGTCGAACGGAGCTCGACGAAATGTCTTTTTTTCGCAAAACGTTCGTCGAACATAGATCGACGAAATTTTTTTCTTGTGTGAAAATTTTCATCGAACAGAGTTCGATGCTTTATTTTTTCGTCGTACAGAGTTTGCCTTTTCGACTTTTGAAAACTTATAACTAGGTTTTCATCGAACTCTATCCCGCGCTTTCTCAATTTCCATTTCCTTTGCACTTGATCTCTCTGTTTTGCACGAAAATGACGATTTTTCAGGCGACTCTCTCTATGATGAAATTTGAAGCTGGATTTGATATAAACATGGACTCCTTCAGTCATTCTGATCAAGTTTTCCAAGATATTCTGAAACTCTTTGGGACTCAGAATCTGCGTCAGTTTATGACAACCAGGATCAAACTCCTAGTCACAGAAATCAAAGAGTGGATCCATATAGCCAAGTTTCAAGTTTCTCCAACCATTATTGGTTCTATCTCTGGCAATCAGGCTCTTTTAACACCAGAAATTTTATCTGAAATTTTCGGTTTTGTTAATGATGAAGATGATTTAGAAATCTCTAGTTCTGAATTTGATGAAATGCTAGATAGATTGGGTCACTACCAGGGAAACCCTAATCACCTTCTGAAAAAGATTTTTTTAATTGAATATAAATTTTTAGCCGATGTTGTTCGTAAAGTTTTATTGGGCAAGCATTCAGCTCATGACTATGTAACCAGGCATCAATTCCTTTTGATGTGTGCCTTGGTTAATTAGAAATCTGTTAATTGGGGAGCAATTCTTTTTGACTCTATTAAGAAGATCTCCAGTAAATCTGGAGGTTTTGGCAGAATTCTAGGCATTTTCTTACAAGCAAAGCGCACAAAACTCTTGGTCTCTCGGACCATTTTTTTCAATACTTCTAAGAGGCTAACCTCTGCCCTCTTTGGAAGATGGGAGAGGGTAATCGCTAACCCATCCAGGGCTACCTCCTCTAGAATTACTTCTGAAAGCACAAGGGCTGTTCCAGCCACTCTCTCAACCCCAGAAGAGGCTCCTGCTCCTCATTCTTCTCCTCTACCATCTCTACACCATTCCCCTAGACCCTCCACTCCACTTTCTCAACAACACAATTTACCAGAAGAAGTTCCATCTTCAGCCTTCACTTCCACTTCACCACTTCCTCAGTCACCAATACCACCTCATCTCATTGAAGAAATTCCATCCACCTCATTTCATACAGCTTCGCCCACTCATCGGTCATCTTCATCTCCACTACTTTCATCTCCTCCTCACTTCTCTCTACTACATTCATCTCCACCACATTCAACTCCACCTCATATAACTCCACCACACTCACCAATACAGGAAATCTTTCCAGATGCAATTCTCTCTGTCATTCCTCAATCATCCATTCCTCAGGCCTTCACTATATGTTCCACCTGTACAACCACATCTGCTCCCTCTTCTTCTACTCAAATTCCATCCTCTGCATCTGCTCAGCATCCTCCTGAGTATATGTATTTGGATTTCTCTTCCATTGCTGATAATCTTCTTGATTTCATCACTCCAACCCTAAAGAAGTTCTTAGATGAAGCTTTAGCTCCTGTAATAGCTTCCATCTCTGAACTTTCCTCTAGAATTGACTCTCTCCAAACTGTCCCTTCTTCTGGGGGCCTAGATTCAGGTCTCCCTGGATCTAGGCAGGGGGAGATGCTTCATGAAGAAGTTCCAGTTGTAGAAGCAATCTCAGCCAAAGCAGCAGCAACAGTCTTTGTTGTTATTCAGGATACAAAAATGATCAGTTCAATTGAAGAAGCAGCAAAAGCAGCAGTTCCAAAAGTTCTCACTGTTGGTGATGTTTTATCCATCCCACAGTCAATTTGCAGTCTTTATTATCTGATATTGAAGTTCCGCCCAGCTCTCTTCTCAGTTTTCCAGTTTTTGAAAATATTTCTAAAGCAGTAGTTTGCTATATCGCTCCTATTGATCCTATTACTCTAGAACAGATTATATCTAGTTCAAGAATTGTTTCTACTAGCTCTTCTCCAGTTTCTCAGATTGCAGTAGTAGCTGATAATATATTCGATATTATAGAACAAGTTTCTTCCCCTCCTACTTTTGCATGAGGTGAATCTCCAATGCCAAATCTTGATGATCTTCTTAATGAAGATATGTAAGTGACAGTTGTTGCATATTATAATCTATAAACTTCAAGAGAGGGTACAACTTGTAAATATGCTAACTCCATAGTGGAGGTTTGAGAAATTAATAGTACTTATATATATATATATATATATATATATATATATATATATATATATATATATATATATATATATATATATATATATCATTATACCAATCAAGAGATTAGGGGTGCAAGTTGAGTTGAACCGGCTCAAAGGCTCACTCGATGAGCCAGTTCAAAGAAAGCTCAAATCTGTGGAGCTCGAGCTCGACGAGCTCAATTACGAGTTGAGCTCAAGCTTACATATTGTTGTTCATTAGCTCGTGATCCGCATCATAAGCTTTTGACTCGAGCTCGTGACTTGTGAGCTCGAAACTCAATCTTCATAAGTAGGCCTTGAGCTCTGCTCAAACTGAGCAAAATGAGGTCATCAAAAGTTCATGATATCGAGCTCAAAATGGCTAGCTCGAACATGAAAATTTTACCAAGATCAACTCGAGCTTGACTCGTTTGCACCCTTACAAGAGGATTTTCATAGTCCATAATTTTGAGATGTACTAGTGTAATATTGTGTTGCTATGTTGTGACTCATGTTTATTATGAGTTTGGTGTGGCCTAAGTTTAGTGTGAATGGTATGTGATATGGTCCATTGCAATCTTATGTGAGTTTAAGCTCAAATGAATCCCAAAGAAAACGAAGGCATGAAGGACTCAATCAAGCAACCCCTTTGTTGAAGAGATTTGGCCACGTACTTATTAAGTATGTGTGATGGAGTTGTTGCCTAGGCCTCCAAGAAGTTTATAATATTCACTCAAGAAAGTTTAACTTCATACCCCATAGTTGAATATACATTATTAAATGCTATAATCTTTGCATTATCTAAACAATATTAAAAGGGAAAAAACACAATTCATGTTTCCGATTTTGCCCCTCTGTATTTCAAAAATTTCAAGCACATTAATTTATGTATTTTTTTAACTTTAAAACATGCGCTCTCAATAGGCAAAATCTCTTACATATGATAAAAAATGTGCTCTCACCGTCCCTTGCAAATCCCCATGCACAAGAAAAAAACGAGCGGCGGGGTGACTATAGCGTTCAGGGGTTTGCGAGCGGCGGGAGCACCATCACGCCGGGGCATTGTCGTGGCTGGAGTACTGTTGCACGGGGCATTGGCGTCCTGCCCCATGCACTATTGCGATCGAAGTACGTCGCGGTTGGCCGTAGGGGCGGACCCGTCCCACTAACTTTTTACAAAATAAAAGAGAATGTTGTTGTTGATTCTCTAAAATATTATAAAAGATTAAAGATGTCATCTACACCAAAATTAATGTTTGCTCTAGAAGCTCAATTGATAGAGTGCTTTGAGATATTAGAGTTGTCTATTGCATGGCCAAACTGATAAGGGCTATATGGTAGTGCAATACATCATATTAAAGTAGATCTGTGAGGCATTATTCCATGATAAATGTTTTTGTAGGACTTGTCCATTTGGAGAGAGGAGAGATGCCCTTCCTAAGGCGCACTATTTTGACTACATTATTCGCAATATTCGTTGCACGATGTAATATTCTACTTTTGGCAGCCAAATTTGAAGAAAATGATTGTAAAGTTCATTTCCAAGGTGTTATTTATGTCATAAAAAAATTTCGCCAAAGTTTCAAGCCAAATGATCAAATGATATTTTACTATTGTTACGTGTCACCCGGTTTTTTCCCGGTCGGGAGAATCAGACCGATTTAGCTAGGAATTGGACCGGACGCGCAAACAGTCAAAGAAAAACAACAAATGACAAAGATTTTTTAATGTGAAAAACCTTGAATGCGTGAAAAATCACATGATCGGATCTGTGTTAGGCCAAAATCCATTATTTTGCTTGATATTACAAGAGTTGAGACAATTCCTCGGAGGGTGACATGCTACCTCTCAGTTACAAGTGCAGAGTATGGAAACTGTTGCATCCATTGATCTCAATGTCCTATATTTGAAGAAGGACCAGCAAATAATGTATACACATGTGGTGATCTAACTTGTATTCAAGTTTAATGATTGCATATTGTCCTAGTTAACAGTGATGAGACAGATAGCATAAGTGGCTAAGTCAGGTAAGTTCTTACATAAGTGGTGGAAAGACAGAAAATTATCCAAGTCCACAGACGTTGAGTGAAGGTCATTCACTCAACTCCAGATGACTTATAGCGCCGATTAAAGCCTATTTAGTCAAAGCCATGAAGTGACAAGCTTATAATGTGTCTAAGTTCACAGACGTTGAGTGAAGTCAACTCACTCAACGCCATACAACAAAAGACTGCGAGGCAGGTTAATACAATCAAAGCCTAAAGAGAAATGAGCTTAAAAGTGGCTAAGTTCACATGCGTTGAGTGTAGCTCACTCACTCAACGCCTTAGCTTCACAATTGTTGAATAACTAAGCTCAGAGTTCGTCGAACTAAGGTCTGAGTTCGTCGAGTTGAACTTTCATTTATTCGTCGAGTTGAGCTCAGAGTTCGTCGAACTGAACTCTAAATTCATCGAACTGAGCTATTACTTATTCGTTGAGCTGAGCTCAAAGTTCGTCGAACTGAGTTCTAAGTTTGTCGAACTCAAACTGAATTCTGAAACAGAAAATTTGGCTAAGGAAAAAAGCGTTGAGTGAGGCGTGGTCACTCAACGCTCTCAACGCCATGACACAGAATTAGTCAAAGCAAAAAGCATTGAGTGAGGCATGCTCACTCAACGCTCTCAACGCTTAAGATGCTGAAGAAGCAGAAATGGCTAAGGCAGAAAGCGTTGAGTGAGGCAAGTTCACTCAACGCTCTCATCGCCTAAAATACAGAATGAAGTTAAGGCATAAGGCGTTGAGTGAAGTATGTTCACTCAACACTCTCAACGGCATGCATGTAAAAGAGACTGCAAAAAGGGTTAAGGCAAAAAATGTTTAGTGAGCTTTGGCGTTGAGTGAAGCTCATTCACTCAACGCTGTCAATGCATAGATAGACAAAACTGTCTAAGTATTTTGGCATTGAGTGAAGCTCACTCACTCAACGCCTATACTACTGATGCTTGAATTTTGACTAAGTCTTCAGGTGCTGATGTCAGCAAGTCAAAAAGTCAACCATATTCAAATTGTGAGCGACAAAGCCACAATACATGACAAAAGGCGCCGCAGGCCTACTGTACGACAGTTAGGCGTTAAAGCAAGGATGCAGCCGGCATTAATGGAGTGGGACCCACTGTTAAAAGAGCCGTCAGGTTACATTAAATAAAAGGAGAAGCTCTTTATAGAAGGAATAACTGTTACAGTAGTTCTTCCCAATCACCATTGTTGTGGGTATGGCTGAAGAACAGAGAGCCCAAGACAAGCAAGTCTAGAGGCAGATCAAGTTAGCTGTTGATATCAACATCTTCAATAACAAGATTGCTAGCGCCATCTTCATCTACATCAGCTAGCAAGCTCAGGGTGATTCACTGAGAAAGAGATTGCAACTAAGGCCGACCCTTACTACAGGTGCTTCACAGATCCAGCCAATAAATCCTAAAGAACATTCTCTTGGGGAGATGTGAAGAAGGAGATAGGGCTGAGTAGTTGGCTCAGTTCAGAAAGATGCAGAGAAGCTAATCTACAAGTTGCTTTCAGCCTAAGCGAAAACATATACATCATTGTTGCTGTGAAGAAGAGAGGGCTGAGCTTTTGGTTCAGTTCAGAAAGGGGCAGAACAATGTTTTATAAGTCACTTCAAGCTCAAGTGGATATACTTGTTGCTATGAAGTAGTTGGGGCTAAGGTGTACTTAGTCCAAAAAGTAGACTCAGGAAAACTTTCCCGGTGTCAAAGTGGAGCTGAGTCTAACTCAGTCAAGGTAGATTGGCACAGAGGAATTCCTCTTTTGTCCAATCAAGAAACTCAACAACCCACTTCCATCTTGTCGGATCCTTTGTGGATCTGAGAGGTAGGAGCAAACTTGCTCTGAGGTAGGTGCGTTTTACTCACTGAGAAGTAGGGCAATATTGCCTGAGCTGTAGGAGAGTGAATCTATCTGAGTTGTAGGAGCTAGTTTGCTCTGAAGTAGGGCTATCCTCCATAGCTTGAGTGGTAGGGCTTAATTACCCGAGGTAGGTGATACTTGTATCACTGAGTGTAGGCCCTTGTGCCTGAGGTGTAAGTCTTGAAGGAGACTGAGAGATCCTAAGGGATCTGAGGTGTAAGCTCCTTGGAGCATTGTTTTGGAGAAGTGCCTTGACCAACAGGAAGTTGGCAAGGTGGGAGGAGAGTGGATGTACCCAAAGATTGGGAAACTACTATAAATCTGTGTGTACTCTGTCGTGTTGCTTTTCTTTGTGCAGGTAGCTTGTCTTGAAAGCAAAACTTAATCTACCAATAAAATAACTAACTAAAAGAGATTTAAAAATAGTCACTATGGACTAAGAAACCTATTCACCCCCCTCTAGGTGATTTAACTATCCTTGAAATAAAGACTTTCAAGTGGTATCAGAGGGAGGTTACTCAAAAAGGACCTAACAGTCTGAGTAGACCTCAAAGGATAGTTAAAAGGGTTTTAACTTATGTCTTCAAAAGAGAACCATAAGTTATGGAGATCAATGGAGCTTCAAATCAGCAAAAAATGATAAGAAATCCATTGGACTACTGGCTGCTCTTGTAGAAGGCAAAGTCTTTCCAGATACAAGAGCAAAGATCAGGGCTCCTCTGTCACATTCAGATAGTGACTTAGAGGTGGATGAAGCTGAGGAAGGTGAATGCAAGAGCTATGAACTAACAGCTACACCAGAAGAAGAATCCTGCCAGGATCAGCCTGGAAAAAGTCAGGTATATTCCCCATCTAGCTCATCCTCAGAGTCTGAATATGAGTCATGCTCAGGCTCTGATGCATCCTCATCAAGCGATGATGAGAGTCCTCTATCAAAAGATGATATCAATCAATTGATTGAAAATCATGCTGCACTTCTGAAAGCTTTCAAGAAAAGCAAGTTGCTTGTTAAGAAACAAGCAGAGGAAATAGCCTCCCTATAGATGACTGCTTCCCAGCAAGATGAAACTTCATCTTTGGTATGTCTAAAAGAGAGGGAAGCAACCCATCTGAAGATTATGGTAGATATCCATGTTGAGTCCGTAAAATATAAGGACTATATTATCAAGGATCTTAAAGAGAAACTTGAAAGACAGAAGAGGATTGACCAATTTCTCTAAGATAGAAGCTATTAAGAGAAAATCTGAGTCTGAGTGGATCTCTAAAATTATCAAATCTCAGAGAAGAGGCCAAACTCCCATCAGGCCTCAGTCAACCTTTCACAAGGTAATTCTCCCATCCAATAGGCATGACCAAGACTATAAGTGTGGTCACTGGAGGTGTGAGAATCTTCCTTGTAAGACTACAAAAGTTCTTTACAATGAAAGAAGAAAGGACATGGGACTGAGTGCTCTGAATGCTCCCCATGAATAAGTGCAAAAGGCCCATCATGGACTTTTTTTATTTAATGCACCAGCTCCATCACTCTTGAGCAAGACAGTGACCTTTTCTCAAAGTATCCCTGCACACACTCTGACCAAGGGTAAATCTGCCAGGAAGCAAGACTTAGAATCTTCTAAGGGCACCAACAGCATGGCCTCTGCAAAGAGAACTCCTGCTGATAGACCTTGTGAGAAACCAAGCTCTTCTCATGCCAGACCTACTCTCAGTCAGACTGTGACTAAGAGAAATTGGAACAAGGAAGCTGCTCTTCCTTCTGTTCAGTCTGCAGTCAACTATGCTGCCAGACCTGCTCAGAAGAGAAGATATAATATTCATGAGTGCTGGTGCTGTGGCAAAGTGGGGCACTCTGCCATAGATTGTTGTCACAAACCTAGTGTGCCATGGGCAAGAGAAAGTCTTCCTGACAGGGCTCCTGTAGGTAGACATATGAATTTTCAAACTAACAAGAACCTAGAACCCAAGTCAGCTTGGGTTCCTAAGGTAAGGTAATTTCTGTCTTGTAGGATAGTCCAAGCGGCCATAACCATTTATGGTCCTTGGATAGAGATGTACTAGACCCAAGTCTTGGTACATGGAATGATTCAACTTATCATCATGCACAAGATGTCAAACAAGTGAAATTATTAAGGGGGGGGGGGCTTGCAAAGGAAAGCCAGATGAACATCAAAGGCTAAAGATCAGAAGCAAGGCTGCTGGTATGCTCAGAGACTGTGAATCCAGTATGAGTTTTAAGTCTACAGGGAAGAGATAAGTAGAATTCACTTAGCTTTTAATTCTACTATTTAATTGCTAAATTGATTATGCATGTTAAAGATTAGGTAATTGAAACAAATGTCTGAAAAGATGTGAAAGCATTAATCTAAACAACTCTTCTCTATAAATATGTTAGTGGCTCACATGTTCACCATGCCATAAGAAGTAACTAGTCTCAACATACCCAAAGACATATTACATGTGCAATACTAGGTTAGATAAGTATCAAAATTTGGTTTAATCAATTGAGTTTGGAGGCTAATACACTCTCAGTTGAAATTAATGTAAGGATATTGAAATTATGTCTAATTGCACCCTAATAGAACACATATTAGAATGTGCACTGCAGGACAATCTTACCCCTGCAAGTTAGGCCAACATCATTAGGGGATAGTTGCAATCTAATTACTAAAGAAAACAGATGTTGAGTAAAATAAACTTACTCAACAAAAATTATAGAAAAGACGGCCCGCAGATATGTGTTGGGTTTCAATCCTGGCCATTGATCAAAATTAATCAACAAAATAGGTTAGTGACCTTCCGCCTTTTTTAGGAATAACTATAAATAGAAGAGTTTGTGCAATAAGCGAAGTCACTACTCCTTACCCTCTCCCACCCGTATTTGTTGAATCGACAGAAAGCCGTTTTCGCTCGCCTTCTCAAATTCTCCGGCGAAATGGCGCCCAAGGGACAAGATTTCCTCTTCGAAGGAGCAGAGGTGGTTCACAATGGATTCGTTGATGCTCCGGAAGAAGTTAAGCAGGTGCTTAATCTTATACAAAAATCTGACCTAGCTTACGTCCTGGCGGAGCCCTGTCTTCTGTGGAAGAGGGAAGTGCTAGAGTTGTTCGCCAACGCCAAAGAAGATGCTTCGGCAGGTAAAGTTAAGACCATAGTAAGCTGGAAGAAGATCAAGATTACCCCCAAAAGGCTCAACAAGGCTTAGTAGTTGCCAAAGCTCTCTGCAACTAAGGACGAAGAAGAGCTAATGCTGGATAATGTAAAATCAGCGATGAAATGGTGTGGACTATCCAAGCACATCACCAGATCAATTCTATGGAAAGAACTTAACCTGAGAGGTAAGTTTCTAGCAGATGTCATCGGGAAAGCTCTGATATGCAAAACATGCTCCCATGACAAAATTTCAAAGAGGATGTTTGAACTAATGACAAGGGTCATACTGTCCAAAAGAACTGATTGAGGAAGAGTGGTGTTTGAAAGAATAGTGGATTGCTTGGCCGAACCAAATTTGGGGAGAATCCTATCATTATATCTACGAGAAACAGTCCCAGAAATTCTGAATCTGAATCTTGGGGCAAATATTCACCACTTGGGAAGAATGAATATCAAGATGCTTGAGAGATGAGACATGGTACTTCAACCCCATGGACCATCAGCTGTGGAAAGGAAAGGAAAGAAGAGTGCTGCTACTGAGCCCAGCTCCTCTAGCAGCTCATCTGAGGAGGAAGAGCCTCACAATCCAGAACCATCATCATCTGCCGAAGAGTCCAGGAGGGACATGAATCTTCAGGTATCAGCCTCTTTTAATCTTACCCCTCTTAGTCATGTAAGCAGACTAGAGTCAGATATTATCCCTGATGATGATGAGCCAGTTACTGAGTTGGCTGGATCTGTTGCAAAGGAAAGAGATGATTTGCCTTCAGCTAAGGATGCTGGCAAATAGCTGAGGAAATTATTAACAAGATCTCTATAGGAATGAAGGGAGATGCTTCCAGACATGTTGATACAGATGATCATCTGCATACACTTGATAATGCTGAAATTTCCAGCCCTCAGAGTGAGGGGGAGCATCTGCTGGAGGAAGTTATGGAAATAACATTCGCTAAGGAACATTCTGCAATGGCTGAGTGGGAGCAGCTTGCGGAAGAGATAATACAAGATGTATTAATTGTGTGTGGGGGGGGACTCTTCAGGTACCACCCAAGGATAATCAGCCTACTGAAGCAGAAGTTACTGCTGCCGATCTGCATGCCAAGGAGGGCATGACAGGGGTTGAGGGGGAGATTCAATCTGAATTCCCTGCACAGAAGTAAGTTCTTAACATTGATTCCTCAATGTTAGGAAGAGAGTCAGATGCTTCAGAAAGTGAAACATATGTAAATGAGCCTGATTCTGATGAGAAGGGAAAGGTCAGGGTAGTTCCTGATGAAGGCACATCAGCTCAAACAAACCAGATTCCACCTCTCTTCCTTGCACAACTGAAAGGACTGCTAGATGAGCAAAGGAGGGCACTACAAAATTATGAGGATGATGCCCTCAAGGATATTAGAAATGATCTGGCAATTGAGATCAAATCTAGAAGATTTGAACTTAATCTGCTGAAAGGAGAAACAATCAAATTCTTCACAAGAGCTGCTGGAGTTGTAGATTTTACAATGGAGAAACTGGATGTTTCAGGCCAGAACATTGCTATTATCATAGAAAATCAAGTGACTCAGGCCAAAAATAGTGTGACAATCCATGAAAATGATAAAATTCTGTGAAGTGAACAAAACACTGAAATCTTCAGAAAAATGGATGCAGCTCCCAGACCACTAAATTAATTGAAGAAGTCAAAAAGGGGGAGAGAGAAGCCATAAGGACCAATACTGAAAACATGGTCTGTGCAACAAATATTGTGAGAGGCTCATTGGGATTAGAGCCATTGCAATATGACAATATCCCAATGATGCCTGCTCAAGTGCTAGAGACCTTGAACAGAGAACCTTCTCAAGATAATCAAGAGTATGGGATGTATATAAAAGACTATTATAGTACTGGTAATCAGTGGAGACTGCAATCCACTGCTGTTGAAATTCCCTCCTTCAGCCCCACTGTAGACCAGGCACTACAAACAAGAGAAATGACTGCTGAAACTGTTGAAACTAAAAAGGAAGTCAGGATGAGAAAGAGAAAATACAGAGAAGAAATGGAGAAACGACTTGATTTCAAGCAGTGGAGCCCAGAGTCCAGATCCATCATCTTGCTTGCTTGGGATCAGGTCAAGAATAAGAAATCAGACAGAAAAATGGTATAACAAAACTGAATGGGATAAGATGAAAAAGATGGACATAGAAAAAAGGATTTTCTGGAGGAACAAAAAGGTCAATCTTCTTACTCCTGATGCTGTTGAACCATCTAAATACTTCCCCAAACCTTTCAGCTATTTTGAGAGACAGAAGGATAAAGCTGAAGTTGAAGCTGGAAAAGAAAAAGGTACTAAGGCTAAGACTGTTGATGAAGTAGATAAGAAGGGAAAGAAGATAGCTGGAGTAAAAGACAAGCCAACAAAGAAATCCAGAAGCAGTGGGATTATGATAAGGGAACCTGAAACTTAAAAAGTTTCAGGTTCTGCTTACAGGGCTAAGGGATGTGATACTTTTTTTAATTGCACAAACATTAATTTCCTATATGATTAAATAGAACAAGCATTTGCTATAATTATGATTTGTCTGACTCATCAATTGCTATGATTTTGACTTATCTGCTACATCATTTGCTATGTCTATGACTTATCTGAATTATGCTGTGATAATGTGTTTTGTATATATATAACATAAGTGTGTTAGTGTATACATTGACTTAGGTTTTGACTTCTTCAAATATGAGAGATTGTTGGGTCCATTGATTCCAATGTCTTGGATTTAAAGGACCAGCAAATAATGTATACACATGTGCTGATCTAACTTATGTTCAAGTTTAATGATTGTAGATTGTCCTAGTAAGCAGTGATGAGATAGATAGCCTAAGTGGATAAGTCAGGTAAGTTCTTACCTAAGTGGTGGAAAGACAGAAAACTGTCCACGTCCACAGGTGTTGAGTGAAAGTCATTCACTCAACGCTAGATGACTTATAGCGCTGAGTAAAGCCTATTTAGTCAAAGTCATGAAGTGACAAGCTTAGAATGTGACTAAGTCCACATGCGTTGAGTGAAGTGAACTCACTCAATGTCATACAGCAAAAGGCTGTGAGTCAGGCTAATACAGTCAAAGCCTAAAGAGAAATGAGCTGAAAAGTGGCTACATCCACAGGCATTGAGTGTAGCTCACTCACTCAATGCCTTAACTTCAAAATTGTTGAATAGCTGAGCTCAGAGTTCGTCGTACTAAGGGCTGAGTTCATCAAGTTGAACTTTCACTTATTCGTCGAGCTGAGCTCAGAGTTCGTCGAACTGAACTCTAAATTCATTGAACTGAGCTATTACTTATTCGTCAGCTGAGCTCAAAGTTCGTCGAACTGAGTTCTAAGTTCGTCGAACTCAAACTGTATTCTGAAACAGAAAATCTGGCTAAGAAAGAAAGCATTGAGTGAGACGTGGTATCTCAATGCTCTCAACGCCATGACACAAAATTAGTTAAAGCAAAAAGCATTGAGTGAGACATGCTCACTCAATGCTCTCAACGCTTAAGATGCTGAAGAAGCAGAAATGGCTAACGCAGAAAGCTTTGAGTGAGGCATGTTCACTCAACCCTCTCATCGCCTAAAATGCAGAATGTAGGTAAGCCACAAGGCGTTGAGTGAAGTATGTTCACTCAACGCTCTCAACGCCATGCATGCAAAAGAGGCTGTAGAAAGGGTTAAGGCAAAAAGCATTGAGTGAGTTTTACTCACTCAACGCTGTCAACGCCTAGATAAACAAAACTATCTAAGAACTTTTGTCACAACCCGCATTTTCTCCGAAATTTAGAAGTATCAGAGTAGGAGAAAACACGCGTCGTGATGCCACGTCGGACAGGGGATAACTGCCGACGTTCAGGCAACCACCAACTACTAAGACCATGAAAAAAAACATAAGCTTAAATGTTGTGAAAATCCATTGTATTCTCGAGGCCGTATCCCTCGGCTTCGTGGATCAGCGAGTCCACCCTTCAAAATTATACTTATACGTAGCGGAAAATACTATATTCACTTTTTAACATCCTAAGAGAAGGCATAAGAGTCCCCAGGGGACACCTAAGACTACGCAAGACCCTAGATTTAACTTATATGATATATATAGAAAATGACATTTTACGTGGTTTTGAAAGTAGTGATTAAGCTTTTTATAAAAGAAAACATGATGTCTATGTGATGGATATAATAATTATTTTCTTTTATAGGTTTTAAAGTAACTAGCAACCTAACATAAATCATCCCAGGAGCGAGTTTAATAAATCTCAAAAAGAACAGGAAAACTGGCAGTATAAGCAAAGTACAAAGCATCTAAAAGAGAAACCACCAGTGGGCGTCAACAACTGACACGAACCCACTGATGAGTAGACATATCTGTACTACAAGTCTAAAGAAACTACCTCCCAGGAGTGAGGAAAAGAAAACTCAGCAGCAGCTATAGCACTAGCAAGCTTCAGAAGAAACCTAGCCGCACAGTCGGCTATAAACCTGAACCTGAGGCATTCAAAGAAAAGAACGCCTCAGCAAAGCAATATATCAATAGGAAAATGAAACAATAGTATAAGAAGAAGCGAAACAAGTAAGAAATAAAGTAAACAAGTGAAGGAAAAATACTCGCCATGAGTGAGTAAAAAGGGGTGCACCAAGTGCACGGGTGAAGTCAAGCCTCACAAATCTCTGCCAGAAGGATTAGCAAAATAAATAAATCCTAGCATAAGGCTAGAGCAGAAAGAGTCACTGAAGGATCAAGCGCATAACCAACTGTTTCAAAAGCCCGGACTGTTGGAAAGGGTGCTACTTAATTTCTTAAATAAGTAGAAGAGCGCCACGGGTCAAGTGAAGGAACGTCGGACCCAACAATCCCCCCCGGCGTCCAGCACAACCCGTCGGCTCAGAGGTGGAGTTACCACATGGCCCACATGGCTCATAGGTGGGGTTACCACATGGCCCACACGACTCAGAGGTGGGGTTACCACATGTCCACAGTTGAACGGCTCAGAGGTGGGGTTACCACATGTCCACGGTTGCCTGACCCGCCGTACCCACACAGGTAGAAGGGAAAAATCAGGATTTAATAGCGCTCCCCCGGTCTTGAACCCGTGACCTGCTTTGATACCAATTGAAGGATCAAGCGCATAACCAACTGTTCCAAAAGTCCGGGCTTTTGGTGCAGTTGGGTATGCGCTTGATCCTTCAGTCACCTAATACTGGAGATGGACAAAATCAACATCAAGGGCCTAGGCTGGTGGCAACGGTCCGACCAAGTCTATCATGCCTAAATATCTCAAGGTGCTGTGGTGGTGGCATCAGTCCAACTCAACCAAACAGCTCACATTGTCTTAATAAGACAAGAAGTAAAACAAGGGTGGCGGCATCGGTCCGACCCACCTCAAAATCACATCCTACTCCAGCACTAAGTGACTTGGAGAAAACCCTTACTGGTAGTTCCATGAACCACCAAGAAGTCACCACAACCCTATTCCAACTAGAGCACCCCACCTAAGAACCCTAAGTACAAAACGACGGGCTAAACGTCGAGTTTCCCCAACCAAGTAGTTTGGCACAAATAAATTGAAAGCGACACGACACTAAATTTATGCAAGAAGTTCGATACTAAACGTTTAACAACAGTGTAATATTAACTATAACCAAGTAGTTTGGTCTCCAACTAAACCTAAGCGGTTAGCTTGGTACAAACCCGGATAATTAACTTGCTACAACCATGAACATTTAATAATTAACTTGCTACAACCATGAACATTTAACTAGATTCGACCCCTAAACAATCCACTTGGGTGGTTTGATACCGATCCGATTTTTTGTAGAACAACCACGGGGCACTATTATAAAACTCTTGAACTAGTAAAAAAAGAAACAAAACCATAACTACCATTTACACCTAAGGAAAACCGCAAGTTAACAAGGTATGGAAAACCAAATGAGGGAAATAAAACACCGATCTTAATTTCGTATACCAAACCAAGAACAACCAACCACTCATGGAATCAAGCAACCAAATTTAAGCATGGAAACATTACTTTGGCAAGGGAAAACTTGCCTAGATCTTTGGAGGAATTCGGCCAGCAACAAATCTATGAAATCCTGGAAACAGAAAAAAAATCTGGGCACTAATTAGCAAGGAAACCGCAGCCCTAGACTTGGAGAAAAGGATGGTGAACTCTCAAAAAGTTTACTGAAAGTTCACCTAGTGTCCACTATCTTCACCTATGGGGGGGGGGATAGGTGACGTGCAGCGTTTTTGCGGAATTTAAAATGGTACCTGCACAATAAAAACAAACAACACATCACACAGAATACACAAGCTATTTATAGTGGTTCCGCGATTTGGGTACATACACTTTCCCCCTTCGACCTATCTCCCAACAAGGGACGACTCGGTCTCTTCACCAACAGGATTGAAATCCAATCCTTGCACTATCGGAAGGAACCCTTCCACACGTGAGAGTCAACACTCACACAAAACGGGTTGCACCCAACCCTTACAACACGGAACCACGGTTCCTTTACAACAAAAATAAAATATAATGTACAAAAGATACAAACTACGTTTGGAGACAAGGTGTCCCTCTTCGTTGACGACGTGTTCTTGAAGTCCACGAAAAGTCCACAACCCTAGACTCTCTTGGAGAGGATCTCCCCGGAACCGGCGGCGGCAAGAAGGGCGGCGGCTAGGTTCACGGGATCGGCGGCGACGACGATGTGCTGCTGCTGTACTTTGGAGATCCAAACTTCGTAGCGAAGCTAGCTAGGTCTACCAACGGTCACACGAGGATCGGTCGTCTCGATCGATTCGGACGGGGAAGTTTTTCCCGATCAACAAATCGAGAGACAAGGGAACTCTGGATAGACGCGTGAGACCTAAGCTTGGCTAAGCTTCTGTCGCCGGAGATCGGGAAGAAACGCGATCAACTGCGGCGACCAACTTGCTCGAGCGACGACGGCGGCGGCGGAGCGGAACTCGCGATTTTAGGGTTTTTGTGCTCAGCTTCTTTTTATGTATTTTTTCGTAGTCCTACTGTTCAAAATGATCTTATATTTATACTGTAGACAACTCAATATGACCGTTGTGGGTCCCATAAATAGAAACCCAAAATCCGGTTCAAGATAACACCAGCGGCAGAATCCGGTTCAGGGAGTTCCAGAAAAATGCCCAAGTAAAAATCGGCGAGAATCAAAAGTGAGTCTCGTCGAATCGTCGAGAATCAAAGGTGATTCTCGACGATTCGGCGAGAATCAAGGATGATTCTCATCGAAGTTGACTTGGCTGCACGCACTGATTCAGTCCGGGTCGAGATGACGAGAATCAGCCAGTGATTCTCGACGATTCGGCGAGAATCACTAGTGATTCTCGCCGAATCGGCGAGAATCACTTGGTGATTCTCGTCGATTCTTACTTAGAATCAGAGTTGCTTGCTATGAAGTGTAGTTGGATCGAGTCGGCGAGAATCAGCCACTGATTATCGACGATTCGGCGAGAATCACTTGTGATTCTCGCCGAATCGGCGAGAATCACTTGGCGATTCTCGTCGATTTTCACTTAGACGAATTTTCGTCTTTCCACCCATGATGAGCTCCTTGACCCATCCTTGCTCCTTGTCTGCTCTTGCAAGATTACATCCCTGTACTTGAAAGTAAGTGCACTCCAATAGAGAGAGTACACGTAGGCCAACACACTGATCTGCTCAACGAGGGATTACGTCGTGCAGACCCGTGTATATTGACCTACTGCACCCTGACATTGGTGTCCACTTAGCGTGGAGTAACTGCAAGCACAACTTGAAATAATTTGTCAAAAACATTGCCTATTTACCTTAGCTTGTTCAGAGGCTTCTTCAAATCAGGTACGTTGTGGATACAATACCCAACAATCTCCCCCTATTTGAAGAAGCCTAAACCCTACAAGCTAAGGTGAATAAAGCGTATAAGAATGAAAATCATAAACTTGAAATTGAGGTGAGTGAGTTATTCATTACCAATACCAATTTCTTGGGAGCAAGCTTGGAGCCACCTTAGCCTTAGCCGAGAGGGTAACCTCCCCCTTTTCGGCTTCTGCAAATCGGGGTCTGTAGCATTTGTCCCCTTGCTCCCCCTCAGTTCTTGCACCTGTGCTCATACTTGAGTACCATGCTCCCCCTCAGTTCTTGCGCCTGGGCTCAACTTGAGTACCTTGCAGAGGCTCCCTCTAGATGCATGATCCTGGAGCTTCTGTAATCTTCATTCCTCATAATTTAGCATTCCCAATTCAGTTTTGAAGAGACTGAACTTGGCTTCGTCTAAGGGCTTTGTGAATATATCTGCAATCTGCTTGTCCGTGGGGACATAACAGAGAGAAATGTCCTTGTTCTCCACGTGCTCCCGAATGAAGTGGTATCGCGCTTCAATATGCTTCGTTCTGCTGTGCGATACCGGGTTGTTGGCAATTGCAATCGCACTGGAGGAGTCGCAGTACATGGGAACTTCCTTGAACTGAAGGTCGTAGTCGGCTAACTGGTTTCTGATCCATAGAAGTTGTGCGCAACAGCTGCCCGCCGAGATGTACTCAGACTCTGCTGTGGAGGTTGCAACACAATTCTGTTTCTTGCTATTCCATGAGACAAGCCTTCGTCCGAGGAATTGACACGTCCCGGATGTGCTTTTCCTGTCATCCCTACTCCCTGCAAAATCAGCATCTGAAAAACCTATTAGCTCGACATCATTGTTTCTCGGGTACCACAAGCCAAGATTGGGAGTACCTTTAAGGTATCTTAGAATTCACTTTGCAGCGACATAGTGAGATTCCTTAGTGTTCACCTGATATCTGGCATAGACACATGTGGAGAACATGATATCCGGTCTACTGGCAGTAAGATAGAGCAGGGATCCAATGATGCTTTTGTATTTGGTTTCATCGAATGGTTTACCTTTCTCATCCTTATCCAGAGACATAGTGGATCCCATTGGAGTCCTCATAGAGGTTGCACTCTCCATACCGAATTTCTTAAGGAGTTCATTTGTGAACTTCGTCTGAGAGATGAATATTCCATCCTCAGACTGTTTCACTTGAAGTCCCAAGAAATACTTGAGCTCTCCCATACTGCTCATTTCAAACTTTCCTTGCATAAGTTTAGAAAACTTTTTGCAAAGATTGTTGTCCGTTGAGCCGAATATTATGTCATCGACATAGATTTGCACCAGCAAAATCTTGCCTTTGACTTCCCTGAGAAACAATGTTTTATCTATTTTACCTCGAGAGAACTTGTTCTCAAGAAGAAAACTAGATAAAGTCTCATACCAAGCTCGTGGAGCTTGTTTTAACCCATATAAAGCTTTATTAAGAAAATAGACATGATTGAGATAAGTAGGATCGACAAAACCTGGGGGTTGAGCGACGTATACTTCCTCTTTCAGGTCTCCGTTCAGGAATGCTGATTTCACATCCATTTGATAAACTGTGAATCCTTTGTGCGAAGCATACGCCAGGAACAATCTGATTGCCTCGAGCCTTGCTACTGGTGCGAAGGTCTGGTCGAAGTCAATCCCCTCCTCCTGTCTGTACCCTTGAGCCACCAGTCTTGCCTTGTTCTTTATGATGACACCATGTTCATCCAGCTTGTTTCTGAAGATTCACTTGGTGCCAATCACATTCTGCTTGTATGGTCTGGGAACTAGCGTCCAAACGTTGCAACGTTCGAATTGATGTAGTTCATCTTGCATGGCCAGAATCCATGCCGCATCTTTGTTCGCCTCGTCGAACTTCTTTGGCTCAACCTGTAACAGGAAGCTAAGATGCAATACTTCGTTAATAGTACCTCTTCGAGTTCTGACACCGACACGAAGATCTCCGATGATCTGATCTCTAGGATGATCCCTCACGTGCCGGAGCTTTAGAAGTCTGGCGTCTGGAGCTTCGACTACTTCTTGGGCTTCTCCTTCTTCTAAGAGATTTGTTCCATTTTGATCTTCAACATTTTCAGATGACGTGGAGGTGGAAACTTTGACGAACTTAGGAGTGTCATCTTTAGCGGTCTCATCCAGACTCAGCTGTTCAAGTCGTGCACCTGCATCTTCAAGAATACCACTGGAAGAATTGCTGTTAAGCAAACTTCCTTCATCAAATATAACATTTATTGATTCTTCTACCACTAGGGTTTTCTTATTGAAGACCCTATATGCCCGACTGTGGGAACTATAGCCCATGAATATGCCTTCGAAGCATTTTTCACCAAATTTAGTACGTGGGTACTTCCCATTATTCAGTACATAGCATCTGCAACCAAAAATCCTCAAGTAGGACATGGTTGGTTTCCTGCCTTTCAGTAGCTCGTAAGGCATCTTACGATGATGCTTGTTGATCAATGCTCGGTTTTGTACATGACAAGCTGTATTGACAGCCTCTGCCCAGAAGTATTCCGGGAGAGAAGCGTCTTTCAACATTGTCGTGCAGGCTTCAATGAGAGTTCTATTTCTCCTCTCCGCAACTCCATTTTGCTGAGGAGTGCGCGGGGAGGAAAACTCATGAAAGATACCTTGTTCTTCACAAAATTCTGTCATAGCACCAGATTCGAATTCTGTTCCATGGTCACTTCTGATTTTGACCACTGAGCAGTTAAATTCGTTCTGAACCTGCTTGACAAAACTAGTGAAGATGTCAAACGTATCTGACTTTCATTTCAAAAAGAACACCCATGTAAACCGAGAATGATCATCAACTATCACTAGCGTATAGGACTTGCCTCCCAAGCTATGAACTTGCATTGGACCAAACAAGTCCATATGTAAAAGGTAAAGACATCGGGAAGAGTCTTTGTCTGCGATGCTCTTAAAGGTAGCCCGAGTCTGTTTGCCCATCTAGCATGCAGGACAGGGGCTATCTATGATGCACTTGATAATGGGAGCGTCCCTTACTAAGTTCTTAGAAAACAACATACTAATTGTCTTGAAATTAATATGAGCCAATCTCTTGTGCCATTGATCACAAAGAGATGCACTGGCTCTTGCCACAAGACATACGGGGGTAGATGAATCTAAGCTGAGAAAATCTAAGCAGAAGATATTTCTGCTCCTAATGCCTGATAATACCGTCTCAGAAGAGGTACGTGAAATTATCAGACATTTATCCTTGTAGAACTTAACGCCATAACCTTTGTCACATAACTGACTTACACTGATCAGGTTATGGTTTAACCCTTCAACATAAGCCACGTCGGTGATAGAGATTATACCGTTGGAAATCATACCGTAACCTATGGTGACTCCTCGATCTGACCCTCCAAAGATGACTTTGGGTCCATTCTCGACTGGAGTGTAATCACGCAGCAGGCTTCTTGTCCCAGTCATATGCCGGGAGCATCCACTGTCCAAATACCAGATCGGCGTTTTGGTGGCCTTTGGACATTCCTACAAAACAAAATTAATTTGCCTTAGGAACCCAATCGAACTTGGGTCCTAGATTCCTGGTTAGCACACTCCCCCTCGGTTGGTTAACCCTACGAGTGGTCGGCCTCGCATTGCTAACATAGGGAGTCTCGTAATACCTTGGATTAAACCAACAATCCACGGCAAAGTGACTGACTTTGCCACAGCACCAACAGTCAAATCTGTTGTACCTTTTCCTAGGCTCCTGCCTTACCCTGGGAACGGTGGGTACAGCTGGGGCCTTGGATCTGGAGGTGGAGGCCTCATGGTGACAGCAGTCACATGACTTCGTCACCTTCTGTATAACAGGCTTGGCTTTTGGTGCCTGCTTTCCATTATGGCCGCTAGAGAATTGACCATAATTTCCCATGTGGATTTCCTCATGAGGTGCCTTGAAGGCACTCTCACCGAAGTTCCGGGGAAAGGTCCAACCATCATATCGGCTCTTTGGCTTTGCAACCGATGGCCGAAAATGATGACCAAAGGTCGATTCAAAGTCATGTTGGTTGCAAGGAAAGCTAGGCTTTCTGAACGCAATAGGACTAAGAGGAGCCTTACCCTTTTCATCAGCAGAGGCCTTCTTGGCGGCCTTATTCTTCCTCTGGTTCCTGTTTCTCCTGGATGAGGAGCCGGATACCCCTACATGCCCCAAGCCAGCTCCTTTGGCCTGAGCAGAGAAGGTATCAACTACTGGAAGAACTGTTTTTGGCATAGAGAAGCTCTTGACGATCTTCCTTTCTGCCGCAAGTTATTCTTCCAACTTGTCGACTTCCTCCTGCTTAAGATCAAGGAGCTTAAGAGACTCTGAATGCTTTGAAGTCAGGTCAAGGTGCTCCTGTCGGAGAGAAATCAAGCTAGTGACCTCTTCCCTTAGGGATACACACTCACCCTTAAGGAATTTCACTTCCTTTTTCTCAGCCTTCAGTCTCTTACGGCACTCCTCAAAAGTGTTGAGCAAAAGCTCATACTTCTCGAGGAGCTCCGCTTCACGAGCCGAAGGACTATCCTCAGGTTCATCATCCTGAGACTCAGGATCAGAGTCAGAGTCGGAGAGAGGGGTGTGGGCTTTTACCTTCCCAGTAAATGGGGGACATTCTCCTTCTGAGTCAGAGCGACCCACCAGCCCGAAGTAGGCTTCCTCATCATCACTGGAGTCTGAGGAATCAGACTCGCTCAGTGTCTTTGGCCTTTTGGCGATGTAGATCCGCTCTTTCTTCTTATCTCTCGAAGATTTGTGCTCCTCTTCTTTCCCTTTTTCTCTCTTGCCTTGATAGCAGTCGGCCACGACGTGTCCTGACTTATTGCATCCAAAACAAATAATGTCAGAGGAGCGATGTTTATTCGGTTTAGAAGCATACCTGTCAGAAGAATAATTTTTCTTCTGATGCCTGGAGGAGGAGCCGTCTCTCTTTCTTTGATTCCTCATCTTGAGGAACTTCTTGAACTCTCTGGTGATGAGGGAGAAATCCTCCTCCGACAGCTCTGAGCTGGAGGAGCATGGCTCAGAGTCCTCCTCCTCATCCTTTTTCCTGGCACGGTATGAAACCGCACCCTTGCCTTTTCTGGAGTGACTGGCTTTTAGAGCCACAGTCTTTTCTTTGGCTGCAGCCTTCTCTGCTTCTTCTTCTGCTTTCCTGGTGTTCAGCTGAAGCTCATAGGACATCAGCTTCCCAAACAGAATTTGCGGGTCAGTTTCAGCTAGCCTGCCAAACTCTCGGATGGCGCAGATCTTTGTATCCCATTCCTTAGTAAGGGACCTAAGGAATTTATCATTGAGTTCACCATTAGTGAACACTCTTCCGTATCCTTTGAGGGCGTTGACAATCTTGAGGAAGTTCTCGTAGGTGACTCCGATCTCTTCCTTAGGCCCTTGTCTGAAGCCCTCATATTTCTGGTTCAGGAGGGATCTCCGATCATCCCTCACTTCATCCGTGCCCTCCATTAGGATGATCAGGCACTGCCAGATCTCCTGTGCTGTCCTGCAGTTGCTGAAGTTTTGCATCATTGAGTCATCAACCGCGCTGACCAGAATGTTTCGCGCCTTCTTGTCAAGTCCTACTAGCACCATCTCGTCCTTGTCCATTTCAGAAAGTTTCTTTGGCACTTTCTGGGTAGGATCAATGGTGGATGCCTTAGTGGGGACATAAGGTCCCTCCTCCACGATCAACTGCTTCCATGTAGAAACTGATCCTTTCCTTCCAGATAGGAAAGTTGAGCCTGGTGCACACTGGGATCTTGCCTGTGTACTTGAGCCCGTCCATAGTGGATGTTTGTCTTCTTCTTGACACTAGTGGCAGGATTCAACTCAAGGTGTTAACCTTTTTGATGAGAAACCTCGCTTTGATACCACTTGAAAGTTCACCTAGTGTCCACTATCTTCACCTATGGGGGGGGGGGGATAGGTGACGTTCAGCGTTTTTGCGGAATTTAAAATGGTACCTGCACAATAAAAACAAACAGCACAGCACACAGAATACACAAGCTATTTATAGTGGTTCCCCGATTTAGGTACATCCACTTTTCCCCTTCGACCTATCTCCCAACAAGGGACGACTCGGTCTCTTCACCAACAGGATTGAAATCCAATCCTTGCACTATCGGAAGGAACCCTTCCACACGTGAGAGTCAACACTCACACAAAACGGGTTGTACCCAACCCTTACAACACGGAACCACGGTTCCTTTACAACAAAAATAAAATAGAATGTACAAAAGATACAAACTACGTTTGGAGACAAGGTGTCCCTCTTCGTTGACGACGTGTTCTTGAAGTCCACGAAAAGTCCACAACCCTAGACTCTCTTGGAGAGGATCTCCCCGGAACCGGCGGCGGCAAGAAGGGCGGCGGCTAGGTTCACGGGATCGGCGGCGACGACGATGTGCGGCTGCTGTACTTTGGAGATCCAAACTTCGTAGCGAAGCTAGCTAGGTCTACCAACGGTCACACGAGGATCGGTCGTCTCGATCGATTCGGACGGGGAAGTTTTTCCCGATCAACAAATCGAGAGACAAGGGATCTCTGGATAGACGCGTGAGACCTAAGCTTGGCTAAGCTTCTGTCGCCAGAGATCGGGAAGAAACGCGATCAACAGCGGCGACAAACTTGCTCGAGCGACGACGGCGGCGGCGGAGCGGAACTCGCGATTTTAGGGTTTTTGTGCTCGGCTTCTTTTTATGTATTTTTTCGTAGTCCTACTGTTCAAAATGATCTTGTATTTATACTGTAGACAACTCAATATGACCGTTGTGGGTCCCATAAATAGAAACCCAAAATCCGGTTCAAGATAACGCCAGCGGCAGAATCCGGTTCAGGGAGTTCCAGAAAAATGCCCAAGTAAAAATCGGCGAGAATCAAAAGTGAGTCTCGTCGAATCGTCGAGAATCAAAGGTGATTCTCGACGATTCGGCGAGAATCAAGGATGATTCTCGTCGAAGTTGACTTGGCTGCACGCACTGATTCAGCCCGGGTCGAGACGACGAGAATCAGCCAGTGATTCTCGACGATTCGGCGAGAATCACTTGGTGATTCTCGTCGATTCTTACTTAGAATCAGAGTTGCTTGCTATGAAGTGTAGTTGGATCGAGTCGGCGAGAATCAGCCACTGATTCTCGACGATTCGGCGAGAATCACGATTCTCGCCGAATCGGCGAGAATCACTTGGCGATTCTCGTCGATTTTCACTTAGACGAATTTTCGTCTTTCCACCCATGATGAGCTCCTTGACCCATCCTTGCTCCTTGTCCGCTCTTGTAAGATTACATCCCTGTACTTGAAAGTAAGTGCACTCCAATAGAGAGAGTACACGTAGGCCAACACACTGATCTGCTCAACGAGGGATTACGTCGTGCAGACCCGTGTATATTGACCTACTGCACCCTGACATTGGTGTGCACTTAGCGTGGAGTAACTGCAAGCACAACTTGAAATAATTTGTCAAAAACATTGCCTATTTACTTTAGCTTGTTCAGGGCTTCTTCAAATCAGGTACGTTGTGGATACAATACCCAACATTTACCTCGGAACGAAGATCTAGCCTAGAGGAGCTCGAATCCGGCCTCGAACTGGAGATCCGGGCTTCACGGGGCAGGGAGACGGCGGTCGGAGCCGCGCCGGGGCTTCCGCCTCTTTTCCGCCGCATGAAGGAACGACTCGGGTTTCTTTTTTTTTTTGCTGGATGGTCGGCCGAATGGGGGGGGGGGGGAAAGAAACCTAAATAAACCTAATATATATATGTATCTAATCAACCTAATGAAAACTATACTACTTTAAATCATAATATAACTCTAATCAATTGAATCTTAAGGATTTAATTTAACCTAATCCTAACCAATGTATAGCACCTCATAGCCAATCTTAATATTATAAGCTTATAACTATATACTTACTAATTAACTAAGAAAACCACTAACCACACTAATTACATACCCTAATATATATATAAATGTCTATTAACATGCATCCGCGCACCCCAAATTTCTACCCCGCACGCATGCACACGCCCGCGCACGTACAAACTTATAAAACCTTGCACGCACGTGCACGTGCAATTACGCATCGGCACGCCCAAATCGCTCGCTATGCCCTAAATGCGTAAACATGTAAATACGCTCACATAAAGGACGACTCGCTAACTACCGACCGTCGAAATGACGCGAAATTAACGCTCTCGGATTCCGAACAAATCCGCACCGTAGCTAAACACTCGGGCTACGAAAACATCGGCGTAGTCGGACACAACCTCCGACGACCACACACTCGGGCTAACCTCACCCGAAGCCAAAGCACAAGGATTCCCTAAGAGGCTCAGCCGGGCCTCCAAAACAGACGTCGGCTAGCTGGGGAAACCATACAACAGGCTATAACCTCTAAGAACACCTAACGAGGTACTCTAACAACGGCACGAGCTGGAATTGCGCCAACGTAACGCCAAACGAGGATTTAAACAATTGCTGAAAAATCGGGGGCGTTACAGTCACTCCCCCTAAAAGAAAGTTTCGTCCGAAACTTTACGTACACTACTCCTATTATAGAAGAAAAGTAACAAAACAAAAGTTACTAGGAAGAAAATATACCCAACAAATCAGGAGAACAGGCGAGGGTAAGCCTCCCTCATAGCCGACTCTAGCTCCCAAGTCGCGCTTTCCAAACCTTGATTCTTCCAAAGAACCTTCACCATCGGGATAGACTTTGATCGCAGCACCCGATCCTGAGTATCCAAGATGCGGACCGGCACATCAACATATGAGAGGTTGGGCTCCAACTGGGGCACGGTATCCAAGACTTGCCCACTGCTCCGCACACACTTCCGCAGCTGGCTTACATGAAAAACATTATGTACGCCCGGGAAGTTGGCTGGTAGATCCAACCTATAAGCTGCCACACCAATACGCTCCAAAATTCTGAATGGGCCCACATACCTCGGATCCAGCTTATGGTTCTTGCCGAACCTCTTCACTCCCACCATCGGAGACACCTTCAAGAAGACCAAATCCTCCACCGAAAATTCCAAATCGGACCTACGCCGGTTGGCGTTTTTCTCATATCTCTCCTGAGCTAACCGAAGCTTTTCCCGAATGAGCTTCACAGCAGCCTCCATTTCCTCGAGAGCATCAGGACCCAACAAAGGCCTCTCACCAGCCACAGTCCAAAACAACGGAGTTCTGCAGCGCCTCCCATACAATGCCTCGAAGGGAGCCATTTGCAAGCTCTCTTGGTAACTGTTATTGTAGGCAAACTCCATGAGCCGCAAACGCTCATCCCATGCCCCACCGTGGTCTAGAATGTAGCACCTGATCATATCCTCCACAATCCGGTTCACACGCTCGGTCTGCCCATTTGTTTGAGGTTGGTAAGCGGTAGAATATCTCAAGTCTGTACCCAAACCCTCCTGCAAACTCTTCCAGAAACGGGAAGTAAATCTGGAGTCTCGGTCTGAAATGATACTCACGGGAACTCCATGCAATCGGATGACTTCGCTCAAATACAACTCTGCTATCTTCTTCATCGGGTAGTCGATCTTATAAGGTACGAAGTGCGCACACTTCGTCAATCGGTCCACGATCACCCAAACTGAGTCAAATCCCCTTGGAGATCTTGGTAAGCCCGTGATGAAGTCCATAGAGATACTTTCCCACTTCCAAGTCGGAATCTCCAAAGGAGTCAACTTGCCACCCGGCCTCCTATGGTCGGCCTTCACCCGCTTGCAAGTGTAACATTCAGAAACATACCGAGCTATATCCCCTTTCATACCATGCCATCAGGCGATCTGCTTCAAATCATGATACATCTTGGTGGATCCTGGGTGGTAGGCAACACTGGATCCATGAGCCTCTTTGCATACCATACTCCTGATGTCTCCAACCGCAGGGATGCAAAACCTGCCGCGGTACTTCAAGGTACCCGAATCATCGATGGAGAAATCCGGCAACTCCCCTCTCTCAGCCCTGAGGTACAGGTGTAACAAATCTGGATCATCCTTCTGGTGCAACCTGGTGAGTGAAATTCAAGATGGCTCTGCCACTGCCAAACTGCTTTGCAAATCACAGCATCCCACAGAGATGTCCATCAACAAGAACTCTTCCACTAAACGGTCCGCCGTGAGGTTGAAGATCTTCCCTGTCTTGCGGCTCAGGGCGTCGGCCACCACGTTGGCCTTGTCTGGATGGTACTGGATCTCCACGTCATAATCGGCCACAAACTCTAGCCACCGCCGCTGGCGCAGATTCAGCTCCTTCTGAGTAAACACGTACTTCAGGCTCTTATGATCTGTGAAAATCTTGCACTGGGCCCCATAGAGTAGATGCCTCCACAGCTTCAACGCAAATATCACCGCCGCAAACTCAAGGTCATGCGTAGGGTAATTCCGCTCATGAACCTTCAGCTGCCGCGACCCATACGCGATCACCTTCCCCTCTTGCATCAACACGCCTCCGAGCCCAACATGCGAGGCATCCACATATACGTCATAGTCCTTGCCCTCCGTAGGCAATGTCAAAACAGGAGCAGTGCACAATCTCTTCTTTAGCTCCAGAAAGGCCTCCTCACACTGCTCGCTCCAGATGAACGCTGCATGCTTCTGCGTCATCTTAGTTAAGGGCGCTGCCAAGGTAGAAAAGCCCTCAACAAACCTTCTATAATAGCCGGCCAACCCCAAGAAGCTCCTAATCTCCTTGGGTGTGCTCGGCCTATGCCAATCCATCACTGCAGAAATCTTCACCGGGTCCACTGAAATGCCATCCTTGTTCACCACATGACCCAGGAAGGACACCTGAGGCAACCAGAATTCACATTTACTCAACTTGACGTACAACTGATGATCTCTCAAGGCAGATAACACCAACCGCAAGTGCTGATCATGCTCCGCAGCATTCCGTGAATAAATCAGAACGTCGTCTATGAATACGACCACAAACTTGTCCAGGAAATCTTTGAACACCCGGTTCATCATGTCCATGAATGCTGATGGCGCGTTGGTCAACCCAAAAGACATAACTAGGAATTCGAAATGTCCATGCCTCGATCGGAAAGCCGTCCGTGGAATGTCCGACTCCCGGATCCTGAGCTGATGATATCCTGATCGAAGGTCAATCTTGGAGAACACAGAGCTACCACGCAACTGATCGAATAAGTCGTCGATTCTGGGCAGGGGATACCTGTTCTTGATGGTGACTTTGTTCAGCTCTCTGTAGTCGATGCAAAGGCGCATCAACCTATCTTTCTTCTTCACAAAGAGAACAGGCGCACCCCAGGGCGACGAGCTCTGCCTTATGAAACCCTTCTCCAATAACTCATCCAGCTGGGTACGCAGCTCCTCCAGCTCTCGCGGGGCCATCCGGTACGGCGCCTTAGCAATAGGACGCGTACCCGGCTCCAAATCAATCACGAACTCGACATCTCTGACAGGGGGAAGACCGGGAAGGTCGCTAGGAAACACATCAGAAAACTCACGGACAACAGGAATCTCATCCAACAGCGGCACACTGCTAACAACCCCCAGCACTGAGACTAAGCAAGCAAAACAATCAGAACTGAATAACCTCTGAGCACATACCGCAGAAATCGCCGGAGAGGCCTGGCGCTGATCGCCATAACTACTCCCAGGCTGACCGTTGTCCTTCTTGAAATCCAAGCGCTTACCCCTGCACTGGATCACTACATCGTATCTGGACAACCAATCCATACCCAGGATGACGTCGAAATCTTCCAAGTCTATAACCTTCAGATCTGCCCTGGCTGGGAAATCCCCCAACATAATAGGACAATCCAGAATGCCTTGATCTGATATCACGGAATCACCCGAGGGGAATTTGACGCAAAAGGCATCACCGACACGATCAAGAACCAGCTGGTACCGCTCTACAAAGGCCCTAGCCACAAATGAGTGGGTAGCACCTGAGTCAAAGAGAACGCGCGCCCAGCGGTTCTTTACCTTAAAACTCCCTATATAAATATAAACGGGAAAATTGCACAATCAATAAAGAAAACAAAAGCCAAACTAATCTGCAATGGAAGTAAAAGACTAGCGAGAAGGTTTACCTGAAATGACTTGCGTCGAAGTTTGAGCCTCCACTGAAGATATCACATTCAGCTTCCCTTTGCCTCTATCCATAGACTGAGGCGGTGGCAACGCCTGAAGAGGAACTGGTCGGTGCACAGACTGGAGCTGCGGGCATCGGGCCTTGGTATGACCTTTCTGTCCGCACTGATAGCAGACCTTGTCCTTCGACCAACAACGGGCAACATCATGCCCCTCTTTCTTGCACAGAGTACACACCACATTCTGCCTGGGAGCACCCTGTATAGCATGCACATGCTCCTTCTGCGCCGCCGCCCTCTTGAAACATCTCTCAGCAGGATGGCCCGACCGGCCACAAAAACTACAGACCTCCTTGCTCCTCTTCCACGAAGGAGCACCGGGCACTTGTGGGCCCTTTGCTTCAACAGCCTTCCTCTTCTCATTCCTCGCCTGCTGTCCTCTTTGCTTCGCGTTTTCGATGGCCTCTACCTTCAAAGCGGCCTCCACCGCCCCAGCATAACTCACCGCTCCATGAGCCACTGCTAGCTGTTGTACATCGCTCCGCAGGCCACCGAGGAAACGCTTCGCTCTATCCTCCTCTGAGCTCACCAAACTAGGGGCAAAGCGACTGAGTTTGCTAAACTCAATCTCATACTCGCTGACCGAGAGATGCCTCTGCTTCAGATGTAAGAAGTCGTTCATCAGCCTGTCTCGCTCCACTGACGGTAGAAATTTCCGCATTAAGATCTCCTTGAAGGAAGCCCAAGTGCTTCCTCCTACCATTCCCTCCTTCTCCCTCATCCACCAGTTCTTTGCTAACCCCTTCAGCTGATAGGCGGCCAACATCACCTTCTGATCTTCAGACACTCCAGAGTAATGAAACATTTCTTCTATGGAAATCAACCAGTCATCCAATATCATGAAGTCCGCCTTACCATCGTAGGTAAGAGGTTGCAGTGGCTGGAACTGAGTGATAAAAGCCATCTCCGGGGGCACCACCACTGGAGGCACCAAAGGGGCTGGGGGTGCAGGAGGTGCGGGAACAGCTAAACCCGCAGCAGGATCCTGCGCTCTCGGGGCTAGTCCTGCCACCACAGACATCAGGGACTGGATCTGAGACTGAACGTCCACCATCTGCCTCGATAGAGACTCATTGCTCTGCCTCAGACTTTCCATAACTGCACCGCTTTGAGCACCAGAAGACTCACCCTCAGATTGGGGAGTCGATCTCGCCACCCTACGCTTAGGCGCCATCCTAAAAAGATCAAACAAGCAATCATCAGAACTTAGTTCAACTACTAGGACAAAACAAACAGGTACGGACAAACCTACATAAGTACTTGCTTTCACTGCCAAATTGCTCTGGGGTTTTTTTATATATATATATATTTCGTTTTATACAGAGGAAATAATGTCATGCTTAACCTAAGATGGTTCACCACCATCACACTAACTCTTGTGCCTATATCGAAAATGCATGAATTTATATTCTTTTTGACTCAGAACCATGTGTGTACATATGTCATCCTGCAAGTTTTTAGCTTGGCACGTTGTGCTTATGCAATGTTATGCTATGCATGATTGTGCTATGCATTCTAAAAACGCCATAATGCATGTTATGAGCGGCGTACATATGAAAATGTTATGCATCCTATACTACATAACATTTCCATGCAACGAAAAAGAAAATGTGCTAGTCGCACTCATGTGGTGAGGTTATGCATCCCATACTACATAACCCTCACATGTTACCTCCTATGGTGGATCCATATACAAACACATTATATGCATCCCATACTACATAATATGCCCCGTATATTTCATGTTATGCTATGAGTGTAGTGTTCGTGCTTCAGCTAAGACGTGCTGATGACATATCGGTGTGTGTATGACATGATGCTAAACTTCTAATACCTAAAAGGAAAGGTTGCCCGACAAATTGTCAAGCAACCTCCCTCTGATACCAACTGTCACAACCCGCATTTTCTCCGAAATTTAGAAGTATCAGAGTAGGAGAAAACATGCGTCGTGATGCCACGTCGGACAGGGGATAACTGCCGACGTTCAGGCAACCACCAACTACTAAGACCATGAAAAAAAACATAAGCTTAAATGATGTGAAAATCCATTGTATTCTAGAGGCCGTATCCCTCGGCTTCGTGGATCAGCTAGTCCACACTTCAAAATTATACTTATACGTAGCGAAAAAAACTATATTCACTTTTTAACATCCTAAGAGAAGGCATAAGCGTCCCCAGGGGACACCTAAGACTACGCAAGACCCTAGATTTAACTTATATGATATATATAGAAAATGACATTTTACGTGGTTTTGAAAGTAGTGATTAAGCTTTTTATAAAAGAAAACATGATGTCTATGTGATATATATAATAATTGTTTTCTTTTATAGGTTTTAAAGTAACTAGAACCTAACATAAATCATCCCAGGAGCGAGTTTAATAAATCTCAAAAAGAACAGGAAAACTGGCAGTATAAGCAAAGTACAAAACATCTAAAAGAGAAACCACCAGTGGGCGTCAACAACTGACACGAACCCACTGGTGAGTAGGCATATCTGTACTACAAGTCTAAAGAAACTACCTCCTAGGAGTGAGGAAAAGAAAACTCAGCAGCAGCTATAGCACTAGCAAGCTTCAGAAGAAACCTAGCCGCACAGTCGGCTATAAACCTGAACCTGAGGCATTCAAAGAAAAGAACGCCTCAGCAAAGCAATATATCAATAGGAAAATGAAACAATAGTATAAGAAGAAGCGAAACAGGTAAGAAATAAAGTAAACAAGTGAAGGAAAAATACTCGCCATGAGTGAGTAAAAAGGGGTGCACCAAGTGCACGGGTGAAGTCAAGCCTCACAAATCTCTGCAAGAAGGATTAGCAAAATAAATAAATCCTAGCATAAGGCTAGAGCAGAAAGAGTCACATAATACTGGAGATGGACAAAATCAACATCAAGGGCCTAGGCTGGTGGCAACGGTCCGACCAAGTCTATCAGGCCTAAATATCTCAAGGTGCTGTGGTGGTGGCATCAGTCCAACTCAACCAAACAGCTCACATTGTCTTAATAAGACAAGATGTAAAATAAGGGTGGCGACATCGGTCCGACCCACCACAAAATCACATCCTACTCCAGCACTAAGTGACTCGGAGAAAACCCTTACTGGTAGTTCCATGAACCACCAAGAAGTCACCACAACCCTATTCCAACTAGAGCACCCCACCTAAGAACCCTAAGTACAAACCGACGGGCTAAACGTCGAGTTTCCCCAACCAAGTAGTTTGGCACAAATAAATTGAAAGCGACACAACACTAAATTTATGCAAGAAGTTCGGTACTAAACGTTTAACAACAGTGTAATATTAACTATAACCAAGTAGTTTGGTCTCCAACTAAACCTAAGCGGTTAGCTTGGTACAAACCCGGATAATTAACTTGCTACAACCATGAACATTTAATAATTAACTTGCTACAACCATGAACATTTAACTAGATTCGACCCCTAAACAATCCACTTGGGTGGTTTGATACCGATCCGATTTTTTGTAGAACAACCACGGGGCAACTATTATAAAACTCTTGAACTAGTAAAAAAAGAAACAAAACCATAACTACCATTTACACCTAAGGAAAACCGCAAGTTAACAAGGTATGGAAAACCAAATGAGGGAAATAAAACACCGATCTTAATTTCGTATACCAAACCAAGAACAACCAACCACTCATGGAATCAAGCAACCAAATTTAAGCATGGAAACATTACTTTGGCAAGGGAAAACTTGCCTAGATCTTTGGAGGAATTCGGCCAGCAACAAATCTATGAAATCCTGGAAACAGAAAAAAAATCTGGGCACTAATTAGCAAGGAAACCGCAGCCCTAGACTTGGAGAAAAGGATGGTGAACTCTCAAAAAGTTTACCTCGGAACGAAGATCTAGCCTAGAGGAGCTCGAAACCGGCCTTGAACTGGAGATCCGGGCTTCACGGGGCAGGGAGACGGCGGTCGGAGCCGCGCCGGGGCTTCCGCCTCTTTTCCGCCGCACGAAGGAACGGCTCGGGTTTCTTTTTTTTTTTGCTGGATGGTCGGCCGAATGGGGGGGGGGGAAAGAAACCTAAATAAACCTAATATATATATGTATCTAATCAACCTAATGAAAACTATACTACTTTAAATCATAATATAACTCCAATCAATTGAATCTTAAGGATTTAATGGAACCTTATCCTAACCAATATATAACACCTCATAGCCAATCTTAATATTATAAGCTTATAACTATATACTTACTAATTAACTAAGAAAACCACTAATCACACTAATTACATACCCTAATATATATATAAACGTCTATTAACATGCATCCGCGCACCCCAAATTTCTACCCCGCACGCACGCACACGCCCGCGCACGTACAAACTTATAAAACCTTGCACGCACGTGCACGTGCAATTACGCATCGGCACGCCCAAATCGCTCGCTATGCCCTAAATGCGTAAACATGTAAATACGCTCACATAAAGGACGACTCGCTAACTAGCGACCGTCGAAATGACGCGAAATTAACGCTCTCGGATTCCGAAAAAATCCGCACCGTAGCTAAACACTCGGGCTACGAAAACATCGGCGTAGTCGGACACAACCTCCGACGACCACACACTCGGGCTAACCTCACCCGAAGCCAAAGCACAAGGATTCCCTAAGAGGCTCAGCCGGGCCTCCAAAACAGACGTCGGCTAGCTGGGGAAACCATACAACAGGCTATAACCTCTAAGAACACCTAACGAGGTACTCTAACAACGACACGAGCCGGAATTGCGCCAACGTAACGCCAAACGAGGATTTAAACAATTGCCGAAAAATCGGGGGCGTTACAACTTTGGCATTGAGTGAAGCTCATTCACACAATGCCTATACTGCTGATGCTTGAATTTTGACTAAATCTTCAGGTGCTGATGTCAGTAAGTCAAAAAGTCAACCATATTCAAATTGTGAGCGACAAAGCCGAAGTACATGACAAAAGGCGCCGCAACCCTACTGTACGACAGTTAGGCATTAAAGCAAGGATGCAACCTGCATTAATGGAGTGAGACCCACTACTAAACGAGCCGTTGGGTTACATTAAATAAAAGTAGAAACTCTTTACAGAAGGAATAATTGTTACAATAGTTCTTCCCAATCACCATTGTTGTGGGTGTTGCTGAAGAACAGAGAGCCCAAGACAAGCAAGTCTAGAGGCAGACCAAGTTAGGTGTTGATATCAACATCTTCAACAGTAAGATTGCTGGTGTCATCTTCATCTGCACTAGCTAGCAAGCTCAGGGTGATTCACTGAGAAAGAGATAGCAGCTAGGGCCGACCCTTACTGCAGGTGCTTCACAGATCCAGCCAACAAATCCTAAAAAACATTCTCTTGGGGAGCTGTGAAGAAGGAGATAGGGCTGAGCAGTTGGCTCAGTTCAGAAAGGTGCAGAGAAGCTAATCTGCAAATTGCTTCCAACATAAGCCAAAGCATATACATCATTGTTGCTGTGAAGAAGAGAGGGCTGAGCTTTTAGTTCAGTTCAGAAAGGGGCAGAACAGTGTTCTACAAGTCACTTTCAGCTCACGTGGATATACTTGTTGCTGTGAAGTAGTTGAGGCTAAGGTGTACTTAGTCCAAAAAAGTAGACTCAGGAAAACTTTCCTGGTGTCAAAGTGGGGCTGAGTCTAAATCAGTCAAGGTAGATTGGCATAGAGGAATTCCTCTTGTGTCCAATCAAGAACCTCAACAACCCACTTCCATCTTGTAGGATCCTTTGTGCATCTGGGATGTAGGAGCAAACTTGCTCTCAGGTAGGTGAGTTTTACTCACTGAGAAGTAGGGCAATATTGTCTGAGCTGTAGGAGAGTGAATCTATCTGAGTTGTAGGAGCTAGTTTGATCCGAGGTTGGGCTATCCTCCATAGCCTGAGTGGAAAAGCTTAATTGCCTGAGGTAGATGATACTTGTATCACTGAGTGTAGGCCCTTGTGGCTGAAGTGTAAGTCTTGGAGGAGACTGAGAGATCCTGAGGAATCTAAGGTGTAAGCTCTTTGAAGCATTGTTTTGGAGAAGTACCTTGACCAACGGGAAGTTGGCAAGGTGGGAGGAGAGTGGATGTACCCAAAAATTGGAGAACTACTATAAATCTGTGTGTACTCTGTTGTGTTGCTTTTCTTTGTGCATGTAGCTTGTCTTGAAAGCAAAACTTAATCTACCAATAAAGCAGCTAACTAAAAGAGATTTAAAAATAGTCACTAAGTACTAAGAAACCTATTCAGCCCCCTCTAGGTGATTTAGCTATCCTTGAAATAAAGACTTTCAAAAACAATCGAAAAAAGATAAGTCATCGGAGCCTCGATGGAAGCGCTCCGATTGTGAAAATCTCAAAGTTCTCGTATCCTCGATGGAAGCGCTCCCGTAGAGCCTAAGCTTTGATGGGAGCGCTCCTTTGGAGAAGGAAAAACCGCGATCTTAGAGTCTCAAGACATCTTCCTGCTAGAGGGGGAGCAGAAAGAATTCTAAGCGAAGGAAAGATCTAAGTCCCACATTCTCGTCGGAAAACCTCAGAGCTTTTTCTAGCCACTGGAGTTGCTTGTCATCAAATGAAGGCCTGGTGACCCATTTGTAGTTTTCTGGAGGGATATGTTGATAATTGCGTTGGACGGAATTCGTGCTGGCGAATGACGCTGCTCCTTTTCAGTCAATTGGATCACCAATTTTAGTGAAATGACGAAAGTGCCCCCCAGGCAGCCTGGGCAGTCCGGGCAGCGTGCCCAACAGTGGCCCTGGCCGGAGGCGGCACCGGCAGCCGCGCCGGCGGCCGGAGGCAGTGCTGGCCGACGGCGCGCGCGCAGGCCGCACGCGCGCGGGCTGGCCGCACGCTCACGGGCTGGTCATGCGCGCGCGGGGGCTGGCCGCGTGCTAATGCGCGGGCTGGCCGCGCACACGCGGGTGCGCTGCCCCCGCACACTTGTCGTCTACGTGGTGGCGAGCTTGGCTTTTCTATCTTCTCGGGTGCTTTCGAGCCTTCAGGGTGACCGTGATTTTTTGTGCGCGACTTGCCCAGTCGGGTTGGTTTCGTGTGCTCATTCTTGCGCGACCGATTGGTCCTCCATGACCTGACCCGGAATTTTTTAGAGAGAACCCCATCAACTATAATCATATGTTATTTGCATATTGCATATAAGACAGCTATTGTTAATTAAAAATGACTTGCAAACTCGATAATTCTTTTGAAACAAGAACTCAATATGATATTGGGTGGAGTCTGATTGAAACTATCTTTTCTGAAGTTCAAAAAAATATCAGTGCTAGTATTTGTGTGACGAGAATAATTAAAATTGGCAGAATAATATAAGCAAAACCATTGTTCTTTCACAAATAGAAAATTAAATAGCATTGAAAGCAAAGATAAAGTTACAAACTTCTACAGCCCTACATTGGGTGACTCGAGCCACCACTGAGCATAAAAAAAAATCTAAAACAATAAGGTTCCATCTGTTCAAATGGAATTTGGGCTCTAGAAATAGGAATTAGAACTTCAGTTCTGAAGCCACAATTTTTTCCGACCGAACATACCCCGAGGGATAAAAAAATAGACCATGAGGGATTAATGTTCATACAAGAATGTCTAATCTTACACATCCTAATAAATTGCTAAAAAAAATCAAAGGCAGGGTGGGGGATTCTGGATCCCCATAAAGGTAGGCTTGACGTTGATGCACGTCGAAGTAAGGGTGGTCTTGTGTTCTGTGGAGAAGCTGTTTTTTCCGCCTACATACTTAAGGCTCACGTCCTGCAAACTCACGTCTTTGCATGGGAGTCCTTGGCTGCACCGCAAAGTAACCGCCTCTGGATAATTTGTTGTGCCACTTATGTTCTTAAACTTGATGTTGCTGATCTTCACTTGAGACGGGGCCTTGGTTTGGATCCAAATTTAGATGTTTAGAACAAAAGAAATTGAAAGATATGATAAAAGATCATTGTACATACAATGTGTTAAAACAAGCCCCTAGAGAGGGGACATTCAATCTAAAATCAATAATAAGCTCACATGACTTAGTTTTTCAATGTTAGACTATTTTCAACATGCCCCACTTATGTATCTAATTAATTATTTGTGAAGAGCCTTATGATCTTTATTAAGTGCACCATATTATATTAGATTTTTAATATGAGACCACTCTTAACACCAAGGGTCTATTAGATTGATCCTCTAAAGTCTCCTTTGGTGGTAAGATCAGGATGTGTAATAGGGAACTCAGAATGCAACTATGACTCTCACTCGGAGTTGAGGATTCCGATCTCACACCGAGGGTTCTGCTTTCACTAGGAGTCTGATTCTGAACCTGAGTGTTCCACTTCCAAAGCAGAATTCACTCTAGAATGTTGATTCCAACCGGTTTCGAACCGCGATCGAAGTATTATGGAATGTTAAAAGTGTTGCGGCTGACACCCATCCCTATTAAATAATTTGATCAGCTGGATATATAGTGGTTTTGCCCATTCCAATTAGCACGCGACGGAACCATGCTTGCCCATTCTTTTTTTTTTCCTTTTTGGTGTATAGAACTGCTTCACCAATGTCATGATGAGGCAAGATATGGGTGGCTGATTTGACATGACACAAAACGCAGATGAAGGCAATTGTGGTCCGATTCAGGCGGTTGTAACCGCTTGACCGGTGAGAATAAGTCCCCCAAATGGAGCCTTATACTTTCAACAAAAAAGATGCACTTACTGAAGAGTCACATTTGTGGTAGGGGCAGTACTGTTGGTCTATGAGAATAGGTTTGTCAACATTCTTCATAACAATGTTCTCGAATGTCAGATTAGTGGCAATGGTGGCGCTTGGGGAATTCTCCCATGTCTTGATCCGGACACCGTTGGTCGTTCCTCTGATAACGCAGTTCTTCACCACCAGCCCAGTCACATCTTGTTCACCATTATATTTTCCCAAGCTCCCAACACTGTCAAGCAATAAAAAAATGTATTAATAGTAACAATCTTTGTAAGCCTGAAAAATTATAGGTTACACTCTCTATCTTTTGTAATTACAAAACCTTCCCTACAAGTTTACATTTTGTAATGCTCATCATGCACAAAAATACCCATATGAATAATATGAAATATAAACTTTCAAAGGAGATTTTTGTAATTTTAAATGATAGAGGGGGCAACTTATAAATTTACTCTAATTTCGTTTGGGTAGTAAAAAGATGAAAAATAATTTATTTGTATTCATGATGACTGAGTGGTGACAATGTGAAATGGTAGTAATAAACATAGTGGTGGAATTTTATCTTTGTTTAAAACTTTGTTATCACTTTTTTAGACAAAATTTTGCCTAATGGGATACGAGTGTTTATGACTACTAAAGCTTGACCGCACCTAGATGACTGTTGTGACATTTTAGTTTAAGACATCAGTTTTTGGCCTAATTGTGTAAGCTGAGGCACCATGACAAAGAGGTCATGGTTTTGATTCTCACTATGTGTGAACTTTGTCTACTTATTCGGTAGTTTGTTGTTCGATTGATTGTTATTTAATGTCGCGGTCATTGATGCTTAATGATTCCAATATAATGATAATTGGAAATATATTATTAAAAAAACATCATATTTGAATTATTATTCTTGCGACTGTATTTATCCAAACATTCTCCACATTTTCAAAATTGCGGTCGCAATCACTGCCAGCACAATACAACCACTTTCCTAAACATGGCAACGGTTGATATCATTTGAGTTCTTTAGATTTCGTTCAAGGATTAAATTTTCTCGGGCTCAGCATAATAGGTTTACCTGATCCCATGGCCCGGGCCACATTTGACGCCGGTGATGGTGACATCAGTGTTTCCATGTCCCACAGAGACACAGTCATCTCCGGTGCCAATACTCAAACGTGACAGCGTCACACCGGTGTTTCTCTCCAGGTGAATACCATCGGTGTTCGGGCTATTCGCAGGCGCGATGATCTTAATGTTACTGCCGTTAAAATTCCGGCATCTCAAAATACCAATGTGAAAGAACTTGCTGTTAACGGAGGTGATCCCTCTCACCACCGTATTATTGTTGTTCACGAACAATATGCTCTGCACCAATTCATATTTTGTCATGCAGACGAAAACATGTTAATTCTAGTGTCAGATAAGCGACCCTGCAACTTACGGTTGGGAGGACCTTGCAGTTCTTCTGTTTAGGGCACTTGTTGAAGGGCCAGGAAGCTGCCCCTTGGCCATCAAAGGTACCTCCCACTAGAATTAGCCTCTTGACCCACCCAAACTCCACCCATTTTGCACTACGGTACTGATCTAGAGAAGTAGTCGCCTTTAGAATTCCCTGCACCATTGTTATCATCCGATAAGTGCAACGCAAGTCGGTTAAAATCGATGGGAACGAATTCATGTAATTATGTTCCAACTTTTTGGAACTAAGACCGACTCATATACTCAAAGCCTACAACCATGTTCTACAATAAGTAAAATATTGCTATTTTAAAACGAATTTAATATGACAATATCATTCAATAATTCAAATCATCCATGTTTGCAAATTCAATGAAATGATTTCAAATGGAGTGAAAATAACAATTAGTACATGCATATTGCACATTTGTGACCCTACTCATCCTATTCTTGGGTTTATACTCTCTCATATCTCCTCCATTCTATAAAAGGGAGGCCATACCTTTGTTAGTTAGTTTTTCTTTCCTGCAATTTGGGTCGGTTTCTTCGATTATTTTTACATGCCCCTTATAATGTCAATTATAAAGAACTAATAATAGTAATATTACTACTTGCCTGCAAATGAACTTTGAGGGAAAGAACGTTCTTGCATGGCCCCTTGAACTTAGTTGGTCCTACGAGATAGGTTCCCGCCGGTATAACGATTTTGACCACGCCCGAGGAGCCGCATGCCGCCTTCCATGCTTCCAGGAGTGCCTTCATTAATTCATTAAAGCTCAGAGAACAATAACTTGACAAGATACATGATATATAACTGTTTCATATGTGTTTAAAAAACATTAATCATCATAAATTTATATTATATAATTCTCATTATTTTTAATAAAAATAAAATAATAGAGCAAAAATGAAGGTCATATAACTGCTTTTTTGTAATAAAAATAATCATTAAATTTGAAGAATATAATGATATTAGGGTTCTCTCCGATCCTGTGATGAATTTCTGTGTTCTCCTTAGCTCAATGCAATATATTTTTTAGTTGGACTTTATTTGACCTTATTTTCATTTAAAAGAAGCAAATGGATATTATATCAAATTGATGGATTCAATGCACAGGATTACTCGTCACGTGATCCAACTGCTAATATGCAAAATTATTTCTTCTAACTTGAACAGTTGGATTTAATGAGGGATGATCTGATACTTGCTTTAAATCCCTTTCTATATTTTTATATTCAGGATCTGCAAGGCTGCATTCATTTCTCAGATTTTGATTGAAAGAAATTGGTTTTGGACTAAAACTAAAAATTCATAGGTTTTGATTTGAGACCAAAACTCCATTCTTGCGTTCGTTTGCAAGGTAAAGTAATTGAAAATCGTCAATTTTTTTGTTCGGTGACATAATGAAATTCAGACATAGGAATTGATATTACAGCTTCAAAATACATTTAAATGGCTTCAAACCAACTAAAAGTGAATTATGCAAAACCCGCAAAACCAATTCCTTCCTACAAAATTAACTCCTGAAACGAACGCAACCAATAGATAAATCATAATATACTTTTAGATGTAGATTGAGCTCATCTCTCTCAAATTTATCTTTAAATAATCAAATAATTCACACAACTATTGCATGAAATTATCAGCTTCAAACACATAATTCCATCACACAATCAACGAATTTGAACCACTGGAACTACATTTCATGCATCCAAAACACACAACAATTTGATTAAAAAAACATTATGATCATTTTAATAGAGATAGAATTGAATAACCTTGCTGTCATCTGAGCGGCCGTCAGCTCGAGCGCCGAAATTCCTAACGTCGAAGATGACCGGCTTGCCCCGTGCTCCGGCGACCACTGACGCCCGGCCAACCATGAGAAGTAAGAGAAAATGGAAGAGCCACGTGAAGGCCTTTGTCTCCATACTCATTAAACAGTTTAATTGCCTTCAGGCGAGCCTTAATATATTGAGGAAGCTTGTGGTTGCTTAACCGCCGTTAACCGCCTTCATCCACTTTCCTCCTCCATTTCCGTAATATATATATAGCTCAGTTAATCCCCTCCGCATATATTAATCATTTAATCTTCCCCTTTATTTATTTATTTATTTTTTTGATTTAAATCTTCTTACTAGGAAATATAAATTGGACACTATCAGATTAACCGCTATTGGGCCAAATTAATACTTCATTAACCATTTAGGAAATATTTGTTGCTTAAGAAATATTGAAATATATTGAAATTATTGACACGTAAAAAATTATCAATTCAACCTAGGTTATTGATTCTATGTACCGAATATATTGAAATAATCGACACTTAAAAATTTATGTCGAACCTCACTATTCCTTTTAGGGGCTGAACCTCACTATTCTATGCAATGAAGGTTATGGCGTAGTGATCGCAACACGCTTGCGGGAACCGAAGAAACAAGTGTTGAAAATTTTACTTTTCATAATACAAATTATTTTCAATTTTCTTTTAAAAAAAATAATATAATATTATAATGGAATTTTCTAAAATGAAAAAAAGTATTTAGAAAGGCATGAAGTTAAATACAATAAAAAGGTTAAGGAATCGAGCTTGAGTAAGGCGTGTGATCACTGCCCTGAAGAAGTTGCATCACCATACTACAGAACTTTCAATTGATGTTCACTTCTGCAAGGTACAATACCCGAGTAGATGCCAAAACTCTGATGTGAACGGACACCAAACAAGAACAGAGCACCCGAACTTCCACTGAATGAAGCAAACAAAAAATAGCTAGAAAATGTTATTGTGATGCCACCAAACCGGACCGGTCCAACTGGACCAGTTCAGTTATTCTTTTTGGTTTATATATACAGGATCCCCGATCCATAGAAAAAGATCCCGATCAATCCTATCCTAACCTAATCGTGAAACGAGAGAGCGAAAGAAGGAGAGCGCTCAGCGGCTTTGGGAGGAAGAAGAAGCAGCGGCGGCGGCGTCGGCTCTTCTCCGGCAAAGATCGTGCGGCGGCAGCCGATCTAGGGTTTCTTCTCCGGCCAAGATCGAGCGGTAGAGAGGATCAGCGGCATCGGGAGGGAGAAGCATTGGCATCGGCTTCAGGCGCTTCTTCTCCGGCGACGACCGGCGGTTCCTAGGGCGGTCTTCTTCTCCGGCGACAGCGGCGCAGCGGCAAGCCCGGTCTAGGGCTTCTTCTCCGACGACAGCGGCGTAGTGGCAGACCTGATCTAGGGCTACGTAGGTCCGGCGATCCTTGGGATCCGGCAGTGGCAAGATCGGGCAGAGGCGGTTTCTTCTCCGGCGATAGTGGCGCAGCGGATTTCTTCTCCGTCAATCTTGGGCCGGCGGTTCTTCTTCGGCAAGGATCGGGATACCGATCAAGGCGTGCATCTCCGGCGGCTCTGGCGATCCAGCGGCGGCGACAACTCCGGCAGTGAAAGAGGGCATAAGGCTGCGGTTCCTTCATCTTGAAGAGGGCAGCGACTTTCTTGGCCGGAGGGCAGCGACGTGTGGCAGAGGGAAGATCGAGTTACCCGATTTAGGGCACTAGTGGCGCATCGAGTTCATCTCCGGTGCAGGACGGCGGCTTGGCAGGCTATATCCAGGGAGGAGAGGGGGCTCACGACGGTGGCTGGGTGCAGATTCCTGCGGCGGCAATCAGATTCAGATCAGGCTGCCGATAGGGGAGTTTTTCTTTGTTCTCTTGTTGTTCTTTATTCCCTATTCTAGGTTAGTGTCGATCCGTTGAGGATCGTTGAGTGCCTGTGTTGTAATCGGATTATTTTCGATTAGTGGATCCGGCGCGCTCTCCCCGTGGATGTAGGAGCTTAACTCCTAACCACGTATATCTCTTGTCGTCTGTGTTTTTTTTGTGTTTTGGAAACTCAAACTTTCTTGGTTGGTGCGCGCCATTATTTGCTCAAAGATTTTTGCTTCCGTTGCTATTGTCCGCGACGTGATCGCAACACGCTTGCGGGAACCGAAGAAACAAGTGTTGAAAATTTTACTTTTCATAATACAAATTATTTTCAATTTTCTTTTAAAAAAAATAATATAATATTATAATGGAATTTTCTAAAATGAAAAAAAGTATTTAGAAAGGCATGAAGTTAAATACAATAAAAAGGTTAAGGAATCGAGCTTGGGTAAGGCGTGTGATCACTGCCCTGAAGAAGTTGCATCACCATACTACAGAACTTTCAATTGATGTTCACTTCTGCAAGGTACAATACCCGAGTAGATGCCAAAACTCTGATGTGAACGGACACCAAACAAGAACAGAGCACCCGAACTTCCACTGAATGAAGCAAACAAAAAATAGCTAGAAAATGTTATTGTGATGCCACCAAACCGGACCGGTCCAACTGGACCAGTTCAGTTATTCTTTTTGGTTTATATATACAGGATCCCCGATCCATAGAAAAAGATCCCGATCAATCCTATCCTAACCTAATCGTGAAACGAGAGAGCGAAAGAAGGAGAGCGCTCAGCGGCTTTGGGAGGAAGAAGAAGCAGCGGCGGCGGCGTCGGCTCTTCTCCGGCAAAGATCGTGCGGCGGCAGCCGATCTAGGGTTTCTTCTCCGGCCAAGATCGAGCGGTAGAGAGGATCAGCGGCATCGGGAGGGAGAAGCATTGGCATCGGCTTCAGGCGCTTCTTCTCCGGCGACGACCGGCGGTTCCTAGGGCGGTCTTCTTCTCCGGCGACAGCGGCGCAGCGGCAAGCCCGGTCTAGGGCTTCTTCTCCGACGACAGCGGCGTAGTGGCAGACCTGATCTAGGGCTACGTAGGTCCGGCGATCCTTGGGATCCGGCAGTGGCAAGATCGGGCAGAGGCGGTTTCTTCTCCGGCGATAGTGGCGCAGCGGCTTTCTTCTCCGTCAATCTTGGGCCGGCGGTTCTTCTTCGGCAAGGATCGGGATACCGATCAAGGCGTGCATCTCCGGCGGCTCTGGCGATCCAGCGGCGGCGACAACTCCGGCAGTGAAAGAGGGCATAAGGCTGCGGTTCCTTCATCTTGAAGAGGGCAGCGACTTTCTTGGCCGGAGGGCAGCGACGTGTGGCAGAGGGAAGATCGAGTTACCCGATTTAGGGCACTAGTGGCGCATCGAGTTCATCTCCGGTGCAGGACGGCGGCTTGGCAGGCTGTATCCAGGGAGGAGAGGGGGCTCACGACGGTGGCTGGGTGCAGATTCCTGCGGCGGCAATCAGATTCAGATCAGGCTGCCGATAGGGGAGTTTTTCTTTGTTCTCTTGTTGTTCTTTATTCCCTATTCTAGGTTAATGTCGATCCGTTGAGGATCGTTGAGTGCCTGTGTTGTAATCGGATTATTTTCGATTAGTGGATCCGGCGCGCTCTCCCCGTGGATGTAGGAGCTTAACTCCTAACCACGTATATCTCTTGTCGTCTGTGTTTTTTTTGTGTTTTGGAAACTCAAACTTTCTTGGTTGGTGCGCGCCATTATTTGCTCAAAGATTTTTGCTTCCGTTGCTATTGTCCGCGACGAGTTCCGTACTCGCGGGCAAGTGCCAATTGCACAACAATTAGTATCAGAGGGAGGTTAGACCTTCGGACCAGTGAGCAAATTCAATGGCGGCCAAATTCGAGGTTCCAAAATACGATGGGCGGATCGATTTCGGTCTTTGGCAAAAGTGCATAAAGGCCGTACTCGTTCAGCAGAGTCTTCACAAGGCACTCCTTGGAAAGGAGAAGGCTAAGGTGAAAGACGACGACTAGTGGGATGAGCTGGACCTCAAGGCCATAAGCACCATACAGCTGTGTTTGGCAGACGAGGTCATGTACAACGTTATCGAGAAGGAAACTACGGTGGACTTGTGGAGGAAGCTCGAGGAGCTCTACATGTCCAGGTCGCTCACGAACAAGCTGTACGTGAAGAAGCAGTTGTACAGCTTGAGGATGTCCGAGGGAACGCAGTTGTTGGACCATATGAATGTGTTCAACAAGCTGGTATCCCAGCTGCGGAGTATGGATGTGAAGGTCGAGGAGGAAGACCAGGATCTTCTCCTCTTGTCCTCACTCCCGAGGTCGTTCGATCATTTAGTCACCACCATGTTGTATGGGAAGGATACCCTTAAGATGGAGGAAGTGGTGACGATGCTTCTCTCTAATGAGAAGAGGAGCAGTTTCGGATCGAGTGCGAGCGAGGGTCTGCTCGTAAAGAGCAGAGACCCATCCCGAGGGAGATCGAGAGGGGGAGGCAAGGAGGATGATCGACCTAGGTCCAGGGGTAGATGTTATTACTGCAAGGAGGAGGGGCATTGGAAGGCCAACTGCCCAGTGAGGAAACTCAAGGGCAAAGGATCTGTGCCTCAGCAGGCTGCAGTGGCATCGGAGTGCATGAGCGATGATGACGTTCTACACGTTTCACAAAGTCGCGACGTGGTCGGGACCACAGATTCCTGGATCATGGATACAGGATGTTCGTTTCACATGTGCCCAAACATTGAATGGTTCTCCAGTATTAGGCACTGTGGAGGTGGTCGAGTTCGGACGGGGAACCGGTCAGAGTGCGAGATATCTGGAGTCGGGAGCATCAGGATTAGGATGTTCGATGGAGTGGTTAGGATCCTCACTGACGTTCGGTATGTGCCCGAGTTGAGGAAGAGCTTGCTTTCTCTAGGCACTCTGGAGGCTGCCGGGTATTCTTATACCAGTAGCAGTGGGTATTCTTATACCAGTAGCAGCAGGTATTTGGAGGTCAGGCAAGGCTCACAGACAGTCTTGAGAGGAGAGCGTTCCGTATCGCTCTATAGACTGATTGGCACCACGATTGCCAGGGGAGATGCGAGGAGAGAGGTCAAACCGTCTCTCGAGCTACAGGATACGGTAGCATATGCATTTCAGGCGATCTCATCAGATCGCGATTCCTTCGATAGAGCTTTAGAGAGCAGAGACCGTTCTCAGCGAAAAGCTAGGAAGGACCAGCGGAGGAGCGGGGCAGGATTCGTGGCAAGGGCTTGTGCACAGAGAGAGGACCTTGGCAGAGGTAGAATCTTCGCAGCCGTAGAGGAGACGGGTAGAGAGTCATCTCAGGAGTACCCAGACACCGTGAGAGGAGCCATCAGGCTCAGAGGTCTCACCGAGGAACTTAGGATCACTCAGGAGAAGGTGGAGTTGCACAGTGAGAGTTCGAGTGCGATTCGTCTTGCAGTAGACCCGGTCTATCGTGCAAGGAAGAAGCACGTCGACTTGCGTCACCGGGAGTTGAGGGAGTTCGCTCGAGGTGGAGGAGTGATGTTGCGGGAGATTCCTACGGAAGAATGCATTGCGAGCATGCGATAGAAATCAGTGAGGCGAGTCAAGTTTGACTTGACTCAGACTGTTGCATGTTGATCGTGCTGGCCCCAGGGAGAGGGGGCTTGTAGTCGCCAGTAGGGGTCTGTGTGTTATAGGCGGTATTAGTGTTTGTGGAGCATCAAGGTAGAGATTGTTAGTATGATGCCTCCAAACCGGACCGGTTCAGTTATTCTTTTTGGTTTATATATACAGGATCCCCGATCCATAGAAAAAAATCCCGATCAATCCTATCCTAACCTAATCATGAAATGAGAGAGCGAAAGAAGGAGAGCGCTCGGCGGCTTCGGGAGGAAGAAGAAGCAGCGGCGGCGGCGTCGGCTCTTCTCCGACAAAGATCGTGCGGCGGCAGCCGATCTAGGGTTTCTTCTCCGGCCAAGATCGAGCGGTAGAGAGGATCAGCGGAATCGGGAGGGAGAAGCAGTGGCATCGGCTTCATGCGCTTCTTCTCCGGCGACGGCCGGCGGTTCCTAGGGCGGTCTTCTTCTCCGGCGACAGCGGCGCAGCGGCAAGCCCGGTCTAGGGCTTCTTCTCCGGAGACAGCGGCACAGCGGCAGACCCGATCTAGGGCTACGTAGGTCTGGCGATCCTTGGGATCCGGCAGTGGCAAGATCGGGCAGAGGCGGTTTCTTCTCCGGTGACAGTGGCGCAGCGGCTTTCTTCTCCGGCAATCTTGGGCAGACGGTTCTTCTTCGGCAAGGATCGGGATACCGATCAAGGCGTGCATCTCCGGCGGCTCCGGCGATCCAGCGGTGGCGACAACTCCGGCGGTGAAAGAGGGCATAAGGCTGCGGTTCCTTCATCTTGAAGAGGGCAGCGGCTTTCTTGGCCGGAGGGCAGCGGCGTGTGGCAGAGGGAAGATCGGGTTACCCGATTTAGGGCACCATCGGCGCATCGAGTTCATCTCCGGTGGAGGACGACGACTTGGCAGGCTATATCCAGGGAGGAGAGGGGGCTCACGATGGTGGCTGGGTGCAGATTCCTGCGGCGGCAATCAGATTCAGATCAGGTTGCCGATAGGGGAGTTTTTCTTTGTTCTCTTGTTGTTCTTTATTCTCTATTCTAGGTTAGTGTCGATCCGTTGAGGATCGTTGAGTGCCTGTGTTGTAATCAGATTATTTTTGATTATTGGATCCGACGCGCTCTCCCCGTGGATGTAGGAGCTTAACTCTGAACCACGTATATCTCTTGTCGTCTGTGTTTTTTTTTTGTGTTTTGGAAACTCGAACTTTCTTGGTTGGTGCGCGCCATTATTTGCTCAAAGAGTTTTGCTTCCGTTGCTATTGTCCGCGACGAGTTCCGTACTCGCGGGCAGGTGCCAATTGCACAACAAGAAAATACAATGAAGAAATAAAAGTATAGGAAGAAAGATGAGAAGATATTATGTATATGAGTATCATATTTTGTGAGCTATTTATAAGCTAAAAGATCAACTCATATGTTATTAAAATAATAAATGTATTAAATTATGATAATTAATAATAAATATTAATTGTATATTATTATTATTAATATTTGTAACAGCAAACATTTCATTCTTTGATAATATAATATGTAATATTATACATATACATATTATAGTTAATTTTATAATTAATATATTATTTATTATATATTTAACAAAAATAACATTAAATATTTATAATATTAAATGAATGTAACATATCATAACTTCTAAAATAATGATATAGATTTATATTTTAAATTCATGTATTATAAACGAAATAAATTACTTTTATTGATAAATATATAAAATAATACATATTTTATCATATGTGAGAGATTATGATGCTCATATTATTATTTCTCCAACAACCCCCCCCCCCCCCCCACAAAAGAAAAAATATCAACTAATATTATATAATAGATTAGTAATAAATAAATAATATTTACTTTATCCAATTGTATATAATGATATGGGTATAGGTGTAATGGTTACCTTGAACCTATAATTAGTATCTATCATCTCAATTGAAGAATATAATGTACTAAAAGCCTTGAATTATATTCTTTTGACCAATAGATAAAATCAACAAACATTAGATTGGTTATTCTTTGGGTTATTGCGGTGGGCGTGATAGTACGTTTTGTAGTCAAAACTATTAGGGTATTTTCAAATTTTTAATACACAAATCATGCCTTTTAAGTTTATATGTTGACCTTCTTTTGTATATATTATCGCCACTAATGCGTTTTTTTCTTTTTGCAGGTTTTCACGGCTTTCATCCAATTTTGCTGTTACACGCCCCTTGGGTCACGCTCTATCCGGGCGTGTACTTAGGGAGTGTAACCTAGATGGAATGAAGCTATCGGTCCGAAATTAGGTTTTAGGAAAATTCGGTTTACATGCCCTCGGTCACGCCCGTGTACCACCGACACGGGCGTGTCTCCGACGTGTGTCCCGCCAAGTCCCGAGAAATCATTGCAGCGCGACTTTTCTACGCTCCAAAGTCATGTCGAATCTGATACGCCCCTCGAACACGGGCGTGTCAGAGAGGCGTGTAACCCACCTACCGCGCTAGTCACTTCTGGACTTCAATTTCAGCAAACCAAAGTCAAACAAATATTACACGCCCCAGGTACACGCCCGACCCGGCGTGTAAGGGGGGCGTGACCGACCCGAAAAAATTCTATAAATTCAATGGCTCCCCCTTGTGTTGGGAAGCAGTTTTTGGTGGGAGAGAGAGGAGATGCTGCCCTTTTATTTCTTGGAGTTTTTCATGTTCTTCCTCTCTCTCTTTCTAATTTTAAGCTTTCCTTAATTCTAGTTTAGTGTACCCCTTTTGTAATAGCTCTTGTAATTTCTTTAGTAGCTTAATGTTAATGCTAGCCTAGGTTTCATTTCCATGCACTTGTAATTCTTATTTCAAAGTTGTATCTCTCTTTTAGCATTAATATAAAGTGCCCTTTTGTTTTGTTTTCTTAAATGTTCTTCTACCCATCTCTCTTCCTCCACTTCTCCATGATTAACTAATCCTCCTTGTACTCGATCTTAATGATCCGAGGTTCGAGTTGATTAAATCATGATGCTTTAAATTCACTTTTTCTTTTTAGGATTTAGGCCTTCGATTTACTTTTAAAATTCATGTTTGGAGTTATATCATCGATATATAATTTCCATCTTTGTTTTCACTCTTAGCTAGCCGAGAGGCTCATAGTTTGAAGTGAACACTCAAGAGTAAAGAGAGTTGCACGCACCCCTCGAGAGAGGCAGATGTTAAATCTCCCGGATTGGAGTGAAATCAAATAGTGGGGTTCACCGCGTAAAGCGAGCTTTAGGTCTCCAATTTGGACGAGAGTTCGGTCATACCTTGCTAAACTCAGTTGGGCACGATTTTGAGAGAAGCGTGTTCAAGCTTTAGGAACCTCCACGATCAAGGTCCTTTACCCTATTAAGTTAGGGTTTATTATCACATTTTTTCTGATCAACTTTTGCCGAGGTGATTCTCGATCGAGTGTTTTTCTATTTCATCGTTTCAACCCCTTGTTGTAATCGCTTTTAGTAGCTCTTTATTTGAACTGCAAGTAGTTCTCTTATTAGTGGAAATATTTCTTTTCATAATTGTAATTAGTTTTCTTTTAACAAATCCTAAAAAATCCTTCGATAAGATAATAGTCGTCGTGTGAGTAAAATTACTCAAAAGTTCCCGGATCTTAATATGACACAGGTGTCCCCTAGCTACAATTTGATAGGTATACTTGCCTAGATGGATTGCTAGTTCGGTTCGTATTTTCTTCATGATTAGTAGACACCAAGTTTTTGGCGTCGTTGCCGGGGAGCTATCTTTACGTTAATATTTTGAAACCATGAATCTATTACTTTTATCACCTTTCTTTCTTTTTCTCTTTTCCCTAGTGCATGACCCGACGGTATCCGTCGAATCTGCTTGATTTGGATCCGGAGATCGAACGTACCTTTCAGCACGAACAACGATCCCACCCTCCAATTCTAACTTGTTCGGTTGAGGAGTCCGTAGGGGACGTTAATTTACAACCATGAATTTAAATGAAAATAATGGCCAACTAGCCAACCCTAACCCAAATGCGGCTGAGCAACGTACCATGTATCATTATGCTCCACCTAACTTGGAAGGGACATAATCAAGCATAGTTCGCCCTGCTGTAGCTAAAAATAATTTTGAACTAAAGCCTAGAATTATTCAAATGGTGCAGCAGTATGTGCAATATGACAGACTTCAAGATGAAGATCCGAACGCACACATCGCTTGCTTTCTTGAAATTTGTGACACCTTCAAAATCAATGGTGTTACAAATGATGCAATTAGCCTGAGACTCTTCCCCTTCTCCCTTAGAACCAAAGCTAAACAGTGGTTGATGACTCTGCCAAGGGGGAGCATCACCACTTGGGATCAACTAACCGAAAAATTTCTGATGAAGTATTTTACGCCAGCTAAAACTGCAAAACTTAGGAATGATATTTCTGTCTTTTGTCAAATAGATTCTAAATCTCTATATGAAACCTGGGAAAGATTTAAAGAACTCTTAAGATGATGCCCCCATCACGCGCTTCCTATATGGTTATAAGTGCAGACGATTTATAACGGGCTAAATCAAAATACAAAGCAAATGATAGACACAGCTTCCGGTGGTACTTTAAACCACAAAACCCCAGAAGCAGCTCTTAAGCTTTTCGAGGACATGGCCATGAACACATATCAGTGGAATGTGCCTAGACCTTGCCCAAACAAATCAGCAGGTATATTTGAAGTAGACAACGTCTTCCAGCTGGCCCTACAAGTAGAAATACTATGCAAAAAGATAACAAAGATGTCTACTGCCTCCGCCACTCAGGTATGAGAACCTGCAACTGCAGCCCCCGAACAAATACATTATGTTAACAATATGCCTAGGAATGCTTTTAATAATTTTTCTGCCGCAAATTTTCCTGCTCTGGGCTTTGCTTTTCCGAATAGTTATATTCCAGCTTTACGAAACCACCCAAATTTCTCGTGGAGTAACCCTTCGAACGCGATGCGCCCGCCACCACAAAATGATTTTTCTACACCACCTCCACCTCTTAAAAATTATCAAAAACATCCAAGCTTGGAGGAAATGTTTTCAAAATATATGAATGTTACTGACGCGACTATAAGAAGCCTAGCTGGATTCGTTAAAAATCTAGGGAATCAAGTAGGACAACTAGCTAAAATTATATCTGAGTGACCCACCGGGTCTCTTCCTGCCAATACAGAGCCCAACCCGAGAGAGTAAGCGAAAACTATAACTCTTCAGAGTGGGAAGCAAGTTTCTAGTATGGTTAGCGAAGAGCCCGAGGCAAGCTCTGCCCCCGTTTTGAATATTCCACCACATGCTAAAAAAGAAGTTATCACTCCGCTCTCTGCTTTAGAAAAAGATCTCGCTCCACCACCCATTTTTAAAAATGATCCAGCTCCACCATACCCTTCCTAACTTAACAAATAATGTCTTGATGATCAGTTTACCAGCTTCTTAGAAATGTTTAATCAAATCCACATAAATCTACCCTTCCATGAAGCGATTTCTCAGATGCCAAAGTACGCTAAGTATCTAAAGGACCTCCTGACTAATAAGAAGAAGTTAGAGAACTTATCACACATCAAGTTAAAATCCGAGAGCTCTGTTGTCTTGACAAACGGTTTGCCAAAGAAGATTAGTGGTCCTTATAGTTTTTCTATACCGTGTGTCTTTGGTGATTTTTTGTCAAGCATGCATTGGCCGATTTAGGTGCAAGTATCAACCTAATGTCCTTCTTGTTATTTAAGAAGTTAGGGATTGGTAGCCTCAACCCCACGCGTATGAGTATCCAGTTCGCCGATAGATCCGTTAAGTACCCGTTAGGAATAATGGAGGATGTTCTAGTCAAAGTCGACAAATTCATATTCCCGGTGGATTTCATCATATTAGACATCGAAGAAGACGTCGAGGTTCCCCTAATCCTTGGTCGACTTTTCCTTGCCACCTCTCTAGCTATCATTGACGTAAGCAATGACAAGCTCTTTCTACGAGTAGGCGACGATGAAGTGACCTTCTCTATCACCACTTCGATGAAAAATACCCTGGAGAATGACGACTCATGTTTCTTCTTAGATACCTTAAGTGATGAATCTTCCTACAACATTTCTAAAGATGAATTTTCTGATTTTTGTTCTTCCTCAACCTATCCTACTAAAAGTCTGCAAGAAACCTCCATAGCCATTGATTCACTCCCTTCCAATTTTTCGTATAAGTTAAAAGTCTACGAAGATATTATTTTTGAAAAAGAAAGAACTTCCAAAACATCTTATGAAGAACCCCAAACCCTAGAATTAAAAGAACTACCTAAACATCTCAAGTATACCTTCCTAAAAAAAGATTCCAAACTGTCAGTGATAGTTTCGACCTACCTAACTGAATTGCAAAATGACAAACTCCTTCTAGTTTTACGAAAACATCGTCAAGCAATTGCCTGACAGATATATGATATCAAGGGCATAAGCCCATCTTCCTGCACCCATAAAATCTTAATGGAAGATAATTCACGTAACTCCATCTAACCTCAGCGCTATATAAATCCGAACATGAAAGAAGTCATAAAAGGCGAGGTTATGAAACTCTTAGACGCAGAAATTATCTATCTTATTTCAGATAGTAAGTGGGTTAGACCTGTTCAGATAGTGCTGAAAAAGGGATGGATAACTGTAGTTGTGAATGAAAATAATGATTTAATCTCAACACGGATAGTGACGGGGTGACGAATGTGTATTGACTATCGTAAGTTAAATGATGCCACCCGCAAGGACCACTTTCCATTGCCGTTCATCGATCAAATCTTAGAGCGATTATCTAGCCATAGCTTTTACTATTTTCTCGATGGCCTCTCGGTGTATTTTCAAATACCTATCTCACCCGAGGACCAGTAGAAAACTACGTTTACTTGCCCTTTTGGTACCTTCGCTTACCGAAGAATGCCGTTTGGGTTGTGCAATGCACCAGCTACATTCCAAAAATGTATGCTAGCTATCTTTGACAAGTACGTCGAAAGTATTATGGAGGTATTTATGGATGATTTCTCCGTGTTCGGCGGTGCCTTCGATAGTTGCTTAAAAACATAGAAAAAGTCTTAGAAAGATGCGAAGAAACTAACCACGCCCTAAATTGGGAAAAGTGCCATTTTATGGTAAGGGAGGGGTTTGTCTTAGGACATAAGATTTCTGCCCGAGGGATTGAATTAGATATCGCTAAGATAGAAGTAATTGAAAAGCTGCCGCTACCCATGAATGTTAAAGCTATAAGAAGTTTCCTAGGTCATGCTGGCTTTTACGGCCATTTCATAAAAGACTTCTCCAAAATCACCAAACCCCTTACTCAACTCTTATAAAAAGACGCCCTATTTTTTGATGACCTTTGTTTATCTGCTTTTGAAACAGTTAAAGATAAATTAATTAATACACCAATTATGATAGCTCCAGTGTGGGACCTTCCCTTTGAGATAATGTGCGATGCGAGTAGTTTCACGGTGGGAGCCGTATTAGGTCAACGAATATCTAAAAACTTCCACCCCATTTATTATGCGAGTAAAACACTCACATTTGCACAAGAAAACTACACCACGATGGAGAAGGAGCTCCTAGCTGTTGTCTTTACCTTCGATAAATTTTGGCCATATATTACACTTTCAAAAATTATAGTTTTCACGGACCACTCTACCCTCAAGTACTTACTTGCTAAGACAGATGCCAAGCTACGCCTGATACGCTGGGTCTTACTCCTCCAGGAGTTTGACCTAGAAATCCGCGATAAGAGGGGGGTCAAGAATTCGGCCTCCGATCATCTCTCTCGCCTAGATAATCCGTATATAGAAAATTTAGATGAAAAAACGTTTAATGATTTCTTCCGAGATGAAAAGCTATTTTCTATTAACACTTCTCCTTCCCCCTGGTTTGCAAACATTGCCAACTATTTAGTGGCCCGTGTCCTGCTAAAGGAGTTTTCCTCTTAGCAAAAAAAGAAATTCTTTTCTAAGTTGAAGAACAATTTTTGGGAGGACCCGCATCTTTTCCGAGTTTGTGCAGACCAGGTGATAAGGAGATGTGTTTCTTTTGAAGAAGGACAAGATATTCTAAAACACTTACATGAAGGATCGACTGGTGGTCACTATCAAGTTGCTCGCACCGCTCACAAAGTGCTTTGCGCAGGTTTTTACTGGCCTAGCCTCTTTAAAGGCGCGCAAACTTTTGTGAGTAGGTGTGATAGTTGCCAACGGTCGGGCAATATTTCCATTAACAATGAATGCCGCAAAATTATTTCCTCGAGTGCGAAATTTTCGATCTCTGGGGAATTGATTTTGTTGGCCCCCTTCCTTCTAGCGTCGGGAATAAATACATCTTAGTCGCTATAGATTATGTTTCACGATGGGCTGAGGTCCAAGATCTTCCTACTAACGACTCCCGAGTCATAATTGCTTTCTTAAAAAAATTATTTTCTCAATTCAGTACACCACGAGCCATCGTTAGTGATAGTTGTTCACATTTCTGTAACGCGCAGTTTTCTAAAACTCTTATAAAATATGGCGTTACGCATAAGCTTTCAACTGCCTACCATCCTCAAACTAACAGTCAAGTCAAAGTAGTGAACAAAGAGATAAATCGTATTTTAGAAAAGACTGTTTCCACTTTTAGAAAAGACTGATCAACCAAATTAGATGATTCTCTATGGGCCTACCGAACAGCGTACAAAACCTCCATCAGATGTATGCTATAACAATTGGTTTATGGAAAATCGTGCCATTTACCTGTAGAATTAGAACACCATGCTTTTTGGACCTTAAGATTTTTAAATTTTGATCCCAACTCTGTCAGCAATTTTCAAAAATTTCAACTTAACGAACTCGACGAGTGGCAATCATACACATACAAAAATAATAAATTTTATAAAGAGCGGACGAAACGTTTTCACGACAAACATGCACCCAAAAACCTTCAAAACGGGCGACCAAGTTCTTTTGTATAATTCACGTTTACGTTTATTTCCTGGCAAACTAAAGACACGATGGACCGGGCCATTTTCTATTAAAGAAGTTTTTCCGTATGACACTGTGTTAATTTCACACCCTGATAAGGGTGATTTCAAAGTGAATGGGTAGCTTCTTAAACTCTATTTTTCTGGTGATGATGATGTCATTCCGAACAATGTTAAGTTTCTTCTGCACGAACTTTTACCAACTTAAGACTTTTTATTTTTTTAAAAAACTTTAAATATTATTTTGGAAAATAATCTTTTGGACAATATTATTTTGTTGCGTCGAGCTCAAACGACATTTTAAACAAAGGGCGCTCTTGCAAGGCAACACAAATTATTTTTCTGTTTTCTTTATTTTACACTTTTTGCCCCGGACGACTCCAACAAGCTGAAGTTTCTGCGATCGCCTGCTCCAATGCTGCTGAATCCATCATGAAGTTCAAAGAAGACATGTCAAGAAGTTCCAAAGCGTTAGTATGGGGGAGCGACAACACTTAACATTCACGACACATAAATCCGGGGAAGTACCTATTTTTCAATTATGTACTTTCATTTCTGTTTTAATTTCTCTCTCTCCTTCTCCTCCTTTCTCCATTGAGGACAATGTCCATTTTAAGTTTGGGGGAAGACTTCCTCCTTCTCTTATCTTTATTTTTTTTCCTTAAAAAATCAAAATCATTTTTTTTATATATCTTACAAATTCAAAAAAAGAGAACATCTTAAAATCCAAAAAAATGCAGAATATTTAAAAAAATAAAAAAAATAAAGTATATATATATACTATTTGTTTTTTTACTTTAATAGTTTAAATGAATTTTAGTATTTCAATAGTACCCCTCGATTTTTGTTTTGTTTTTCTCAATATTACCTATAACAACTTAGCTAATTATGATCTTTCTAATCGTTCTATTTAATTATGTTTCACAAGTAAAGTGTTGGCAATGCTGTGTTTTTAATTCACGGTAACATATTTATGGGAAACATTTTTCTAAAAACTCACACTTTTATTATGGTTTTCGTTCTTTATTTTCTTTACTTTCTCAGAAATCTTTCATCCACTATTTTTCTTTTTGTTTTTGGATAATTTTTGTAATGTCAACTTTTGATTAGTGTAGTAGATGTGAATGATCCAAGTCGCTTATTATTTCTATTTTCAAGATAATTTCATTAGACTTCATTTATTATCTAGGATTTGTTTTTTGATATTTTTCAAAGCTAATGCTTTAGATAAATTTAGAAGCATGCAAATAATTTAGGCTGTTTTTGTTTTCGTTTGAGCTTTCTTGCAAATCTAAAATTTTTTATCCCTAGTTACCCGCTTTTGAGCCTTTTTCTGATTTCAATTGATAGCTCCACTTATCATTTCATTTTCACCAAAGCTAAATTTTTCCAACCTATCTAATCACACTAACCTTTTGAGTTTCATTAAATTTTTTTTATGATTTTGATAGGGTTGTTTTGTGATTTATTTGGAGAACTTGAAAAAGTATGCTCAAAAGAAGTGTTTACTTTTGTTTGGCCAATTTCAAAATAAAAAGAAAAAAAATTTTTTTTGGCCTTTGTTTTGAAAAAAAAGGAAAGAAAAAAAGGAAAAGAAAAAGAAAGAAAAATATTTTATTTATGATGAAATTTTTGAAACTCTTTATTTTGGTTTAGTGTGATTTTAAAGCCTTCTTGTTTATCTTTGAATTCCACTCCTAATTATAATCCTAAACCAAACGTTTCGGTCCTAATAAGCCCTTTTGATTCATGCTTTGAATTTAATTTATTAGCTAAGTAAAGAAGAAAAGTAGATTAGCAAAGTTTTGGATTTAAATTTAGATTTTTGTTATTTGATTGATATAGTTATAATGTGTCTCTTGGATCAAGTAACAACTCAACGCGCTTTTTCATTTTGTTGCTTTACTTAAATTTATTTAAAGAATTTTGTTAAAATTTTGGATTATTTATTTTCGTTAGTAAAGTTTATAAATTGTTAAACCATGCCTAAGTAACTGCTTTAGGTTTGCGTTTCACCTTCTCCCTACTTATAATTTCACATAGTACTTGTGTAAGCATAATTAGAACTTTTTGAATTAGTCACTTTTTATGTTAGCTAGTTTTTTATATCTTTGCATGAGGACAAGCAAAGCTTATGCTTGGGGGAATTTGATAGTACATTTTGTAGTCAATACTATTAGGGTATTTTCAAGTTTTTAATGCACAAATCATGCATTTTAAATTTATATGTTGACCTCCTTTTGTATATATTATCGCCACTAATGCTTTTTCATCTTTTTGCAGGTTTTCATGGCTTTCAGCCAATTTTGCTGTTACACGCCCCCGGGTCACGCCCTATCCAAGCGTGTACTTAGGGCGTGTAACCCAGATGGAATGAAGCTATCGTTCTGAAGTTAGGTTCCAGGAAAATTCGAATTACACGCCCTCGGTCACGCCCGTGTACCACCGAAACGGGCGTGTCTCCGAGGCGTGTCCCGCCAAGTCCCGAGAAATCACTATAGCGTGACTTTTCTACGCTCCAAAGTCACGTCGAATCTGACATGCCCTGTAAGACCTCCCCTGTAATGACCGTATAATATTGGTCTAGCCGGGGCCCCACAACATACAGATGCCACAACTTTAGTATTATAAGATGATATAACTACCCAAACTCAAAACTCATAAGCAAAACACAGCGGAAACACCAACCAAGACTAAAAGTTATCCACATCCATAAGAGTCTCGAAGCGGCCTTAAGGCCATACAACAAAAGAGAGTCCAAATCTCCAACAATACATAAACATCAAAGTGCATAGGCACACCTAAGCTACCTCGGCATGCAAGCCGGAAGTCAACAACATCAAACATACAAAAACCCAAAAGTAAAGCCATTGCAAGGATGGTAACACTTCATGAGGCTTAGGACTTTCTGGCCGGCGAGCTAGCTCCTGCTTGCGACCCTTGCCCTGTAAAATTTTGGTGTAACGTGGGTCAGCAAAGGCTGACCTCAAACTGTGTAACAAACACATCTCCTCCCGGCAGCCCCTAACGGATCCCGAGGTACCCCTCCAACCTGCAAGTCAGCACTTCGTATACAATATACAAAACAAGTATAACACTAATGAACAGGCTTGGATGTCTCAAACAACATGCACGTTCTCTACTGTTGAGCATATAATGAAAAGGGCCCTACTATGCAGCATGAATGCAGAACCCGGGATTCACCCAAGGCACCCTAACGCGTATGCATCTAGTACATCATCACATCATCTGGGTACTCTTCATTTCCCCATTGGCATTAAGCCGCAAACAAAGGGGGCACTGAAATTCCCCCAGCTACATGCAAGCCGCCACACGGATCTCTTGCTAAGGCCCCACCCGCTCATGGTCTTAGACCCGGGCTTGCCTGCAAGCTCTGACTTCTCATGTCAGGATTCCGTCTAACACACTGATCGATTCTAAGAAGCCTTGCTTGACCCCACCCGCTCATGGACTCATTGCCAGGGATTGCCCCATGCTTGGCATTCTCGTCAGTCTCATAGAAGGGGACTAATCTCGCCGGGACACTCTCCATACATGACCTTCACGTCACGGGATAGCCAGCCGACCACAGAGAGAAAGCCATGCCTTAGCACATTACAATCCAAAAACCATTCCTACCCTAATACCACATTCATACTGTAATGTCCCCGCACACCAAGGAAACCATCTACCGCCAATGCGGAGCTAACCTTGTCCACCAAGGAAACCATCTACCGCCATTGAGGAGCTAACCTTGTCCGGTTCTGACTACACGTACTCACTCGAGAAAAGGGGGAAAACATCACAAACATCACAAACGACATCTTGCCGCAACGGATCTCTACGAATCCTTAAATCTCGTATGCAACATCACCGAGTCGGACTAACGGTCGCGACTACGGCTTCACCCACCATGCCTAATCCACTAACGGAGCAGATCTCTAATCCAAAAACATGTCGGGGACGGACTCAATCGACCCGGAGGTCCCTCTTGAATCTTGACGACCCAAACCCCTCTCATTTGAGAGTTTGTTGCCCAAAAACTAGAACGTAAAAGATGCTAAACATGCATCCTAAAACCAAGAGGAGAAGTGTCGTTACCTTCCGACCTCTCTTCCTAGCCATGGAAACTTAGCCTGATGAAAACATTCGCAACGGTCTAGCCTCCATGGATCTGGACTCGGCTCACGATTTGGAGCACCGAAGCTTCTCCGGTAGCCAGATCTCTCCTTCACCTTCTTCCTTGCTCGCCCTTCTCTCTAGATCTTAGAAAGAGAATGTTTGAAGAAGAATGAGGGTTTCTATACCCTATTCTCGGACTTAACCCAACAAGGGCAACCCTGGACCATCAGATCCCAAAAGAAGGAAATGAACGACCACGATCCGAACTGAAAGTCAAAACACCTGGGCCGAACACGGCTTGTGACACGCCCGTGTCCATGGACGTGTTCCCCAATCTATGTCGAAACTGTCGCACCCAAAGTAGGACACGAGTAATTGACATGCTTGTGTCACATTTGACACGGCCGTGTCCAATACGAACACGCCTGGGCTCCAGGCCGTGTTCAATCCCCTTACACGACCCGACTCACAACCCGAGAAGGACACGGCCTGGGACACGCATGTGTCTTAGGCCGTGTTCGAAGTCTCGACGATCGTCGACTGCCTCTTCGTCGACTTCGCAGAAAAATTCATCGAACACGCTCGACACGGCCTTGGACACGCCCGTGTCCCAGACCATGTTCACTGTCTCGACATATCGTCGAGCGCAGTTTGTCGACCACCCGGGCTCTCGACGAACCCGACACGACACGAACATAGACACGCCCGTGTCCCAGGCCGTGTTCCCTGTCTCGGCACATCGTCGAGCAAAAATCGTCGACTTCTCGGGCTCTCGATGAACCCGGCACGATACGACCACGGACACGCCCGTGTCCTAGGCCGTGTGACCCTTACCAAGACCCAAACTTGGCTCTCGATTCTGCTCGTCCTTCTTTCGAATTTTGGGGCGTTACAACTCTCTCCCCCTTAAAAGAATTTCATCCCGAAATTACCAAAAAGCAAAAAGAGGTACACAAAACTTAAATGATACCTGAACGGAAAAACTCTGGATACTCCCCCAGCATGGTTTGTTCTCGCTCCTAAGAGAGTTCCTCACGGCCGCAGTTGTCCCATCAGACTTTCACGAGTTTGACCTCTTTGTTCCACAACTACCAAATTTCTGAATCCTCTATAGCAATTGGATGGACTCGCATCCTCAAGTCTTCCTCTATCGGCACCGATGCCGATTCGATCACCACACTAGCCTCTACCAAGGCTTTCCTCAAGATGGAGACATGGAAGACATCGTGCAATCCACTCAGCTCTGCGGATAACGCCAATCGGTACGCTGCTTCTCCCACCCGTTCAACAACCTCGAAAGGTCCCAAAAACCTCGGACTCAACTTCTTGAGTCGGCGAATCCGTGAAACGCCTTTGAACGGCTTGATCTTTAAATAGACCCAATCGCCTACCGCGAACTCCAACTTCCTGTGGCGAGCATTAAAATATTTTTCTTGCCGATCTTGAGCCATCTTTATGCGCTCTTGAATGGTCCATACCAACTCACAAGCATCAGCTACCAGTTCTTTTCCCAATAGTTTGGTGTCTCCCGCCTCTGTCCACGACATCGATGTTCGACACCGCCTCCCATACAAAGCTTCGTATGGCGCCATCTTTATACTTGCTTGGTAACTATTGTTATACGCGAACTCCACCATGAAGAGGTGATCCTCCCATTTCTTACCGAAGTCAAGAACACACATCCTCAGCATATCTTCCATAGTACGGTTCGTTCTTTCGGTTTGCCCGTCAGTTTGAGGATGGAAAGCCGTACTGAACTTTAGCTTCGTGCCCAGACTCTTCTGAACCAACCTCCAGTCCTTGGACGTGAAATGTCCGTCACGATCGCTGACTATACTTTTAGGAATCCCATGTAGTCGCACAATGTTGCGAACATACAACTCCACCAGCTTCTCCACGCTGTCCTCCTTCCGGTTTGGGATGAAGTGAGCCACTTTGGTTAAGCGACCCATAATCACCCAAATCACGTCGTTACCCTGCTGCGATCTAGGTAACCCATGCACAAAATCCATTTAGATGTCATCGAATTTACATTCGGGGATTGGAAGAGGCTTCAGGAACCCGCCCAGCTTCTGACACTCGGCATTCACCAAGGCACAAGTTTGACATCGATTCAAGTACAAAGCTACGTCCCGCTTCAGTCCAGGCCACCAAAAGGATCTCTTCATATCCAAGTACATCTTTGTACTGCCCGGATGAATGGAGTACTTTGTGAAGTGAACCTCAAACATCAACTCCTCATGGAGCTTGCCGAACTGCGGTACACAAATCCTTCCGTCCTTCCTCAGAATCCCGTCAATCATCTCTCAGGCGCTGCTCTCGCCTTTTAGAGCTTCCACCACGAATGGCTGAAACTCCACATACAAACGAGTCGCTTCCCGAATACGATCAGACAAGTCGTTCTGCATTTCAATCCAGTTTAACCGAGCCACGCTAGACTCTCCCCTTGCTACGCACTCCAAGCCGAGGGACTCCCATTCCCGCACAAACCGCTCATCATGAGCTTCGATCCAATTCCCTTGCCCCGAGTATTTTCTACTTAAGGCATCTGCCACCACATTGGCCTTGCCTGGCGTATACTGAGTCGCCACCTCGTAGTCTCCAAGGAACTCGACCCACCTGTGCTGCCGCATATTCAAGTCCTTCCGATCTAGCAGATACTTCAGGCTTTTGTGATCCGTGAAGATCTCCACCTTCGTACCATAAACATAGTGCCGCCACAATTTCAACATGAAAATTACCGCCGCCAACTCCAAGTATGAACGGTAATTCCTCCCGTGAGGCTTCAGCTGCCTAGACCCAAAGGCTATTACACTGCCATGTTGCACCAAAACGCAACCCAAACCGCATCCTGATGCGTCACTGTAGATTTGAAATCCTTCGGTCCCCATCAGTAGACTTATGATTGGAGCTGTCATCAGTCTTTCCTTCAGTGTCTCAAATGCCTGACTGCACTCCTGAGTCCACACAAACTTCTGATGCTTACGAGTTAGTGACGTGAGGGGTAGAGCTATTCGTGAAAAGTTTTCCACGAATCTTCTATAGTGCCCGGCTAGTCCAAAAAAGCTTCGGACTTCCGCCACGGTTCTCAAAACCGACCAATCTCTGATGGCCTCCACTTTTGTTGGATCTACTGCCACCCCATCCCCACTAATCACATGGCCTAAAAATTCCACCTTCTCGAGCCAGAACTCGCACTTTGAGAACTTTGCATAAAGCTGGTTCTCCATCAACACTTGCAAGACTACCCACAAGCGAGTCTCATGCTCCACCTCCGATTTGGAATATACCAAGATGTCATCAATAAAGACAATTACAAAAGAGTCCAAGTATTTCCGAAACACTCGATTCATCAAATCCATGAATACGGATGGTGCGTTCGTCAGCCCGAACGGCATCACCGAGAACTCAAAGTGACCATACGTCGTACCAAACACTGTTTTGGGTATGTCCTCATCTTGAATTCGCAACTGATAGTATCCTGACTTTAAGTCCAACTTTGAATACACCACTGACCCCACCGGCTGGTCAAACAGGTCGTCAATCCGAGGAATCAGATACTTATTCTTGACAATCAGTTTATTCAACTCTCGGTAGTCTATGCACAGCCGCATACTACCGTCTTTCTTCTTTACGAACAACACCGATGCGCTCCACGGTGAAGAACTGGGTCTGATATACCCCTGCTCCAATAGTTCCTGCAACTGTACCTTAAGCTCAGCCAACTCTTTCGGTGCCATCCTAAACGGAGGATGTGATACCGGTCGTGCCTCTAGCACCAACTCAATTGATAAATCGATCTCCTACTGAGGAGGTGCCCCAGGAAGATCTTCAGGAAACACATCCTCGAACTCAGCCACCACTGTCACTTCCCCAAGTGATAACCTGGAAAGGCGAACCTCCAATAACACTACAAGCGCTACTCCATACTGATTAACTGCCCGCGCCAACTGCAAGGCCGAAATCAGAGAACAGGCCACTCCATTAAGGCCCTCAAACTTCACCTCCGTCTGCCCTTCGCTTCTTAGGGTCACCACCTTGGATAAGAAAACAAAACTGGAACGCTGCTCTGCTAGCTAGTCCATTCCCAAAATCACATAAAAATCGACTAACGGTAGGACCTCCGCTATCAATACGAAGTCAACTCCACCTAGCTCCCAATAAATGCGCCCTTTCTTCCCGGTGGTCATGAATGACCCATCGGGCATGGGCATCTTTAGCTCCGCGTCCACCGAAAACGATTCAACCCCAATCCTCCGGATGAAGCTTTCCGCAAGAAAGGAGTGTGACGCTCCCGTATCAAACAATAACCTAGTAGGGTATCCGGAAACTAACACAAAGCCTAAAACATAGACATCAATCATAACAGTCTAAAAGCATGAAGCACAAGGTTAAACTTAAACTTCCTCATTCCTGTCACCACATCGGGTTGGCGGATCGCTTCCTGCTGTCCAAGGTTGTAGGCCCTTGGTTGTACTGGTTGGAACTGAGAAGCGCTAGACTCCGCCATCTTCCCTTTTTCTGCGGCACTGGGGCCGGAGCGCACAGTTTGCTCCTGCCTTGCCTCCTGCTCCGCACCTCTTTGGTTACAAAAATGAGCAATGTACCCCACCTTACCACAGTTGAAACACGGCGGTGGCCCCTTAGAGTGAGACCCTACGGACGTCCACTTACTTTTCTCACCGGACTTGTACGGGTGAGGCTTCCTCCTCCATCTATTCCCTTCTGACTTTCCTTGGGATTGAGAAGGCTTCCCTTCTCCTTGCTTGGGTGCAAAGCCTTTGTGACGTTGACTTCGCTCTAGATCACTCTCCAACGTCTTGGCCACTTCAACCAACGCATTGAAACCGACTCTCTTCATGGCGATGAGGGTTGCCTTAGATTCTCCCTCAGCCCCTGGTAGAAGAGGTTATCCCTCTCTATATCGTCCGCCATGGTCGTCTCCGCGTAACGACCCAAACGAGTGAACTCATGAACATACTCGTCCACCGTCTTATCTCGCTGCATCAAGTGCAGAAATTGCCTCTGAAGGGCCAACCTTATTGAAATAGGTATGTACTTTTTTAGGAAAGCATCCCCAAATTCTTCCATGGACGGGGTGCGTCCAGGAAATTGGCGGTCGCTATGGCTCGCCCACCACAACTTTGCATCTCCCTCCAACATGAAGGCCGCAAACTCAGATTTCTTCTCTTCCGACGTCTCTGACGCCCTCAGAAGCTCTTGCATCCGTGCCCACCAATCCTCCGCATCAGTCGGAGTACCGACTCCTTTGAACATCGGGGGATGGAAGCTCAGAAAGTACTTCATCTGCCGGTCGTCATGCCCGACAACCATCCTTTCTGCCAAAGGCTCTACACGCCTGGCTTCTCCGCCCGGCACGACAGTCGACGTATCTGGTGTATCAGGGGTTGCTACCTGAGCTGTCGCTGCAGCTTGGGCTGCCACCATTGCTTCTGCTAGCATGCGACAGAAGCCGGCCGGGTTTACACCCATGCCTAAAGGACCTTGAGTAATGGCGCTGCTCGCCGAAAGCTCTTCTCTTGGTCTTGACATACCCGCCTCGTTGCTTGCACTCTTAAGAAAAGCAAGAAAACAAGGAATCAGTCTCTAATCACAAGACTCAAGCATAAGGACACTCACGGTCCCGCATTACTCTTATGTGGATAACTTCTATACGCACCGACCTTGAATCTAACCTCTCTTTGATACCAAATTGTAACACCTCCCCTGTAATGACCGTATAATATGGGTCCGGCCGGGGCCTCACAACATACAGACGCCACAGCTTTAGTATTATAAGATGATATAACTACCCAAACTCAAAACTCATAAGCAAAACACAGCGAAAATACCAACCAAGACTAGAAGTTATCCATATCCATAAGAGTCTTGAAACGGCCTTAAGGCCTTACAACAAAAGAGAGTCCAAATCTCCAACAATACATAAACATCAAAGTGCATAGGCACACCTAAGCTACCTCGGCATGCAAGCCGGAAGTCAACAACATCAAACATAGAAAAACCCAAAAGTAAAGCCATTGCAAGAATGGTAACACTTCATGAGGCTTAGGCCTTTCTGCCCTGTAAAATTTGGTTGTAACGTGGGTCAGCAAACTGTGTAACAAACACATCTCCTCCCGTCCGCCCCTGACGGACCCCGGGGTACCCCTCCAAACTGCAAGTCAGCACTTCGTATACAATATACAAAAACAAGTATAACACTAATGAACAAGCTTGGATGTCTCAAACAACATGCATGTTCTCTACTGTTGAGCATATAAAGAAAAGGGGCCTACTATGCAGCATGAATGCAAAACCCGGGCTTCACCCATGGCACCCTAACGCGTATGCATCTAGCACATCATCATATCATCTGAGTACTCTTCATTTCCCCATTGGCATTAAGCCGTAAATAAAGGGGGCACTACAATTCCCCCAGTGACATGCAAGCCGCCATACGGAACTCTTGCCAAGGCCCCACCCGCTCATGGTCTTAGACCCGGGCTTGCCTGCAAGCTCTGACTTCTCATGTCAGGATTCCGTCTAACACACTGACCGATTCTAAGAAGCCTTGCTGGACCCCACCCGCTCATGGCCTCATTGCCCGGGCTTGCCCCATGTTTGGCATTCTCGTCAGTCTCACAGAAGGGGACTAGTCTCGCCTGAACACTCTCCACACATGACCTGCACGTCACAGGATAGCCAGCTTACCATAGAGACAAAGCCACACCATAACACATTACAATCAAAAAACCATTCCCATCCTAATCCCTCATTCGTACTGCAACGTCCCCGCGCACCAAGGAAACCATCTACCGCCAATGCGGAGCTAATCTTATCCACCAAGGAAACCATCTACCGCCATTGAGGAGCTAACCTTGTCCGATTCCGACTACACATACTCACTCGAGAAAAGGGGGAAAACATCACAAACATCACAAACGACATCTTGCCGCAATGGATCTCTACGAATCCTTAAAGCTCGTATGCAACATCACCGAGTCGGACTAACGGTCGCGACTACGGCTTCACCCACCATGCCTAATCCACTAACAGTGCGGATCTCTAATGCAAAAACATGCCGGGGATGGACTCAATCGACCCAGAGGTCCCTCTTGAACCTTGGCGACCCAAACCCCTCTCATTTGAGAGTTTGGTGCCCAAAAACTAGAAAGTAAAAGATGCTAAACATGCATCCTAAAACCAAGAGGAGAAGTGTCGTTACCTTCCGACCTCTCTTCCTAGCCATGAAAACTTAGCCGGATGAAAACCTTCGCAACAGTCTAGCCGCCACAGATCTGGACTCGGCTCACGATTTGGAGCATCGAAGCTTCTCCGGCAGCCGGATCTCTCCTTCACCTTCTACCTTGCTCTCCCTTCTCTCAAGATCTTAGAAAGAGAGTGTTTGAAGAAGAATGAGGGGTTCTATACCCTATTGCCGGACTTAACCCAGTAATGGCAACCATGGACCATCAGATCCCAAAAGAAGGAAATGAACGGCCATGATCCGAACTGAAAGTCAAAACACTTGGGCCGAACACGGCTTGTGACATGCCCGTGTCCAAGGCCGTGTTCCCCAATCGATACCGAAACCATCTCACCCAAAGAAGGACATGGGAACTTAACACGCCCGTGTCACATTTGACACGGCCGTGTCCAACACGAACATGCCTGGGATCCAGGCCGTGTTCAATCCCCTTACACGACCCGACTCACAGCCCGAGAAGCACACGGCCTGGGACACGCCTGTGTCTCAGGCCGTGTTCGAAGTCTCGACGATCGTCGACTGCCTCCTCGTCGACTTCACAGAAAAATTCGTCGAACACGCTCGACACAGACTTGGACACGCCCGTGTCCCAGGTCGTGTTCACTGTCTCGACACATCGTCGAGCATAGTTTGTCGACCACCCGGGCTCTCATCGAACCCGGCACGACATGGCCATGGACACGCCCATGTACCAGGCCGTGTTCCCTGTCTCGGCACATCGTCGAGCGAAAATTGTCGACTTCCCGGGCTCTCGATGAACCCGACACGACACGGCCACGGACACGCCCGTGTCCTAGGCCGTGTGACCCTTACCAATACCCAAACTTGGCTCTCGACGCTGCTCATCCTTCTTTCGAATTTTGGGGCGTTACATTGTACACAGGAGTGTCAGAGAGGCTTGTAACCCACCTACCGTGCCAGTCACTTCCGGACTTCAATTTCAGCCAGCCAAAGAAAAACAAATATTATACGCCTGACCAGGGCATGTAAGGGGGGCGTGACCGACCCGAAAAAATTCTATAAATTCAAGGGCTCCCCCTTGTGTCGGGAAGTAGTTTTTGGTGGGAGAGGGGCGGTGCTGCCCTTTTATTTCTTGTAGTTTTTCATGTTCTTCTTCTCTCTTTTTCTAATTTTAAGCTTTCCTTAATTCTAGTTTAATGTACCCCTTTTGTAATAGCTCTTGTAATTTCTTTAGTAGCTTAATGTTAATGCTATCCTAGGTTTCATTTCCATGCACTTGTAATTTTTATTTCAAAGTTGTATCTCTCTTTTAGCATTAATATAAAGTGCCCTTTTGTTTTGTTTTCTTAAATGTTCTTCTACCCATCTCTCTTCCTCCACTTATCCATGATTAACTAATCCTCCTTGTACTCGATATTGATGATCCGAGGTTCGAGTTGATTAAGTTATGATGCTTTAAGTTTACTTTTTCTTTTTAGGGTTTAGGCCTTCGATTTACTCTTAAAATCCATGTTTGGAGTTATATCATCGATATATAATTTCCATATTTGTTTTCACTCTTAGCTAGCCGAGAGGCTAGTAGTTTAAAGTGAACACTCAAGATTAAAGAGAGTTGCACGTACCCCTCAAGAGAGACATACGTTAAATCTCCTGTATTCGAGTGAAATCCAATAGTGGGGTTCATCGCGTAAAGCGAGCTTTAGGTCTCCAATTTGGACGAGAGTTCGGTCGGACCTACCGAAACTCAGTTGGACACGACTTCGAGAGAAGCGTGTTCAAGCTTTAGAAACCTCCACGGTCAAGGTCCTTTACCCTATTAAGTTAGGGTTTATTATCACATTTTTTCTAATCAACTTTTGCCGAGGTGATTCTTGATCGAGTGTTTTTCTATTTCATCGTTTCAACCCCTCGTTGTAATCACTTTTACTAGCTCTTTATTTAAAATGCAAGTAGTTCTCTTCTTAGTGAAAATATTTCTTTTCTTAATTGCAATTAGTTTTCTTTTAACAAACCTAAAAAAAACCTTCAATAAGATAATAGTCTTCGTGTGAGTAAAATTACTCAACAGTTCCCGTATCTTAATACGACACTTGTGTTCCCTAGCTATAATTCGATATGCATACTTGCCTAGATGGATTGCTAGTTCAGTTCTTATTTTCTTCATGATTAGTAGACACCAGGGCGCTTTAATGGCCAAACGCATTTCTTGATTTTCATGGAGGTTATTAGTGTAGGAACTTACTCCTATGCCCATGGCCATGGAATGCTCTCAAAAAAAGCTAAAACATCCACCACAAGAGATAGGGTAGATTGTACCTCTACAGAATAAAATCTCTAGGTGCGGATGTTGAAGTTAGTGACCGGGCGGTCTGTCTTGGCGGGTTGAAGACCGTGCGGTCTGGCAGTTTGTCTCAGCCGGCTTGGAGACCGGGCGGTCTAGCAGTCTTCCCTGGCTATCTCTCTTCTTCTCTTGTGGTAGCCATGCGGTTAGCCCTTCTGTCTAACCACACGGCTTGTGCGGTTTGTTTTGTATAGTCCGCTTAGTCCTGTAAATTTTTAGTCCCACATCTCTTATTTGTATTCTCTCATCTCTCCTCCATTCTATATAAGGGAGGGCATACCTTTGTAATAGATACCTTTTTCGGATAATAAAGTTTCAGTTTAAAACCATTTCGGTTTATTTTTGTTCGGTTCTTACATGGTATCAGAGGACTCAATCTACTCCTCCTGATTCTGTGTCTTCCTGTCCGCATGGCTTGTCGCGCCGCTTTGCACCCTGTCCGCGCGGCCTCTTCCTCTCCTTGTTGCTGCCCTCTGTGTGCGCGACTTTTTTGTTTCCTGTTCTAAGTCGCCAACTCTTGTCGCAGCGACCTGTTTTGTCCTACTTCTGTTCGCGCGGCCTGCCCTCTAGCCGTTCGACTTCTTCCCCTCTGCTTGTGTCTGCAGCTTGGTCGTGGCTTTCTGGCCGCTGGTTTCCTCCCCTTGTGGCCGCTGCAGCCCTTCTTTTTCCTATCCGTGCGGGTTGTTTCCTAACCGCCCGGCTTCCTTTTTTTCCTGCTCCTATGGCTCTTTCTGATGCCTCTACTGCCACCACCCCTGTCACCAATCTGGCTCCGCCTCTTCCACCTACTCCTTCCGGGAACCTTGGGACAGTTTCCAAGCTTGTTGGCTCCAACTACCCGGATTGGAGCGTCTCTTTCACCTTTCTTCTTCGCTCACAATGCAAACACCACCATCTCGTTGATGACCCCCCTCCTATCACTTCACCTCTCTTTGATGACTGGGATGCAAGTGACGCGCTTGTGCGTACTTGGCTCGCGAATAGTCTTTCCGATGAGTACCTTCCCGTCATACGTCATGATGAGACGGTCAAGGCCGCTTGGCTTCATCTTATCGCTCTGTACTCCAAGGGGGCTCAGACATCCCGCATCTATACGTTGTATGCGGACCTCTTTGCCCGTCCTACCTTGTCTCCTGCTGCTGCCTACCAACAGGTTCAGGCTCTTGGGGTTGAGATTCTTCAGAATCGCCCCTTTTCTGCGGATTTGGCTCAACAACACAAGCACTTCCAGGAGCTTCTGGTTGTGTGTTATCTGCTCCGGCTTCCTGATACTTATGACATGATCCGCCAGCAAATTCTGGGTGAGGCCGAATCTCCTACCTTAGATGCCACCGCTGCCCGCATCGCTGCTGTCACCTCTCTCCTTCAGCGCCCACTTTTGCCCGCTCCTTCTCCACCACCGGACAATTATTCTCATCACACTCAGCGGAGTGGCTCCGGTAGCCGCAGTCACCAGTCCGACGGCCATGCTTCTTCCCGCTACCTCTGTTCTCATTGTGGCCGAACTGGCCAAACTTTCGAACGCTGTTGGACGAAGCATCCTCATCTTCGCCCCTCCGGTGACTCTTCCAAGCCGTCTGCCTCTGTTGTAACATCCTCAGGTAGTGCCCACATGGTGACTCAAGGTAAATGACTCATCGACTCTGGTGCCACTAATCACATGACGGGCAATCCTCAGTGCTTCTCTTTGCTCGAACAACATGATCGGTTGCCCCCGGTCCTAGTTGTGGATGGTTCTCCCTCCCCGGTTCATGGGACGGGAGTGGTTCATGTTACTCCGTCACTACGACTAGCGGACACTCTCTATGTGCCCAAGTTTCCATGCAATCTGTTGTCTGTTACCTCTTTATGCAAACAACTTCAGTGTTCTTTGACCTTTACACCAACTTCTTGTTCTTTTTAGGATCCGAGCTCCCACTGGACGATTGCAACTGGGACTGAGAGCAGCGGCCTCTACTTCCTCGACAATGTTTCCGCCTTGTCCACCTTCTCATCTTCCTGTATGGATCTTCTCCAGTGGCATCTCCGCCTCGGTCATCCTCCACCACGTCTTCTACATCAGCTTCTGGCGCACCTCCCTCCGTCTAGTACTCCTCTCCAATGCGATTCCTGTCAACTCGGCAAGCATCACCGTTCCTCCTTCCCGCCGAAGCACGGACGTGACTATACTCGTCCTTTTGATCTTGTCCACTCCGATATCTGGGGACCTGCTCCTACCCTCACCATTGGCCGGGGTAGTTCTTATTTTGTAACCTTTATAGATGATTTTTTTCGATGTACTTGGGTGTATCTCCTCCGAGATCGCTCTGAACTTTTAGATGTATGGATATCTTTTTATCAGTTGATTAAAACTCAGTTCAATGTTTGTATTAAAACATTTCGCTCCGACAATGCAAAAGAGTATCTGAGTCATGCTTTTACCTCTTTTTGTGTGCAACATGGCATTATTCATCAGACTAGCTGTGTTTACACCTCACAACAAAATGGGGTGGCGGAACGCAAAAACCGTCACCTCCTTGATGCGGCTCGCATATTGATGACCCAGATGCATGTCCCTCGCTCGTATTGGGGCTATGCCGTTCTCCTTGCCTGCTACCTCATCAATCGCATTCCATCCACCATTCTCCACGGGAAAACACCCTTCTCCATTCTGTATCCGGGCAAGGAGCCTTTTCCTCTCTCTCTCCACATCTTTGGATGCACTGCTTTTGTGCATACCCCATCTGCCACCCATGACAAGCTATCCCCACGCTCCACCAAATGTGTCTTTCTGGGGTACTCCACCACTCAGAAAGGCTATTGTTGCTTTAACCCTGTTCTTCGTCAGCAGTTCGTCTCTGTTGACGTTACCTTCTTCGAGAATGCCTCCTACTTCTCGGCTGACTCCTCCTCTCTTTCCCCCACTACCTCTCCTCCTTCCCCGGCTTCTGACTCTCCTGCTATAACCTTCGTTCCCTCGTCTCCTACCAAGATACCCACCCCTCCGCCATCTCTATCCCCTCCTCCCGCTCCACCTCTCTCTCTCTCCCACTTCTCCACCTCCGTCTCCATCCTCTCCGCCGCCGTCGCTCTCTTCTCCCAGGCCAGCTCTCTCTGCCACGGACGCTCCGAATCCCGAGGGGGCCGCCGACCTGGATCTCCCTGTGGCTCTTCGCCAAGCGGTGCGGACATGTACCCTACACCCCCTTGCTGCTGTTGTTTCATATGATCGTCTTACACCTTCTCGCCGGGCCTTTGCGCTGGCTATCTCTGCCACTACCATGCCTCGTTCCTATCAGGAGGCCCTTGCTATTCCCCACTGGAAGCTGGCCATGGATGAGGAAATGGCGACCCTCACAGAGCGGGGTACATGGACTCTTGTTCCTCCTCCCTTCGGTACTGATGTTGTTGGCTGTCGCTGGGTCTTTGTGGTCAAATTTGGCCCAGACGGCACCGTGGATCGATATAAGGCTCGCCTTATTGCTAAGGGCTTTACTCAGACCTATGGGGTTGATTACTTTGACACCTTCTCCCCCGTGGCTCGTCTCAGCACTATCCGGGTCCTTCTCACTGTGGCGGTCAATAGGGATTGGCCGATTTCTCAGCTGGATGTCAAGAATGCCTTCCTTTATGGTGATCTTCATGAGGCCGTTTACATGGAGAAACCTTCTGGGTATGTTGCTCAGGGGGAGACACGAGTATGCCGGCTGCAGAAGGCAATTTATGGCCTCAAGCAGAACCCTCGAGCTTGGTTTGACAAGTTCAGCGGCATCGTGGCGGCCGTTGGTTTTGCGCGAAGCTCTGCTGATCACTCTCTATTTATTCGCAAAACTCCTTCGGGGCTGGTTGTTCTTGCTGTGTACGTCGATGATATTCTTCTCACTGGCGATGACCAGGAAGGGGTAGCCCTAACAAAGCGACATCTTCGCCAACATCTGATCACGAAAGATATGGGCTCTCCAAAGTACTTTCTGGGGATCGAAATCTCTCGGAAGCCCGACTCCTTAGTTCTCTCTCAGCGTAAGTATGCCCTTGATCTTTTAAAAGAGGCAGGATTGACTGGAGCAAAACCTGTCTGATGCCCCATGACAACTGGAGAAGACAAAACCTGGACAGATGATTCGCCTCCTCTTTTAGATAGTTCGCGGTACAGGCGTCTGGTTGGCAAGCTCATATATCTCACAGTGACCAGGCCCGACATTTCCTATGCTGTGGGCAAGGTGAGTCAATTCATGCAAGCACCTAGGGAGTGCCATCTACAGTCCGCCTTGCGGATCTTGAAGTATGTCAAAGCAGCGCCTGGGAAAGGATTACTTTTTCAGAAGAATGGTCATCTGAGGATTGAAGCCTACTCAGATGCAAGTTATGCTGATGACAAAGGGGATCGCAAGTCAACCTCAGGTTTTTGCACCTTTGTTGGGGGAAATCTGGTGAGCTGGAAGAGCAAGAAGCAGTCTGTTATCTCCAGGTCCAGTGCAGAATCTGAGTATCGCAGTGTGGCGTCGACCACTTGTGAGTTAAAATGGCTGCGGGCTCTCATGCTATTCCCTAGGAGAGGTCTACAACAATCCTCTACCTATGTTCTGTGATAACAAGGCCGCCATATACATCTCCAAAAATCCGGTCTTCCATGAAAGAACAAAGCACATTGAGGTCTACTGTCATTTCATTCCTGAAGAGATCTTAAAGGAACAAATTTGCACTCCCTTTGTCACTTCTGATAAAGAGCTGGCTGACATCTTCACCAAGCTAGTTTCCTCCTCGTTTCTTCATGTTTGCGATAAGCTGGGCATGATCGATATATATGCTCCAGTTTGAGGGGGAGTGTTGAAGTTGGTGACCGGGCTGTCTGTCTTGGCGGGTTGAATACCGCACGGTCTGGCGGTTTGTCTCAGCCGGCTTGGAGACCGGGCGGTCTAGCGGTCTTCCCTGGCTATCTCTCTTCTTCTCTTGTGGTAGCCATGCGGTTAGCCCTTCTGTCTAACCGCGCGGCTTGTGCGGTTTGTTTTGTATAGTCCGCTTAGTCCTGTAAATTTTTAGTCCCACATCTCTTATTTGTATTCTCTCATCTCTCCTCCATTCTATATAAGGGAGGACATACCTTTGTAATAGATACCTTTTTCGGATAATAAAGTTTCAGTTTAAAACCATTTCGGTTTGTTTTTCTTCGGTTCTTACAGCGGTGGAGTAGCGGTGATGAAGTTGGTGAAGTTTCCTCAACAATAATGAGGCTGATTGCCTCACCTCTTGGTTCACCTTGAACCCGAACAATCAAACGATGTACTCCATTGATAAGAGGAGTAGAGGGAGAATCTTAGATACACTTCAACATGCCGACGCAGAATCCAAGTGGCCGGACCATACTAAGTCACCGGGAAGAAGACCAGATATATGAGATAGCTCACGAAAAAAGCTTGAGACCGGGATCAATATATCCGCACCCCTAACTCGATCAGTTCGTCGGTACAACGCCAGAGCTCTGATGCCAAGTGACCCTACTCCAGGCGGCTGGGGAGCTCCAAGAAATTCCGTGAAAACAGGTCGTCGGGTTTGGACTTTCTCAGGAAAGCCCGTGAAAGCAGCCGCTGGGTTTTCCTTTTCACCTTCTCAAACCGTGAAAGCCCTAACTCCTCTTTATATATCCATGGGTTATATATCCCATTTATAAAATAGTTTTGATCGTGGTTCAAGATCACTCTTCATATGGCTCATAATATAACTCCAAAAACAAATAAGTTATATTAGTTGATCGTGATAAATTATGCCGCTTAACCATCAAAACACGATGAACCAATTCATCGCATAGTTTAATAGTTGCACAATTTTACTACTCATCAAGGTCTAAACATGTCGAAGTACGACATTTTAAAAACACAGTTCTTATGGTGTCTTGATCGCATGCCTTATGAAAACAAGTACACAACATAAGTCAAACTGAGATTGTTCCCGTTCATGTGATTTGACCTTACAGAGGAACCATGTCGTCGTGGCGATAATATAATAACTTATATTATGGACTATAAGAGGCTTTATCAGTGCATTATAGTCGCCACAACAATACGGTAGCAAGGTAACAAATCTAGATGACCATTGTCTTCCTTTGTCACATGATATTATAAATATTGTGCAAAATTGGACCGTGTCATTTTCACACAATATTCATCTTTCTTGGTCTCATAAGCGAATTGTTTCTATAAATACATTTGTTATATTGTATGCGTTACAATCTCGCTTTACCAATGTAAGACCCCCCCTTTTTTTTTCTTTTTCGACACCGGGGTCTTAGGCCCAGAACCTCCGTTTTGTGGTGACTCCTTCACGCCCTGAAGGGTCATCACCACAAAGCGCCGATTCTGCCGGCCATTTCGATCACAGAAAAGTAGCAAAATAATGAAGTAAATGTAAACTATCTGTCCACAGAGAATCACATGACATAATAAATATAACTCCACGAAGGGAGTGTCCACAGAAAATAACATCAGAGTAGCAAAACGGGCTTATGCCCGGTACATCAAATCCTCACTACAAGATCTCTCATGCAGAAACAAAAGTAGAAAACTGCTCTGGGTCGAGACTCACGGTCCCGGCTGTGTGAACTCCGGAGCTAGACTGCCCCACCTCCAAGCGCACCGGTCTCTGGGGCTGCTCCGCCATGCTGGTCTCCGCGATCCCCTAAATGATGCGGTTCGGAAACCGTTAGTCTAAAAGACTAAGTCCTATCATCCCCACCCCTTCCCCCACGGCTCCTAGGCACCGAGCGGAGAGGAAGAAAGGGGAGGACTTGAAGGTGGAGAATATCAAAAGCAGATGGCAGCGGTCCTATTCTAGCAAGTTCTATAGCATATAAAGACAAGAAGCTGTAATATGAAATGTAACCTTCACTTATGTGAAAAACACATAAGCCAAGGGGTCTTTTGCAAGGCTCCCATCGTATAAAAAGTCCCATACCGATTTATACGCTGGGGTGTCGGTGGTCAAACAGCAGTAACTAAATATATCAAAATTAACCTTAATTTATAAACTTGCCCACACAAGCTTATAGACTAAGGGGTCGTTTTGCAGGTCCTAAGGTATAAGCGTCCCATTCCACTTATACTTTAGGTGTCAAGGTTAAAGGTAACGATTATGCCATGACATGCAAGTGGGTATGATGGACATGCAAGTGCAACACACACACCCGACTCTGTGCACACAGACCTTTAGTTCCCCCTTTCTGGAGCCGTAACCTCCCAGGATACCTCCGTAGTGGCAGACGGAAGCGGTGGGTTGGGCCTCGCCCACCTCTAAACCAGTAAAGCACTACCGGTCAGACCTATCGTACGCCTCAACGCTTGGTGCACGAAGCGGACTCCTGCGTACTCTTGCCGGCTGGCGCACCGGACTTCTATTGGCGAAGTGCTAACCACACTTGCCGAGTCAACGTATTGGCGTCGGTGCATCGACCCTCCAATACCGAAGACCCACCACCTTAATTTCCTTTCCTGTTATGCACATGCAACTTAGCGTAAACAAGAATCGAGCCGAAGCTCCCCGGACCAACACGTCCGACTCAAGCAATCGAGCCGAAGCTCCCCGGACCTAAAGTCCGCCTTTTAGCCATCCAAGCCGAAGCTCCTATCCAACCTATGGTGCCATCAGTGTTGTGGATTGTGCAACCCTAATTACTAAGTTACTCTTTTCAGCTTGTTAAACAGTTTACGTTAACCCAGGACTGCCCCCGGTATTCCCTGTGAAGGGCTCTCAAGGGGCACTAGGAACTATGTTGGGATTACGCCCAACGTTCCCTTTCGCAAGGTACTTATTTTATTATTGGTTGATTCCCTTACCCTTTATTTTCTCATATTTCGATATGCTAATCCTAGGGTAACTTGACTCCACTCTCCTTGGGTAGGACGATCTTTCGTCGGACCCAAACGTCTATAACCCTAGACAGATCCACACCTTACTCACTCATCTCCCCAAGACGCAGCCCATTCCGCTTGTCCTTGTAACAATCCATCAGGACCCATCATAATGGCCCTAATTCACATCCAAATGAAATCCTGCAGTTTTGCTATATGCAGACCACTTAAGCTACATGACCCGTAAAAAGGGAAGTACATGAAATACTCATCCAGTACACTTATGATAATTATTAGAGGTCTATTTTGATAGATATAGTCTAAATTCAGAAAATCATATTTTTCCCAATTAATTTACTATTTATTGAATTTTTCCTCAAAAACTAGGCCATAGTCAATTTGAACATGAACCATAAGATTTTCTCAGGTAATGGCCTCCTAAAATTTGTATTCACTAAATAACAGAGAAATATTATTGGTTGCCAATTTTCATAATTTTCCAGATAGTTCTTGACCTCTAAAGGATTTATTAAAAATAATGCCTAAAATCAAATATAATGAAGGAAGTGCCACAAATATGTCTCCAATAATTATGTAAAAATTACTAGGGCTTCATAAGGAACTAGAAACATTATGATGAAGAAATTAAAATTTTTCAGATAATCTAAATGTCATTATTAAATTTACCAATGTTCCATAGAATTAAATAATTAAAGAAGCAACTACTAAATATCATTCTTCAAAAATTTCTTAAAAATTTACAGAGATGGGTACTATGATTACAAGCCCCTTTGCTCAGTTTCATCAGGTTTAATCAAGTATATTTTTCTCCAAAAATTCCTAAGTGAAAATTGTAAAACATGACTTTGTGAATAAAGTACCAAAAATATTCATCCAAAATTTATTATAAAATTTTCAGAGATATATATACCCTAAGCAACTACCCATTCAAAGACTCAGGCCTTTTCAGAAAGTTTTGGAATTAGATCTTATGGTTTCAAGCTAGTGCCCTAAACTAGGGTTATGGATTTAAGGGGTTTTAAGTCTTCCAAATGCCCTAAAATTTTAACCACAGGACCATAGTAACCCTATGGACATCATTCCCAAGTTTCAAGTCCATCCAAGGTCTTTTGACCCCAATTTCTTCAAACCCTAGAAATTTACCCTAAAGGGCCTACCCTAAAATTCTAGGGCTACCCTAGTCCAATCCACTCCAAACTCCATAAGTGAGTGTAAAAAGTCAAGTTATATCAGTGGCCAAAATTTCAGCCTCTGATGAGGGAATTTGGCCACTCAACCATCAAATAGTGGCTTTTGACCAAAATACCCTTATAAGGTCATATATAGGGTGGGTAAATTACCTATCCTAAACATCTCCAAATGAGCTAAAGTTTTAACCCTATACCTATCATGACATCGAAGACCACCCACCAAAATTTGGGGGAGTTGTAAATTAATTAGGTCACATAATTAAATTAATCATGATTTATTAAATTTTCCTAAAAACTATAGAAAAATATTCTCCAAAAATTCTAAATTTTGGACAGGTTCTAGGTATGGCTAAGACTTTCTCACTGCCCAAATTTCAACTTGTTTAGACAAGGAATGAAGTGTGGGCACCAAAAATAATCTCTGTTTAGGCCTAGGTATAGGTCCTCCCTAAAAGGGTACCCTGGTCTAACCAGTGGCCCAAAAGGGTCCAAGCAATTTTTGCTACAAACTAGACACCCTAAGCTACAATTTTCATGTTGGGCAGATTTCCATTCAGGGTCCCTAAGTATTTTTAAAAATTAAATACATTAAATACATCTAGTGTGATAGAAATGAAATGATTTTTATTTAAATCCTAAAGTATTTGATTTGATGCCGCGCGAATCTTGGCGCAGATCGACGGCGCTGGGTTATCTTCCCCGATGAGCCAACGGCCAGGATCGCTTCTTCCTGTGCCGACTTCAAGCGTCTGCCGCCGGCCACCCAGTCCCTTCCCCGGCCGGCCACCGCCACCATCACCTCCGTTGAGGTGGTGGCTATCGCCAGACGGCGGCACAGCCGCCGGAGGGGCGGATTCCGGCGATCCAACCAAATAAATTCTCGGCCGAAAGCCATGAATTTTGCGAGTTGGATCGGGCTCAATTGTGCCCGAACCTTGGCCCTAATGAAACCTAAGATCTACCCGTGAGAAAAGAGGAGGAGGAGGACCTTCCTGGCGGCCTGGATGCGAGAGGAGCGGCGGGATGCCATTGACGACGGCGGCGGCGCTCGGCTTTTGCAACTGCACAGTGGAATGGCTCGTCTCCTCCAGGTAAACACTCCAAAATGATCCCCTCGGCTCCCTGAAGGTGTTTAAATGGCAAATGGGGGAGGGGAGAGGCTGGTTCTTCAATAGCCATTAACACCATTAAAGGTGTGGCTCGGGTTGTGTGGAGGGGGGCTGAACCCACCCCTTGGTGGCCGGGAAACGGCTGGAATCAACTCCTCTCCCCTAGAGGAGTTGATTACAGCCATAACTGGTGGCTGTTGGCCTTCCTTGGCCGGCTTCTCTCTTCCCTTTCCTCTTCCCCATTTTCTCTCTCCTCCATTATCATGGAGAGGAGCTCTTTTCTCTCTCCTAGTCACCTCTGGTTGACTGGTCAACCTCACAAGCTAAAGGCAGCCCACTGGATTATGATGGTCATGGGAATGGGTTTAGCCTAAGGGAGAAGTGGCTTGAGCTTGGGTTAGCCCTTTTTGGGCTAAGTTGACTTGACCCTCAATGAGGGTTGACTTGGTCAGTTTGACCATCTAGGTTGACCCCATTGGGTCATGGGTGATCCATTGGCCTCCCCTAAGGTCTATGTAGGGTTGGGTAGGGTTGACTTGGCACCTTAAAGGTCACTTGACCCTTGGTAAGGTCACTTTGACCATTTTAGGGCTAGAGTTGACTTTGGTCAATATGACCATTAGGGTTCACCCCTATGGATCCTTGGTGACCCATTGACTTCCCTTAGGGTCTAGGTAGGGTTATGTAGGGTTACCCTGCACTTTGGAGGTCACATACCCTTAGTAAGGGTACTTTGCCCAGATTAGGGCTTGAGTTGACTTGGGTCAACCTGGCCTCTAGGGCTGACCCCAATGTGTCCTTAGTGACCCATTGACCTCACTTTAGGGTTAGGAGGGCATAGGTGGGGTCCTCTAGACTAGGAGTGGGTCAATTGGCCCTAAGTAGGCTAGGTTGACCCATTCAGGGCTAGGGTTGACCTTGGTCAACTGGGCCTCTTGGGTTGGCCCTAATGGGTCCTTTTGGCTCTAATGGGTCTCCCAAAATGTTTGGGAGTGTTGTGGTAGGGTCTTGGGGCCATGGTGAAGCCCCATTGTCATTCTAAACCATTGTTCAAAATTCTACTATTTGCAGACCATGGTGATCCCTACCTTGGCCTCCTATCTCTTGGCCCATTTCTGGCTTCCTAGGGTTTTGTCATGACCTAGTCATGGCCAAAACCACTCTTAGGGGTCTAGTTGGAAATGGGATGTTACAAATCCCAATAAAAAAACAAAGATTTCGTCCCCGAAATCAAGGTTGGACCTACGAGTCTTATTACCGAAGGAAGGAGTCTTGTAACATCCCATTATGACGCCTTGTTTGTTAAATTTGATTTTATGGGAAAACTTAGATCTAAGACCCCTTTCGCCCAAGCAAAATCCCAATAAACAAGGTTAAGCCCCCAATAAACAAAAGATAAGCCCCTATCTACCTAGAGCAGCCCTTAGTATACTTAAAGCAGGAAAAATAATTAACATCTTGAGGGGTCTGAGAGGTATACCTGACTGAATAGCTCGGGGTATCTTTGTCGCATCAGGTCCTGTGGCTCCCAGGTATGCTCCTCCTGGCCGTGGTTCCTCCACAGGACCTTGACTAGTGGGACCTTCTTGCGTCGCAAGACCCGCACTCCTCGGTCGTCGATCCTCACAGGTTCCAAATGAACCGACCGGTCTGAAGCTACCGGCCCTTCGGTAGTCAGAATCTGCTGCTCCGGGCGTAGCAGAGCCCTCCTCAAAGAAGAAATGTGGAAGACGTCGTGCAGTGCTTCCAGCTCTGGTGGTAACTCCAGCTGGTAGGCTAGGGGTCCGATCCGCTCCAGGATCCTGTAAGGGCCCATGTACCTAGGGCTGAGCTTCTTCCTCCGACCACGCACCCGTGAAACTCCATGCATGGGCCGGATCTTCAGAAACACCCGGTCCCCCACCTGGAACTCCACCTGCCGATGCCGGGCGTCATAATACTTAGCCTGTCTACTCTGTGCCTCGAGCATCCTGTCCCTGATCAGCCTCACCTGTGCCTCGGTGTCTTCAACAAACTCTGACCCCAACACTTTCGGATCCTCGTTCTGCACCCAAGAAAGCGGGGTCCGGCATCTCCTCCCGTACAAGGCTTCGTAAGGCGCCATCCTGATGCTGGACTGGTGGCTGTTGTTATAGGAGAACTCGACCAGGGGTAAGAGTTTCTCCCATGGTTCCCCGCGGTCCAAGATGCATAGCCTCAAAAGGTCCTCCAGCGTCCGGTTGGTGCGTTCTGTCTGCCCGTCTGTCTGGGGATGAAATGCAGTGCTGAAGGTCAATCGCGTGCCTAAGTAAGCTTGCACGGATCTCCACTCCCTAGAGGTGAACCAGCCATCCCGATCTGACACTATCGTCCTGGGCACGCCATGATAACGAATGAACTGCTCCACGAACTTCCGCACCAGTACACCCACTGAATCGTCCTTCCTGATTGGTATAAATCGAGCCACCTTGGTCAATCGATCAACGATTACCCAGATCGAGTCATTCCCTGTCCGAGACCGGGGAAGCCCATGTATGAAGTCCATGGCTATGTCATCAAACTTCCACTCCGGCACCGGGAGTGGCTGCAATAATCCTGCGGGGTTCCTGCACTCCGCCTTCACTAGCTGACATGCCTCACAATGGGTCACGAAGTAAGAGACATCCTTCTTCATGCCTGGCCAGTACATCGTCTTCTTCAGATCAGCCGTCATCTTTGTGATCCCCGGGTGTACAGAATACCGACTGCAGTGCGCCTCCGTCATAATATCCTCCCGGATCTGGCCTCCCTCCGGTATGTACACCCGTCCTCTGAAGCACACCAGGTCGTCCCTCAGTGTGTAGTCTCCTGCAGTGCCTGCCTCCAGAGCTTGGAAGATGGGTTCCAACTTGGCATCCTGCCTCTGTCCCTCTCTGACCCGGTCTCTGATGTCATCGGTAGCGCCTATCGCGGCCAAGTACTCCTCATAGAGCTCAGGATCATCAGACGATACCAGAGTAATGTGCATGTCCTCTAGTCTCTGCAGCAGCTCCATAGACATCAACTGAGGCTCTGCTCCTGCTGTGGCAGCTCTCCTACTCAGTGCATCCGCTACCACGTTCGCCTTCCCCGGGTGGTAATGCATCTCATACTGATAGTCAGAAAGGAACTCCACCCACCGCCTCTGCCTGATGTTTAGTTCCTTCTGCGTGTCCACGTACTTAAGGTTCTTATGATCGGAGTATATGTCACAGTGGACTCCATAAAGGTAGTGCCGCCATATTTTTAGTGCGAATACAACTGCTCCCATCTCCAGGTCGTGCACTGGGTAGTTCTTCTCATGGGTCTTCAGCTGGCGGGAAGCATAAGCTATGACGTGTCCGTTCTGCATCAGTACTGCTCCCATCCCCTGATATGATGCGTCGGTGTAGACCTGAAATCCCTCCCTCCCCGAGGGGAGAGTAAGAATGGGAGCCGAGGTCAGCCGATCCTTCATCTCCTGGAAAGCTGTCTGGCACTGCGGGGTCCACACGAACGGTGCTTCCTTCTTCGTCAAGGATGTGAGCGGGAGGGCGATTCGAGAGAATCCCTCCACGAACTTCCGATAGTAACCGACAAGTCCTAGAAAACTCCGTACGTCAGTGGCTGTTTTCAGCTGTGGCCACTCCGAAATAGCTTGAATCTTTGCCGGGTCCACTGCCAGCCCGGCTCCGCTGATAATGTGGCCTAAGAAAGCCACCTCCTTCAGCCAGAACTGACACTTACTGAACTTCGCATAAAGGCGATGCTCCCGCAGTCTCTCCAAGGTCAGTGCCAGATGTCGTGTGTGCTCCTCCTCCGTCTTAGAATAGATAAGGATGTCGTCTATGAACACTATGACGAACACATCCAAATAAGCCTCGAAGACCCGGTTCATGAGGCTCATAAACGCCGACGGAGCATTCATGAGCCCGAAGGGCATCACGATGAACTCATACAATCCATATCGGCTACTAAAGGCCGTCTTCGGAATATCCTCCTCCTAGATCCGCAGCTGGTAATAACCTGACCTCAAGTCCAGCTTCGAAAAATAATGGGCTCCCTCAAGCTGATCGAACAACTCGTCTATCCTGGGGAGCGGATAGGTATTTCGGACGGTCAGCCTGTTTAGTGCTCGATAGTCAATGCACAGGCGAAGAGTGCCATCCTTCTTCTTTACGAATAGGACCGGAGCCCCCCATGATGAGGAGCTCGGCCTAACAAATCCCGCCTCCACCAGCTCCTGCAGCTGTGTCCGAAACTCCGCCAACTCCTTCGGGGCCATCCGATAAGGGGCCTTGGATACCGGCTTAGCCCCTGGTACCAACTGAATATGGAAGTCCTTCTCCCTATGCGGAGGCAGTCCTGGCAGCTTATCCGGAAAAATATCGGCGTAGTCACGAACCACCGGAATGCTAGCAATCAGGTCCTTCTCCTCAGTCATCACGAATAATACCTGGTATACCTCGTCTCCTTGCATGTGAGCCTTAACGGCCTGAATAGATGAAAGCAGGCGGCGGGAAACCGGAGTAGTACCTTCGAATGTCGCATAAGTGTCGCCGTGTCTCAGCACGACCCTCCCTGCCGGGCAGTCAATCTGGGCATGGTTCCAGACAAGCCATGTCATGCCCAAGACAAGGTCGAAGTCCGGCATTCTCAGGATCGTCGCCGGGGCCTCGAGTGTCAAGCCGTCTATGGTAACCTCCAGGAGGCACTTTTCTGTGGACTGGATCTCCATCCCATTGGGGAGACGCACCCTCCTGGGTAGTCCCGTATAACATCGAATCTGATCCAGGTCCTTGACGAAATCTCCCGACACAAAGTTGTGCGATGCCCCCGTGTCGAACAGGGTATGGGCAGGCTTGCCGCACACCATCACCATTCCTAAATCAGTTTTAAAAAGAAACTTTGGTGTAAGGTTTTCTAACCTAGGTTGTGTAGTAGTTCTATCAATACTTAATATGAGCAGGGAATAATTCCAAAACTAAAATTACTCTCATACCTGCAATAACTCTGTCCGGGTTCCGGGGTTGTGCTAAGTCTAAAGCGTAAATCTGCTCCCCATTCTGCCTGCGGTCGCCTCCCTGGTAACCACGTCCTCGGCCGCGTCCTCGGCCTCCAAAATGCTGGGCCAGTGGGCCACCCCGTGGTGCTGGAGGTGGTGCCCCCCTCATAGGGCAGTCTCTCCGGAGATGTCCCACCTGGTGACAATGGAAGCACTCCGGCGGGGGATACGCCATACCCCGGGGTCTCTGCATCTCCTGGATCCGGAGAGGTTGAGGGGCCAAGACCACCTGCTCTCTCGGCTCCTGCCTCCCCTCCTGACGAGGCTGCTCCTCTATCCTCCTCCCATCTGGTATGGTGCCTCGCCGCTGATCATTTCGGGCCCTCCGGCCCTGGTCCTCCGCTTGCCGTTTCCGGCCCCGAGTGGTGTGCCAGTCGGCCTCAATCCTCTTCGCCATCTCCAAAATCCGGGAGATGGGACCGTCAGAGACAAAAAGCAAGGCCTCCCTCAACTCTTCTTTTAGACCCTTATAAAACCTCTTTACGTAACCTGCTTCGTCCAGCTGATAGGAGCCCGCATATCGGGCCAAATGATCGAACTCTCGGTGGTACTCCACCACCGTCCTGGTGCCCTGCCTCAGCTGCAAGAACCGCTCCTCCAACTCGTCCCTGGCCGACTGAGGAACAAAGTGCTCCAGCAGCGTGGCCCTGAATTCTTCCCAAGTGATCTCTGCAATCTCCCTATCAGCAAAAGTCGTATCCAACAACGTCTTCCACCACCTCTTAGCATGGGACTCCAAGCAAGATACCACCAGGGCCACCCTCTCCTCCCAAGGGCATCGTATCCCAGTCAACATCTCGTACATAACATCCAGCCACTCCTCTGTCCGTACTGCCGACTCTGTCCCTAAGTATGATGGGGGAGAGAGCCCTCGGAAGGTGCTCATCCAGTTGGCCCCTGGGTTTGGCTGCTGGGCTGGAGCCTGCTGAGCCCGGAAGGCCTCAAGGATCGCTGTAAGGGTCTACCCCATGTCCGACTGGAGGAAAGGTGTGGGGACCATGGGAGGTGGTGCAATATCTGGGGTCTGCTGAGCTCCACCTTGTGGGGTGGGCTGAGCTGGGGGCTGCAAAACGAGCTACATTAGTAGGTAATCGACTCAATGCCTAATGAAAGTGGACAATTTACATGTGATTCCCCCCATATGGGCACACCACGCTTCCGCTGCTTAGTTTGTCCCCAAACTAAACCCGCGCGGGGGTGACCCAGGGTTGTGGACAGCTACTTGTCGATCGAGGTCTGCTCTGATACCACTTGTAAGACCCCCCTTTTTTTTCTTTTTCGACACCGGGGTCTTAGGCCCAGAACCTCCGTTTTGCGGTGACTCCTTCACGCCCTGAAGGGTCATCACCACAAAGCGCCGATTCTGCCGGCCATTTCGATCACAGAAAAGTAGCAAAATAATGAAGTAAATGTAAACTATCTGTCCACAGAGAATCACATGACATAATAAATATAACTCCACGAAGGGAGTGTCCACAGAAAATAACATCAGAGTAGCAAAACGGGCTTATGCCCGGTACATCAAATCCTCACTACAAGATCTCTCATGCACAAACAAAAGTAGAAAACTGCTCTGGGTCGAGACTCACGGTCCCGGCTGTGTGAACTCCGGAGCTAGACTGCCCCACCTCCAAGCGCACCGGTCTCTGGGGCTGCTCCGCCATGCTGGTCTCCGCGATCCCCTAAATGATGCGGTTCGGAAACCGTTAGTCTAAAAGACTAAGTCCTATCATCCCCCACCCCTTCCCCCACGGCTCCTAGGCACCGAGCGGAGAGGAAGAAAGGGGAGGACTTGAAGGTGGAGAATATCAAAAGCAGATGGCAGCGGTCCTATTCTAGCAAGTTCTATAGCATATAAAGACAATAAGCTGTAATATGAAATGTAACCTTCACTTATGTGAAAAACACATAAGCCAAGGGGTCTTTTGCAAGGCTCCCATCGTATAAAAAGTCCCATACCGATTTATACGCTGGGGTGTCGGTGGTCAAACAGCAGTAACTAAATATATCAAAATTAACCTTAATTTATAAACTTGCCCACACAAGCTTATAGACTAAGGGGTCGTTTTGCAGGTCCTAAGGTATAAGCGTCCCATTCCACTTATACTTTAGGTGTCAAGGTTAAAGGTAACGATTATGCCATGACATGCAAGTGGGTATGATGGACATGCAAGTGCAACACACACACCCGACTCTGTGCACACAGACCTTTAGTTCCCCCTTTCTGGAGCCGTAACCTCCCAGGATACCTCCGTAGTGGCAGACGGAAGCGGTGGGTTGGGCCTCACCCACCTCTAAACCAGTAAAGCACTACCGGTCAGACCTATCGTACGCCTCAACGCTTGGTGCACGAAGCGGACTCCTGCGTACTCTTGCCGGCTGGCGCACCGGACTTCTATTGGCGAAGTGCTAACCACACTTGCCGAGTCAACGTATTGGCGTCGGTGCATCGACCCTCCAATACCGAAGACCCACCACCTTAATTTCCTTTCCTGTTATGCACATGCAACTTAGCGTAAACAAGAATCGAGCCGAAGCTCCCCGGACCAACACGTCCGACTCAAGCAATCGAGCCGAAGCTCCCCGGACCTAAAGTCCGCCTTTTAGCCATCCAAGCCGAAGCTCCTATCCAACCTATGGTGCCATCAGTGTTGTGGATTGTGCAACCCTAATTACTAAGTTACTCTTTTCAGCTTGTTAAACAGTTTACGTTAACCCAGGACTGCCCCCGGTATTCCCTGTGAAGGGCTCTCAAGGGGCACTAGGAACTATGTTGGGATTACGCCCAACGTTCCCTTTCGCAAGGTACCTATTTTATTATTGGTTGATTCCCTTACCCTTTATTTTCTCATATTTCGATATGCTAATCCTAGGGTAACTTGACTCCACTCTCCTTGGGTAGGACGATCTTTCGTCAGACCCAAACGTCTATAACCCTAGACAGATCCACACCTTACTCACTCATCTCCCCAAGACGCAGCCCATTCCGCTTGTCCTTGTAACAATCCATCAGGACCCATCATAATGGCCCTAATTCACATCCAAATGAAATCCTGCAGTTTTGCTATATGCAGACCACTTAAGCTACATGACCCGTAAAAAGGGAAGTACATGAAATACTCATCCAGTACACTTATGATAATTATTAGAGGTCTATTTTGATAGATATAGTCTAAATTCAGAAAATCATATTTTTCCCAATTAATCTACTATTTATTGAAGTTTTCCTCAAAAACTAGGCCATAGTCAATTTGAACATGAACCATAAGATTTTCTCAGGTAATGGCCTCCTAAAATTTGTATTCACTAAATAACAGAGAAATATTATTGGTTGCCAATTTTCATAATTTTCCAGATAGTTCTTGACCTCTAAAGGATTTATTAAAAATAATGCCTAAAATCAAATATAATGAAGGAAGTGCCACAAATATGTCTCCAATAATTATGTAAAAATTACTAGGGCTTCATAAGGAACTAGAAACATCATGATGAAGAAATTAAAATTTTTCAGACAATCTAAATGTCATTATTAAATTTACCAAAGTTCCATAGAATTAAATAATTAAAGAAGCAACTACTAAATATCATTCTTCAAAAATTTCTTAAAAATTTACAGAGATGGGTACTATGATTACAAGCCCCTTTGCTTAGTTTCATCAGGTTTAATCAAGTATATTGTTCTCCAAAAATTCCTAAGTGAAAATTGTAAAACATGACTTTGTGAATAAAGTACCAAAAATATTCATCCAAAATTTATTATAAAATTTCCAGAGATATATATACCCTAAGCAACTACCCATTCAAAGACTCAGGCCTTTTCAGAAAGTTTTGGAATTAGATCTTATGGTTTCAAGCTAGTGCCCTAAACTAGGGTTATGGATTTAAGGGGTTTTAAGTCTTCCAAATGCCATAAAATTTTAACCACAGGACCATAGTAACCCTATGGACATCATTCCCAAGTTTCAAGTCCATCCAAGGTCTTTTGACCCCAATTTCTTCAAACCCTAGAAATTTACCCTAAAGGGCCTACCCTAAAATTCTAGGGCTACCCTAGTCCAATCCACTCCAAACTCCATAAGTGAGTGTAAAAAGTCAAGTTATATCAGTGGCCAAAATTTCAGCCTCTGATGAGGGAATTTGGCCACTCAACCATCAAATAGTGAGTTTTGACCAAAATACCCTTATAAGGTCATATATAGGGTGGGTAAATTACCTATCCTAAACATCTCCAAATGAGCTAAAGTTTTAACCCTATACCTATCATGACATCTAAGACCACCCACCAAAATTTGGGGGAGTTTTAAATTAATTAGGTCACATAATTAAATTAATCATGATTTATTAAATTTTCTTAAAAACTATAGAAAAATATTCTCCAAAAATTCTAAATTTTGGACAGGTTCTAGGTATGGCTAAGACTTTCTCACTGCCCAAATTTCAACTTGTTTAGACAAGGAATGAAGTGTGGGCACCAAAAATAATCTCTGTTTAGGCCTAGGTATAGGTCCTCCCTAAAAGTGTACCCTGGTCTAACCAGTGGCCCAAAAGGGTCCAAGCAATTTTTGCTACAAACTAGACACCCTAAGCTACAATTTTCATGTTGGGCAGATTTCCATTCAGGGTCCCTAAGTATTTTTAAAAATTAAATACATTAAATACATCTAGTGTGACAGAAATGAAATGATTTTTATTTAAATCCTAAAGTATTTGATTTGATGCCGCGCGAATCTTGGCGCAGATCGACGGCGCTGGGTTATCGTCCCCGATGAGCCAACGGCCAGGATCGCTTCTTCCTGTGCCGACTTCAAGCGTCTGCCGCCGGCCACCCAGTCCCTTCCCCGGCCGGCCACCGCCACCATCACCTCCGTTGAGGTGGTGGCTATCGCCAGACGGCGGCACAGCCGCCGGAGGGGCGGATTCCGGCGATCCAACCAAATAAATTCTCGGCTGAAAGCCATGAATTTTGCGAGTTGGATCGGGCTCAATTGTGCCCGAACCTTGGCCCTAATGAAACCTAAGATCTACCCGTGAGAAAAGCGGAGGAGGAGGACCTTCCTGGCGGCCTGGATGCGAGAGGAGCGGCGGGATGCCATTGACGACGGCGGCGGCGCTCGGCTTCTGCAACTGCACAGTGGAATGGCTCGTCTCCTCCAGGTAAACGCTCCAAAATGATCCCCTCGGCTCCCTGGAGGTGTTTAAATGGCAAATGGGGGAGGGGAGAGGCTGGTTCTTCAATAGCCATTAACACCATTAAAGGTGTGGCTCGGGTTGTGTGGAGGGGGGCTGAACCCACCCCTTGGTGGCCGGGAAACGGCTGGAATCAACTCCTCTCCCCTAGAGGAGTTGATTACAGCCATAACTGGTGGCTGTTGGCCTTCCTTGGCCGGCTTCTCTCTTCCCTTTCCTCTTCCCATTTTCTCTCTCCTCCATTATCATGGAGAGGAGCTCTTTTCTCTCTCCTAGTCACCTCTGGTTGACTGGTCAACCTCACAAGCTAAAGGCAGCCCACTGGATTATGATGGTCATGGGAATGGGTTTAGCCTAAGGGAGAAGTGGCTTGAGCTTGGGTTAGCCCTTTTTGGGCTAAGTTGACTTGACCCTCAATGAGGGTTGACTTGGTCAGTTTGACCATCTAGGTTGACCCCATTGGGTCATGGGTGATTCATTGGCCTCCCCTAAGGTCTATGTAGGGTTGGGTAGGGTTGACTTGGCACCTTAAAGGTCACTTGACCCTTGGTAAGGTCACTTTGACCATTTTAGGGCTAGAGTTGACTTGGGTCAATATGACCATTAGGGTTCACCCCTATGGATCCTTGGTGACCCATTGACTTCCCTTAGGGTCTAGGTAGGGTTATGTAGGGTTACCCTGCACTTTGGAGGTCACATACCCTTAGTAAGGGTACTTTGCCCAGATTAGGGCTTGAGTTGACTTGGGTCAACCTGGCCTCTAGGGCTGACCCCAATGTGTCCTTAGTGACCCATTGACCTCACTTTAGGGTTAGGAGGGCATAGGTGGGGTCCTTTAGACTAGGAGTGGGTCAATTGGCCCTAAGTAGGCTAGGTTGACCCATTCAGGGCTAGGGTTGACCTTGGTCAACTGGGCCTCTTGGGTTGGCCCTAATGGGTCCTTTTGGCTCTAATGGGTCTCCCAAAATGTTTGGGAGTGTTGTGGTAGGGTCTTGGGGCCATGGTGAAGCCCCATTGTCATTCTAAACCATTGTTCAAAATTCTACTATTTGCAGACCATGGTGATCCCTACCTTGGCCTCCTATCTCTTGGCCCATTTCTGGCTTCCTAGGGTTTTGTCATGACCTAGTCATGGCCAAAACCACTCTTAGGGGTCTAGTTGGAAATGAGATGTTACAACCAAGGGCCCCGCCAATATCATAACCCAAAAGATGGGGGCAAAAGATATCTCGATATGAAGATTTCTTTCATACAAGCATGAGCAATGAGTCACAATTTTTATTACTATCAAGAGATAGTTTTTCAATTGTAATCATATTGCCGACACCGATACAATAAATCTTCACATCTCATATCTATGATTCATAAGACACGTTGAGAACATTAATGACACTAAACACAATCCAAATAATGTTACAACATAAGATAGGTCAAACTCAATATGTATGAGATACACATACATACATATCCATATGATTAAACGATAGTCATATATCAACATTTGTAGAACTATAATTTAATTTAATCGATATGACAATCTTAACTCGGTAATCAATGTTCCTCTTCGATTACCACGATCACGAGAAAAACATAAGATTATGTGATAAATAAAACTCAGGGTTCTACTGTTCAGGACTAAGAGCATCTTCCTGAACCTAACATGAGATATAACACATAATCAAGGAACAAAATGTGAAAAATGTTTTAGATCATGAAAAAAGAAAGCAGAATTCACAACTTTCAAAATACTACATTCTTCAATCTCCCACTTGTTTTTAAAGTTTCTTAACCAAAGAAAAATAAAAGGTGCAACCTAGAAAATCATTCAACAAACCACTCTCCATGGTCTTGCAATCCCATGGATTCGAAATGAACTTCGCCTTTGGCTTGAGATAAAGGTTTCGTGAAGGGATCAGCTGTGTTACTGTTAGTGTCTATCCATAAGAGAAATTTTGCCTTTATCAATAAAGTCGCGTGTGACAAAATACTTCTGATCCATTTATTTTTTTATGATGTGACTTTGGCTCCTTGATTTGAGAAATGGAAGCGCTATTGTCGCAAAACAATATCAAGGGCCCTTCACTTGACGCAACAACTCCAAGTTCCTGAAGGAACTTCTTTATCCAAACTCCCTCCTTGCTTGCTTCTGCAGCGACCATGACTTCTACTGCAGTGGTTGAGTCAGCGGTAGTTGATTGTTTGCAACTGCGCCAACTCACGGCCCCACCATTCAGAAGAAACATGAACCTAGATTGAGATCTCCTGTCATCCAGATCTGACATAAAACTGACATCTGTATAACCTTTGGCGACAAGCTCCTTACTCCTACCAAAAACAAGAAACTTATTCTTGGTCCTTTTCAAGTACCTAAGAATGTTTTTGACTGCAGTCCAATGATTAGGACCAGGCGGAGCCTGATGTCGGCTATTCATGCTCAGAGCATACGCGACATTCGGTATTCTACAGGTCATGTCATACATGATGGATCCTATAGCCGAGGCATAAAGCACATTTTTCATGTATTCAATGTCTTTATGCATTGTAGTGTAGTGAGACTTGCCAAGCTGTACAAACATTTTCAGTGGCACATTTCCTTTCTTAGAGTTATCCATGTGAAACCTTTCTAAGATTTTTTCAATATAAATACTTTTACTTAGGCCAATGAGCCTTATCGACCGGTCCCTATATATCTTAATTCCTAAGAGATATTGGGCTTGACCCATGTCCTTCATTGAAAAGGTTGTTTTCAATGAGTCTCTTATTTGTTCCATTAAAAAAAATCCATTCCCTATTAGTAAAATATCATCGACATACAAAACTAAGAAAATAATTTGACTCCCACTGATCTTCATGTACACACAAGGTTCTTCTTTGCTTTGACTGAATCCAAGAGTTTTAACCTCTTCATCGAAGCATTTGTTCCAACTTCTCGATGCTTGCTTCAAGCCATAAATGGCCCTCCGAAGTTTGCACACTTTGTTATTATTATCTGGATCTTCAAAACCTTGAGGTTGCTTCATGAATACATCCTCATCAAGTTTTCCATTCAGAAATGCTGTTGTGACATCCAACTTCCATATTTCATAATCATAAAAGGCGGCAATGGCCAATATGATCCGAATCATTTTGAACATTACAACTGGCAAAAATGTTTCATCATAGTCAATCCCTTGGACTTGACTGCAACCTTTTGCCACAAGTTTTGCCTTGTAGGTTGTCATGTTGCCATTCATGTCCATCTTCCTCTTGAAAATCCACTTGTTAGAAATGGATTTCTTTCCATCGGGAAGGTCAACCAAGTCCCACACTTGGTTGTCATACATGGATTGTATTTTGGATCTCATGGCTTCTTGCCAGGCACAGGAATCCATCCTATTAATTACTACTTCATAAGTTAAGGGGTTTTCAGAGTCAATAACCAAGACTTCATGAAAACCCATATAGAGGTCAGGTTTTCTTCTCACTCTCGTGGGCCACCTTAGTTCCTTTTGCTCATTTATCTCCCCTTGAGATTCCCGAATTTCTTCTGCAATTTCTTGTGGAATTGATTCAAGCTCAACACGAGTCAAGGGATAGCCTAGTGGTGCAGTATGGGCCTCCTCAACAAACATTTGTGGAGGTGGATGGCTCATACTCCAACTGAGCAAAGGAACTTCATGTGACATGTCATGATCATATTGAATGTCAAGATTCATCTCTTGATCACTACTTAGTAGGTCCTCTTGAATTTCTTCAAGTATCACCCTACTTTCATGCACTTTAATTCTTTCAAGAAATTCCTTTTCTAAGAATGTGGCACCCTTATTTATGAATATGGTATTCGTCGACTTGTGTCAAAAGTTAAACCATTTTGTTTCTCTTGGGTATCCTATGAAGAAACATTTATCCGATTTGGATTCTAATTTGGTTGACAGCATGCGCTTCACATACATCTCGCAACCCCAAATTTTGAGAAAAGATATAATGGGAGGCTTGCCCACCCACATATCATGAGGAGTTTTATCGACAGATTTTGTTGGAAAAATATTTAATGTGTGAGCCCCAGTGAGGAGTGCATGACCCCAAAAGTATAAATGGAGATCGGTCTGACACAACATGGAATGAACCATATCTATTAGGGTTCAGTTTCTCCTTTTAGAGACACCATTCCACTGAGGGGTGCCAAGTGGAGTAAGTTGTGGTATAATACCACACTCCTTTAGGTAAGTAGTGAAAAATTTAAGCACTCACCTCCATGATCAGTTCTTAAGGTTTTAATTTTCTTGTCGAGCTGGTTCTCTACTTCATTTTTGTATTCCTTGAATTTCTCATGGGCTTCACTTTTATGCTTCATAAGATAAACATAGCCATAATGACTATGATGGTCTATGAAAGTTATTAAGTACCTATAACCATCTCTTGCACTAGAGCTCATTGGACCACATACATTAGAGTGTATCAATTCCAACAAGTTGTTTGATCTCGTACCTTTCTTATTGAAAGGTGTCTTGGTCATCTTACCTGTTAAACATGATTCACATGTTCTTATTGCACCAAAGTCAAATGAATCCAAAAGATTAGCTTGATGCAATTTCCTTATGCATTTTTCATTTATGTGACCAAGATGATGTTGCCATAAGAGTGTCTCATTTAAGTGAGATATCTTGAGTCTTTTGTTGTTAACATTTAGAATGGATTTATCTTCAACTACATTGAGCAAAACAAACCATTTAAAATGAAAGCATTTGCATAAAATAGGCCATCCTTCTTAATAGTCATTTGTGAATTACTTATCACAAAACAAAAACCTTCCATGTCTAAGCATGACACCGAAATAATGTTTCGAATATCAAAAGGGACATGTTAAACAACTTTCAAAATTAAACATAAGAAACTAGGTAAATAAAGGTCAAGGGTTCCCACAGCAACATCAGAGATGCTTGCACCATTTCCAACCTTCAACACAACCTCTCCCTTGGAGAGTGATCTCCTATCTGTTAGTGACTGCACATTAGAAACTAAGTGAGCACATGTTCTGGTATCCATTACCCAATCTAGGATAGTAGTGGCTAGTTTAAATTTAATTCAATAACAAATATACCATTGGGACGCTTGCGCTCAATCTTGCCTTCATCCAAGTCACGCTTATACTTGGGGCAATTCATCTTGTAGTTCCCTTTCTCATGACAATGGAAGCATTCGTTGACAGACATTGGAGAGTTCTTTACTTTGCTTCCCTTGGCGTTGCTCTCTTGAGCTCCACCCTTATTGCCTTTGATTGAGAAATCTTTACTTGAGGTCTTATTTGCGATGTGGTTTTTATTCTTGAAATGCTTCTTGCTACTAGATGCAACGACCAAGACAGAGTTTGCCTTTGTCTTACCCATGTCCACCTCAGCTATTTTGAGGGCATTATGGAGCTCATTATGGTTATCTCCCTTTCACGCATATGATAATGCATTATGAAATCCTTGAAGGAGTAGGGAAGAGACCCCAAAATGATGTCCTCACCGATGTCTTCAAGAATTTGAGAATTCAATTTCTCCAGATAGCCCTGCACCTTTAGGAAGTGCACTGAGACAGATTCACCCTCCATCATCTTACACCTTGTGAGTGCTATGGTGGTCTTATAACACTCTTTTCGAGAACTATCAGTGAACATCTTGTCCAATTATGACATGATTTCCTTGGCAGGAGTATCAAGAAATTTCCTCTGAAGCTGATCACCAATGCTGGCCAAGATCAGTGTCTGCACAACACGCTGCTGGTCATGCCATTTATTTTGTTACTCCTTTTCAACATTAGTTGGCTTTCCTTTCTCCTTATCTTTTGTGCAATGGCCATCCAAAATTTGTTGGAGATTTTCCAAGTGCAACACGATATTCAAGTTGAGGATCCAATCAGAATAGTTTGACCTGTCATTAGAAAGAGGACTCTTATCGATCATAGAATGCAGAAAATTTGGAAGGGTAGACATGATTCTCTAAAAAATATACAAGGAGAATAAGAGTTCATAAAAAAACTATATCAAAATAGTGTCCACACAAGATCCTTTCTAAACAAGTGGTCTCATCCAAATTATTTGTCCAGGTATGTACAAGATACCAATCATAACCTTTTAAGCAAGTCTTAAACCTTATGACTCTTGAAATTAACATGATTGTTAAAAAACCTTTTCCCAAAAGATTTAAGCCTAGATCTTGAAATTTTTGTTTAAGAAAACTCATTTTATTGGGCAACTAGTGTAGCCAAGATATTCCCACTTGATAAGCAAATTGTGCCTCACAAAATAATAACTCACTTGCGGCCTAATATCAAGTTTACACACGGTCCACTATGTCTAGTAATTGAAATCACACTCATGATCACTCAAGTTACTAGCTTAAGTGGATAAAATGAGAAGGAAAAACAATCTTAACTTTTTATTTTGCAAATTACTTTAAAGAGCCAAGGAACCAAAACAAACCTAACACACGGACATTCTAATTATTACATCCATTCCAAAGAATACATTCTAAAGATCATAATAGACATAATAAAAAAAATAACCTGCTAAAAGAAAACTTGTTTTGGATGATACATGTCACCTAAGCTCAAAGAATCGCCTAGATCATTCTCTTCTCTTTATATCACATAAAGAGATGATCTCCACATGGTCCTTAATGAATGAATCATGTAAGAACTGATTAGAGCTTCGGACATGACGAAACCAAAACAAAAGCGAGCACTAGAACCATCACCATGAGAAAATCTCGAACCTGGCTCTGATACCACTGTAGGAACTTACTCCTATGCCCATGGCCATGGAATGCTCAGAAAAAAACTAAAGCATCCACCACAAGAGATAGGGTAGATTGTACCTCTAGAGAATAAAATCTCTAGGTGCGGAGACGCAGCGGTGATAAAGTTAGTGAAGGTTCCACAACAATAATGAGGCCGATCGCCTCACCTCTTGGTTCATCTTGAACCCGAACAGTTAAACGATCTACTCCATTGATAAGAGGAGTACAGGGAGAAGCTTAGACAAACTTCAACAAGCTGACGAAGACTCCAAGTAGCTGAACCACACTAATTTGGGGGGACTTATTTTCACCGGTCAAGCAGTTACGACCGCATGTACCGGACCTTAATTAAGATCCGGTACATGTGGCCGTAACCGCTTGACCGGTGAAAATAAGTCCCCCCAAACGCAGCCTAAGTCATCGAGAAGAAGACCGGGGATAGGATACAGCTCACAGAAAAAACTTGAGATCAGGATCAATCGATCCACACCCGTAACCCGAGCAGTTCGTCGGTGCAACTCCGGAGCTATGATGCCGAGAGACCTTCCTCCAGGCGGGCGGGCAGCTCCAGGAAATCCCGTGAAAATAGGTTGTCAGGTTTGGACTTTCTCAGGAAAGCCCGTGAAAGCAGTCACCGGGTTTTCCTTTTCTCCCGCTCTAACCGTGAAGGCCCTACCTCCTCTTTATATAGCCAGGGGTTATATACCCCATTTATAAAATGGTTTTGATCTTGTGTCAAGATCACTCTTCATATGGCTCATAATATAACTCCAAAAACAAATAAGTTATATTTGTTGATCGTGATAAAAATTGTGCCGCCTAACCATCAAAACACGATGAACCAATTCATCACATAGTTTAATAGTTGCACAAATTTACTACTTATCAAGGTCTAAGCATGTCGAAGTACGGCATTTTAAAAATGCACTTCTTATGGTGTCTTGATCACATGCCGTATGAAATCAAGTACACAACATAAGTCGAACTAAGAATGTTCCCGTTCATGTGGTGTGACCTTACAGAGGAACCATGTCGTCGTGACGATAATATAACAACTTATATTATGGACTATAAGAGGCTTTATCAGTGCATTATAGTCACCACAACAACACAGTAGCAAGGTAACGAATCTAGATGACCAGTGTCTTCCTTTGGCACATGATATTATAAATATTATGCAAAATTGGACCGTGTCATTTTCGCACAATATTCATTTTTCTTGGTCTCATAAGTAAATTGTTTCTATAACTATGTTAGTTATATTGCATGCGTTAAAATCTCGCTTTACCAAGTGGCCCGCCAATATCATAACCCAAAAGATGGGGACAAAATATATCTCAATATGAAGATTTCTTAGGCACAACCATGAGCAACGAATCACAATTTTTATTACTATCAAGAGACAGTTTTTCAACTATAATCACATTGCCGACACCGATATGATAAATCTTCACATCTCATATCTATGATTCACAAGACACGCTGAGAACATTAATGACACTAAACACAATCCAAATAATGTTACAACATAGGATAGGTCGAACTCAATATGTTGAGATACACACACATACATATCCGTATGATTAAACGATAGTCATATATCAACATTTGTAGAAGTACAATGTACTTTAATTGATACGACAATCTTAACCCGATAATCAATGTTCCTCTTCGATTACCACGATCGTGAGAAAAACATAAGATTATATGATAAATAAAACCCAGGGTTCTACTATTCAGGACCAAGAGCATCTTCCTGAACCTAACATGAGATACAACACATAATCAAGGAACAAAATGTGAAAAACATTTTAGATCATGAATAAAGAAAGCAGAATTCACAACTTTCAAAACACTACATCCTTCAATAAGGGCTAAGCCGAAATCCCAAAGTTGTGGCCTCACGACTACCCCCACACAGGTGGCGCCTCAAGAGATATTCACAACACATATCTCGCAAAATTATGCCTTTGGACACCATTAAAGACTAAATGTCACAACCTATACTATTATGTGGAGCACTATTCACCATAAGAATGAGGAGAGGAAGATACATCTATCTTCTCTAATTTGTGCTCCTCACTTGGCTACATCAATAGTTTTATTTGTACCATATTGAACATAATTCATGGGATCTCCAATCACATAGGTTGGATATCCACCATTGGTAGCAAACTTACGCGGGCTTATGCCTCATTCTCATCGATGATTTATTTATCTCATCAATCAGATTTAATCCTGGCTTTACATATTTTTGTGATATCACATTCTTCCTTCTTTTCTTCCCAGGCTTGCACCTGATTCTCAAAAACTTATTCAATTTTGAATTAGAAATATCGAAACAATTAAATCAATATTATATTTATAATCACAATGAAAATAATAGGTAAATATTTCATAATCAAGGACATTTGTTTTAAATTTAAATTGGGTACTAAATTCCTTCAATATATCCTTTTAATGTAATAAATCAAATTTTATCATTTTTTTTATCATTGGTAAGAATTTTGCATGTCCTAATTTAGCATGACACAAATCATTTGGTATCAAAGTAAAAGAACTAATTTAATTTACTTTTAAAATACTAATATTTTATTTAAACAAATCATCCGTAGTAAAAATATTATTCAAAGTCAAAACAAATTTTATTTGATTTCAAAAAAAAAAACTTATAACATTTTTTTCACTAGTAATGATCTGCTCATTACATTTTCATATATTTGAAATAAACAGTACATCATTTAAAACTTATTTTTCCTCAAAAACATTCTAAGATTGACACACCCATATCCTTGAATTTGAGCAGTAGATAAGACACCTAAATTTATGCTTCCTCCACTGAAGTCCTGAAAGGTGGTAAAACTTGAGCGATCAAAATAGGTATGAATATTTGCTCTTGAGTCAAATCACTAATCTAAATAACTGGTAAAGAGAAGACATGAAAAGGGTCTAACCTGAAGAAGGTTTGATTTTGTTCTTGGATCATGTTGGCTTGAGGTTTGGCAGTATTTGGCTTGCTAGTCATCGATCCTGTATTTTTATAGTAGCAATTGATGGACAAATGATTTGTACGATCATAAACAAAACACCATTTATATTTTTCGGAGTTAAACATGAAATGGTTTGGTTTGAAATTATGGTTATGATTTGGGGGTCAGGAACTAGGAGGACATGGTTTCTTAAAGTTCATGCCTTTTGGTTTTAAATGATGATGGGATGGAGGGTGAGGATTCGATTCGGTTAGGTTCACCTTAGGAGCATGATGTAACACCTCCCCTATAATGATCGTATAATATGGGTCCGACCGGGGCTCCATAACATACAGATGCCACAACTTTATAGTTAAAAGATGATATTAACTACTCAACTCAAAACTCTGTATCAAACAACAACGGAAACAGTAAACAAGACCAGAAGTTATCCACATATATAAGAGTATCAAAAAGACCTTAAGGCCTTACAACAATAGAGAGTCCAAAACTCAAATGATAACATCAAGCGTCAACGTGCATAAGCACTCCTAGACTACCTCAGCATACAAGCCGAAAAACTAGAGCATCAAACATACAATGCCATAAATAGAGCTAGTACAAAACTTGTAACACTTCATGAGGCTTAGGCCTTTTTTGGCCGACGAGCTAGCTCCTGCTTGCGATCCTTGGCCTGTAAAAATTAGTGGTAACGTGGGTCAGTATAGGCTGACATCAAACTGTGTAACCAACACATCTCCTCCCGGCCGCCCCTAACGGATCCCGGGGTACCCCTCCAACCTGCAAGTCAGCACTTTGTATACCATATACATAAATATGTAAAGCTCTAAAAGAACAGGTTTGGATGTCTCAAACAACAAACACATTTTCTATGTTGAGCATATAATAAAAAGGGCCTAATATGCAGCATGTATGCAAAACCCAAGCTTCACCCAAGGCACCCTATTGCGTTTGCAACTAGCACATCATCATAACATATGGGTACTTCCAATTTCCCCATTGACGTTAAGCCGCAAACAAAAGGGTACTGCAATTCACCTAACGACATACAAGCCGGCACATGAAAATCTTGCCAAGGCCCCACCCGCTCTTGGGTCTTAGACCCGGGCTTGCCTGCAAACTCTGACTTCACGCATCAGGATTTCGTCTCACACACAAACCAATTCTAAGAAACCTTGCTGGACCCCACCCGCTCGTGTCTTCATTGCCCGGGTTTGTCCCATGCTTAGCGTTCTCGTTAGTCTCACAGAAGGGGACTAGTCTCGCCGGGACACTCTCCCCACATGACTTGCACGTCACGGGATAGCTAGCCGACCACAGAGACAAGCCGCGTCGTAGCACATCACAATCCATAAACATTCCTACCGTAATCCATCATTTGTACTGCAACGTCCCCGCGCACCAAGGAAACCATCTACCGCTAATGCAGAGCTAACCTTGTCCACCAAGGAAACCATCTGCCGCCAATGCGGAGCTAACCATGTACGGTTCCAGCTACGCGTACTCACTCGAGAAAAGGGGGAAATCACATACACCACAAACAACATCTTGCTGCAACGGATTTCTACAAAATCCTTAAGGCTCCCTATGCAACATCAACTAGTCGGACTAACAGTCGCGGCTATGGATTCACCCACAATGCCTAATCCACTAATGGAGCGGATGTCTAATGCAAAATCATGTCGGGGATGGACTCAATCGACCTGGAGGTTCCTCTTGAACCATGGAGACCCAAACCCCTCTCCTTTGAGAGATTTGGTGCCCAAAAGCTTGAAAGAAAAAGATGCTATGCACGCATCCTAGAAACCGAAAGGAGAAGTGTCGTTACCTTACGACCCCTCTTCCTAGCCTTGGAAAACTTAGCCGGATGAAGACCATCGCAACGGACTTTCCTTCGCGGATCTGGACTCGGCTCGCGATTTGGGGCTCCGAAGCTTCTCCGGCAGCCGAATCTCTCCTTCACCTTCTTCCCTGCTCTCCCTTCTCTCTAAAACTTTAGAAAGAGAAAACTTGATGAGGAATGAGGGTTTCAAACCCTATTCCTAGACTTATCACAACAAGGACAACTCTGGACCATCAGATCCGATTAGAAGGAATCAGATGGCCACGATTCGCACTTAAAACAAAATTCCTGGGCCGAACAGGGCTTGTGACACGCCCGTGTCCAAGGCCGTGTGCCTCAATCGACGCCGAAGCCGTCGCACCCAGAACAGGAAATGGGTTCTAGACACGCCCGTGTCAAACTTGATACGCCCATGTCACTCAGTACATGCCCGTGTTGCTGGGTGTGTTCCTCCATCGACACAGGACCAAACACAACCCGAAGAGAACATAGGTCCTCGATACGCCCGTGTCGATTTTGACACGCCCGTGTCAGGCTGAACATGCCTGGGTCCAGGCCGTATTCCTCCCCCGACACAGCCCGGCTAACATCCCGAGCAGGACACGACCTGGGACATGCCCGTGTCTTAGGCCGTGTTCGTCGTCTCGACGATCATCGACCGTATTTTCGTCGACCACTCGGAAAACTTTGTCGAACCCGAGCACGAAACGGCCCTGGACACGCCCGTATCCCAGGACGTGTTCACTATCTCGACACTTCATTGAGCGCAGTTCGTCGGCCACTCGGGTTGTTCGTTGAACCCGAGCATGACACGACCCTGAACACGCCCGTGTCCCAGGCCGTGTGACCCTTAACAGGACCCAAACTGGGCTCTAAACGCTGTCCGTCCCTCTTTCGAGTTTCGGGGCGTTACAACTCTCTCCCCCTTAAAAGAATTTCATCCCGAAAAATACAGAAAGTAAAAGATACACAAAACTTAAATGATACCTGAATGGAATAACCCTGGATACTCCTCCAGCATGGTCTGTTCTCGCTCCCACGAGAGCTCCTCGCGACCGCAGTTGTTCCATCAGACTTTTATGAGTTTGACCTCTTTGTTCCGCAACTGCCGAATTTCTGAACCCTCTATACTAACTGGACGAACTCGCGTCCTCAAGTCCTCTTCTATCGGCACTGATGCCGATTCAATCACCACACTAGCCTCTACTAAAGCTTTTCTCAAGACGGAGACATGGAAGACGTCGTGTAATCCACTCAGCTCTGTGGACAATGCTAACCAGTACGCAGCTTCTCCTACCCGTTCTATAACCTCGAAAGGTCCCAAAAACCTCGGACTCAACTTCTTGAGTCGGCGAATCCGCGAAACACCTTTGAACGGCTTGATCTTTAGATAGACCCAATCGCCTACCACGAACTCCAGCTTCTTGTGGCGAGCATTAAAATATTTTGCTTGCCGATCTTGAGCCACCTTCATGTGCTCTTGAATGGTTTGCACCAACTCACATGCATCAGCTACTACTTCTTTTCCCAAAAGTTTGGTGTCTCCCGCCTCTGTCCAAGTCATCGGTGTTCGACACCGCCTCCCATACAAGGCTTCGTATGGCGCCATCTTTATACTTGCTTGGTAACTGTTGTTATAAGCGAACACTACCATGAAGAGGTGATCCTCCCACTTCTTTCCAAAGTCAAGAATACACATCCTCAGCATATCCTCCATAGTACGGTTCATTCTTTCGGTTTTCCCGTTAGTTTGATGATGGAAAGCCGTACTGAGCTTGAACTTCGTGCCCAGACTCTTCTGAACCAACCTCCAGTCCTTGGACGTGAAATGTCCATCGCGTTCACTAACTATACTCTTAGGAATCCCATGTAGTCGCACAATGTTGCGAACATACAACTCTACCAGCTTTTCCACGCTGTCCACCTTCCGATTTGGGATGAAGTGAGGCACTTTGGTTAAGCGATCCACAATCACCCTAATCGCGTCGTTACCCTATTGTGATCTAGGTAACCCATGTACAAAGTCCATGGAGATATCATCAAATTTCCACTCGGGAATAGGAAGAGGCTTCAGGAACCCGCCCGGCTTCTGACTCTCGGCCTTCACCAAGGTACAAGTTTGGCATCGATTCACGTACAAAGCCACGTACCGCTTCAATCCAGGGCACCAGAAGGATTTCTTCATATCCAAGTACATTTTTGTACTGCCTGGGTGAATTGAGTACTTTGTGAAGTGAGCCTCAAACATCAACTCCTCACGGAGCTTGTCGAACTGAGGTACACAAATCCTTCCGTCCTTCCTCAGAATCCCATCAATTAACTCCCAGGCGCTACTCTCACCCTTTTTAGCTTCCACCACGTATGGCTGGAACTCATCATCCAACCGGGTCGCTTCCCAAATACGATCAGACAAATCGTTTTACATATTAATCCAGTTCAACCGAGCCATGCTAGACTCACCCCTTGCTACGCACTCCATACCAAGGGACTCCCAGTCCAACACTAACCACTCATCATGAGCTTCGATCCAATTCCCTTACCCAGATTATTTTTTACTCAAGGTATCTGCCACCACATTAGCTTTGCCTGGACATATACTGAATCGCCACCTCGTAGTCTCCAAGGAACTCGACCCACCTGCGTTGTCGCATATTCAAGTCCTTCTGATCTAGGAGATACTTCAGGCTTTTGTGATCCGTGAAGATCTCCACCTTCGCACCACAAATATAGTTCCGCCACAATTTCAACGCAAAGATTACCGCCGCCAATTCTAAGTCATGGACGGGGTAATTCCTCTCATAAGGCTTCAGCTGCCTAGACCCAAAGGCTATCACACTGCCATGTTGCACCAATACGCAAACCAAACGCATCCCGATGCGTCACTGAAAATTTGAAATCCTTCGGTCCCTTTCGATAGACTTAGGATTGGAGCTGTCATCAACCTTTCCTTCAGGATTTCAAACGCCTGTTTGCACTCCTGAGTCGACACAAACTTCTGATCCTTACGAGTCAGTGAAGTGAGGGATAGAGCTATCCTTGAAAAGTTTTCTACGAACCATCTATAGTACCCGGCTAGCCCAAGAAAACTTCAGACTTCCGCCACGGTTCTCAAAGTCGGCCAATCTCTGATAGCTGTCACTTTTGTTGGATCTACTGCCACTCCATCCCCACTAATCACATGGCCCAAAAATGCCACCTTCTCTAGCCAGAACTCGCACTTCGAGAACTTTGCATAAAGCTGGTTCTCTCTCAATACTTGCAAAATAACTCTCAAGTGAGTTTCATGCTCCACCTCCGATTTGGAGTAAGCTAGAATGTCGTCAATAAAGACAACTACAAAAGAATCCAAGTATTCTCGTAATACTCGATTCATCAAATCCATGAATATGGATGGTGCGTTCATCAGCCCGAACGACATCACCGAGAACTCAAAGTGACCATACCTTGTACCAAATGCTGTCTTGGGTATGTCCTCGTCTCGAATTCGCAACTGATAGTATCCTGACTTCAAGTCCAACTTTGAATACACCACTTTCCCCACCAACTAGTCGAACAGGTCGTCTATCTAAGGAATCAAATACTTATTCTTGATAGTCAATTTATTCAACTCTTGGTAGTCTATGCACAACCCCATACTACCGTCTTTCTTCTTCACAAACAACATAGGCGCGCTCTACGGTGAAGAACTGGGTCTGATATACCTCTGCTCCAACAGTTCCTGCAACTGTACCTTGAGTTCGACCAACTCTTTTGGTGCCATCGTAAACGGAGGATGTGACACCGGCCTAGCCTCTAGCATTAACTCAATCGAGAAATCAATCTCCCGTCGAGGAGGTGCTCCAGGAAGTTCATCAGGAAACACATCCTCAAACTCTGCCACTACGGGCACTTACCCAAGTGATAACTTGGAAAGGCGAACCTCCAATAATGCTACAAGGGCTACTCCCCCCTGGTTAACTGCCCGCACCAACTGCATGGCCGAAATCAGGGAACAGGCCACTCCATTAAGGCCCTCAAACTTGACTTCTGCCTGCCCTCGCTTCTCAGGGTCACCAACTTGGATAGGTTGTCAATACTGGTATGCTTCTCTACTATCCAGTCCATTCCCAATATCACATTAAACTCAACCAACGATAGGACCGCTACTATAAACATGAAGTCAACTCCGTTTAGCCTCCAAAAAATGCGCCCTTTTTCCCCGGTTGTCATGCATGACCCATTGGGCATGCGCACCTTCAGCTCTGCGTCCGCCGAGAATGACTCAACTCCAATTCTCCGGATAAAGATTTCCGCAAAAAAAGAGTGCGACGCTCCCATATCAAACAATACCCTAGCGGGGTATCCAGAAACTAACACAAAGCCTAAAATAGAGGCATCAAACATAAACGGTTTGAAAGTATGAAGTATAAGGTTAAATTTAAACTTTCTCATACCTGTCACCACATCGGGTTGGCGGATCACTTCGTGATGCCCAAGGTTGTAAGCCCTTGGTTGCACCAGTTGGAACCGAGAAGCGCTAGACTCCACCATCTTCCCTTTCTCTGCGGCACTGGGGCCGGAGCGTACAGTCTGCTCCTGCCTTGGCTCCTGCTCAGCACCTCCTTGAGTACAAAAATGAGCTATATGCCCCACGTTGCCACAATTAAAGCACGTCAGTGGTCCCTTAAAGTGAGAACATCCGGACGTCCACTTGCTTTTCTCACCAGACTTGAATGGGTGAGGCTTTTTCTTCCATCTATTCCCTTCAGACTTCCCTTGGGATTGAGAAGGCTTCCCTTCCAATTACTTGGGCACGAAACCCTTATGACGTTGGGTTCACTCTAGATCACTCTCCAACGTTCTGACAGCCTCAACTAACTCATTGAAACCAGCTCTCTTCATGGAGATGAGGGGTTGTCTTAGATTCTCCCTCAGTCCCTGGTAGAAGAAGTTATCCCTCTCCTCATCGTCAGCCATTGTCGTTTCCGCATAACAACCCAACCGAGTGAACTCCTGCACATACTCATCCACCATCTTATCCCGCTGAACCAAGTGCAGAAATTGCCTTTGGAGGGCCAACCTTGTCTAAACAGGAATGTACTTCTTTAGGAAAGCATTCCCAAACTCTTCCATGGACGGGGTGCGTCTGGGAAACTGGTAGCCGCTATGGCTCACCCACCACAAATTTGCATCTCCCTCCAACATGAAGGCCGCAAACTCAGATTTATTCTCCTCTGGCGTCTCTGCCACCCTCAGAAGCTCTTGGATCCGTGCCCACCAATCCTCCACATCAGTCGGCATACCAACTCTCTTGAACGTTGGAGGATGGAAGCTTAGAAAATATTTCATCTGCCGGTCTCCATGCCCGACAACCACCCTTTCGGCCACCGGCTCTGCCCGCCTGGCTTCTCCGCCCGGCACGGCCGTCGCCGTATCCGGGGTAGCAGGAGTTGCTACCTGAGCCACAGGGGTTGCTACTTGAGCTGTCGCTGCAGTTTGGGCTGCCACCATTGCTTCTGCAAGCATGCGACAAAAATCGGCCGGGTTTACACCTATGCCCAAAGGACCCTGAGTAGTGGAGCTGCTCGGCGAAAGCTCTTCTCTTGGTCTCGACGTACCCGCCTCGTTGCTTGCACTCTTAACAAAAGAAAAATAACTAGGAATCAGTCTCTAGTCACAAGACTCAAACGTAAGGACCCTCATGGTCCCGCAATACTCCTATGTGGATAACTTCTATACGTGATCCAATTACGCTAAATCGACCGCAAAACCTGACCTTGGACGTAACCTGGCTCTGATACCAAATTGTAACACCTCCCCTATAATAACCGTATAATATGGGTCCGGCTAGGGCTCCGCAACATATAGACGCCACAGCTTTAGCGTTAAAAGATGATATTAACTACTCAACTCAAAACTCCGTATCAAACAATAGAGGAAACAGTAAACAAGACCAGAAGTTATCCACATATATAAGAGTATCGAAACGGCCTTAAGGCCTTACAACAGAGAGTCCAAAACTCAACTGATAACATCAAGCATCAACGTGCAAAAGCAATCCTAGACTACCTCAGCATACAAGTCGAAAAACTAGAGCATCAAACATACAATGCCATAAATAGAGCTAGTACAAAACTTGCAACACTTCATGAGGCTTAGGCCTTTTTGGCCGGCGAGCTAGCTCCTTCTCGCGATCCCTGGCCTGTAAAAATTAGTGGTAACGTGGGTCAGCAAAGGCTGACATCAAACTGTGTAACCAACACATCTCCTCACGGCCGCACCTAACGGACCGCGGGGTACCCCTCCAACCCGCAAGTCAGCACTTCGTATACTATATACATAAACATGTAAAGCTCTAAAAGAATATTTTTGGATGTCTTAAACAACAAACATGTTTTCTATGTTGAGCATATAATAAAAAGGGGCCTACTATGCAGCATGTATGCAAAACTTGGACTTCACCCAAGGCACCCTATGGCGTATGCAACTAGCACATCATCATAACATCTGAGTACTTCCAATTTCCCCATTGGCGTTAAGCCGCAAACAAAAAGGGTACTGTAATTCCCCTAACGACATACAAGCCGCCACACGGAAATCTTGCCAAGGCTCCACCCACTCGTAGGACTTAGACCCGGGCTTGCCTGCAAACTCTAACTTCGTGCGTCAGGATTCCGTCTTACACACAAACCGATTCTAAGAACCCTTGCTGGACCCCACCTGCTCGTGGCTTCATTGCCCGGGCTTGTCCCATACTTGGCGTTCTCGTCAGTCTCACAAAAGGGGACTAGTCTCGCCGGGACACTCTCCCCACATGACTTGCACGTCACGAGATAGCCAGCCGACCACAGAGATAAGCCGTGCCTTAGCACATCACAATCCATAAACATTCCCACCCTAATCCATCATTTGTACTACAACGTCCCCGGGCACCAAGGAAACCATCTACCGCTAATGCGGAGCTAACCTTGTCCACCAAGGAAACCATCTACCCTCCAATGAAAAGCTAACCTTGTCCAGTTCCGGCTACACGTACTCACTTGAGAAAAGGGGGAAATCACATACATCACAAACAACATCTTACCACAATGGATTTCTTCAAATTTCATAAGGCTCGCTATGCAACACCACCGAGTCGGACTAACGGTCGCGACTACGGCTTCACCCACAATGCCTAATCTACTAACAGAGCGGATCTCTAATGCAAAATCATGCCGGGGACGGACTCAATCGACCCAGAGGTTCCTCTTGAACCATGGCGACCCAAACCCCTCTCCTTTGAGAGACTTGGTGCCCAAAAGTTTGAAAGAAAAAGATGCTATGCACGCATCCTAGAAACTGAGAGGAGAAGTATCGTTACCTTACGACCCCTCTTCCTAGCCATGGAAAACTTAGCCGGATGAAGACCATCGCAACAGACTTTCCTCTGCGGATCTGGACTCGGCTCGTGATTTGGGGCTCCGAAGCTTCTCCGGCAGCCGGATTTCTCCTTCACCTTCTTCCTTGCTCTCCCCTCTCTCTAAAACTTTAGAAAGAGAAAACTTGATGAGGAATGAGGGTTTCAAACCCTATTCCCAGACTTATCACAGCAAGGACAGCTCTGGACCATCAGATCCCACTAGAAGGAATCAGACGACCACGATTCGCACTTAAAACCAAATTCCTGGGCCGAACACGGCTTGTGACACGTCCGTGTCCAAGGCCGTGTGTAACGCCCTCGATTTTTCTACGATTATTTAATTCTCCTTTGGCATTACGTTGACGCGTTTTCAGCTTATGCCGTTTGTTAGAGCGTGGTCTTAGCTCTTTTGATTCCTTGTGTGGTTGTTGGTAGCCTTTTTGGCAAGATCCCCCAGCAAGCCGGGTCTGTTTTGGTGACCGGTGAGGCCTCTCGGGGGATGCTTGTGTTTTGGCTTCGAGTAGTGATAACTCGAGTTTTGTTCGTCGAAAGTTGATTTCGACTTCGCCGCTGCGTTTGTAACGTGGGTAATTAGCTACGGTGTGAATTTCGTCGGATTCCGAGGTGGTTCGGTTTTCACGTCGTTTTGATGTGTTAATAATAATGGATGCAAATGATTAATTAATAAAACTTGGAATGAATCCAGTGGCTTTTAGGTGGCAGCTAAGGCTGATAAGACGTGTCTATGCATATATATAGCCTTAAGACAAAAAATGAGACTATTCATCGTCTCCTTCCGTGAGAGAATAACCGCTGTCCTGTTCATGAGTGGAAGAAAACCGGCGGACAGCCTTGCCTTCCACCGCCGATTCCTGGAGTTCTAGTGGTCGGATTTTCGTTTCGAGGGTAGATCTGGACTGCTCTCCCCTAAATCTTCATTCTGACGGTAAGCTTTCTCTAGTTCGTGTCTTTCTATGGTGTTGTAGATTTTCGTTTGACCCCTCTCCCTCTCCGAAATTGTCCAGTTTTGCTCGGTTAGGTGTTGGCTGCTAGATCCTTGGGGAAGCAGAAAAGTCGGTCGAGACCTTCCGGAAATCAAGGCAAGTGGTGCTCTTTGCCCTTGCCAAGTAGGAACTTCTTCATTTTTTTTTGGGTTCCTTGTTGTCAAATATTGATTCCAGATCGTGCAAATGCTTAGTTTTTCCTTCATCATGTCAAGCAATCGTTAAGCCTACTGAAATTTTCTTCCTGTCCAGATATTTGATTTAACTTCAGGTTGAGATTTTTGTTTAAATTTCTGCTCTTAGAACCTAGGAATGCTGCTTAGCCTTGTCAGATCTCTCAATAACTGAAATTTTAGGCCTACTATCAGTTGCTGTAGTGTTTTAATGCTGAGTTCTTCACGGGTAGGCTCGGTTTTGGAGTAAATTTGGCTTGACAGTTGGGGTAGCAGTAGCAGAAATTTCTTTTCCTTTCCATAGTCTTGAGGATTAGAGTGTTTCTGGGCTAGTAGAAGTGGTCTGGTATGATAGGTGGAGCTGAGGAAGTAAGTTAGCGTTTCTCTGCACTCAACGCTGCCAGTTCGACGAAGATCGTCGATCTGAGTTCGACGAAAATCATCGAACTGAGATCGATGATCTCCGATTTCCTGTGATTGACGAAGATCGTCGATCTCAGTTCGGCGATTATTATCGAGCTGAGCTCGATGATTTTCCTGAGTTCTGAGTCCGTCGAAAATCGTCGAGCTGAGTTCGACGATTTTCCTGAGATCTGCGTTCGACGATTTTCCTGAGATTTGCGTTCAACGATTTTACTGAGAACGGAGTTCGACGATTTCCTGTGACCTATGTTCGACAAAAGAAAATCGTCGAACGGAGTTCGACGATTTCCCGTGACCTGCGTTCGACGAAAAATCGTCGAACTGCGTTCAACGATTTCCCGAGACCTGTGTTCGACGAAAATTGTCGAACGAGGTTCTACGATTTCCTGTGATAGGAGATCGACGATTTCCAATTAGCTGAGATCGACGTTTAATTCTTTTAACTTAACCGAATTTTTCGTGCAATCTCTTTCCTTCCCGAGTGATTACCTCCTAGGTGGGGATATCTTGTCGTCCATTTGTTTCTTTTTTTTAAGGCTGAATCGTGGGTTATGGCAGGTAGTGGTATTTTGACGCTCTAAAGGAGCGGGATGTTTTGTGTGTAAGCCGTGGCCGCCACTTTTTAGTCCCAGGTACAAGCTGGGTATTGTTGTGGCCGCCACCTTTTAATCCCAGGTACGGGCTGGGTTTCTGGTGGTTTTGTGCTGACACAGTGAATTTATTTTTTGTAGGAACTGTCTTGTAGGGAGTTAGAACCCGCCAACCCATTAGTTCATCTCAAAACCCAGGTATTGAGATGAAGGGTGGCGGGGTACAAGAACACAAAGGGGAGAAGTCTGCAGGCGGTGTGGGATTAACCCCAACCACATGACCGCGGGGATATTCCGCCACACAAGGGGGCCCACCGGGGTCAACACCCAGACCTGGAACGCGATGGGGAAAGCCCAAACATGCGGTCCCACACACACGTGTCATGCTGGCTAATATAATCTCAACACACCCCCGCAGCATGACAACCTCCCTCTGATACCATGTTAGAAAGTAGCGAAAAATAGAGAACAAGCGGATAAGCTTTTGAATAATTGAAATTTTATTATCCAAAAAAGATAACTATTACAAAGGTATGCCCTCCCTTATATAGAATGGAGGAGAGATGAGAGAATACAAATAAGAGATGTGGGACTAAAAATTTACAAGCTAAGCGGACTGTACAAAGTAAACCGCACAAGCCGCGCGGTTAGACAGAAGGACTAACCGCACGGCTACAACAAGAGAAGTAGAGAGGTCGCCTGTGAAGATCGCTAGACCGCCCAGTTTACAAGCCGGCGAGTCAAACCGCCAGATCGCGCGGTCTTTAGCCATGTGGCATCGGACGATTGCTACTGGGACTGAGAGTGGCGGCTTATACTTCCTGGACAACATTTCTGCTTTTTCCACCTTCTCCTCCACCTCCACAGATCTTCTCCAATGGCATCTCTGCCTTGGTCATGCTCCTCCCCGTCTTCTTCGTCAACTTCTGCCCCACCTTCCTCCTCAAAGTCCTCCGATCAACTGTGAGGCCTGTCAACTTGGCAAGCATCACCGCTCCTCCTTCCCTCCAAAGCACGTTCGTAGCTCTACCCGTCCGTTTGATCTTATCCACTCCGATATCTGGGGTCCTTCTCCTACTCTTACCATTGGTCGGGGTAGTTCCTATTTTGTCACATTCATTGATGATTTCTCTCGCTGTACGTGGGTGTATCTATTAAAAGATCGCTCCGAATTATTCTCTGTATGGACATCCTTCTATCTCATGATCAAAACTCAGTTTGGTGTTTCTATCCAAGTTTTTCGATCTGATAATGCCCAAGAATATCTCAGTTGTGACTTCTCTACATTCTGCATGCAACATGGGATTCTTCATCAAACTAGTTGTGTCTATACTTCACAACAAAATGGTGTGGCCGAACGCAAAAACCGTCACCTCCTCGATGTCGCTCGCACCTTGATGACCCAGATGCATGTTCCTCGCTCCTATTGGGGCTATGCTGTTCTCCTTGCCTGCTACCTCATCAATCGCATTCCCTCCACAGTTCTCCATGGCCAAACCCCGTTCTCCATTTTGTATCCGGGCAAGGAGCCGTTTCCTCTTACTCTCCAAATCTTTGGATGCACTGCCTTTGTGCATACCCCTTCTGCCACCCGTGATAAGCTCTCCCCTCGCTCCACCAAATGTGTCTTTCTGGGGTACTCCACCACTCAGAAAGGCTACTGTTGCTTTGATCCCGTCCTTCGTAAGCAGTTCGTCTCTGCTGACGTCACCTTCTTCGAGAATACCTCCTACTTCTCGGATGACTCCTCTCCTCTTCTCCCAGCTTCTAATTCTCCTGCCGTTCCCTTCGTTCCCTCTCCTCCTACTACACTCTCCACCCCTACACCGTCTCCACCCCCTCCTCTTCCTCCACCACCCACTCCCTCATCTCCGCTGCCGTCGCTCTCTTCTCCCGGGCCAGCTTTCTCTACCACGGATGCTCCGGATACCGCGGGCCCGGCTGACCTGGATCTTCCTATAGCTCTTCGCAAAGGGGTGCGACGTGTACCCTACACCCCCTTACTGCTGTTGTTTCCTATGATCGTCTTACCCCTTCTCGCAGGGCATTTGCACTGGCTATCTCTGCCACTGCCACACCCCGCTCCTATCAGGAGGCCCTTGCTATTCCTCACTGGAAGATGGCCATGGATGAGGAAATGGCGACCCTAACTGAGCGGGGTACCTGGACTCTTGTTCCTCCTCCCTTCGGTACTGATGTTGTTGGCTGTCGCTGGGTCTTTGTGGTCAAATTTAGCCCAGACGGCACTGTGGATCGGTATAAGGCTCGCCTTGTTGCTAAGGGATTTACTCAGACCTATGAGGTTGATTACTTTGACACCTTCTCCCCTGTGGCTCGTCTCAGCACTATCCGGGTTCTTCTCTCTGTGGCCGTCAATCGGGATTGGCCGATTTCTCAGCTGGACGTCAAGAATGCCTTCTTTTATGGTGATCTTCATGAGGCTGTTTACATGGAGCAACCTCCTGAGTATGTTGCTCAGGGGGAGACACGAGTATGCCGGCTGCAGAAGGCAATTTATGGCCTCAAGCAGAGTCCTCGAGCTTGGTTTGACAAGTTCAGCGGCATTGTGGCGGCTGTTGGTTTTGTGCGAAGCTCTGCTGATCACTCTCTCTTTATTCGCAAAACTCCTTCTGGGCTGGTTGTTCTTGCTGTGTACGTCGATGATATTCTTCTCACTGGCGATGACCAGGAAGGGGTAGCACTGACAAAGCGACATCTTCGCCAACATCTGATCACTAAAGATATGGGCTCTCCAAAATACTTTCTGGGGATCGAACTCTCTCGTAAGCCCGACTCCTTAGTTCTCTCTCAGCGTAAGTATGCCCTTGATCTTTTAAAAGAGGCAGGATTAACTGGAGCAAAACCTGCCCGATGCCCCATGGCTACTGGGGAGGACAAAACCTGGACAGATGATTCGCCTCCTCTTTCAGATAGTTCGCGGTACAGGCGTCTGGTTGGTAAGCTCATATATCTCACAGTGACCAGACCCGACATTTCCTATGATGTGGGCAAGGTGAGTCAATTCATGCAAGCGCCTAGGGAGTGTCATCTACAGTCCGCCTTGCGGATCTTGGAGTATGTCAAAGCAGCGCCTGGGAAAGGATTACTTTTTCAGAAGAATGGTCATCTGAGGATTGAAGCCTACTCAGATGCAAGTTATGCTAATGACAAAGGGGATCGCAAGTCAACCTCAGGTTTTTGCACCTTTGTTGGGGGAAATCTGGTGAGCTGGAAGAGCAAGAAGCAGTCTGTTGTCTCCAGGTCCAGTGCAGAAGCTGAGTATCGCAGTATGGCGTCAACCACTTGTGAGTTGAAATGGTTGCGGGCTCTCATGCTAGATTTAGGAGAGGTGTACAACCATCCTCTACCTATGTTCTGTGATAACAAGGCCGCCATATACATCTCCAAAAATCCGGTATTCCATGAAAGAACAAAGCACATTGAGGTTGACTGCCATTTCATTCGTGAAGAGATTTTAAAAGAACAAATTTGCACTCCGTTTGTCACGTCTGATAAAGAGCTGGCTGACATCTTCACCAAGCCAGTTTCCGCCTCATTTCTGCATGTTTGCGACAAGCTGGGCATGATTGATATATATGCTCCAGCTTGAGGGGGAGTGTTGAAGTTGGTGACCGGGCAGTCTGTCTTGGCGGGTTGAAGACCGCGTGGTCTGGCGGTTTGACTCGCCAGCTTGTAAACCGGGCGGTCTAGCGATCTTCACAGGCGACCTCTCTGCTTCTCTTGTTGTAGCCGTGCGGTTAGTCCTTCTGTCTAACCGCGCGGCTTGTGCGGTTTACTTTGTACAGTCCGCTTAGCTTGTAAATTTTTAGTCCCACATCTCTTATTTGTATTCTCTCATCTCTCCTCCATTCTATATAAGGGAGGGCATACCTTTGTAATAGTTATCTTTTTTGGATAATAAAATTTCAATTATTCAAAAGCTTATCCGCTTGTTCTTTATTTTTCGCTACTTTCTAACATAGGGGGACTGTTTTTGGTCACCAACTCAGGTCCATGATGTTTTACTACTGCCATTACTCACAAACTAGGATTTTTAGGTGTTTCTTCCTGGTTGAATGCAACATATTGTGGCAGGTTTTCTTGTCTTTTGACTTGTAGCCTCTACAGGATTTGGGCAGGGCTCGTTGTTGTTACCTGGTACTTGGTGTACTTTTGCTTACTTTGGACAGTGTTTGCTTTTACTGTCATGTTTACTTACTCTCTTTTGTTCCATTTTGATGTAATGCTCTAATTCAGAATCTCTTGTTTTACTTGCTGAGGTATTCTTTTCTTCTCTGAATGCCTCATGTACTGATTAGAAGCCGAGTAGACGGCTAGATTTGCTGTGGTGTTGCAGGTGATCCCTTGAGTTGCAGGGATCTTTCTCTTGTTATGGTGATGTAGTTTTCTATTTTTCTTATAGACATACATACCTGCCAGTGGGTTCGTGTCAGTTTGTTGGCGCCCACTGGTAGTTTTACTTTATGATACTAGATATGTTTCTATTACTGCTACCTTTCTGGAGATAGTCTACTTGCTCTTGGGAAGATTTATGCTAGGTTGCTAGTTACTTTTAAACCTAAAAACACTATTATAAGTATATCTCATGATCAGCATGTTTATAAAACTCATACACTACTTTCCAAGCAACGTAAAAAAAACCATTTTCTTACTTATAATATAAAATAAATCTAGAGTCTTGCTAGTATACATTGACCTCGGTGGTCACTTATGCACTCTCATAGGATGTCAAATATAAATAAAGTATTTTTCGCTGCGTATAAGTATAGTTTTTAAACTGTGGACTAGGTGATCCACCGAGCCGAGGGATACGACCCTTAAAATTATATCTGATTTTCTAATCATTAAACTTATAAAATTTTCATAGTCTAGTTAGATGGTGTTCGCCTGAGCGTCGACAGTTATCCCCTGATCGATGTGGCATCACAACGCGTGTTTTCTCCTACTCTGATACTTCTTAATTTCAGAAAAAAATGCGGGTTGTGACAGTTGGTATTAGAGGGAGGTTGCTTGACAATTTGTCGGGCAACCTTTCCTTGTAGGTATTAGATGTTTAGCATCATATCATACACACACCGATATGTCATCAGCACGTCTTGGCTGAAGCACGAACACTACACTCATATCATAATATGAAATATACGGGGCATATTATGTAGTATGGGATACATAATATGTGTCTGTATATGGATCCACCATAGGGGCAACATGTGAGGGTTATGTAGTATGGGATGTATAACCTCACCACATGAATGCGACTAGCACGTTTCTTTTTCATTGCATGAGAATGTTATGTAGTATGGGATGCATAACATTTTCATGCGTACGCTACTCATAACATGCATTAGGGCCTTTTTAGAATGCATAGCACAATCATGCATAGCATAACATTACATAAGCACAACGTTCCGAGATAAAGATTTGCAGGATGACATATGTACACACATGATTTTAAATCAGAAAAAGAATATAAATTCATGCATTCCCGATCTAGGCACAAGAGTTAGTTGATGGTGGTTAACCATCCTAGGTTAAGCATAACATCACTTTTGTAAAAATAAAATAAAAACCCAGAGCAAGTATAGCAGTTAAAAGTTCATATTTATGTATGTATTGTCTGTACTGGTAGTATGTTCCAACTGTTGTACTAGGTTTTGACCTCAGTTTTTATTGTTTTAGGATGGCGAGACGTCCTTTGACTAGGTTGACTCCCCTGTCTGAGGGTGAGTCTTCAGGAGCGCAGAGTGATGCAGTGATCGAGAGCCTGCGGTTGTGGAAGGTGGTGGAGATGAAGGCCCAAATCCAGTCTCTGGTGGCAGTTGTGGCAGGACAGACTCAGGGAGTGCAAGACCCTGCAGGGGGGTCAGCTGTTCCTCCCCCTCCTGCTCTCCTGAGACCTCCAGTGGTGGTGACAATAGAGATGGCCTTTATTTCTCAGTTTCAGTGGCTTAGCCCTCCTACATATGATGGGAAGGCAGATTTCATGGTCATAGATGATTGGCTGATCTCCATGGAGGAGATGTTCTTCATACTCCGGTGTTGCAGATGATCAGAGAGTGATGATAGCCGCCTATCAGCTAAAGTGTTTGGCTAAGAGCTGGTGGCTTAGGGAAAAGGAGAGCTTGGTGGTTGGTTGATCTTGGGGATTATTCTAGGAGATGCTGTTGAGGAAGTTCTTGCCTTCGGTCGAGTGTGACCGACTAATGAACGACTTCCTTCACCTGAATCAGAGGCAACTCACGGTCAGTGAGTACGAGATAGAGTACAACAAGTTGAGCCGGTTTGCCCCTGGGTTGGTGAGTATTGAAGCAGATCGAGTCATGCGGTTCCTTGGTGGCTTGAGGAGCGAGGTTCAGCAGTTGGCCAGTGCTTATGGATCAGAGACTTATGCAGAGGTAGTGGAGGCTGCTCTGAAAGTGGAGGCAATTGAGACCACAAAGAACAGAGGCCAGCAAATGAGGAAGGCCAAGAGGAAGTCTGCTGAAGAGAAAAACCCCCAGGTACTCGATGCTGCTTCGGGAAAAAAGAGCAAGGTAGTGTGTAGCTTCTGTGGCCGGTCAGGCCACCCTGTTGAGAGGTGTTTCAAGAAGGCGGGAGCTCAGAAGAAGGAGCAAGTTCATGCTATTCAAGGTGCTCCTAGGAAGGATGTTTCCTGTTCTGTTTGCAAGCGACCCGGGCATGATGCTGCCCAGTGTTGGTCCAAGGATAAAGTCTGCTTTCAGTGTGGCCAGAAGGGCCATATCAAGACTAGGTGTCCTCAGGTCCAGCCTATTCTTCAGGCAGTTCCACTTCAGGCTTTACCTCCGCCTCAGCGTATGGATAAGGGCAAAGGAAAGCTGAACGTGATCTCTTCCGAGGAGGCTCAAGCTTCGACTCAGGTCATCTCAGGTTAGTCGTTTTCCTAGCCTGAAAGTTTTATTTGCTAGAATGGTTATAGTTTTCTTTTTGGTGGTTCCTTAGTTTCTTATGTACTCCTATAGGGAAATTTAAGGTGAAGATCCACTGGGCGCGTGTTCTGTTCGACTCCGGCGCTACCCACTCATTTGTGGCTAGAGCTTTTGTAGAGCGATATCGGTTGATTCTAGATCAAGTTCGTGATACCTTCCGCGTCAAGTTCCCTTCTAGTGAATCTGTGTTATCAGATTTGGGCATTCTGGATTGCCCTGTTTTGTTGGGGGACTTTCTTGCGAAGGCAGATTTGAAGATGATTGATCTAGAGGACTTCGATGTTATTCTGGGCATGGACTGGTTGTCTAAGTATGATGCGGTTATTCAGTGCAAAGGGAAGCGCTTGGACTTCATCAAGGACAACAGTCAGCCTGGAAGTGTGTATGCTGATCCGTGCCAGGATTCTCCTATCATTTCTGCGGTATGTGCTCAGAAGCTGTTTTATTCTAGTTGTTTTGCTTGTTCAGTCTCGGTGGTTGGGACTGCTATCAGTGTACCGCGCTTGGAGGAGATTCCTGTTGTACGTGGTTTCTCAGATGTTTTTCCTGATGACCTTCCTGGTCTTCCACCCGAGCGGGATGTTGAGTTTGTGATTGATTTGGTACCGAGTACGCGTCCTATTGCTAAGGCGCCGTATTGGATGGCCCCTCGTGAGTTGGAGGAGTTGCGAGTCCAGTTGGACGAGTTGTTGGCAAAAGGTTTTATCAGGCCGAGTTCGTCGCCTTGGGGTGCTCCTGTTCTATTTGTGAAGAATAAGGATGGGTCGATGAGGCTGTGCATCGATTATAGGGAGCTGAACAAAGTCACCATTAAGAACAGGTACCCTCTGCCGAGGATCGATGACTTATTTGATCAGTTGCGTGGTAGCACGGTGTTTTCCAAGATCGATCTTCGTTCTAGCTATCATCAGCTCAGGATCCATGAGGCAGATATTCCACGGACTGCGTTTAGATCGAGGCATGGACACTTCGAGTTTCTAGTGATGTCATTTGGTTTGACCAACGCACCATCAGCTTTCATGGATATGATGAACCGGGTGTTCAAGGACTTTCTAGACAAATTTGTGGTGGTATTCATCGATGATGTGTTAATCTACTCTCGCAGTGCTGAGGAGCATGAGCAACATCTGCGCTTGGTTCTATCGGAGTTAAGGAACCACAAGTTATTCACCAAGCTGAGCAAGTGTGAATTTTGGTTGCCTCAGGTCTCGTTTCTGGGCCACGTGGTGAATAAGGATGGGATCTCGGTCGACCCGGAAAAGATCGCAGCAGTGATGGATTGGAGCAGGCCGGGCACGCCCAAGGAGATTAGAAGCTTCCTAGGGTTGGCCGACTACTACAGGAAGTTCGTGGAGGGTTTCTATACCCTGGTTGCACCTTTGACCAGATTGACTCAGAAGAACACGACCTTTGTTTGGAGCGAGAAGTGCGAAGAAGCCTTCCTAGAACTAAAGAGCAGATTGTGCACTACTCCCGTTCTGACCCTACCTACTGAGGGCATGGAGTATGATGTGTACGTGGATGCTTTGCATGTTGGTCTGGGTTGCGTTTTGATGTAGGCTGGGAAAGTGATCGCGTATGGGTCAAGGCAACAAAAGACTCATGAGAGAAATTACCCTACGCATGACCTTGAGTTTGCAGCGGTGATTTATGCACTAAAGCTGTGGTGACATCTACTTTATGGTGCTCAGTGCAAGATCTTCACAGATAATAAAAGTCGAAAGTACGTGTTTCACGCAGAAGGAGTTGAATCTGCGCCAGCGGCGGTTGCTAGAGTATGTGGCCGATTATGATGTGGATATACAGTATCACCCGGGCAAGTCCAATGTGGTGGCCGACGCCCTGAGCCGGAAGATGGCGAAGATCTTTAATCTCACCGCCGATCGTTTAGTGGAAGAGTTCCTCCTGATGGATATCTCCGTGGGACACTGTGACATGCAGAGCAGTTTGGTAGTGGCAGAACCGTCTTGGATTGCACTTACCAGGTTGCACCAGAAGGATGATTCAGATCTTCTGCACTTATACCTCAGGACTGAGAGAGGGGAGTTGCCGGATTTTTCTATCGATGATGCAGGTACTTTGATGTACCGCGGTAAGTTTTGCATCCCCGTTGTTGGAGACATCAGGGGTATGATTTGCAGAGAGGCTCATGGATCCAGTGTTGCCTACCATCCAGGATCTACAAAGATGTATCATGAATTGAAGCAGATTGCCTGGTGGTATGGGATGAAGGGTGATATAGCCCGATTGGTTGCTGAGTGCCACACTTGCAAACGTGTGAAGGCCGATCATGGAAGGCCTTGTGGCAAGTTGACTCCGTTGGAGATCCCTACTTGGAAGTGGGAAAGTATTTCTATGGACTTCATTACGGGCTTACCGAGATCTCCAAGGGGATTTGATTCTGTTTGGGTTATAGTGGACAGACTGACGAAGTGTGCTCACTTCGTGCCGTACTAGATTGACTATCCGATGAAAAAGATAGCAGAGCTGTATCTGAATGAAGTCATCTGTTTACACGGTGTGCCAGTTAGCATAATTTCTGATCGAGACTCCCGTTTTACATCTCGCTTCTGACGGAGTCTGCAAGAGGGTTTGGGTACAGATTTGAGGTATTCTACAGCTTACCACCCACAGAACAATGGTCAGACTGAGCGGGTGAACCAAATAGTTGAGGATATGATCAGGTGCTACAGCGGTGGAGCGTGGGATGAGCGTTTGCGGCCTATGGAATTTGCGTACAACAACAGTTATCAGGAGAGCTTACAAATGACTCCGTTTGAAGCCTTACAAGGGAGGCGCTACAGAACTCCCTTGTTTTGGACCGAGGTCGGTGAGAGGCTTGTGTTGGGTCCGGACGCGCTCGAAGAGATGGAAGTTTCGGTGAAGCTGATTCGAGAAAGGCTTCGGATAGCTCAGGAGAGATATGAGAAGAACGCCAACCGGCGTAGGTCTGACTTGGAGTTTTCTGTAGGGGACCTTGTGTTTCTTAAGGTTTCCCCGATGGTTGGTGTTAAGAGGTTCGGTAAGAACCGAAAATTGGATTCGAGGTATGTGGGCCCATTTAAGATTGTTAAGCAGATTGGCGTGTCAGCATATAGGCTGGATTTGCCAGCAAACTTCCCAGATGTTCATAATGTATTTCAGGTAAGTAAATTATGGAAGTCTGTGCGAAGCAGTGGGCATGTCTTGGATGTTGTGACCCAGTTGGAGCCTAATCTTTCATATGTTGAGGTGCCGGTCCGCATCTTGGATACTCAAAATCGGGTGTTGCGGACAAAGTCTATCCCGATGGTGAAAGTTCTATGGAAGAATCAGGATTTGGAAAGCGCGACTTGGGGACTAGAGTCGGCTATGAGGGAGGCTCACCCTCATCTGTTCCCCTGATTTGATTGGTACGTTTCTTTCTAGTATCTCTTGTTTTGTTACTTTCCTTCTATGGTAGAAGTAGCGTATATAAAGTTTCGGGACGAAACTTTCTTTTAGGGGGAGTGACTGTAGCGCCCCCGATTTTTCTGCGATTATTTAATTCTCGTTTGGCGTTACGTTGACGCGTTTACAGCTTGTGCCGTTTGTTAGAGCGTGGTCTTAGCTCTTTTGGTTCCTTGTGTGGTTGTTGGTAGCCTTTTTAGCAAGATCCCCTAGCAAGACGGGTCTGTTTTGGTGACCGGTGAGGCCTCTCGGGGGATGCTTGTGTTTTGGCTTTGGGTAGTGATAACCCGAGTTTTGTTCGTCGAAAATTGATTTCGACTTCGCCGTTGAGTTCGTAGCATGGGTAATTAGCTACGGTGTGAATTTCGTTGGATTCCGAGGTGGTTCGGTTTTCGCATCGTTTTGATGTGTTAATAATAATGGATGCAAATGATTAATTAATAAAGCTTGGAATGAATCCAGTGGCTTTTAGGTGGCAGTTAAGGCTGATAAGATGTGTCTATGCATATATATAGCCTTAAGACAAAAAACGAGACTATTCATTGTCTCCTTCCGTGAGAGAATAACCGCTGTCCTGTTCATGAGTGGAAGAAAACCGGCAGACAGCCTTGCCTTCCACCGCCGATTCCCGGAGTTCTAGTGGTCGGATTTTCGTTCCGAGGGTAGATCTGGACTGCTCTCCCCTAGATCTTCATTCCGACTTTAAGCTTTCTCCAGTTTGTGTCTTTCTATGGTGTTGTAGATTTTTGTTTGACCCCTCTCCCTCTCCGAAAATGTCCAGTTTTGCTCGGTTAGGTGTTGGCTGCCAGATCCTTGGGGAAGCAGAAAAGTCGGTCGAGACCTTCCGGAAATCAAGGCAAGTGGTGCTCTTTGCCCTTTCCAAGTAGGAACTTCTTCATTTTTTCTTTGGGTTCCTTGTTGTCAAATATTGATTCCAGATCTTGCAAATGCTTAGTTTTTCCTTCATCATGTCAAGCAATCATTAAGCCTACTGAAATTTTCTTCCTGTCCAGATATTTGATTTAACTTCAGGTTGAGATTTTTGTTTAAATTTCTGCTCTTAGGACCTAGGAATGCTGCTTAGCCTTGTCAGACCTCTCAATTACTGAAATTTTAGGCCTACTGTCAGTTGCTGTAGTGTTTTAATGCTGAGTTCTTCACGGGTAGGCTCGGTTTTGGAGTAAATTTGGCTTGACAGTTGGTGTAGCAGTAGCAGAAATTTCTTTTCCTTTCCATAGTCTTGAGGATTAGAGTGTTTCTGGGCTAGTAGAAGTGGTCTGGTATGATAGGTGGAGCTTAGGAAGTAAGTTAGCATTTCTCTGCACTCAACGCTGCCAGTTTGACAAAGATCGTCGATCTGAGTTCGACGAAAATCGTCGAACTGAGATCGATGATCTCCGGTTGCCTGTGATCGACAAAGATCGTCGATCTGAGTTCGGCGATTATCATAGAGCTGAGCTCGACGATTTTCCTGAGTGCTGAGTCCGACGAATATCGTCGAGATGAGTTCGACGATTTTCCTGAGATCTGCGTTCGACGATTTTCCTGAGATCTGCATTCGACGATTTTCCTGAGATCTGCGTTCGACGATTTTCCTCAGAACGGAGTTCGACGATTTCCCGTGACTGTTTTTGGTCACCAACTCAGGTCCATGATGTTTTACTACTGCCATTACTCACAAACTAGGATTGTTAGGTGTTTCTTCCTGGTTGAATGCAACATATTGTGGCAGGTTTTCTTGTCTTTTGCCTTGTAGCCTCTGCAGGATTTGGGCAGGGCTCGTTGTTGTTACCTGGTACTTGGTGTACTTTTGCTTACTTTGGACAGTGTTTGCTTTTACTGTCATGTTTACTTACTCTCTTTTGTTCCATTTTAATATAATGCTCTAATTCAGAATCTCTTGTTTTACTTGCTGAGGTATTCTTTTCTTCTCTTAATGCCTCAGGTACTGATTAGTAGCCGAGTAGACGGCTAGATTTGCTGTGGTGTTGCAGGTGATCCCTTGAGTTATAGGGATCTTTCTCTTGTTGTGGTGAGGTAGTTTTCTGTTTTTCTTATAGACATACATACTTGCCAGTGGGTTCGTGTCAGTTTGTTAGCGCCCACTGGTAGTTTTACTTTATGATACTAGATATGTTTCTTTTACTGTACCTTTCTGGAGATAGTCTACTTGCTCTTGGGAAGATTTATGCTAGCTTGCTAGTTACTTTTAAACCTAAAAACACTATTATAAGTATATCTCATGATCAACATGTTTATAAAACTCATACACTACTTTCCAAGCAACGTAAAAAAAATCATTTTCTTACTTATAATATAAAATAAATCTAGAGTCTTGCATAGTATAAGTTGACCTCGGGGGTCACTTATGCACTCTCATAGGATGTCAAATATAAAAAAGTAATTTTCGCTGAGTATAAGTATAATTTTTAAACTGTGGACTAGGTGATCCACCGAGCCGAGGGATACGATGCTTAAAATTATATCTGATTTTCTAACCATTAAACTTATAAAATTTTCATAGTCTAGTTAGATGGTGTTCGCCTGAGCGTCGACAGTTATCCCCTGCTCGACGTGGCATCACAACGCGTATTTTCTCCTACTCTGATACTTCTTAATTTCGGAAAAAAATGAGGGTTGTGACACCGTGTGCCTCAATCAACGCCGAAACCGTCGCACCCAGAACAGGACACGGGTTCTGGACACCCCGTGTCAAACTTGACACGCCCGTGTCACTCAGTACATGCCCGTGTTGCTGGGCATGTTTCTCCATCGACACAGGACCAAACACAACCCAAACAGAATAGGGGTCCTCGACATGCCCGTGTCTATTTTGACACGCCCGTGTCAGGCTGAACACGCTAGGGCTCCAGGCCGTGTTCCTCCCCTGGCACAGTCCGGCTAAAATCCCGAGCAGGACACGTCTTGGGACATGCCCATGTCTTAGGCCGTGTTCGTCGTCTCGACGATCGTCGACCGCATTTTCGTCGACCACTCGGAAAAATTCGTCGAACCCGAGCATGACACGGCCCTGGACATGCCCGTGTCCCAGGCCGTGTTCACTGTCTCGACACTTCGTCGAGCACAGTTCGTCGGCCACTCGGGTTGTTCATCGAACCCGAGCACGACACGGCCCGGGACACGGGACACGCCCGTGTCCCAGGCCGTGTTACCCTTAACAGGACCCAAACTTGGCTCTAAACGCCGTCCGTCCCTCTTTCAAGTTTCAGGGCGTTACACATGTTCTTTAGGAGTTTTAGGATAATTATTTTTATGCTCTTCCTCTATGCGGATTGCATTTTGGATTTGAACATAAGTCAAATTGGCATGATCATGTCTAAGTTTAATATTAAAGTCAGACCAATAATCAGGCAATGAATCTATGAGACATGCTACTAAATAATTTTCGGAAAGAATTGAACCATCAACACAAATTTTGGCTAACTTTTCACCTAATTGATGAAGTTGGGGGTTAATGGATTTGGAAGCATCTATTTTAAGGTTGTGAAGATTAGAAACATTATAGCATTCTATTCCCGCATTATCAAGGTTATATCGTGCCTTGAGTGCATTACACAAATCTTTAGAAGTGCGGTATTGAAGAAAACATCGTATAAGCTATCCAATAAGGCACTTAAAATACGATTCCAACAAAGGTATTCTACATCAATCAGTTCTCAATATGAAAGACGCCTAACATATGTTCTTGTGGTATTGGTACTTGAAAAAGATGGCGATGAAATTGAAGTTGATATAGTATGTGCATTTACATTAGTATTTGGGTTCTCCGATTGTTCTAATGGTGTAGGTTCGAAGATTGCAGATAATAATCAAAGTGTGTTTAACCAATATTCTACTTATGCTTGCCATCGGCGAAAATCATTTCCAATATACTTTTCACGGTTGATCCCCGCAGAATCATCAGAATTGCGAGATGACATTATAAAGCTGTCATTTTAAAATAAATTAAATTAAATCGCAACTCACAAAAAATAAATTAATATAATTATATATATTTTTTAAAAAACTAGAGATTTATTTATTCATGGACATCCCAAGTGTTGAAACCGAGAACAGGCTTCTGTGGAGTTCGAACCCTTGGGGAAGGGGCGACCGCACACTTACTTCTCCTAGCAAGCTTGGCTAACTAAAATTTTGAGCTCAAAACTGACCCAAGGCTCCAACATGAAGGTCCCACCACACACCCGAAAGATCTTAGAGCGCTTTCCTTCCTTATCCTGTGCTGAGTTAAGGGCACGTCAGAAAGCGCAAGAAGATCTGAGAATTAGAGAACTAGAAAACTTACCTTTTGAGGTACCCTCCTGGTTATATTTATAGATTTCAAAGTCTATCTTGCAAATATCGTAGCTCTGTTGTTCTAAATAGCTATATGCAGCAAAAATTAGTCTGCCAATAACCAAACTTCGCGGTTATGGAAGGCTATTTGCAAACCTATAAGGGCATCCGTGTAATTTTACCTCTGGACCCCATTGGGCGAGTGGCCCAAGAAGGCTCCACTCGCCTAAAGGGGCGAGTGTTGGGTAAGCTAGGTACTTGCCTCCGCGACACCCCCATCATGGATGAATGCGGGATCTAAATGCCTCTTGCCTAATGCAGGCAAGACTTTTCATGCCTTCTTCGAGCGAGAGCCACCCTGTCTGCTGTGGGCGGGAGCCCCTTCGCCTCCCTTGGGCGAATGCTGTTTTGGAAGGGTCTCGGTCAACGCCTGCAAATAACAAAGCTTCAATCATCGCCAAGCTCCGAAAACGTCGACAAAACAAGCTTCATTCAACGCCAAGCTCCAAAAATGTCGACATAACAAGCTTCAATCAATGCCAAACTCTAAAAGCGTCGACAGAACAAGCTTCACTCAACTCCAAGCTTAAAAAGTGTCGACAGAACATGCTTCACTCAACGCCAGAGGAATTGGCTGGCGCGGCTCGCTTGCCATGCCTGGCAGAAGCGGGCCTGCTCGACGAACACTGGAAGGTTCTCGCTCGTCTTCTTGAGCCCTCTCGCTCCTGAAGATCCCGCAAAGCACTGATCCTGGAGGGGGGACCCACTCATTGAATACAGGGTTGTACACAATCCACGCTCTTTGCGAGATTTCACGAAGTTCAAAAAGAATCGTACAACCCCGGGTATTTGATGAGTGCTTGCTGACCTGGAAGGGAATCTTTTGTGGGTCCCTCCACGGTTCTATCAATACCACAGGATGGATTTAGAGTTGGTATCCCCGTTCTTCCTCAAATCATCCTCTGAACTTTCACCCTTGCCGTCATATATGCTAAAGTGGCCGTGAAGTCGCTCTTGTAAGAGATTCTGGACCACCTCACTGTCGCGCAAGAGAAGGCAAGCTCCAAGGCCTCCAAGTACGCCCTGGCTCTCATCCAAGAGAATAGCTGACTTGCCCTACCGACCAAGGAGGTCGAAAATGATCCGACGGAACCCTGCGCTGGAAGAGACTGCTTCTCCGACCCCTACCCCGAGTCGTGAGAACCTCACCGTCCTCCCGATGGTATTTTACTCGCCTCTTCTGGTAGAAATCTTAAATTCTTTGTCCCGAGCCCTAAGCCTACTCGCAGGAGACCCTTCCGAAGACCGACACTGGCACTCCCCCAACGAATACCGATACCCCCTGCTACCTGAATGGAGCAAACAGCCGGCTCCACTGAGGACCCCCCGAGATACCCAGGCCGAGACCGCAGCCGTTCCAGTTATGACTGATAGTTACCTTCTCGCATTCTTCCAGCTGAATACCCTCTCACTTATACATTTTTCATAGCTCTTCCCTTCAGGACTACCAGCCTGGTCAGCCTTGTGCCCCAGACCCCGGCTGCCGAGATCGCCAAGGAGCCGACGTCAAGCTCTTGCCCATCAACCGGGAAAGCTCTGGAAGTTCCTCTTCCTGCCGAGAACCATCCGTCGGTGCAAATTCCAACCCGTCCGGGACGGGGAAAAGGGGCCATAATCTGTATGTGGGATCCTTTGAGGGAAGACTTGGTCCTTCCCGCTAAGCTCTAGGCGGGAGCTCCATACCAACCCCAAGTAAAAATTGCTGAATCTTCCCTTCTTATTTGGGCAATCTAATATTAATCGCAGTTTCTCGCCAGGTTACTGGACACCACGGTCGGGGAGCCTGAAGCCGACGAAGAGGAATTCTCGCCCCCACCATCTTCCAGCGAGCTCGTAATCTTCCTTAGAGATCCCGGGGATGCCGAGACACTCAAGGAACGGATGGTGGAGGTGCTGGCCATGATGATATTGACGCAGCAGGATGACTCCTATCAGGAGGAGGCGCACTAGGCTGCGATGGAGCGCCAGCTAGGGGTACTCGAGTGGGACTACTCGCACCTTATCAACGAGATGGAGAGACAAGGTGGCAAGTGCGGGGAGACTTCCCCAGGGAGGCATATCATGCAAGCTCGAGACCAGATGTGCTTGGTCAACAAGGAGTTGACGGTCATGAGCGCATACCATTACCCGTGATTGCCCCATGGTAGGGTAGGCGAGGTCGAGGCCATTGACAATGGATACAGTACTAAGCGCACAGACTCCCTCCTCCTTTTACTTTAGCTTTCCGCACGATATAATAAACATTTCAAATTTGGCCTCGCTCGGCGAGTGGCCTCTTGAATAATTAAACACTTCTCGCATGCTATAATGTTTGCTCTATCGAATGCTCGTTTTTTTCTTTCTATTCTGCACTATTCCTTTCTCTTACCCGAGGATTGCCTGGAGGCTTTCGCCATTAGTAGGTAAAGAGGCGGAAGCGGGGCCGGGCGGATTACAAGGCGTCAATTTTTTTTTAAAAAGCTATTCGCACCCTCGTCGCCTTAGGGAAATGTCATGATTACCAAAATTTTCTATAAATAGGCCAGACCACCAACCACATTCACTTCATTCAATCCCGAGCCATCGTATTCCTTTCATGCACTCGCCTTCTTGATATCTCGCTGCATGCGCAAACCCTAACCCCTTCTAGCATTCGCCAAGATGCTTGGAGATACCGACGGCCGAACCAAGTGTGCATAAGGATTCATAGGCCACGACTTCCCCCCTGTATTTCGACAGAGGAGGAGTACGTCTCGGTGGTGGCCAACTATGTCCTGCCAGGGTACGTTGCGCGTCGTCCTGAAAGTGGCGAGAAACTGAACTTCCTGTCGGAAGGGGAGGTCACCATCCCCTTGGAGCATTTCGAGATGGGGTTCTACCTCTGCCTCTGGCTGGAGGTGTGGCAGACCCTCCGCTACTTCTGAGTGGTCCTAGCATAGCTCAACTCGAACTCCATTGTGCTCCTAGTGATTTCACGTGCTATATGCACATGGAAAGGATCGAGTTCAACCTCTTGGTCTTTCGGAAGCTTATAAACTTCAGGGCCAAGAGCGAGATCATGTTCTTTTCGGGCCAGACTATCAAGACTAGAGGCCTCGCCAACAAGATCCATCACTGGTCTACGAAGTTCATCTTCGGCACCAGGAGCTTTGACAACATGCCCCTCTTGCCCGTGCAGTATGACGAGGCAACCTACAAGCCTCTCGTGCTTGGGGGGCACGAGACCGCTCTCCTAAACTTCTTTGCCACAAAGAACTTCGACGTCATGTTCTTGTGGCGGGACGTCGACTCCCTCCTGCCAGTCCTCGTCGGAGAAGGTACCGTCTCGCCTGCTTTCTTTCTTACTGATACCTTAGCTTTTGGCGAAAGTAACCCCTAGCTCTTGTGCAGGTGAGAGAGGGATCCCCATCAACCAACCATATGAGGAAATATGGGCTCTACCCCGTGGCCTGGCACTTGCACAATCGGCGGCCTTGGCTTGCCGGGATGAGCCGGGGATCTCGTCTCAGCCAAGTGCCCAGAAGAAGAAGCCAGATGCTCCGCCCCCAGCTCCCCCCAAGAAGTTCAAATCATCTACACCAGACAAGGGCAAGTCCGTCGCTGAAACCCCCGCTAATGCCTCACCAGCGGCTGACACGGTGAGAACTGCCGCGAGGATCACTGCCCTTGACGAAAAAGCGCCCGACAGACCGGTGACAAAAGGGCATCAGAACTTCAGGCTCGACGAGAGGCACCTGGACGAGATGGGCCATCTCCTTCTCCAATGGGACCCTGAGGCTAACTGCGCGTCCATCTCAATGCTCCTACCGACCTAGATGGAGCAAGACACTGCAAGCAGTGAGGCCTACGCACTTGTCTTCGGGCTATATAGCAGGGAGGATGCCATCCTCTATGACAAGGAGTGCACCCAAACCCTTGCACACGAGACTGCACGGGCTCAGCTGCGTGGCCAAGAGATCGCGCACATGGACTCCCGCCGAAGCCTCAACATTGAACGAAACCTAAACGTGGTTCAAAAGTCATGGGATCTCGCCAAGGCGGAGGTGGTTTCCTTAACGGAGCAACTAGCGGCCTCGGAGGCACTTCTCGCTAGCATCTCGGTGTAAGAGGTAAGTGAATCACTTGTTATCTTCTCGCAGCCTCACTTCCTTCCAGGCTATTTTTCTCTTACTATCACCTCAGGATCATGCGAGTGCTGCAAAGCTTCGCGTGTAGATGGAGGGCCTCGAGCGCGAGATCTCCGGGCTAAAGGCTGAGAACAAGTGCCTGCTGGAGACCCTCCTTCCGTCGACACCAGGCAAAAAGGTCAAGCGTCATGAATATAGAAATTATGAGATTGAAGTGATGATGAAAGAAAATGCCCCGGTGGAGGCCAAGCAAACGATCAAGGTGTTGAGGAATGTCTGGCTGCTGAACGGCAAGGGCGAAAAGCTTAGGACGCGCAACGTCATGTCGTGGCTATACACCCTCATCGACGTGCCCAAAGGCGAGGATGACCAGTAGAGCAAACATGACTGGGACACGCTTCTGAACCTATATTCCTCCACTGAGAAGTCTGGCGGTTCATCCTGAAGGCCTTCTCGCTACGGCTTTACCTTGTACTTTTTCCTTTTTGACGCATGTAGTGGGTGAGACCCCTGCGTAATTGTACTCTCTTTTTCTAATATATAAAAGATTTTTTAGGCATGTTTATTTTTGTATGTTCTCGATTTCTTTTTGTCTTTCGCTTGTAGCCATCCGCGCGTTCTTTCGCATACTCTCGCCTATGCCGATTGTGATTCACGCTCATGAACCGTGTTTTTTTGGGGGGGGGGGGGGCGGGGGTGGAACGACCTTGACCCCTTATTCCACAGGGTAGATCCGCTAAGTAATTCTGCTATGCCGAGAGGGTTATGCCGAGAGAGATGCTGAGAGGGATACACTGAGAGATATGCCGAGAGGGCAATGCTGAGAGATATGATGAGAGGGCTACGCTGAGAGATATGCCGAGAGGGCCACGCTGAGAGATATGTCGAGAGCTGTGTTTCTGAAACATCATTTTTTTGAGAAACTCCTTGAAACCCTCGGCGCACACCGAGGGCCCAATCTGCCCTATCTGCTAGATGAGAGCCTAACGGCGGGCATTGATCATCAACCAGACTTTCCTTTTGACCAACCACCGGGCACTACCACAGGGCGCTACCACTGACCCAATCAGCTAGATGAGAGCCTGACAGTGGGTATTGAGCATCAATCGGACTTTCCTTTTGGCCAACCACCCGGGCGCTACCACCAGCCCAATCAGCTAGATGAAATCCTGACGGCTGCTGTTGAGCATCAACCAGACTTTCCTTTTGGCCAACCACTGGGCGCTACCACCGTCCCAATCAGCTAGATGAGAGCCTGACGGCGGATGTTGAGCATCAACCAGACATTCCTTTTGGCCAACCACCGGGCGCTACCACCGACCCAATAAGCTAGCTGAGAGCCTGACAACGGGTGTTGAGCATCAACCAGACTTTCCTTTTAGCCAACTACTGGGCGCTACCACCAGCCCCATCAACTAGATGAGAGCCTCACGGCGGGTGTTGAGCATCAACCTGACTGTCCTTTTGGCCAAACATCGGGCTCTACCATGGGCCCAATCAGCTAGATGAGAGCCTGCCGGTGGGTGATGAGCATAAACCGGACTTTCCTTTTTGCCGGCCACTGGGCGCTACCACCGGCCCAATCAGCTCGATGAGAGTCTGACATCGGGTGTTGAGCATCAACCAGACTTTCCTTTTGGCCAACCACCAGGCGTTACCATCGGCCCCATCAGCTAGATGAGAGCCTGAAGGCGGGTGTTGAGCATCAACTGGACTTTACTTTTGGCCAACCACCAGGCGCTACCACTGGCCAATCATCTAGATGAGAGCCTGACAACGGGTTTTGAGCATCAACCAGAATTTCCTTTTGGCCAACCACCGGGTGCTACCACTGGCCAAATCAGCTAGATGAGTGCCTGATGGCCGGTGTTGAGCATCAACCAGACTTTCCTTTTGGCCAACCATCGGGCACTACCACCAGCCCAATCAGCTAGATGAGAACCTAACGGCGGGTGTTGAGCATCAACCAGACTTTCCTTTTGGCCAACCATGATTCATGTTTCCCTTGTTGAGCAAATAAACAATCAATGAGAAGTGAACGTAAAATTAGATTTGACTTATTACTTTCATGGGTAGAAGTGCTTCAAGTCATCGCCGCTCTAAGCATGACTGAGGGGTTCCCCTTCCACATTCTGGAGATGGTATCTCCGCAATTTCAACACCTCCTTGATTACATAAGGACCTTCCCAATTGGGATTCAACTTGCCGACGGCTGCCGATCTTCCAACGGTGTCGACCTTTTTCAAGACCAGGCCCCCTTTGCAAAGTTTTTGATCCTGATGTGCTTGTCAAAGTACTTGGCCATCCGTCACTTGACCTCCACTTGCCAAATAGATGAAAAGTTGCGCACCTCCACCATATCTAGGGAGAGCCTTAACCCATCCTCATTCTCAGCCCTCCACGTTTCCATGCTTTCCTCTGCCTCCACTATCCGCGGTGTCCGGACATCGAACTCTATAGGGAGCACAGCTTCATATCCGTGAGAGAGAGCTTGAAGGGGGTCTCTCCTGTAGTTGTGTTGGGCGTGGTACTCAGGGCCCAAAGAACTGAACGGAGCTACTCCACCCAGCTCCCCTTAAGAATCTCCACCTTCTTCTTCAACAAGTTGACAATTATCTTTCTCTCCACCTCCACCTTCTCATTGCTTCTGGGGTGGTGGACCGACGTGAACTGAAGATCGTTCTCAAGATGACCACAAAAGCTGCTAAACTCCGTACTGGCAAACTATGGCCCATAGTCCTTGACAATGGCCTGAGTTAACCCATGTCGGTAAATATTTGCCCCCGACAAAAAGTTCCGGATCACTGGGAGGTCACTTTGGCCAGTGCCTTGACCTCCAACCACTTAGAAAAGTAATCGATCATCACTAGCAAGAATCTTCTCTACCCGCTAGCTTTGGGGTAAGGGTCCTACAAGGTCCATTCCCCATATAGCAAAGGGCCAGGGGAAAATGATGCTTCCGAGTCTTTGGGCTAGTTGCAGTTGGAGAGGGGAGAATAGCTGGCACTTCTGACACTTCTTTGCAAACTCGGTGGCATCATGGCCTAGGGTCGGCCAGAAGTACCCTTGACTGACAATTCTCCCCTCCAGGGTCCTTCTTCCGGAGTGAATCCTCCACTCCACTAAGTGAACTTCCTCCAAGATCCTTAGGAACCCCTACCCAGCCAAGAAACGTGATAGAAGCCATGAGAAGGTCTTTCGATACAGCTTCCCATCGTGCATTAGGTAGTATGCCGACTTATACTTGAAGCGCTTATTGTCCAGGACTTCCGGGAACTCCCCTATGGATAAGAAGGTCGTGAAGGGATCCATCCAGGAGGGATGACGATCCACTTTCATCAGCTCCCCCTCTTTAATGGAAGGGCAGAAGAGGTCGATAGGGTTCCCTTCGCACGGGGTCCGAACTTGGCCCAATGGTCCACTTCCTCATTTTCCTCCCGCGATACATGTCTGATGGAGAACGTTTGGAACATGTCGATGACCCCTTGCACCTTTGCCTGGTATAGCTGAAGAGTGGGCTCCCTGGCTTCGAACTCGCTGTTGATCTGGGAGGACACCACCATGGAGTCTGTTAGTACATACACGTCTTGTACTCCTACCTCCCTAGTGAAAGATATGGTACCTAAACACCTAGAGGGGGGGGGGGGGGGTGAATAGGTGACCTAATCCTTTTTTAATTTTGTTGGCAGCCAAACAGTTATATTGCAGATTTCTGACTACTTTTGCACAACAAACAGCAATAACAAAACATACACAGCTAATCCACAGCACAATCACAGCACAGCACACAGTGTTTTATAGTGGTTCCCCAAGATATGGGTACATCCACTTTCCCCCTTCGCCTATCTAGCAGTGTACTAGATTCGGCCAAACTTCTCCACTGTCTCAGAACCCAAATTGGTTCCTACACCTCAGGCCCAAAGCCTTACAACTCAGCTTTATCCCAAAGCCTACACTCAGCCAATCAAGGCCTACACTCAGCCAACCAAGGCCTACACTCAGCCAACAAGGCCTACACTCAGAGATCTCTATCTCCTACACTCAGGCTAACAAGCCCTACCCTCAGCCTTTATAAATACAGGCTTACAATTCACTCAGATCCAATGGATCCTACAAGTTAAAAATGTAATACAAATAATAACTCTACAACTCAGAATTAAAGGAGGGGAGTTGAGAGATTCTTGATGAGTTCTTGGAAGAACTCAGCTGGATTCACCCTAACTTAGCTTTCTTCAAAGCTTCTTGAGTAGAACTGAATAAGACTGAATCCTCTGCAGTTGTTCCTTGACCTCTGCCACTTAAGATCCAGACTGAATCTGAATCCTTCTTCTCAGCCTAGTTCCAAAGGCTGATTTCTTGGATGGAGCCCTCTCTCTCCAACTTCTTAGATCTGCATTTGAACTGCTAGATCTTCTTGTGTTCATACTCTTTGTATTACTTCAATAATTACTTCAACAACTCTTAACCACTTTCAACAACAGTTTCTGTAAACTGTAGGTGCCTATTTATAGGCCTTCTTCATGGTAACCGGCTGGTCCGGTCCATAACTGACTTCTGATATCTCTGACAGGTGCTGTAGACCGGCTGGAACAGCATCTGTCAAATCATCCAGTCATTTCTTGAAATTCTCTAACTGTCTGAAAGTGTCGAGACTTTCTGTCTTTAAGTGTCGACACTTATAGACCAAGTGTCGACACATGCTTTGTAAGTGTCGACACAAGTCTACAAGGTGTCGACACATATCCTTGTATGTCTCGACACAGATTCTTCTTCATGTGTCGACACTGAAATTGAGTGTCGACACAAGTACTTGTTCTTCTAGCTTTTGCTGAATTATTCTAAGTGTCGACACATCTCCTTTGTGTCGACACATCTTCTTGTGTTGAATCTGTTAAGTGTCGACACTATTTCTTGGTGTCGACACATAGTCTTCTATGTTGATTCTTTCTGAGTGTCGACACAGCTCCTTGTGTCGACACACCTTCTTGTTGTTGAGACTTCAGCTGAGTGTCGACACATTCCCTTAGTGTCGACACTTGTACTTAGAATATTTTGTTGATAATTCTTTTCTTTGCTAAGTGTCGACACAGCTCCTTGTGTCGACACTTTCTTCAGGTGTTGAGTCTTCAGCTGTGTGTCGACACATTGCCATAGTGTCGACACTTGTACTTAGAATAATTTGTTGTTCTTTCTGTTCTTTACTAAGTGTCGACACAGCTCCATGTGTCGACACTTTCTTTCAGTGTTGAGTCTTCAGCTGTGTGTCGACACATTGTTCTGGGTGTCGACACATACTTCAAATGCTGACTCTTCTGTTGAGTGTCGACACATTGTGCTGGGTGTCGACACTTACTTCAAGTGCTGACTCTTTTGCATAGTGTCGACAGATTGTGTTGGGTGTCGACACTTGTACTTAGACTCTACAGACTTTTGCTGAGTGTCGACACAGCTCCAAGTGACGACACTTTCTGGTGTAGACACAGCTTCACTGGGTGTCGACACACCTCCTTGTGTCGACACTTTCTGTCTGCACTTTTCTTCACTGAGTGTCGACACAGCTCCAAGTGTCGACACTTTCTGTCTGGTGTCGACTCTGCATCCCAGGTGTCGACACAATGACTCCAAGTGTCGACACTGCTTGTCTCGGTGTCGACACAAGCTTTCTTAAGTGTCGACACTTTCCCTCTTGGTGTCGACATATGGACTTAGAAACTTTTTGCTTCAGTCCAGTACTTTCTTAACCTGCACAAGTAAGTCAACCATACATCAAATACATTATGATGTATATCATTGAGTTGGGTGAGGCTTCTTCAAATCAGGTACATTTGACCAATGTACCCAACAATCTCCCCCTATTTGGAGAAGTCATAACCCTTAGTCAATAATATACACCATTCATAATTAAAAATTACAGAATGATGTAAAGCAGATTATAAACAGCAGGGTAAACATAAACATGTAATATTTCACACCATGTATACACATTCAACATTGCAGAACAAACAAGAAATAGACATATTCTCAGAACAATCATGAAATATATTTATCATATATTGTTCTAACATTTTTCTAATACATCTTCATTGGTTTACAAAAATGTTTTTCATTCAAAAGATTACAACAATCTTCAAGTCAATTCCTAATCTATTTCTGGTCTGGTTCTTTGATAACAATGCCTTTGCCAGATTGGACTTGAGCTTTGATAGTGGCTTCAGCAGTTGCAGCATCAGCAGGCTTCTTGCCTTTTAAGTCCTTCTTCTTCAGCTCTTCTGCTTTGATTTTCTGCCTTTCAAAATAGTGGTATGGCTTGGGGAAGTACTTGCTAGGCTCCACTGCAGTAGGAGGTAGCTTTCCCATCTTTGCCTTTCTTCTATATTGAACAATGGCCTCCTGTCTTATTTCATGTTTCCTCCATTCTGCTTCAGAGAACCACTTGTTCCTTTCATGAGCATTGTCCTTGGCAGCTTTCCAGGCAGTTAAAATTATATTCCTAGAGGTAGGGCTCCACTGTTCAAAATCTGGCCTTTGTTCTGCTTGTTCCCTAAACCTCTTCTTTGACAACCTTGCCTCTTCTTCTTTCTCTAATGCCTCTTGCATAGCTGCAGAAATAGGTTGAACTACTTTCTCAATATGAACTGTGTCCTTGCCCTCAGGTGGGCTATATATTGTGCTTACATCTGCTTGAACCATGTCAAAATCTGGAGGTGGATAAATCACTTGAGCTACCTCTGGCTGCTCACCTCCAAGATAGGCAGTTTGAATCCCTGATTCAGCAACATTATCATCATCACAGAGTGGAGGATAGCCCAGTGTAGCTCTGATGGAGTTAGATATCCATTTGGCATGGTCAGAGCTAGCTTTGACTAATACTCTCTCCCCCTTTATGACTTCTTGGGCAACATGATCTCTTACATCATCCTTCTGGAATCTGATCTGACTGTCCAAGTACCTGACTCCCTCTTTAAAGAATGGTTTTAGCTTTTGCAGTTGTTCAGAGATAGCTTTCTGAGAGGCTTGAATTACAGTCTTGACAGCAGTAATCTCAGCTTGAAATACTTTATCAAAGTCAGCCTTAACTGCAACAGCAGATGTAGAAGGTTCAGCAGTCTTATTCTTCAATTCAGTGACTATAGCATTGTGTGAAGCAGTCAAGTTGTCATTCATCCTTAACTGATTTTCCAGTACATACCCTTGCTTCAATGCTATATCATCTACTTGGGCTTTGATCTTCTCCTGGTGTGTTGCTAGATAGACCACTGCATTCCCACCGTTGTGGAAGCAGTCTGTCATGTCCTTCTTGTTGAGATTCATCTCAAACCTTATAGACTTTATTTCCTGTGCAAGATCAAACTGTAGGGTCTTGTGCCCTTCATCCACATATGTCTCAATTGCCTTTCTTTGCTCATCCAATTTGATCTGTAGTGCAACCATTAAAGCACTATAATCAGCAGTTGGAGCTTACTGAACTATAGGCTGTGGGGCAATGGATTGCAAGGCTTTCTTATAACTCTGACTTCTCCTCTTGAAGACATAGAGTTTCTTCTTCTTAGCCTTTGCAGCCTCATCTTCTTCAGATTCTGAAGTGCTGGCTATTTCAACCCTTTCCTTAGGGCTTGGAGGTTTGTCAGCTTGCACATCAGGTGCTTTCTCACTTTCTGGCCTTGAAGGCTCTTCCAGAACTGTCAGTTGCTCCCCCTCAGCAGCAACACTCTTATCTTCAGCAGCAGCATCCTTGTCCATGTTAAAATCTTCTTGATCTAGATTTAGAAACAAATCTTCCATTGTATATTCAGGTGGAGACTGTGCAGGAGAATTTCTTGGTTCTTCCACCACTTGAGAAGTATCACCTTGAACTACAGCAGATGTGTCTTCTAAAACAACATCTGGAACTTGAGTATTCAGCTGAGTTTGCTGAAGATCATCAGACAAATTAGCATCTTCTATAATATAGTCTAAAGTTGTTAGGTCAGTGAGTACCTCTTGTATGATGGTGGTGGCTTGCTCACTGTCCAGTGTAGATGGTTCCTCTACAACTGGTAGTTCCCCCTGGTTGTGATCCCTATGGATGGGGCTAGCTTGAGGCAGCTCCCCCTGGATCTCAGCTATATCTTGAGCAGCAGGGGTCTTCTCTGCAGCCACTTCCTCTTGATCATCAGGAGTGAAAACAACTTGTTCTTCACTCCCTGAACTTCTGGAGGACTCCTGTGCCACAGGAGCTGTCTTCCTTTTCTTCCTTGGAGGAGAATCTTTCTTAGTAACTGGCTTCTCTGGAGTTGGCATTTCCTTGGAAAATACCCTGTCCCATCTGGAAAAGATCCTTTGATCCATCTTTCTCATGTGGTTGATCTTACTTCCTGCAGCTGTATTCATTACCTCTGGTATGGTACCAGCTAGGTAGAGACTAAGTATTCTGCCCAGGTTGGGCTTCTTCAGACTCTCCTTGATTTTCTCATACACCACTTGAGACCAATCTGTTTTCAGAGTGAAGATTATTCTTGTCATGATTTCAAACATGTAGGCAGACACTCTGTCATGCCCTCCAGTCTTGCTGAGTAAGACTTTTCCTACAATCTCAGACATGAACTTTCCTTGGTTATTCATGCCTTTCCTGTTGAATACAGATCCTATCTTCATCTTAGGATCAAGACCACACCAGGTTAAAGCTTCCCTGGTCTTTGAAGCAGTTACTTCTTCTTCATCTTGTGTTTTAGGTAGCTGGAGTACCTTCCTCAGACTTTTTGGTGAAATCTTAACCTTAGATCCATGAACTCTGGATTTGATTCTGTATCCAGATTCATCTACAGCAGCTCCATTAAGGAATTCAAGAACTTCCTTTTTCCAAATCTTTGTTGGTTCTAGAACTAAGTATTCCAATCCAGAATCGGCGACTAGGGTTACTACCGCCTTGATTTCTTGATCAGCTTCGTCGAACGCGCCGCGCACAAGCTCATAGCCCTCGTTAACGTTCTCCTCAAGCTTAGGTGCCATTAGGGTTTGTAGAATTTGTCTTTAGAAAAGAGAGGTGTCGACACTGTAGTTTTGGTCTCGAAACTTTGAAAGCGTGTCGACAAACAAAGACAGAACCCTATTTATACCTGTCTAATTTTGAAGATGAACAGGCGGGACAGCTAGCTTAACATGTGTCGACACTGGCAATAAGTGTCGACACTGACTTATAATGTCTCGACACATATGTGTCGACACAAGTTTAGTCAACAGATTTTATGTGTCGACACTTGGTTATGTGTCGACACAACATAACTCGACACATTGTCGAGACTTTACTTAGAAAAATTCTGAGTAAAACTTAAGTGTCGACACCATATTGGATGTGTCGACACCTACTTGACATGTGTCGACACTAACATTCTGAAGTGTCGACACCACATTCCTAGATGTGTCGACACCTTTTTCCTGAAGTGTCGACACCACTATTCTGTGTCGACATAGACTTGTCTATGTGTCGACACCTTTTTACTTAGCCAATTTTCTATTCTGTAAACTTAGTCTAAGTTTATCATTCCTAGTTCAATTTTGAATCTATTGAACTTAGCTTCTTCTAGGGGCTTAGTAAATATGTCAGCTATCTGATTATCAGTTTTAACATATTCAAGTGAAATATCTTCTCTTTCTACATGTTCTCTAAGAAAGTGATATTTAATCTCAATATGTTTTGTTCTACTATGAGATACCGGGTTATTAGCTATTGAAATAGCACTTGTAGAATCACAGTAAAGTGGAGTTCTACTTACCTGAAATCCATAGTCCTCTAGCTGATGTTGAATCCACAGAAGTTGAGCACAACAACTTCCTGCAGCCACATACTTTGACTCTGCTGTGGAGATAGGCACACTAGTCTGCTTTTTGCTACTCCATGAAATTAGTCTCCCACCTAGGAATTGACAGGTTCCAGTAGTGCTCTTTCTATCCTCTTTGCATCCTGAAGGCTGCTCCACATAGACTTCTTCCTTAAGATTACCATTTAAGAATGCTGACTTGACATCCATCTGGTAAACCTTGAATCCTTGATAGGTTGCATAGGCCAAGAACATCCTTATGGCTTCCAGTCTGGCTACTGGAGCAAAGGTTTGATTAAAATCAATACCTTCTTCTTGCTTATATCCTTTAGCAACCAGTCTAGCTTTATTCTTAATGATGACACCTTGTTCATCCATCTTATTCCTGTAGATCCACTTAACTCCTATTACATTGTGGTCTTTAGGTTTAGGAACAAGTTCCCAAACCTTGCACCTCTTGAACTGATTAAGCTCTTCTTGCATTGCTTCAGTCCATTGTGGATCTTGTATTGCTTCTTCAAACTTCTTAGGTTCAACTTGTGACAGAAAGCTGGAATAGATTGCAGCATTCTGATTTCTGCTCCTTGTTTGAACTCCTTGTCTTGGATCTCCAATAATCAGCTCTACTGGATGATCTCTAAGATGCCTGTGGGCTGGAGGCATCCTCACTTCAGGTTGAACCACTTCAGCATCTGCATCATGCTGTACTCCTTGTATTTCTTCAGCAACTGGCACATGTAGTTCTCCCCCTGGACAGCAGCTACTCTCCTCTCCTTGCTGTCTTGCAAGCAGACACTTCTTCTATAGTAAGTTTGTCCATTTTCTTTGTCAAACCTGTGGGGCTGCATACATTGCTAGACAACTCATTATTAATAAGTTTAGTCTCATCAAAAACTACATGCACTGATTCTTCTACAACTTGTGTAGTCAAGTTATAGACTCTATAAGCCTTACTATTATTGCTGTACCCAACAAAAATTCCCTCTTGGGACTTGACAACAAACTTAGTTATGTAAGACTTCCCATTATTAAGTATGAAGCATTTGCAACCAAAGATCCTAAAATAGGATAGGTTTGGTTTCCTGCCTTTCACTACTTCATAGGGGGTCTTGTTAAGCCTTTTAGTGATGGTAGCCCTATTTATAACATGGCATGCAGTGTTAACTGCTTCAGCCCAGAAATACTCTGGCAGTGATGTATCACTTAATAAGGTTCTACCAGCCTCTATCAAGGTTCTATTCTTCCTCTCAGCAATGCCATTTTGCTGAGGTGTTCCAGGTGAAGAGAATTCTTGAAATATCCCAAAGTCTTCACACAGTTTTATCATGCTATCAGACTGAAACTCAGTACCATGGTCACTTCTAATTTTGACCACAGTACTATTTAGTTCATTCTGAATTTGCTTGACAAAGCTGTAGAAGACACTAGGTGTTTCAGATTTCTGTCTTAAGAAGAACACCCAGGAAAACCTTGAGTAGTCATCTACAACTACAAAGGTATAGACCTTCCTACCTAAGCTGTGAACTGGCATTGGACCAAAGAGATCCAAATGCAAGAGGTACAAACACCTTACAGCATCTTTGTTATCTATGCTTCTAAAGGTGGATTTAGTCTGCTTGCCCTTTTGACAAGCTGAGCAAATGCCATCTTTAACACACTTAACTTAAGGACCATTCCTCACTAACTATTTACTAAAGAGTTTGCTAATTGTCTTGTAGTTAAGATGTGCTAGCCTCTTGTGCCATTTGACACAATGAGAGACTGTCTCATCAGCTACAAGACAAACTGGAGAACCATTGTTCTCAATCATAATGTCTAGGCAGTAGACATTCCTCTTCTTATATCCTGTCAAAATGATCTCTTGATCACTTGACCTCTTGATATGACAACCATTTTTAACAAATGAGATGTCATACCCTACATCACTTAATTGACTTATACTTATTAGGTTGTGTTTCAACCCTTTAACATAAGCCACTTGAGTAATGGTAACTAAGTTTGAAGAAATGTTACCAAACCCTTTGATGATTCCTTTTTCAGAACCACCAAAGGTCACTTTAGGACCATTTTTGATTGGAATGTAGTCCTTTAGTAGTCCCCTAGTTCCAGTCATATGTCTGGAACATCCACTGTCCAAGTACCATGTAGGGGTATGGCCACTTGGACTCACCTGCAAAACAAATTAATGAACCTTAGAACCCAAAGTATTCTTGGGTCCTTGGTGATTGTTAGTTTGCAATTTGACAAACCTACCTACTGGCTTTCCAATAGGTAGTTTGGAACTCACTTTGGCACTCACATTGTGCCAACAGTCTACTGCAAAATGACCAACTTTGCCACAGCACCAGCATTCAAACTTATTGTACCTTTGCTTAGGTACTGCCTTGGCTGTCTTGACTACAGCAGGCTTGTTGAATGTTGGGGCTTTGCCCTTGTACTTATACTTGGACTGCTCAGTCCCTGCAGGTCTAATAAAGCCCAGTCCAGCTTTACCCTTGTGATGAACAAATTCATCAATTATGGGTAACACTGACTTAGGTTTAGAAAACCTAGCAACCAAGTCCTTCTCCTTCTGAAGATTGTTCTCCAGACACTTAATTTGATCATTCTTATAGGTGATAGTTCCTATTTGAATCACTGTTATGTATTTCAGTCTGGCTATCTCATTCAGTTTTTGATCAAATTGCTTCTCAAAATCTGTTGCAGCAGCTTTAAGATCAGCAATTTCCTTTGCCTGACTTTTGGCAAGGGACTTGCTTTTCTTGTAGGCTTGCAACAGCACTCTATATTCATCTATAAGTTGATGAATATCATCCTCAGACTCAGATACATTCTCATCACTTGATGAAGAAGAATCTGAATCTGAACTAGAACAAGAAACTGAATTTAAACTTGAACTTTGTACCTGACTGGATCCTGGCTGCTCCAGGATTTTGGCACTTTCTGTCAATGCCATTAGCCCTTGGCAATGACTGTCTTCTTGTTCATAAATTGACTCCAAGATCTGCATGAATTCTTCCTCTTCTTCTTCAGTAAACAGCCATATGTAGGCTTCAGCCTCAAACTCAGTTTCTGAAGAAGAGATATCTGATAGAGTCTTCTCCTTCTTAGCAACAAAAGACTTTTCTTTCTTCCCTTTGAAGTGAGTCTTTTTCCTGTCACCAGATTCCTTTCTCTTCTCTGGACAATCTGCAATAACATGGCCCTGTCTATTGCAGCAATAGCAAACAATCTTTGAACCAGTTGCCTTGCTTGATTTTGTCCTTTTCTTGTCATTCTTTGAAGACCTCTTTTTCTGATAAGAGTCTTCCTTTCCTTATGATGTAGAAGGCCTTGACCTCCACTGTTTCTTTTTCAAAAACTTCTGAAAGTGTCTAGTGAAAGCAGCAAAGTCTTCATCACTTTCACTGCTCTTAGACTTTGTGCTGACAGACTCATCAGACTCTGATTCAACTACCTCTGGAGGTGGAGTTGAAGACTTATTCCTGCACTTTCTGGGAACTTCTGTCTTGAAAGCAACAGTTCTTTCTTTGTGCTCAGTCCTTATTGATTTCTCCTCCTCTTTTCTCACTGTTAACTGCATTTCATAAGACAATAGCTTGCCAAACAGTGTGGGAGGAGGAATTTCCCCCAACTTAGCCATTTCTCTTATGGCACAGATCTTGGTGTCCCAATCTTTGGTTAGGGACCTTAGGAACTTGTCATTTAGTTCATAGTTACTGAACTCTCTTCCATAAGACATGAGTTCATTAACTATTCTGTAAAATTTCTTATAGCACTCAGTGATGCTATCACCCTTTCCTTGCCTAAAGCTTTCATACTCCTGATTTAGCAAGGACTTCCTATCTTGCCTAACTTCTTCAGAACCTTCCATATAGACAATGAGAGTATCCCACATCTCTTTTGCTGTTTTACAGTGAATTAAGTTCTGAAAAGTTGCATCATCAATGGCACTCACTATTATGTTCTGTGCCCTCTTGTCCATGGTGGCCAGGATAATTTCATCCTTAGTCATCTCAGAGAAATCCTTTGGAGTTCTCTGGTTTGCATCTAGAACTGAAATCTTCATAGGCACATAAGACCCTTCCTTTACTGTGATGTAGATTCTAGGGTCTGAGGCCTCCATAAATAGCCTTATCCTTTCTTTCCAGATCCCAAAGATCTCCTTCCTGCATATGGGTAATTTCATGGAACCCAATTCCTTGTGATTCTCATAGGACCCCATGTTTCTTGATTTTCTTGAATTTCTTGAATCTGTGTTGTCCCTTACACTGAATCTGCCAAACAGGATCTCCTCAGACTGTTAGTCCTTGTTTTGAGGAACCTCGCTTTGATACCACTTGAAAGATATGGTACCTAAACACCTAGAGGGGGGGGGGTGAATAGGTGACCTAATACTTTTCTAACTTTGTTGGCAGCCAAACAGTTATATTGCAGATTTCTGACTACTTTTGCACAGCAAACAGCAATAACAAAACATACACAGCTAATCCACAGCACAATCACAACACAGCACACAGTGTTTTATAGTGGTTCCCCAAAATATGGGTACATCCACTTTCCCCCTTCGCCTATCTAGCAGTGTACTAGATTCGGCCAAACTTCTCCACTGTCTCAGAACCCAAATTGGTTCCTACACCTCAGGCCCAAAGCCTTACAACTCAGCTTTATCCCAAAGCCTACACTCAGCCAATCAAGGCCTACACTCAGCCAACCAAGGCCTACACTCAGCCAACAAGGCCTACACTCAGAGATCTCTATCTCCTACACTCAGGCTAATAAGCCCTACCCTCAGCCTTTATAAATACAGGCTTACAATTCACTCAGATCCAATGGATCCTACAAGTTAAAAATGTAATACAAATAATAACTCTACAACTCAGAATTAAAAGAGGGGAGTTGAGAGATTCTTGATGAGTTCTTGGAAGAACTCAGCTGGATTCACCCTGACTTAGCTTTCTTCAAAGCTTCTTGAGTAGAACTGAATAAGACTGAATCCTTTGCAGTTGTTCCTTGACCTCTGCCACTTAAGATCCAGACTGAATCTGAATCCTTCTTCTCAGCCTAGTTCCAAAGGCTGATTTCTTGGATGGAGCCCTCTCTCTCCAACTTCTTAGATCTGCATTTGAACTGCTAGATCTTCTTGTGTTGATACTCTTTGTATTACTTCAATAATTACTTCAACAACTCTTAACCACTTTCAACCACAGTTTCTGTAAACTGTAGGTGCCTATTTATAGGCCTTCTTCATGGTAACCAGCTGGTCCGGTCCATAACTGACTTCTGATATCTCTGACAGGTGCTGTAGACCGGCTGGAACGACATCTGTCAAATCATCCAGTCATTTCTTGAAATTCTCTAACTGTCTGAAAGTGTCGAGACTTTCTGTCTTTAAGTGTCGACACTTATAGACCAAGTGTCGACACATGCTTTGTAAGTGTCGACACAAGTCTACAAGGTGTCGACACATATCCTTGTATGTCTCGACACAGATTCTTCTTCATGTATCGACACTGAAATTGAGTGTCGACACAAGTACTTGTTCTTCTAGCTTTTGCTGAATTCTTCTAAGTGTCGACACATCTCCTTTTTGTCGACACATCTTCTTGTGTTGAATCTGTTAAGTGTCGACACTACTTCTTGGTGTCTGAAAGTTATGGTACCTAAACACCTAGAGGGGGGGGGGGGGGGTGAATAGGTGACCTAAACCTTTTTAAAACTTTGTTGGCAGCAAAACAGTTATCTCACAGATTTCTACAGCTAACAGCAATAACAGAATATAAACAGTTAATTCACAGCACAGCACAGCACAGCAGACACACAAATTTATAGTGGTTCCCCAATCTTTGGGTACATCCACTTTCCCCCTTCGCCTATCTAGCAGTGTACTAGATTCGGCCAATCTTCTCCACTATCTCAGAACCCAACTAGGTTCCTACACCTCAGGCCCAAAGCCTTACACTCAGCCACAAAGGCCTACACTCAGCCACAAAGGCCTACACTCAGCCACCCAGGTCTACACTCAGCCAATTAAGGCCTACACTCAGAGTTCTTCAACTCCTACACTCAGGCAACCAAGCCCTACCCTCAGCCTTTATAATATAGGCTTACAATTCTCTCAGATCCAATGGATCCTACAAGTTAAGATTGAATTACAATAACTAACTCTACAACTCAGAAAATAAGAGAGGAGTTGAGAGTTTCTTGAAGAGTTCTTGGAAGAACTCAGTTAGATCCAAACTGACTTAGCTTCCTTCAAAGCTTCTTGAGTTGAACTGAATTAGTCTGAATCCTCTGCAGTTGATCCTTGACCTCTGCTTCTTGAGATCCAGATGATTCTGAATCCTTCTTCACAGCCTTAGTTCCAAAGACTGAATACTTGATTGGAGCTCTCTCTCTCCAACTTCTTAGATCTGCAGTTAGACTGCCAGATCTTCTTGTATTGATCCTCTGTGTTTCACTTTTCTGATTACTTGAATAATCTGATCAACCACTTTAAGTATTCTCACTACTTGAAAGAACAACTTGTAATTCTTATGTCAACAACAATCCATCAGTTTCTGTAAACTATGGGTGCCTATTTATAGGCTTCCTTCATGGTAACCGGCTGGTCCGGTTCATAACAGACTTCTGATTTCTCTGACAGTTGCTGTAGACCGGCTGGATCGGCAGCTGTCATGTCAACCAGTCACTTCTTGAAATTCTCTAACTGTCAGATAGTGTCGAGACTTTCTGTTCTTAAGTGTCGACACTTATAGACCAAGTGTCGACACATGTTGTGTAAGTGTCGACACAAGTCTACAAGGTGTCGACACATATCCTTGTATGTCTCGACACTGATTCTTCTGCATGTGTCGACACTGAAATTGAGTGTCGACACAAGTACTTATTCTTCATTCTTTAACTGTATTCTCCTAAGTGTCGACACATCTCCTTTGTGTCGACACATCTTCATGTGTTGAAACTGTCAAGTGTCGACACTGCTTCTTGGTGTCGACACAAGTCTTCAATTTTATTTCTTCAGCTGAGTGTCGACACATTCCCTTAGTGTCGACACTTGTACTTAGAATATTTTGTAAACTTTTCTGTTCTTTGTTAAGTGTCGACACAGATCCTTGTGTCGACACTTTCTTTAAGTGTAGAGTCTTTAGCTAAGTGTCGACACATTGTGCTGAGTGTCGACACTTACTTCAAGTGTTGACTCTTCTGGTTGTGTGTCGACACATTGTGCTGAGTGTCGACACATTCTTCATATGTTGACTCTGCTGATTGAGTGTCGACACATTGTGTTGAGTGTCGACACTTGTCCTTTGTCTCTGCAGAATTTTGCTGAGTGTCGACACAACTCCAAGTGTCGACACTTTCTGATGTAGACTCAGCTCTTATAGGTGTCGATACTTCTGCTAAGTGTCGACACAGCTTTTCTGCATACTTCTTCACTGAGTGTCGACACAGCTCCAAGTGTCGACACTTTCTGTCTGGTGTCGACACAATGATTCCAAGTGTCGACACTGCTTGTCTGGGTGTCGACACAAGCTTTCTCAAGTGTCAACACTTTCCCTCTGGGTGTCGACACATGGACTTAGAAACTTTTAGCTTCAGTCCAGTGAGTACCTAACCTGCACAAGTGACTCAAACAAACATCAAATACATTATGATGTATATCATTGAGTTAGGTGGAGCTTCTTCAAATCAGGTACATTTGACCAATGTACCCAACAATCTCCCCCTATTTGGAGAAGTCATAACCCTTAGTCAATGATATACACCACTCATAATTAAAAATTAGAGAATGATGTAAAGCAGGTATATATCAACAGGGTAGACTTAAACATGTAATAAAGCACACATGTATACTCATTCAGCATTACATAACAAACAAGAATTAGACACATTCTACTGAAAAATCATGAAATATATTTATCAAAAATTGTTCTTACATTGTTTTTAATACATTTTCAATGATTTACAAAAATGTTTAGATGTAACAGATTACAACATTCTTCAGTCTAATCTTAGTCTAATTTTGATCAGGTTCTTTTATGACTATTCCTTTCCCAGCTTGCACTTTGGCTTTTACAGCAGCAGCAGCAGCAGGCTCAGTATCAGCAATCTTCTTTCCTTTGGAGTCCTTCTTCTTTAGTTCTTCAGCCTTGATTTTCTGTCTCTCAAAGTAATGATAGGGCTTAGGAAAGTACTTGCTAGGCTCCACAGCTGTAGCAGGTAGCTTTCCTAACTTAGCCTTCCTTCTATACTGGACAATGGCTTCCTGCCTAATCTCATGCTTTCTCCATTCTGCTTCTGAAAACCATTTGTTCCTCTCATGTGCATTGTCCTTGGCTGCTTTCCAGGCTGTGAGAATGATGTTCCTAGAAGTAGGGCTCCACTGTTCAAAATCAGGTTTTTGCTCAGCTAGTTCCCTGAACTTCTTCTTTGACAGCCTTGTCTCTTCTTCTTTGTCCATAGCCTCTTGCATAGCTGCTGTAACAGGTTGAACAACCTTTTCCAGAACAACATTAGGCTTTCCAGTAGTTGGACTATACATTGTGCTTACTTCTGCATGAACCATGTCAAAATCGGGAGGTGGATAGATCACCTGAGCTACTTCCTATTGCTCACCTCCTAGATATGCACTTTGAATACCTGATTCAGCTACATTATCATCATCACACAGGGGAGGATAGCCCAGTGTAGCTCTGATGGAGTTAGAAATCCATTTGGCATGGTCAGAGCTAGCTTTGACTAACACCCTCTCCCCCTTTATGACTTCTTGTTCAACATGATCTCTTACATCATCTTTCTGGAACCTGATTTGGCTGTCCAAGTACCTGATGCCATCCTTAAAATAAGGTCTAAGCTTTGTAAGCTGTTCAGAAATGACCTTTTGGGAATCCTTAATTGCAGTCTTGACAGCAGCAATTTCATCTTGAAATGCTTTATCAAATTCAGCCTTTGCAGCAGCAGATGTGGAAGATTCAGCTGGCTTATTCTTCAGTTCAGTGACTATAGCATTGTGGGATGCAGTCAAATTATCATTCATTCTCAACTGATTTTCCAGCACATAGCCTTGCTTCAGTGCTATATCATCTACCTTTTCTTTTATCTGTTCTTGATGTTTAGCCAGGTACACCACTGCATTTCCACCCTTGTGGAAGCATTCATTCATTTCCTTTTTATTCAGGTTCATCTCAAATCTTATTGACTTGATGTCTTGAGCTAAGTCAAATTATAAAGACTTGTGGCCTTCATCAATATACTTCTCTATGGCCCTCCTGTGCTCATCCAGCTTAACTTGCATTGCTACCATTAAGCCACTGTAATCAGTTGATGGAGCTTGTTGGACTAGGGAGTGTTGAGCAACAGTTTGTAGAGCCTTCTTGTAGCTCTGACTCCTTCTTTTGAATACAAAGAATTGCTTCTTCTTGGCTTGTTCAGTCTCATCTTCCTCAGACTCTGAAGTACTGGCTATATTCACCCTATCCTTAGGGCTTGATGGTTTGTCAGCTTGCACATCAAGTGCTTTCTCACTTTCCTGCCTTATAGGCTCTTCCTGAACTTGCAGTGTCTCCCCCTCAGCAGCAGCACCCTTCTCTTCAGCAGCACCAACTTTATCCATGTCAAAGTCCTCCTGTTCTAGATTTAGAAATAGATCTTCCATGGTGTATTCAGGAGGTGACTGTGCAGGAGATGTACTTGGTTCTTCAACTACTTTATCAGGAACAACATCTGGTTCTTGATTTACTTGCTGAGTTTGCTGATGGACATCAGACAAATCAGAATCTATTACAGAAAAATCTAAAGTATTGAGGTCAGAAAGTACCTCTTGGATAATGAGTGTAGCTTGCTCACTCTCCAGTGTAGAGGGTTGTTCTACAGCTGGAGGCTCCCCCTGGCTTGGATCCTTTTGCATGGGGCTAGCTGTAGGCAGCTCCCCCTGGATTTCAGCTGTCTCTTGAGGAGTAGGAGACTTCTCTGCAGCCACATCCTCATGACTATCAGGAGTGAAAACAACTAGTTCTTCACTACCTGAACTGCTGGAGGACTCCTGTGTCACAGGAGCTATCTTCCTCTTCTTCTTTGGAGGGGAATCTTTCTTAGAAACTTGCTTTTCTGGGGTAGGAACTTCCTTAGACAGCACTCTTTCCCATCTTGAAAATATCCTCATATCCATTCTTCTCATGTGATTGATTTTAGTACCAGCAGCATTGCTCATTACCTTTGGTATTATACCAGCCAGGTAGAGACTTAGTATTCTGCCCAGATTGGGCTTCTTCAGACTCTCCTTAACTTTCTCATAGACAACCATTGACCAGTCTGTTTTTAGGTTGAAGATAATTCTGGTCATAATACAGAACATGGAGGCTGACACCCTGTCATGCCCTCCAGTCTTACTGAGAATAACTTTCCCCACGATTTCTGACAGGAACTTTCCTTGGGTATTCATTCCTCTCCTGTTGAATACAGATCCTATCTTCAGCTTAGGATCTAGACCACACCAGGTAAGTGCTTCTCTGGTCTTGGATGTAGTCAAATCCTCTTCTTCTTGAATTTTAGGTAGCTGGAGTACCTTTCTCAGAGATTTGGGTGAAATCTTGACCTTGGTGCCATGAACTCTTGATTTGATCTTGTAACCTGAGTCATCTACAGAAGCTCCAGCAAGGAATTCAAGTACTTCCTTCTTCCATATTTTAGTTGGTTCTGAAACCAGATACTCCAATCCAGAATCGGTGACTAGGGTTATCACCGATTTGACTTCTTGATCGCCATCGTCGAATGCGCCACGAACCAGCTCATAGCCTTCATTGACATTCTCCTCGAGCTTGGGAGCCATTAGGGTTTAGAGATTTAGTCTTGAGAAAAGAGAAATGTCGACACAGCAGTTTTGGTCTCGAAACTCTGAAAGCGTGTCGACAAACAAAGACAGAATCCTATTTATACCTTTCTGGTTTGAAGACGAACAGGCGGGAGGGATTACTAAAGATGTGTCGACACTGGCAATCAGTGTCGACACAGACTTATAATGTCTCGACACACATGTGTCGACACAAGTTTAAGTCATCAGATTTTATGTGTCGACACTTGGTTAAGTGTCGACATCACACTACTCGACATGTAGTCGAGACTTTACTTAGAAAATTCTGAGTAAAACTTAAGTGTCGACACCTCATTAAATGTGTCGACACCAACTCGACATGTGTCGACACTAACATTATGAAGTGTCGACACCAACTTCCTAGATGTGTCGACACCATTTTCCTGAAGTGTCGACACTTACTATTCTGTGTCGACATAGACTTGTCTATGTGTCGACACCTTTTTACTTAGCCAATTTTTAGTTCTGTAAACTTAGTCTAAGTTTATCATACCTAGTTCAATTTTGAACCTATTGAACTTAGCTTCTTCTAAGGGCTTAGTAAACATATCAGTTATCTGATTATCAGTTTTAACATATTCAAGTGCAATATCATTTCTTTCTACATGCTCCCTAAGAAAGTGATATTTAATCTCAATATGTTTAGTTCTACTATGTGATACAGGATTATTAGCTATTGAAATAGCACTTGTAGAATCACAGAAAAGTGGAGTTCTACTTACCTGAAATCCATAGTCTTCTAGCTGATGTTGAATCCACAGAAGTTGAGCACAGCAACTTCCTGCAGCTACATATTCTGACTCAGCTGTGGAGATAGCCACACTGGTTTGCTTCTTGCTACTCCATGAAATGAGTCTTCCACCTAGGAATTGACAGGATCCAGTAGTGCTCTTTCTATCTTCTTTGCATCCTGCAAAGTCTGCATCTGAATAGCCTGTTAGATCAAAATCTCCATTCCTAGGGTACCAGAGACCTAGATAAGGTGTGCCCTTTAGATATCTCAAGATTCTCTTGACTGCAGTCAAGTGAGACTCTTTAGGGCAGGCTTGATACCTGGCACAAACACATGTAGCATACATAATGTCAGGCCTACTTGCAGTCAAGTATAGTAGGGAGCCAACTATCCCTCTATACAAGGTTTCATCTACAGGTTTCCCTGCATCATCCTTGCTTAGAGACATACTTGACCCCATAGGAGTCTTCATGGTACTGGATGAATCCATACCATACTTCCTTATGAGTTCTAGGGTGAACTTAGACTGACATATGGATAGACCACTTCCAGTCTGTTTAACTTGGAGACCCAAGAAAAACTTCAGTTCTCCCATACTACTCATCTCAAATTGACTTTGCATAAGCTTTGCAAACTTTTTGCAAAGGCTACTTTCAGTAGACCCAAATATAATGTCATCTACATATATTTGGACAAGTATGACTTTGCCTCTTGATTCCCTAAGGAATAGAGTCTTATCTATTTTCCCCCTTGAGAACTTGTTCTCAATGAGGAAACTAGATAGGGTTTCATACCAAGCCCTAGGTGCTTGTTTTAACCCATACAATGCTTTCCTAAGTCTATAGACATAATGAGGTAGAGTTGGATCAACAAAACCTGCAGGCTGCTCCACATAGACTTCTTCTTTCAAATTACCATTTAGGAATGCTGACTTCACATCCATTTGGTATACCTTGAATCCTTGATAAGTTGCATAGGCCAAGAACATCCTTATGGCTTCCAGTCTGGCTACTGGAGCAAAGGTTTGATCAAAATCAATACCTTCTTCTTGCCTATAACCTTTAGCAACCAATCTTGCTTTATTCTTAATGATGACTCCTTGTTCATCTAACTTATTCCTGTAGATCCACTTTGTTCCTATCACATTGTGATCTTTAGGTTTAGGAACCAGGTCCCAAACCTTGCACCTCTTGAACTGATTAAGCTCTTCCTGCATTGCTTCAGTCCACTGTGGATCTTGTATTGCTTCTTCAAATTTCTTTGGTTCTATTTGAGACAGAAAACTTGAATATACTACAGCATTCTGATTTCTGCTCCTTGTCTGAACACCTTGTCTTGGATCTCCAATTATCAGCTCTACTGGATGATCTCTTAGATGCCTGTTGGCTGGAGGCATCCTTACTTCTGGTTGAACTTCTTCAGCATCTTCATCAAACTGAGTTCCTTGTACTTCTTCAGCTCCTTGTACATGTAGTTCTCCCCCTGGACATAAGCCATCTCCTTCTACTTGCTGTCTTGCAGCAGGTACATCTTCTATGGTTAGCTTGTCCATCTTCTTAGTAAGACCTGTGGGGCTGCATACATTGCTAGACAACTCATTGTTAATTAGTTGTGTCTCATCAAAAACTACATGCACAGACTCCTCTACAACTTGTGTAGTCAAGTTGTAGACTCTATAAGCCTTACTATTATTGCTGTACCCAACAAACACTCCCTCTTGGGACTTGGCAGCAAACTTAGTTAGGTAAGACTTTCCATTGTTAAGTATGAAGCATTTGCAACCAAAAATCCTGAAATAGGATAGATTTGGTTTCCTGCCTTTCACAACTTCATAGGGGGTCTTGTTTAACCTTTTAGTGATGGTAGCCCTATTTATCACATGGCATGCAGTGTTAACTGCTTCAGCCCAGAAATACTCTGGCAGTGATGAATCACTTAATAGGGTTCTACCAGCCTCTATCAAGGTCCTATTTTTCCTTTCAGCAATGCCATTTTGCTGAGGTGTTCTAGGTGAAGAGAATTCTTGAAATATCCCATAGTCTTCACACAGCTTTGTCATGCTTTCAGACTGAAACTCAGTACCATGGTCACTTCTAATTTTGACCACTGTACAGTTCAATTCATTCTGAATTTGCTTAACAAAGCTATGGAAGACACTAGGTGTTTCAGATTTCTGCTTTAAGAAGAACACCCAGGAAAACCTTGAGTAGTCATCAACAACTACAAAGGTATAGACCTTCCTACCTAAGCTGTGAACTGGCATTGGACCAAATAGATCCATATGCAAGAGGTATAAACACCTCACAGCATCTTTGTTGTCTAAGCTTCTAAAGGTGGATTTAGTTTGCTTGCCCTTTTGACAAGCTGAGCAAATGCCATCTTTGACACACTTAACTTGAGGACCATTCCTCACTAACTCTTTGCTAAAGAGTTTGCTAATAGTCTTGTAGTTAAGATGAGCTAGCCTCTTGTGCCACTTGACACAATGAGAGACTGTCTCATCAGCTACAAGACAAACAGGAGAACCATTGTTCTCAATCATAATGTCTAAGCAGTAGACATTCCTCTTTCTATATCCTGTCAAAATGATCTCTTGATCACTTGACCTCTTGATATGACAACCATTTTTAACAAATGAGATGTCATACCCTACATCACTTAACTGACTTATACTAATGAGGTTGTGTTTCAACCCTTTAACATAAGCCACTTGAGTAATGGTAACAAGGTTTGAAGAGATGTTACCAAACCCTTTGATGATTCCTTTTTCAGAACCACCAAAGGTCACTTTAGGACCATTTTTGATTGGAATGTAGTCCTTCAGCAGTCCCCTTGTTCCAGTCATATGTCTGGAACATCCACTATCCAAGTACCATGTTGGGGTATGGCCACTTGGATTCACCTGCAAAACAAATTAATGAACCTTAGAACCCAAAGTAAACTTGGGTCCTTGGTGATTGTTAGTTTGCAACTTGACATAGCTATCTGCTGGCTTTCCACCAGGTAACTTGCTACTCAACTTGGCACTGGCATTGTGCCAACAATCCAAGGCAAAGTGGCCAACCTTGCCACAACACCAGCATTCAAACTTGTTGTACCTTTGCTTAGGTACAACCTTTGCTGTCTTGACTACAGCAGGCTTGTTGAATGTTGGGGCTTTGCCCTTGGACTTGGACTGATCCTTAACAGTCCTAGCTGGTTTAATAAAACCCAATCCAGCCTTTCCTTTATGATGAACAAATTCATCAATCAAGGGTAGCACTGATTTAGGTTTTGAAAACCTAGCAACTAGCTCTCTTTCCTTCTGGAGATTGATCTCCAGTAACTTAATTTGATCATTTTTATAAGTGATAGTTCCCATCTGAATCACAGTAATGTGTTTCAGCCTGGCTACCTCATTGAGCTTTTGATCAAATTCCTTCTCAAAGTCTGTTGCAGCTGCCTTTAGATCAGCAATTTCCTTTGCCTGACTTTTGGCAAGGGACTTGCTTTTCTTATAGGCTTGCAACAGTACTTTATATTCATCTAAGAGCTGATGAATATCTCCCTCAGATTCAGAAACACTTCCATCACTTGATGAAGATGAATCTGACTCTGAACTAGAACTGAAATCTGAACTTTGAGTTGGACTTTGTACCTGACTAGGTCCTGGCTGCTCCAGGATTTTGGTACTTTCAGTCAATGCCATCAGTCCTTGGCACTGACACTCTTCTTGTTCATAGATTGATTCCATGATCTGCATAAACTCCTCTTCTTCTTCAGCAAATAGCCCTATGTAGGCTTCAGCATCTGTCTCAGTGTCTGAAGAAGAAATGTCTGAAAGAGTCTTCTCATTCTTTGCAACAAAGGACTTCTCCTTCTTTCCTTTGAAGTGAGTCTTCTTTTTGTCACTAGATTCTTTTCTTCTCTCAGGACAATCTGCAATAACATGACCCTGTCTATTGCAGCAGTAACACACTATCTTAGACCCAGTTGCCTTGCTAGTCTTTGTCTTTTTCTTGTCCTTCTTTGAAGGCTTCTTCTCCTGATACTGGACTTCTTTCCCTTTGGAAAATGAAGGTCTGGACCTCCACTGTTTCTTCTTTAGGAATTTCTGAAAATGTCTGGTGAATACAGCAAAGTCTTCATCACTTTCACTGCTTGTAGACTTTGTGCTAACAGACTCATCAGATTCTGATTCAACTACCTCTGGAGGAGGAGTTGATGACTTAGTCCTGCCCTTTCTAGGTACTTCTGACTTGAAGGCAACAGTCCTTTCCCTGTGCTCAATCCTTGTTGATTTTTCCTCCTCTTTTCTCACAGACAGCTGCATCTCATAAGACAGCAACTTGCCAAACAGTGTGGGAGGAGGAATTTCTCCCAACTTTGCCATTTCTCTGATGACACAGATCTTAGTGTCCCAATCTTTGGTTAGGGACCTCAAGAACTTATCATTCAATTCATAGTTAGTGAACTCTTTTCCATAGGACATGAGTTCATTAACAATTCTATAGAACTTCTTGTAGCATTCAGTGATGCTATCTCCTCTTCCTTGCCTAAAGCTCTCATACTCTTGATTAAGCAAGGACTTTCTATCTTGCCTAACTTCTTCAGAACCTTCCATATAGACAATGAGGGTATCCCACATTTCTTTTGCTGTTTTACAGTGAATTAGGTTCTGAAAAGTTGCATCATCAATGACACTTACTATTATGTTTTGTGCCCTTTTGTCCATAGTGGCTAGGACAATTTCATCCTTGGTCATCTCAGAGAAATCCTTTGGAGTCCTCTGATTTGCATCCAATACTGAGATCTTCATGGGCACATATGGCCCCTCTTTGACTGTGATGTAGATTCTAGGGTCAGAGGCTTCCATGAACAGCCTTACCCTCTCTTTCCAGATTCCAAAAATCTCTTTTCTGCATATGGGCAGTTTCATTGAACCCAATTCCTTGTGATTCTCTGAAGAACCCATGTTTCTTGATTTTCTTGAAACTGTGTTCTGACTTACACTGAATCTGCCAAACTGGATCTCCTCAGACAGTTAGTCCTTTTTGAGGAACCTCGCTTTGATACCACTTGAAAGTTATGGTACCTAAACACCTAGAGGGGGGGGGGGGGGTGAATAGGTGACCTAAACCTTTTTAAAACTTTGTTGGCAGCAAAACAGTTATCTCACAGATTTCTACAGCTAACAGCAATAACAGAATATAAACAGTTAATTCACAGCACAGCACATCACAACAGACACACAAATTTATAGTGGTTCCCCAATCTTTGGGTACATCCACTTTCCCCCTTCGCCTATCTAGCAGTGTACTAGATTCGGCCAATCTTCTCCACTATCTCAGAACCCAACTAGGTTCCTACACCTCAGGCCCAAAGCCTTACACTCAGCCACAAAGGCCTACACTCAGCCACCCAGGCCTACACTCAGCCAATTAAGGCCTACACTCAGAGTTCTTCAACTCCTACACTCAGGCAACCAAGCCCTACCCTCAGCCTTTATAATATAGGCTTACAATTCTCTCAGATCCAATGGATCCTACAAGTTAAGATTGAATTACAATAACTAACTCTACAACTCATAAAATAAGAGAGGAGTTGAGAGTTTCTTGAAGAGTTCTTGGAAGAACTCAGTTAGATCCAAACTGACTTAGCTTCCTTCAAAGCTTCTTGAGTTGAACTGAATTAGTCTGAATCCTCTGCAGTTGATCCTTGACCTCTGCTTCTTGAGATCCAGATGATTCTGAATCCTTCTTCACAGCCTTAGTTCCAAAGACTGAATACTTGATTGGAGCTCTCTCTCTCCAACTTCTTAGATCTGCAGTTAGACTGCCAGATCTTCTTGTATTGATCCTTTGTGTTTCACTTTTCTGATTACTTGAATAATCTGATCAACCACTTTAAGTATTCTCACTACTTGAAAGAACAACTTGTAATTCTTATGTCAACAACAATCCATCAGTTTCTGTAAACTATGGGTGTCTATTTATAGGCTTCCTTCATGGTAACCGGCTGGTCCGGTTCATAACAGACTTCTGATTTCTCTGACAGTTGCTGTAGACCGGCTGGATCAGCAGCTGTCATGTCAACCAGTCACTTCTTGAAATTCTCTAACTGTCAGATAGTGTCGAGACTTTCTGTTCTTAAGTGTCGACACTTATAGACCAAGTGTCGACACATGTTGTGTAAGTGTCGACACAAGTCTACAAGGTGTCGACACATATCCTTGTATGTCTCGACACTGATTCTTCTGCATGTGTCGACACTGAAATTGAGTGTCGACACAAGTACTTGTTCTTCATTCTTTAACTGTATTCTCCTAAGTGTCGACACATCTCCTTTGTGTCGACACATCTTCATGTGTTGAAACTGTCAAGTGTCGACACTGCTTCTTGGTGTCGACACAAGTCTTCAATTTTATTTCTTCAGCTGAGTGTCGACACATTCCCTTAGTGTCGACACTTGTACTTAGAATATTTTGTAAACTTTTCTGTTCTTTGTTAAGTGTCGACATAGCTCCTTGTGTCGACACTTTCTTTAAGTGTAGAGTCTTTAGCTAAGTGTCGACACATTGTGCTGAGTGTCGACACTTACTTCAAGTGTTGACTCTTCTGGTTGTGTGTCGACACATTGTGCTGAGTGTCGACACATTCTTCATATGTTGACTCTGCTGATTGAGTGTCGACACATTGTGTTGAGTGTCGACACTTGTCCTTTGTCTCTGCAGAATTTTGCTGAGTGTCGACACAACTCCAAGTGTCAACACTTTCTGATGTAGACTCAGCTCTTCTAGGTGTCGATACTTCTGCTAAGTGTCGACACAGCTTTTCTGCATACTTCTTCACTGAGTGTCGACACAGCTCCAAGTGTCGACACTTTCTGTCTGGTGTCGACTCTTCATCCCAGGTGTCGACACAATGATTCCAAGTGTCGACACTGCTTGTCTGGGTGTCGACACAAGCTTTCTCAAGTGTCGACACTTTCCCTCTGGGTGTCGACACATGGACTTAGAAACTTTTAGCTTCAGTCCAGTGAGTACCTAACCTGCACAAGTGACTCAAAGAAACATCAAATACATTATGATGTATATCATTGAGTTAGGTGAGGCTTCTTCAAATCAGATACATTTGACCAATGTACCCAACAGTGTCGACACATAGTCTTCTATGTTGATTCTTTCTGAGTGTCGACACAGCTCCTTGTGTCGACACACCTTCTTGTTGTTGAGACTTCAACTGAGTGTCGACACATTCCCTTAGTGTCGCCACTTGTACTTAGAATATTTTGTTGATAATTCTTTTCTTTGCTAAGTGTCGACACAGCTCCTTGTGTCGACACTTTCTTCAAGTGTTGAGTCTTCAGCTGTATGTCGACACATTGCCATAGTGTCGACACTTGTACTTAGAATAATTTGTTGTTCTTTCTGTTCTTTGCTAAGTGTCGACACAGCTCCATGTGTCGACACTTTCTTCCAGTGTTGAGTCTTCAGCTGTGTGTCGACACATTGTTCTGGGTGTCGACACATACTTCAAATGCTGACTCTTCTGTTGAGTGTCGACACATTGTGCTGGGTGTCGACACTTACTTCAAGTGCTGACTCTTCTGCATAGTGTCGACACATTGTGTTGGGTGTCGACACTTGTACTTAGACTCTGCAGACTTTTGCTGAGTGTCGACACAGCTCCAAGTGTCGACACTTTCTGGTGTAGACACAGCTTCACTGGGTGTCGACACACCTTGTGTCGACACTTTCTGTCTGCACTTTTCTTCACTGTGTGTCGACACAGCTCCAAGTGTCGACACTTTCTGTCTGGTGTCGACTCTGCATCCCATGTGTCGACACAATGACTCCAAGTGTCGACACTGCTTGTCTGGGTGTCGACACAAGCTTTCTTAAGTGTCGACACTTTCCCTCTAGGTGTCGACATATGGACTTAGAAACTTTTTGCTTCAGTCCAGTACTTTCTTAACCTGCACAAGTAACTCAACTATACATCAAATACATTATAATGTATATCATTGAGTTGGGTGAGACTTCTTCAAATCAGGTACATCTGACCAATGTACCCAACACCTAGCCAGCCGCAGCCTTGCGATCACCGCCTCATACTCTGCCTGGTTATTGGTGATGGTAGAATGGATGAACACAGTTTGCTCAATCTTTGTCCCCTACCGACTCTCCAAGATCACTCCTACCCCCAAGGATTACCTCCCCGACGCGCCATCCACCTTCACCCTCCAAGGAATGGGATGAGTGAGCTCGGCCTCCGCCACCTTGACCACATAGTTGGCTAGGAAGTCAGCCATTGCCTGGGCCTTGATCGATAGGCAAGGGACAAAGGAGATGTAGAACTCGCTTAACTCTACCGACCACTTGGCGAGCCTTCCCGAGTGCTCCACCCCATCAAAGATGTTGTGAAGGGGGTGGTCAGTCACCACCCGAATAGAGTATGCCTGGAAGTATGGCCGGAGCCTCCGGGACGAGATGACCAGAGCGAAGGCCAGCTTCTCCAAGATAGGGTATTGCAGCTTTGCCTTCCTTAGGACGCTAATCACATAGTAGATCAGCAGCTGCTTCTTGCCATCTTCTCGGACCAAGATGGAGCTCAGGGCCTTGGCCCCAACCCCAAGGTACAGGGACAAATCTTCCCCCTCTTTTGACCCCGGGAGAAGCGGATCCCGGGTCAGCTGTTTCTTCAAGGACTGGAAGGCCTTCTCGTACTCCTTGGACCACTCAAACTTCTGGCCTACTCTCAGTGCCTTGAAGAAGGGCGAGCACTTCTATCCCGCCTGAGAGAGGAACCTGCTCAGCCTTGCCAGCTTCCTTGTCAAACGATGGACTTCCTCGGCATTCCGAGGTGACCCCAACTCCATGATTTCCCTCACCATATCAAGGTTGGGCTCCACTCCTGCGGGAGTAAGGATATGGCCTAGGAACTTGCCCCTGCTCGCCCTGAAGACACACTTCAAGGGGTTCAACCTCATTTTATATTTTTGCAGGGTGCCGAAGGTCTCTTCCAGATCCCGGAGGTGAGATTCTACGTCCTGACTCTTGATCATAAGGTCATCTACTTACACCTCCAGGTTCCACCCTTTCTGTTCCCGAAAGACACGGTCCAACATCCTTTGGTATGTTGCCCCTGCATTTTTCAGCCCAAAGGGCATCATTTTATAATAGTAGCACCCCTCCCTTATGATGAATGAGACATCATTCATGTCGGGTGGGTGCATCCTGATTTGGTGATAACCTGAAAATACATCTAAAAAACTCATTAGAGAGAAACCGATGGCTGAGTCAACCGACACGTCGATTCGAGGCAAGGGTTAAAAATCTTTAGGACATGCTTTATTTAAAAGAGAGAAGTCGATACATATTCTCCGGCGGCCATCCCCCTTCTTAACAATCACAACATTGGAGACCCAGCCTGGATACTGGATCTCCGATACAAACCTCGCCTTTAAGAGCTTCTCCACATCCTCTCGGATGGGCTCGACCAGCATGTTGGCGGTGGACCTCTTCTTCTGCCAGATGGGACGGGCATCGACATCGAGGTTAAGGCGGTGGCAAGCCACATCCGTATCGATCCCCAGCATATCTGCTGCGCTCCATGCCAAGATGTCGATGTTCTTTTAGACGCATTACAACATCCTCCTCCGGTCCTCCGGGCTCAATCCTCTGCTAACTTGCACTCTCTCCACCCTTCCACCCTAGGTGAGGACTTCCATCTCCACCACCTCCTCCGCTGCCTCCAGTAGGATTGGTCTTCCCACTTACCCACAACCCCCTCTCTTGGGGTAAGAGCTTCCTCCAGAGACTCCTCCATGGCCATCACCTCGGCAGGTTCCTCCAGAACTTCCTCCGTCACTTGTAAGACCCCCCTCCCAGAACAAAAAACATGGCACGAGGAGAGTCTTATGCCTAGAACAGCCGCCTTGCGGTAGTATTAGCACACGGGCAAACCTGTACCATAAGACGCCTATCCTGCCGGCTATAATCAATATCAAATATTGCCAACCCAACCAAGATTATATAACAGAAGTCAAATCCACACATAAGTAAATAGTCCAAAAGAACATCAAATAAAAGAAGCATCAACAAGCTTCTATAATATCATAGTACGAGTAAAACTTGCCCAAAGGGGCTACATAATGAGTCTCTCAAAACTCACATCAATCACTTATGGTAGCGACAACACCGTCCCTTCAGGCCTTGTCGTCCTGGCCTGGCTGTCCTGCTGCATAACCTGCTGCTGCTCTGTCTGCGGGGTTTCCTCTTAAAAAGAAAGACGTAGCAACCGTAGGTCATAAGACTAAGTGGCTATCACATCCGCTCCCCCGACGACTCCTCGGCACCGGGCGGAGAAAAGAACAAGGGTACTATATATATAAATACAACAATAGTACAAATAGGTGGTATAATGTGAGCAATATAAAGTATATCAGCAGTATAATAAAAATATAAAGGTACAACAAAAAGTAACTTAACTTATATGAATGCCCATACAAAAATATAAGTTGAGGATCGACTCAGTAGTAAAGTAACTCATCGTATAAGAGTGCCCATACAAACTTATACGATGAGGAATTTGTGTATGCAATGAAATGCAATGCCATGAATGCAATGCAATGACTCACCCATGATCACGCACACGCAAATGCAATGTCGACATAGACATGAAGTTACAACTTTTCGAGCAAGTTGCTAACCTCTCAGGCGTCAACCATCGTGGCCAGACGGCGACAGTGGAGCGGGCTTCTCCACTACTAGGCGGGCATCCCGACTACCAAGCCTAGGCCTCCATATGCCTCAACGCTAATGTTGGGTATTGTATCCACAGTAACCCAGATTTGTATGAAGTCACCCTTAAACTAAGATGAATTAAGTTGTATTTGATGTATTGTTTGAGTTATGTGTTTGTAGGACTTAATTGCCAAGTGTAGACCAATTTCAGTCTACAATGGGTCACCAAACATAGGACCATACAATGTAATCCTTCATTGTATGATCCATGGTGTTGACTCATGTGTAGCCTCACTATTAGGATGCACTTCATTTTTCAAGCACTAGGATTGTGGGAGAAAGACTTGTTGCTGAATCCATTAAAGAAAGGAAAATCTTCATAAACAAATATTTTCTAAGTGTTTTACTCGAGTATAATTATAGTACTCGAGTAGAATCTTTAGTTGAACTCGAGTAAGACTATTCTGGATTTCGAGTAAAGGAAATGGTTCTCGTGAAACTTGAATCTATTCTCGAGAGGCCAAGTCCATTACTCAAGTAGACTTCTTCTCTTTCTCGAGTTGACAGATTTTCCCTCTCAGAAATTTTCTAAGTATTATACTCAAGTAGTCAAGTTCACCACTCGAGTAGATGAGCTCTTTGACTTGAGTGACAGAAGGAAAGAACTCGAGTAATATTTTCTCCACTCGAGTAGTGTATTTCCTATACTTGAGTAGTATGTCTACTTCTCGAGAAGTTTAGATCCAGTACTCGAGTAATCAGTTTTATTCCCCAGAATTTTCTCTAAGTCTTTTTCTCGAGAAGTTCACTACCTCCTCTCGAGTAATATTTCTAACACTCCAGTAAACCTCATTCCACTCGAGTGATAATGAATTCTGTTCTGAATTTCCTGAAGGGCTTGTTCTCGAGTTGTCTGTTATTGTCCTCTCAAGAACTCAGTTAAGTACTCGAGTATTTCCTATTTCACTTGAGTAATTCAGTCATTTTTCCAGAAATTTGACTAAGTCCTAACAAACAGGATTTTCAAATGATTTGACATGATTGATCCACGTGGCCGTCATTAATGGTAATTATGACCGTTAGGGAGATCTTATAAACGGTCTTGTCAATCCGACTAAACCTAATAACAACAAGCGTGTGAAAGAAATATTCTAAGATTTCTAAATCGATTTTTCTCTTTCCTAAATGGAAGCCGCCGCCGCTCCTCATCGTGCATATCGCCAAGGGTTTTCGTTCAAGAAGATTCAGATCAGTCGACTTGCAGATCGAGATTGTTCTTCAACTTCTTCATCTTCTCTCTGATCGTGTGAGTCAAGAATTTTCAGATCGGATCTTGCCGTGTATTCTTCAAAGTTTCTGACTGTGCCGCAAAGTTCAAGAAGGAAGACCTAGGCAGAAATTCCAGATCTAGGAAAAAGAAACTGTTTGTATTTCTAATTTCAACTTATTCTTGTAGGAGATTATTCTCCGAGTGTAAGAGCTTCGTTCCCTGAGTTGTAGGAAGTTTTCATCTTCTGAGTGTAGATCCGTTTTATGGATCAAGTTGTAGGAATATTGTTTCGAGAAGTAGGATTGGTTTCAATTCAAGATAGTGGAGTAGCCGAGTCTAGTGTTTTGCTAGATCGGTGAGTGGAAAGTGGATGTACCCAAAGTTAGGGAACCACTATAAATCTTTGTGTCCTCTGTGATTTCTTGGTTGTTATTCTGTGTTTAGATCACAAAATTTTTATTTCGCAAAAGACGCAAAACTCATCTATTCACCCCCTCTAGGTGATTTAGGTAAGACAACTAATAACTTCAATTGGTATCAGAGCGAGGTTGATCATTAAAAGGTTATCACCTTGATCTGATCTGCCCCAAGTTGTCTTTTGAGTTATCCAAGCATGGAAAAGGCCAAGGATTTTGCTAAGCTTCCCTTATATACAAAGAACAACTTTCCCATGTGGAAAGAGAGGATTAAAGTTTTCATGGAAGCTGTAGATCCAAAGATCTTCATGATCGTTGAAGAAGGTCCTTATGTTCCTATGACCGTCTCCACTATATATCCTACAAAAAACGTACCTAAGAAGTTGATGGATCTCGACAAAGATGAATTGCACTTGTCTCTTTAGACAAGAAGGCCAAAAATATTATCGCAAGTGAAGTTGATGACTCGATGCTGCAGAACTTGATTTACTGCCAATCCGCTAAGGAAATGTGGCAGTCCCTCGTCACCTTGATGGAAGGCACAAAAGAAGGTAGGGATGACAGAAGATCCCTTTTAAATGAAAAATATGAAGCCTTCCGACAAGGACCCAAGGATACAATTGCAGACACTTTTGAAAACTTCTTCAAGAAAGTGAACGGCCTAAGAGTATACAACCGGGTCTTCACCAACGAAGAACTGAATGATAAGTTCTTGATATCCCTGACTAAGGAATTGGATAACAAGGTTTGTGCTATTCGGGAATTTGGAAAGCTAGCTAAGACAGACCCGTAAAATCTCTTCGGAAAGCTTATGTCATATGAGCGGCAACTTAATTCAAGAAAAGCTGAAGAAGAGAAGAATAGGGCTTCATCCAAGGAGAAGTCTGTAGCTCTTAAGGCAGACACCTCAAGGAAGTCCAAGGCTGCCTCTCTTACCCCAGCACAAGAAGAAAGTGAAGAAGAAACCTCAGAGCCAAGTACCTCAGGCTCAGAACTATCTGAAGGAGAGTTCTCTCTACTCTCAAGACAGTTCAAGAAATTCTTGAACAAGCAGAAGCAATGGAAAGACAAGGATGCCTCTTACAGAAGATCACGTTATGATGGTGATCGACACAAGAAAGGCTCTAGTAGCCAAGACAGGTATAACACTAAACAGAATAAACATATTTCTGTCGATATCATTTGCTACTGTTGCAATAAGCCAGGTCACGTTATTGCTGACTGCCCCCACAAGAAGGAGGGTGGAAGAAGAGAGGAGAAGAAATCTTCTTATAATAAGAAGAGAACAAAGAGAAGCCTTGTAGCCAAGAAGGGCAAAACTCTTAGAGACTCTGACTCATCTGAGTCGAGTGAAGAAGAGGAAGCCTACTTTGGGCTAATGGCTCAGACTGATGATGAACAAGAACCCCAGTTCACTGGGAAGGTAAATTCTCACACTCCTCTTTCTGAATCAGATGTTTCTGAACATGATCATGAGGACAGCTCTTCTGACGATGAGTCTGAACTCATGGCCCAGTATAAGGAGTTGATCAAGGCTTACGACAAATGTCGTAGAGTTGTGAAAAATCAAGGCAAAGAGATAAAGTCTCTGAAGGCTGAAGAGAGCACTGTGAGAGAGGAAGTCGCTAAGACAGACTCACTCAGAGAGAACTTCAATGCTGCCATTGAAGAATACAATAAGACTCTCGAGCACCTAGACCTAAAAGAGAAGATCATCAAAGAACTGGAAGCACAGCTTGAAGCAGAAAAGAAGCTTGTTGAAAGTTTCTTGAAACCCAAGACTATCCTTCCTTTCGTTGCTGAATTCTCAGCTAAGGCCAAAGGTGCGGGGCTAGGCCATGTTGAAGCTCCTAGTGAATCATTTAGGAGGAATAAGGCTCAGAGAAAGAATAAGGCAGCCAAGAAGGCTTTGGCCAATAAGAAGGGGAAAGCCCCTCAAGATCAGACTTCTTTCAAGAAGGTCATATTTCCATCAAACGAGTTTGATCTTGACTCGTCCTACGATCACTTTGCTAGGCCTACTTATGTATAGCCCAAGTCTCGTTACCAAGGATGGACTCGTCCCCGTAACTTTGGTGAAAGTGTCATTAAGGCACCCTATAAAGAAATTACTCCTCAGACCTATGGCCCTTATAATCATGGTCATAACATTAAGAAAGCACCAAAGGTAAAGCCTATTGTGGAGAAGTTACTGAAGGAGAAGAAATCATGTGATTGCTATCACCATGAAGCTTCTTCCTCCAAGACTGCTGCCCCTGCTAGACCACCACCTCAAAAGGTCAAGCAGGAGAATTTAAGGCAAATATACAACAGGTTTGACTGTTGGTGCTGTGGAAAAATTGGTCACTTTGCCATTGACTGCTGGTTTAATCCCAGGAACTATAAAACTCCTCATGTTAGCATTATGAGAAAGACCACTCATAATGCTAATACTCGTAGGGGGAGTGTTCTAACAAGAGACCGAGGACCCAAATGTGTTTGGGTTCATAAGGAAAATTGATTTGTGATTGCAGGTATGTCCAAAAGCCACCAAAACTCCTATCCGGTATTTGGACAGTGGATGATCTCGGCATATGACTGGGACAAGAAGCCTTTTTCAGAACTATTCTCCAGTCTTGAATGGACCAAAGGTTATCTTTGGAGGTTCAGACCGAGGAATTACAAAAGGCTATGGTATGATCACTAACGGTAGTGTATCCTTCTCAGATGTGGCTTATGTTGAAGGATTGGAACACAATCTTATAAGCATAAGTTAGCTCTGTGATAAAGGATACGTTGTTGAATTTCATGCTGATAAGTGCTTGATAAAATCGGTTGATAATATGGAAACGATTCTATCAGGCACTCGAAGCAGAAATATATTTTGTCTGAATTTTATCTATATAGACTCTTCTACACCAGTGTGCTTTTTGGCTAAAGATAGTGCGTCTCTTGGTGACCAATGACACAAGAGATTAACACATATTAATTTCAAAACTATTAATAAATTATTTTCTCTGAATTTAGTACGTGATGCCCCAAATGTCAAGTACATTAAAGATAGAACTTGTCACACATGTGTAAAAGGCAAGCAAACAAGGGCTACTTTTAAAAGCGTTATTGACAAAGATTCTAATAGATGTTTACATCTACTTCATATGGACTTGTTCGGTCCACTACAAGTTAGAAGTTTGGGAGGTAAGGATTATACATTGGTTATTATTGACGACTACTCACATTTTGCGTGGGTGTTCTTTCTGAAACACAAGTCAGACGCCTTTGACATGTTTACTAATTTTGTCAGGCAAGTACAAAATGAATACAACTGTTCTGTAGTCAAAATCAGAAATGACAATGGAACGGAGTTCAAGTCTGGGGCCATGATAGAATTTTGTGAAAGCTTAGGTATCTTTCATGAGTTTTCCTCTCCTCACACTCATCAACAGAACGAAGTGGCTGAGAGAAGGAATAGAACACTCATAGAGGTCTGCATGACCATGTTGAGTGATGCTTCACTACCAGAATACTTTTTTGGGCTAAAGCCGTCAACACTGCGTGCCACGTGCAAAATCGAGCACTCATAAACAAGAACCATAATAAGACACCTTACGAACTTCTAAAGGGCAGGAAACCAACTGTTTCATATTTTAAAATCTTTGGTTGTAAGTTCTTCATCCTTAACAATGACAAGTATCATACTACCAAATTTAGCGAAAAGAGTTTTGAATGTATTATTGTAGGGTATAGTAGCCATAATAAGGCATATAAGTTATATAATAGAAACACTTTGATTGTAGAAGAATACATTCATGTTGTATTTGATAAGACAATCTTGATGCAAATCAACTCCTCTAGTGTGTTCATTGAAGATGCAGGTTCAAAGATGAAAGAACTTAACTTGGGTGAGCCGACTGAAGAAAAAGGTGAAAAGTTCATCAAGATCACCACTCCAACCCCGATTGGAGAGGTTGATGATCAAGATGAAGAAATCATCCAAGTTGATGAAGTCACTCCTGTAGTTGAAGAAGCTCCTGATGCAAGGACCTTAGAGCTCAGAAACTTGAAGGATCACCCAATGGACCAAATCATAGGAGATCCCCAGGATGGTGTTTGTTGGGAACTATGTCCACATTAACCCAAATTTGATGAAGTCACCCTGGAACTAAGATGAATTAGGTTGTATTTGATGCTTCGTTTGAGTTATGTGTTTGCAGGACTCCAATGGGAAGTGTAGACCAATGTCAGTCTACAATGAGTCACCAAACACAGGACCATGCAATATAATCCCTCATTGTGTATTCCAAAGTGTTTACTCATGTGTAGCCTTTCTATTGGGATACACTTCATATTCAAGCTATAGGACTGTGAAAAGACCTGATGCTGATTCCCCTCTAGTAGAAGAAAAATTTCTTACAGAAATTTATCTAAGTGTTTCTCTCGAGTATGTCTTTAACTACTCGAGTAGATTGCTTGAGATTTACTCGAGTAAAACTTCTGCATACTCGAGTAAGAAAATTCTTCCTCTCGTGAAGTTAAGTCAAACACTCGAGTAGTTCACTGACATACTCGAGTAGCTTACTTAACTACTCAAGTAGATCACTTTTCCTACTCGAGTTGCCCAGATTTCAGTTTCCAAGTCTTTCTAAGTAAAACACTCGAGTAGTCCAAGTCATATACTCGAGTAGCTCATTCTGTCTCAAGTAGTTCATACTTGAGTAGTTTATTCTTCCTGTTCCAGATTCCTCTTTCTCGGAATTTTTCTAAGTCATTTACTCGAGTAGGTACTTTGTATACTCGAGTAGTTCTCGACACCGTGTTGAGTAACTCTCTTCTATGTGTCGAGTAGTTAAGAAATACTCGAGTAAGTCCTTTATATACTCGAGAAGATTTCTTTCCTCTCGAGTAGTTCAATCTGACTACTCGAGTAGCTATTTTTCCAGTGTGCAGAATATTTCTAAGTGTTTGTCTTCGAGTAGTTCTTCTAACCACTCGAGTAGTTCAATTCTGCCTACTCGAGTAGTACAACCTGTACTCGTGTAGTTCAACTCCTTCCCGTGAAACTTTTTTGTATACTCGAGTAGATCTTCCTAGTACTCGAGTAAGTGATTATATGCACTCGAGTAGTTATCTTCAACCTACTTGAGTAGTCATGAATTATATACCAGAGTAATATTTCTTTGCTTACTCGAGTAGTCCTTGACCTACTCGAGTAGTTTTATACCTACTCGTGTATATGACCTCATTTTCTCTGAAATTTCTTCTAAGTCCAGATTTGACAGATATTCAAATTCCGTGACATGATTGGTCCACGTGTACGTCATTAAAATCAATTATGACCTTTATTAGTACTCCTATAAAAGGTCTTGTCTAATCGACAAACCCTAATTAAAAAAAACAAGTTTTTCAAGAAGAAAATTATTCTAAGTTTTGCAGCCGCCTCTTTCCAAAGAATCGCTATTTCCTCTCTCTCTTCATGGAATGAAAGCCGCCGCCTCCTCTGTTCTTTTCCGGCAAGGGCTTCGATTTTCAGAGGAAATAGACTGAAGAAGCTCTCCATATCGAGATCGTTTTTCACATACTCATCATCTGTCCGATCGTGGAAGCAAGGAGTTCAGATCTACTGTTGCCGAGAATTTTTCTTCAATTTTTCTGATAAAGCCGCATGCCAAGAAGAAGATTCCAGTTCCTGTTTTATTATCAGATCTGATCCAGACAATATCACTGTTTGTATATTTTTAATACTTGTATTTCATTTCTGTAGGAGAATTTTTCTCCGAGTGAAGGAGTTTTCCACTTCGAGTTTGTAGGAAGGTGTTTCTTCCGAGTTGTAGATCCAGTGGATTGGATTGAGATTGTAGGAACTTTGTTCCGAGGGTAGGATTGATTTTCAATCCGAGATAGTGGAGTAGCCGAGTCTAGTATATTGCTAGATCAGTGAGGGAAAGTGGATGTACCCAAGATCGGGGAACCACTATAAATCTTGTCTCGTCTGTTATAATTTGATAGATAGATCTGTGCTGTGTTCTAAGATTTGTTATTCCGCAAAAGACGCATAACTCACCTATTCACCCCCCCTCTAGGTGATTTAGGTTGACAACTATTATCTTTCAGTGTTAGAACTCGTAGAGGTACAACTAATGAGAATTTATATTTAAGTTTTCTCTCACAGGTTGAACCAAAGAAGTTTGAGGAAGTAAACTCAGACGCCTCATGGATAATGGCAATGGAAGAAGAACTAAATCAGTTCAAACATTGTAAAGTCTGGAAACTTGTTCCAAGACCCAAAGGTAAGAATGTCATAGGGACAAAGTGGGTCTACAGGAATAAGATGGACGAGGATGGAACGATCATAAAGAATAAGGACAGACTCGTTGCCAAAGGATATCGACAAGAAGAAGGAATCGAATTTGACCAGACGTATGCTCCAGTGGCAAGGCTAGAGACAATCAGGCTGTTCCTAGCATATGCTACTCTTAAGGGCTTCACTGTTTATCAGATGGACGTGAAGTCTGCCTTCCTTAATGAAGACATAAAGGAAGAGGTGTATGTGGAACAACCTCCAGGTTTCGTTGACTCTAACTTTCCTGATAATGTTTATCTGTTATCTAAAGCATTATATGGTTTGTAACAAGCTCCTCGAGCTTGGTATGAGATGTTGTCTAGCTTTCTTCTTGAGAACAAGTTTACAAGGGGAAAGATAGATAAGACATTATTTCTTAGGGAAATAAAAGGCAAGATTTTGCTAGTGCAAATCTATGTCGATGACATTATCTTTGGCTCTACTGACGACAACCTCTGCAAGAAGTTTTCTAAACTTATGCAAGGGAAGTTTGAAATGAGCAGTATGAGAGAGCTGAAGTATTTCTTAGGCCTTCATGTGAAACAATCTAAAGATGGAATTTTCATCTCACAGACAAAGTTCACCAAGGAGCTAATTAAGAAATTCGGAATGGAGAACGCAACCTCTATGAGGACTCCAATGGGTTCAGCTGTGTCTTTGGACAAGGATGAGAAAGGGAAACCTTTTGATGAAACCAAGTACAGAAGCATAATTGGATCCTTGCTCTACCTTACTGCTAGTAGACCAGACATAATGTTCTCAATATGTGTATCTACTAGATTTCAAGTGAACTCTAAGGAATCTCACTACGCTGCTGCAAAGCGGATTTTGAGATACCTTAAAGGTACACCAAATCTTGGCTTATGGTACCCAATAAGTAATGATAGCAAACTAATTGATTTTTCAGATTCAAATTTTGCAGGTAGCAAAGATGACAGGAAGAACACTTCTGGGACTTGCCAATTCCTAGGAAGAAGGCTCATTTCCTGGAGTAGTAAGAAGGAGAACTGTGTTGCAATCTGAACAGCTAAGTCAGAGTATATCTCTACAGGCAGTTGTTGTGCACAGTTGCTATGAATTAAGAATTAGCTGGAAGATTACAATCTCAAAGGCCAAAACATTCCTTTATTTTGCGACTCCTCCAGTGCGATTGCAGTAGCCAACAACCCAGTCTCTCACAGCCGGACAAAACACATAGAGCTGCGTTACCACTTCATCCGGGAGCATGTGGAGCATGGGGACATAGATCTTCAATATGTCCCAACTGACAGGCAGATTGTAGACATATTCACGAAGCCGCTGGATGAGACCAAGTTCTCGTTCTTCAAAATAGAACTTGGAATGCTCAACAAAGAAGAATAGAGAAGGAGGACTCTCAACATAACTCAGAGATCAAGGGATACGTCAGAAGTTTAAATTTCTCAAGTTCATACTTAATGTCTCGAGTAAGAAAATGACCACTCGAGTACTTCTTTAAACTACTCGAGTACTCAGCAAGTCACTCGAGTAATACCACTCGAGTAATGAGCTTCCTCTCGAGAAGTATGAAGATATCACTCGAGTGTCATCATTTTCTCACTCGAGTACTGTCGGTCCACTCGAGCAACAGGAAGACAATTTCTCAAATTCACAACCCGAAGCTTATTCTGCCATTTTTTATGGTATGTTCGATTTATTTCTTCCTTAATCATCGATAATTAGGGTTAGATAAACAGAAAAACCGGATTTCATTTTCTACATGATTTCAAAACCCTCTCACTCGAGAAAGAAGAAAGTCTCTTCGTCTTCCGCCGCTGTCGCAGAGCACGCCGACGTCTTCTTCCCCACAGTCAATTTCTCTCATCTCTCTGGACCATGGCACCGTCTTCCAAGATTAGGATTGGTAGTGAACTCGTTGTCGTCGTTATTGCCGAACTCTCAGACTATTTCCGAAATCTCCTCATTCTTCTCGACACCGCCAGCTTGACATTCGTTCTCCAGCAGCCCTGCAAGATTCTCTTCCCTGAAGTTGAAGAATTCTTCAGAAATATCAAAGTAAGGAGGAACGGTAGGGTCCTTAAGTCAAAAGTGAAGGGAATTAAGATCAAGCTTACCAAGACCTCTGTCTCCACAGGTCTTTGGCTACCCATGGTTGATGAAGAAGATCCCCTAACACATGAAGATTCTGACAGAGCTTGCATGTTTTGTGGACTTTCACCAGAAGTTCTTTCCATTCGTCGACCAGACCTCAATCCTGAATGAAAACTCCTTGTGGACATCCTTGGCAAGGTTCTCCTATGTAAGATAAGTTCCATAAGGGACATTTCTTTTGATCTGTTTTATATCATGACTGCAATAATCTGCAGAAAAAGATTTCAGTTTGGTATGTTGATTCTTGATAAGATAAGGGAGAGCATCAAGGCTCCTAGTTATGCCAGGATCATCTCTCTGATATTGCATGAGATAAATCCTGAAGTTTTTGATTTCTCCAAAGGAACAACTCTCCACCATATTAAGAAGGTATCAATCTCTTCCATTCAAAGATGGGAACTGAAGTTGTTAAATCCTACCCAGGCTTCTATAGCTCATGACCATCCAGCTGCTGTGGGGGAGCCTTCTCCTTCTGTTCAAGAAGAAAGGGTACCTACTCCACCTGCTGCTACTTCTCTCCCTCCAACCACTCCAGAAGAAACTCCATCAGATGCTCAAGTCCAAGAAACCTTTCTCTCCACTGCAGAAGCCATTAACTAGATGATTGAAGAACTAAGCTATGAAGATCCTCTTCCTCCCCTCTAGAAAGAACAACCTACAGAACCCTCCAAGGAACCAACTCTAGTACCATCACCCTCTCATAATCCATCTCCAGGATCCCTTGTTCCCCAATCTCCTGCTGCTGACAAAGAGCAAGATGAGACCATACTGATTTCTGATGAGAAAGAGAAGACTCCATAACCAGTTTAAGCTCCTCTGAAGATCTTGGACTTTCCTCTTCCCACCTTCATTTATGAAGAAGGAGATGTTTTGATTCACACTACCAGAGCTAAGAGCTCAGTGGTCATTGAAGAGATTACTCCATGGTCTGCTCCTCCTCCTCTAGTTCCTCAGACTGAACTCCAGCCCCTGCTGCCAATGATCTAATAGGTAAGATAGAACAGATGCTGCTAGACCAAAGAAAATATTTTCATGACTCCTTGAAGGTTATACAAAAGAAAGTTACTGCTCTTGAAAAAGAAATGAGCAGAGGCTTTGTAGAGATACAGCACAATACTGATGAGCTCAGACAGTTGTTCAAAATAGGTGGAAAAGCACTGGACCACACAATTACCAGTGTTGGCCATGTGATGGAACAATCTATTACTCTTGCTAATAATCAGATACAGTTAGAAAAGCTGGCCCAAGGACACACTTTCAAAATATGTGAAGAAGTGGCACTTTCAAAGAAGTTGCCATAAATGAACTATTTGTAGAAGTCAGAAAGGGGGAGACATTAGTCAAAGAATATCTAGAAACCTCAGATGCTGCTAAGCAAACTCTCTGGGAAGAAAAGCTAAAGGAAATTCATGATGATGTGCAGAATCAGATACACAGTGTAAAATTTCACACCTATGATACAGCTGTATGGATGCATAACCAGATCTTCCCTGACTTTCAAGTAGACCCAAATATAATTCCTCATCATTTGAATCCTCTAGTTCCTTTAGCTCTAGCTCCAGTTCCTCAGCCTATGTTTTCTCCAAGACCTGAAGGCTCTGAAGCTCCTCCTCTAGAAACTTATCTCAGGTTTGGGAAACAGATCTAGCTGATATACTTCTTTAAGCTCCTCCTGAGATTCATATTCCAAAGAAAAGAAAGTATGGTGATGGAGCTTCTGCCAGCAGATCCATTCCAATTCCAGAGGCAGAGAAAAGAAAAGCCCCTAAATTTGCAGAGAATTGGAGTCCTACATCAAGGTCACTAATCCTTGATACTCTCAAATTAGTCTTGGACTTTAATAAGAATAGACATGATCATTACAGCTCCGAAGAGTGGGACTTGTATGAGAAATCTATGACCAAAAGAAGACTCTATGATCGAGAGCATGGAAGGAATAATCCTGGTACACCTCCAAAACCTCCCAAATATTACCTAAAGGCATACAACTATCAGAGAAGGCAACAAGAAAAGAAGGACATACATCAACAACAACAAAATCAAGCCTAAGAATGAAGAAAGTTATAAGAGTGTGGATTGGAATTGTGTAGAAATGATTTTTGGACAATTCTATTTATATAAATCCTTAATTTTGATAATCTACTCTTTGCTTATAACCTTTGTGCATGTTACTCTATTTTTCACTCTTACATATCTAGTTCTTTATTTGTCTATATAATTCACCTTAGTGTAGAGGGTTCTGACTTCTACAAATAGGGGAAGATTGTTGGGTATTGTATCCATAGTAACCCAGATTTGTATGAAGTCACCTTGAACAAAGATGAATTAAGTTGTATTTGATGTATTGTTTCAGTTATGTGTTTGCAGGACTTAATTACCAAGTGTAAACCAATATCAGTTTACAATGAGTCACCAAACACAAGACCATACAATGCAATCCCTCATTACGTGATCCATGATGTTGACTCATGTGTAGCATCTTTATTGGGATACACTTCATTTTTCAAGCACTGGGATTGTTGGAGAAAGACTTGTTGCTGATTCCATTGAAGAAAGGAAAATTTTCATAAACAAATATTTTCTAAGTGTTTTACTCGAGTAGAATTATAGTACTCGAGTAGAATCTTTAGTTGAACTCGAGTAAGACTAGTCTGGATTTCAAGTAAAGAAAATGGTTCTCGAGAAACTTGAATCTGTTCTCGAGAGGCCAAGTCCATTACTCGAGTAGACTTCTTCTCTTTCTCAAGTTGACAGATTTTCCCTCTCAGAAATTTTCTAAGTATTATACTCAAGTAGTCAAGTTCACCACTCGAGTATATGAGCTCTTTGACTCGAGTGACAGAAGGAAAGAAGTAATATTTACTCCACTCGAGTAGTGTAGTTCCTGTACCCGAGTAGTCCGTCTACTTCTCGAGAAGTCTAGATCCAGTACTCGAGTAATCAGTTTTATCTCTCAGAATTTTCTCCAAGTCTTTTTCTCAAGAAGTTTACTACATCCTCTCGAGTAATATTTCAAACACTCGAGTAAACCTCATTCCACTCTAGTGATAATGAAATCTATTCTGAATTTCCCGAAGGGCTTGTTCTCGAGTTGTCTGATATTGTCCTCTCGAGAACTCAGTTGTACTCGAGTAGTTCCTATTTCACTCGAGTAATTCAGTCATTTTTCCAGAAATTTCGCTAAGTCCTAACAGACGGGATTTTCAAATGATTTGACATGATTGGTCCACGTGGTCGTCATTAATGATAATTATGACTGTTAGGGAGATCTTATAAAAGGTCTTGTCATTCCGATGAACCCTAATAACAACAAGTGCGTGAAAGAAATATTTTAAGATTTCCGAATCGATTTTTCTCTTTCCTAAACGGAAGCCACCGCCGCTCCTCATCGTGCATATTGCCAAGGGCTTTCGTTCAAGAAGATTCAGATCAGTCGACTTGCAGATCGAGATTATTATTCAACTTCTTCATCTTCTCTCTGATCGTGTGAGTGAAGAATTTTCAGATCGGATCTTGCCATGTCTTCTTCAAAGTTTCTGACTGTGCCGCAAAGTTCAAGAAGGAAGACCTAGGCAGAAATTCCAGATCTGAGAAAAAGAAATAGTCTGTATTTCTGATTTCAAATTATTTTTGTAGGAGATTATTCTCCGAGTGTAGGTGCTTCATTCTCCGAGTTGTAGGAAGTTTTCATCTTCCGAGTGTAGATCCGTTTTATGGATCGAGTTGTAGGAACGTTGTTCCGAGAAGTAGGATTGTTTTCAATCCAAGATAGTGGAGTAGCCGAGTCTAGTGCTTTGCTAGATTGGTGAGTGGAAAGTGGATGTACCCAAAGTTGGGGAACAACTATAAATCTCTGTGTCATTTGTGATTGCTTGGTTGTTATTCTGTGTTTAGATCGCAAAATGTTTATTCCGCAAAAGATGCAAAACTCACCTATTCACCCCCTCTAGGTGATGTAGGTAAGACAACTAATAACTTCAGCTAAGAACACAACTGCGGAGCTCACATGCGTACTACAGCTCAGCAGGAGTCTCGGGTAGATGTGCACCGAGAACCAAGCCATGAACTGGCCTATGTTGTGACCCGAAAGGAGCCTCGGAAAAAGAACGAGAACCAAGCCTAACAGTCCACTTGACATTGAAGGAGCCTTGGGAATAACACCGAGGACCAAGCCCAACCGCCCAAAGTCTATATGTCAACTCCCGTCGGTGTGACAACTGGCGAGCCCGTAGACCTGCCACACTATCCTTAACCCAGGATTATGACACCACGTGCCAACTCACACCACATGCACTTCACATACGAGGCTCCACATTGAGCCCCCTTTTCATTATTCACATTTCGTGCTCAACAGCATGCAAGAGCTCCACACCGAGTCTCTTACCATTACATAATTCCAGTGCGGCAACACTAACGCACTTTCAACCCTTCCACATTTTCGTGCATCCAAGACACCAAGGGTTCACCATCAACATGATGGTACTCCACACATATTCACCAACCATTTGGTTATCATAATTAATAGAAGTTATGTACATTAAACTTCAAGTCAACTTCATATATTATTCAATGTGTTACTATTATCAAGTACATCCCTATCGATTCACGTATTTTAATCATTTCTACCATCACAACACGTCAATCCATTCGTTCACTAACCTCCACCAAATTGCCTCGATCAAGTACACTTTACTACACCATTTGTTCCTTAGGGATCTATCTAACAAATGTCATTAATGTTACTGTACTACAATCTTTCTTCCAAACCCAAAGCCGATACAAAATAAACATGAGAATTACATATGCAAGAATGAATACTGTACATGAACTTCGATCGTGGATTAACGAGGCTACATGAATCCAGTGAAGATGTATAACCATCGTTGGAAAGGTATTTCCAAGGGCTACGACTTTCATGTTTAGTCAAAAGCCCAGATCTGCCTGCATCATGTCTGAAAACAGCCTCGAAGATTTCTACGCGCAAAAAAGAGATTTCTGCATGCCTTTTAAAGCAGATCGAATGTCATCGGTTCGTATTCTTCCTCCAACCAAACTTTCCAAATAACATCCATAGTTTCTCCTCCCTTATTCACCCTCATATGACCACTTCTGTTCACGAAACCAGTCCACAAACTTCAGTTGAAGTGAGGAGATGTTGAAAATTCTAATTCCCATGACACAAGTCCTAGCATGGCCTCTTCCTGGATACCTTCTTCTCACAAATCAAGACTCTTTTGAGTCGATATCTATCCTAGGAATAACTAGAGATCTAGCACCAAGGGAGAGGGTAGGAAGCTCACATCATTTCCGGCGTTTCCACCGTTTCCATCCATGGATCTTGTCACCCTTCTTAGCGGCATCTTCTTCTCCTTGGTGGTGTTCGTTCTTCACAGAAAAGAAGATCGGCTCCAGCAGTCTCTTCCTCTCCAACAGTTCCTTACAACGACGGCTTGGAAAATGAGATAAAAGGAAGAAGGCTAGGGTTTTCTCCCATTTTTATAGAGAGAAATTAGGGTAACTGCCTCGCCACTTGTCGGCCTGACATTGGACCGCCAAACATTGCTTTAATGAGTCATTTTGAAAAGACGAGGCCCATTTTAGTTGATTTGGCGCTATTACCAAAAAATCCGAGAAAACAGGGCCGAAAATTCGCCAAGGCAGAACTATGGCGTTCGCAAATTCTGCCCGACATTTCGTCGAGCTCTGCCCCACGATTCGTCAAGCTCTGCCCGACATTTCGTCGAGCTCCGCCCGATGATTTTATTCGAGCTCCGTTCGACGATTTTTGTCGAGCTCCTCTCGACGTTTCGTACGTCGAGCTCCGCTCGATGATTTTCTCCGAGCTCTTGTCACTACCCATGTCATGGGTAGTCTAGGATTGGGAACACATGGGTATGGACACGCTCGTGTCACTACCCGTATACTTCTCTGGAAAAATCACAAAGAAGGCGCAAAATTTACAAGATTACCACACTGGTAGGGACACGCCCATGTCACTACCTGTGTCCTTCTCTAGTATCGACGAAATTATCTCAGCTATGGCTGAAAACATTCAAGTCATATGACGTCGAGATCGTTGTGTCCACTCAATACTGTCAATGCCTCAACCCGTCCAGAGTAAACTCTAAGATATATGGCGTCAAGATCATTGAGTCCACTCAACGCTTTCTACGCCTAACCTGCCAGGATTTCAAAGTCAAATGGCATCGAGTGCGTTGAGTCCACTCAACGCTCTTGACGCATATCCCTCCAAAATTTCTCTAAGTTAATTGGCGTCGAGAGCGTTGAGGACTCAATGCAGGACTCAACGCTCTCAACGCCTTAGCCCACCAGAAACTTTCTAAGTTAGATGACGTCGACTGCGTTGAGTCCACTCAACGCACTCGACGCCCCCAAACCCGAGTCAATCTTCTTGACTTAGAACACGTGTGAGGGGTCTGGCACAAAATGAGATGTTACAAATCCTATAAACAAAATAAAATATTTCATCCCCGAAATCAGGCTACGATTGTGGGGAGAAAAAAGCATGAAATAAAATAAAATATGCTTTTAAAATTTAACCTTGAGGAAATAACTCTGGGTAGTGCTTCCGCATCAAGTCCACCAGCTCCCATGTAAATTCTTCTTTCCCATGATTTGTTCAAAGCACCTTTACCAAAGGAACACTCTTGTGACACAAAGTCCTTGTCTCGGTGTCCACTATCCGCACCGGCTCTAGTCGCATAGATCTATCGGACGCTACTACTCCATCAGTGGTGGGGATATATTGATCGGGCCGCATCAGCACCTTTCGAAGTGACAACACATGGAATACGTCATGAAGGTTCTCCAGCTCTGGCGGTAACTCCAACCGATAGGCCAAAGGGCCAATCCTTTCCAATACAGTGTAAGGCCCAACGTAACTTGGGTTGAGCTTCTACATACCACGTACCCGTGACACTCCATGCATCAACTTGATCTTTAGGAACACTTTGTCACCCACTTGAAATTCCACCATCCGGTGTTTTGCATTATAATATTTAGCCTGCCGACTCTGAGCCTCAAGCATCCGGTCCCGTATTAATCTAACAACTGCATCAGTATCATCGACGTACTCAATTCCTAAAACCTTCGGGTCTTCATCTTGCACCCAAGACAAGGGGATTCTACACCTTCTTCCGTAAAGGGATACATGGGGTGCCATCCCGATACTAGCTTGGTGACTGTTGTTGTATGAGAATTCTACCAGGGGTAAGACCTTTCCCACAGCTCTCCTCTATCCAGCACACACAACCTCAATAGATCTTCTAAAGTTCTGATGGTCCTCTCAGACTGCCGTCCATCTGAGGATGAAATGCTGTGCTAAATGTAAGGCGCGAGCCCAAATACCCCTGTACCGCCTTCAATTCTTTACAGGTAAACCGATCATCCCGCTCAGAAATAATTGTCTTTGGTAAGCCATGGTACCGTATAAACTTCTCCACAAAGAGGCATACCAAGATATCCAATTAGGCTTCTTTCATAATAGGAATAAACCTGGCTACCTTTGTTAGGCGGTCAATGATTACCCAAACCAAATCATTCCCTGAGCGTGAGCGAGGCAACCCATGGATGAAGTCCATGAAGACATCCTCGAACTTCCACTCGGGGATGGGAAATGATTGTAATAACCCACCGGGGCCCTTGCATTCCTCCTTCACCCTTTGACAGGTCTCGCAGTGCGTAATGAAATATCTGACATCCCACTTCATTCCCGGCCAACACATGGTCTTCCGCAAGTTGGTGTACATCTTGGCAATCCCAGGATGCACTGAATACTGAGAGCAATGTGCCTCTCTCAAGATATCTTCCCAAAATTTTACTGCCTTTGGAAATGTAAAGTCGGCCACAGAGGTGAACGAGGCCGTCTTTTAGGGAAAACTCGTCAGTAGTCCCATCTTCAATTGACTTAAGCACAGGGGCCAGAACAACATCCTTTCCTTGCTCTGCCCGGATTTGGTCCCAGATATCACAGACCATGCTCATCGCGGTCAAGTACTCCATATACCCTTCCGAATGGTCGTTATATACCTGGGTAATCTCCATTTCTTCGAGCATCCGAGCTAATTTGATACTCATCATTCGGGACTCAGGGCTCGATCTCGATACCTTTCTGCTCAAAGCATCAGCTATGAAATTTGCTTTTCCGGGGTTGTAGTTCAAAGTAAATTCATAATCACATAAAAATTCTAACCACTGTCGCTGTCTCAAAATCAATTACTTCTAAGTATGAACATACTTTAAATTCTTGTGGTCCGAAAAGATTTCGCAATGGACGCCATATAGATAGTGTCTCCAAACCTTCAAGGCCAACACCACTGCCCCCAATTCTAGATCATGTACTGGATAGTTGACTTCATGCTTCTTCAGCTGTCTTGAAGCATAAGAACTCATATGTCTGTGTTGCACTAATACTGCTCCCATCCCTTGATATGACACATCAATGTAAATTTGAAATCCTTCCTTCCCGGATGGAAGGGCTAGGATGGGTGCAGTAGTACGTCTGTCGTTCAGTTCTTGGGACACAGCTTTACACTGGGGTGTCCACTCAAACGTCACACCTTTATTTGTTAGAGTTGTAAGAGGAAGGGCAATCTTGGAGAATCCCTTCACAAACTTGCAGTAATACCCGACAAGTCCAAGGAAACTCCGCACATCAGCCGTTGACTTCAAGGATGAACATTCCTTCACGGCAGGCACTTTGGCCAGATTCACCGCTAGTCCAGCCCCACGGATCACATGGCCCAAGAAGACAACTTATTGGAGCCAGAATTCACACTTGTTGAACTTGGAAAACAAGGCGTGCACTTTTAGCTTTTTCAGTACCAAGGTCAGATGTTCGATATGCTCTTCCTCTGTCTTTGAGTAGACCAAAATATCATCGATGAAGACGATGATGAAGATGTCTAGATAAGGCTCATTCATCAGGCTCATGAAGGCTGAAGGGGCATTTGTGAGCCCAAACGGCATCACGGTGAACGTATACAAGCCATACCGTGAGCTAAAAGCTGTTTTATGAATGTCCTCCTCTTGTATCCTCAACTGATAATACCCCGAGCACAAATCCAACTTGGAAAACCAATGCGCTCCCACTAATTGGTCGAACAACTCGTCGATCCGGGGTAGCGGATAAGTGTTCCGCACCGTCAGCCGATTGAGCTCCCGATAGTCTATACATAATCGTAAGGTCCCATCCTTCTTCTTAATGAATAGAATAGGGGCTCCCTAAGGTGATGAGCTGGGGCGAACAAATCCTGATTCCACCAGTTCTTGCAACTAAACTCTAAACTCTACGAGTTCCTTCAAGGCCTTATGATAAGGGCTCCTGGAGATGGGCATGACACCCAATACTAGCTTAATTTGAAAATCCACCTCTCTATGCAGTGGTTATCCTGACAATTTCTTAGGAAATACCTCAGGAAAATCCCGCACCACTCGCACGTCCTTCATATCTATTGTCTTCTCTTTCAATTTGAAACATATCATGTAAACTTCATCCCCTCTCATGTGGGCTTTCAAGGCTTGAATTGAAGATAGTAACAAGCGTGGAGCGAAGTTTATACCTTGGAAAATGACCTCAGTGTCTCCATGTCTCAAGTAAATCCGCTTCTCCGCGCAATCAATTATTGTGTAATGCCAATCCATCCATGCCATGCCCAGAATGAGGTTGAATTCTGGCATCCTCAAAACTGTGGCATGGGCATCGAAGATCTTCCCCCAAGGAGTATCTCCAGTTCGCACTTGGAGGTTGCGGTCATCTCAGAGCAATCTGGGAGGCGTACTCTTCGAGCAATACCAGTGAAATATTGAACCCCTTTTAAGTCTTTAATGAAGTCCGCCGACACAAATGAGTGCGACGCACCGGTATCGAATAACGTAAAGGCTGGTTTCCCACCAACCATTACGGTACCTAAGTACCAATAACAAATACTCAAAGCTAGACCTCTAGTACATCTTAAGCAACTTAAGGTGAATACTGAAAATGTGTTAATTAGTTGTAACATACCTGCAATCACCTCTTGAGGGTTCCGCTCCTGCGTCATGTCCAGCACGAACACCTGATCTCGAGCAGGTCCAGGGTTTCCTCCTCTTGGTCATCGTCCTCTACCACGCATATGTCCCCGTCCTCGTGGAGCTGCCGGAGGGAGAGTAGGAGGAGCATTCCCAACTAGTTGCGGGTAGTAATGTCGGATGTGGCCCGGTTGGTTGCATTGGAAGCACACTCGTTCATACCGCCCTTCGGGTTGTTGGAACTGTTGAAGCTGTGGAGGTGGAGGCAATGCTGGCGGCTGTGGGACCGGGCACTCCATTCTAAAAATCCGGTGGAAACGCCCGCCACCTCTCTGGTATCCTCTTCCACCTCTATTGTTATGCCTCCTTCTGTTACTAGGGCCAGCCTCCATCACACACTCAGCGGTTCTCTTACCACTTCCCAAGTGTTCTGCCATCTCTTCGCCATGTTAATTATTTCTGCAAAGCTGGAGTCTGCTATAAACAAAAGGGCTTGCCTTAGGGGGTCTAGCAAGCCTTTGTAGAATCTTTTGGCATATCCTCTGTCATCCAACTCATAGGAGTCAGCAAATCTAGCCAGATGCTGAAACGCCCGCTGGTACTCTGTCACTGACTTGGATCCCTGCTTCAGCTACAGGAACCTTTCTTCAAGTTCATCTCGAGCAGTCAAAGGGATAAAGTGCTCTAAGAAAGCTTCCAAAAATTCTCTCCAACTAATATCCGTGTAGACTCTTCCTTGGAAGGTGGAGCCCATGAGAGACTTCCACCACCGTTTTGTATGCAGCTCCAGAAGTGTCACTACGAGGATCATAGCCATATTGTTCAAACATCTAATTCCCGCCAACAGTTCTTGCACGGTGTCGAGCCATTCCTCCGTACGTACTGCCGATTCCGTCCCAATGTAGGAAGGAGGGGAGAGAGCTCGGAAGGTGCTCAACAAATTAGAGCCCGATGCTTGTTGTTGTACAGGGGCTTGTTGGGACCTAAAGACATCCAAGATAGCTATGAGCTTCTGTCCTAGCTCCGATTGTTGAAACTATGTGGGTACGGACAGGGCGGGAGTGCCCCCCACTGGCTCAACGTGCACTAGGATCTACATGTAAGGTACAAACCTAAGGTTAGGTTGGCTAATCTTAAAGTCAAAGTTGGACATACTTAGTTTGAATTACATATGGGCACACCACTGCTTCCGCTGAGTCAGTTTGTCCCCAAACTGACTAATTGAACGAGGGTGATAAAATTGTTGAATGACTTTCTTAGTTCAGGATTGAAGCAAGCTAATACCATTTGTAAGACCCCCCTCCCGGAACACAAAACACGGCACGAGGGGAGTCTTATGTCCAGAATAGCTGCCTTACAATAGCATTAGCACACGGAATAACTTGTACCACAAGACGCCTATCCTGCCGGCTATAATCAATATTCAACATTGCCAACCCAACCAAGATTATATAACAGAAGTCAAATCCACACATAAGTAAATAGTCCAAAAGTACATCAAATAAAAGAAGCATCAATAAGATTCTATAATATCAAAGTACGAGTAAAACTTGCCCAAAGGGGCTACATAATGAGTCTCTCAAAACTCACATCAGTCACTGACGGTTGCAACGACACCGTCCCTTCAGGCCCTGTCGTCCTGTCTTGGCTGTCCTACTGCTGCTCTGTCTGCGAGGTTTCCTTCTAAAAAGGAAGACGTAGCAACCGTTAGTTATAATACTAAGTGGCTATCACATCCACTCCCCCGGCAACTCCTCGGCTCCGGGCGGAGAAAAGAAAAGGGTACAATATATATAAATACAATAGTAGTACAAACAGGTGGTATAGTGTGAGCAATATCAAGTATATCAGCAGTATAATAAAAATATAAAGGTACAACAGAAAGTAACTCAACTTATATGAATGCCCATACAGACATATAAGTTGAGGATCAGCTCATCAGTGAAGTAACTCATCGTATAAGATTGCCCATACAAACTTATATGATGAGGATCTTGTGTATGCAATGAAATGCAATGCCATGAATGCAATGCAATGACTCACCCATGATCACGCACAAGCAACTTCTATGTCGACACAGACTTGAAGTTCCCACTTTTCGAGAAGGTAGCTAACTTCTCAAGCGTGAACCGTTGTGGCCAGACGGTGACAGTGGAGCGGGCTTCCCCACTACTAGGAGGGCATCCACACTACCAAGCCTAGGCCTCCGTACGCCTCAATGCTAAGAACCAACATCGGAGCTCACATGCATACTACGACTCAGCAGGAGTCTCGGGTAGATGTGCACCGAGAACTAAGCCCTGAACTGGCCTATGTTGTGACCCGGAAGGAGCTTTGGAAAGAGCACGAGGACCAAGCCCAACCGTCCACTTGGCATGGAAGAAGCCTCGAGAATGAACACCGAGGACCAAGCCCAACCATCCAAAGTCTATCTGTCAACTCCCATCGGTGTGACGACTGGCGAGCCCGTAAACCTACCACACTATGCTTAACCCAAGATTATGACACCACGTGCCAACTCACAATACATGCACTTCACATACGGGGTCCATATTGAGCCCCTTTTCATTATTCACATTTTTTTCTCAACAGCATGCAAGAGCTCCACACCGAGTCTCTTACCATTACATAATTCCAGTGTGACCACACTCACGCACTTTCAAGCCTTCCACATTTTCATGCATCCAAGAAACCAAGGGTTCACCATCAACATGATGGTACTCCACACATATTAACCAACCAATTGGTTATCATAATTAATAAACGTTATGTACAACAAACTTCAATTCAACTTCATCATTATTCAATGTGTTATCACTATCAAGTATAACCCTAACGATTCACGTATTTAAATCATTCCAACCATCACAACACGTCAATCCATTCGTTCACTAACCTCCACCAAATCGCCTCGATCAAGTACACTTTACTACACCATTTGTTCCTTAGGGATCTATCCAACAAATATCATTAACATATTTTATCTCAATTACTTATAGGCTAAATTCAATAAAACATTAATGTTACTGTACTACAATCTTTCTTCCAAACCCAAAGCCGATGCAAAATAAACATGAGAATTATATATGCAGGAATGATAACTATACAACAACTTCGATCGGGTATTCCGGAGGCTACATTTATCCGGTGAAGGCGTGCAACCCCTCGTTGGAACTCATCTCCAGGAACTCCAGTCAGGCAGCCATCGAATGCCCTTCCTCTTGATGGAAGTCACAGTAGGGCAGCTCCGATCTGCCTCCCGGTCTCCTCCTCTACACTCCTCTTCTACTCCTCCCCAGGGCTATCGCCATAGACTGGTGTTGATCGGGGAGAGGAGGTCTCTAGCCCTACCTCCATCCTGGGGGGTTGAATAGGAATTGTCCCCCTTGGTGGTTGTCCCCTCCGTGGAAATCTCGTCGCTGGCCCTGATCATGCCAGTCTTGCTGCCTCCAGCCCAGCCGATTATTCTGCTCCTAGCTCCCCCACCTCGGCTACTGCTGTTGTTGCTACTCCCTCTGCCTGGGCTTTGCCCTCCTAGCCTCCTGCCCCTTGCCACCTCTTGGCTCCTTCTCCTCCTTCATTGCCCACCAGGATAACTTCCTGGCAAACTCTAGGTTCGTTGCCTCTCCTTCGACTTCCCGGGCTACCCTATCCATCAGCTCCTCAAAAGACACCGGAGGCACCCGCTTCAGCTCCATCTGAAAGATCTTGTGCTACAGACCCATGGTAAAGGACACCATGAGAGTGTGCCCCTAACATCTCCTGCACCTAAAGGACCTCCTCCTGGAACCTATACACGTTGCTCCCCAGAGTCTCGTTCACTCCCTGCTTGATGAGGAACAGGGACTCAGACTCTTTATTCCTCTTCTTGGAAGTGGATAACGTCAGCAAGAACCACCAGCGCATGTCCTCAAAGCAGAAGATGGAACTGGCCGGAAGCTGGTGGAACCAATCCCTCGCCTTTTCTTTGAGGGTGATGGTTAAGAGCCAGCACTTAATGACATCTGACATCTGCCTGATGGAGACCACGTCCTCGAACCACTGGGTGTGCTGGACCGGATCACTCCTTCCGGTGAAGTAGGACATATTGGGCTCGCGGAACCCTTCTAGAATGGGGGCAGAAGCAACCAACTCACTGAAAGGGCTCCCGCCACTCGTAGGGAGAAGCAGGAGATCTTGCGCGTCCACCTCATCAGACCTTCCCGCACTCGCCGAGCCGGGGAACAAAGCTCGCCCTGGTAGGTCTCGACCACTACCTTCCGCCACTGTTTCCTTCCCAGGTCTCCTAGCTGGGGTGTTCTCTCCTAGAGCAGGGGCTACGACCACTGGGACCGAGTGTGTCGAGCACTCGTCACATGCAGTGTGTGCGAATGTTATGAGGTTCCGCATCACCTGTCGGAAGTCCACAAACACGCCTAGTGTGGCGAGAGGGAGGGTGGGGGGGGGGGGGGAGATGGCGAGTCGCCCCATTCAGATCCTTGTCATTCATCTCCAGTCATTGAGCTCGCTAAGGTTTTCGGTGCTGGTCACTCTCCACGCTCACTGCACCAAATTTTGAAACCGAGAACTGGCTTCTGTGGAGTTCTAACCCTTGGGAAAGGGGCGGCCACACACTTACTTCTCCTAGCAAGTTTGGCTGACTGAAGACTTAGAGTTCAAAACTGACCCAGGGCTCCAACACGGAGGTCCCACCATACACTGGGAAGATCTTAAGAGCACTTCCCCTCCTTAGCCTGTGCCGACAGAAAGCGCAAGAATATCTGGGAATTAGAGAACTAGAATGCTTGCCTTCTGAGATACCCTCTTGCGTCTATTTATAGATTTCAAAGTCTGGCCTGCAAATAGCATAGCTACACTATTCTAAATAGCTATATGCAGCCAAAAGTGGTCTGCCAACAACCATTATCCGCTGTTCTGGAAGGCTATTTACCACCCTGCAAAGCCATCTAAGCAATTTTACCTCTGAACCCCACTGGGCGAGTCGCCCATAAAGGCGCTACTTGCCTAAAGGGAAAAGTGCTGTGTAAGCCAGGTACTCGCCTCCGCGGTACCTCCATCATGGGTGAATGCGGGATCTAAAGGCCTCTCGCCTAATAGGGGCGAGACATTTCACGCCTTCTTCGGGCGAGAGCCACCCTGTCTGCTGTGAGCGGGAGCCCCTTCGCCCCCTTGGGTGAATGCTGTTCTGGAAGGGTCTCGCTCAACGCCTGCAAATAGCGAAGCGTCACTCAACGCCAAGCTCTAAAAGCATCGACAAAACAAGCTTCACTCAACGCCATACTCCGAAAGCGTCGACAGAACAAGCTTCACTCAACACCAAGCTCCGAAAGCGTCGATAGAACAAGCTTCACTCAACGCCAAACTCAGAAAGCGTCGACAGAACAAGCTTTACTCAACGCTAGAGGAACTAGCTCGCGCGGCTCGCTCACCATGCCTAGAGGAAGCGGGCCTGCTTGACGAACACTTGAAGGGTCTCGCTCGCCTTCTTGAGCCCTCTCGCTCCTGAAGGTCCCGCAAAGCACTGATCCTGAAGGGGGAACCCACTCATCGAATACGGAGTTGTACACCAAGTAATACCCAATGACTGGCTTTTATTGGTACTAGGTGTTTTGTGGGATGACAGCTCAACATGGCCCTTTCGCAAGAGATTAAGATGTGAAATTTTACTTCTTTAGATTGTTAGAGATTTTACTTTTATAATAAAAATAACATAATATTAATAGTATTTTCCAAAATGAAGAAAGACATGAAATTAAATACAATAAAAAGTTAAGAAATCGATCCTGAGTAAGGCGTGTGATCACTGCTCTAAAGAAGTTGCACCATCGTCCAACAGCGTTTTCAACCGATGCTCACTTCTCCAATGTACAACACCCAACTAGATATTGAAACTCCGGTGTGCACGAACACCGAAGAAGCACAGAGCACCTGAACTTCCACTGGATGAAGCAAACATAAAATAGCTAAAAAATATAATGAAGATATAAAAGTTTAGGGAGAAAGATGAGAATATATTATGAATATGAGTATCATATTTTGTGAGCTATTTATAAGCTAAAAGATCAACTCATAAGTTACTAAAATAATAAATGTATTAAAATATGATAATTAATAATAAATAATAATTATGTATTATAATCATTATTGTATGTAACATCAAACATTTCATTCTTTGTAATATAATATGTAATATATATATTATAGTTATTTTTATAATTAATACAATATTAATTATATATTTAATAAAAATAACCTTAAACATTTATAATATTAAATGAAAGTAACATATCATAACTTATAAAATAATGATATAGATTTATGTTTTAAATTTATGCATCATAAATGAAATAAATAATTTTTATTGATAAATATATTAAATAACACATATTTTATCACATGTGAGAGATTATGATGCTCTTTTTTTATTTTGAGTTTTTCTCTATTAAATGAATACAAATTCCAATAACAAGGTGGATCAAAATGACATCGGCTTTGTAGAAGGGGAGCCATGCATCACCTTCCTCTCATCAATTTTTTAAGGCCTCTAGCTTATCATAATCATTTCTCCCTCATCCGACAACCGTTTTTGACTTGTAAGTAGTCAAAATTTGCTGCCTTGAGAAGAGGATCCACACCTGATCCTCTTTACTCAAAAGTGGACGAGCATAATAAAATGTAAAGTAATTTGGTTCTGATCAAGCTCAATATAATAATTTTTTAGTAGAATATTGCTTACAACTATTATGCATTTTCAGCAAAACCCCCTAAGACATAGGATAAAAATTTCTATAAAAAACATGTTTTTGATCTAAAAATTGAGTACCACCTCCTATTTCAAAATTAGAACCGGTTTAGCAGTTCTTGAGAATGATCATATCTGCTTATAGGTGGCTTGATGGTCCGATCTGTCTGACTCTTCTGTCTAATCCGGCTCTTAAAATATTTGAAAAACTAGAATTTTAAAAGTATTTCTTTAATTATATATTTTCTTGTAATATAAATATTTAGGCTTTATTTTGAGTCATATTTTGCAGTATCAATCCAATGAGGTAAAAAAACTATGAAGTGTTAAAACATTAAATAGCTCACATAAATATGACCTTTTGGGGCCTCTCTCTTAGGCTTATTTAGTCTCAGGTTGCTATTTTCATCTGTGACATGTCGCACTCGTTGCTGTTGAAATTTGTGAAGTGAAAGTGAGTGAATGGAGGATTTGGGCAACCTATCAGTGCGGACTACGCGGACAGGGTTGGCGGTTAACCAGACCGGCTTATGCTCTACAAGCAGCTGGATCCCAGGAAGTAACCAGGCGGATAGTGACTATATCCGCGGAGTCCGGCAAGAAGCGGACTGAAGAACTGGAGCTCGGCAGACCGGCATGGCAGAAGCCTTGGTCTTGCTCTGGTGCAGCGGCAAGTGGAAGCCGCGGAGATCGCCAGTCAGTGCGGATTGATACAGGAGTTCGTCGGTGCAGGCGGACTGAATCCAGTGTCCGCCAGTAAGTGCGGACTGGCCCTTGTGGCCAGTGGTGTGGGCTTGGTTGGTTCTGAACCAAGTCCAGGTTTGGCTCAGTCCGGGGAGATTGCGCAGTGGAGCGCGGACTGCTTCTCAGTCCGCCAAGCTCGGCAGAAGTTCTTTGTGCTTGGTTGCGAGTTTGATGATATGCGGACTGGAGTTGCGTCTGCAACTGCGCGCGGACTGGAGCAGTCTGCGGGATATGCGGACTGGAGGTATCCGTAGTATTAGCGGACTGGAGCTGTGTCCGCGGATTGGCGGACAGTGTTGCTGCAGAGTTCGGCTGATGCAGTCTTGGCTTGGCCTTTGGCGACAAGGCGGACTGGCGATGTGTCCGGCCTTGGTGAAGCCTTGGCGCTGGCTTGGCTATGGCGACAAGGCGGACTGGCGATGTGTCCGGCCTTGGAGAAGCTATGGCGGACTGGCTATCCTGCACAAGTATGCCAGCTAAAGAAGGCTATCTATGGCCTCAAGCAGAGCCCTCGTGCCTGGTTTGACAAGTTTAGCGGCATTGTTGCGGCCATTGGTTTTGCAAGAAGTTCAGCTGATCACTCCTTATTCGTTCGGAAAACCGCCTCTGGTCTGGTAGTTTTTGTGGTTTATGTTGATGAAATTCTTCTTACTGGCGATGACCAGGATGGGGTAACTCTGACAAAAAAACACCTCCGTCAACACCTAGTCACCAAGGATATGGGCTCCCCGAAATACTTTCTGGGGATTGAAATCTCTAGGAAGCCCAACTCCATGGTCCTTTCCCAACGGAAGTATGCTCTTGATCTTCTAAAGGAGGTAGGATTGACTGGTGCTAAACCTGCCCGTTGTCCCATGGATGCTAGAGAAGACAAAACTTGGACAGATGACTCTTCTCTTCTATCCGATCTTACGAGGTACCGGCGTTTGGTTGGCAAACTCATTTATCTCACGGTAACCAAACCCGACATCTCTTATGATGTTGGCAAGGTGAGCCAATTCATGCAAGCTCCTAAGGAGTGTCATCTACAATCTGCCCTGAGGATATTGGAGTATATTAAAGCAGCACCTGGGAAAGGACTCCTTTTTCAGAAAAATGGTCACTTAAGGGTTGAAGCGTACTCAGAATCGTGCTATGCTGATGACAAATGTGACCGCAAGTCAACATCAGGTTTCTGCACATTTGTTGGAGGCAATCTTGTGAGTTGGAAGAGCAAGAAACAGTCTGCGGTCTCCAGGTCTAGTGCAGAAGCGGAATATCACAGTATGACATCGACCACGTGTGAGTTGAAGTGGTTACGGGCTCTCATACTTGACTTAGGAGAGGTCTACAACTATCCTCTTCCTATGTTCTGTGACAACAAGGCTGCGATATACATCTCCAAAAATCCGGTATTTCATGAGAGAACAAAACACATAGCAGTCGACTGTCATTTTATTCGGGAAGAGATTTTGAAGAAACAGATTTGTACTCCGTTAGTCACTTCCGACAACGAGTTGGCGGACGTCTTCACCAAGCCGGTGTCTGCTTCCTTTTCCACATTTACGACAAGCTGGACATGATTGATATCTATGCTACAACTTGAGGGGGAGTGTTGAAGTATGGAGGCTGGGCGGTCTATTGCTATTCGGAGACCGGGCAGTCTGGCGGTTTATCTAGCCGGCCTGTCTGCCGGGCTGTTGCTGTTTGGTGTTCCAGTAGTCTGTCGGCTTGTCTCAGACGGCTTGGAGACCGGGCGGTCTAGCGGTCACCTGTGGAGGCTTGTTCTCTATGACGCTTATTCTCTCCACCTGTTGTTGTCGGGCGGTTTGCCGTCTTATCTAACCGCGCGAACTGTCCGGTTTGTCTTTTTGTAAAGCTGCATATACTTGTAATTTTTTTAGTCCCACATTGCTTAATAATAATCTCTCTCATTGCCTCCATTCTATAAAAGGGAGGCTATACCATTGTAATTGATACCTTTTTTTGGATAATAAAATTTGCATTTCTCCAAATTTTGAGTATGCTTTTTCTTGTTCACTCAGGTCAGCTGCGGAGGTTTGGACTTCCCTTGTTGGGTTGTTCCGGAAGGAGGTGAAGGTTGCTGCAGAGGATGGTCCTTCTACTTCATATCAGCAAGAGAGGAGTGTTTCTCCTAGGCGTGATGGGAAGAGGAAGGAAGGATCAAGGTGATATAAATGCAAGCAGCATGGTCATCTTAGGAAAGAGTGCAAGGTTGTCTTACTCTCGGCGAACGTAGCTCATGTTGGGAGTAAGGAGAAGAACTTAGTTGGGACTCCAACAAGTTTAGGTGCTGATCAGATGATGGCCAGTGATAGTGCAGCTATCTGGAATGAAATACTAGGGAATGTAGGAATGGACAAGCTAAAATCAATGGCGGAAAGAAGACTCGTAAGAGGCTTGCCTAGATTGTCATCCTATGGTGATGGTCAGGGATGTGCGGGATGTCAGCATGGTGAAGCTTATCGCTTTATGGTTGATAAGAAACAATCAAGATGTAAAGCACCTTTGGAGGTTGTCCATTGTGCTCTGGTTGGACCGACCGTCACCGCCAGTCTTGGAGGCAACAAGTACATGCTGATATTGTTTGATGACTATTCAAGGTATACTTGGGTATAATTCATGAAGGATAAGTCGAACATAATGCACTTATTTGTGGAGTTCAAGAAGCTTGTGGAAGGCAAGCTTGGCCTGCAGATCGAGAAGTTGAGGACAAGCATCCGTGGTGAGTTTGGCTCAACCGAGTTCTCAAACTTTTGCAGGAAGCATGGGATCCGAAAGGAGCTTTCTTGTGGACATACTTCACAGCAAGGTAGTGTTGCAGCTCGGATGATCCATTGGTTGACAGAGACCTGCTAGTGTTGGCTTCAGAGTAAAGGCGTTCCTAAGGCTCTTTGGGCGGAAGGGATGGCATGTGCTGCTCGTGTCATCAATCAGATGCCTCTTAGTTTGATCTTTGTAAAGACTCCATATGAGCTGATGTTCGGGGTGAAGCCCAGTATGAAGCACCTACAGGTGTTTGGATCTACCTGCTACGTACACTCTTTGGATGCTCTCAAAATGAAGCTAGTCTTTGTTGGTTATGATGAGCAGAGGGGAAGATGGAGGTCTCTGGATCCTGCAACGATGATGCTCATCGTGTAGAGAGATGTTATCTTCAATGAGCTGACGTCGTATTGGGATAGCTCATGCGTGGAGCTAGATTGGAGCAGGTCAGATGGTGTGGATGAAGAAGGCTCCTACTAAGGTTCAGTTGGAGCTACCTGAGTCACCAGGAGCTCCAGGTTGTTCTAGCTCCGGGGCAAAGACGTTAGGGTCAGGAAGCAGGGGGGCGATGCTCCAAGTATGTCTGGCTCGAAGGCGGAGGCTTTTGGTTCAGGAAGCAGGGGGAGCGATGTTCCATGTAGTTCTTATTCGTGAGCAGAGGCTTCTGGTTCAAGTAGCAGGGGGAGCATTGCTCCAGGTGCTTCTAGTTCCAGTACGGTGGCTTCTTGTTCAGGAAGCAAGGGAATCATTATTTCAGGTTTGCCTGGGAATGAAGCTGGTTCAGGAGGAGCAATGGAGGTGGTAATCCATGATCAGGTTCTTCGGAGATCGAAGAGGATCAGTAACCCACCAGCTCGATATTGCGAAGGGAACGCGGTGAGCTTTGTCTCATGTTTCCTTGCAAGCCCTCAGGTCGAGCGAGTACCTTCTAGCTGTGATAACCCCACTAGAATCAAGGAGGTGGTTGACACCAAAGCTGAGGAGGTGACTACTCTCAGAGGTAACGAGGCTTGGGCCCCTGTGCCCAAGGTTGTTGGTGATACTCTTATGATGCATGAATGGAGGTTGAAGCTGAAGAAGAAGGCAGAGTTAAGCATGGCTCCTTTTGGGAGATGGTGGAGGGCTCCCTCATGGTCCATGATATGCGGTGCGAGGACTATATCTTGGACATCTCTTCGTAGATGCTATCAGAGGGACCAGGTTGTAAGATTACGTGAGCTGCTGGAGTTGTTCACCACTTCTCACTTCAAGTGGGAGTGTTGAAATTTGTGAAGTGAAAGTGGGTGAATGGAGGACTTGGGCAACCTATCCGCGCGGACTACGCAGACAGTGTTGGCGGTTAGCCAGGCCAGATTATGCTCTGCAAGCAGCTGAATCCCAGGAAGTAACCATATGGATAGCGACTATATCCGCGGAGTCCGGCAAGAAGCGGACTGAAGAACTGGAGCTCGGTAGACCGGCATGGCAGAAGCCTTCGTCTTGCTCTGGTACAGCGGCAAGTGGAAGTTGCGGAGATCGCCAGTCAGTGCGAAATGATACTGGAGGTCGCCGGTGCAGGCGGACTGAATCCAGTGTCTGCCAGTAAGTGCGGACTGGCCCTTGTGGCTAGTGGTGTGGGCTTGGTTGGTTCTGAACCAAGTCCAGGTTTGGCTCAGTTCGGGGAGATCGCACAGTGGAGTGCAGACTACTTCTCAGTCCGCCAAGCTCGGCTGAAGTGCTTTGTGCCTTAGTTGCAAGTTTGGGGATATGCGGACTGGAGTTGTGTCTGCAACTGCGTGCAGACTGGAGCAGTCTGTGGGATATGCGGACTGGAGGTATCCGCAGTATAAGAGGACTGGAGCTGTGTCCGCGGATTGGTGGACAATGCTGTTGTAGAGTCCGGCTGTGCGGTCTTAGCTTGGCCTTTGGCGACAAGGCGGACTAACGATGTGTCCGGCCTTGGTGAAGCCATGACATTGTCTTGGCCTTTGGCGACAAGGCAGACTGGTGATGTGTCCGGCCTTGCTGAAGCCTTAGCATTTGCTTGGCCTTTGGCGACAAGGAGGACTGGCGATGAGTCCAGCCTTAGTGAAGCCATGGCATTGGCTTGGTCTTTGGCGACAAGGCGGACTGGTGATGTGTCCGGCCTTGGTGAAGCTATGGCGGACTGACTATCTAGCACAGGTCACGACGGACTGGAATGTATCCATAGACTGCGGAGACGTCTTGCTGCAGGATGTGGCGGTAATACTATCGACTAGGGCGGTGACCACACTCCTCATCGTGCCTATAGATAGGACCCATGTCACATCAGGAATAGTAACCAATCTAAGAGAACCGAAGTAAGTGAACAATAAATTGAGCCCGTAAAAGTTACTGTGGACTGACTTTTGGTATCCACGCAGTTTGATTGAGTTGACCGTGTTGTGCTGTGCAGGTTGTGCAGATAGCGCTGGAAAGCCAGGACTTGGCTCTGATTACGATTAGGGACAATATGGACTCTGTGGTTAAGCAACAGGCGGTAAACTGCAGGTCACGGACAACGACCAGACGATCTTCTCTTTGGCAACTTGGTTCGGGGTTCAATAAGTCGCATGCTTCAGGCGGACTGTTCTATTCGACATCGCAGCTTGTGCGGTCTGGCGACTAGGCGACCTCGCGGTTAGGCGGCTTGCAGATCGGCGGCTAGAGCTAGCATTGGAATAAGGTGTAGTCCGCGCGGCTTGGGTTGCGGTCTGGCGACCTGGCGGATTGTGCGTACTCTACAACAGTAGAAAGATGACTTCGTGTTGGAGTCTGCACGGCTTGTGTTGACTTGTCTTTGTGATTGTCTCTGCTCTCCCTATATTGGTTTTGGTGAAGCATGTCTCGCCATGTATGTCTTGCCTTGTAAAGAAGTTTTCTATTTATCAATAAAGACTCTTGTGCTGTATGTGTTTTCTGGTTGACTGACTTTAGTTGAGATAACCCATGCTCACTCCAAGGTCCAGAGAAATTTCCGCGTGATCAAGGTGTGATCTTGATAGTTCTGAGAATATTAATTTGGCGTCAGGCTATCTCGTTGACCACATGGAGAAAATTCAATAGTTGCCGCTATCCCTGTTTGCTTGCTTGACCACCGACTGTCTTTGTTTGTTTGTTCACTCATCTCGTCAAGGTCACTTGCCTGTTTGCTTATGACCTGCTTACGAAAGTCTGAATTGCCTACTCGCATGTCCGCATATCCCGCTGAAGACACCTGCTTGCGCAATCTACTCATCGAAGTCATTTATCCACTTGGTTGTCTCATCCAGGTCGGTTGCTCGCTGACCGCTAGATTGCCTAGTTTTCCCACCAGATAACATGTTCGCCTGTGCGTTTGCTTGTCAGATTGTTTGCTCGCTTGATCTCATGCCAGCTTAGTTGTCTCATCCAGGTTGGCTGCTTGTCATATCGCCTAGTTCGCCCTTCCTTCCTTCCCTTCAATAATGGGAACAAATGCTGCCCTGCTTCCTCAACTCTTTTGGCTCTTGCTCCGGCTCCTATCTCCGATGCTCAAGATGAACTCTGAATCACTACTATCTTCCTTGCCAGCAAGAAAATTTTTGTGGAATGGGTACACTCTGTATGTCGGGTTCTTCAGACTAAAGGTCTCCTTCACCATCTTACTTGCACCCTTCTATCAAACCCACCGAGCTCTGGCTTCACGATGATATTGCGTCGAATTTTGGCTCCTGAAATACATGGATAGTGAGTCATATCTGATGGCAATGTATCATGAGATAGTAAAATCTATGTGTGATGACTTCCATTCTCTCAACTCTGGCAAGGATAGCCTCCAACACTCATTTAATATATCTCCCACTCGTCATTAGCTCGACCCAGGAATCGATAGAGATCTCACCTCTTATGTCGCCCAGTGTAAGAATTTGGTTGAGGCTCTAACACAACATCTGTAAGACCCCCCCCCCTCCCGGAACACAAAACACGACTGAGGGGAGTCTTTTGCCCAGAACAGCCGCCTTGCGGTAATGCCAACACACGGGTTGACTGATACTACAAGACGCCTATCCTGCCGGTTAAAACGAAAATCATACATGCACACACGCATACTGCTATGTCGACATAGAATTGTAGTTCCCACTTTTCAAGCAGGTAACTATTCTCTCAGGCGTCATCCGTCGTGGTCAGACGGTGACAGTGGAGCTGCTTCTCCACTACTAGGCGGGCATCCACACTACCAAGCCTAAGCCTTCGTACGCCTCAACGTTAAGAACACAACAACAAAGCTCCCATGCGTACTAGGACTCAGAGGGGTCTCGGGTAGATGTGCACCTAGAACACAGCCCAAACTGGCCTATATCATGGCACAGAGAGGGACTTCGTGAGCATGTCACCAAAGAACATAGACAAGCCATCCACTGGCATGGATGGAGCCTCGGGAGTGAGAACCGAGGACCACAGCCCGACCGTGCAAGTATATCTGCCAACTCTCATCAGTGTGACGACTGGCGAGCCCGTAGACCTGCCATACTATCCTTAACCCAGTATTATGACACCGCGTGTCAACTTACACCGCATGCAATTTTACATTTTAGGGCCTCACACTGAGTCCCTTTTTATTATTCACATCCCGTACTCAACAACATGCAAGGGCTCCACACCGAGTCCCTTATCAAAACATCATTACACATTTCCATACCACATAATGGTTCATCATTTACACAGGTGGCAAGCCACCTTATACAACATACCAATCCCACACTGCTACTCGTAGGGAGACACAACTCTAAGTAGTGGACTATACTAACTATCCTTGAAAACCTGAGATCACTATTCCACATATTCCATGGCCATGAATTAACCTCATACAATTCCTTTCCAAATGATCAAACATTCACCAACAAGTATACTTCCTTATGATAATCACAATAGTATAATAATATTTCACATATTCATCAAACATAGTAACATAGCTATAGGTTATATATGCAATTATCGGGTGTCACACCCTCTTCCAAAACCTGTTTCAATCTTCTGATTATAATCATGCACATCCTTACCAGATTTCACAAGAATATCACTTGTATAACCAAATCGTATCAAATCATTTGTTCACCAAATTTTCCCAAACCATTTGTTTATTAAACTCCTTCAAACCGTTTGTATAAACATGTTTCACAAAACCATTTGTTTACTTAAGGATCTAACAACTGAATCCAATCAACCACTTGTTTACAATGATCACAAATAAACTAAGTTCACCAAAACCTCAGCACCTTCTTGTTACAACCCCCTACCATGTCCAGATCCGATTATACACTAACCTGAAAATAATGTGCACTTAAGTGATACTGTACAATAACTTCGACGTCGAGTTCACTCAACGCCTATAGAATCCAGAACAATTCTAAGTCAAAATTCATCGAGTGGCGTTGAGACCACTCAACACGTAACACCCCAACGCAGGAGGAGTCCGACGAAAACGTCGAGCAGAGTCTAATGAAAACATCGAGCAGAGCCCGACGAAAATGTCGAGCAGAGCCTGACGAAAATGTCGAGCAGAGCCCGACGAAAATGTCGAGCAGAGACCGACGAAAATGCTGAGCTGAGCCCGACGAAAACGCCGAGCTGATCCTGATGAAAACACCGAGCTGAGCCCGACGAAAACGCCGAGCTGAGCCCGACGAAAACGTCGAGCTCAGCCCGATGAAAACGTCAAGCTGAGCCCGACAAAAACGTTGAGTTGAGCCTAACGAACTCAAACCTATGCGACGACTTGTTGAAAGAAGATATCGCCGACTAGCAACTCGTGTCCGATGGCTGGTGAGCGGCCAGTGAGCGGCGATTGACTTTTTAGCTCAAATCCTGGCCTTTGCTTTGTTTTGAAGGAGAGATACTATGGCTGGGATTAGTTCTGAATCCACTGAACCAGAGAAGAGTAGTTAGGAGGTTTCATTCTCTTCTCTCTCTCTCTTCATATCTTGAGTTTCCTTGAGTAAAAAGGAAGAAGAAGCTAAGGAGGTGCTGTGATGAGCTTTGTAAGTCTGAAGGAGATCTTGTGGTCGGAACTCAGATCTGAGGCTAGATCAACAAAGGGGAAAGTGAGGCGCTCACTTCCATCCGCGTCGAAAAGCTTCGCCATGACTAGGAAGAGAACTACAATGGTAACGAGTTTCTACCAAACAAGTGATGTAACGTCCCTGAATCGCTCTAGGCCCCTAGTGTGTGTGTTTTGAGTCAGGAGGGTTGACTCGAGCCCTGAGAAGTGCAGGGAATTGGACTGCACTTGTGGAGAAGTGGAGAAATCAGTGTAAAAAGACACGGGAAGTGACACGGGTAGTGACACGGCCGTGTCCCTACCCGTGTGCGTCGAGTTGAGCTCGACGAGCCGTGCCGAGATCGTCGAGCTGTGTCGACACCAAGTGACACGGGTAGTGACACGGGTAGTGACACGACCGTGTCCCTACCCGTGTGCGTCGAGTTGAGCTCGACGAGCCGTGTCGAGATCGTCGAGCTGTGTCGACACTAAGTGACACGGGTAGTGACACGGCCGTGTCCCTACCCATGTGCGTCGAGTTGAGCTCGACGAGCCGTGTCAAGATCGTCGAGCTGTGTCGACACTAAGTGACACGGGTAGAGACACGGCCGTGTCCCTACCCGTGTGCGTCGAGTTGAGCTCGACGAGAAGTGTCGAGATGCAACCCAAGAAGTACACGGCCAATGACATGGCCATGCACACGGCCGTGTCATGTGGACACGGGTCGGGACACGGGCGTGTCCCAACCCGTGTCAAGTGTTGAACCGACGTGGAAACTGTCGTTGCCGCTTCGCCAGGCAGGATACGGGTAAGGACACGGCCGTGTCCCTACCCGTGTCACATTTTATATATATAGGGGAGAGAAAACCCTAGCCGTTTTCATTCTCTTTTATTCCCCTATTTCCAGTGAGAACTCCTGTGAGAGGGAAAACTGCAGGAGCAAGTCCTACCGAAGGAGATCCGCCATCGCCGTGAAAGAGAAGATGCCGCCAAGGAGAACTACGAGATCCATGGCTAGAAATGGTGGTACCGCTGGAGCCAATGTGAGTTTCCTACCCTCTCCCTTGGTGCTAGATCTATAGTTATTTTCTTAGGAGAGACATCGGCTCAAGAGAGTCTTGATGGAGAGGAGAAGATTTCTAGGTTTGGCCATTCTAGGATTTGAATCCTAGATTTTAGATCTCTTCAACCCTTCCCCTTTTCTTCAATACGACGATGGGTGAATGGTTTTGTGAGGAGTTTTGGCCTTTGAGGTTGAATAAGGGAGGAGGACATTTCTGGAAAATTTAGGAAGGATCGCTTGAGGAGGAAGACGGACCGATGCCGTCCATTTTTCTTTAAGATGCGCGCAGAATCTGTATTCTGCGCGCAACGATCTTCTAGGCCATTTTCATGTAGGATATGGGCAGATCTGGGCTTTTGGCTAAACACGAAAGTTGTAGCCCTTGAAAATACCTTTCCAACGAGTAGTTGCACGACTTCTGGAGAAGTCTGTAGCCACAGGAAAGTCTAAACGAAAATGGGGTTTTATAAATCTTGTATGCAGAAACTGTGTTCTGTACGCAGCGGACTTCAGGTCCGATTTCAAATAGGATAATTTCAAATCTGGGTTGAGCTCTGAATATGAAAGATGTAGTCCATGGAAATACCTTTCCATCGAGGGGTTGCACGACTTCACCGGATTCCTGTAGCCTCGGGAATCTCCGGTCGAAGTTGCTGTCCAGATTCAACCTGCGCCTAAATTCTGGGCTTAATGAAAGATGAATTTTGATTCGGTGGAATTAATAATGCATGATACTTGCCTTGGATGAACCCTTATGATTAATCAATTGTTGCATGATTGAAGTTGCTTATTAATCAGATTTCATATTATCAAATTGTGAAATAATCTTATTTAAACGAATCGAATTGGTAGGAATTGAAAGATTGATATTGTGCACTTCATGTTTATATTATGACATTATCAAATGAAAAGTGTGATGAATCTTTATATGCGCATCATGTTTATATTACATTGTCATCATTTGGAAAGTCATATAGATGAATAGATTACGATCATGGACATATCTGATTAATGAAATGAGTCTAGTAGTCCAATACTTAGAGAGTCGTCTCCCTACGGGTAGTATTGTGAAGGGATGTAAGTGCGGTGTTGACCGTCACTTGTTTTGGTTGTGTTGAGATAAGGTGTGGATGGATGGTTGGGCTGTGTCCTCGTGTTTACTTCCGAGGCCCCTTCCATGATATGTTGATGTGGTATTTGCATGTGGTGTGAGTCGACACGCGGTGTCGTAATCCTGGGTTAAGGATAGTGTGGCAGGTCTACGGGCTCGTCAGTCGTCACACCGACGGGAGTTGGCAGTTAGACTTGGTCGGTTTGGGCTGTGTCCTCGGTGTTCATGTCCCGAGGCCCCTCCGGCCATGTGAACGGTTGGGCTGTGTCCTCGTGCTTTCTTCCGAGGCCCCTTCCGGGTCACGCAAGGCCAGTTCGGGCTGTGTTCTTGGTGCACATCTACCCAAGACCCCGCTGGGCCATAGTACGCATGGGCTCCGCTGTTGTGTTCTTAGCGTTGAGGCGTACGGAGGCCTAGGTGAAGTAGTGTGATACCCGCCTAGTAGTAGAAGAGCCCATTCTACTGTCACCGCCTGGCCACGGCGGCTGATGCCTGAGAAGTTAGCTACCTGCTCGAAAAGTGGGAACTATAGTCTGTGTCGACATAGCAATTGCATGGGTGTGCATGGGTGAGTCATTGCATAGCATTCATAGCATTTCATATCATTGCACCACAAGATCCTCATCGTATAAGTTTGTATGGGCACTCTTATATGATGAGTTACTTTTATGTAACCCGATCCTTAACTTATAAGTTTGTATGGGCATTCTTATAAGTTAAGTTACTTTCCTACTGTTACTTATACTTGCTAGTTTAGTGTAGCTTTTACATAAAAGCTGATTATGATGCTATTACTCTTACACTACTGCCACCTGCTTGTACTTCCTTTACTTGCATACTTGTTATATACTATACTCCTGTTCCTTTTCTCCGCCCGGTGACGAGGAGTCGCCGGGGGAGCGGATGCGAAACCACTTAGTCGTTTCGACTAACGGTTGCTACGTCTTCCTTTTTAGGAGGTCACGCCGCAGGTAGAGCAGCCGCAGACTACGCAGCAGGACAGCCAGGCCAGGACGACAGGGCCTGATGTGACGGTGCCGTCGATACCGTCTGTTACAGATGTTAGTGTTTTGATTACTCTGATGTAGCCCGTTTGGGAAATGTTTAGCTGTACTCTGATATATGGTAGAAGCATGTTTTAGCTTCTCATTATTGATGTATTTGGACATTATAACTTAGTGTGGATTTGACTTCTGGATGTTTATTTATTTGGTTGGGTTGGCATGATTTATTGATTTTGTTGTAGCCGGCGGGATAGGCGTCTTGTGGTACAGGTTAGCCTGTGTGCTAATGCTACCGCAAGGCGGCTGTTCCGGGCATAAGACTCCCCCTTCGTGCCGTGTTTTGGGATCCGGGAGGAGGGGTCTTACAAGTGAAGTCCCCAATATGTATACTTGCATGGATCCCCTCACCAAAAGGTGAAAAAGGGTGGATTCCAATGGGTAGATCGGTTCGATCCCCATATATTCCTCCATATAGATCTGGAAATGTATGAGTATAAAATAAGCATGTTGTGTGAAGCGCATTTGGACAAGTTGGTCTGGATTGGTTATGTTTGTTTTGTGTACAAGAGAAGACTCCATGGATATGCGTGTGATGTATGCTGCATCAAAGTACTGGAATCATTTCCAGGAAAAGACCCAGGAACGATCACAGTTTGGAGAACTGTTGGTGTCGTTGGGCGATAGTGAGTGTCGCCAGACGATAGCTCCATGTGAGTTGAAATTTTGTGTGGCTTGTCTCGATGAGACCTAGGGGCCATTGTATGAGAGGCTGTATGCTTAAGTTACCTTACTTTTGGTGGGTGCCAACCCTAAATGGACAAAGTTGTGTGGCTTGTGATGAGTTGAACCATGAAGGCCAACTACTGTGCCATCAAGTTAAGTACCTCTGAACGACTGGGTCGTCAAGTTAAGTACCTCTGAATGGGCAGTTGGTTATCAAGTTAAGTACCTCTGAACGACATAGTCGTCAAGTTAAGTACCTCTGAACTACAAAGCTACCGTTAAGTCATGGACCTCTGAACGGTGGTGATACACGGGGAAGTCCGATACACTGAAAATGTGCTTTGAGTGCACAGGGCGTGTGGTCGTTGGGCTAACGTCAGTGGTGAATGGTGCTTAAGTGCACTTTGATGTTGCCAATACCTATATATGTTATGTCTTGTTGCAGGGATGGAGAAAAGCTGCCCCGAGTAAGGGGTGGGATCGTTATAATCGGGTCAGCAAAATACTGACCGTTGCTGTGTTTGCCATGTTTTGGTGGGCTCTTTTGTGCAGGTGCTGGAGAGACAAGTGAAAAATAGTGGGCTGAAGCCCATGCGCTGCAATTGGCTGACCCTTAAAGGCACAAAGGTGAACATTTGATGTTTTCATGTGTAGCCGGCCTGCGTGTCGATGTATGAAACCACTTTTTGTTAAATGAAACAATTGTAATAAGACTATGGCCGAAACATGTGTTATGTGTATGTTTATATGTCATTCCTTTTTGTGTAGTGGACATTATAGTTATGTGTGGGTTCTTAACTTAAAATGCTTCCGCTAGAATGCTCTGAGGTAGGGTGCATTTATAATTGAACTTGTAATCTCCTTACCTGTCCGTAGTATATGGCGTCGGGCCCCGGCCGGACCTTCTATCATATGCTATACGACGGATGGGGCGTTACAAAATTGGTATCAGAATCCGTTCTTGGTCTTTCTTATTTTAATTCATGGTCGACTTCTTTTAAGGGGTGGTGAGCACGTGCATGTGCACTACCGTTATAACAATAATGAACCCATGAATATCCACTTAGGAATGAAAATACACATGTTTGCGGAACTGGTATGTTCCTGTGATTGCTTTTGGCAATATTTGTAGTTGTATGTTTGTGTGTTTCACATTGTTGGCAACTAGAAGTGGTGCGGGACAGCAAGAACCCCAGTGCACGGTGGAGAGTAGTGCACCAAATGAGGTGCCAACACCTCCTCCTTCGGTGGAAATGATATGGTTGGTTGCTGAAGCTGTGTTAGCAATGATTAATGCGCAACCAGGGGGTTAGAGACAACCTCCTATTCCTGTGATGGCTGAGGAACCTGTTGGCATGGTGGAGCGTGTAGTGGTGCGATAGGTGGTCGTTGAGCCAGTGGCCACAAGGTGAGCGACGGAAAAGCAACTGAAACACGTGATGAGTTTCAATCCCCCGGTGTTTGTGGGTACTGCGACCCCTACATAGGTCGAAGCTTGGCTCTCAAGAATAAAGAGGGTCATGATAGCAACTAAAATGAAAGAGTGGCAAAAAGTCACCGTGACTACCTTCTTGCTGGATGGTGAGGCAAGATTATGGTGGGATGAGCTGGAACTGCACCAGTTTGCTGGTCGGCCGTTGATTGAGATCTCAATGGAGGAGTTCTCAAGGTGTTTTTTGGAAAGATACATTCCATCGACACTGCAGATTGTGATGGATAACCAATTTCAAAGGCTAACTCAAGGCGATAGGTCGGTGGATGACTACTTGCATGAGTTTACGAGATTTGGTAGATATGCAAGCTTTACGTTTGTAGATGAGGAATGAAAAACAAATCGATTCTATGAAGGGCTGAGAAATCACCTGCGATTGCTGCTCTTAGGACCGATGATGCAGGGTTTCCTTACCTTGGTCAATACGGCTCGTTCCCTTGAGCTGGACATGAAGCGAATGCAGCATAAAAATAACTTGGCGGGGAAGAAGACAGAATTTAAAGTACCTAGTTCTCCAAAAGTTGGGTTTCGATGGGGGAAAAAGAAGCCTCAAACTTCTGTACCGACTCCTTCTTCTCCTACATCTGGAGCAGCATCTGGGAGAGGTCCCCCCAAATGTTATATCTGTGGAAAGGTGGGTCATATCGCTCGAGACTACTGGAGTGGTCCAAAAGGGGAGAAAACGACGAGTGCGTCTTATGCTGAAAAGGGAAAGACAGCGGTGGAATCGACTGCATCCCAAGCGCAACCTCGAGTTTATAATCTTGGCCAACAGGAAGCCATAAAACAAAGTGACGCCGTAACAAGTATGAGTTAAGCTTTTTCCTGATATCGGAACATCCGGCGAGAGCACTGTTTGATACGAGAGCTTCTCATTCTTTTATGTTGGAGGACTTCATAGGGCGTATCAGAGTGCCTTCATTTATGCCGACAGATCAAGTGAATGTGCTGCTACCTAATGGGTGCTTGATGCATGTGGATCGAGCCTGCTATGTTGAGGTGTGGATTGGAAGTCAGGATTTTAGATTGGAATCATCTGTGCTCCCGATATCAGAGTTTGATGTAATCTTTGGTATGGACTGACTCTCAGAGCAGCGTGCCTATATAGATTGCAACTCTAAGGAAGTCACACTGGGGAAGAACACCAAACGAGAGACTATATTCACTGGTATGTTAAGATAGAGCAAGACATTGCTGTCTATTGTCCAAGTAGTCAATGCAGTTCGAAAGTGCACAGAGTTGTTCTTCACGCTGTTGGAGGATGTTGAGCTGAAGCCCAGTATGAGTGATGTTCCTATTGTATCGGAGTACGCTGATGCGTTTCCTAAGGATCTTCTGTGGTTACCGCCACAGCGAGAGATGGACTTCGCTATTGAGTTGGTGCCATGTGCGAAACCTGTTGCCCACTCGCCATATCGTGTTGTGCTAAAGGAGATTGCGGAACTAAAGGTTCAATTGCAAGAGTTGCTGGAGCAAGGCTTTATACACCCAACTATGTCACCTTGGAGTGCTCCGGTTCTATTTGTGAAAAAGAAGGATGGAAGCTTGCTACATTGACTATCGAGAGTTGAACAAACTGACGGAAAAGAACAAGTATCTGATTTCACGGATTGATGACTTGTTCTATCAGCTAGTGAGATCAACTGTTTACTTGAGGCTATACTTGAAGCTGGCTATTATAAGTTGAAGATTCAAGAATGTGATATTCCTAAGACAGTGTTTGGGGCACGCTATAATCACTATGAGTTCACTGTAATGCTGTTTGGGCTAACAAATCCTCCATCGATATTCATGGACCTAATGCACCGAGCGTTTCGAGAGTACTTGGATTTATTTATAATCATCTTTATTGACGACATATTAGTGTACTCTCAGTATAAAGAAGACCATGCAAACCATCTATGGTTGGTGTTGTATACCCTGAGAAGAAACAAGCTCTATGTCAAGTTCTGAAAGTGCAAGTTCTGGCTATCGTCAGTGGCCTTTCTTGGCCATGTGGTTAGTGGAGAGGGCATTGCGGTGGGTCCTTCAAAGATAGTTGCGATATGAGAGTGGTCAGTGTTGTCTTCTGTAGCCGAAGTCAGGAGTTTCCTTGGACTAGCGGGCTACTACAGGAGCTTTGTAGAGAACGTTTCATGAATAGCCTTGCATCTTACCACACTAACGAGGAGTGTGGTCAGTGTTCATTTGGACGTCAGAGTGCTTGCGAGCTTTTGAAGAGCTGAAGAGTCGCTTGACCACGACGCCAATTTTGACATCGACATGTGGTTCAGACGGCTTTGAAATTTATAGTGATGTATTAGTGAGCGGCTTAGGCTGCATTCTTCTTCAGCTTGGAAAGGTGATTGCTTATGGCTCACACCAGTTGAAAGTGCATGAGCGGAACTATCCCGTCCACGACTTGGAGTTGGCGGCGGTGATATTTGAACTTAAGCTGTGGCGCCATTACTTATATGACGTGAAAGTTGATACCTTAACGGACCATAAGAGCCTGAAATATCGGCTGGACCAGAAGGATCTAAATATGCGACAACAGAGGTGGATAGAGTTCCTCGGAGACTACACCTTCCAGATTCATTATACTCCCGGGAAGGGAAATGTGGTCGCATATGCCCTGTTTCGTAGGACTCCAGTAAGAGCAAGTTGATTGCAAATGCATGATGAGCATCTAATCCAGGAGTTGGAGGCCTTAGACATCACTTATGTGGACAAGAATGCTACTGCAAGTGCATGCCTGAATTAGATGGAGGTACAGTATGACCTTGCGGACAGGGTTCGACGAGCAACGGAACTTGATGAAAGTCTACAACGCAATGCAGTAGATGGGTCAAATGCCCAATTCTCCTGGGATGATGGCCTTTTGTAGAAAGATGATCATTTGTGCGTCCCGAATGTGGGTAAATTACGTGAAGAATTGTTGTATGAGGCGCACTTTACAAAGTATTAAATCCACCCAGGGAGCACAAAGATGTATAAGGACATGAATAAATTGTTGTGGTCGGCAGGTCTGAAGAAAGATATAGCCCATTATGTGGCAAAGTGTCAGACTTGCGCCTTGGTAAAAGCTGAATGCCAGAAGCCTGGAGGTTTTCAGAAGTCGCTACCTATTCCGGGATGGAAGTTTGACGACATTTCGATGGATTGCATGCACAGTTTGCCGAGATTGCAACGTGGGAATGATTATGTTTGGGTGATCATGGACCGGTTGACTAAAGTGGTTCACTTCATTTCGAACAAGAGGGACGATTCAGCGAAAGTTTTGGCTAAGCTTTACGTCGAATAAGTAGCACGACTACACGGCGTGCCCCGTAACATCGTAAGTGATTGAGATGGGCGCTTCACTTCGAATGATTGGAGCCTAATCCATCAATTGTTGGGGAAAAAATTAAAATTCAGTACGACCTTTCATCCTCAAACAGATGGCCAGACAGAGAGGACCAATAGAATAATGGAGGATATTCTCCGAATGTGAGCCTTGGATTTCAGGAAGAGGTGGGAAGACCATCTCTATATGGTTGAGTTCACCTACAATAATAACTATCAAGGTAGTATCAATATGGCGCCTTTTGAAGCTTTGTATGGTAGGAAGTGCCGTACACCGTTAACTTGGGCAGAAATAGGCGATTCTAAGTAGTATAAGTGTAAGGAAGTCGAAGAGGCTAATTCGACGAAACACTCTATTCGAGAGCGACTAGTGATGACCCAAAATATGCAGGCGAAATACTATAATTCCAAACACCGAAACGTGGAGTTTGCGGTGGGCGATTAGGTATATTTAAAGATCAAGCCATTCAAAGGCTTATCCAGGACTCAGCGCTTGAAAAAGCTGAGCCCGAGGTATCTTGGTCCGTTTGAAGTGGTGGAGTGAATTGGAGAAGCTACCTATCGGCTAGCTCTTTCGGCAGAACTGAGTGGCTTGCATGATGTGTTCCACGTATCAGTGCTTCGAAAAGCCATAGAAGAGCCATCCCATGTGATTGCGAATGATCTCGTACCAGTCGAATTTGGGCTAACGATAAAGGTTAGGCCCATTCCGATCGAGGATAAGGCGGTTAAGCAGCTGCGGAACAAGACAATCGTGATGGTCAAGGACCGGTGGGACATGGGAGCAGGAGTAAACCCTGCGTGCTAAATTTCCCGAGTTATTTGTATAAAATGTTGTAACAATTGTTTTGAAGAGACTGTATGTTGTAACATGTTTGTTACTTACTTTTTAACGTGTTATGCAAATTTCGGGAAGAAATTTTTGTAAGAAGGGGAGGATTGTAACACCCCAAACACAGGAGGAGGTAACAGGCTAAAGTCGAGTAGAGCTCGACAAAAACGTCAAGCAGAGCTCGACGAGTCTCAAACAGAGCTCGACGAGTGTCAAACAGAGTTGGACGAAATTAATCCAGTTCGACGAATTTCATTCAACAAATTCAATTTAGTGCAATGACTTGTCGAAAGAAGATATCACCGACTTGCGACTCATGTCAGATGGCTAGTGAGCGGCCAGTGAGCGGCGATTATCTTTTCAGCTCAAATCCTGGCCTTTGCTTTATTTTGAAAGAGAGATCATGTGGCTGGTATTAGTCCTGAATCGACTGATCCAGGGAAGAGTAGGTAGGTGGTTTCATTCTCTCTCTCTCTTTATTCATCTCTTGAGTTTCCTTGAGTAAAAAGGAAGAAGAAGCTAAGGAGGTGCTGGGATGAGCTTTGTAAGCTTACTGTATTAGATCTTGTGGCCGGACGTTAGATCCGAGGCAAGATCCACAAAGGAGAAACTGAGGCGCTCATTTCCATCCGCGTCAAAAAGCTTCCCTATGGCTAGAAAGAGAACTACAAGGGTAACGAGTTTCTCCCAGACACGGGAAGTCCTCAATATGCATACTTGCATGGATTCTAACACCCTAAAATGTAACAGGCAAAGAGTTGGCCTTGCTGGGCGACAAATCGTCGAGCGGAGCTCGACGAAATCGTCGAGCCGAGCTCGACGAAAATTGTTGAGCAGAGCTCGACGAAATCGTCGAGCGGAGCTCGACGAAAACGCCGAGCGGAGCTCGATGAAATTTGGCCCGTTCGACGAATTGTCGAAAATATAGATATGGCCCAGCGATGTCTCATGTCAGGTGGCTGGTGTGCGGCCATTGAGCGGTGGTTGACTTTTCAGCTTCAATCCCTAGCCGTTGATGTGTTTTGAGGGGATGAAATCGTGTGGTTGGAAGATAACCAATGCCTTATCTGTAGAGAATGGAAATTGGAAATCATTATTCCCTTTTGTCTATTCTCTTTCTTCCCGAGTTCTGGAGCAGGCCCTTTCAGCTATTAGGGTTTAAGTGCTCTGGTTGTGCTACTGAAGGAGGATTTTGGGGCTGGAATCTCAAGCCAAAGCGAGATTTGGGAAGAGGAAAGGGCGACAATCATTTCCGTCCGAGTAGAAACGCTTTGCCATGGCTCCAAAGAGATCTTCAAGGGTAACTATCTTTATTCTTGGACAAGTGAAGTCCTTCTTTGGGCATATGCATGGAATCCCCCACCAAAAAGTGGAAAGTCGAGGGAGTTCCTTTGGTTGATTCATGAAATCACTAATGAGTCTTGCATATGGATTCAGAAATGTGTAGTACGGAATAAGCATATTGTGTGAAGCCCATCTGGACAGGTTAGTTTGGATTGGTGATGTTTTATTTTGTGCACCAGAGAAGAGTCCGCGTATAAGCGAGTATTTTGTGGATTCGGTGGGTTGTTCCTGTGAAGGGTAGTAACAATAAGTACTGGAGTGGAATTCCAGGAAAATACCCGCAAAGTGTATATACTGTATGCTATGAAAGACCAGTGTTTCTGGCACTGCAGGTGGCTGCATGTATTTCTGGATGGTTGGTCCAGATAAGGTTAGTGATGGGGACGGAAAGAGAGTTCTGTCGCTAATGCCGGACGATAGTGAGTGTCGCTCGCGATAGCTCCTAGCTAACCTGTGATTGTGAAGCCAATCGTTAGGGGACAGTGTGGCTATTGTGAGCTCTTAAAAAGGCTTCGTGCCGGACGGAAAAGCGGATGCCGACCCGCATCAGTCTAGTTATTGAACTGATGATTTGAGCAACGGGCAAGGGCTGAACTGTATCCGTGTTATGGTTGTCTGACATGAATGCCTAGGATATTGGCGTTCATTAGGTTCACATAATGAGAGGCTTAGGCCTGCGAGCCATTAAGACTAAAGTTGAAAGGTGGGGTTAGACCTGATTTACTCTAGGGGGGGGGGGTGAATAGAGTAATTAAAAATTTTGGTTGTTTTAAGTTTTTATATCATAGTGAAAATAAGTGATACCAATAATATATAAAGAAAAGAACATCAGCCTAAGATATTCTATCTGTCACAGCCACAGAAAGAACAAAAGCGAAAATGAGCAACCAAATGACACAAAAATTTTATAGTGGTTCCCCAACCTGGGTATATCCACTCTTCTACCACCCTGGTAGGAATCCACTACATGTTTTGATCAGGTGACTGCCACCTTTGAGCTTTTGATCAGGTACTCAAAAACCAACTCAATTCTTTTAATCAGGAGACTTGCAACCAAGGAATAACTTTTAAAGGGAGTTAAAGAACCCTTTGTACAGAGAGGGGGTGAGAGATTTATGATGTCTTCTCTTTCTCAAAACAACTGAGAATACTATTGAATCTTAATGTTGTCAAAGCTCCCCCTGAGATATTGAATTGTTCAGGAAGATTGGAGCTTTGCTTCAGGGTGTAGGTCTTCAGCCTGTTCTGTCATTGTTCAGGAATCCAGTAGACTAATGTAGAATGGATGTCTCTGAGGATTCAAGACTTCTGAAGAAGACTCTTGATTTGTGATGAATGTTCTTCTTCAAATACCAGGACAGAAAATGTTTCAGCACACAGAATAAACTTCAGAATAATCAGAATCTGTGTTTTGTGCTCTGAATGTTCTTCTCTGTTATTCTTTGTGTTCTGTGTTCTATCTTCTGTCCTCTCTTTCGACTAAAGAAAGGAATCTCTTTTATCTTTTTCAGTCAATCCCTCCTTTGAATTTTTGAATTCTAGCATTAATTGCCGATTGTATGGAGAGAATGAAATACGGCAGGAATGTCTGTCATAAATGAATTTCCCCAACTGTCCCTAATGAGATTCTAACTTCGTCGACCTGAGTTCAGAGAAATTATTCTGGACATATTGTGTTGAAGTTGAGCTTCCAGAATTTCGTCGACCTGAGTTCGAATATCGTCGAGCTCAGCTCAAAGAATAATTTCTGAGTTCGTCGAGCTGAGTTCGACGAACGTCGAACTAACTTTCTGAACTGATTTTCTTCTAAGTCTTGAGTCTTCTTTGGTCTTCTGCTGGCTGGTCCATCAAGGTTGAATCTAAGGACTTAGCCTAAACTCTAAGACACAAAGACATTACCTGACTATACAAGGTGGGTCAAACATCCTAATTTGTGAACCTAGCCCAAATCCAACTAGGGATCCAACAATCTCCCCCTATTTGAGTGAGGTCACTAATACAAATGAAAATAAAAACATTCACAAAGCAAAAGAATTATAACTTGCAGAAAGATTAAAACATGCAGCAGATATTTACAATGTAGCTTTGTGTCAGCAAATAAACAAAGAGTTTAAGACACACAGAAATTAAACAGAATATAAGTAATTTCTTTTTCTTCATTTTCTCTTTTTTCTTATCCTCCTTTTATTTGTCAGCTGGCTGTGTAAACTTGATCTCTCTATTAGGATTTGCTGCTTCCTTCTTGGACATGGTCATATCAGCAGCTCCAATGATATTGAGAGATGTGGCTCTAGGCACAACAACCTCTGGGTGTAGATCCATATAAACATCAACATTAAAGAATTTGTTAGCTTTTGCATACCTGTTCAATTCTTCTTTCCTATATTTTGACATTGTTGAGTACTGAGAGGGATCCTTTCCTTCAGCTTTGGCTTTGTTTATCATTGATAATCCAACAAATTCCTGGAACCTTGCCATTCTAGCAGTAGTAGCTGTTTCAGGATCCTCAAATAGAATGTGAGGAGACTCTGGCTTCTTAGGACTGTCAGCTTTAACTGGTTCAGGGACTAGCTATTGCTGTTGCTGAGGATATTGTTGTTGTTGTTGATGTTGATGCCTGTTGGAAGGATACCTCTGCTAGCTGCTTCCTTGAGGGGATGAGGATCTACCATATTGTCTTTGGTATGTTTGAGAATATGAGGTAGAACTCTGAGATGAGCTTCCTGAAGCACCAACAGCAGGTGGAGGAGGAGGAGGTCCTTTCCTGTGCTTCTGAGGTGGAGGAGAATATCTCATGCTTTTCTTTCTATCCTTCTGCTGATTCTTGGACAGCCACATCCAGGCTGGCATTCCAGGATAAGGAGTAATTTTTTGAAGAATGTAATAAGGAGTATCATGATTTGAATTAGGCTTGGGAGCAGTAAATGGAGGGGCTTTCCTTTTCTTTGAAATTTTCTTCTTTGTAGAAGGGCTATCACTAGAATCATCATTATCTTCATCATCCTCAGAGGAGCCTTGAGGATCATCATATAAGGCATTAATTTCCTTTAGAGCTTCTGCAGATATCAGCAACTTTTTCAGCCTGAGGAGGAGCTGGAGGTAGAACAACTGATTCTATAACTTTTTCAGCAGCTAATAGATTCTCTTGTTCTATATCTTCCATCATGATCTCATCCAGATCTGGCATGAGACTGTCATTCATCTTGTATGTTGGAGGAGAGATGGCTTTGAGAGGGGATGATACAATGAAAGAATCTGCTCTTGGTGGAGATGGAACAACTAGAGCCTCTATACTTGCAAACCTGGCCTTGAGTTGCATGACAACTTTGGGGCTTATTGGAGAAGTGTAAGGAACTATAGACATAGAAGGCTTTAGACTATTTTTTGGAAGAAAGTTCAAATGAACTGTTTCAAAAGTATTTAACAAACTCAAAATATTTACTGTGAGATTGATAATATAATCACCAACAATGTTTATTCCAGCTATAGCTGTCTCATCCATATCTATATCAGAATCAATGAAATTAATTTAATCAGCAGGGATAACTGTGTCTGCTGCTGCTTCTACTGCAATTTCTGGTGCTGCTTCTACTGAAGCTGGAGCTACTTCTTCATGGAGTATCTCCTCCTGCCTGGTTTCAGTAGGCACTGGAGCTAGGCCCCTGACTGAAGAAGGAGGGATTGAGATGGCAGAGAGTTGGGCAGCAAGGGATGAGATGGAAGTAGCAAGAGGGGAAATAGCCTCTACTATCAGGTTTTTGATGAGGGGAGTGAGAATTGTCAGAAGAGGTTGAATATAAGGGGGATCTAATTGCATGAACTCAAGTGTCTGAGTGGATACAAAAGTATGAATGGGAGATGATGGTGGAGGAGAAGGTAGAGAATCTGGCATTAGCTCATCTTTAGGTGATGGAGTATGAAGGGGGGATGACAGTAGGTCAAAAGAAGGTAGTGATAGAAGGTTGGAAAGGGGGATCTTATCAAGATGTTGTGGTAGAGGAGATGAGGGTGGTGTACTATGTTGTGATGGAGTTGGTGTACCATGTTGTGATGGAGTATGTATTGAAGAGTGAATATGAGTTTGTGGATGATGCACTGGAGATGATGGAGGTATTGGAGTAAGGACTGTGGTATGAACTGGTGAAGAGAGATGAATTGGTGAAGCTGGAGTTGGTGGAGGTGGAGGTGGAACATCTTCAGCAGGGTGGGGAGTGGCTGGAGCAGCCCTTGTACCCTTAGAAGGTCTGGAGGAAGAGGAGGGAGCCTTGGATGGCTTGGTGATATTCCTCTCTCACCTGCCAAAGAGGTCACAAGTAATCCTCTTGGAGGCATTAATGAATATCACTACTAGAAAAATGAGTATTGGCTACACTTTTTTGGCCAGGGACTAAAAATCGTGGCTAATACACCGATATTAGCCACGATTGAAAAAAACCCTGGTTAATAGTTATTTTATAGCCAGGGTTATAAATAGTGTGGCTAATACATATGTATTAGCCATTAAAAATAATATTCATTACAAAAAAGAGATTATTGACATAAATTAAGTGTTTAATAATTTTTAGTTTTCATTAAATGTTTTAATTGTAAGTTAATTAAGTGTTGATTATTAATTTTTTTAATTAATGTAAATCTTTTAAAGACTATGGGGAGAATTTAAAAACAGGTTTCATTTTGAGAATCCCGTGAAGAGCTAGGGTTCGGGCAACTCCTTGACTTCAGCCGCCTCGCTCTCCTCCCCTCTCTCGATCGGATTTCTCCCTCCAAGCGTACGCCGTTCTCTCTCTCTCTCACGGTCATTTCTCTCTCTCTCGATCATCTAACTCTCTCTCTGTCTCTCTCTCTCTCTCTCGTTTAGTTGTTCCTCCCCGTCGGCCTGCTCTAATAGGACCACCTCGAACCCCTGTCATTGCCCGACCACCAGCAGTCCGACCCCCATTAACTTTGCTAATGTGACCTCCAGTTGGCCACGACAGCCCTCCGCTTGAAGATCCGAAGAAAAGGAGGCTGTGCGCTCTCTCCCTCCGGTGCGACTCCTGGTGGATTCCGTGGTTTGTGACTCACCTCCAACGACGTCAATAACGGGTTGGGTAACGAATTCCTCTACCTCTTTTGTGTGATTTTCTTCTATATGTAATAGCTTGGTGGAGAGATTTAGGTGTGGCTTTGGAAATGTTTCGGTGAATCACCTCGCATTTCCATTTCGATATTGTTGTTGGGATTTCTCGATCGTTGATTTTGCTGAGTTGGATCTGGTGACCCTACTTCTAGTTTTGTCATTTGTGATTGTTTTGAATATACTTTGTTACTTTTTTCATCTTGACATCATGTTACTATGTGTTACATTAAAATTTTGGAATGTCTTGTTGCTTGCAGAGTGCAAGTTATAAACTACACATAACTGTATCAGTTCCCTTTATGTTGCAAATCCTTTATTCTATTTTTTGTTGTATCCTCCCTAATCCCTCTCTTCACATATTATACCTTCATATTACCTCTTAGCTGTTTTGATTTTACTGTCAATATTGCAGAGACGTTTCATGTTGAGATTCCTTTTGTCATAATGACATCAGACGACACCCACATACCCACTCTAAAGCTTTTGGAATCTAATTATTTTTTTGGAATGAAGCCTGACCAAGTGATACTCATTAAGCAGGTATGGTATCTATTACTTGAATGTTACCTCTTTCAGGAAAATTTATTCTTTTCCTTTATTTACAGGAAAAGGTGGCATGCTTAGGATGATAATGATGCTAGGATTGCATTAGACCCTAATGACAAGTACATGATTCAGGTCTGTTTGTGTCTTGGAAAAAAATAATTCAAACTCTATTAATTCCTTTTATGTACTTTTGCTAGCCTTTTGTTGATTTTGGTTTGACAGACTAAGCCACATGGCCACGGCGATGTGCATTCTCTTCTTTATAACAGTGGCCTCTTGAACAAATGGTTTGTCACTAGCTTTTCTATTACTTGCAATTCATTGCAAGTTTCATGTGTCACATCGAATGATAAGGCCTGGTCATGTTTTTGGGGACCATCATGTGCTTCTTAGGGATGAAATTACCCAATTTTCTTTTGGAAGTGAGACCTTTCATTTTGGGAGTGTATGGGAAAATGCTATATGAGTCTCTAACTACAGTTTTTTAATTTTCATTATTTTTCCTTGCTGCAGGCGCGATGCAGGTCTACGATGGGTTGTATTCTACCAAGATACAAATGGATTACTCTTTAAGATTCACCACATTAACTGGAGTTCTTCCATACTAACATATCATGAAAACTTTGTTTATTCCTTTGATAAAGGCTACCAGGTTATGCTAACCTTATTCACTTTACATACAGGAAATTCCAGCTTAACTGGGAGTAAGCGTGACTAAAGGGTATCATGTTAACTCTCTTGCTATTCCTCGCAAAGCAAAGGAAGCTATTGGGGGAATAACTAAGCTTACTCATTCAGATGGTAGTTGAGTATGAATAATTTGTTCCTTTATATGTTTAATGAGTATTTAGTACCCCTCTCAACTAATTTCTAACAAAGTTATCATAACACCCTGATCCCAATCTATCATTTTCGGTGGGCCATGAATCGGGCCATTGTTTGATGGTTAAGTGTCATAATGCTACACTCTTTGGTAGAATAGAGACCAATTTACACATAATAAAAACACAAAGTAATCATAGTAAATCTAGCCTGTGATATAATGAGCTGATAAAAACCACCGAGTAGTAGTACATAGGAAACTATATAACATTCCCAGTTACAAAGGCTTTGTTATGTCAAGCAGAACATGTCTCTGTTCCTTATCAATTGTCCTAAAGTGATTCGCCGACTGGGTTTGTTAATAGAGTAAGCAATCCCGACCCACTCCCCAAAGGATTCTATATGCTCGAGGGTGGACTGCTAGTTAATTGACAATATAAAACTAAATTTAATTCATTTTCCCTATTGAATCCAATTACTACACTGCAACCGAACACCTGATATGAAATTCTGAAGAAAAAGGCATTTGCATCTTCTTTAAAGTGCTACGTCACTAAACAAGTTCACTCTGCATAATTGGAGCTCTTTAAGAATCCATCTATTCAAACACATCCTATTTGTATTCAGATTGCAATAAAATGTCAAGCGCCCAAGAGATTCGACAGATGCTTGCAGCTGCAGTGTGAAGAACCTCCCAAAATTACATCATGGAGGGTTTATGATAATATCAAGATTGCCCGTTGCAACTTGCTATAGCAGCAATGGTGTTAGAGACTTGGCATTTTTCGCCCCTCATGAAATCATGCTTCTTCTGAAATCTCAGAAAAGCCATACTTTTATTTACTAAACTAGATGGTGAGTGGGTATGCTTAATACTTGTATGTATTTTTATTTGGTGCAAGCTGTAGATAAAGCTTGGTTACTACAAGCCTATGCTAGAACATAGGCCTCACTCAATGTTGTCAGCAAGTGGGCAGTAGAAAAATAGTCTTTGTATTTCTTCTTTCCCTAGCTGTATAGTGAAATTATATATTCTTTTTTGTTGTTATTTAGTCTACTCTAAATGTGCTTGTATTAACTGATTATTATTTTTTGTTTTATTTAAATGACTGTAAATAGTATGCTCCCCTAAGGAACTCTATTTAGCTGTATTGTATTTCCTTTTAAAAAAATATCCTCAACATAATATTGATGGAGGTGCTTCATCTTTCATTATTGAAAACTTAACCTCAACAGAATGATTTCATAAATGTCTCTATAAAAAAACCTTATTAAACATTCTACTGCCTAGGTATAAAGAAGAGAAATGTTATAATTCCACACATCATGGTTTCCCCTTGTGTAACAAGTCTATTCAGAACTCAGTGAGCCAGGTGAGGTAGTCAGTAAATTGAGTTGAAGCTCAGCCTAGTCATCCAAAATAATAGATTTTCCTATAAGTATTTGAATGTGTTTTTTTTAAAAAAAACATAAATTAGTATTTGCCACGGCTTGTAACTGTGGCAAATACTTTTTTTAAAACATGATGAGTTTACTTTTAGCCAGGGTTTCATACCGTGGCTAATAGTTAGCTTATTTGCCACGACATTTTTTATCATGGCTAATACTATTTGCTACGGCCAATTCGTGGCTTAAAAGTTTTAGCCACGCCGACTTTAGCCATGGAATTTTCCCGTGGCTAGACCGTGGCTAAATCTTTTTAGCCACGGTTTTGGACTTTTTGCCAGGGAAATTTGCCCGGGCCAAAAGTCTATTTTTTAGTAGTGTATGGTCAGTGTGAGCAGGGATTCAACAGCCTTGGCTTGAAGGAAGATTCCCAGAATCCTTCCAAAGCACACCTCTTTCTTGGTGTTCTTCTTTCTAATCATCTCAAACATTATTCTAGCCCAGTTCACAGGATTCTTATTTACAACACCACACATCACAAGGAATTAATGCCTAGTGATGTAGTCATGGGCTGTGTGCTTGACCAGCAGTACCTTCCCGACAACATATGCTAGAAACTTGTAGTCAACAGATAGATGTTTCTTCAGCAGTTTGTTGGGTGAGTCTCCAGAATAACCCATTTTAATTAACATTTCATCAAATTCAGCACTATCAATCTCTAATTCTTCTTCACCATTAACTAATCCGAAAATGTCTGTTAAGACGACGAGGGCAAGAGATATCGTATTACCCGATATGGTGCCCATCATGGTATCATCATCTAGAGAGGAGGAGGTGTAAACCCATTCTCTTATTTCTGTCCCAGCTATCTTCATCCTTATGGTCATCAGATTCTTTAGCTGTTGATCTTCAAATAATTTCAGAATCTCCAGGAAGATTGGGTAGAATGTTGGAATGACTCGAAGTCGATATCAAAACCCATATCAAATTTCATTGCTCTTAGAATGCCTGCTAGAATCGCCATGAGTTTGCCTGTAATAAAAACAAAGAGATCAAGTGCAAGAGAACAAAAAGCACGGGATGGAGGTCGAAGAAAACCTAGATATAAGATTTTTCAGAATATGAATCAACAAACTCCGTTCTACGAAAAATAAAAAAAATTCTTCGATCTGAGGTCGATAAAATATTTTATAGTCAAAAGAATTCGTCGATCTCAGTCATAAGATGTGAAAACATTTTGTCGAGCTCCGTTCGACGAAAGTTTCCCGAAGCAAATTCGTCGATCTCTGGTCGATAAAAATAACTTCACTCACAGAGAATTCATCGACCTCCGTTCAACGAAGTTCTCTAGAACTTTTCTCTTTTCATCGATCTCTGTTTGGCGAACTTTGAAAAATTCGTCGACCATAGACAGAAATCAAATTAAAGCTTCTCCATTTATCATACCAAGCTGATTTATGAAGAACAAATGATTCCTCTCATCCAAAGGCTAGGTGAAGATATCTGCTCTTTGTAAATCAGGGTAGATATAGAGAAGATTAATTTTATTTTTGTGAACATACTCTCTAATGAAATGGTGCCTAATGTCTATATGCTTAGTCCTATTGTGATGGACTGGATTTTATGCTATGGGTAAAGCACTTGTGTTATCACAAAGTAGAGTTGAATTAATTAAGTTGAACCCATAGTCTAGAAGTTGGTTCTGAATCCACAGCATCTGGGAACAGCAACTTCCAGCTGCTATATATTCTGCTTCAGCAGTTTATGTAGACACAGATGACTGCTTCTTGCTAAACCAAGAGACTAATCTCATACCAAGGAACTGGCATGTTCCTGAGGTACTTTTTCTGTCTACTTTGCATCCAACAAAGTCAGCATCTGAGTATCTAGTTAACTCAAACTCTGACTCAGTGGGATACCAAAGTCCTAGACTAGGACAACTCTTTATATATCTGAAAATCCTTTTTAAGAAAATTATGTGAGATTCTTTAGGGTTCAATTGGAACCTAGCACAAAGACATGTAGCAAACATTATATCAGGTCTTCTTGCTGTAAGGTATAGTAGGGACCCAACAATACCCCTATATAATTTTTGATCAATAGGTTTTCCATGCTCATCAGAATCTATTACAACATTAGTGGCCATGAGTGTTTTCTTTGCTGAGGCATCAGCCATCCCAAACTTTTTGAGAAGCTCCTTAGCATACTTAGCATGGGATATGAAGATACCATCAGGTAGCTGCTTCACTTGTAGACCAAGGAAGTAGGAGAGCTCACATATTCTACTCATTTTAAACTTTGAATGCATGAGGTCAAAGAACCTCTTGTGTAGTTTGGAATCTGGAGACCCAAATATAATATCATCTACATAAATTTATACTAACAAAATTGGATTATTATGGTGCCTAGTGAATAATGTCCTATCTACAATGCCTCTAGTAAACTTATGCTTTATAAGAAAGGTAGCTAAGGTTTCATACCAAGCTCTTGGAGCTTGCTTTAGACCATAGAGAGCTTTATGCAATCTAAAGACATATGAGGGATGAGTTGGAGAGATAAAACCTGGAGGTTCTTCAACATAAACCTCTTCTTTAAGTTCTCCATTCAGAAAGGCACTCTTGATATCCATTTGATAGACTTTGAATTTCTTGTAGGCAGCATATATAAGGAAAATCCTGATTGCTTCCAACCTTGCAACTGGTGCAAAAGTTTGGTCATAGTCAATTCCTTCATCTTACCTATAACCTTGAGCAACCAGCCTTGCTTTATTCCTGATTATAACACCTTGGACATCTAGCTTGTTTCTATATACCCATTTAGTTCCAATGAATGGGTAGTATTTGGGACTTGGAACTAAATCCCACACTCTGCATCTCTCAAATTGGTTGAGCTCCTCTTGCATTACAATAATCCAGTGTGGATCTTGCTCAACATCTTTGATGGATTGGGGCTCAATTTGAGATATGAAGCAGACATACATCAAGTCTTACTTATGTTGATGTCTTGTCTGCACACCAACTGAAATGTCTCCAATCACTTGAGATACCGGGTGATCTATAAGTGTGACAAATTCAGTGGGAGGAGTTGGTTGTTTAATAGCTTAGGGAATTAATTCCTCTTGTGGAATTATATTGGCTGTTATTGGCTCTCCACTGATCTGATTGTCTTCATCTTCACTTTCTTCAACAATGTGTGGAGAAGGATGGCTAACTGCCTCATTGGTGAGGGTCAATTCATTTAGCTTCTCACACAGATTTGTTTCCTGTAAAGATTTATTGGTAGAAGAAGTCTTCTCCTTGTAAACCATGTTAGTCTCATCAAATGAAACTTGAACTGATTCTTCAATTTTCATAGTGGATTTATTATACACCCTATAAGTCTTGCTTACTTGGAAATATCCAAGAAAAATTCTCATTTCAGCATTTGCTTCAAATTTTCTAATGTGTTTCTTATTATTGTTGTGATTGTAACATAAACAACCAAATATTTTAAAATAGTCTACTTTAGGTTTCTTCCGCTTAAGTAGCTCATAAGGAGTCTTATTCTTAAGCTTGTGTATAAGACTTCTATTTAGTACATAATTTGATGTGCTTACAGCCTCTGCCCAAAAGGATAGGGGCATATATGCATCTGCAAGTAATGTGCATGCAGATTCAATCAGAGTTCTATTCTTTCTTTCAGCAACCCCATTTTATTGAGGTGTTCTAAGAGCTGAGAAGCAGTGCCTGATACCTTCTTTCCTACAAAACTCTTGCATAAGAAGAGACTCAAACTCAGTACCATGATCACTTCTGATCAATGCAACTGGAGTAGAGTACTCAATCTGTATGTTCTTGAGAAAATCTATAAGAACTCTGAAGTTATCAGACTTTGATCTCAGAAAGAAAACCCAAGTGAATCTAGAGAAATCATCTATAATCACTAAAGTATAAGATTTCCCTCCTAGACTTTGTACTGCAATAGGGCCAAAGAGGTCCATATATAGCAAGTATAATATCCTAGGTGAGTCACTTTTGTTTAATGATTTAAAACTACTTTTAGTTTGCTTGCCTAATTGACAAGCCCTGCAAAGGCTTTCCTTCTTGTAGGGTCAAGAAGGCAATCCTCTAATAAGGTTGTCCCTAGATAGTTTGGCAATGCTTTTCAAATAAACATGACCTAATCTCCTATGCCAAAGGTCATTATTATTATTAATTTGATTAAATAGGCAGATTTCTGTTTTGGCAGACTCAAAATTAACTATATAAATGTTGCCTTGTCTATTTCCAATTAAATCAATTTTGTTCTCTTTAGTAGAAATAATGCAAGAACTTGAGTTAAAAGTTACCTGATAACCTTCATCACATAATTGACTTATGGAGATGAGGTTATGCTTTAGTCCACTTAAATATGCAACCTTTTTGAAGGTTACTGCCCCAATCATGACTTCTCTAAAGCCTTCAGTCTGGCCACAATTAGAGTCACCAAAGATCACCTTTGGTCCCATCCTGGACTTGTACTTGATTAAGTTGTCCTTGTTGCCAGTCATATGCTTATAGCATCCACTGTCCAGATACCATTGTTGATTAGAAGCTAGACAGCTCTTCACCTGCATAAACAGAAGTTAGTTGTTCTTGACCCAGGTTACCTTGGGTCCATCTTTCTTTATATAATTAAAACTGGATATATATGAGTATTCAGGTTGACATTTATACCCTAAGGGGTGGTATTTACTCGGTGGAATGATCCATTGATTAAATTTATTACTAAATGTTCTTTGTTGGTTATGAGTTTTAGCAAAATCAAAATTTTTGTTGGACTGAACTGGGTTCAATGAATTCTGGTACGTTCGTCGATCTGAGGTCGGCGAACGGGGATGAGTTCGTCGAACTCTACTCAGAGAATGAAGATATTCATTTTCTCGGCCCCAATTTCGTCGATCTCTGCTCGATGAACCATACTGGTTTCGTCAATCACAGTTTATAGAATGGTTATAGTAGAAGTTTGCGTTCAGAGTTCGTCGACTTGAGCTTGACGAATTGTACATGTTTTGTCGATCGGAGTTCGACGAAAACTGCTGAACATTGTTCTGGTAATTATTTTTCTTATTCTTTCTTATTTTCTTATTCTTGTGTGTAAGTTCAGTTTGATTAAGATTGTTATCTTCTACTTTCTCCTTACCCTTTTCAGAAACAAATTTTATTGGGGTGGTTAATATGTTTTTTGAATGAGTGGGGGTTGGCTTGATGAAGCACCTCAGCCCAGCTTGCCATTAAGTCTAGCATTCACTGTGCTAGTGTTGTCTATCAACTTGATGCTTCTCGCATTTAGGGATTCTTCAAGTTTCCTTGCCTCAACCAGTTTAGATTTTAAAGATATAATTTGTTCATTTGCTAGGGTTAATTCATCTTTTAACTTATTATTTTCTGACAGCAGGTTTTCTTGTTCACCTATTTTGTCTCTAAGTTGTTTAATTATTTTTTTAGAGTTAATTAAGTCAAGACATACAGATTTAAACTCAATTTTAAATTCTTCTGAATCAAAATCAAAAGAGGACAATACCTGATCCTCTTCAGATAGAGGTTCTTTAGTGTCTGATTGGTCAGCTTCAGAATAAGAAAAATAATACAGCAGGCAAATTAATATTATTTTATCGAAATATAAATTGAAGGTTAATTAAAACTAAATGAAGAAAACAAAAAATAAAACAAACACTTGATCATGACTCACTTTGAAATCAAATAAACTTCGATAAAACCTAACTTCTAAATTACCTACTTCGACCGTGGAGGTTCCTAAATTACAAAAGCGCCTCTCTCGAGAATACGCTCTCGACTAAACTTAGGTTGATCGATTAAGACATTTCATGCAGCCAAATCCCTAATTTTGACATATGCGGTGAACCACGCTATTGGATTTTACTCCAATCCGGAAGATCCATATCATCCTCTCTCGAGGAGTGCATGTGGCTCCTTTTATCTTTGAGCGATCTACTCGTATTCGCAACCTCTCGGTCATTTAAGATATGAATTTAAAATAGAAGAGCATATCCGTGAAATATGAATTCGACACAAAAATAATCAAAGATAAATCGAAGTAGAAATAATAGAGTTTGACAAAAGAAGATTATTTTTTCAGAGATTATCATGATCAAGTGCTAAAGAAATTAGCTACTTGACATGAAAAGTAAGCTACATAGAAAGATAAATGAAGACATGATTGAAATAAAAGAGAGCTGAAATTGGAGGATAACAAGAGTGAAAGTACACTATGTAATTGAAAATTACATGAGAGAAATGCATAAAAGTAGAAACTAAGCTACTGAACTACTCGTAGATTTTGCTTCTAGATACTCTCCTGGTCTCCTGCAGATTTCTGGAATTTATAGAATTTTCTCTATCAGGTCACGCACCTAGGTCACGCCCGTGACCTAGGGCGTGTAAGACATGGAACCGTCATCTTGAAAGACAGGAACGTTGGAGGAGAAACCACCAAAATCTGTTAATTGACGTGTCAAGCCCCTAGATTACGCCTGTGACCTAAGACTTGACAGATCTATTACTAGGAAACAGTGGGAAGCTGGAAATGATGGGAATAAAATGCTCTTGATGGAGGCATCACGCCCCCTGGACGCGCCCGTGACTAGGGCATGTCAAGCTGGAAATGACAATTTGGCGGCAATGTCAGGAACGGGTGTTATTGGCTGGAAAACGCTCCTGACACGCCTTGGTCATGCCCATAACCTTTGGGTCATGGGCGTGTAGGTGCTTGATAGACGTTCTTCGATCGACGGTGCCATTTCTTGGTGTCACGCCTATGGGACATGCCCAAGGATGGCGTGTCAAAGGGCGTGTCATAGCTCTTTGTTCGCAGTTTAATGATTTGCCGTCCACTTTCTGAGCTCCTTGGTGTCACGCCCGGCGGTCACGCCCATGACTCATAGGTAATGCCCATGACCGGGGCATGTATCTTTAATCTGACGTTGCATGTACTCTAGAGCTTCCTTTATGGGTCACGATCACCTGTCACGCCCGTGACCTGAAGGTCACGCCCGTGACAGGGACATGTAAACGTGATTTTCCAAGGAATTCTCTGTTCATTCTTCTGATTAGCCTAGTATGCTCCAATTTGATAGTGGCTGCCCAGATTGACCTGAAATAAGAAAAACAAAGGAATTAATTCAAAAAATAATAAAAACTAAATAGAAACATAACTATTTATTAAATAAAAACTATATAAAAATTACTATAAATAATGACTTATTAAATACCCCCATGCTTAAGTTTTTGCTATTCCAGAGCAAAACTATGAGAAGTATTTATAATAAATTAATATAATTTTTTAATTAAACAAAAAATTTATTAAATCAAAAGGAAGTTAAGAGTAAAATTCAGTGATTTAAAATTAAGTCCTAAAATATGAAATGAAAATGCGAAGAGCCAAATATATTTAGCAAAATTTTCTCATATAAATTTATTAGACTTCAAAATTGAGTAGTTTAGCAAACAAATTTTGATTTAGAATTATTAACACTTTTTAACTAAAAAGAAATTTAAAGGAAAATTTAAACTACTACTTATGCTCTCTTAGAATTTTAATTTAATTCTAAAGCAATAATATTGGCTATTGGGATTTGGGAATAAGGGAATTGGAGAGATCTTAGATTGGGGGTGATGAATTTTATCCTCTCACCCCACACAAATTTTTTTGTTTTTGATACTTTTTTATCTTCAAATAAAAAGCAAATTGCTTAGGAGTAATGAATTTTATCCTCTTACTCCTTTCTTTTGGGGTTGCATATGTGTACTAAGAAAAACTTGATTCTCATGACATATGATCTAACCAAAAACATAAAAATTGCATATGTGTAGTAGGGGATAATGAATTTTATCCTCTTATCCCCCTGATATATGATCTAACAAAAAAGTTAAAAACAAGGGAAAGACTTAACAAAATTTAGATTAAATTAAAAAACTGAGAGAGTAACTATAGTAAATTAAAATTTCCTAAGAATCATATAGCATAAAGTGAAGATAATTAAAATCTAAAAATTGTTAATCTAAGTACTACAAAATTGAAACTAATTAGAATAAAAAAGAAAAAGTGGGCTAAATAGTTTACTCTAAACAATTTTAATTCATAAAATATTTCTCAAAATTAAATCGCATAAAAATTAAATTCAACTAACTATGATAAAAAAAAGATTAGAAAATCAAAAATTATAGAAATTCTTATAAATTATCTCAAAATAAATTTCTGAAAAGTCGCAAAAATTTAAGCAGGGGTTTATTATATTTTTGGAATTTTCTTTTTTTTTATTTTTTATATATTTTTTTGATAATAAAAAGAAAGCAAAAATTTTAATTTTTATAATTTTTTTTAATTTTTAAAGATTTTTATTTTTTTGAATTTTTAAATAAAAACAATAAATAAGAATCCACTGCCATACTTAAAAATAAACATTGTTCCCAATATTTATAAGTCAAGTAGGAGGGGAAAAGAAAAACAATTTGTGAAAATTTAGAAAAAATAAAAATTAAAAGATAAGCACGTGGTGTCTCCCAAGAGCGCTTTTCTTTTTCCCGTCTTTAAGCTAGACATTTCGGGTTAGGAGAAAGGAAAATAATAATTGAGGTGAACAGGCAACTCCCTTAATTCGCGCTTTGGCAAAGATGCCAAAGGCGCACGCTCGACTACTCCTCCGCTTTGTTCTTGATTTTTCTTCTTTGAACATGGGACTTGAAAATATAGATTCAAATCACCTATCCATACCTGAGATGATTTGATTCTTTCTAGATGAGCGGCAAATGGATCGGGGACAATATTTGATTGCAACGACTCATCTTCTTCCTGAAATTGGTTAGTTAAAGAGAAATCAAAAAGAAGCGCGTCAGAAAAATCTTTGTAAGGAGGAGGTTTTTGCGAAGTTATATGATTAGATATTAGTTATTTATTTTCTAAAATAAAATTATTATTTAAAAATTCATTAGAAAGAAAATTACTGGGCACAATATTTTCATGAATTTCAATGTCTAAATATTCATAAGGGGAGTTTGAAAATTCACGAGGATAAGAAAATAATTATTCTTCAGTTTCACTCCAGGTTTCAGCCACAAAGCCCTTCTCATCCTTTTTCTATTTATTGGAGGAAGGCCTGCTGTATTGTTATCTTCTGGAGTCCTTCTCTCTTCTTCTTCATTCTTCTGATTCTCTGGACACTCTAAGATAAAGTGTCCAGGTTTCCTGCATCCAAAACACACTATTTCTTTAGTGGGTGTCTTATCATACCTGGGTTTGTCAACATGCCTAGATGACTTTCTCATGAAATCCTTCCAAGCCATTTTATAGAATCTCATAGCTAAGAGACTTAGGAGTTTTTCACTTGATACTGGAGCTGCAGATTCTTCAGTAGCTTTGAATGCTATGCTTTGCTCCTTTCTTGCTGGTGGAGGAGTCCTTTGTTCTGCAGCTTCTCTAGACTTTATCAGCTGCTCATAAGATTTGAGCTTTCCCAATAGAGATTTTGTGGAAATCTCATTTAAACTCCTGGCCTCCTTGATTGGCCAGATTCTGGAATCCCATGAGCTTGGTAAGCACATGAGGATCTTCTCATTCACTTCTGTAAGAGTGATGTCCTTGTCTAAAGTCTTCAGCTCATTGATTATTGAGCTCAATCTATTGTACATGTCAGAAACAGACTCTGACTCATCCTTCTTGAAGTTCTCATACTGGGAGATGTGAGTTGATCTTCTATCTTTCCTCTCACCAGCAGAACCAGCTACCATATGGTTAAGAGAGTCCCAAATAGCCTAGGCTGATGTGCATTCAGCAACCATCAGGAAGATGTCATCAGACATAGTCTGAGCTAAAATATTCATGGCCTTTGCATCAACAATCTTAGCCTTCTTCTGAGCATCTGTCCACTCAGGTGGTGGAACAACATGTGTGCTTGATGTAGATGTAGATGTAGATGCTGTTGGTTGAGGAGGACCTGTCAAAATAGAATTATAGATGTCCTCATCAATGGAATTTATATAAAGTTTGATCCTTGCCTTCCAGATGGCAAACTTATTCAAGTTGCACACTAGAGGTCTGGTACTTGCATAATCCTTGTACTGTGTCATGCTGTGAAATAAATAAATCTTAGAGAATTAAGGATCATATCTAACAAAGGATCATTTGGTTCAAGGGTTAGCTTGTACAACCAAAGGAACACTGCTCTAATACAAATTCAAAGGAGGGGTTAGACCTGATTTACTCTAGAGGTGGGGGGGGGGGGGGGGGGTTGAATAGAGTAATTAAAAATTTTTGCTGTTTTAAGTTTTTATATCAGAGTGAAAATAAGTGATACCAATAATATATAAAGAAAAGAATAACAGCCTAAGATATTCTATCTATCACAGCCACAGTAAGAACAAAAGTGAAAATGAGCAACCAGATGACACAAGAATTTTATAGTGGTTCCCCAACCTGGGTACATCCACTCTTCTATCGCCCTGGTAGGAATCCACTACAGGTTTTGATCAGGTGACTGCAACCTTTGAGCTTTTGATCAGGTACTCAAAAACCAACTCAAGTCTTTTGATCAGGAGACTTGCAACCAAGGAATAACTTTTGAAGGGAGTTAAAGAACCCTTTGTACAGAGAGGGGGTGAGAGATTTATGGTGTCTTCTCTTTCTCAAAATGACTGAGAAGACTAGTGGATCTTGATGTTGTCAAAGCTCCCCCTGAGATATTGAATTGTTCAGGAAGATTGGAGCTTTGCTTCAGGGTGTAGGTCTTTAGCCTGTTTTGTCAATGTTCAGGAATCCAGTAGACTGATGTATAATGGTTATCTCTGAGGATTCAAGACTTCTGAAGAAGGCTCTTGATTTGTGATGAATGTTCTTCTTCAGATAACAGGATAGAAAATATTTCAGCACACAGAATAAACTTCAGAATAATCAGGATCTGTGTTTTGTGCTCTGAATGTTCTTCTCTGTTATTCTCTGTGTTCTATCTTCTGCCCTCTCTTTTGACTAAAGAAAGGAATCTCTTTTATATTTTTCAGTCAATCTCTCCTTTGAATTTTTGAATTCTAGCATTAACTGTTGATTGCCTGGAGAGAATGAAATATGGCTGGAAAGTTTGTCATAAATGAATTTCCCCAACTGTCCCAAATAAAACAAGCAAGTAATTATACTGATGAAGACCATAATCAACGCTGCCACTAACAACTATATTCAGATAATATATGCATTAATTACTCAGGACATTACTGCTAAATAAAATGGAATAAGGACAGAAATTGAGGAAAATACTAAGTCTGGAAATGCACAGAAATCATCGTCCAGAGGACAGATTTCGTCGACCTGAGAATTCCACTTCGTCGACTTGAGCTCTGTGAACTGCGTACTGAGAATAACTTGCCAAATATGTACTCTGAGTTCGTCGAGCTGAGATTCTAACTTCGTCGACCTGAGTTCAGAGAAAGTATTCTGGACATATTGTGTTGAAGTTGAGCTTCCAGAATTTCATCGACCTGAGTCCGAATATCGTCGAGCTCAGCTCAGAGAATAATCTTTGAGTTCGTCGAGATGAGTTCAACGAACGTCAAACTAACTTTCTGAACTAATTTTCTTCTAAGTCTTGAGTCTTCTTAGGTCTTCTACTGGCTGGTCCATCAAGGTTGAATCTAAGGACTTAGCCTAAACTCTAAGACACAAAGACATGACCCTGGCTATACAAGGTGGTTCAAACATCCTAATTAGTGAACCTAGCCCAAATCCAACTAGGGATCCAACAAAAGTCTCCGGCTATAGGCTGTGGAGCGTAATGCTCAAGTTTGACGTTGGGAACGGTGGTGGGACCCTGGTTTTTCGGTACACTGAGAACGTGCCCTGAGTGCACAGAACGTTGGGCAGTGTGGTCGACGTTTGTGATATGTTGATGGTGCGTGAGTGTACATCTTGTGATTTATTTGCTTGTGAAATGCAATGCCTGCAGGGAAGTAATACCACTGCCCCGGGTAAGGGGTAGGGTCGTTATAAATTGGTCAACTGAATGCTGACCGTTGCCTTGTTTACCACCGTTGCGGTGGATTGTCCCCATGCAGGTGCTGGAGAGCCAAGTGTAAAATAGTGGGCTGAAGCCCTTACAGTGATAAGGACGGAGGAAGAAAATAAAGTCACCTTGTCCACCTTCTTGCTGGAAGGCGAGGACCGGCTTTGGCGGGACGAGATGGAGTTGCACCACTTAGCGGGCAGACAATTAACAGAAGTCTCGATAGAGGAGTTTTCGAGATTGTTCTTGGCAAAGCATTTGCCAACAACACAGTGCATCGCCATGGAAAATGAATTCCAGCATCTAACTTATGGTGAAAGTAGTGTTGACACCTACCTACATGAATTTACATGGTTGGGATTCTAAGCGGGGTCTATCTTCGCTGATGAACAACATAAAACCAATCGGTTCTATGAAGGACTGCCAGATGAGTTGAGATTCCTGCTCTCGAGTTCGGTGAACCAGGGGTTTCAAGCGTTGGTGGATACATCGTGTGCGTTGGAAAAAGATATGAAGCGGGTGCAAAGAAAAAAGGTCTTGACTGTGACAAAGTGCGAGTTCAAAGTGCCACACCCGGGGAAATCAAACTACTGAAGGAAATGGGGTAAGAGATCAAAGTCTTCTACACATGCTCCCTCGAGTGTTGCATCTGGAGTAACTTCGAGGCAAGAGTCTTGGACCTGCTATATATGTGGTAGAGTGAGACATATAACCTGTGATTGTCGGGTTGGTCCACCAAAGGTGAAAAGAAGACAGGAGCATCATATGTTGATAAGGGAAAGGCAGTGGTGGAGTCCTCTACATCCCAGGAGCAGCCCCGAGTGTATAATCTTGGCTAGCAGGAGGCCATAAAGCAAAGTGATGCTGTCACAGGTACGATCTAAGTTATTGATTGTTTCCTTTTCATATTTCATACCTTATATGTAGCTTGTGTATGATGCATTTGTCTTAGGATTTATACTGATTCGAGACTATCCAGCGAGAGCACTCTTTGATACGGGTGCTTCGCATTCATTTCTATTTGTGGACTTTGTATTACTGATCGAAGTGCCGATTCGTATGGTGACAGATAATGTGAAGGTGTTATTACTGAACGGATGTGTGATGCATGCAGATAGAGTTTACTTTGTGGAGGTACGAATAGGAAGTCAGGATTTCGAGTTAGAAGTATCTGTGTTGCCGATATCGGAATTTGATGTGATCTTTGGTATGGACTGGCTCTCGGAGCAGCATGCCTTTATAGATTGCAATTCAAAGGAACTCACACTAGGGCAGAATACCGAACGAGAGACGAAATTCGCTGGTATGCGAGGATCGAGCAAGATATTGATGTCTTCCCTCCAAGTGGTTAAGGATGTTCGGGAAGGAGCGAAGTTATTCTTCACGCTTATTGAGGCTGTTGAGCCAAAGTCCAGTGTGAATATGTTCTGATTGTTTCAGAGTTTGCCGATGTGTTTCCGAAGGAGCTTCCGGGGTTACCACCACAGCGGGAGATTGACTTCTCAATTGAGTTGGTGTCAGGTGCAAAACCCCTGGCCCGCTTGCCATATCGAGTAACGCCAAAGGAAATGGCGGAACTAAAAGTTCAACTACAAGAGCTGTTGGAACTGGGTTATATACACCCAAGTATGTCACCATGGAGCGCACCTGTTCTCTTTGTGAAAAAGAAGGATGGTAGCATGTGATTGTGTATCTACTATCGTGAATTGAACAAGTTGAGGGAGAAAAACAAATATCTGATTCAACGGATAGATGACTTGTTTGATCAACTAGATGGATCGACAGTATACTCAAAGCTTGATTTGAAATCTGGGTACTACCAGTTACGGATTCGGGAAGGTGACATTCCCAAAACAGCATTTGGAACACGCTACGGTCATTAAGAGTTCACTGTACTGCCGTTTGGGCTATGTAATGCGCCATCAGTGTTCATGGACTTAATGCACCGCACTTTTAGAGAGTACTTGGATTTATTTGTGATCGTCTTCATCGACCACATCTTGGTGTACTCTCAATCGAAAGAAGATCATGAGAACCATTTACGGATGGTGTTGCAGACCTTGAGGTGGAATCAACTTTATGCCAAGTTCTTTGAATGTGAGTTCTGGGTATCGTTAGTGGATTTTCTTGGCCATATGGTTAGTGGAGAGGGCATTGTGGTGGATCCGTCAAAGATAAGAGTCGTATGAGAGTGACCAATGTTGTCTTCAGTGGCCGAAGTCAGGAGTTTCCTTGGACTGGCGCGCTACTACAGACGTTTTGTAGAACACTTCTCACGGATCACTTTGCCTCTTACCACATTAACAAGGAAGGATCAAAAGTTTGTTTGGACGCCGGAGTGCACGCGAGCTTTTGAAGAGATAAAGAGTCGTTTGACTACGGCACCCGTTTTGACGTCGCCATGTGGTACAGACGGCTATGAGATCTATAGTGATGCCTCAGGGAGCGGCTTAGGCTGCGTTCTTCTTTAGTTTGGAAAGGTGATCGCTTATGGCTCACGCCAATTGAAAGTGCATGAGCGAAACTATCCCGTACATGAGTTGGAGTTGGTGGATGTGATTTTTGCACTTAAATTATGGCGTCACTATCTATATGGCATGAAGGTGGATATATTCACGGACCACAAGAGCCTAAAGTACCTTTTGGATCAGAAGGATCTCAATATGCGATAATGGAGATGGATGGAGTTCCTTGGGGACTATACCTTTGATATTCATTATACTCCCGAAAAGGGAAACATTGTCGCAGATGCCTTGAGTCGTAGGACTCCAGCAAGGGCGAATTGGTTGCAGATGTATGATGAGCGTCTGATCCAGGAGTTGGAAGCGTTAGAGATTTCTTGCGTTGACAAGAATTCCACAGCAAGTGCATACTTGAACTGGACGGATGTATAGTATGACCTTGCGGACAGGGTTCGGCGGGCAACGAACATGACACAAGTTTGCAACGCTATGCAGTGGATGAGTCAAATGACCAATTCTCCTGGGATGATGACCTCTTGCAGAAAGATGGTCGTTTGTGCGTCCTAAGTATGGGTATGCTCAGAGAAGAATCGATGTATGAGGCTCAGTTTATGAAATACTCACTTCACCCAGGGAGCACCAAGATGTTCAAAGACATGAAAAAGCTGTTCTGGCTGCTGGGTTTGAAGAAGGACATCGCACATTATGTGGCTAAATGTCAGACTTGTGTCTTAGTGAAAGCTGAATGCCAGAAGCCTGGCATTTCCTGAAGTCGCTACCTATTCCGGAATGGAAGTTTGATGATATTTCGATGGATTTCGTGCACGATTTGTCGAGGTCTCAACGCAGTAACAATTCAGTTTGGGTAATCGTGGACCGGTTAACTAAAGTGGCTCACTTCATTCCGAATAAGAGGGACAATTCAGTGGAAGTCTTGGCTAAACTTTATGTCGAGCAAATAATACGATTGCACGGTGTGCCCCGTTTTCATCATAAGTGATCGAGACGAGCGCTTTACATCGAATGGTTGGAGGCTAATCCATCAGTTGTTGGGGACAAAGTTAACATTCAGTACGACCTTTCATCCACAAATAGATGACCAAACTGAGAGGACCAACAGAATGATGGAGGACATGATCCGAATGTGCGCCTTGAATTTTGGAAAAAGATGGGAAGATCATCTTTATATGGTGGAGTTCGCCTATAATAATAGCTATCAAGCTAGTATAAATATGACACCGTTTGAAGCTTTATTTGGTAGGAAGTGTCGTACACCATTAGCTTGGGCGGAAACAGGAGAATATAAATTATATAAGTGTAAGGAAGTCGAAGAGGCGAATTCGGCAATACGCTCTATTCGGGAGAGGCTATTAATAACATAACATAGACAAGCAAAATATGACATTGCCAAGCACCAAAACGTGGAGTTTGCGGTTGGCAAGTGGGTCTACTTAAAGATCAAACCATTCAAAGGCGTATTTAGGATTTGATGCTTGAAAAAGCTGAGTCCAAGATATCATGGTCCGTTTGAATTGGTGGAACGAGTTGGCGAAGCTGCCTATCGGCTAGCTCTTTTGGCAGAATTGAGTAGATTGCATGATGTGTTCCACATCTCAGTGCTTCGAAAAGCCGTGAAGGATCCATCTCAAGTAATTGTGAATGAGTGCGTACCGGTCGAATCTGGGCTAACGACGAAGGCCAGGCCCATTCAGATCAAAGATAAAGTGGATAAGCAGCTACAGAGCAAGACAATTTGGATGGTCAAGGTCCGGTGGGGCAATTGTGGCCGTAAGGAGCTAACATGGGAGCGGGTGCAGACCATGCAGGCAGAGTTTCCTGAATTATTTGTCTAAACTGGTATATCAGTTTTTGTTTTATTTTGGACAGAACATAAAATGTTGTAACAAAGTTTTGTTGAAGAAAAGTGATGTTATAACCAATTGGCTACTGTGTTCTGTTACTGTATCCAAATATCGGGACGAAATTTTTGTTAGGAGGGGAGTGTTGTAACACACCAAAATGTAACAGGCAAAGAGTTGGCTTGGCTGGATGAGAAATCATCGAGCGGAGCTCGACGAAATCTTCGTGCGGAGCTCGACGAAATCATCGAGCGGAGCTTGACGAAATCATCGTTCGGAGCTCGACGAAAATCGTCATGCGGAGCTCGACGAAAATATTCGAGCTCCGCTCGACGAAATTTGGCCCATTCGACGAATTGTCGAAAATATGGATATGGCCGAGCGGTGTCTCGTGTCAGGTGGCTGGTGTGTGGCCAGTGAGCGGTGGTTGACTTTCAGCTTCAATCCCGAGTCGTTGATGTGTTTTAAGGGGAATAAATCGTGTGGCTGGAAGATAACCGATGCCTTATATGTAGAGAATGGAAATTGGAAATCATTATTCCCTTTTATCTATTCTTTTTCTTCCCAAGTTCTCGAGCAGGCCCTCTCGGCTATTAGGGTTTAAGTGCTCTGGTTGTGCTGCTGAAGGAGGATTTTGGGGCTGGAATCTCAAGCCAAAGCAAGATTTGGGAAGAGAAAGTGCGACGATCATTTCCATCCCAGTAGAAACGCTTTGCCATGGCTCCAAAGAGATCGTCAAGGGTAACGATCTTTCTTCTTGGACAAGTGAAGTCCTTCTTTTGGCATATGAATGGAATCCCCCACCAAAAGGTGGAAAGTCGAGGGAATTTCTTTTGGTTGATTCATGAAATCCCCAGTGAGTCTTGCATATAGATCCGAAAATGTGTAGTATGGAATAGACATACTGTGTGAAGCCCATCTAGACAGGTTGGTCTGGATTGGTGATGTTTTATTTTGCACACCGGAGAAGACTCCACGTATAAGCGAGTATTTTGTATAGTCAGTGGGTTGTGCCTGTGAAGGGTAGTAGCAGGAAGTACTGGAGTAGAATTTCAGGAAAATACCTGCAAAGTGTATGTACTGTATGCTATGAAAGACCAGTGTTTTTGGCACTGCAGGTGGCTGTAGGGATTTCTGGATGGTTGGTCCAGATAAGGTTAGGGTTGGGGACGGAAAGAGAGTTCTGCCGCTAACGCAGGGGGATAGTGAGTGTCGCTGGCGATGACTCCTAGCTAACCTGTGATTGTGAAGCCAGTCCTTAGGGGATAGTGTGGCTATTATGAGCTATGTGAGCTCTTAAAAAGGCTTCGTGCCGAATGGACAAGGGGATCCAACCCGTGTCAGTCTAGTTATTGAACTGACGATTTGAGCAATGGGTAAGGGCTGAACTATATCTGTATTATGGTTGTCTTAGATGAGTGCCTGGGATATTGGAATTCGTCAGGTTCACATAATGAGAGTCTTAGGCCTGCGCGCCATTAAGACTAAAGTCTCCGGCTGTAGGCCGTGGAGCGCAATGCTCAAGTTTGCCGTTGGGAACGGTGGTGGGACCCTGGTTTTCCGGTACATTGAGAAAGTGCCCTGAGTGCACGGAACGTCGGGCTGTGTGGGAGACGTTTGAGATATATTGATGGTGCGTGAGTGCACATCTTGTGATTTATCTGAATGTGAAATGATATGCCTATAGGGAAGGAATACCACTGCCATGGGAAAAGGGTAGGGTCATTATAAATTGGTCAGCTGAATGCTAATCGTTGCCTTATTTACCACCATTACAGTGGATTGTCCCCATGCAGGTGCTGGAGAGCCGAGTGGAAAATAGTGGGCTGAAGCCCTTGCTGCTGCTGCTGTCCCTCGAAGGACGAATGAAGAGTTTTATGAATTTCAAGTATGGCTGTCCTGCGTGCTGATGTTTGTAATCCACACCTATCAAGCTTAACTGTAAGGCCTTAAGGCCAGACTTGTTGTATATTTTATATACATTCCTTTGTGGTGATATATAAATATTGTTTTATATATTGTTGACATTCAAATGAGTTGAGTTCAATTAACTTAAACGCTTCCATTAGCATGCTCTGGATTAGGATGCAAATAGTTTTTGATATTAACATGTAAACTCCGCCACTTCTTTGTGATATATGGTGTGGGGCCCCGGCCAGACCTTCTACTATATGACATGTAATGGATGGAGGCGTTACATGGGTCCCCTCACCAAAAGGTGAAAAAGGGTGGATTCCAATGGGTAGATCAGTTTGATCCCCATATATTCCTGTATATAGATCCGGAAATGTAGAGTATGGAATAGACATGCTGTGTTAAGCCCATCTGGACAAGTTGGTGTAGATTGGTGATGTTTAATTTGTGTACCGGACAAGACTTCATGGATATGCATGTGATGTATGATGCATCAAAGTACTGGAAGCATTTCCAGGAAAAGACCTAGGAATGATCACAGTTTGGAGAACTGTTGGTGTCGTCGGGCGATAGTGAGTGTCGCTAGATGATAGCTCCCATGAAAGTGATGCCTCAAATGCTGATGGATTGATCTAACTAACTCTATAGGGGGGGGGGGTGAATAGAGAACTTTAAAAACTTTAAGTTATTTTTACAATGGATTAAAATAGGTGATATATATATATATATATATATATATATATATATATATATATATATATATATATATATATATATATATATATATATATATATATAAGAAAAGAAAATATCACAACATACTAAATAAAAAAGTAGAGCACAACCAGACAACACAAGAAAAATTATAGTGGTACCCCAATAAACCTGGGTACATCCACTTTTCTACCCCCTGGTAGGAATCCACTACAGGTTTTTGATCAGGTTCCCTGCCACCATAGGTTTTTGTTCAGGTGACCTGTCACCACAAGATCTATTTTCTAACGGAGATCTAGCAACCCTTTGAGCTTTTGATCAGGTGCCCAAAAACTAAACCAAGTCTTTTGATCAGGAGACTTGAAAACCAAAGGTTTAATTTTTGAAGGGAGTTATAATCTTATACACAGTTGGATGAAATAAACAAAAAGATTGAAGACGTTCTTCTCTGTCAATAATCTGAGAGAAGACTAGTGGATTTGATGATGTTGTCAAAGCTCCCCCTGAGTTATAGAAATCTGATCAGGAGAGGAGACTTTGCTTCAGGGTGTAGGCTTTTAAAGACGAATACTTCTTCTTCCAGTAAATGATTCTGAGAGATGGAGCTATTGGTCTCAGATAGAATATTGTGTTGCTGGAAGAAAAACTTGAAGAAGATGATGAACAAGATGTTCTCTGTATCTGTTTCTTGTTCTCTAATTACACAGATTTTCTCTTTCTTCTTATTCCTGACTGTTAGACTTGTGCTATGTAATCTTCTGAGAATTTCTTTTATGTATTGATTGCTGATTTGAATTTCGATTCCTTGAAGTCCTCTGTATATTTTTTGGGAAATGAAACGGCTGATTTTGTCTTTAATGTATTTCTTCAACTGTCCTAGTAAATTTGTTAAGTAATAACTCCGTGAAATCCCTAATTGATGCTACCAGGAAATGACTATATTCTTGAGAATATTAAGCATTAATTATCAGAGTATTACTGTCTTAATATCTGAAATTAAATAGCCTTAGTTGAACTGAGAAACTGCAGAGAGGATTAGTCGAGCAGAACCTGGATGGAGTTAGTCTAACTTAGTAAAGTTTTCTTCGACCTGAGCACCAAGTTCGTCGAGCTGATAATTCTTCTCGTCAAGCTGAGCTCCAAAAACGACGAACAGAAAAATGTACTTGCCAAACTGAGCTCCAAGTTCATCGAGCTGAGATTCTGATATAAGCTCATAGTTCATCGACCTGAGCTAGACTTTTGTCGAGCTCAACTCAGAGAAGGAACTCTGAGTTTGTCGAGCTAAGTTCGACGATCGTCGAGCTCAGTTCAGCTATCGTAGAACTCATTTTCTGTAATATTCAAAACTGTCTTGTCTCTTAAGTCTTGTGTTCTCTGAAGTCTTCTGAAGGTAGGTCTCAGTAATCTAACCATTAAGTGATTGACCTTTACCCTGAAACTAACATATGACCCTAGACTATACATGGTGGGTCATCAAACCTAATAGTAAACCTAGCCCAAATCACAAGTAAGGTTCCAATAATGTCCCCCTATTTGGGTGAGGTCACTATACAAAATAAAAATAAGCAAAATCATAAAGCAATAAAAATATCTGTTAGAATTATAAAACATTCAGTAGATATGAACCGAAGTTCCTTGTTAGTATATACAATAATAATAATGTTCAAAAAATGCAAAAGCAGAAGTTTATGATTTTTCCTTTGAAGCATCTGAAGAAGGAGCAGATTTTGTGAAAATGAACTTTATTCTGGGATCCTCTGCTTCTCTCTGAGTCATCTTCATGTCTTGAGCACCAAGAATTTTTACAGTTGTAGCTCTGGGCACAACAATTTCTGGATGTAAATGCATATAGGTATCAACATTGAAAAGATTTTGTACCTGATATTTCTCCAGTTCTTTCTTCCTGTAAGATGACATGGCAGAGAAATGAGATGAATCTTTTCCTTTTCCTTGTCCTTCCTTATCTGAGATAGAGCTATCAGCTCATTGAACCGAGCAATTCTAGAATTAGGGTCCAACTCTGGATCATATATTGGAGAGGGAGGTCTCTCTGGACTTGATTTTTTTTTTAACTTTCTTCAGATGTCTGCTGCTGAATGCTTTGCTTCTTACAATGTTGTTTACTGCCCTGAGAGCTGTATTGTTGTTTGTTGGTGCTGTAAGATGGTCTGGAAAGATGAGAGGATGTAGACCTTTGTACTTGAGAAATATTGCCAGCTGATCCTGCTGTAGGAGGAGGAGGAGGACCTCTCCTAGACTGTGGAGGTGGGAAGTATCTCCTGCTCTTATTCCTTGCTTTCATTTCATTCCTTGAGTATCTCATCTAGTGAGGAGTGTCTGGAGTGAGAGTAATGTTGTGCAAAATGTAATAAGGTGTATCAGCAGTAGGATTTAGTTTTGGAACAGTCCTGGGTGGAACCTTCTTCTTGAGTTTTCTCTTTTTAGAACTGGAATCCTCTTAGTCATCTGACTCTTCATCATCATCATCAAATTCTTCAACAGGATTATCATAAAGAGCATTAATTTGTTTAAGCATTTCATTAGACAAAACTGGCTAAGCCTGTGGCTATACTTGAAGTTCTGGCTCTATAATTCCTGTGATAACTTGAACTTGAATACTGTCAGTCTCTAGTTCCATATCTTGAAACAAGAATTCATCAAGATCAGGCATAGGGGATTCACACCAACGAAAAGTTGGAGGAGAAATAGCCTTTGGCTCTGGAGTAGTTATTTTCTCTATAATGTTTTCTTTAACTACAAAACTAGTCCTTAGTTGTTCCAATACTAGAGGACTTATTGGTGCTGTATAACTGACTATTGCTTTAGAATAAGTATCAAAAACTGGAAGACTGCTGCTGGAAAGTGTATTGAAAGAATAAAGTAAAGAGTGAATGTCAACTGTGGGATTGATGATGAAATCACCAACAATGATTATTTCTGGAATTGAAAAATCTGGTGCTTCTTCTTCTGTACAAACTTGAATCATTTTTGTATCAATTTTTGTGATAACTGCTGCTGCTGTTGGACCTGCTGCTATTGGAGCTTCTTCATTGGGCATATCCCCCTATCTGTTTTCAGAGATACCTGAACCCAGGCCCCCAGAAGAAGGGATAGTGGAGAAAGAATCTAGCTGTGAAGAGAGTGTTGTGATGGAAGCAACAAGTGGAGCAATGACATCAGCTATAAGTGTCTTGAGTGTAGGGGTAATAAGTTCAAGAATTGTGACTGATATAACAGAAGATGGCATGGAGCAGTTTGGACAGATAGGGAATGCTTGTGGAATGGATGGTGTTTGAAGGTCAATGGGAATGTTGGATGTTGGGATATCAGGAAGGATAGTATCTTCCTGAATAGGGGAATGTTGTGGAGATGGTTGTGGAGATAGAGATGATAATTGATCAAAATTGAGAGATGACAATAGTATGTCATTAATTTGTGATGGTTGATGTGATGGTAGGGGAGATTGAGGAGGTGGAGATGGTGTTTCCTCAGTAGTGTTAATTGATGATTGTTGTCTGGATGGTGAGACAGAAGGGATGGAAGTAGAAGATTGTTGAAGTGTAGAAACATCAACAAGGGGAGTTGATGAAGGAAATATTGGATGATGTGGAGATGAAGGGGAGTTGATGAAGGAAATATGAGGAGCATGAGCTTCTTCAGGGGTTGATGAAGTGGCTATTGCTACCTTGGTGTCCTCTGAAGCTATCCTGGAAGAGGAGTCCCTAGATGGCTTCAGGATAACCCTATCCCATCTGCCAAAAAGGGCAGAGGTAATCCTCTAAGAGGCATTTATAAAAATGGTCTGGGAGACCAGTAATTCTGGAACCTTTACCTGTAAGAAGATCCCCAAAACTCGACCAAAGCTCAAATCCTTCTTACTTATTTTCTTCTTAATCAAATCAAATATAATTTCTCCACAGTTCATAGATTTCTGATTAACCAAGGCACACATCAGAAGGAATTGGTGCAGGGTAATGTAGTCATGGGCTGAGTGTTTGCCCAAGATTACCTTCCCAACTATATCTGCTACGAACTTATATTCAGCAGATAAGTTCTTCTTCAATAATTTGCTAGGGTTTCCCTGGGAGTGACCCATTATAACTAGCATATCCTCATACTCAGTGCTAGATAGTTCAATTTCATCTTCCCCATTGGTAAATCCAAAAAATTCAGTTAGAATAGCAGGGGAAAGAGAAACCTGTTGTCCAGAAATTGATCCAGTAATGGAGGTTTGATCTAGAAGGGTTGCTTTGAAAACCCATTCTTTGATTTCCTGCACTGGGAGTTTGATCCTTAGGGTCATAAACTGTATCAACTATGGCGCTTCAAACAACTAAAGTATGTTCCTGAAGACTTGATTGGAATGATTGAAAGAGTCGATGTCAATGTCGAATCCTGCATTAAACTTCATTCCAGAGAGAGTCACCGCTGAAATCGCCATGCCTGCAAAAACAAAAGATCAAGTGTAAGTGAACTGGAAAGCGCGAGATGGAGTTTGATGAAAACCCTATTATAAGTTCTCAGAAGATGAAAAGACAAACTCCGTCCGACGAAACATTAAAAACTTCGTACTCAATTTGATGAAAAATCACATAAAGAAATAAAATCGTCGATCAAAGTTTGAAGAGGGGGAAAACAGTTCGTCGTTCTCTGTTTGACGAAAAGATTTCTGAAGCAAATTCGTCGATCTCCGTTTGGCGAACAGTTCTACAAAGGAAAGTTTGTAGATCTCCGTTCGACGAACACTCCACGAAGTGTTCATAGTTAGTCTAACTCCATTCGACGAAACATGAACAATTCGTCAAGCACAGACAGAAATCAAATTAAACTGCCTCCATTTATCATACCTAGCTGATTTATGAAAAATAGATGTTTCTTTTCATCTAAGGGTTTGGTGAAAATATCTGCTCTTTGTAAATCAGTAGAGATAAAAACAAGTTTAATTTTATTTTTGTCTATACAAGTTTAATTTTATTCTACTATGATGGACTAGATTTTGTGCAATTGAAATAGCACTGGTATTATCACAAAAGATAGTTGAATTATTTAAGTTGAGACCACAATCCAGGAGCTGATTTTGAATACATAAAATTTGTGAACAACAACTCCCTGCTGCCATGTATTAAGCTTCAGCAGTTGAAGTTGACACATAAGTTTGCTTTTTGCAAAACTAGGACACAAGCCTATCACCAAGGAACTGACAAGTTCCTGATATGCTTTTCCTGTCCACTCTACATCCAGCAAAGTCAACATCTAAAAATCTAGATAAATCAAATTCTGACTCAGTAGGATACCAGAGTGCTAGATTAGGACAACCCTTTATATATCTTAAAAATCCTTTTTAATAAAATAAGATGGGATTCTTTAGGGCTGACTTGAAATCTAACATAAATGCAAGTAGCAAATATGATATCTGGCATACTTCTGTAAGATACAATAAGAACCCAACAATAGCCCTATATGTTTTCTGATCAATTGGTTTGCCCTGTTTATCAGAATCAACTACAACATTGGATGACATGAGTGTTTTCTTGGCTGAGGCATCAGTCATCCCAAATCTTTTGGGTAGCTCTTTAGCATATTTTGACTAGGATAAAAAGATACGATCAGGAGTTTGCTTCACTTGGAGACCAAGGAAGTAGGATCGTTCACCCATGCTACTTATTTCAAACTTTGAATGCATCAGGTTAGAAAACCTTTTGCAAAGTTTATATCAAACTTTGGAATCAGTAGTGGAAAATATTATATCATCTACATAGATTTGGACTAGCAAAATTTTTTATTTATGATGTCTAATGAACAAGGTTCTATCTACAATGCCTCTAATAACCTTATGCTCTAAAAGAAAGCTAGCTAGGGTCTCATACCAAGCTTTTGGATCTTGCTTTAAACCATACAGAGGCTTATGCAATTTAAAAACATAAGATGGATGAGTTGAGGAGATAAAACCTAGAGGTTGTTCAACATAAACTTCCTTTTTTAATTCTCCATTAAGGAATGCAGTCTTGACATCCATTTGATATACCTTGAACTTCTTAAATGCTGCATATGCAAGAAAAATTCTGATAGCTTCCAATCTTGCAACAGGGGCAAAGGTCTGGTCATAATCAATGCCATCTTCCCGTGAATATCCTTGGGCTACCAATCTTACTTTGTTCCTTATAATTGATCCTTGTGCATCCAATTTGTTCCTGAAGACCCATTTAGTTCTAATGACTGGGTAGTCTTTGTGTCTAGGAACTAAATCCCAAACTCTGCAACTCTAAAATTGATTGAGCTCCTCTTGCATTGTAATAATCCACTGGGGATCTTGCTCTGCATCTTTTATGGATTGAGGCTCAAGTTGAGAAATGAAGCAAGCATGCATCAAATCTTAGTTGAGTTGATGCCTTATTTACACACCAGCTGATATGTCTCTGTTGAAGTATTAGACCGGGCGGCTTAGCGGTCTGATCCAGCGGTTTGTTGACCGGGCGGCTTAGCGGTCTGATCCAGCGGTTTGTTGACCGGGCGGCAGATGGTTCCCCGTCCCCGGTTCATGGGACGGGCATGGTTCAACTCACCCCATCGCTTTGCTTGGAGGATACCCTCTATGTCCCGAAGTTCCCATGCAATTTGTTATCAGTTACTACTTTATGCCGACAACTTCAGTGCTCCGTCTTATTCACTCCCACTACTTGTTCTTTTCAGGACCCGAGGACCTAGCGGACGATTGCTACTGGGACTGAGAGCGGCGGCCTCTACTTCCTCGACGATGTTTCCGCTCTATCCGCCTACTCCTCCTCCACCGATCTCCTTCAGTGGCATCTTCGTCTTGGACATCCTCCTCCTCGGCTTATTCGCCAGCTTCTGCCCCACTTACCTCCTACCAGTTCTCCGCTCAACTGTGATGCGTGTCAGCTTGGCAAACATCATCGCTCCTCCTTCCCACCGAAGCAAGGTCGTGGCTCCTCTCGCATATTTGATCTTATTCATTCTGATGTATGGGGTCCTGCTCCTACCCTCACAGTTGGTCGGGGCAGTTCCTATTTTGTCACTTTTATCGATGATTTTTCTTGATGTACCTGGGTGTATCTGTTAAAAGATCGCTCTGAACACTTTTCTGTTTGGCAATCATTTTACTTTACGATTAAGACTCAATTTGCTACTTCTATTAAAGTCTTACGTTCTAATAATGCCAAAGAATATCTGACTCATGAGTTCTCCGCATTCTTTCACCAACATGGCCTCCTTCATCAAACCACTTGTGTTTACACCTCCCAGCAGAATGGGGTGGCGGAGCGTAAAAACCGTCACCTGCTTGATGTTGCGCGTACTCTCATGACGTAGATGCACGTCCCTCACTCCTACTGGGGCTACGATGTGCTCCTCGCCTGCTATCTCATCAATCGCCTTCCCTCCGCGGTTCTCCATGGCCAGACTCCCTTCTCCATTCTCCACCCCCACCAGGAACCTTTTCCTCTTCCTCTCCGTGTCTTTAGCTGTACGGCCTTTGTTCACGCTCCCTCCGCTACCCGCGACAAGCTTTCCCCCCGATCCACCAAGTGTGTCTTTTTGGGGTACTCTACCACTCAAAAAGGCTATTGCTGCTTTGACCCCCTTCTCCGCAAGCAGTTTGTCTCCGCGGATGTGACTTTTTTTGAAAATGCTTCCTATTTCTCTCCTCCCTCTTCTCTTCCTTCTGATATCTCCGTTCCTTCCACACCTCTCCACATTTTCCCACCTTCGTCTCCTCCTCCACCCACTCCTTCCCAGTCCGTCTCCCCACCCACCCCTCCACCCTCCTCTCCGCTGCCGTCTCTCTCTAGTCCTGGGCCAGCCTTCTCTGCCACGGACGCTCCGGTCGCTGACGCTCCCGTCGCCGACGCTCCCGTTGACCTGGATGTTCCCATTGCCCTTCGCAAAGGGGTGCGGGCGTGTACTCAACACCCGCTCACGGCTGTTGTTTCCTATGATCAGCTTTCTCCTTCTCGCAGGTGTTTTGCCTTGGCTATCTCTGCTACTTCTACTCCCCGTACCTACCAGGAGGCTCTTGCTCTCCCTCATTGGAAGTCTGCCATGGATGAGGAGATGGCTACTCTTACTGAACGGGGTACCTAGACCCTGGTTCCTCCTCCCGTGGGCACTGATGTGGTTGGCTGTCGCTGGGTCTTCGTTGTGAAGTTTCGCCCCGACGGCACTGTGGATCGCTACAAAGCCCGGCTGGTGGCCAAGGGCTTCACTCAGACTTACAGCGTTGATTACTTTGATACCTTCTCTCCGGTTGCTCGCCTCAGCACCATCCGGGTTCTCTTTTCTGTGGCTGTTAACCGGGCTTGGGCCATTTCCCAGCTTGATGTGAAGAATGCCTTTCTCTATGGCGATCTTCAGGAGGACGTCTATATGGAGCAACCTCCTGGGTATGTTGCTCAGGGGGAGACACGTGTATGTCATTTGAAAAAGGCCATTTATGGCCTAAAGCAGAGCCCTCGGGCATGGTTTGACAAATTCAGTGGTATTGTGGCTACCATCGGCTTTCAAAGGAGTTCGGCCGATCACTCCTTATTCATTCGCAAAATGGCCTCGGGACTGGTGGTTTTGGCCGTATATGTGGATGATATTCTCCTTACTGGCGATGACCGAGACGGGGTGGACTTAACGAAGAAGCACCTCTGTCAGCACTTGGTCACGAAGGATATGGGCTCCCCAAAATACTTTTTGGGGATAGAAATCTCTCGGAAACTTGACTCCTTGGTTCTCTCTCAACGGAAGTATGCCCTTGATCTTCTACGAGAAGCAGGATTGACAGGTGCCAAACCAGCTCGTTTTCCCATGGCTGTTGGAGAAGACAAAACGTGGACGGATGACTCGCCTCTTCTATCTGATGTCACAAGGTACAGACGTTTGGTAGGCAAACTCATCTATCTCACGGTGACTAGACCCGACATCGCCTATGCTGTAGGCAAGGTCAGTCAGTTTATGCAAGCTCCCAGGGAGTGCCATCTTCAGTCCGCCCTGAAGAATTTTGGAGTATATCAAAGCAGCACCGGGCAGAGGGTTACTCTTTCAGAAGAATGGTCATCTGAGGGTTGAGGCCTACTCAGATTCAAGTTACGCGGATGACAAAGGCGATCGTAAATCCACATCAGGTTTTTGTACCTTTGTTGGAGGTAATCTCGTGAGTTGGAAGAGCAAGAAATAGTCTGTTGTCTCCAGATCCAGTGCCGAAGCCGAATACCGGAGTATGGCGTAAACCACGTGTGAGTTAAAGTGGTTGCGGGCTCTCATGCTTGACCTGGGCGAGGTATATGACTGTCCTCTCCCTATGTTCCGTGACAACAAGGCCGCTATACACATATCCAGAAATCCGGTCTTCCATGAGAGAACAAAGTATATAGAGGTTGACTGTCACTTTATTTGGGAAGAGATTTTGAAGAAACAGATTTGTACTCCTTTTGTCACCTCTGACAAGGAATTGGCAGATATCTTCACCAAGCCGGTTTCTACTTCCTTCTTCCGCATTTGTGACAAGCTGGGCATGATTGATATCTATGCTCCAGCTTGAGGGGGAGTGTTGAAGTATTAGACCGGGCGGCTTAGCGATCTGATCTAGCGGTTTGTTGACCGGACGGCTTAGCGGTCTGATCCAGCGGTTTGTTGACCGAGCGGTCTGGCGATCTCACTCTAAAGCCTGGAGACCGGGCGGTCTATCGGTCTACCATTGCGGCCTGTTCTATCCTGCTGGAGTTGCCGAGCGGTTAACCCATCTGTCTAACCGCGCGGCCTGTGCGGCCACCTTTATTCTAGCCGCTCATTATTGTAAATGTTTAGTCCCACATTGTTTGTATACTCTCTTTCTTATCTCCTCCATTCTATATAAGAGAGGCCATACCTTTGTAAATGATATCTTTTTTGGATAATAAAATTTCAATTATTCAAAAGTTTATCCGCTTGTTCTCTCTTTTTCGCTACTTTCTAACAATCTCCAATCACTTGAGATATGTGATGATCTCTAAGTGTGACAAGATCAACAGGAGGACTTGGATGATCAACAGCTTGTGGAATTAATTCCACTTGTGGAATTATAGTTGTTGTTGTTGTTGGTTCAACTGCTTCAGCCATTTCTTCTTCACTTTCTTCATTAATCTATGGAGAAGGATGAGATGTAACCTCTTGGGTAAGGTTTAAATCATCCAACTTCTCACAAAGATAGGGTGCCAACAAAGTGTCTTTGGTAGAAGAATCCTTCTCCTTGTAAAACATATTAGCTTCATCAAAAGATATCTGTACAAATTATTATATTTTAATGTTGATTTATTAAGTACCCTATAAGCTTTGCTGATTTGGAAATATCCAATGAAAATTCCCTCTGCAACCTTAGCTTCAAAATTTCTAAGGTGTTTCTTATTATTATTGTGAATGAAACACTTGCATCCAAATACCTTAAAATAGTCTACTTTAGGTTGGTTTCCTTTAAGTAATTTATAGGGGGTCTTACCCTTTATTTTATGAATTAAACTTCTGTTAAGAACATAATTTGTTGTGCTTACAGCCTCTGCCCAAAAGGATAGGGGAAAATAAGCATCTACAAGTAATGTTCCAGCAGATTCAATAATGGTTCTATTTTTCCTTTCTGCTAACCCATTTTGTTGAGGAGTTCTAGGAGCAGAAAAATAATGCCTGATACCTTCCTTCTCATAGAATTCTTGCATGAGAAGAGATTTAAACTCGGTGCCATGATCACTTCTGATCAATGCAACCTGAGTAGAGCACTCAATCTATATGCTCTTAAGAAAGTCTGTAAGAACTTTAAAGTTATCTGACTTGTTTCTCAGAAAGAACACCCAAGTGAATCTAGAGAAGTCGTCAACAATAACTAAAGTATGACTTTCCTCCCAAACTTTGTACAACAATAGAGACTAAAAGATCCATATGCAGCAGGTACAAAATCCTGGGTGAATCACTTTTGTTAATGAATTTGAAACTATTTTTGGTTTGTTTGCTTAATTGACAAGCCCTGCAGAGTCCTTCCTTCTTGTAAGAACCAGAAGGCAGCCCTCTAACAAGGTTGTACTTAGATAGTTTAGCAATATTCCTAAAGTTTAAATGACCTACTCTTTTATGCCATAAGTCATTAGTAGAGCTAATTTGATTAAATAAGCAAATTTCTAAATTAGCTGATTTAAAATTTACTACATATATATTTCCCTGTCTAATACCTATTAAAATAGTTTTATTTTTATCAGAAGTAATAATGGAAGATGACTGATTAAATGACACCTGATAACTTTCATCACATAACTGGCTTATGGATATAAGGTTATACTTGAGACCACTAAAATATGCTACCTTCTTGAAGGTAACAACTCCAACTTTGACATTTCATATCCTTCTGTCTGTCCACAGTTGGAGTCTCCAAAAATCACCTTTGGTCCAAGCTTAGATTTGAAATCAGTCAAGTTACCTTTACATCCTATCATATGTTTTGAACAGCCACTATCCAGATACCACTATTGCTCTATGGTAGGATAGTCCTTCACCTGTATAAAATAAGATTAGTTGTTCTTGACAGAGGTGACCTTGGGTCCTTGATTTCTTTCAAATTTATAACTAGAAATGTAAGAGAATTCAGGTTGGTCGTTATAACCAAGTGAATGATATCTCCTAGGAGGAATAATCTATTGGGTAAAAGGATTAATAAATATTTTAGTTTTTTTAAAATTCTAAAAAGAATTCAAGTTTCTGTTATAATAAACTGGGTTCTACGAATTATAATAGGTTCGTCGATCTGTGTTCGACGAATATGGATGAGTTCATTGAACTCCACTCACAGAATGAAAGTATTCATTCTCAGAGCCCCTCATCCGTCGATCGTGGTTCGACGAATCATATTGAGTTCGTCGAGCGCAGTTAGTCAAATAATTATATCTAAAATCTACGTTCATAGTTCATCATTCTGAGTTCGACAAACTACATTCAATTCGTTGAGCTTGGTTCGACGAAATATGTTGAACATAATTTTATTAAAAAATTTCTTTTCCTTTTCTTGGGTTTTAGATAAAATTTTTATTTCTTTATTATTAACTTCTACCTTTTCTTTGCTCTTTGCAAAAACAAATTTTATAGGGGTAGACAATGTATTTTTTTATAAAAGAGATGGAGGCTGATTAGATGAGGCTCCCAAGCCCAGCTTGCCATTAATTCTGGCATTCACTGTGCTTGTGTTGTTCATCAATTTATTTTCTAAAGAACATATTTGATTATTAGTAATTTTTAGTTCTTCTTTAATTAATTTTCAAATTCAATTAATTTTTCTCTGAGAAGTTTAATTCCCTTCTCAGACTTAATTAGATCATTAGATAATAATTTGAAATCAATTTAAAATTGATCAGAAGAAAAATCAAAAGAAGAGATTATCGGATCTTCTTCTGACATGGATTCATCTTTTGAATTATCTGCTTCTGAATCAGCAGCATTAGAGTTGCTGCAAGTGGCATTGATTGCCATCAAGCATATTTCTCTGGCTTTGGCTTCTTCTTCATCCTCACTGGAGCTGGATGAAGATTCTGACTCAGATTCACTCCAAGTCTCAACAACAAATCCTCTTTCCTTCTTTTTGTATTTGCTGGAGGAGGGCTTGCTGGAATGTTTTATGGAGTCTTTCTCCTTTCTCTTATCCTTCTTCTGTGTCTTTGCACACTCTGGTAGTATATGTCCAGGTTTCCTGCACACATAACAAACTATTTATTTAGTGAGGGTTTTATCATACATTGGCTTGTCATCTTTTCCGGATGGTCTTCTTCTGAAATCCTTCCTTGCCATCTTGTAGAATCTCTTTGCCAAGAGACTCAGTAGGTCATCATTATCTGGAGTGGCTTCAGCTTTTTTCACATGCTTTGAAAGCAATACTTTGTTCTTTCCTTGCTGAAGATGAGGTAGTCCTTTGTTCAGCTTCTCTGGTCTTGATGAGCTACTCATAAGACTTGAGCTTGCCCAATAAGGTTTCAGTGGAAATCTCATTCAGGCTTCTGGCTTTCTTGATTGGCTAGATCCTAGAGTCACATGTGCTTGGGAAGCACGTAAGAATCTTGTCATTTATCTCTGTTAAAGAGATGTCTTTCTCAAGAGTTTTCAGCTCATTGATTATGAGACTGAGCCTGTTGTACATGTCTGCAATTGATTCTGACTCCTTAAAATTCTCATACTGAGAGATCAAGTGTGATCTCCTATGCTTCCTTTTATCAGCAGATCCTGCCACCATAGCATTCGGTGAGTCCCAGATGGCGTTTGCTGAGGTGCATTCTACAACCTTCTGAAATATGTCATCTGACATGGTTTGTGCCAGTATATTCATTGTTTTGGCATCTGCTATCTTTGCCTTCTTTTGTGCTTCAGTCCACTCAGGTGGTGGAACAACACTTGAGCTTGTAGTTGCCACTGATTGTGGGGGACCTGTAAAAATAGAATTGTATATGTCTTCAGCAATGGAATTAATATATAGCCTAATCCTTGCCTTCCAAAGTGCAAACTTATTTAGATTGCACACTGGAGGTCTGGTGCTTGAATACTCCTTATTTTGTGTCATGATATAAAATACAATTAGAGTAGATAAGATCAAACAAAGATCTTTTGGTTCAGGTGTTAGCCTGTACAACCAAGTAACCTGCCTCTGATACCAATTGAAATTGATGCCTCAGATGCCGAGGGATTTATCTAACTAACTCTAGAGGGGAGGGGGGGGGGGGGGGGGTTGAATAGAGTATTTTAAAAACTTTAAATTATTTTTACAGCGGATTAAACTAGGTGATATATATATGTATATATATGTATATATATATATATATATATATATATATATATATATATATATTAGAAAAGAATATATCACAACACAACAAATAAGAAAGTAGAGCACAACCAGATGACACAAGAAAATTTATAGTGGTTCCCCAACAAACCTTGGTACATCCACTCTTCTACCACCCTGGTAGGAATCCACTGCAGGTTTTTGATCAGGTGCCCTACGACCACAAGTTTTTGTTCAAGTGCCTTGTCACCACAAGATCTATTTTCTAAGGGAGATCTATCAACCTTTTGAGCTTTTGATCAGGTGCCCAAAAACCAAACCAAGTCTTTTGATCAGGGGACTTGAAAAACAAAAGGTTTAGCTTTTGAAGGGAGTTATAACCCTGTACACAGTTGGATGAAATAAACAAAAAGATTGAAGATGTTCTTCTCTATCAATAATTTGAGAGAATTTTAGTAGATTTGATGATGTTGTCAAAGCCCCCCCTGAGTTATGGAAATCTGATCAGGAGATGAGACTTTGCTTTAGGGTGTAGGCCTTCAAAGATGAACACTTCTTCTTCCAGTAAATGATTCTGAGAGATGGAGCTATTGGTCTCAGATTGAATATTGTGTTGCCGAAAGAAAAACTTGAAGAAGAAGATGATGAACAAGATGTTCTCTGTATCTGTTTCTTATTCTCTAATTCTCAAATTATCTCTTTCTTCTTAGTCCTGACTATTAGACTTGTGTTATGTAATCTTCTGAGAATTTCTTTTATATATTGATTGCTGCTTTGAATTCTGAATTCCTTGAAGTCCTCTGCATATTTTCTGGGAAATGAAATGACTGATTTTGTCTTCAATGTATTTCCTCAACTGTCCCAGTAAATATATTAAGTAATAATTCCGTGAAATCAATAATTAATGCTGCCAAGAAAAGGCTATATTCTTGAGAATATTAAGTATTAATTATCAAAGTATTACTATCTTAATATCTGAAATTAAATAATCCTAGTCGAACTGAGAAACTGCAGAGAAGATTAGTCGAGCAGAACCTAGATGGAGTTAGTCTAACTCAGTAAAGTTTTCGTCGACCTGAGCACCAAGTTCGTCGAGCTGATAATTCTTCTTCGTTGAGCTGAGCTCCAAAATCGTCGAATAGAAAAATGTACTTGCCAAACTGAGCTCCAAGTTCGTCAAGCTGAGAAGGCACTTCGTCGAGTTGAGATTCTGATATAATCTCACAGTTCGTTGACCTGAGCTAGACTTTCGTCGAGCTCAACTCAAAGAAGGAACTCTGAGTTCGTCGAGCTGAGTTCGACGATCGTCGAGCTGAGTTCAGCTATCGTCGAACACCTTTTCTGCAATCTTCAAAACTGCCGTGTCTCTTAAGTCTTCTAAAGGTAGGTCTCAGTAATCTAACCCTTAAGTGATTGACCTAAACCCTAAAACTAACATATGACCCTAGACTATACATGGTGGGTCATCAAACCTAATAGTGAACTTAGCCCAAATCACAAGTAGGGTTCCAAAATCCCAGTGAGCTGAAATTTTGTGCGGCCTATCTCGACGAGACCTGGGGGCCGTTGTATGTGAGGCTATGTGCTTAAGTTGCCTGACTTATGGTGGGTGCCAGCCCGAAATGGACAAAGTCGTGTGGCTTCTGATGAGTTGAGCCGTGAAGGCCAACTACTGTTCCATCAAGTTAAGTACCTCTGAACGTCTGGGTCGTCATGTTAATTACCTCTAAATGACGTAGTTGTCAAGTTAAGTACCTCCGAACAACAAAGTTACCATTAAGTCATGGACCTCTGAACGGTGGTGATACACGGGGAAGTCCGGTACATCGAAAATGTGCCTCTAGTGCAAGGGGCGTGTGGTCGTTGGGCCAAAGTCTGTGGTGAATGGTGCTTAGGTGCACTTTGATGTTGCCAATACCTATATATGCTATGCCTTTTTGCAGGGATGGAGAAAAGCTGCCCCGAGTAAGGGGTGGGATTGTTATAATCGGGTCAGCAAAATTCTGACCGTTGGTGTGTTTGCCACATTTTGGTGAGCTCTTTTGTGAAGGTGCTGGAGATCTAAGTGGAAAATAGCGGGCTGAAGCCCATGCATTATAATTGGCTGGCCCTTGGATGCCCAAATGCGAACATTTACTATTTTCATGTGTGTCTGGCTTGTGTGCCGTTATATGAAACCACTTTTTGTTAAATAGAATAGTTGTAATAAGGCTATGGACGAAATATGTGTTATGTGTATGTTTATATGTCATTCCTTTTTGTGTAGTGGACATTCTCATTATGTGTTCGTTCTTAACTTAAAATGCTTCCGCTAGAACGCTCTAATGCAGCGTGCATTTATAATTGAACTTGTAATCTCCTTACCTGTCCATAGTATATGACGTCGGGCCCTAACCGGACCTTCTGTCATATACTATATGACGGATGGGGTCGTTACACAATGCACTCGATGCATCATCGAATGGTGTCGAGTTCACTTAAAGCCTAGAGAATCCAGAATAATTCTAAGTCAAAATTCATCGTGTGGCATTGAGATCACTCAACGCACTCAATGCTTCGTTGAATGACGTCGAGTTCACTCAACGCCTATAGAATCCAGAATAATACCAAGTCAAAATTCGTCGAGTGGTGTCGAGACCACTCAACGCACTTGACGCTTCGTCGAATGGCGTCTAGTTCACTCAACGCATATAGAATCCAGAATAATACCAAGTCAAAATTCTTCGAGTGGCGTTGAGACCACTCAACGCACTCGACGCTTCGTTGAATGACGTCGAGTTCACTCAATGCCTGTAGCATCCAAAATAATTGTAAGTTAAAATTTGTCGAGTGGCGTTGAGACCACTTAACGCACTTGACGCTTTGTCGAGTCCAGAATTATTTTAAGTCATATTTGTTATATTTGTCGAATATCACTCGATGCTTGTTACCAGTGCACCCCGAGCTTGAGTTAGCTTTCTTTACCTAAATTTAGTGCGAGGGGTCTAGCATGAAATGGGATGATACAAATCCTGTAAACAAAATAAAAGATTTCATCCCCGAAATCAGGCTAAGGCTAAAGGGGAAGATAAAGCGTGAAAACACAATATGTTTTAAACTTTACCCTTGGGGAAACAACTCCGGGTAGCGCTTCCGCATAAAGTCCACCAGCTCTCAAGTATATTCTTCTTTCCAATGGTTAGACGACAAGACCTTCACCAAAGGAACACTCTTCTGACACAATTTCCATGTCTCGGTGTCCACTATCCGCACCGGCTCTAGTCACACAGACCTATCAGTTGCCACTGTTCCATTTGCAGTGGGGACATGCTGATCGAGCCATAGTAGTGCTTTTCAAAGCAATGACACATAGAATATGTCGTGTAAATGTTTCAGCTTTGGTGGTAGTTCCAGCCGATAGGCCAAAGGGCCAATCCTTTCTAATATCACATAAGGCCCCACATATCTCGGGCTGAGCTTCTTTCTACCACGCACTCGTGACACTCCATGCATCGGCCTAATCTTCAAGAATACTTTGTCACCCACTTGAAACTATATCATCATGTGCTTCGCATTGTAGTACTTTACCTGTCGACTCTAAGTCTCAAGCATGCGGTCCCGTATCAATCTAACAGAAGCATCGCTATCATTAATATATTCGATTCCAAAAATCTTTGGATCCTCATCCCGCACCCATGACAATGGAGTTCTACAAATCCTCCCACAAGGTGCTTCGTGGGGTGCCATCTCGATGCTAGCTTGATAACTGTTGTTCTATGAAAATTCCACCAGTGGCAAGAGCCTTTCCCATGGATCTCCTCTATCCAGTACACCCAACCTCAACAAATCTTCCATAGTTCTGATGGTCCTCTAAGACTGAACATCCATCTGAGGATGAAAGGCTGTGCTAAAGATAAGGCGAGAAGTCAAGTACGATTGAACTGCCTTCCACTCCTTGGAGGTAAAGCGACCATCACGGTCGGTGATGTAGGCCCGTCCTAAATGACACTAAACGGGCGGAGAATCGACGACTCTCGCTATGCTCAACGCCCTCTTGTCCTCACACTAACGAAACACAGCAATTACAATTTTTGTTATTTATCTCTCGCGCTATCGTACGGGTAGACGAACCGAAAGTGGATTGGAGATTGGCTATAGGCCAAAATCCTCTCCGACTAAAAGGAACAATGTTGGTTCCGATGAGCTTGGAGTTGTACCAAATAGATCCACCAAGAAAATTACGATTTTCGAAAGTGGTAGGATCCTATCCCAACTAAAGAAAACAACGAGGATCGCCAATCCTCTCGGGAGTATTAGAAAACCAAACGGAAAAAATCATAATCTATTAAGAGTAATACCGCGAAAATTAAGGCTTCGAAAATTTCATGCAAAAAGCGTCCACCACAAGAACAATCTAAGAGGGAAAATCTCTTGAGTAGGAATTTCGTTACCCCTCTCAGAATAGTAGATCCGAGATTTTTGGATCCACAAAAATGATCGCCCTTCCCTCAGAATCCACGGTAAACGCACCACGGATGAAGACCTCGTCCTTCTTCCCCGCTTCACGCCGTAGAAGTTCACCCAAGCCATTCTTCCTTGCACTTGCTTCTCCTCCTCCAAAGTTGGCCGACCACCTTTGAGAGAATGGGATGGACACGTAGATGAGAGGATGTAGTAAGAAGAGGGATGAGTGAGGAAATGAGAAGAAGAAGAGGGAGAGAAGGGGGGCAAGAAGAAGAAAAGGGGGGGGGGGGCGGCTAGGAGAGAGGGAGGAGAGATAGAAAATTTAGGGTTGGAGGAATTCTTAATTTGATTTCAATATTAATCTAAATGACAAAGAGTCTTTGGCCTTATATATAAGGCTTACATCCAAGGGGCTATTAGAAGGCCAAAATTAGCGACTAAACGCACACCATAAGTTCATCATGACAGAAATAAATTAGTTTATTACAAACCACATAACTAGATAAGTGCAGAACAAAAAACTAGCAAGATAACTTAAATTGAATTATTGTTGCATGGGCGAAGATTGTAGCTGTGTCCGCTACGGCGCCGCAAGTCTTTGGCCGGTGGATCATCATCATCATCTTTCGCCACTACCCCATGGTCACCAAAGGCGCCATGGACGTCATCTTCATCACCAAGTTGTCCGTCGTGGTGGCCGTCGCCATCAATCCACACCCGCTCAAAAGGACTCATCACCGATGAGTGGGCTGGAAGGTAACGATGCAAAAGATCCTTATCGAGAAGAGCCACCTCCGAGGCAGAGAGCCAAGAGTCGTTCGAGGCAGGGAGACCACGCCACCGGACCAAAAACCTGTGAATGTCACCGTCGGGAGAGGGAAACACTGCATCCTGCAAAATCTTGTCAGGCAAGAAAGCGGTTCGGGGGAACCTTGGAAATGCGTTAGACAAAGAAGAAAAATAGGTCTCATCATCTATAGGCAACATACCTCCCGGAGAATCCGAATGGGAGAGCGATCGAGAAACAATCTCACCCCTCACCCCATTAGAAGGTATAGTGGAAATATTAAATGGAGAGACAAAAAGTTCAGGTGGTGGAGCGACATAAAGCGTTAAATCCGAAACGTTAAAAACAGGGGAAATTCCCTAATCAGCGGGTAACTTTAATAAATATGCATTTTCGCCTAGCTTCTTTAAAACCCAAAAAGGACCCGCTCTCCTGTTCGCCAATTTCTTTAAGGTGCCCGAAGGAATCCGTTCAGGGATAAGACGAACCATTACCAAATCACCAATATTCAAGGGGACTGCTCGCCTATGTACGCTAGCATTCGATTGATAAATAACATATTGTTTAGCCAACGTCTCACTAATGTGCTTATGGAGAGTGTGAACGTGCGAGGCGAAGTCCTGTGCAAATTGACTGGATTTAAAAGATGGTGGTAACGGAACCAAGTCAAGAGGTATGGGCGCCTTATATCCATGCACGATCTCATTTGGAGATAAATCGGTGGACCTATTCTTAGAATTATTGTAATCTAATTGAGCATGAGGAAGAATAAGTTCCCACGTACCCTTATGATCCCCCACTAAACAACGAAGTAAACCACCCAAGCTTCGATTAACCACTTCCGTTTGCCCATCCGTTTATGAATGGTAGGCCGAAGAAAACATAAGTCTAGTACCCAAAAGCTACCAAAGTGTTTTCCAGAAATTGCTAGTAAATTTAACGTACCTATCAGTCACTATCGTTTTTGGGACGCCCCGATGTGCCACAACCTCCTTGAAGTACAACTTAGCGACATGTGATGCATCGTTGGTGTTACGACATGCGATAAAGTAGGCCATTTTGGAAAAGCAATCCACTACGACCAGAATAGAATCGTGTCGCCTAAAGGTCAAGGGTAGTCCAAATATGAAGTCCATGCTAACGTCCTCCCATGGAACAGACGGAATAGGAAGTGGTGTGTAAAGTCCAGCGTTGGTCTTCATTGGGTACATTGGAAAATGTGTACCAGATTTGAAGAAGCCTCACCTTACTCAATGATATGCATCAAGGTGTATTTGATGTTGTTTTGAGTATATATGTGCAGGTTAAGAAAATTCAAGAATGCTGGAAAAAGTTTCTAAGTCCATAAGTCGACACTAGAAGAAGCTGTGTCGACACTTATGAAGGCTTGTGTCGACACTGGAGAAATGCTGTGTCGACACTTGGAGTTAATTGTGTCGACACTTGTAAAGGCTGTGTCGACACCAGAAGAAACAGTGTCAACACACAGAGGCAGTGTCGACTCACAAAGAAGGCTTAGTTGACATAAACTGTGTCGACATAACAGAGGCAGTGTCGACACACATAAAAGCTTAGTCGATATCAACTATGTCGACACACAGAGGCAGTGTCGACACACAGAAGACTTTGTCGACATCAACTATGTCGACACATAGGACTTGTGTCGACACATGGCAGAATTTCAACAAAATCAATTTGTGTGAAGAAAAGAAGTGACTGTGTCGACAACACAGAACTAGTGTCGACACATTCTACAGATGCTGTGTCGAGAAGCAGTGTCAACACCAAGGAAGCTGTGTCGACACCATCAAGGCTTGTGTCGACACTTAGTCTACTTATGTCGACACATGATGAAGTTCAGTCTCGACACTTTACTGACAGAGACAGAGTTTCAAGAAGTGACTGGATGACTTGACAGCTGCCATTACCAACCGGTCTACTGCAACTGTCAGAGCTGTCAGAAGTTTGTTAGAAACCGGATCAACCGGTTACCATGGAGAAAGTCTATATAAAGGCATTCTCCTTCAACAGAAAGTGAGACTGATAGAGGATAGAAAAAATACTGATATAGAATAAAAAAAGAAGTTGGAGAGAGAGAGCTCCATCTATTGAAGTGAAGAAAGGGACTTACATCAACAAGTTCCTCAAGTGCAGATTCTGAACCAGTCTGCCAAGAAGGATTCAGATTGAGATCTGAATTTCAAGAAAGAAGCTGATTGAAGATCAACTTCAAAGGAGTTCAACCCTACTGAGTTCAGATTCAAGAAGCTTTGAAGAAAGCTAAGAGTGGTTGTTCTCTGCCATCAGATTCTTCCAAGAACTGATCAAGAAGCCATCCATCCTTTCTATCTCTACCAGGTTGGTGGTAAAATACATTATTAAATCTATTTTCTGTAGGATCTTTTTAAGATCTGAGCTATAAGCCTGATTTATAAAAGCTGAGTTGTAGGAGATTTAGATCTCTGAGTGGCAGGTCTTATTAAAGGCTGAGGTCGGGCTGTGAGCATGAGCTATAGGAGATTGTTATTATTGGGTATTGTATCCACAATGTACCTGATTTGAAGAAGCCCCTGGACAAGCTAAGGTCAATAGACTATGTATTTGATAAAATCTTTCTAGTTGTGCTTGCAGTTTTTCCACGCTAAGTGCACACCAATGTCAGGGTGCAGTAGGTCAATATACACGGGTCTGCACGACGTAATCCCTCGTTGAGCAGATCAGTGTGTTGGCCTACGTGTATTCTCTCTATTGGAGTGCACTTATTTTCAAGCACAGGGCTGTAAATATGCAGGAGCAGACAAGGAGCAAGGATGGGTCAAGGAGCACCTCATAGGTGGAAAGACGAAAATTCGTCTAAGGTTAAATCGACGAGAATCACCAAGTGATTCTCGCCGATTCGGCGAGAATCACTTGGGATTCTCGCCGATTCGTCGAGAATCACTTGGGATTCTTGCCAATTCGTCGACAATCAGAAGTTGATTCTCGCCGAACTCGATCCAGCCACTTCTAAGCGAGCACCTCTGCTTCTAAGAAAGAATCGACGAGAATCACCAAGTGATTCTCGCCGATTCGGCGAGAATCACTAGTGATTCTCGTCGAATCGTCGAGAATCACTGGTTGATTCTCGCCGTCTCGACCTGGCCTAAAGCAGCGCGTGCAACCAAGGCAAATTTGACGAGAATCAATCTTGATTCTCGCCGAATCGTCGAGAATCACCTTTGATTCTCGACGAATCGGCGAGCATCACTTTCGATTCTCACCGATTTTGACTTGGGCGTTTTTCTGGATCTTCCTGAACCGGATTCTGCCGCTGTCAATGTTCTGGACCGGTTTTCGGGATTTTTCTTGTGGGTCCCACAACGGTCAAATTAGTAGTATCTACAGTATATATACGGGTATTTTGAACTGTAGATATACAGAGAAAGAAGCCGAGCAGAGCAAACCTTAAAATCGCGAAATCGCTCCGCCGCATCCGTCGCCGCTCGCGCTAGTCAGCCGCCGCTGTTGATCGTGTTTCTTCCCGATCTCCGGCAACAGAAGCTTAGCAAAGCTTGAGTCTCACGCGTCTATCCAGAGATCCCTTGTCTCTCGATTTGTTGATCGGGAAAAACTTCCCATCCGAATCGATCGAGACGACCGATCCTCGTGTGACCGTTGGTAGACCTAGCTTGCTTCGCTACGAAGATTGGATCTCTATTTTCAGCAGCCGCTCATCATCATAGCCGCCGATCCCGAAGCTAGCCGCCGCTCGTGTTGCCGCCGCCGGTTCCGGGGAGATCCTCTCCAAGAGAGACCAAGGTTGTAGACTCTTCGTTGACTTCACGAACACGTCGTCGAACGAAGAGGAACACCGTAGTCTCCAAACGAAGTTTGTATCTCGTGTACATTCTATATTTACTTTTGTTGTAAAGGAACGTTTGTTCCATGTTGTAAGGGTTGGGTGCAACCCGTTTTGTGGGAGTGTTGACTCTCACGTGTGGAAGGGTTCCTTCCGATAGTGCAGGGATTGGATTTCAATCCTGTTGGAGAAGAGACCGAGTCGTCCCTTGTTGGGAGATAGGTCGAAGGGGGAAAGTGGATGTACCCAAGTCGGGGAACCACTATAAATTGCCTGTGTATTCTGTGTGCTATGCTTTTTATTTTTATTATGCAGGTACATTCGTAAATTCCGCAAAAGCGCTACACGTCACCTATTCCCCCCCCCCCCATAGGTGCACATAGTTGACACTAGGTGGACTTTCAAGTGGTATCAGAGGGAGGTTGCTCATCAAAAAAGTTAACACCTTGAGTTGAATCCTGCCCCTAGTGTCAAGAAGAAGACAAACATCTACTATAGACGGGCTCAAGTTCTCCGGCAAGATCCCAGTGTGCACCAGGCTCAACTTTCCGATCTGGAAGGAAAGGATCAGGTTCTACATGGAAGCAGTCGAGCCTCGACTCTTCATGATCGTGGAGGAGGGACCTTATGTCCCCACTAAGGCCTCCACCATTGATCCCACCAAGAAGGTGCCGAAGACACTTTCTGAAATGGACAAAGACGAGATGGTGCTAGTGGGACTGGACAAGAAGGCACGAAACATTCTGGTGAGCGCAGTTGATGATTCTATGATGCAAAACTTCAGAAACTGCAGGACAGCACAGGAGATCTGGCAGTGCCTGATCATCCTAATGGAGGGCACGGATGAAGTGAGGGATGATCGGAGATCCCTCCTGAACCAAAAATATGAGGCCTTCAGGCAAGGGCCTAAGGAAGAGATCGGAGTCACCTACGAGAACTTCCTAAAGATTGTCAACGCCCTCAAGGGCTACGGAAGAGTGTTCACTAATGGTGAACTCAATGACAAATTCCTTAGGTCCCTTACTAAGGAATGGGACACAAAGATCTGCGCCATCAGAGAATTTGGCAGACTAGCAGAAACTGATCCACAAATCCTGTTTGGGAAGCTGATGTCCTATGAGCTTCAGCTGAACACCAGGAAAGCAGAGGAAGAAGCAGAGAAGGCTGCTTCAAAAGAAAAGACTGTGGCCCTAAAAGCCAGTTACTCCAGAAAAGGCAAGGGTGCGATGTCATACCGTGCGAGGAATAAGGAAGAGGAGGAGGACTCTGAACCATGCTCCTCCGGCTCAGAGCTGTCGGAGGAGGATTTCTCCCTCATCACCCGAGAGTTCAAGAAGTTCCTCAAGATGAGGAATCAAAGAAAGAAAGACAGCTCCTCCTCCAAGCATCAGAAGAAAAATTATTCTTCTGACAGGTATGCATCTAAACCTAACAAACAACGCTCTTCTGACATTATTTGCTTTGGATGCAATAAGCCAGGACACGTCGTAGCCGACTGCTATCAAAGCAAAAGAGAAAAAGGGAAAGGAGAGGAGCTCAAATCCTCTAGAGACAAGAAGAAGGAGCGGAGCTACATTGCCAAACGGCCAAAGACACTGAGTGAGTCTGACTCCTCAGACTCTAGTGATGATGAGGAAGCCTACTTCGGGCTGGTGGGTCGCTCGGACTCAAAAGGAGAATGCCCCCCATTTACTGGGAAGGTAAAAGCTCACACCCCTCTCTCCGACTCCGACTCTGATCCTGAGTCTCAGGATGATGAACCTGAGGATGGCCCTTCGGCTCGTGAAGCTGAGCTCCTCGAGAAGTATGAGCTTCTGCTCAACACTTTCGATGAGTGCCGTAAGAGACTGAAGGCTGAGAAGAAGGAAGTAAAATTCCTTAAGGGTGAGTGTGTATCCCTAAGGGAAGAGGTCACTAGCTTGATTTCTCTCCGACAGGAGCACCTTGACCTGACTTCAAAGCATTCAGAGTATTTGAAGCTCCTTGATCTTAAGCAGGAGGAAGTCGACAAGTTGGAAGAACTACTTGCGGCAGAAAGGAAGATCGTCAAGAGCTTCTTTATGCCAAAAACAGTTCTTCCAGTCGTTGATACCTTCTCTGCTCAGGCCAAAGGAGCTGGCTTTGGGCATATAGGGGTATCTGGTTCTTCATCTAGGAGAAACAAGAACCAGAGGAAGAATAAGGCCGCCAAGAAGGCCTCTGCTGATGAAAAGGGTAAGGCTCCTCTTAGTCCTATTGCGTTCAGAAAGCCTGGCTTTCCTTGCAGCCAACATGACTTTGAGTCAACATTTGGGCATCATTTCCGGCCCTCGGTTGCAAAGCCAAAGAGCCGGTATGACGGTTGGAACTTGTAACGCCCCGAAACTCAAAGGAGCAAAGGGGGACGTTTTGGGCCAGTTTTGGTTTCTGGCTGACGGCACACGGCCTGGGACACGGGCGTGTCCCAGGGCGTGTCAAGTGTGTGCCGACACTTAGTCGCGAAGTCGTCGAGTTATACTCGACGATTCGTCGAGAAAGGGCACACGGCCTGTGACACGGGCGTGTCGCAGGGCGTGTCGACCCGTGTCGACACTTAGCCGTGAAATCGTCGAGTTATTCTCGACGATTCGTCGAGAATGGGCACACGGCCTGCGACACGGGCGTGTCGCAGGGCGTGTCGACCCGTGTCGATGATCGTCAAGGTGAAATCGTCGAGATTCACTCGACGATCGTCGAGACAAGGCACACGGCCTAGGACACGGGCGTGTCCAAGGCCGTGTCATCCAGTCGTCGTTCTCCCCTCGACGAAATGCCCCGTGTACACGGCTTGGGGGCCCAGGCGTGTCAATGTGACACGGGCAAGGACACGGGCGTGTCCTAGAACACGTGCAGTGCTCGGGTTGGAAACGGGGGAAAAATCATGGGGTACACGGCCGGCTACACGGCCGTGTCAGCTGGAACACGGGCGTGTCAGCTCGAACACGGGCGTGTTCGATACCCGTGTGCGTGTTCAGAAGATTCGATTTTGACGGCGAATGCGGCACACGGCCCTGGACACGGGCATGTGCCAGGCCGTGTTCGGTCCAGATTGGGCATTTCAGCCCCGAATCAAAGCCGCTCGTTTTCTTAGGTTGAGATCCGACGGCTGGGGATGGTTCTTGGGAGGATATACACGGGTTTGACTTAAGAAAAATCCATTTTCCTTCACTTGATCATCTCTCCAAACCCTTGGAGAAAGAGGAAAGCTATTGGAGGAAGAAGAGCTAGATCCGCCATTGGAGGAGCTTCGGAGCTCCGAATCGCAAGCCGACTCCGGATCAACGGAGGCAACGCAAGCGCGGTGATTTCTATCCGATTACATTTCGATGGCGCCAAAGAGGAACGCAAGGGTAACGATCCTCACTTGTGAGCATGATAGCTCTCTTTCTTAGCATAGGAAGCCCTCTCTCGCGAGTTTGCGAAGAGTTGGAGGCGTTCCTTCGGGTAGATATGTAAAGTCCCCGTTGTTTAGCGTCCGTATGCGAGAACGGACATAGGCATTTTGGTTGAAGCCTACCCGGACATGTTAGTCCGGATCGGTGATGTTGCATTGCATAAGGCCGGAGAAGACTCCGTGCTATTTGGTGTTTTCGGGTTTTCTACGCGGTAGATTGCAGCAGGGAGCCTTGGGGACTAACCCAAAGGTGCACCCGGAAAACTGGGCGGACACGAGGTCTTGCCAACTTGGTGGCTTGGAAGCCAACTTGAACATAACCGGGTTATGTGACTTGTGATGAAAATGGGACTCGGTAGAAGTTTGACCTGCGCATATGGTTTAAATTACCGTTGCGGGCGCATATGGTTTAAATTACCGTTGCGTTGTGAGCACGGGTTAGATGGAACCGTACCCACTCTATGTCGTTCGGATTAGGGCCGTTGGCATAGATGAGGGTCTTCGGCGGTCTATGGTTTTAATTACCGTGACCCATGCCAGGAAGACAAACTGCTCATTGTTTGGCCGTCCAAGAGAGGATGGCGGTGAGTCGGCAGACTTAGACTGCGTTCACCAAGAATGTGCCCTGAGTGCACGGGGTGTGTGGCCGTTGAGCCTCCGCCTGTGATGAAATGACTATATTTTTAATGCTCGCTTATGCTAATGAAATGCAGGGAAGGAGCATCGCCGCCCCGAGTTGGGGGCGGGATCGTTATAATTTGTTCAGCATTGCTGACCGTTGCTTTGTTTGCCACCGTGCGGTGGTTTGTTTGCTTGCAGGTGCAGCTGGACCGAGCGGTCAATAGCGGGCTAAAGCCCTTTTTGCGAAGCTGGCCCTCGAAGGCCCAAGTGGAAATGTTTTATGTTTTATTCATGTATGGCCGGCCTGCGAGCCGAGGTTTGTAAATCATGTGAAAGACAAGTGAAACATTTTGTAAGGCCTTAAGGCCGACTTTTGAGTATTTTGTAATAACATTCCTATTATCATGTTAGTGGACATTCATGCTTGTTGCTGGGTTCTTGTTTTGCAACTTTTATAAACTGCTTCCGCTAGAATGCTCTGTGTAGGACGTTGAGATTGGTTGGATGGTTTCCATAAGTAACCACCCGGTCTGTCTGTGGTATATGGCGTCGGGCCCCGGCCGGACCTACTGCTATATGTTATGCGACGGATAGGGGGTGTTACAATTTGGTATCAGACTACTGGTTTTGGTCGGGCTTAAACGGAATTCGTGGTCGAATTCTTTTTAAGGGGTGGTGAGCACATGGTGTGCGTCATCGTTATAATGGTAAAAGAACCCATGAATGTCCACTTAGGAATGAAAATACTCGTGTTTGAGGAACCTGCGTGTTCCTATAATTGCTGTTTGCAATGTTATTTGGTCGCTTAACGGTGTTTTGTACCACTATAGGTGACCCGAAGTGGTGTTGGGCCGTCAGAACGCCGAGGTTCTGAGGCTAGTAGTGCACCAGAAGTTGCTCCCGCAACACCTTTGTCGGCTGAAAATATAAGATTGGTGGCTGAAGCGGTGTTGGCCGTGATAAATGCGCAGCCTGGGAGGCAAGCGCAGCAGCCCGCTCCTGTGATGGAGCAAGTACCTCTTCAAGAGGCCGAGCCGAGGAGGATGGAGCAAGTGGTTGTAGAACCAATAGTGCCAAGGAGGGCGACTGAGAGGCAGTTGAAGCATGTAATGAGCTTTAACCCTCCGTTATTCTCGGGGTTGGGAACCCCATCGCAGGCTGAAGACTGGCTCTCTAGGGTGAAGAGAGTCATGACAGCGACGGAGACGGAGGAGTGGCAAATGACCACCATCGCTACGTTCCTTCTGGATGGGGAAGCGAGGATGTGGTGGGAAGGTTTGGAGCTGCATCATTTGAGAGGTAGACAACTGATAGACGTTCCGATGGAAGAGTTCTCGGAATTGTTCTTAGCAAGATACCTCCCTTCTACTCAGAGGATTTCAATGGAGAATGAGTTCCTGAAGTTGGTGCAGGGTGAGAGGAGCGTGGATGAATATCTCCACGAGTTTACGCGGTTGAGTCGTTATGCTAGCTCCATCATCATGGATGAGGAGCGCAAGACTAATCGTTTTTACGAGGGTCTGAGGGATGAGCTGAGACTATTACTGTCGGGGCCGATGACGCAGGGTTTCTTAACCTTGGTCAATACTGCCCGGTCCTTGGAGAAGGACATGAAGAGTGTACAAGCGAAGAAAGGCTTGGGCGAGAAGAAATCTGGGTTCAAAGTGCCGACTACTTCAAAGTCTGGCTATCAAAGATTCTTTAAGAAGCATAGGACTTCGGGTCCAGCTCCTTCTGGTGCTTCTGGGGCGACTACGAGTCGGACCCCGGGCGCGTGCTTCACTTGTGGCAAGACGGGGCATTTCGCCCGTGATTGTTGGAGCGGATGTCCTAAGTCCGAAAGGAGGCCAGGAGCTACCTACGAAGAGAAGGGAAAGGCGGTGGAGTCGACCGCATCTCACTATGCTCTGGCCCAACCAAGGGTTTACAATCTTGGCCAACAAGAGGCCATTAAACAAGCTGACGTGGTGACAGGTACGGTTTAATTTATAGCAAGTCAATTCCTTTATATGCTTGTTATGTATATGTTACCTTACCACTGCTTGTTTAGGATTTGTAATGATTTGTGAAAATCCCGCACGAGCACTCTTCGATACGGGAGCTTCACACTCCTTCTTGTCCGAAGAATTTATATCACGCATCGGAATCCCTTCTTCGATGGCGAAGGACAAGTTGGATGTGTTATTGCCCAATGGGTGTTCGATGCGAGCGGTTAGGATCTGCGAGGTTAAGACTCGTATTGGAGAGCAGGAGTTCGACCTGCGGGCGTCTTTACTTCCGTTAGTGGAGTTCGACATCATATTTGGCATGGACTGGCTCTCGGAGCAGCAGGCCCATATAGATTGCGGTAGCAAGGAAGTCAAGCTGGGAGCGAGTCGTGAGACGACTTTTACGGGCTTAAAGGGGTCGAGCAAGACATTGATGTCTGCTCTTCAGGTGGTGAAGGCGGTTCGTGCTGGAGCAGAACTATTCTTTACACTAGTGGAGGTTGCAAAGCCGAAGCCCGCGTTGGATTGTATTTCAGTGGTATCGGAATACCCTGATGTGTTCCCCGCAGATCTTCCTGGAGCCCCGCCTCAACGGGAGATAGATTTTACGATCGAGCTAGTGCCAGGTGCAAAGCCTGTGTCACGATCTCCGTATCGGCTAGCGCCTAAGGAAATGGCGGAGCTGAAAGTTCAACTGCAAGAGTTGTTGGAACAAGGGTATGTGCGCCCGAGTTCTTCGCCTTGGAGCGCACCGGTCCTCTTTGTTAAGAAGAAGGACGGAAGCTTGAGATTGTGTATTGATTATCGGGAGCTAAACAAGCTGACTGAGAAGAATAAGTACCCGATCCCTAGGATTGATGATCTCTTTGATCAGTTAGTCGGGTCGACGGTGTACTCGAAGTTAGATCTCAAGTCTGGGTACTATCAGCTGCGGATAAGGGAGAGTGATATCCCGAAGACAGCGTTTAGTACGAGATACGGGCATTATGAGTTTACGGTCATGCCGTTTGGGCTGACTAATGCGCCGTCGGTGTTCATGGATTTGATGAACAGGACGTTCAGGGAGTACTTGGACCATTTCGTGATCGTCTTCATCGACGATATTTTGGTGTACTCGCAAAGTGAGGAAGATCACTTCAAGCATCTTCATTTGGTGCTGGAGACGCTAAGGAGAAACCGGTTGTATGCCAAGTTCTCGAAGTGCGAGTTTTGGCTATCCTCAGTAGCGTTCCTCGGGCATATAGTGAGTGGAGAGGGTATTGCGGTGGATCCGGCGAAGATTGTTGCGATACGGGAGTGGCCTGAGCTTGCTACGGTAGCAGAAGTCCGGAGCTTTTTGGGGCTTGCCGGTTATTATAGGCGCTTCGTAGAGAACTTCTCGCGGATAGCGCTACCTCTCACTACTTTGACGAGGAAGGAGCATAAGTTCGTTTGGACGCCGGAGTGCGCGCGAGCTTTTGAGGAATTGAAGTGTCGGTTGACCACGGCGCCTGTGTTGAGTTCGCCGGTTGGGACCGAAGGCTATGAGATATATAGCGATGCTTCAGGCAGCGGTTTGGGTTGTGTGCTACTGCAGCACAGAAGCGTGATAGCTTATGGCTCGAGACAGCTAAAAGTGCACGAGAGGAATTATCCGGTCCATGACTTGGAGTTAGCGGCCGTGATTTTTGCCTTGAAGCTGTGGAGACACTATCTGTACGGTGTGAAGATTGATATCTACACCGATCACAAGAGCCTGAAGTACCTGATTGATCAGAAGGATCTGAATATGCGGCAGCGTAGGTGGATGGAGTTCCTGGGGGACTATACTTTCAAGATCCACTACGTGCCTGGCAAAGGGAATGCGGTTGCGGACGCGTTGAGTCGCCGAGCCCCAGCTCAAGCGAATTGGCTATCAGTGCATGATGAGCGGTTGGTGCAGGAGCTGGAGGCGTTGGAGATTGTTTGTGTGGATAGACAATCTAGTGCTGAAGCAGTGCTGAATTGGACTGAAGTCCAATATGACCTGGCTGATCGGATTCGGCAGGCTTTGGATATGGATGCTCATATGAAGCAGTTCATGATAGAGGCTTTGGATGGGTCAAATTCCCAATTCGTTGTAGAGGACGGATTGCTGTGGAAAGACGGTCGTCTGTGCGTCCCAAGCGTGGGCAATTTACGGGTGGAGTTGTTGTACGAGGCACACCATACCAGGTACTCGATTCACCCGGGGAGCACGAAGATGTACCGCGATGTAAAGAAGCTATTTTGGTGGCCGGGTTTGAAAAAGGATGTGGCGCTATACGTAGCGAAGTGCCAAACCTGCGCCTTAGTAAAGGCGGAGTGCCAAAAGCCGGGAGGATTTCTTAAGTCCTTGCCTATTCCGGAGTGGAAATTCGACGACATCTCTATGGACTTTGTGCATGGTTTGCCAAGGTCGCAGAAGGGGAACGACGCCATTTGGGTGGTGGTCGATCGATTAACGAAGGTGTCGCACTTTATTCCGCATAGGAAGGATGATCCGGTGGAGAAGCTGGCGAAGCTTTATGTGGATAACATAGTACGGCTTCATGGTGTGCCCCACAGCATCGTGAGTGACCGAGATGGGCGGTTCACGTCCAATGATTGGAGGCTGGTGCAGCAAATGTTGGGAACAAAGCTGAAGTTTAGCACAGCCTTCCATCCGCAAATGGATGGGCAGACCGAGAGGGTTAATAGAACCATGGAAGACATGCTTCGCATGTGTGTCTTGGATTTCGGAAAGCAATGGGAGGACCACCTTTATTTAGTGGAGTTCGCATACAACAACAGCTACCAAGCAAGTATTCAGATGGCGCCTTTCGAGGCCCTATATGGTAGAAGATGTCGCACGCCGTTGTCTTGGTTAGAAACGGGCGAGTCGAAGTTGTATAAGCGATCGGAAGTGGATGATGCTACTTCTTTGGTGAGAACCATTCGGGAGAGGTTACTCATCGCTCAGGACCGGCAAGCAAAGTACTATAATGCCAAGCACAGGAACGTGGAGTTCGCTGTGGGTGATTATGTGTACCTAAAGATCAAGCCGTTCAAGGGTGTCTCGCGGGTGCGACGATTGAAAAAGCTAAGCCCGAGGTACCTTGGACCGTTTGAGGTTCTGGAGCGAGTTGGAGAAGCGGCCTATAGGTTGAAGCTTTCTGTGGAGCTAAGTGGTTTACACGATGTATTCCACATTTCGGTGCTTCGGAAGGCGGTGCCAGAGCCTACGCAAGTGATCGCGGTCGATCAAGTGCTGGTGGATAGTGGGCTAACGACAAAGGTAAAGCCCGTGCGGATTGAGGACTCGGAGGTCAAGCGGCTACGCAATTAAGAGATCAGGATGGTCAAGGTCCGATGGGACAATTGCGGTCGTGAGGAGCTCTCCTGGGAGCGAGAGCAGACTATGCTTGACGAGTATCCGGAGTTGTTCCGCTCAGGTACAAATGTTGTTTTTGTATATCTTTCCTTTATGTAATTTCGTGGGCGAAATTCTTTTAAGAGGGGGAGAGTTGTAACGCCCCGAAACTCAAAGGAGCAAAGGGGGACGTTTTGGGCCAGTTTTGGTTTCTGGCTGACGGCACACGGCCTGGGACACGGGCGTGTCCCAGGGCGTGTCAAGTGTGTGCCGACACTTAGTCGCGAAGTCGTCGAGTTATACTCGACGATTCGTCGAGAAAGGGCACACGGCCTGCGACACGGGCGTGTCGCAGGGCGTGTCGACCCGTGTCGACACTTAGCCGTGAAATCGTCGAGTTATTCTCGACGATTCGTTGAGAATGGGCACACGGCCTGCGACACGGGCGTGTCGCAGGGCGTGTCGACCCGTGTCGACGATCGTCAAGGTGAAATCGTCGAGATTCACTCGACGATCGTCGAAACAAGGCACACGGCCTAGGACACGGGCGTGTCCAAGGCCGTGTCATCCAGTCGTCGTTCTCCCCTCGACGAAATGCCCCGTGTACACGGCTTGGGGGCCCAGGCGTGTCAATGTGACACGGGCAAGGACACGGGCGTGTCCTAGAACCCGTGCAGTGCTCGGGTTGGAAACGGGGGAAAAATCATGGGGTACACGGCCGGCTACACGGCCGTGTCAGCTGGAACACGGGCGTGTCAGCTCGAACACGGGCGTGTTCGATACCCGTGTGCGTGTTCAGAAGATTCGATTTTGACGGCGAATGCGGCACACGGCCCTGGACACGGGCATGTGCCAGGCCGTGTTCGGTCCAGATTGGGCATTTCAGCCCCGAATCAAAGCCGCTCGTTTTCTTAGGTTGAGATCCGACGGCTGGGGATGGTTCTTGGGAGGATATACACGGGTTTGACTTAAGAAAAATCCATTTTCCTTCACTTGATCATCTCTCCAAACCCTTGGAGAAAGAGGAAAGCTATTGGAGGAAGAAGAGCTAGATCCGCCATTGGAGGAGCTTCGGAGCTCCGAATCGCAAGCCGACTCCGGATCCACGGAGGCAACGCAAGCGCGGTGATTTCTATCCGATTACATTTCGATGGCGCCAAAGAGGAACGCAAGGGTAACGATCCTCACTTGTGAGCATGATAGCTCTCTTTCTTAGCATAGGAAGCCCTCTCTCGCGAGTTTGCGAAGAGTTGGAGGCGTTCCTTCGGGTAGATATGTAAAGTCCCCGTTGTTTAGCGTCCGTATGCGAGAACGGACATAGGCATTTTGGTTGAAGCCTACCCGGACATGTTAGTCCGGATCGGTGATGTTGCATTGCATAAGGCCGGAGAAGACTCCGTGCTATTTGGTGTTTTCGGGTTTTCTACGCGGTAGATTGCAGCAGGGAGCCTTGGGGACTAACCCAAAGGTGCACCCGGAAAACTGGGCGGACACGAGGTCTTGCCAACTTGGTGGCTTGGAAGCCAACTTGAACATAACCGGGTTATGTGACTTGTGATGAAAATGGGACTCGGTAGAAGTTTGACCTGCGCATATGGTTTAAATTACCGTTGCGGGCGCATATGGTTTAAATTACCGTTGCGTTGTGAGCACGGGTTAGATGGAACCGTACCCACTCTATGTCGTTCGGATTAGGGCCGTTGGCATAGATGAGGGTCTTCGGCGGTCTATGGTTTTAATTACCGTGACCCATGCCAGGAAGACAAACTGCTCATTGTTTGGCCGTCCAAGAGAGGATGGCGGTGAGTCGGCAGACTTAGACTGCGTTCACCAAGAATGTGCCCTGAGTGCACGGGGTGTGTGGCCGTTGAGCCTCCGCCTGTGATGAAATGACTATATTTTTAATGCTCGCTTATGCTAATGAAATGCAGGGAAGGAGCATCGCCGCCCCGAGTTGGGGGCGGGATCGTTATAATTTGGTCAGCATTGCTGACCGTTGCTTTGTTTGCCACCGTGCGGTGGTTTGTTTGCTTGCAGGTGCAGCTGGACCGAGCGGTCAATAGCGGGCTAAAGCCCTTTTTGCGAAGCTGGCCCTCGAAGGCCCAAGTGGAAATGTTTTATGTTTTATTCATGTATGGCCGGCCTGCGAGCCGAGGTTTGTAAATCATGTGAAAGACAAGTGAAACATTTTGTAAGGCCTTAAGGCCGACTTTTGAGTATTTTGTAATAACATTCCTATTATCATGTTAGTGGACATTCATGCTTGTTGCTGGGTTCTTGTTTTGCAACTTTTATAAACTGCTTCCGCTAGAATACTCTGTGTAGGACGTTGAGATTGGTTGGATGGTTTCCATAAGTAACCACCCGGTCTGTCTGTGGTATATGGCGTCGGGCCCCGGCCGGACCTACTGCTATATGTTATGCGACGGATAGGGGGTGTTACAGAACTTTCCCCGGAACTTCGGTGAGAGTGCCTTCAAGGCACCTTATGAGGAAATCCACATGGGAAATTATGGTCCGTTCTCTAGCGGCCATAATGGAAAGCAGGCACCAAAAGCCAAGACTGTTATACAGAAGGTGACAAAGTCATGTGACTGTTGTCACCATGAGGCCTCCACCTCCAGATCCAAGGCCCCAGCAGTACCCACCGTTCCCAGGGTAAGGCAGGAGCCTAGGAAGAGGTACAACAAATTCGACTGTTGGTGCTGTGGTAAAGTCGGTCACTTTGCCGTGGATTGTTGGTTTAATCCAAGGAATTACGAGACTCCCTATGTTAGCAATGCGAGACCGACCACTCGTAGGGTTAACCAACCGAGGGGGACTGTGCTAACCAGGAATCTAGGACCCAAGTTTGATTGGGTTCCTAAGGCAAATTAATTTTGTTTTGCAGGAATGTCCAAAGGCCACCAAAACGCCGATCTGGTATTTGGACAGTGGATGCTCCCGGCATATGACCGGGACAAGAAGCCTGCTGCGTGATTACACTCCAGTCGAGAATGGACCCAAAGTCATCTTTGGAGGGTCAGATCGAGGAGTCACCAGAGGTTACGGTATGATTTCCAACGGTATAATCTCTATCACCGACATGGCTTATGTTGAAGGGTTAAACCATAACCTGATCAGTGTAAGTCAGTTATGTGATAAAGGTTATGACGTTAAGTTCTGCAAGGATAAATGTCTGATAATTTCACGTACCTCTTCTGAAACGGTATTATCAGGCATTAGGAGCAGAAATATCTTCTGTTTAGATTTTCTCAGTTTAGATTCATCTACCCCCGTATGCCTTGTGGCAACAGGCAGTGCATCTCTTTGTGAACAATGGCACAAGAGATTGGCACATATTAATTTCAAGACAATTAGTATGCTGTTTTCTAAGAACTTGGTAAGGGATGCTGCCAGTATCAAGTGCATCAAAGATAGCCCCTGTCCTACATGCCAGATGGGCAAACAGACTCGGGCTACCTTTAAGAGCATCGCAGACAAAGGCTCTTCCCGACGTCTTTACCTTTTACATATGGACTTGTTTGGTCCAATGCAAGTTCATAGCTTGGGAGACAAGTCCTATACGCTAGTGATAGTTGATGATCATTCTCGGTTTACATGGGTGTTCTTTTTGAAATGAAAGTCAGATACGTTTGACATCTTCACTAATTTTGTCAAGCAGGTTCAGAACGAATTTAACTGCTCCGTGTTCAAAATCAGAAGTGACCATGGAACAGAATTCGAATCTGGTGCTATGACAGAATTTTGTGAAGAACAAGGTATCTTTCATGAGTTTTCCTCCCCGCGCACTCCTCAGCAAAATGGAGTTGTGGAGAGGAGAAATAGAACTCTCATTGAAGCCTGCACGACAATGTTGAAAGACGCTTCTCTCCCGGAATACTTCTGCGCAGAGGCTGTCAATACAGCTTGTCATGTATAAAACCGAGCATTGATCAAGAAGCATCATCGTAAGACGCCCTACGAGCTACTGAAAGGCAGGAAACCAACCATGTCCTACTTGAGGATTTTTGGTTGCAGATGCTTTGTACTGAATAATGGGAAGTACCCGCGAACTAAATTCGGTGAAAAATGCTTCGAAGGCATATTCATGGGCTATAGTTCCCATAGTCGGGCATATAGGGTCTTCAATAAGAAAACCCTAGTGGTAGAAGAATCAATAAATGTTGTATTTGATGAAGGAAGTTTGCTTAACAGCAATTCTTCCAGTAGTATTCTTGAAGATGTAGGTGCTCGACTTGAACAGCTGAGTCTGGATGAGACCGCTAAAGATGACGCTCCTAAGTACGTCAAAGTTTCCACCTCCACGTCATCTGAAAATGTTGAAGATCAAAATGGAACAAATATCTTAGAAGAAGGAGAAGCCCAAGAAGTAGTCGAAGCTCCAGACGCCAGACTTCTTGAGCTCCGGCACGTGAGGGATCATCCTAGAGATCAGATCATCGGAGATCCTCGTGTCGGTGTCAGAACTCGAAGAGGTACTATTAACGAAGTGTTGCATCTTAGCTTCCTGTCACAGGTTGAGCCAAAAAAGTTCGACGAGGCGAACAAGGATGCAGCATGGATTCTGGCCATGCAAGATGAACTACATCAATTCGAACGTTGCAACGTTTGGACACTTGTTCACAGACCATACAAGCAAAATGTGATTGGCACCAAGTGGATCTTCAGAAATAAGCTGGATGAACATGGTGTCATCATAAAGAACAAGGCAAGGCTGGTGGCTCAAGGTTACAGACAGGAGGAGGGGATTGACTTCGACCAGACCTTCGCACCAGTAGCAAGGCTCGAAGCAATCAGATTGTTCCTGGCGTATGCTTCACACAAAGGATTCACAGTATATCAAATGGATGTGAAATCAGCATTCTTGAACGGAGACCTGAAAGAGGAAGTATACGTCGCTCAACCCCCAGGGAGTAGGGATGACAGGAAAAGCACTTCCGGGACGTGTCAATTCCTCGGAAGAAGGCTTATCTCATGGAACAGCAAGAAGCAGAACTGTGTGGCTACCTCCACAGCAGAATCCGAGTACATCTCAGCAAGCAGCTATTGCGCACAACTCCTATGGATCAGAAACCAGTTAGCCGACTACGACCTTCAGTTCAAGGAAGTTCCAATGTACTTCGACTCCTCTAGTGCAATTGCCATTGCCAACAATCCGGTATCGCACAGCAGAACGAAGCATATTGAAGTGCGCTACCACTTCATTCAGGAGCACGTGGAGAACAAGGACATCTCTCTCTGTTATGTCCCCACGGACAAGCAGATTGCTGATATATTCACAAAGCCCTTAGACGAGGCCAAGTTCAATCTTTTCAAGACTGAATTGGGAATGCTCAACTATGAGGACTGAAGACTACAGAAGCTCCAGGCTCGTGCACGATCTGAGGGGGAGTAAGGAAATCAAGTGTGAGCACAGACCAAAGAACTGAGGGGGAGCAAGGGGTCAAATGCTACCGACCCCGATTTGCAGAAGCCGAAAAGGGGGAGATTACCCCAAGGCTAAGGTGGCTCCAAGCTTGTTCCCAAGAAATTGGTTTGGTATTGGTAAGGGATAACTCACTCAACTCAATTTTAAGTTTCTGGTTTTCATTCCCATTTGCTCTATTCACCTTAGCTTGTAGGGTTTAGGCTTCTTCAAATAGGGGGAGATTGTTGGGTATTGTATCCACAATGTACCTGATTTGAAGAAGCCCCTGGACAAGCTAAGTTCCATAGACTATGTATTTGATAAAATCTTTCTAGTTGTGCTTGCAGTTTTTCCACGCTAAGTGCACACCAATGTCAGGGTGCAGTAGGTCAATATACACGGGTCTGCACGACGTAATCCCTCGTTGAGCAGATCAGTGTGTTGGCCTACGTGTATTCTCTCTATTGGAGTGCACTTATTTTCAAGCACAGGGATGTAAATATACAGGAGCAGACAAGGAGCAAGGATGGGTCAAGGAGCACCTCATAGGTGGAAAGACGAAAATTCGTCTAAGGTTAAATCGACGAGAATCACCAAGTGATTCTCGCCGATTCGGCGAGAATCACTTGGGATTCTCGCCGATTCGTCGAGAATCACTTGGGATTCTCGCCGATTCGTCGAGAATCAGAAGTTGATTCTCGCCGAACTCGATCCAGCCACTTCTAAGCGAGCACCTCTGCTTCTAAGAAAGAATCGACGAGAATCACCAAGTGATTCTCGCCGATTCGGCCAGAATCACTAGTGATTCTCGTCGAATCGTCGAGAATCACTGGTTGATTCTTGCCGTCTCGACCTGGCCTAAAGCAGCGCGTGCAACCAAGGCAAATTCGACGAGAATCAATCTTGATTCTCGCCGAATCGTCGAGAATCACCTTTGATTCTCGACGAATCGGCGAGCATCACTTTCGATTCTCACCGATTTTGACTTGGGCGTTTTTATGGATCTTCCTGAACCGGATTCTGCCGCTGTCAATGTTCTGGACCGGTTTTCGGGATTTTTCTTGTGGGTCCCACAATAGTCAAATTAGTAGTATCTACGGTATATATACGGGTATTTTGAACTGTAGATATACAGAGAAAGAAGCCGAGCAGAGCAAACCCTAAAATCGCGAAATCGCTCCGCCGCATCCGTCGCCGCTCGCGCTAGTCAGCCGCCACTGTTGATCGTGTTTCTTCCCGATCTCCGGCAACAGAAGCTTAGCAAAGCTTGAGTCTCACGCGTCTATCCAGAGATCCCTTGTCTCTCGATTTGTTGATGGGAAAAACTTCCCATCCGAATCGATCGAGACGACCGATCCTCGTGTGACCGTTGGTAGACCTAGCTTGCTTCGCTACGAAGATTGGATCTCTATTTTCAGCAGCCGCTCATCATCATAGCCGCCGATCCCGAAGCTAGCCGCCGCTCGTGTTGCCGCCGCCGGTTCAGGGGAGATCCTCTCCAAGAGAGACCAAGTTTGTAGACTCTTCGTTGACTTCACGAACACGTCGTCGAACGAAGTGGAACACCGTAGTCTCCAAACGAAGTTTGTATCTCGTGTACATTCTATATTTACTTTTGTTGTAAAGGAACGTTTGTTCCGTGTTGTAAGGGTTGGGTGCAACCCGTTTTGTGGGAGTGTTGACTCTCACGTGTGGAAGGTTTCCTTCCGATAGTGCAGGGATTGGATTTCAATCCTGTTGGAGAAGAGACCGAGTCGTCCCTTGTTGGGAGATAGGTCGAAGGAGGAAAGTGGATGTACCCAAGTCGGGGAACCACTATAAATTGCCTGTGTATTCTGTGTACTGTGCTTTTTATTTTTATTGTGCAGGTACATTCGTAAATTCCGCAAAAGCGCTACACGTCACCTATTCCCCCCCCCCCCCATAGGTGCACATAGTTGACACTAGGTGGACTTTCAGTTATCTCTGAGTTGTAGGCCTTGTTGAAGGCTGAGGTAGGGCAGATTGCCTGAGCTGTAGGAGTGTGGACTCATTCTGAGTTGTAGGAGCCTTGTTTGGGTTCTGAGCTGCTGTAAGATCTGCGGATCTGAGCTGAAGGAAAGAAGTTAGGCCGAATCTAGCACACTGCTAGATAGGCGAAGGGGGAAAGCGGATGTACTCAGACCTTGGGGAACCACTATAAAAACTGTGTGCAATCTGTGATTGTGTGATTCTGTGAATTCTGTACTGTGTTAGCTGTAAAATTAGCTGTTTCTGATTAATTAACTGAATAGATATTCTACCTTAGAAGAAAAAGGAATTACACCTATTCACCCCCCCCTCTAGGTGTTTAGAAACTAATTCTTTCAAGTGGTATCGGAGGAACGTTCCTCAAAGATAGACTTAACAGTCTGAGTGAGATCTGTAAGGCAGAAATAAGTTCAAGATGGGTTCACGAGAAAACCATAAAGAACTTGGTTCAATGAAATTGCCCATCTACAAGAAAGAAATATTTGGTATATGGAAGGAAAGGGTCAGATAATTCATGGAGGCATCTGATCCTAGAATTTACATAGCAGTTAAGGAACGACCATATGTTCCAATGAAGATTTCTGTTCTTGATGCCAATCAAAGAATTCCAAAGGATTTTTCAGAAATGACTAAGGATGAGATCATCTTGGCTATAATAGATAAAAGGGCCCAGAATATTATAGTAAGTGTCATTGATGATTCAACATTCCAGAATTTAATTCACTGCAAAATCTCCAAGAAGATGTGGTACACATTGATTGTCTATATGGAGGGTTCTGAAGAGGTTAGACAAGATAGAAAGTCTATGCTTAATCAAGAATATGAGAGTTTCAAACAAGCCAAGTCTGAAAGTATAACTGAATGTTATAAGAAGTTCTATAGGATTGTCAATGAACTAATGTCTTATGGAAGAATATTCAGTACTTATGTGCTGAATGATAAATTCCTTAGGTCTTTGACTAAGGATTGGGATACTAAGATCTGTGCCATAAGGGAAGTGGCCAGACTTACTGAGATTTCTCCTCCAACACTGTTTGGCAAATTGTTGTCTTATGAGATGCAGCTGTTGGCCAGAAAGGAGGAAGAGAAAAATACAAAGGGTGACTATAAAGAAAAGTCAGTGACTTTCAAGGTAGAAGCCACAAGGAAGAATAGGAGAATGTCTCCATCTTTTCCTAAAAGAGATGCAAAAATGTTCTCAGAAAATTCAGATAATCCCAGTTCAGACAGCAGTAATTCTGATGAAGACTTTGCAGCATTCACAAGGCAGTTCCAGAGATTCTTAAAGAAGAAGCAGTGGAAATCTAAGCCTTCCACATCTCAGACCAAGGATGACTATTATCAGAAGAGGAAATCATCAAGGAAGGACAAGAATGGGATAAAGCCTAGCAAGTCAACTACATCCAAGATCATATGCTATTGCTGCAACAAAGCTGTACATGTTGTGGTTGACTGTCCAGACAAAAGGAAGGAGTCTGCTAATAGAAAGAAGTCTCAGCACAAGAGCAAGAAGGAGAAATCCTTGGTTGCTGAGAAAGAGAAAAGTTTGATAGATCAATCAACTTCAGAGTCTGAATCTGAGGCTGAGGCATATATTGGTTTGTTTGCAGAAGAAGAGGATGAGTTCATGCAATTACTGGACTCTATCTATGAGCAGTAAGACCATCAGTGCAAAGGACTGATGGTAGTGTCTGAAGAAGACCAGTGCCAGGATCAGCCTGGCCCCAGTAAGGTAAAAAGTGTATCTGTAGATTCTGATTACTTCACTGGGTCAGAATTAGATGCATCTCCATCAAGAGATGAAGATGGGTCTGAATCTGAAGGAGATATTCATCAGCTGATAGAGGAATATGGAGATTTATTGTAGGCACTTAAGAGAAGCAAAAACCTAGCCAAAAATCAGGCTAAGGAAATTGCAACTCTTAAGTTGGCTGCATCTGATTCAGAGAAGCTGCTGGATCAAAAGATGAATGAGATTGCCAAATTGAAGAACATAACTGTTATTCAAATGGGAACAATCACATTCAAAAATGATCAGATTAAAAGTCTGGAAAACAGACTTCAGAAAGAGAAGGAGATTGTGACTAGTTTCTCTAAGCCAAAATCTATCCTACCCTTAATTGATGACTTTGTGTCACAAAAGGGTAAGGCAGGAATAGGCTTTAAGAAAACTGCATGGGCTGCACAGTCAAATAAGAAAGGCAAAGCCCCAACACAAAACAAAAGACATGCTGTAAACAATACATCTAAGATTATACCTAAAAGGAGGTATAATAAGTTTGAGTGTTGGTGCTGTGGCAAGATAGGCCATTATGCCTTAGACTATTGGCACAATACCAGTGTCAAGGAGAATAGCAGTCTGCCTGTTAGAAGAGCTGCAGGCAGATTTGTTAAGTTTCAGACTAACTTGAACCAAGGACCCAAAAGTTATTTGGGTTCTAAGGTTAAGTAATCTTTATTGCAGGTGAGTCCAAGTTGTCATGCCCCTATATGGTACTTGGACAGTGGATGTTCCAGGCACATGACTGGAATAAGGGGATTGCTGAAGGACTACTCACCTATGCTGAATGGGCCTAAAGTAATTTTTGGTGGTTCTGAAAAGGGAATCATCAAATGTTTTGGTAACATCTCTAACCACTCAATTACAATCACTCAAGTGGCCTATGTAAAGGGTTTGAAACATAACCTAATAAGCATAAGCCAGCTGAGTAATCTAGGATATGACATTTTATTTGTCAAGAATAGATGTCATATCAAGAGGTCAAGTGATCAAAAAGTTATATTGACTGGATATAGGAAAAGAAATGTATACTGCCTAAATTTTGAGTATGAGAATAAAAACTCTCCTATCTGTCTTGTGGCTGATGAGAAAGTCTCTCATTTTGTCAAATGCCACAAGAGGCTAGCCCATCTTAACTACAAGACAATTGGATAACTCTTTAGTAAAGAGTTAGTGAGGAATGATCCTCAAGTTAAGTATTATAAGGATGGAATTTGTTCAGCTTGTCAAAAAGTCTAGCAGACTAGATCCTCCTTTCATAGCCTAGAAACCAAAGACTCAGTGAGTGCTTATACCTCTTGCATATGAACTTATTTGGTCCTATGCCAGTTCATAGCCTAGGTAGGAAGGTCTACACTTTTGTGGTTGTAGATGACTATTATAGATTCTCATGGGTATTCTTTCTGAGACAGAAATTTGAAACCCCAAAGGTCTTCTATAATTTTGTTAAACAAATTCAGAATGAATTAGATAGTTCAGTGGTCAAAATCAGAAGTGACCATGGAACTGAATTCCAATCTGAAAGTATGACAAGGCTGTGTGAAGATTTTGGGATTCTTCGAGAATTCTCCTCACCTAGAACACCTCAGCAAAATGGCATTGCTAAGAGAAAGAATAGGACATTGATTGAGGCTGGAAGAACACTATTGAGTGATACTTCTCTCCTAGAATATTTTTGGGCTAAGGTAGTAAACACTGCATGCCATGTGCTCAATAGGGCTTCCATCACCAAAAGCCACGAAAAGACACCCTATGAGGTAATGAAAGGCAGAAAACCAAATTTATCCTATTTTAGGATCTTTGGTTGCAAATGCTATATGCTTAACAATGGCAAATCTCACCTAACTAAGTTTGCTGCCAAATCCCAAGATGGGATATTTGTTGGGTACAACAACAATAGTAAGGCTTATAGGGTCTAAAATTTGGCTACTCAAGTTGTAGAAGAGTCAGTTCATGTCATCTTTGATGAAACTAGACTTATTAACAGTGAGTTGCCAAGTAGTTCTTGTAGCTCCACAGGTATACAGTAGAATATGGACCTGCTTACTATCAGAGAAGTTCCAACTGCAAAGCAGGATGAGGAAAATGGTAGTTGTTGTCCAGGGGGAGTACAAGACACTCAAGATGCTGATGAAGACCATGAGGTGCAGCATAATGAAGAGATTGGAGAAGGTCAAACTGCTGATAGATTACCTCCAGCAGTTAGACAGTTGAAGGATCATCCTGCACACCAGATCATTGGTGATCCAAGACAAGGAGTACAAACAAGGAGCAGGAACTTGAACACAGTTCTTTGCTCTAGCTTCTTATCTCAAGTGGAACCCAAGAGATTTGAAGAAGCAATATAAGACCCTCACTGGATTGATGTTATGCATGAGTAGTTAAATCAATTCAGAAGGTGCAAGGTCTGGGATTTGGTTCCAAAACTAAAGGGCCACAATGTCATAGGGACAAAGTGGATTTATAGAAACAAGCTTGAAGAGAGTGAGATCATAGTGAAGAACAAGGCAAGACTAGTTGCCAAAGGATACAGACAGGAGGAGGGCATAGATTTTGATCAGACTTTTGCTCCAGTGACCAGGTTGGAAGCTATCAGGCTATTCCTAGCCTATGCAGCATATCAAGACTTCAAAGTATTCCAGATGGATGTTAAGTATGCATTCTTAAATGGAGACTTAAAAGAGGAGGTCTATGTAGAACAACCCTCAGGTTTTGTTGATCCACTCAATCCTACTTATGTCTATAGACTTAGGAAAGCTTTGTATGGGTTAAAACAAGCTCCAAGGGCTTGGTATGAAACCCTTGTCTACTTTCCTCATTGAGAACAAATTCTCAAGGGGGGAAATAGACAAGACTCTATTCGTTAGGGAATCCAAAGGAAAGATCATCCTAGTCCAAATATATGTTGATGACATAATATTTGGTTCTACTGAAAGTAACCTTTGTAGAAAGTTTGCAAAACTTATGCAAGGGAAATTTGAAATGAGCAGTATGGGAGAACTTAAGTTCTTCTTGGGTCTCCAAGTAAGACAGACTGATGATGGCTTGTCCATATCCTAGTGTAAGTTCACCCAGGAGTTAATTAAGAAGTATGGTATGGAGTCATCCACTACCATGAGAACTCCAATGGGGACAAGTGTATCTCTTAGCAAAGATGATGCAGGGAAACCTGTAGATGAAACTTTGTATAGAGGAATAGTTGGCTCCCTCCTATATCTGACTGCTAGTAGACCAGATATCATGTATGCTACATGTGTCTGTGATAGGTACCAATCCTGCCCTAAAGAATCTCATCTTACTGCTGTCAAAAGGATTTTGAGATATCTTAAGGGCACACCTAATCTAGGCCTTTGGTATCCTAGGAATAGAGATTTTTTACTAATGGGCTATTCAGATGCAAACTTTGCAGGTTGCAAAGTAGATAGGAAAAGTACAACAGGCACTTGTCAATTTCTAGGAGGAAGACTGGTGTCTTGGAGTTGTAAGAAGCAGACCAGTGTGACAATTTCCACAGTTGAGTTTGAGTATGTTGCTTCTGGAAGTTGCTGTGCACAACTATTGTGGATACAACATCAGTTAGAAGATTATGGTATTCAGGTAAGTAGAACTCTATTATTATATGATTCTACTAGTGCTATTTCTATTGCTCATAATCCTGTTTCTCATAGTAGAACAAAGCATATAGAAATAAGATACCATTTTCTTAGAGATCATGTAGAGAAAGAAGATATCTCTTTAGAATTTGTTAGTACTGATTTACAACTAGCTGACATGTTTACTAAGCCTTTAGATGAAACTAAATTCAACAATTTCAAAATTGAAATAGGTAAGTTGAACATAAATTAGTTTAACAAATTTGGCTAAGTAAAATTGTGTCGACATCAGAAGTTGTCTGTGTCGACACATAGTAGTTGGTGTCGACATTCTAGGAAAGTGGTGTCGACATATCTAGAAAATTGGTGTCGACATTCCAAGAAAGTGGTGTCGACACATCTAGAGAATCGGTGTCGACACTTCAGAGAAGTGGTGTCGACACATCCAGAAGTGGTGTCGACACTTAGAGTAAACTTGCAGATTTCGTCGAGCGCAGAATCGACACATATCGTCGAGCACAGATTCGTCGACCTCAGATCGTCGAACTCGACTAAGACAAATAGAATTGATGTCGATACATAAGAAGTCTGTGTCGACACATTATAACTGTGTCGACACATTAAGAGAATTTTGACGCGACTTTTGACCTTCATTCTTTAGAAGGGTATAAATAGGTCAACAAGAAACCCTGTCGACACAATCTCCATATTTTCGAGACCAAAACCCTATGTCGACAACTTCTCTCTTCTTAATACAAGCTTTCACTCAACCCCAATGGCGCCAAAGCTTGAAGATAATGTCAACGAAGGCATGAGATGGTACACAACACCTTTGTTAATGCGAAACCCGAAATTAAAGCAGTAGTAACCCTAATTGCTGAAAATGGGTTGGAATTTCTGGTATCTGAACCAACAAAGATATGGAAGAAAGAAATTCTGGAATTCTATGGCGCAGCTACTATAGATTCAACTGGACTTAAGATCAAATTTATAGTTCAAGGAGATAAAGTTAAACTAACCTTGAAGAGCTTGAGGAAAACTCTTCAACTTCCAAGAACTCAAGAAGAAGTAGAAGTACCCTCATCAAAGACTAGGGAAGCACTTCAATGGTGTGGATTGGATCCCACCTTGAAGATTGGATCAACAATGAACAGAAAAGGGATGAATCTGTAAGGCAAATTCCTTTCAAAAGTGGTTGAAAAAGTCATTCTCTGCAAGCCAGGGGGCATGATAGGATTTCAGCCTATATGTTCAGCCTGATGACCAGGATCATCTACAGACTAAACACAGATTGGTTAGTAGTAATTTTTGAAAAGATTAAGGAAAGTATTAAGAAGCCAAATCTGGGAAGAATTATGAGTCTGTACTTGGCTAGAACAATTCCTGAAGTAATGGAACAAACTGCTGGTTCAAAGATCAACCATATGAGAAGAATGGACATAAGGATCATCTCCAGATGGGATAGAGTCCTAATAAAGGACATGCCTGATGAAGAGAGGCAAGATATTCCTGAAACATCTCCTACACAAGAAATTGCAGATGGTGCTCAGGTGCAGGGGGAGCCTCATCTTGAGGAAGAGCCAACCCACTTGGAAAGTGAAATGGCTACACAGACTATACTTGAGGTAATCTAAGAAATTAATCAATCAATTTTCAATAATAAGGATGAATTACTAACTGAGTCCTTGATTGATGCTGACTAGAACACACAAATAAATAGTCAAGAACAAGATGTTATCATGGAGGATACATCTGCAGCTGCTGATGCTCCAGAGATAAGAGTATCTCCAGTCCCAACTCAACAAGAGTTTACCCTTGAAGAGTTGTTCCCTGATATGGAGCAAACTGAATTTGAGGGGGAGAAAGCAGAAATTGAGGGGGAGCCAATTAACATTGAGGGGGAGCAAGTAAGTCCTGAGAGGGAGGAGCAAGGGACTCAGGGGGAGCTACCTAGGACTGCACAGGATTTTCCTCCTAGTCCTAAGAAAGAGTTGATATTGCCAGTACCTCAGTTTTAGAAGATGAAGCAAAAATTCAAGCCAAAAAGAGGAAGCTGATGGTTTTCAAAAGGAGAAGCCAAAACTATAAAAGGGCTTTACAAACTGCTCCTCAACCTGCCCCAGTAACTGATTATAGTTCTTTGTTGATATCCTTGCAAGTAAAAATTGGATGAACAAAGGATAGCCATGGAGAAATATATGGATGAGACCCATAAAGATATGCAATTCTCTTTGGCTCAAGATATTAAATCTATAAGATTTGAAGTAAATCAGAATAAGAAGGAAATGACTGATTGTTTTCACAAAGGTGGTAATGCTGTGGTTTTCCTAGCAACACATCAAGAAAAAAATCAAGACTCAAGTTGATGATATAGCTATTAAGCAAGGCTATGTCCTAGAGAATCAACTTAGAATGAATGATAATCTGACTGAATCACATAATGTGATTGTTACAGAGTTAAAGAATATTGTTACTGCCCAGACTGAGGCAAGGGCTGAAGCCAAGGCAGATTTTGACAAGCAATTACAGGAAGGCCTAGCTGTTGTACAAACAACTGTTGGGCAATCTCAAAAGATTATTTCTGCTCAGCTACTGAAGCTAAAGTCATTTTATAAAGATGGTGTAAATTATCTAGATGAACAAGTCAGATTTCAAAAAGATGACCTCAGGGATCTTATTGCAAGAGAAGTCATAAAGGGGGAGAGAGTGTTAGTCAAAGCTGGCTCTGATCATGCTAAATGGATATCTAATAGCATCAGAGCCACCCTTGGATATCCACCCCTCTGTGATGATGATAATGTAGCTGAGTCAGGTATACACCCTACTTATTTTGGAGGTGATCAACCTGAAGTTGCTCAGGTCATTTACCCTCCTGCAGATTTTGAAATGATTCACAAAGAAGTACAGTCAATGTGCAGCCCTCCAGAGGGTAATAAAAATGTTATCATTGAGAAAGTTGACATGTTAGAGGCAGATGTGAATAAGGAGCAAGAAGATCAACTGTCAAAGAAGAGATTCATAGAAGAGGCTGAGTTAAAGCCTGATTTTGAGCAGTGGAGTCCAACTTCCAGGAATATCATATTGACTGCCTGGAAAACTGTAAAAGACAAGACCCATGACAGGGGCAAATGGTACACAGAGAAAGAATGGCAAAAGCATGAAGCTGGACAGGAAGCTATTCTGCAATACAGAAGAAAGGCAAAGGCTGGGAAGCTACCTCCTAATACTCAGGAGCCTAGCAAATATTTCCCAAAGCCTTTTCACTATTTTGAAAGGCAAAGAATTAGAGCTGAAGAACAAAAGAAGAAGGATCTGAAGGGCAAGAAGCCAGCAAAAGATACTGATGCTCCAGTACAAGCTAAGATCCAATCAGGCAAAGGAATAGTCATCAAGGAGGCTGAGCAGCCTTAGGATAGATTTACAACATTGTAATTTTTAGTGTTAGAAATCTATGTACACTATTGATAAGAAATTTTTGTAAGATTAAACAAAACAATGATTGATGTTCATTATGTTTGAATCATTTTTTCTGTGATGTCATTTTATACATGTTTTGTTTATAAGTTACCCTGTCATATAATATTTTTTTATATATACCTCATAATACGTGTTTGTTATGAATGGTGTATATCATTGACTAAGGGTTATGACTTCTCCAAATAGGGGGAGATTGTTGGGTACATTGGAAAATGTGTACCAGATTTGAAGAAGCCTCACCTTACTCAATGATAAGCATAAAGGTGTATTTGATGTTGTTTTGAGTATATATGTGTAGGTTAAGAAAATGCAAGAATGCTGGAAAAAGTTTCTAAGTCCATAAGTCGACACTAGAAGAAGCTGTGTCGACACTTATGAAGGCTTGTGTCGACACTGGAGAAAAGTTGTGTCGACACTTGGAGTTAATTGTGTCGACACTTGGAAAGGCTATGTCGACACCAGAAGAAACTGTGTCGACACATAGAGGCAGTTTCGACTCACAGAGAAGGCTTAGTCGACATAAACTGTGTCGACATAACAGAGGTAGTGTCGACACACATAAAAGCTTAGACGATATCAACTGTGTCAACACATAGAGGCAGTGTTGACACACCGAAGACTTTGTCGACATCAACTGTGTCGACACATAGGACTTGTGTCGACACATGGAAGAATTTCAACAAAATCAATTTGTGTGAATAAAAGAAGTGATTGTGTCGACACCACAGAACTAGTGTCGACACATTCTACAGATGCTGTGTCGAGAAGCAGTGTCAACACCAAGGAAGCTGTGTCGACACCATCAAGGCTTGTGTCTACACTTAGTCTACTTGTGTCGACACATGATGAAGTTCAGTCTCGACACTTTGCTGATAGAGACAGAGTTTCAAGAAGTGACTGGATGACTTGATAGCTGCCATTACCAACCGGTCTATTGCAACTGTCAGAGCTGTCAGAAGTTTGTTAGAAATCGGATCAGCTGGTTACCATGGAGAAAGTCTATATAAAGGCATTCTCCTTCAACAGAAAGTGAGACTGATAGAGGATAGAAAAAATACTGATATAGAATAAAAAAAGAAGTTGGAGAGAGAGAGAGCTCCATCTATTAAAGTGAAGAAAGGGACTTACATCAACAAGTTCCTCAAGTGCAGATTCTGAACCAGTCTGCCAAGAAGGATTCAGATTGAGATCTGAATTTCAAGAAAGAAGCTGATTGAAGATCAACTTCAAAGGAGTTCAACCCTACTAAGTTCAGATTCAAGAAGCTTTGAAGAAAGGTAAGAGTGGTTGTTCTCTGCCATCAGATTCTTCCAAGAACTGATCAAGAAGCCATCCATCCTTTCTCTCTCTACCAGGGTGGTGGTAAAATACATTGTTAAATCTATTTTCTGTAGGATCTTTTTAAGATCTGAGCTGTAAGCCTGATTTATAAAAGTTGAGTTATAGGAGATTTACATCTCTGAGTTGTAGGCTGAAAGATATTGTACCTAAACACCTAGAGAGGGGGGGGGGGTGAATAGGTGACTTGAATCTTTTTAACTTTTTATGGCAGCAATCAGTTTCTAACACAGATTTATATCTACTTTTGCACAGCAATCACACAGCAATCACAGCAAACTACAACACACAGTAGACACACAGTTTTATAGTGGTTCCCTAAGGTTTGGGTACATCCACTTTCCCCCTTCGCCTATCTAGCAGTGTACTAGATTCGGCACAACTTCTCCACTATCTCAGAACCCAAAACAGGTTCCTACAACTCAGCTTCTTCACAAAGCCTACACTCAGCCACCAAGGCCTACACTCAGCCACCAAGGCCTACACTCAGCCACCAAGGCCTACACTCAGCCACCAAGGCCTACACTCAGCCACCAAGGCCTACACTCAGAGATTTATATCTCCTACACTCAGCCTTTATAATTACAGGCTTACAAGACTCAGATCCAAAGGATCCTACAAGAAAATATGAATACAATAATATTAACTCAGCAACTCAGAGACAAGAGAGGAGAGTTGTGAGTTTCTTGATGAGTTCTTGGAAGAACTCAGCTGAAATCAATCTGACTTGGCTTTCTTCAAAGCTCCTTGAATGTAGAACTCAATAAGATTGACTCCTTCTGCAGTTGATCCTTGATCTCTGCTACTTAAGATTTAGAATAAATCTGAACCCTTCTTCTCAGTCTGGTTCCAACAACTGATTTCTTGGATGAAGCCCTCTCTCTCCAACTTCTTAGATCTTCACTTGATAGCTAGATCTTCTTTAGACAATCACTTGATCTGAACTTGACCACTTCAATAACAGTTTCTGTAGACTGTATAAGCCTATTTATAGGCCTTCTTCATGGTAACCGGCTGGTCCGGTTCATAACTGAATTCTGACAACTCTGACAGGTGCAGTAGACCGGCTGGAATGGCAGCTGTCAAGTCATCCAGTCAGTTCTTGAAAATTCTGTAATTGTCTGAAAGTGTCGAGACTTTCTGTCTTTAAGTGTCGACACTTATAGAGCAAGTGTCGACACATGTTGTCTAAGTGTCGGCACTAGTCTACAAGGTGTCGACACAACTCCTTGTGTTGTAGATTTTATATCTCGACACTGCTTTTTATTCATGTGTCGACACTGAAATTGAGTGTCGACACAAGTACTTGTACTTCAGTATTTTGCTGAATTCTTCTAAGTGTCGACACAACACCTTTGTGTCGACACATCTTCATGTGTTTAACTCGCTGAGTGTCGACACTTCTTCTTGGTGTTGACACATGTCTTTAGTGTTGATACTTGCTGAGTGTCGACACATTGCTCTGGGTGTCGACACATTCTTCTTCTGTCGAGACTCTGGCTGAGTGTCGACATATTCCCTTAGTGTCGACACTTGTACTTAGAATATTTTTGTTGAACTTTGCTGATCTTTCCTAAGTGTCGACACAGCTCCTTGTGTCGACACTTTCTTCAAGTGTTGAGTCTTCAGCTGAGTGTCGACACGTCCTTTCTTGTGTCGACACTTCCTTCAAGTGTTGACTCTTCTGCTGAGTGTCGACACATTGTTCTGGGTGTCGACACTTGTACTTAGTTTCTGCTGACTTTTGCTGAGTGTCGACACAGCCACCAAGTGTCGACACTTTCTGGTGTAGACACAGTTTCACTGGGTGTCGACACAACTGCTATGTGTCGACACAGCTTCACTGCACTCTTCTTAATTGAGTGTCGACACAGCTCCTTGTGTCGACACTTTCTGTCTGGTGTCGACTCAGCATCCCTGGTGTCGACACAAATACTCCAAGTGTCGACACTGCTTGCCTGGGTGTCGACACAGGTCTTCTTAAGTGTCGACACTTTCCCTCTGGGTGTCGACATATGGACTTAGAAACTTTTTCTTCTTTCCTGCAAATACTTAACCTGCACAAGTAAACTCAAAACACATCAAATACATTTTGATGTATATCATTGAGTTTGGTGAGGCTTCTTCAAATCAGGTACATTTGAACCAATGTACCCAACAATCTCCCCCTATTTGGAGAAGTCATAACCCTTAGTCAATGATATACACCATTCATAATAAAATTACAAAATGATGTAAAACAGGATTATATATAGCAGGGCAATCATAAACATGTATCAATCAAACATGTATACATAGACATTATCACAGAACAAATATGAAATAGATTTAACATATAACACATTGTTCTAATATCTGTCATATTCATTTTCAAAAGTTTACAGAATATTTTACATCAAAAAGATTATATAGTAAACTTTAAGAAAATTCTAATTCTATTTCTGTTCAGGCTCCTTGATTACTATTCCTTTTCCAGCTTGTACTTTGGCTTGAACAGGAGCTTCAGCAACTTCAACATCAGCAGGCTTCTTGCCTTTCAGATCTTTCTTCTTTAGCTCTTCTGCTTTAATCTTTTGCCTCTCAAAATAATGATATGGCTTGGGAAAGTACTTGCTAGGCTCCTGGGCAGTAGGAGGTAGCTTTCCCATCTTGGACTTTCTTCTGTATTGGACTATAGCCTCCTGCCTTGTCTCATGCTTTCTCCATTCAGCCTCAGAAAACCACTTATTCCTGTCTTGAATGTTATCTTTTGCAACTTTCCATGCAGTCAAAATAATATTCTTAGAGGTGGGGCTCCACTGCTCAAAGTCTGGTCTCTTTTCAGCTTGCTCCCTAAACCTCTTTTTAGACAATCTGGTCTCTTCTTCTTTCTGCATAGCTTCTTGCATAGCTTCAGAGACTGGCTGAACAACTTTTTCTATAATGACATTGTCCTTGCCCCTAGGTGGGCTATACATGGACTGTATATCAGCATGTATCATGTCAAAATCTGGTGGAGGATAGATAACTTGAGCTACTTCAGGTTGCTCACCTCCAAGATATGCAGGATGGATGCCAGATTCTGCAACATTATCATCATCATAAAGAGGAGGATAACCAAGAGTTGCTCTGATAGAATTTGATATCCACTTGGCATGATCAGAGCTGGCTTTGACTAAAACTCTCTCCCCCTTTATGACTTCTCTTTCTATATGATTTCTGACATCATCTTTCTGAAATCTCACTTGATTATCCAAATAATTAACTCCATCTTTTAAGAAAGGTTTTAACCTTTGGAGTTTGTCAGTTATCAACTTTTGAGAATCTTGGATGGCAGTCTTAACAGCAGTTATTTCTTCTTGGAATACTTTGTCAAAATCTGCTTTTGCTGTAGCTGGAGTCTGCCCTACAGCTAGATTCTTCAGCTCTGTGACTATGGCATTGTGAGATGCAGTCAAATTATCATTCATCCTAATTTGATTTTCAAGTACATATCCTTGCTTGACTGCAAAGTCATCAACTTGAGCTTTGATTTTTTCTTGATGAGTAGCCAAGTACACCACTGCATTCCCTCCCTTGTGGAAGCAGTCTGTCATCTCCTTCTTATTGAGATTCATCTCAAATCTTATTGACTTGATATCCTGGGCAAGATCAAACTGTAGTGATTTGTGCCCCTCATCCACATAAGTTTCAATAGCTTTCCAGTGTTCATCCAGTTTAATTTGCATAGCAACCATCAGAGCACTATAATCAATAGTTGGTGCTGGCTGTGATATAGGCTGTGGTGCTATTGTTTGCAAAGCCTTTTTGTAACTCTGGCTCCTTCTTCTGAATACTTGAAATTTCTTTTTCTTTGCTCTTACTGCCTCCTCATCTTCAGAAGCTGAGGAGCTAGCAATTTCTACCCTCTCCTTAGGGCTAGGAGGGAACTCCTTCTGCACTTCTGGTGCCTTCTCAGTCTCTTGCCTTGCAGGCTCTTCAACATGTACTACTTACTCCCCCTCAATTGGAGCATTCTCTCCCTCAGCAGCAGCATTGTCCTTGTCAAAGTCTTGTTGATGCAGATTTAGAAATAAATCTTCCATTGTAAATTCTTGTGGAGAATGAGCTGGAGAAATTCTTGGCTCATCAACCACTGGATCAGATACAACTTGAATTGTAACAGATGTGTCCTCCATGACAACATCTGGGACTTGACTATAAATCTGTGGTTGCTGACAAACATCAGGCAAAACAGTATCCTCTAAAGGAAAATCTAAAGCATTAAGCTCAGTGATTACCTCTAGAATTGTGGTTGTATCTTGATCACTCTCAAGAGGAGTGGGATCTTCCACAACTAGTGGCTCCCCCTGGATGTGATCCTTGTGTAAGGGGCTAGCTGGTGGTAGCTCCCCTGCCTCTCAGCAACTACTTGTTGAGCTGGAGTCTTCTCAACAGTCTCTTCTTCATGCTCATCAGATGAGAAAACAACTTGCTCTTCACTCCTAGAGCTGCTAGTGGAAACCTTGAGCCACTGGAGCAGTTTTCCTCTTCTTCTTTTGAGGTGATACTTTCTCAGGAATTATCTTCTCAGGGGTTGGCATCTCCTTAGACAACACCCTGTCCCATCTGGAGAAGATCCTCATGTCCATTCTTCTCATGTGGTTGATTTTACTACCAGTAGCTTGACTCATTACCTCTGGAATACTTCCAGCAAGGTATAGACTTATGATCCTGCCCAAGTTGGGCTTCTTCAGGCTTTCCTTGATCTTCTCAAAGATCACTACAGACCAGTCAGTTTTTAGATTGAAGATTATCCTGGTCATAATGCTGAACATATGGGCAGATACCCTATCATGCCCTCCTGGCTTACTCAGGATCACTTTTCCTACAATTTCAGAAAGGAATTTCCCCTGGCTGTTCATTCCTTTTCTATTGAATACATATCCTACTTTCATCTTAGAATCCAGACCACACCATGCCAATGCATCTCTGGTCCTGGAAGCAGTAACCTTTTCTTATTCCTTGGTTCTTGGTAACTGAAGGACTTTCCTCAAACTCTTTGGTGAAACCTTCACCTTTCCACCATGGACCCTGGACTTGATCTTGAATCCAGTGTCGTCTAGGGTTGCTCCATTAAGGAATTCCAGTACTTCCATCTTCCAGATCTTTGTGGGTTCAGAAACAAGAAATTCCAACCCTAAGTCTGTAACTAGGGTTATCACGTTCTTGATTTCTTAATCTGCATCACCAAATGCGTCGCGCACCAGTTCATACCCTTCGTTGATGTTCTCCTCAAGCTTTGGCGCCATTAGGGTTTGAAGAATTTGAACTGAGAGAAGAGAGGTGTCGACACACAAGTTTTGGTCTTGAAACTTTTGAAAGCGTGTCGACAGACTAAGGCAAAATCCTATTTATACCTTTCTAGGTTTGAAGATGAAAAGGCGGGCAGCTAACTTAAATTGTGTCAACACTGGCGATAAGTGTCGACACAGACTTATAATGTCTCGACACATATGTGTCGACACAAGTTTACTCGACAGATAATATGTGTCGACACTTATTTATGTGTCGACACCACATAACTCGACATTTGGTCGAGACTTAGATAATTCTGAGTAAAACCTAAGTGTCGACACCACCTTGGATGTGTCGACACCTACTTGTCATGTGTCGACATCAATATTCTGAAGTGTCGACACCAACTTCCTAGATGTGTCGACACCACCTTTCTATGTCGACACAGAGATCTCTGTGTGTTGACACCTTTTTACTTAGCCATTTCCAATTCTATAAACTTACTCTAAGTTTATCATTCCTAGTTCAATTTTAAACCTATTGAACTTAGCTTCTTCTAGGGGCTTAGTATACATATCAGCTAGTTGATTATTAGTTTTAACATATTCTAGTAAAATATCTTCTTTCTCTACATGCTCCCTAAGAAAATGATATTTTATTTCAATATGTTTTGTTCTACTATGGGAAACAGGATTATGTGCAATTGATATAGCACTAGTAGAATCACAAAACAGTGGAGTTCTACTTACCTAAAATCCATAGTCCTCAAGCTGATGTTGTATCCATAGAAGTTGAGCACAACAACTTCCTGCAGCCACATATTCTGATTCTGCAGTGGAGATAGCCACACTTGTCTGCTTTTTGCTACTCCAAGAAATCAGTCTTCCACCTAGGAATTGACAGGTTCCAGCTGTGCTTTTTCTGTCTTCTTTGCATCCTACAAAGTCTGCATCTGAATAACCTGTTAGTTCAAAATCCCCATTCCTAGGGTACCAGAGGCCTAGATAAGGAGTGCCCTTTAGATATCTCAATATTCTTTTGACTGCTGTCAAATGAGACTCTTTAGGGCAGGCTTGATACCTTGCACAGACACATGTAGCATACATGATATCTGGTCTAATTGCAGTCAAGTATAATAGGGAGCCAACTATCCCTCTATACAAAGACTCATCCACAGGTTTCCCTGCATCATCCTTGCTAAGAGACATACTTGACCCCATAGGAGTCTTCATGGTACTGGATGAATCCATACCATACTTCCTTTTGAGTTCTAGGGTGAACTTAGACTGGCATATGGATAAACCATTCTCAGTCTGTCTTACTTGGAGACCCAAGAAGGACTTTAGCTCTCCCATACTACTCATCTCAAATTGACCTTGCATTAGTTTTGCAAACTTTTTGCAAAGGCTACTTTCAGTAGACCCAAATATAATGTCATCTACATATATTTGGACTAGTATTACTTTGCCTCTAGATTCCCTAAGGAATAGAGTCTTGTCTATTTTCCCCCTTGTGAACTTATTCTTAATGAGGAAACTAGACAAGGTTTCATACCAAGCCCTAGGGGCTTGCTTTAACCCATATAAAGCTTTCCTAAGTCTATAGACATGATTAGGTAGAGTTGAATCAACAAAACCTGATGACTGTTCCACATAGACTTCCTCTTTAAGCTTACCATTCAGAAATGCTGACTTGACATCCATTTGGTAAACTTTGAATCCTTGAAAGGTTGCATAGGCCAGGAACATTCTTATGGCTTCCAGTCTGGCTACTGGAGCAAAGGTTTGATCAAAATCAATACCTTTTTCCTGCCTATATCCTTTAGCAACCAATCTTGCTTTGTTCTTAATGATGACTCCTTGTTCATCCATCTTGTTCCTATAGATCCACTTGGTTCCAATTATATTGTGGTCTTTAGGTTTAGGAACAAGCTCCCAGACCTTGCACCTCTTGAACTGATTCAGCTCTTCTTGCATTGCCTCAATCCAAAGAGGGTCTTTGATGGCTTCTTCAAACTTCTTTGGTTCAACTTGGGATAGAAAGCTGGAGTAGATTGCTGAATTCAGGTTTCTGCTCCTTGTCTGTACCCCTTGTCTTGGATCACCAATGATTTGCTCAGCTGGATGATCTCTAAAATGCATATTGGCTGGAGGCATCCTGGCTTCAGGTTGAACTTCTTCAACATCTTCATCATGCTGTACTCCTTGTACTTCATCTGCATTTGGTACATGTAGATCTCCCCCTGGACAACAGTCACTGTCTTCTACTTGCTGTCTTGTAGTAGGTTCTTCTTCTATAGTGAACTTGTCCATCTTCTTTGTTAAACCTGTGGGGCTGCATACACTACTAGACAACTCATTGTTAATAAGCCTAGTTTCATCAAATACTACATGTACAGTCTCTTCTACAACTTGAGTAGACAGGTTGTAGACTCTATAAGCCTTACTATTGTTGTTGTACCCAACAAAAATTCCCTCTTGGGACTTGGCAGCAAACTTAGTCAAGTAAGACTTTCCATTGTTAAGTATAAAGCACTTACAACCAAAGATCCTGAAGTAGGATAGATTTGGTTTCCTGCCTTTCACAACCTCATAGGGGGTCTTGTTGAGGCTTTTAGTAATGGTAGCCCTATTAATAACATGACATGCAGTATTCACTGCCTCAGCCCAGAAGTATTCTGGTAGAGATGTATCACTTAATAGGGTCCTACCAGCCTCAATCAAGGTTCTATTCTTGCTCTCAGCAATTCCATTTTGCTGAGGTGTTCTTGGTGAAGAAAACTCTTGAAATATCCCAAATTCTTCACATAGTTTTGTCATGCTATCAGACTGAAACTCAGTACCATGGTCACTTCTTATTTTGACCACTGTACTATTTAGTTCATTCTGAACCTGTTTGATAAAGCTATAGAAGACATTGAGTGTTTCAGATTTCTGTCTAAGGAAGAACACCCAGGAAAACCTTGAGTAGTCTTCTACAACTACAAAGGTATAGACCTTCCTACCTAAGCTGTGAACTGGCATTGGACCAAAGAGATCCATATGCAAGAGGTATAAGCACCTCACAGCATCTTTGTTTTCAATGCTTCTAAAGGTGGATCTAGTCTGCTTGCCCTTTTAACAAGCTGAGCAAATACCATCTTTAACACACTTAACTTGAGGACCATTCCTCACTAACTCTTTACTAAAGAGTTTGCCAATTGTCTTTTAGTTTAGATGGGATAGCCTCTTGTGCCATTTGACACAATGAGAGACTGTCTCATCAGCTACAAGACACACTTGAGAACCATTGGTCTCACACATAATGTCTAGGCAGTAGACATTCCTCTTCCTATAACCTGTCAAAATGATCTCTTGATCATTTGATCTCTTGATATGACAACCATCCTTAACAAATGAGATGTCATATCCTACATCACTTAATTGACTTATACTAATTAGGTTGTGTTTCAAACCTTTAACATAAGCCACTTGAGTAATGGTAACTAAGTTACTAGAAATGTTAACAAACCCTTTGATGATTCCTTTTTCAGGACCACCAAAGGTGACTTTTGGACCATCCTTTATTGGTGTGTAGTCCTTTAGTAAATCCCTTGTTCCAGTCATATGTCTGGAACATCCACTGTCCAAGTACCATATTGGGGCATGGTCACTTGGACTCACCTGCAAAACAGATTAGTGAACCTTAGAACACAAAGAATTCTTGGGTCCTTGGTACTGGTTAGTTTACATCCTAACAAAGCTACCTGCAGGCTTTCCAACAGGCAGTTTGCTACTCACTTTGGCACTAGCATTGTGCCAACAGTCCATTGCAAACTGGCCTATCTTGCCACAGCACCAACACTCAAACTTATTGTACCTTTGCTTAGGTACTGTCTTTGCTGTTTCATTTACAACTGACTTGTTGAGAGTTGGGGCTTTGCCCTTGGACTTGGACTTGGACTGAACAGTCCTTGCAGGTCTAGTAAATCCCAGTCCAACTTTACCTTTGTGATGAACAAATTCATCAATTATGGGTAAAACTGACTTAGGTTTAGAAAACCTAGCAACTAAGTCTTTCTCCTTCTGAAGATTAATCTCCAGACTCTTGATTTGATCATTCTTAAATGATATAGTTCCCATCTGAATCACAGTTATGTGCTTCTGTCTGGCTATCTCATTAAGCTTTTGATCAAATAACTTCTCAAACTCAGTTGCAGCAGCTTTGAGATTAGCAATTTCCTTTGCCTGACTTTTGGCTAGGGACTTGCTCTTCTTATAAGCTTGCAACAGAACTTTATATTCATCTATCAACTGATGAATATCCTCTTCAGACTCAGATGCACTCTCATCATTTGATGATGATGAATATGATTCTGTACTGGCACAAGAAATTGAACTAAAAGAGCAATGTTGTACCTTACTAGGTCCTGGCTGCTCCAGGATTTTGTCACTTTCTGTCAATGCCATAAGTCCTTGACACTGACTGTCTTCTTGTTCATATATAGAGTTCATGATCTGAATGAACTCTTCTTCTTCTTCCTCAGCAAACAGTCCTATATATGCCTCAGCATCTGACTCAGTTTCTGATGAAGATAAATCTGACAGGCTCTTGTCCTTTTTGGCAACAAAAGACTTTTCTTTCTTGCCCTTGTATTGAGTCCTTTTCTTGTCACTAGACTCCTTCCTCTTCTCTGGACAATCTGCAACAACATTACCTTGCCTATTACAAGCAATAACATACTATTTTTGAAAGAGTTGCCTTGCTAGACTTAGTCTTTTTCCTGTCTTTGTTTGAAGACTTTTTATTCTGATAAAAGTCTTCTTTTCCTTGTGAAGTAGATGGCCTTGTCCTCCACTGTTTCTTCCTTAAGAAGTTCTGGAAATGTCTTGTAAAGGTAGCAAAGTCCTCATCACTTTCACTGCTTTCAGACTTTCTACTTTCTGAATCTTCTGACTCAGTTTCAATTACTTTTGGTGGTGGAGTTGGTGATTTACTTCTATACTTTCTGGGGGCTTCTGTCTTGAAGGCCACTGTCCTTTCTTTGTGTTCACTTCTTGTTGATTTCTCCTCTTCTTTCCTCACCATTAACTGCATTTCATAGGACAACAGTTTGCCAAATAGTGTTGGTGGAGGAATTTCTCCCAACTTTGGCATTTCCCTAATGGCACAGATCTTGGTGTCCCAATATTTTGTTAGGGACCTTAGAAACTTATCATTGAGTTCATAATTACTGAACTCTCTGCCATAGGACATGAGCTCATTCACAATCCTGTAGATCTTCTTGTAGCATTCAGTTATGCTATCAGCTTTACCTTGTCTAAAGCTTTCATATTCTTGGTTTAGCAAGAATTTTCTGTCTTGCCTTACTTCTTCAGAACCCTCCATATACACAATAAGAGTATCCCACATTTCTTTAGCTGTCTTACAGTGTATCAGATTCTGAAAAGTTGCATCATCTATAGCACTCACAATGATGTTCTGAGCCCTTTTGTCCATAGTGGCTAGAACAATTTCATCCTTAGTCATTTCAGAGAAATCCTTTGTTGTTCTCTGATTTGCATCTAAGACTGATACCTTCATGGGCACATATGGCCCTTCTTTTACTGTGATATAAATCCTAGGGTCTGAGGCTTCCATAAACAGTCTCACCCTTTCCTTCCAGATACCAAAGATCTCTTTTCTACATATGGGTAGCTTCATGGATCCCAATTCCTTGTGATTCTCAGTGGAACCCATGTTTCTTGATTTTCTTGATTCTGTAATTTGACTTATACTGAATCTGCCAACAGGATCTACTCAGACAGTTATGTCCCTTTTTGAGTAACCTCCCTCTGATACCACTTGAAAGATATTGTACCTAAACACCTAGAGGGGGGGGGGGTGAATAGGTGACTTGAATCTTTTTAACTTTTTATGGCAGCAATCAGTTTCTAACATAGATTTATATCTACTTTTGCACAGCAATCACACAGCAATCACAGTAAACCACAACACACAGTAGACACACAGTTTTATAGTGGTTCCCCAAGGTTTGGGTACATCCACTTTCCCCCTTCGCCTATCTGGCAGTGTACTAGATTCGGCCCAACTTCTCCACTATCTCAGAACCCAAAACAGGTTCTTACACCTCAGGCCCAAGGCCCTACAACTCAGCTTCTTCACAAAGCCTACACTCAGCCACCAAGGCCTACACTCAGCCACCAAGGCCTACACTCAGCCACCAAGGCCTACACTCAGCCACCAAGGCCTACACTCAGAGATTTATATCTCCTACACTCATCCTTTATAATTACAGGCTTACAAGACTCAGATCCAAAGGATCCTACAAGAAAATATGAATACAATAATATTAACTCAGCAACTCAAAGACAAGAGAGGAGAGTTGTGAGTTTCTTGATGAGTTCTTGGAAGAACTCAGCTGAAATCAATCTGACTTGGCTTTCTTCAAAGCTTCTTGAATGTAGAACTCAATAAGATTGACTCCTTCTGCAGTTGATCCTTGATCTCTGCTACTTAAGATTCAGAATAAATCTGAACCCTTCTTCTCAGTCTGGTTCCAATAACTGATTTCTTGGATGGAGCCCTCTCTCTCCAACTTCTTAGATCTTCACTTGATAGCTAGATCTTCTTTAGACAATCACTTGATCTGAACTTGACCACTTCAACAACAGTTTCTGTAGACTGTATAAGCCTATTTATAGGCCTTCTTCATGGTAACCGACTGGTCCGGTTCATAACTGAATTCTGACAACTCTGACAGGTGCAGTAGACCGGCTGGAATGGCAGCTGTCAAGTCATCCAGTCAGTTCTTGAAAATTCTGTAACTGTCTGAAAGTGTCGAGACTTTCTATCTTTAAGTGTCGACACTTATAGACCAAGTGTCGACACATGTTGTCTAAGTGTCGACACTAGTCTACAAGGTGTCGACACAACTCCTTGTGTTGTAGATTTTATATCTCGACACTGCTTCTTCTTCATGTGTCGACACTGAAATTGAGTGTCGACATAAGTACTTGTACTTCAGTATTTTGCTGAATTCTTCTAAGTGTCGACACAACACCTTTGTGTCGACACATCTTCATGTGTTGAACTCGCTGAGTGTCGACACTTCTTCTTGGTGTCGACACATGTCTTCAGTGTTGATACTTGCTGAGTGTCGACACATTGCTCTGGGTGTCGACACATTCTTCTTCTGTCGAGACTCTGGCTGAGTGTCGGCACATTCCCTTAGTGTCGACACTTGTACTTAGAATATTTTTGTTGAACTTTGTTGATCTTTACTAAGTGTCGACACAGCTCCTTGTGTCGACACTTTCTTCAAGTGTTGAGTCTTCAGCTGAGTGTCGACGCATTCTTTCGTGTGTCGACACTTCCTTCAAGTGTTGACTCTTCTGCTGAGTGTCGACACATTGTTCTGGGTGTCGACACTTGTACTTAGTTTCTGCTGACTTTTGCTGAGTGTCGACACAGCCTCCAAGTGTCGATACTTTCTGGTGTAGACACAGTTTCACTGGGTGTCGACACAACTGCTATGTGTCGACACAGCTTCACTGCACTCTTCTTCATTGAGTGTCGACACAGCTCCTTGTGTCGACACTTTCTGTCTGGTGTCGACTCAGCATCCCTGGTGTCGACACAAATACTCCAAGTGTCGACACTGCTTGCCTGTGTGTCGACACAAGTCTTCTTAAGTGTCGACACTTTCCCTTTGGGTGTCGACACATGGACTTAGAAACTTTTTCTTCTTTCCTGCAAATACTTAACCTGCACAAGTAAACTCAAAACACATCAAATACATTTTGATGTATATCATTGAGTTGGGTGAGGCTTCTTCAAATCAGGTACATTTGAACCAATGTACCCAACATAGGCCTTATTGAAGGCTGAGGTAGGGCTGTGAGCCTGAGCTGTAGGAGATTATTATCTCTGAGTTGTAGGCCTTGTTGATGGCTGAGGTAGGTCAGATTGCCTGAGCTGTAGGAGTGTGGACTCACTCTGAGTTGTAGGAGCCTTGTTTGGGTTCTGAGCTGCTGTAAGATCTGCGGATCTGAGGTGAAGGAAAGAAGTTAGGCCGAATCTAGCACACTACTAGATAGGCGAAGGGGAAAAGTATATGTACACAGACCTTGGGGAACCACTATAAAAACTGTGTGCAATCTGTGATTGTGTGATTCTATGAATTCTGTGCTGTGTTAGCTGTTAAATTAGTTGTTTCTAATTAATTAACTGAATAGATATTCTGCCTTAGAAGAAAAAGAAATTACACCTATTCACCCCCCCTCTAGGTGTTTAGGAACTAATTCTTTCAGTCTTGTTACCTTTCGCTAATTGATATACACAACAACTCCCTACGATTTTATTGACCATTTGTTTGAGGCCCGGCCAAAAGAATTTGTCCTCTACCAGTGTTATAGTTTTATCTCGACCGAAATGTCCACCTAACACTCCACTATGTAATTCCCATAAAATAAAATGGCATATCGAAGAGCGGGGAATACATAATTGCGTGTGCTTAAATAGATAGCCGTCACGGATGTAGTAGGCAGAGATAGTAGAAGGAGAATTGTCCTGAGCAGCTAAGTAGATGTCCTTAAAATCCGGGCATTGAACATATTCATCCTTAATTCGTTCAAATCCTATAACAGATACTTCCATTGTAGATAGTAATAGGGTGACTTGGCTAAGAGCGTCCGCCACACGATTTAACGTACCCTTAAGGTGCTTGATAATGAATGTGTACTCTTGAAGGTAGGATACCCATTTGGCGTGCCGAGGGCTGATTTTTTTTTGGGAGTTTACAAATTTTAGCGCCTCATGATCTGATAAGATTACAAATTCTTTTGATATGAGATAGTGTCGCCAATGTTGAAGACAATGTATCACGGTATAGAACTCACGATCATAATTGGAATAATTTAACTTCGGGCCCGCAAGCTTTTTGCTAAAGTATCCTATCGGATGTCCCTCCTGACTTAAAACCCCTCCGATTCCTATCCCAGATCTGTCCCATGATAATTCAAACACCTTGCTAAAATCCGGCAACCGTAGTAGTGGGGCTTCGGACATCCGTTCCTTAATTGTTTGAAACGCACTAGTGGCCGCTTTAGTCCAGTTAAATTCGCCCTTCTTCATACATTCAGTGATTGGTGCCATGATACTACTAAAATTTCGAATGAACCTTCGATAAAATGTGGCCAATCCATGAAAACTTCTAACCTCCCGAATATTTTTCGGTTCCGGCCACTCTCTAATAACTTGGACCTTTTTAGGGTCAACATGAATACCTTCGGAACTCACGATGTATCCTAGAAACTCTACGGAAGTCACACCAAATGAACACTTTCTAAGATTAATAAATAAATTTTCTTGCCGCAATGTGGAAAGGATTGTCCTTAAATGTGTCTCATGGGCCATCGGCGAGAGGCTAAATACCAACATATCATCGAAGTACACCACGACAAAATTACCCATGTATGGTTTAAATACTTGGGTCATCAACCGCGAGAAGGTACTCGGTCCGTTGGTGAGCCCATCTCCAAGCACTAACCACTCATAGAGCCCATCCTTATATTTAAATTCCGTTTTCCATTCGTCTCCTTCCTGTATCCGTATTTGGTGGTAACCACTTTTAAGATCCAATTTTGAAAATATGGTGGCTCCGGATAGCATATCTAATAAGTCATCCAAACGGGGAATGAGAAACCTATATTGGACAGTTATTTTATTTATGGCCCGGTAGTCTACACGCAATCTCCAAGACTTATCTTTCTTTGGTACCAAAAGGGAGGGGACAACACAGGGGCTCTTACTATGGCGAATAAATCCCTTTGCTAATAAATCTGAAATTAAAGTTTGCAACTCATTATGTGCGGAGGTATTGAGCCGATAATGGGGTAGATTAGGCAAAGAAGAGCCCGGGACGAAGTCAATCTCGTGCTGAATTTCCCGTATGGGTAGCAACTGAGGTGGTAAGTCCACCGGATAGACATCCTTATACTCTTCCAATAATGTTCGCAGAGATAACAGTAGGTTCTCTAAAGATGGTGAATCTTCCTTAGCTTGTAGACATACTAGAGCATAGATGACGCCATCCATGAAGGTCTCACGCTCTAACTCCTTCTTACCTATCAAGCTTATAGTTTTCTTTTCGGCAGGCACAAGTGTGTCTTTGTGGGCAATCATCGGATCCTTAGGCGGTGTGGATTTCAAGACAATGGTCTTACCATTAAACTTGAACTCGTAGGTGTTGGCTCGACCGAAATGGGTCACGTCATAATCATAAAGCCACGGGAGTCCTAGTAGTACATGACAGACATCCATGGGGATGACGTCGCACCACACCTTATCGATATAGCTCTTCACCGTAAGTGACACTAAACATCGCTTAGAGACTGCGATAGATGTTTTGTTTACCCAAGCTATTTTATATGGATGGGGGTGCAGTTCAGTGACTAAATGCATACGAGTGATGGCGTTCTCCGAAATGACGTTCATGCAACTACCACTATCTATTATTAATTTGCACCACTTTTCACAGCTTTTAAAATTTAACGAAAAGATATTCGTCCGATTATATTCATCCAACGCACGCGGTGTGGCCAGAATACACCTCATAACCATCATAAAAGAATCATCTTCAATATCACTCGGCTCGGCATCAGATTCACCACCGGCTTCATAGACGATCTCAGCGGCCTCAGACGTGGAGTCTAATAGTGCTAGTGGGGCACTCACTAGAGTAGTGCCCTTGGATTCCGCAAGAATAACATGTGGCATTATTATTACTAATCAGTCCTATCAGAACTCTCTCACCGGTTGGATTTCTGAGGTTCCTAGCGGTAATAACTACGGAATTCGAATCAGTCGATCGAAACTTTCCCTTGTCCCGTATGGTGGGCAAAGGTGGTGGTCCTAAAATGGACTTTCCCTTCTGGAATGCTCATCCCTTGGACTTGTAGGCATGGTGCTTGTAACATCTCATTTCCAACTAGACCCCTAAGAGTGGTTTTGTCCATGACTAGGTCATGACAAAACCCTACGAAGCTAAAAACGGCCAAGTGATAGAAGGCTAAGGTGAGAATCACCTTGGTCTGCCTATGGCACAACCTCATCACAAAACCTAGGGTTTGACCTTAGGGCTTCACCAAGACTCCAAGACCCCACCATGGTCTCATCAACCCATTATAAGATCCATTGGAGCCCTAAGGGTCCATTGAAGTCGACCCAAGGTGGCTCAGTTGACCTAGAACGACCATAAGCCTAAAGTGAGCAAGGTGCCCTAACTAAGGGCAGTCTACCCTAGTAAAGCCCAACTAACCCTACCAAGGACCTTCTAGACCTAAAGTGGGATCAATGGGTCACTAAGGACCCATGGAGGGCAGTCCAAAGGGTTAAGTTGACCAAAGTCAACTCTAACCCTAAATGGGTCAAACTAACATACACAAGGGCCAATTGAAGTTCCCTTAGCCAAGTGGACCCTACACATACCTTCATAACCCTAGTGAGAGGCCAATGGGTCACCAAGGACCCATTGGGGTTAACCAAAAAGGCTAAGTTGACCAAAGTCAACCCTAACCCCAAAGTGGTCAAAGTGCCCTACTTAAGGGTCAAGTGACCTCCAAGGGACAAGACAACCCTACCTAGGCCATAGGGGAGGTCAATGGGTCACCAAGGACCCATTATGGCCAACCTCAAAGACTAAATTGACCAAGGTCAACCATGGTCAAAGTTTAGGTCAAGTTAGCCCAAATGGGCTAACTCAAGCTCAATCCCAATTCACTTGGGCTAACCTTGATTTAATGGATGAAATAAACATGTGGGCAGCCATTGGGTTAGGTAGGAGTCAAATTCAGCTTTGTGTGTAGGAGAGAGAAAAATCACCAAAGGAAAGAGAGAGAAAATGAAGGAAAATAATGGAGGAAGACTTTGGGCTCCTCCTTCCCCTTCCCCAACCTCCCATTCATTGCTTTAGGATAAGGAAGGCAGCCCCAATTCAACCAGCCAATCCTTGACTGGTTTGAACCAGGTTTCACCCCCGACCTACCATGGCCGACATTGTTGACTAGAGACCAAAAAATGGCAAGCAGCCTATAGCCACCTAACCCCCTCTTTTTTTCTTCTTAAATCCTTCACTGGACTCCAAGGAGTCAGTCCCACCACTTAACTGAAGGAGCCAAGGTGTTTCATAGTGCAGTTGCAGAAATTCGACCACCACCACCACCACCAAAATGGCTTCCGACGATCGGCAAGGCTACAGCCGCCCAGCAAGGTCCTTCTCCACTCCTTTTCCCATGGATAGTTCATAGCATTCACTAGGGCCAAGGTTCAGGCTCAATTGAGCCCGATCCAATTCGGAATTTTCATGGTTTTTGGCCGAAAATCTTCTGGGTAGAATCGCTGGAATAGTGCTCTCCGGCGGCTGTGCCGCCGCCTGGCGACGGCCACCACCTCAACGGAGGTGGTGGTGGCGGTGGCCGGCCGGGGAGGTGGCCGGATCGCCGGCGGCAGCGGCTGGAAGAAGCTCCAAGCGGGATAAATCTTGGCCGTCAGCTCAAGGTTGAAGATGACCAGATTCCGTCCACTGGCGCGCCAAGATTCGTGCGGGAATTGATTTTAAAACAATAGGATTAATTAATCAGATAATTTCATTCTGTCACACTTTATGTATTTAATATTTTTAATTTTTAAAAATATATAGATGCTATTTCATAAAAAGTCGTCAACATGAAAAGTGTAGCCTGGAGAGCCTACTTTACAGAAAAAGTGATTTGAACCAATTTGGGTGCTTGGTTTGACCATGGCAGCCATTTTGGTAGGACCTACACCTACGGCTAGGCAGACATTAAACTGAGTACCCACACTTCTTTCTTGGTCCACATTAATTAAAATTTTGGCAGGGAGTCCCCCTAGACCATATCTAGGTGCTGCCCAAAGATGGAAATTTTTGGGGTCAATTTTTTTATAGTTATGGAAAATATTTAATTTATATAGGTTTAATTAATTTAAGGGCCAAAGGACCTCCAAACTCACCCAAATTTTGGTGAGAGGTGCTTCGGATCAATATAAATATCTGGTTAAAATTTCATCATATTTGGAGGTGGTTTAAATAGAAATCATTCAAACCCTAGCTTTGCCCAAAAAGGTGTATTTTGGTCAAAATGTGTATTATAGGTTTTGAGTGGCCAAATCACCTCAACAGAGGTTGGGATTGGGGCCAATGGTTTGGTATGGCTTATTTCAGCTTATCATTAAAGATGGGATAGATTAGAATTGGTTTGCCCTAAGATCTAAGGCCATACCCTAAGGAAGGGCTATTGTGCCTTGTGAAGGGTATGAGGTCAAAACACCTTGAATGATCTTGGAATTTTGTAGGGATGGTGCTAGTATAGATAAAACCCTCTGGTAAAAATAATAAGGGATTTTGGGAAGGGTAGGGCCCACAAAACCCTAACCCTTGCCAAGGGCACAAATATTGTGGAGCTAGAATAGGTTTGCAAGATTCTTAAAACAATCATGAAAATTTGGCAGAGGAAGTTTTAGACCATCCTAATCATTTGTGAATTTTAATGGAATTTTTTGATACATAATTAGGGTACCTACTTCACAACCTCAAATATTTGGGAACTTGCTAAATAATTCTTACAGAGCTCAATACTTGTTGAAAAATTATGAAACTTGAGAATTAGTGTTCCTAGTTCAGAATGCTCATATGGGAATTTATTTGGAATTTGTAGATGGATAATTGCTATACTTTGTTCATTAACCCCTTAACTTGGAATATTATGAGAAAATCAAATATAAACTTTATTATTCAATAATAAATTGTGAAACTTGATCTAGAGTACTTATATGCCCTTACAATCATCCATGAATTTTTTTGAATTTGTGGAATTATTAATGTTGTAAATTCTCTTAAAATGAATTATTATGGATATATTTGAAATTAAAATTAAGGGGATACACCTTACTGGAAAATTTTGAGGCTTTGAATTTTGAGTTATATATTCATATTGTATTTAACAAAAATTTGGTGGAATATTATCTTATCTGAAATTGGTACTTCATGTTCAAACATGGGATTTTTGGCTACTAAATTAATTAAATGAATTATCAGATAAATAGAAAAATTGTGAAATTCTGGATTTAGTCCACAAATCTCATAATGGCCCTCCGATAATTATTATAGGAGTACTGGATGACTATTTGTTGTACCTCTCATTTTACGGGTCATATAGCTTAAGTGGTCTGCATATAGTAAAAAATTGCAGAAATTATGTTGGAGTATAATTTAATGCATGCCTTAGGATTAGTGGTCTGCTGGTTTGGATAGATAAAAATAAGTTTCACCATTGGAAGTAGGATGAGTAAAAGGGTTGGATTTGCTAGTGTTAGGCAGTGTTCGGGATCGATGAAAGATCGTCTTTCCCGTAGGGAGGAAGTGTCAATTGCACTAGGGTTAGATCCAACACAACATATAAGAGTAATTAGTAAATCAGGGTTTCACCTTCTCACACCTCGATGAGTTAGGTTGGGTCTTGCGGGCAGTAAGCCCAGTGGTTTTGGTGATGGGCAGGTTGGCCCGGCGAGCTTTGGCTTGGTTGTTGTTTATGATGGGAAGGTTGGCCCGGCGAGCTTTGGTTCGGTTGTTGTTTATGATGGGCAGGTTGTCCTGGCGAGCTTTGGCTCGGTTGTTGTTTGTGATGGGCAGGATGGACCGGCGAGCTTTGGCTCGGTTGTTGTTTATGACGGACGGAATGGTCCGGGGAGCTTTGGCTCGGTTGCTGATACATAAGGTTGCATGTGCATAAAGGAAAAGGTGGTGGGTCTTCGGTGTTGGAGGGTCGATGCACCGACGCCAACACGTTGACTCGGCAAGTGTGGTTTAGCACTTCGCCAAATAAAGTCCAATGCGCCAGCCGGCAAGAGTACGCAGGCGCTCTGCTCTGTGCACCAGCATTGAGGCGTACGATAGGTCTGACTGGTAGTGCAATTACCGGTTTAGAGGTGGGCGAGGCCCAACCCACCGCTTCCGTTTGCCACTACGGAGGTATCCTGGGAGGTTCGGCTCTAGAAAGGGGGATCTAAAGGTCTGTGTACACAGAGTCGAGTGGGTGAGTTGCACTTGCATGTTCACATCATGACATAATTGTATTACATAGCATAATCATTGCATATAACCTGACACCTATTGTATAAGTGGTATGGGACGCTCTATACAATAGGCCCTGCAAGGCGACCCCTTAGTTTATAAGTTCGCGCAAGCGTGCTTATAAGTTAAATGTTTTATTTGATATTACATATTATGCTTGCTAGAAAACCGACACCCTATCGTATAAATCGGTATGAGACTTTTTATACGATAGGAGCCCTGCAAAAGATCCCTTAGCTTATGTGTTTTTATATAAGTTAAGGTTACATTCTCATTCAGTTTTTCATACCTATTTTGCTGCCATACATACTGTAGAACTGCTAGATTAGTTCCGCTGCCAGTTGCTTATTTGTTATTCTCCATCTTCATGTCCTCTCCTTTCCTTCTCCCCGCTCGGTGCCTAGGGGCCATAGGGGAAGGGGCGGGGGATGATAGGACTTAGTCTTTTAGACTAACGGTTTTCGAACCACATCATTTTAGGGGACTGTGGATCCCATCATAGAGGAGTAGCCCTGGAGGTCGGCACACATGGAGATGGGCCAGTCTAGTACTGGAGTTCAGATGACAGGGACTGTGAGTCCTGATCGCTACTAGTAGTTATATTAGTTTGCTTCCGCGATGAGAGATTTGTATTGAGGACATGATGTACTGGGCATGAGCCCAAGATCTTATATTTCTGTGTATCTGTAGAAACTCCCTTCGTGGAGATTATTTTCATATATATGTGATTTATGTGGACATGTTTTACTATTTTGCTACAGTTGTGATCGATTTTGCCGGCAGGATCGGCGTTTTGTAGTGATGACCTTTCCGAGTGCGAAGGTGTCACCGCAAAGCGGCGGTTCTGGGACTAAGACACCGGTGTTTTTAAAAAGAAAAAAAGGGGGGGGGGTCTTACAGTGCTTCTCTATATCCAAGGCCGCTTTGAATGTCGTGTTAAGGTCTGTATGACCATAACACAGGAGCTTGCCCTCGATGTCCGGGTTGAGTCCCTTACGAAAAAGGGTGAGTGTAACTTCAGGCATTTCTCAGACGTCATAACGCACCATCATATCCTTAAGGAGTCCCATGTACTCTGCTACCAATTTCCCCCCTGACGAAGGGTGGCTAACTCGTCGAACATTTGGGTTCGGTGATACGTAGGGACATATTGCTCAGTCAGGAGTGCTTTCATGGCAGCCCACCCAATTGGGGGTACTCCATTCACGGTACCTAGACGCCTCTCTTCGTTCACCCAGAACGTTTTGGCCCTACCCAGAAGTTTCATCCGTGCAACCCGTACCTTCTCACCGTCCGTCAGGTTGTGCCACTCAAAATAGCACTCGATCTCCATGATCCAGTCTAAAAATACTTGGGGTTCACCCATACCGTCGTATGAGGGTGGATCAATCTTAACAGCTCTAGTTACATCGAACTCATAAGGGGCTCGAGGCGCTTGATCATCGTCCTGATCACGAGGTTGGTTTTGTCTTTCCTCTCGTTGGTTAGCGGCCTGGGGTTGGGGTCCCGGTCGATTTATCCCAATGCCATGATTACGATGCGCCGCTTGATTTAACGCCAGCCCTTGTATTAATTCGGTGAGTGCATCGAACCTAGCATTAAACTCTTCCCGAAGCACCAAAATTGTGGCCGGAGCGTGCTCATCATCATGGTCGTCTGCCATATTGGAAGTAGATTTGGAATATTCCGTGCCACGCCTAGTGCGCATGAACAACGGGAGAAAGGGGGTTTTGACCAAAATAAATTTATAAAGTCGGATTTTTTTAACACTTTCGACTGGGCGAACGAAAATACTTTTTCAGGCTTTTGTTCTTAAAAAAATAAGGAGAGTTCTCAGGAATTTTTTTGTAATTTTCTACAGATTTTTTTGTTTTTTACTATTTGCAGACCAGATTTTGAAATTTTAGATTTATGTGGTATATGACGGACCGTGCATAACCAAGTGAGAGTCGAAAACACTACGACAAAAAGATTTAAGGATGGTGTCGATTGAGAAATCAACACAACCTCGCTTTGATACCAAAATTGATGTAGACCCGTCCTAAACGACACTAAACGGGCGGAGAATCGACGACTCTCGCTACGCTCAATGCCCTCTTGTCCTCACACTAACGAAACGCAGCAACTATAATTTTTGTTATTTATCTCTCACGCTATTGTACGGGTAGCCGAACCGCAAGTGGATCGGAGATTGGCTATAGGCCAAAATCCTCTCCGGCTAAAAGGAACAATGTTGGTTCTAACGAGCTTGGAGTTGTACCAAAATAGATCCACCAAGAAAATCACGATTTCGAAAATGGTAGGATCTATCCTAACTAAAGAAAACAACGGGGATTGCCAATCCTCTCGGGAGTATTGGAAAACCAAATGGAAAAATCACAAATCTATTAAGAGTAATACCGCGAAAATTAAGGCTTCGAAAATTTCACGCAAAAATCGTACACCACAAGAACAATCTAAGAGGGAAAATCTCTTGAGTAGGAATTTCGTTACCCCTATCGGAATTGTAGATCCGAGATTTTTGGATCCACAAAAATGATCGCCCTTCCCTCAGAATCCACGGGAAACGCACCATGGATGAATACCTCGTCCTTCTTCCCCGCTTCACGCCGTAGAAGTTCACCCAAGCCGTTCTTCCTTGCACTTGCTTCTCCTCCTCCAAAGTTGGCCGACCACCATTGAGAGAATGGGATGGACACATAGATGAGAGGATGTAGTAAGAAGAGGGATGAGGGAGGAAATGAGAAGAAGAAGAGGGAGAGAAGGGGTGGGGGGGGGGGGCGGCCAAGAAGAAGAAGAAGAAGAAGAAAAGGGGGGGGGGGCTAGGAGAAAGGGAGGAGAGATAGAAAATTTAGGGTTGGAGGAATTCTTAATTTGATTTCAATATTATTCTAAATGACAAAAGAGTCTTTGGCCTTATATATAAGGCTTACATCCAAGGGGCTATTAGCATGCCAAAATTAGCGGCTAAACGCACACCATAAGTTCATCATGACAGAAATAAATTAGTTTATTACAAACCACATAACTAGATAAGTGCAGACCAAAAAACTAGCAAAATAACTTAAATTGAATTATTGTTGCGTGGGCGAATATTGTAGTAGTGTCCGCTACGGCGCCGCAAGTCTTTGGCCGGTGGATCATCATCATCATCTTCCGCCACTACCCCATGGTCACCAAAGGCTCCATGGACGTCATCTTCGTCACCAAGTTGGCCGTCGTGGTGGTCGTCGCCATCAGTCGGAGACTATCGTCTTAGGCACCTCATTGTACCGTACAAACTGCTCCACAAAGAGACGCACTAAAACATAAACATGCGACTCCTTCATTGGTATGAATATGGAAAATTTTGTCAAGCGATCCACAATTACCCAAATTGAATCGTTCCCAGAGCACGAGCGGGGCAACCCGTGAATAAAGTTCATGGAGATATCCTCAAACTACCACTCAGGGATGGGTAATGAATGTAATAATCCTCCAGGTCTTGCATTCCACCTTCACCTTCTGGCAAGCCTCACAGTGTGTAATGTAATACTTAACACATTCTTCATTCCTAGCCAGAACATGGTCTTTCGTAAGTCACCATACATCTTGGAAATCCCGGGATGCGCCGAATACTTGGAGAAATGTGCCTCTCAATATATCTTCCCAGACTTCACCGCCCTTGGGAATGTAGAGGCTGCCATGGAAATTAACGAGGCCATCCTTCAAAGTACATTCTTCAGTAGATCCATCCTCAATTGCCTTAGTCACAAGGGCCAGAGCAACATCCTGCCCTTGCTCTGCCCGAATTCGATCTCGAATATCACAAACTATACTCATAGCAGTTAAGTACTCAGTATACTTCTCAGAATGATCCTTACATACGAACATGATCTCCATCTCCTCGAGCACTCGAGCCAATTCCATACTCATCATACGAGACTCAGGGCTCGACTCTGGTACTTTTCTTCTCAAAGCATCCACTTCGAAGTTTGCTTTCCTGGGGTGGTAGTTCAATGTAAAACCGTAATCACACAAAAATTCTAGCCACCACCGTTGCCTCAAATTCAACTCCCTTTGAGTATGAACATACTTTAAATTCTTATGATCTGAAAATATCACGCAGTGGATGCCATATAAATAGTGCCTCCAAACCTTTAGGGTGAACACCACAGCTCCCAACTCCAAACATGTACCGGATAATTCACCTCATGCTTCTTCAACTGCCTTGAAGCATACGTGATCACATGCCCGTGTTGCATCAATAATGCTCCCATCCCTTGATAGGATGCATCAGTGTAAACTTGAAATCCTTCTTTCCATGATGGAAGAGCTAGGATGGGTGTGGCGGTAAGTCTATCTTTAAGCTCTTGGAATGCAGCTTTGCACTGGGGTGTCCACTCGTATGTCACACATTTCTTTGTCAGGGCAGTGAGAGGAAGGGCTAACTTCGAGAATCCTTTCACGAACTTGCGATAATACCCTGCAAGTCCAAAGAAACTTCGTACACCGGCCGCTGACTTCAAAGGCGACCATTCCTTCATGGCACGCACCTTGGCCGGGTCTACGGCTAGTCCAGCTCCACTAACCACATGGCCCAAGAAGGCAACTTCTCAGAGCCAAAATTCACACATGCTGAACTTAGCAAACAGGGCATGCTCTTTTAACTTCTTCAAAACCAGGGCCAAGTGCCCTGCATGCTCTTCCTCTGTCTTCGAATAGACCAAAATGTCATCAATGAAGATGATGATGAAGACATCTAAGTACGGCTTAAACACCTTATTCATCATACTCTTTAATGTCGAAGGGGCATTTGTGAGCCCAAACATCATCACCGTGAACTCGTATAAACTGTATCTCGTGTTGAACACTGTCTTTGGGATATCTTCCTCTTGTATCCTCAATTGATAGTACCCCGAGCGCAGATCCAATTTGGAAAACCAATGCGTCCCCACTAACTGATCGAACAGTTCATCGATTCAGGGTAGAGGATAAGTGTTCCGTACCGTCAGACGGTTGAGCTCAAAATAATCTATGCATAACTGTAGTGTTCCATCCTTCTTCTAAACAAATAAGATAGGGATTCCCTAGGGTGATGAACTGGGACGAAAAAATCTTGACTCTACTAACTCCTGCAACTGAACTCTAAACTCGGTGAGTTCCTTTGGAACCATTCGGTAAGGGGCCCAAGAGATAGGCATACTACTCGAGGCCGGAAGCGGCCAACTGAGGATCAGGTCCGGGGAGTCATGAATGGTCAGCGGTGGGGCCGCATCACAGATGGGAGAAGAGCAGAAGATCAGCCTCGTTAGGAGGTGAGACAGGAGCAGAGGGAACCAGTAGTGGTGGCCCCTTATCCTCTCCAGATGCGGGAGGTGCAGAGACCCGATGGTATGGCATATCCCCCGCCAGAATGCTTCAACTGTCATCAGGTGGGGCATATCCGGAGGAAATACCCCATGAGGGGGGCACCACCACTAGCACCACCGACTGCCCCGCCAGCTCATTATTTTGGAGGCCGAGGATGTGGCCGAGGTCATGGATACCAGGGCAGAGACCGCATGCAGGAGAGGGAGCAAGTCTATGCACTGGATCTGACTTAACAACGGATTCCGGAGCAAGTGATCATAGGTATGCTAGATAATTTTAAGTTTTCTCCTTCCTAGATAATTAGAGTTATGGATATAGAAGTAATAAACTAGGAAAGAAAACCATAATTAGATTTCTAAGACTTAAAATACCCCAAGCATAATCTTCATCAGCAGCAAGCCCGTCTATACACTGTTCGATACGGGTGCTTCACACTCGTTCATGTCGGAAGCCTTCGTGGAAGGGCTGGAGGGCGTGGAACGATTCACAGGCTTGATGATGAGGATACGACTACTAGATAGATCAGAGCTATTTACCTCCGCCCGCTGCAACATGGAGGCGGAGATTGGCGGGAAGACATTTGAAGCACCAACAATGATCCTGAAGATGCCAGTCTTTGATTTGATCCTGGGCATGAAATGGTTGCATTGGAACCATGCCCAGATTGACTGCCTGTCAAATAGGATTACTGGGAGGCATGGGGATTCCTACATCGTCATCAAAGGTATTAGATCTATTCACCCTCTCTTGCTATCATCCGTGCAAGCCGTCAAGGCCCACTTGCAGGGGGAGGAAGTCTATGAAGTGTTGTTTGAAATGGTTGAGCCCAAGGGTTCCATCTCGGATATCCCGGTGGTGCGAGATTTTGCTGACATATTCCCAGAGAAGCAGCCAGGGCTACCCCCGCATCAGGAGCAGGATTTTCGGATACAGCTATTGTCAGGGGCTAAGCCGGCATCTAGAGCTCCTTACCGAATGGCCCCGAAGGAGCCCCGAAGGAGCTAGTGTAAGACGAATTTGTCCGGCCAAGCTCTTCACCATGGAGAGCCCCGGTGTTGTTCGTCAAGAACAAGAACGGGACACTTAGATTGTGCATCGACTACCGAGCGCTAAACCGACTGACAGTCCGGAATACCTATCCATTGCCAAGGATAGATGAGCTGTTCGATCAGCTAGAGGGGGAGCATTTCTTTTCAAAATTGGATTTGAGGTCAGGCTACTACCAGCTTCGGATCCAGGAGGAGGACATTCCGAAGACTGCCTTTTGTAGCAGATATGGGTTCTTCGAGTTTACCGTGATGCTTCGGGCTCACGAATACAACGTCAGCATTCATGAGCCTCATGAATCTGGTTTTCGAGGCATATCTGGATGTGTTCGTCATTGTGTTTATTGACGACATCCTCATCTACTCGAGGATAGAGGAGTATCACACACAACATCTGACGCTGACCCTAGAGAGACTGTGGGAGCATCAGCTTTATGCGAAGTTCAGCAAATGCCAGTTCTGATTGAGGGAGGTGGATTTCCTAGGCCATATCATCAGTGGTGCTGGGTTGGCAGTGGACTCGGCCAAGATTCAGGCAGTTCGGGATTGGCCGCAGCTGAAGTCGGCCACAGACGTGCGGAGTTTTCTAGGAATTGCCGGTTACTACGGGAAGTTCGTGGAGGGATTTTCTCATATTGCCCATCCACTCACATCCTTGACGGGAAGGATGTGCCCTTTGTCTCGACCATGCAGTGCGAGGTTGCTTTCGAGGAGCTGAAGGGTCGACTCACCTTGGCTCCTATACTTGCCCTTCCTTCGGGGAAAGAAGGATTCCAGGTCTACACCAACGCTTCCTACTAGGGCATGGGTGCAGTACTGATACAGAATGGTCATGTGATAGCGTACGCCTCATGGTAGCTGAAGAAGCATGAGCAAAACTACCCTGTTCATGACCTAGAGATGGGAGCTGTGGTATTTGCTCTGAAAGTCTGACGGCACTATCTGTACGGTGTCCACTGTGACATATACTCCGATCTCAAAAATTTGAGGTATGTGGACACACAGAAGGAGCTGAATATCAGGCAGAGATGATGGGTGGAGTTTCTAGCAGATTACTAGTACGAGATGCACTACCACCCAGGGAAGGCGAATGTGGTGGCAGATACGCTGAGCCGGAAGGCCATGATCTCTGGAGCAGGACCGCAGTTGATGGCCTTGGAGTTGGTCCAGATGTTAGACAAGATACAGATATCCCTGGTGTCCGGGGATCACCCAGAGCTGTACCGGGAGTACCTATCGTATTTGGTTGCCACAGATGACATTTGAGACCGAGTCAGAGATGGGCAGAGGCAGGACGCCAAGCTAGAGCCGATATTCCGGGCCTTAGAAGCAGGCACTACTAGAGATTACATACTGAAGGATTGCCTAGTGTGTTTCAGAGTACTGGTTTACATATCAGAGGGAGGCCAGGTCCGGGAAGATATCATGACGGAGGCTCCTTGTAGTCGGTATTCGGTACACCTGGGAGTTACGAAGATGACTGCGGATCTGATGAAGACCATGCACTAGCCAGGCATGAAGAAGGATATCACCTACTTCGTGACTCACTGCGAGGTATGCCAGCTGGTGAAGGCAGAGTGCAGAAACCCCACAGGATTATTGCAGCCACTGCCAGTGCCGGAGTGGAAGTTCGATGATATCATGATAGACTTCATACATGGGCTTCCCTGATCGCGGACGGGAAACGATTCGATATGGGTGATCATCTACTGGCTAACGAAGGTAGCCAGGTTTATCCCGATCAGAAAGGACGACTCGGTTGGTGTGCTGGTTCGGATATTCGTGGAGCAGTTCGTCCGTTATCATGGCGTACCCAGGACGATTATATCGGATCGGGATGGACGGTTTGCATCCAGTGAGTGGAGTTTAGTGCAGACTTACTTGGGCACTCGGCTGACATTCAGTACAGCTTTTCATCCCCAGTCTGATGGGCAGACGGAACGCACTAATCAGACTTTGGAAGATCTGCTGCGACTTTGCATATTGGATAGCGGTGAGCCTTAGGAGAAGCTGTTGCCACTGATCGAGTTCTCATATAATAACTGCTACGAGTCCAGCATAAGGATGGCTCCTTATGAGGCCCTATACAGACAGAGGTGTAGGATTCCGCTGTCATGGATACAGGACGAGGATCCGAAGGCTTTGGGTTCGGAGTTTGTTGAGGACACCGAGGCTCAGGTGAGGTTAATACGAGATAGGATGTTAGAGGCACATAGCCGATAGGCTAAGTATTACGACGCACGACATCATCAGGTGGAGTTCCAGTTGGGGGACTGGATATTCTTGAAGATCTGACCGATGTATGGGGTTTCACGGATACGCGGTTGTAAGAAGAAGCTCAGCCCAAGATATATTGGGCCTTATAGGGTCCGGGAGCGGATCGGTCCCTTGGCTTACAGGCTGGAGCTGCAACCGGAGCTGGTGAGCTTGCACAACGTATTCCATGTGAAATAATTAGTTTCAAGGTATCCTAAACACCTAGAGGGGGGTGAATAGGTTCAATTCCTTTTTATTAAGGCAGACATTATATTTTACTAGTAATTAATCTATGCAATAACTATCTCAGCACATCATAAAAATAAACACTGCTAACACAGATTGCACACATATTTATAGTGGTTCCCCAAGAGATGGGTACATCCACTTTCCCACTTCGAATATCTAGCAGTATACTAGATTCAGCCTAACTTTCTTATTCCTTCTCAGATCCTCAGATCTTACAACTCAGAACCCTGAAAGGTTCCTACAGCTCACACTTCACCAAGTGCTACAACTCAAATTCTTCCAGAGAATCCTATTTCAGAGTGAGTCCACACTCCTACAACTCAGGCAATTCAGCCCTACCTCAGCCTCTTTCACCAGGCCTACAACTCAGAGAAATTAATCCCCTACCTCAGGCACTTGGCCCTACCTCAGCCTTTATAGATTTAGGCTTACAACTCAGAGAGATAACTCTCCTACACTCAGATCTATAAAAGATCCTACAGAGGAAATTGATTATAAAAAGAATAACTCCTTCACCCAGTTAGAGAGAGAAAGGATTGAAGGTTCCTTGATTAGTTCTTGATAAATCTGATTGCTTTAGATTCAACCTGTCTTAGCTTCTTCAAAGCTTCTTGAATCTGAACAAAGTAAGGTTGATCTTCTTGAGAAGTTGGGGATGATCCTCAATCCAGCTTCCTCTTCTTTCAGATGTAGATCTGAATTCGTCTTGCAGACTTATTCAGAATCTGCCCTTAGAGACTTGTTGATCTCTGGATCAGAACTTCTCTTCTTCTTATTCTTCGATTTCTCTCCTTTTTTTGATCTCTGATCTCTTGTCTCTTGTCTCTGATGATAGAATAGGTCTTTATATAGACCCCATCCGAGGTTACCGACTGATCCGGTTCATAACGGCCTTCTGACAGCTCTGATAGATGCAACAACATTATTAGTTATGACAGCTGTCAAGTCTTCAGTCATGACACTTGATCCCTCATTGTACTCTATCTCAGCAGATAAGTGTCGAGACAATACATCAAATATGTCGACACAAATAGACCATGTGTCGACACAACTCTTGATGATGTCGACACACCTCTCATAATGTCGACTCAGCCCTTCTTTATCTTCTCAACACAGCTTTTGTGGAATGTGTTGATACAAGTCCTGTGTGTCGACACAACAGCTTCTAGTCTCGACAAAGTTGGTGTTGACAGAGTTCTGGTGTGTGTCGACACAAGTCCTGTGTGTCGACACAATTGTTGTCGACAGAATTCTGGAATGTGTCGACACAGTTGTCGTCGTTAGATTTTCTATGTGTCAACACAAGTCCTATGTGTCGACACAATCTGGCTCCTGGTGTCGACACAGCTTTTCCCAAGTGTCGACACTTATACTTAGAAAAGTTTCCTACATTTCCTTAACCTGCACATTGAAACTCAACAACCCATCAAATACACATTGATGAATATCATTGAGTTAGGTGAGGCTTCTCCAAATCAGGTATACAGTTTCCAATGTACCCAACAATCTCCCCCTATTTGGAGAAGTCATAACTCTTAGTCAATGATATACATCACTTATAAGAAGACAAAGATGAGGATGTAAACATTTATTTCAAAGATAAGAGTAACCATAAGCAGTCATAGCATGTATCAATATTATCACAGAATGTGTTATAACATAATAAACATGCATCACAAAATTTTAAGTATCCAATTTCAAATTAAGAATAAACCAAGGAATTTTATTAATATATGTTCAGAATAGCAATGATTTAGTCCACAATTTTACATTGACCTAAGCCTAGACCATCTAATTCTAGGATTGATCATGCTCCTTGATAACAATTCCTTTGTCAAACTGAATCCTAGCTTGTACATTAGCTTCAATGTCATCAGCCGGCTTCTTCCCTTCAGATCTTTCTTCTTGAGCTCTTCAGCCTTGACCTTTTTGCCTTTCAAAGTAATGATAAGGCTTTGGAAAGTATTTGCTAGGCTCCACAGAGGTTGTAGGTATTTTTCCAGCTTTGAGATCTCTTCTGAACTGATATATGACATCTTGCCGCTTCTGATATTTGCTCCATTCTTGTTCAGAATACCACTTGCCTGTATCATGCATGTTGTCTTTAACAGCTTGCCAGGCAGTGAGAATAATGTTTCTTGGGGTGGGACTCCATTTCTCAAAATTAGGCTTTAATTCAGCCTGCTCTCTAAACCTTTTCTTAGAAAGTTGAGCTTCTTGCTCTCTTTTCAAAGCAGCTTCAGACATTTCAACCTTTTCAATAATCACATTTTGTACCTCCGGTGGAGGACTGTACATTTATTGTACTGCATATTGAATGCCCTCAAAATCAGTAGGTGGATAAATAATTTGAGCTACTTCCTGCTGAACCCCTTCATTTGAAGCCGGTTGAATGCCTGATTCAGCAGTATTATCATCATCACACAAGGGTGGATAACCAAGAGTCGCTCTGATAGCATTAGTGATCCATTTAGCATGATGAGAGCCTGCATTGACTAATACTCTCTCCCCCTTTATGACTTCTCTTTCAATATGGTCTCTTATATCATCATTTTGAAATATAATCTGATTAGCTAGGTAATTGGTGCCTTCTTTATAGAATGATCTGAATTTCTGCAGTTGATCAGCAATCACTTTTTGAGAGTCCTGAATAGCAGTGTGGACATTAACTAAATCTGCTTTGAGTTGTTTATCAAACTTAGACTTTTCTTTAATCATGTTTTCAAGTGAAAGCAATGGCTTTATTCTGAAGTTCTGTTACAATAACATTGTGTGATTCTGTCAAATTGTCATTCATTCTGATTTGGTCTTTCAGAACATAGCCTTGTTTAATTGCAATATCATCTATCTGTGTCTTGGCCTTCTATTGTTGCTTGGCCAAATATACTACAACATTACCTCCCTTATGGTAGTAATCTGTCATTTCCTTTTTATGCAAATTCACTTCAAATATGATAGATTTGATATCTTGGGCCAGTTGAAATTGCAATTTCTTATTGCTCTCATCAACATATTTTTCAAGAGCAAGTCTTTACTCATCCATCTTTACTTGTAGTTTCACCAAAAGTGAACTGAAGTCTACCACTAGAGCTGCTGTTTGTGGGAAAGTCTGCAAGGATTTCTTATAAGTTGAGCTCCTTTTCCTAAGCTCCACTATTTTTCTCTTCTTAGCCATGGAGGCTTTTTCATCTTTAGAAGAATCAGATGAACTTTCTATATCCACAGTGTCTTTTGGACTTGTGGCAATAATGGGTAGCTCCTTCTCAGTTCTTGGCTTCTCCCCCTCAGTCCTTGCTCCTATTAAATCAGGAAATAATTCTTCTAATGTTACTTCTTGGTTTATAAGAACTGGAGGAATAGCTTGCTCTTTCTCAGCAGATTGTCCTTCGAATTCAAAAGATTCTTCCCAGGTAATGTCATCCTCAGGGATATTGTCTTGGTTATTTTTAGCAATATCAGTCATATGCACATCTACTATATCATTTTCAGTGTCTATAGCAGCATGATTTATGTCCTGGACTACCTCAAGTATTGATTGAGTTGCTATGTCACTGTCCAATTCAGCTGTTTGATCAATTGGCTTTTGCACACGAGCTTCCTTTGAAGGTTATTGTAGTGGTTGAGCTGGAACTGGAGAAAGCTCATTAGCTCCCCCTTAATGAGGCTCTTCCTGTACCTGATCCACTGAGATGTTGGTGGCAGGAATCTGCTCCCCCTGCACCTGACTATCAGTCACAGTTTCTTGAACAGAAGATTTGCTAGTCCTTTCTGCTCTTTCTTCATCTGAGCTGAAAACAACTACTTCTTCTGAATCACTGGATGATTCAGCTGGCTTGTGTTGAGTTTTCTTCTTTGTCTGAACCTATTTCTGGGGTTTCTGGGGTGTAAAGACATCCTTAGTTAATACTCTATCCCATCTGGACAGTATTCTTAAGTCCATTCTCCTCATGTGATTAATCTTAGAACCTGTAGTCTGAGTCATCACTTTAGGAATATTCACAGCCAGATATAAGCTTAGTATTCTGCCCAGATTAGGTTTCTTAAGACTTTCTTTGATCTTGTCAAAGACAACAGCAGACCAATTTGTTTTCACCTTGAATATCACTCTGGTCATTAGATTGAACATATATGCTAAAATCCTATCATGTCCTCCTGCTTTGCACAAAATTACTTTCCCTATAATTTCAGAAAGAAATTTGCCCTGGGAATTCATTCCCTTCCTGTTCATGGATGACCCAATCTTAGTAGTGGGATCCAGTCCACACCATTGGAGAGCATCACTTGTCATGGAAGATGATATGTCACCTTCTTCTTTAATCCTGGGAAGTTGTAGTGTCTTCCTTAAACTCTTTTGGGTGAGTTTGACCTTGGTTCCTTGAACAGATGACTTAATTTTCAGGCCTGTCGAATCCATTGATGCTGCCGAGTAGAATTCAAGAACCTCCTTCGTCCATATCCGGGTAGGTTCTGAGACTAAGTAGTCCAATCCATTTTCTGTGATTAGGGTAATCACGGCTTTGATTTCTGGCGTGGCAGTCTCAAACGCATGGCGAACTAGTTCATAACCCTCGTTGATGTTCTCTTCCAGCTTTGGCGCCATTAGGGATGAGAGATTGAGGAGTAGAGAGATGAAGGCCTAGTCGACACAAATGGTTTGGTGTCGAGAATTCTGAAAGCATAGTCGACAGGGTTTGGCTTCCACCTATTTATATGTTTCTAAAAAAAGAAGGTCAAAAGGCGGGTGGAAATAAGCTTATTGTGTCGACACTATTGGGATTGTGTCGACACAGTCTACTAAAGTCTCGACAGAGGATTTTATTGTATTACAATACTATGTGTCGACACCATTTGCGATGTGTCGACACAGACAACCTTAAGAGTATACAGTAAATTCTGCGTGTCGACACAGACGACTATATGTGTCGACACCAATATCTAAGTGTCAGGAGAGCTATGTGTCGACACCAAATTCTAAGTGTCGACATGATCTTCTTGATGTGTCGACAGAATTTTCCTTATGTGTCAACACCAACTACTAAGTGTCGACACAGATGTCTTTATGTGTCGACACAAATTTACTTAGTCAAATTTGTCATTCTTATTCCAAGTTTAGCATGCCTAATTCAATTTTAAAATAATTGAATTTAGTTTCATCCAGTGGTTTGGTGAACATGTCAGCAATTTGAAAATTAGTGTTGACAAATTCTATACTTATGTCTTCTTTTTCAATATAATTTCTAATAAAATGAAATCTGATTTCTATATGCTTAGTTCTGCTATTTGAAACAGGATTTCTAGTAATAGAAATAGCACTAGTAGAATCACAATATAATGGGGTTCTACTTACCTTGATGCCATAATCTTCAAGCTGATGTTGTATCCATAATAGCTGAGCATAGCAACTGCCTGCTGCTACATATTCAGACTCAGTAGTGGATATAACCGCACTTGTCTGCTTTTTGCTGTTCCATGACACCAATCTTCCACCTAGAAAATGACATGTGCCAGTGGTGCTTTTCCTATCTTCTTTGTATCCTGCAAAGTATGCATCTGAATAACCTATTAGTAGAAAATCTCTATTCTTAGGGTACCAAAGGCCAAGATTTGGTGTTCCCTTAATATATCTCAAAATCCTTTTGACAGCAGTATAATGAGATTCTTTATGGTAAGCTTGATACCTAACACAGACACTTGTAGCAAACATGATGTCTGGTCTACTAGTAGTCAAGTAAAGAAAGGAGCCAATTATCCCTCTATATAAAGACTCATCTACAGGTTTTCCTGCATCATCTTTGCCTATAGGCATACTTGACCACATTGGAGTTCTCATGGTGGAGGATGACTCCATGCCATATTTCTTAATTAACTCCTTGGTGAACTTAGACGGGGATATGGACAAGCCATCATCAGTTTGTCTAACTTGGAGTCCCAAGAAGAATTTCAGCTCACCCATGCTGCTCATCTCAAACTTCCCTTACATAAGTTTAGCAAACTTTCTATAAAGGTTGTTTTCAGTTGATCCAAAGATAATGTCATCAACATATATCTGGACTAGGATGATCTTGCCTTTTGATTCCCTTAGGAATAGAGTTTTGTCTATTTTCCCTCTTGAGAATTTGTTCTCAATGAGGAATGTAGACAGTGTTTCATACCAAGCCCTAGAGGCTTGTTTCAAACCATATAGTGCTTTCTTAAGCCTATACACATAATTGGGATAGAGAGGATCTACAAAACCTGAGGGTTGTTCAACATAAACTTCATCTTTTAAGTCACCATTCAAAAATGCTGACTTTATATCCATCTGAAATACCTTAAACCCTTGATAAGCTGCATAGGCTAAGAACAGGCTTATTACTTCCAACCTTGCCACTGAGGCAAATGTTAGGTCAAAGTCTATTCCCTCTTCCTGCCTGTAGCATTTTGCTACCAGTCTTGATTTATTTTTGACTATAATGCCATTTTCATCTAACTTGTTCCCGTAGATCCACTTAGTCCCTATGACATTGTGATTCTTTGGTTTATGAACCAACTTACAGACTTTACATCTTCTGAATTGATTCAGTTCTTCCTGCATGACATCAATCTAGTTTGAGTCTTATATGGCCTCTTCAAATTTCTTGGGTTCCATCAGGGACAGGAAACTTGAGCAAAGAACTGTGTTCAAGTTCTTGCTCCTTGTTTGGACACCATGTCTTGGATCACCAATAATTTGGTGTGCTGGATGATCCTTTAGATGTCTTGTTACTGGAGGAAATATTTCCATAACTTGATTTTCTCCAATCTCTTCATCAAGTTGTACTTCATTGTCTTCATCATCTTCAGCTTGTGGCTCTTGTACTCCCCCTGGACAGCAAGCATCATTTTATTCATCCTGTCTTGCAGGTTGGTCTTCACTAATGGTTAGCTTGTCCATCTTTTCCTTCAAACTTGTAGAGTTACAAGAAGTGCTAGACAGCTCACAATTAATTAGCTTCAGTCAAGTTGTAGACCCTGTATGCCTTACTGTTGTTGTTGTACCCAACAAATATCCCATCTTGAGATTTGACAACAAACTTTGTTAAATGAGATTTTCCATTGTTAAGTACATAGAATTTGCTACCAAAGATCCTAAAATAGTATATATTTGGTTTTCTGCCTTTCATAATCTCATAGGGTGTCCACTTGTGGCTTTTGGTGATGGAAGCTCTATTGAGAACATGACATGTAGTGTTTACTGCCTCAGCCCAGAAATATTCTGGGAGAGAAGTGTCACTTAGTAGTGTTCTACCAGCCTCAATAAGAGTCCTATTCTTTCTTTCAGCAATACCATTTTGCTGGGGAGTTTTAGGTGAGGAGAACTCTTGATGAATCCCTAGTTCTTCACAAAATCTTGTCATGCATTCAGACTGAAATTCAGTCCCATGGTCACTTCTGATTTTGACCACTGAATTGTTATGTTCATTCTGAAATTGCCTAACAAAATTGTGGAAGACAGTATGGGTTTCAGATTTTTGCCTCAGGAAGAAAACCCATGTAAATCTAGAATAGTCATCCACAATCACAAATGTGTAAACTTTCCTACCTAGACTATGAACTGGCATAGGACCAAATAGATCCATATGTAGGAGGTATAAACACCTCACTGAGTCTTTGGTATCAATACTGTGGAAGGAGGTCTTAGTCTGTTTTCCTTTTTGACAAGCTGAACATACACCCTCCTTGATGCACTTGACTTGAGGACCATTTCTCACTAACTTTTTACTAAAGAGTTGACCAATGGTCTTATAGTTAAGGTGAGCAAGCCTCTTGTGCAATTTGATACAATGAGAAGCTTTCTCATCTGCAACTAGGCACACAGGAGAATCTTTATTCTTACTCACAAAATTTAGACAATAAACATTTCCTTTTCTAAAGCCTGACAAGATGACCTCTTGATCACTTGTCCTTCTAATTTGACACTCATTCTTAATGAAAGTAGTGTCATAACCAAGATCACTCAGTTGGCTTATGCTTATTAGGTTATGTTTCAGACCTTTCACATAAGCCACTTGGGTGATAGTGATAGAGCTATTGGAAATGTTACCAAACCCTTTGATGACCCCCTTTTCAGATCCACCAAAGATCACTTTGGGTCCATTCTCTGTGGCAGAGTAATCCTCCAACATCCTTCTTGTTCTAGTCATGTGCCTGGAACATTCACTGTCCAAGTACCATATTGGGGTATGGCCACTTGGACTCACTTGCATCAAATAAAATTACTTAACCTTAGAACCCCAATAATTATTGGGTTCTAGGTTCAGGTTAGACTGAAACTTGACATACTTGCCTACAGCCTTTCTGACAGGTAAGCTTGCATTTTTCCTGACTGTAGTGTTGTGCCAACAATCAATGGCATAATGACCCACTTTGCCACAACACAAGCACTCATATCTGTTGTATCTTCTTTTAAGTACGGTCTTAACAACATTGCTGTCAACAGTCCTTTTATTGAGTGCTGGGGCTGGTGCATCAAACACTGATGATTTATGAAAAACATGGTATGTTTGTTCATGGGCTGCCCTATTAGCATTTACATCCTTTTCATTCTGAACACCAAGCTTACAGTGACCATGTGTAATGTCATGGTCATACATGTTAGTAGGCTGCATCACTTTCCTGAAAGAAATATGAGGTTTGGAGGCTAGTGGCTGAACTGGGGCTTTGCCTTTTCCTTTAGAATTAGCTTCCCTAGTTCTTCCCTTGAAGACTAATCCTGTCTACCCTTTTCGAGGATGAAGTCAACAATTAAGGGTAAGACTGACTATGGCTTTGAGAATTTAGCCACAAGATCCTTCTCTCTCTGAAGTCTGACTTCCGACTCTTGATTTGTTCATTTTTGAATGTAATTGTACGCATCTGAATAAAAGTTATATTTTTCAGTTTGGCAACTTCATTCATCTTCAAATCCAACATTTTTGCGGAATCTGATGCAACCAATTGAAGAGTTGCAATTTCCTTAGCCTGTTTCTTATTAAGGATTCTGCTTCTCTTAAGAGCTTGTAACAAATCACCATACTCATCAATTAATTGATGAACATCCCCTTCAGATTCAGAACCATCCCCATTTATTGATGTAGATGCTTCTGATTTTGATCCAATGTAATAATCAGAATCTGAAGATAGGTTGTTTACCTTACTTGGACCAGGCTGATCCTGGCACTAATCTTCCTCAGATATAGCCATCAGCCATTTGCAATGAAGATCTTCAATCCCATTGATAGAGTCCAACATTTGCAAGAACTCAAATTCTACTGAATCCTCATCAGTAGTGAACAATCCTATATAGGCTCCAGCTTCAGTCTCTTCTCCTGATTCTGATGATGATGAGTCAGTCCAACTCTTCTGCTTCTTTGCAACAAAGGATCTCTACTTATTGCCCTTATTTTGTTGCCTCTTTTTATCTTTAGATTCCTTTCTTTTATCAGTACAATCAGCTATGACATGTTCTGGCATGTTGCAATAATAACAAACAATTTTAGAAGAAGTTTGTTTACTAGGATTAGAGACATACCTGTCATCCTTAGATATTTTCTTCTTCTTGTAATAGTCATCCTTGGAGAAAGATGAAGATGGCTTTGATCTTCATTTCTTCTTTTCATGAACCTTTGAAACTGCCTTGTGAAAGCAACAAAGTCTTCATCAGATTTGTGACTGTCTGAAGTGATGATGTCAGAATTTTCAGATTCAACTTCAGCCATTCTCTTGGGAGGAGAAGGTGACTTTCTCCTGCCATTTCTTGTGGCTTCAGTCTTAAAAGCAACTGACTTCCCTCTGTATTCAGGCTTATTGATTTTCTCCTCCTCCTTTCTGGCAGTGAGCTGCATCTCATAGGATAACAGTTTTCCAAATAAGGTTGGTGGAGGTGTATCTGCAAGCCTAGCCACCTCTCCGATGGCACATATCTTGGTATCCCAGTCCTTGGTTAGTGACCTGAGAAAGTTATTATTGAGCTCATATGTGCTAAAGACTATTCCATAAGACATTAGCTCATTAACTATTCTGAAGAACTTCTTGTAGCACTCAAGTATGTTGTCTGTCTTGGTTTGTCTAAAGCTTTCATATTCTTGATTTAGTATAAAATTTCTGTCCTTTCTCACTTCTTCTGATCTCTCTATGTAGACAATTAAAGTATCCCACATCTCCTTAGAGGTTTTGTAGTGAACTAAGTTTTAGAAAGTTGAGTCATCTATAGCACTAACTATTATATTCTGTGCTCTCTTGCCTAAGGTTGCTAGGATGATCTCTTCCTTAGTCATTTTTGAATAACTTTTTGGAGTCTTGAGGTTAGCATCAAGAATTGATCTATTCATAGGAAAAAATGGCCCTTCTAGCACTGTGATGTAAATTCTTGGATCAGATACTTCCATGAACAATCTGACCCTCTCTTTCCATATGCCAAAATTTTGTTTCCTACAAATAGGAAATTTCATGGATCCAAGTTCCTTCTGATTCTCACCTGAACTCATTCTATCTAACCGATAACTGCCTTATAGATCAACTCAGACGGTTAAGTCTAATCTTGAGCAACCTGGCTCTGATACCACTTGAAAGAATTGGTTTCAAGGTATCCTAAACACCTAGAGGGGGGGGGGTAAATAGGTTCAATTCCTTTTTATTAAGGCATACCGTATATTTTACTAGTAATTAATCTATGCAACAACTATCTCAGCACAGCATAAAAACAAACACAGCCAACACAGATTGCACACAGATTTATAGTGGTTCCCCAAGAGATGTGTACATCCACTTTCCCCCTTTGCCTATCTAGCAGTATACTAGATTCGGCCTAACTTCCCTCTTCCTTCTCAGATCCTCAGATCTTACAATTCAGAATCCTGAAAGGTTCCTACAGCTCTAACTTCACCAAGTGCTACAACTCAGATTCTTCCTGAGAATCCTACCTCAGAGTGAGTCCACACTCCTACAACTCAGGAAATTCAGCCCTACCTCAGCCTCTTTCACCAGGCCTACAACTCAGAGAAATTAATCCCCTACCTCAGGCACTTGGCCCTACACCAACCTTTATAGATTTAGGCTTACAACTCAGAGAGATAACTCTCCTACACTCAGATCTATAAAAGATCCTATAGAGAAAATTGATTATAAAAAGAATAACTCCTTCACCCAATTAGAGAGAGAAAGGTTTGAAGGTTTCTTGATCAGTTCTTGATATATCTGATTGCTTTAGATTCAACCTGTCTTAGCTTCTTCAAAGCTTCTTGAATCTGAACAAAGTAAGGTTGATCTTCTTGAGAAGTTGGAGATGATCCTCAATCAAGCTTCCTCTTCTTTCAGATGTAGATCTGAATTCTTCTTGCAGACTTGTTCAAAATCTGCCCTTAGAGACTTGTTGATCTCTGGATCAGAACTTCTCTTCGTCTTATTCAACGATTTCTCTCCTTTTTTTGATCTCTGATCTCTTGTCTCTGATGATAGAGAAGGTCTTTATATAGACCCCATCCAAGGTTACCGGCTGATCCGGTTCATAATGGCCTTCTGACAGCTCTGACAGATGCAACAACATTGTTAGTTATGACAGCTATCAAGTCTTCAGTCATGACACTTGATTCCTCATTGTACTCTATCTCAGCAGACAAGTTTCGAGACAATACTTCAAATGTGTCGACACAAATAGACCATGTGTTGACACAACTCTTGATGATGTCGACACAGCTTTCATAATGTCGACTCAGCCCTTCTTTATCTTCTCAACACAGCTTCTGTGGAATGTGTCGACACAAGTCATGTGTGTCGACACAACAGCTTCTAGTCTCGACAAATTTGGTGTTGACAGAGATCTGGTGTGTGTTGGCACAAGTCCTGTGTGTCGAGATAATTATTGTCGACAGAATTCTGGAATGTGTCGACACAAGTCCTGTGTGTCAACACAATTATTGTCGACAGATCTTCTGTGTGTCGATACAAGTCCTGTGTGTCGACACAATCTGGCTCCTGGTGTAGACACAGATTTTCCCAAGTGTCGACACTTGTACTTAGAAATTTTTCCTGCATTTCCTTAACCTGCACATTGAAACTCAACAACCCATCAAATGCACATTGATGAATATCATTGAGTTAGGTGAGGCTTCTCCAAATCAGGTACACAGTTTCCAATGTACCCAACACCATGTATCCTCTCTTAGGAGGCTCTACTATGCCTAGAGCAGCAGATTACGGCCACGGATGGGCCGGTAGCATCTGATCGGTCAGTTCACCTGTAACAGGTCCAGATTGACGACAAGGGAATACGAGTCTTGCGCCGCAAGAAGGTTCCATTGGTCAAGGTCCTGTGGAGGAATCATGGGCGAGAGGAGCACACATGGGAGCCTCAGGACTTGATGCAACAGAGGTACCCGGAGCATTCAGTCAGGTATTACTCATAACCTCTCAGGATGTTACAATTTTCCTTTCATATTTGAAACCCCGTAGGCCTAACTAGAATTTCGAGGACGAAATGTTTTTGTTTATAAATTGGGATTTGTAACATCCCTCAAACAACTAGACCCCTAGGAGTGGTTTTGTCATGACTAGGTCATGACAAAACCCTAGGAAGCCCAAGAAGGCCAAGTGAATCTAGGAATGTGGGTGAGATCACTATGGTCTGCAAATAGTAGATTTATAAACCCTACTTTAAGATGATCATGGTGCTTCACCAAGACTCCAAGACCCCACCATGGTCTCACCAATCCATTGGAAGGTTCATCAGAATCCTAAGGGTCCATTGGAGTTGAACCAGGGTGCCCAAGTTGACCTAGAACCACCCTTGGCCTAAATTGGGCAAGGTGCCCTAACTAAGGGCAGTGTGCCCTAGTAAAGCAAAACTAACCCTACCACGGTCTTCCTAAACCTAAAGTGGGGTCAATGGGTCACTAAGGACCCATAGAGGGCAGTCAAAGGGGTTAAGTTGACCAAAGTCAACTCTAACCCTAAATGGGTAAAACTGACCTACATAGGGTCAACTGACCTTCCCTTAGCGAAGTGGATCCTACTCTTGTCCTTGTAACCATAGGGTGAGGTCAATGGGTCACCTAGGACCCATTGGGGTCAACTCCAGAGCCTAAGTTGACCCAAGTCAACCTTAGCCCTAAAAAGGTCAAAGTGCCCTAACTAAGGGGCAAGTGACATTCAGAGTGCAAGTTAACCCTACCCAAGTACTTCTGGACTTTAGGGGAGGCCCATGGGTCACCAAGGACCCATTGGGGTCAGCCCTAGTGGCTAATTTGACCAAAGTCAGCTCTTGGGTCAAAATGGTCAAACTAGCCTAAATGGTTAACTCAAGCCCAATCCAAGTGGGCTAGGCCTAGGCAAGTGTGGCCCATTGGTCTAGGAGGTGGAGAGACACATTTTGGGCCCACCAAATTCAGAATTTGGGGACTAAGAGAGAGAAAGAGGGAGTTACCCAAATTTGGAGGAGAGAGAAAGAGGAGCTTAATGGCCATCATGGCCATGGAGGCCCCATAACTCCCCCTTTTGATGGGGCTTTAACTCCTCTGAGCCAAGGAAGGAGTTTTCAGGAGGTGGCCGGCCAATGGGGAGGCTCAGCCACTCAAATTTGGTGAAACCAAAAACTCCCCATTAATGGCTTTAATGGTGTCTTGAAGAATTGGGGAGTTACAAACCTCATCTCCCCAATTCCATCATTAGAGACCTTCACCAGGTCAAGGGGAAGAGTTTCCCCGGATCACATTTTGTTTATAGAGGAGTTGATGTGGAGTTTGCAGAGGAGCCGAAGCTTGGTGGTCGGAAATGGCGAGGAGGCACAACACCCACTCTCAGGCCGCGATTCATGTCCTCCTCCTCTCCTTCTTCCATGGGTAGATCATAACAACATTTAGGGCCAAGTTTCGGGCTCAATTGAGCCCGATCGGGAGAACGTTTTCTCCAGTTTTTCCTCAAAACATAACCCGTCGGGTTCGCCGGAATAGGCTCCTCCGGCGGCCGTGCCACCGTCTGGCGATAGTCACCACCTCAACGAAGGTGGTGGTGGCGGTGGCCGGCCAGGGAGGTGGCCAGATGGCCGGTGGTGGCGGTTGGAAGTTGCTCCAGGCGGGTTGAATCGTGGCCGTCGGCTGGAGGAGGAAGACGATCCAGCCACCCTGGGATCTTGCTTTGAGATTACTACTGGCAATGATTTTAAACTATAGGTTTTTATTGTTGTTTATTTCATTTCTGTCACACCTTAAGTATTTAATGTTTTTAATTATTAAAAATACTTAGAGGCTAATTCAGAGGAAATGGTCAACATATAAATTGTAGCCCTATGGTTCTAATTTAATTCAAAATTGGTTTTAACCAATTTAGGTGCTTGTTTTGACCAGGGCACTCAGTTTGGTGGGGTCTATACCTCGAGCTAGGCGGAGATTAGAATCGGTGCCCACAATTCATCTCTTGTCCAAATAACTTGAATGCTTTTTCTATAGTTTTTGAAATTATTTAATTTCTCTAGGGTAATTTTATTGAGGGACCAAATGACCTCCTAACTCACCCAAATTTTGGTGAGTGGTTTTTGGGGTCATCATAAGGCTCGGGTTAAAATTTCATCTCATTTGGAGATGGTTTGAGTTGAAATCATGCAAACCCTAGCCTTGTCATAATAAGGGTATTTAGGTCAGAAGTGCACTTTAAGTTTTGAGTGGCCAAATCACCTCAAAAGAGGTTGAAATTGGGGCCACTAACTTGGCATGACTTTTAACACCCTCCCATGGAAGATGGGGTAGATTGGAATAGATTTGCCCTAGGACCTAAGACCAAACCCTAAGGATGGGCTTTGGTGTCTTGTGAAGGGCATGAGTTCAAAAGACCTTGTATGGACTTGAAATTTGTTTGAGAGGGTACTAGGGTAGCTAAAACCCTCTGGTAAAAATCTTAGAGGATGTGGAGATAGATAGGCCCCTCAAAACCCTAACCCTAGTTTAGGGCACAAGCTTAGTAATGTTATAATAGGGTATTAAAACTCATTGAACAGTAATGAAACTTGGGTATTGTGGTCATAGGGGTAGTATGAACCTTTGGAAATTTAATTGGGAATTTTGGATCAATAATCTTAGTACTTCCTTTGTAATGCATGAGTTAGCCCTACTTAATTATTTGGATATTGTGAACTCACTGTCTATTGGAAAGCCATGAAAATTGGGCAGAGGGTGTTTTAGACCATTATGCTCATGTACGAATTTTATTAGAATTTATTGAATACATAATCGCAGTACCTACTTCACAAGCTCATTAATTTGGAAATTTGTTCAATATTTTATTCAGAACTCATTATTTGTTGAGAAATTGTGAAACATGATTAGTAGTGATTTTAGGTCAACATGCTCTGGTGGATATTTTTGTTACCATTTTTAATTGAATAATTTTTATACTTAGTGCATTAAATTACCAATTTGAATATTTGATCAAAATTAGATTTAGAGTTCTTTATTAATTGATAAATTATGAAACTTGACCTGGAGTATTTATATGTCCTTATAATCATTCTTGAATTTTCTCAGAATTTGTGGAAGTATTCTTTCTGTACTTGTCTCTTAAAGTGATTTATGGTAGGTTATATTTTAAGTTAGGATTGGAGGCTTTAACCTTGCTGAAAAATTGGGAGACTTTGGATTCTATATTAAATAGTCATATTTTATTTATCATAAATTTTGTGGAGCATTTGCATGTCTGAATTTGGTACTTCATGTTCAAACTTGGGGTTTTTGGATTACTAGAATAATTAAATAAATTATCAGATAAATTAGGAAAATTATGAACTTCTGGGTTTATGCTAAAAATATCATGGCAGCCCTCCAATAATTATTATATGGACATTGGATGATTATTTTGAGTACCTCCCATTTTACACATCATATAACTTAAGATGGTCTGCGTTTAGTAAAACTGCAGAAATCGTGATATGGTGCCAATTGAACTCATAGAGTAGGGGTAGTAGTGTGATGATCTGGTAAGTGAAGTGTGGTTATCATCGGGAGACGTGATGGGGAGTTAGAAGTTTGGCTAGAATTAAGAGGTGCTCGGGGTCGACGAAATATCGTCTTCCCCGTAGGAGAGAAAGTGTCAAATGCATTAGGGTTAAATCCAATACAACATTTAAGGGACTAAGAGTTGGGTATTAACCAATAAAAATAAGTTACTTGCGAAAGGGTGCTTTGGGCTTCAGCCCATCGTAGTTCCTAGTGCCCTCGAGAGCCCTTCACGGGGAATACCTTGGGCAGTCCTGGGCTGACCAAATCTGTAGGTAAAACTGAATTGCAAGAGTAACTAGTATAACTAGGGATTCACTTTCACTAACCTCGATGTCTCGGTATGTTAGGTTGGGTCATTCGGGCAATAGGCTCAGTGGATTTGGTTATGGGCAGGTTGGCCCGGCGAGCTTTGGCTCGATAGTTGTTTGTGATGGGAAGGTTGGTCGGGCAAGCTTTGCCTCGGTTGTTGTTTGTAACGGACGGGATGGTCCGGAGAGCTTTGGATTGGTGGTTATACATCAAGGTTGCATGTGCATAATGTATAAGGTGGTGGGTCTTCGGTATTGGAGAGTCGATGCACCGACGCCAATACGTTGACTCGGCAAGTATGGTTTAGCACTTGGCCAAATAAAGTCCGGTGCGCCAGCCGGCATGGTACGTAGGAGCTCCGCTTAGTGCACCAACATTGAGGCGTACGATAGGTTTGACTGGTAGTGCAATTACCGGTTTAGAGGTGGGTGAGGCCCAACCCACCGCTTCTGTTTACCACTACGGAGGTATTCTGGGAGGTTCGGCTCCAGAAAGGGGGAACTAAAGGTATGTGTACACAGAGTCGGGTGGGTGAGTTGCACTTGCATGTTCACATCATGGCATAATTATATTTCATAGCATAACCATTGCATACAACCCGACACCTATTGTATAAGTGGTATGTGATGTTTTATACAATAGGCCTTGCAAAACGACCCCTTGGTTTATAAGTTCGCGCGAGCGTGCTTATAAGTTAAGGTTTTTAATCAGTAAATATAAATGTATGATTGCTAGAAAACCGACACCCTATCTTATAAATTGGTATGGAGCTTTTTATACGATAGGAGCCCTGCAAAAGATCCCTTGGCTTATGTGTTTTAATATAAGTTAAGGTTACTTTTCTTGTTCAGTCTTTCTTACCTTCACTCTGTCTTATATATTATAGAACTGCTAGATTAGTTCTGCCACCATCTGCTCATTTTTGTTATTCTCCACTTTCATGTCCTCCTCTTTCCTTCTCCCCGCTCGGTGCCTAGGAGCCATAGGGGGAGGGGCGGGGGATGATGGGACTTAGTCTTTTAGAATAATAGTTTTTGAACCATATCATTTTAGGGGACCGTGGAGCCCAGCATGGAGGAGCAGCCCCGGAGATCGGCACGCTTGGAGATGGGGCAGTCTAGTACCGGAGTTCAGACAGCAGGGACTGTGAGTCCTGATCGCTAGTAGCTATATTTGTTTTGCTTCCGCGATGAGTGATATGTAGTGAGGTCTTGATGTACTGGGCATGAGCCCAAGATTCAGTTCTTTTATTATTATTTCTGTGGACACTCCCTTCGTGGAGATTATTTACTATATGTGTGATTTTTGTGGACTTGCCTTTTATTTCTTTGCTACTATTGTGATCGATTTGGCCGGCAGGATCGGCGTTTTGTAGTGATGAACTTCCCGGGCGTGAAGGTATCACCGCAAAGCGGCGGTTCTGGGCCTAAGACCCCGGTGTTTAAAAAAAAGGGGGGGGGGTCTTACACGTCAAGCATATATTGACGGCGATTAGGACGGAGGAAGATTAGAAGGTCACCTTGGCCACCTTTTTATTGGAAGGAGAGGCTCGGTTATGGTGGGACGAGATCGAGTTACACCACTTAATGGGCAGGCAGTTAACACAAGTGTCAATTAATGAGTTCTTGTGACTCATCCTGGCAAAGCACCTACCTGCGGCACAACGCATTGCCATGGAAAATGAGTTCCAACGGCTAACGCAATGAGAAGGTAGTGTGGAGACATACCTGCATGAGTTCACATGGTTGGGACGGTATGCGGGCTCCATCTTCGCCGATGAGCAGCGGAAAACTAATAGGTTCTATGAAGGATTGCGGGATGAGTTGCGATTCTTGCTCTCGAGTTCCGTGAACAAAGGGTTCCAAGCATTGGTTGATACTGCATGTGCGTTGGAAAAGGATATGAAGAGGGTGCGAGGAAAGAGGGCCTTGGCTGTGACAAAGCTAGAGTTCAAAGCGCCCCGACCTTGGAAATCGTATTATAAAAAGAAATGGGGCAAGAGGTTCAAGTCGTCTGGACAAGTTCCTTCTACGGTTGCATCGGGTGCAACGTCAGGGGCCACGTTGAGGTCATAGACTCGTACTTTCTTTACTTGTGGAAGAGTGGGGCATATAACCCGTGATTGTCGGGTTGCTCCACCAAAGGGTGAAAAGAAGACGGGAGCGTCTTATGATGAGAAGGGAAAGGCAGTGGTGGAGTCCTCTGCATCCCAAGAGCGGCCCCGAGTCTACAACCTTGGCCAGCAGGAGGCCATAAAACAAAGTGATGGCGTCACAGGTACGATTTAAGTTATTGAATGCTTTTCTTATTGCATGTTTTGTGTGTAGCTTAGGAGTGATGTGGTTGCCGCAGGCTTTGTTATGATTCGGAACACACTGGCGAGAACACTGTTTAATACGGGTGCTTCGTATTCATTTCTGTCTAAAGACTTTGTAGCTCTAATTGGAGTACCTAGTCATGTAAAGACAGAGAGAGTCAAGTTGTTATTACCAAATGTATGTTTGATGCTTGCGGATAGGGCTTGCGATGTGGCGGTTCAAATTGGAAGTCGGGATTTCTGTTTCACTGCATCTGTACTGCCGATATTGGACTTTGATGTGATTGTTGGTATGGACTGGCTCGCGGAGAAGCATGCCTGTATTGATTGCCAGTCAAAAGAGATAACACTGGGCCAGAATACCGAGCTTGAGAATAAGTTCGCTGGTATGCGAGGAGTGAGCGGGACCTTGATGTCTGCACTCTAAGTCGTCAATGTTGTTTGGAAGGGCGCAGAGTTATTCTTCACGCTAATTCAGGCGGTTGAGCCAAAGGCCAGTGTGAGTGATGTTCTGGTTGTATCGAAGTTTGCAGATGTGTTTCCTAAGGGTCTTCCTGGGCTACCACCCCAGCGGGAGATCGACTTCACGATTGAGTTGGTGTCAGGTGTGAAACCTGTGGCCCGCTCGCCATATCGCGTCGCGCCAAAGGAAATGGCTGAGTTGAAAGACCAATTGCAAGAGTTGTTGGAGCAGGGATATATACGCCCAAGTATGTCACCTTGGAGCACACCTGTTCTGTTTGTGAAAAAGAAGGACGGTGGTTTGCGGTTATGTATTGACTATCGTGAATTGAATAAGCTGACAGAGAAGAACAAGTATTCGATTCCACGGATAGATGAATTGTTCGATCATCTAGTGGGATCAACCGTCTATTCCAAATTGGATTTGAAATCAGGATATTACTAGTTGAGGATTCAGGAAGGTGACATTCCCAAGACCGCATTTGGAACACGCTACGGGCATTATGAGTTCACGATAATGTCGTTTGGGCTATGCAATGCGCCATCAGTGTTCATGCACCGAACATTCTGAGAGTACTTGGACTTGTTCGTGATTGTATTCATTGATGATATTTTGGTGTACTCTCAATCTGAAGCTGATCATGCAAACCACTTGCGGTTGGTGTTGCATACCTTGCGACGGAAAAAGCTCTATGCCAAGTTCTCGAAGTGCGAGTTTTGGCTGTCGTCGGTGGCTTTTCTTGGCCATGTGGTAAGTGGAGAGGGCATAACAGTGGATCCGTCTAAGATAAGGGCCATTCAGGAGTGTCCGGTGTTGTCTTCGGTTGCCGAAGTCAGGCGTTTCCTTAGACTGGCAGACTGCTATCGACATTTTGTAGAAAACTTCTCGCGGATTGCTTTGCCTCTGACCACACTGACGAGTAAGGATCAGAAGTTCGTTTGGATGCCAGAGTGCGCACGAGCTTTTGAAGAGCTAATGAGTCAGTTGACCATGGCGCCTGTGTTGACATCGCCATGTGGTACCGACGGATATAAGATCTATAGTGATGCTTCAGGGAGCGGCTTAGGCTGCATTCTTCTGCAGTTTGGAAAGGTGATTGCTTATGGCTCACGCCAGTTGAAAGTGTATGAGCGAAATTATCCCGCCCACGACTTGGAGTTGCTGGCGGTTATCTTTGCACTTAAGTTATGGCGGCATTATCTTTATGGCGTAAAAGTGGATATCTTTACGGTCCACAAGAGCCTAAAGTACTTATTGGATCAGAAGGATCTGAATATGCGACAGCGAAGGTGGATGGAGTTCCTTGGGGACTACAACTTTGATATTCATTATACTCTCGGGAAGGGAAACGTGGTCGCTGATGCATTGAGTCGGTGGATTCCGTCAAGGGCAAATTGGTTGCAGATGAATGATGAGCGTCTGATCCAGGAGTTGGAAGCATTAGAGATTTCTTGTGTTGACAAGAATACTACAGCCGATGCATACTTAAACAGGACGGAGGTACAATGTGTCCTTGCAGACAGGGTTTGACGAGCAACAGAGCTGGATGAAAGTCTCCAACGCTATGCAAAAGATGGGCTGGATGGCCAATTCTCTTGGGAGGATGGCCTTTTGCGGAAAGAGGGTCGGTTGTGTGTCCTAAAAATGGGTAAGTTGAGGGAAGAATTGATGTATGAAGCGCACTTTACAAAATACTCAATTCACCCTGAGAGCACAAAGATGTTCAAGGACATGAAAAGGTTGTTCTGGTGTCCAGGACTCAAGAAGGATATAACTCATTTTGTGGCTAAATGCCAAACTTGTGCTTTGATGAAAGCGCAATGCCAGAAGCCTGGCAGTTTCTTGAAGTCGTTGTCGATTCCAGAATGGAAGTTCGATGATATTTCAATGGATTTCGTGCACGGGTTGCTGAGATCTCAACGCGGGAATGATTCAATCTGGGTGATTGTAGACAGGTTGACGAAAGTGCCTCACTTCCTTCCGAACAAGCGAGACGATTCAGTGGAAAGTTTGGCAAAACTCTATGTTGAGCAGATTGTTCGGCTACATGGTGTTTCTCGTAGCATCGTGAGTGACCGTGATGGGCGATTCACAGCGAATGATTGGAGGCTAATCCATCAGTTGTTGGGCACGAAGTTCACGTTCAGTATGACCTCTCATCCCGAAACAGATGGCCAGACTGAGAGGACCAACAGAACAATGGAGGATATGCTCTGAATGTGCGCCTTGGATTTTGGTAGGAAATGGAAAGATCATCTCTATATGGTGGAGTTTGCCTACAACAATATCTACCAAGCGAGCATAGGTATGACACCGTTTGAAGCTCTATATGGTCGCATGTGCCGTACACCATTAGCTTGGGCAGAAGCAGGCGAATCCAAACTATATAAGCATAAAAAAGTCGATGAAGCTAACTCGACGATACGCACTATTCGGGAGAGGCTACTGATAGCTCAGGATCGACAAGCAAAGTACTACAACACCAAGCACCGGAACGTGGAGTTCGTAGTGGGCGATTGGGTATATTTGAAGGTCAAACCCTTCAAAGGCGTGTCCAGGATTCGGCGTCTGAAAAAGTTGAGTTTGAGATATCTTGGTCTGTTTTAAGTGGTGGAGCGAATTGGGGAAGCTGCCTATCGGCTGGCTCTTTAGGCAGAATTGAGTGGATTACATGATGTGTTTCACATCTCGGTGCTTCAGAAAGCCGTCAAAGATCCAGCTCAAGTGATCGAGAATGATCGTTTGCCAGTGGAGTATGGCCTAACGACGAAGGTTAGGCCCATTCGGATCGAGGATCGTGCCGATAAATAGTTGCGGAACAAGACAATCGAGATGGTCAAAGTCTAGTGGGACAATTGTGGCCGTGAGGAGCTAACATGGGAGCGAGAGCAAACCATGCGAGCTGAATTTGCCGAGTTATTTCTGTAACACTATTGTACAGTGTATCTCTTATTGTAATAGACATATTGAAAGTTATAACATTGTGGCTGCTGATTTCCTTACTGTGTGCAAATTTCGGGATGAAATTTCTTTTAAGGAGGGGAGGGTTGTAACACCCCAAATCCCATAGTTGGGTTCAGGCTGGGAGACATGGCCCGGGACACGGGCGTGTTCCAGGGCATGTCCTGCTCTGTATGGATGAGAAGCCTGTCGAGTGCTCGACGAACTACACTCAACGAGTTCTCGAGAGGGAACACGCCCGGTGACACGGGCGTGTCAGAGGGCGTATCCCCCTCTGGTCGACGAACTTTGCTCGACGAAATATACGGCGGTGGCGTGTCTACAGCCGTGTAAGGGCATACGGCCTGTGACACAGGCGTGTCACATGGCTGTGTCCTTCTCTGGATTTGGCCAGGCAGTGAGGCCTGGTGAACACGAGCAGGACATAGGTGTGTCTTTGGGCACACGGCCTGTGACACGGCATGTCACATGTCCGTCTCTTGTTCAGGGTGAATTGGGTGTGTGTCGCTTGGGGTACACGGCCCCAGACACGGGCGTGTCTGAAGCCGTGTCATGGCACATGGCTTGTGAGACGGGCGTGTCACATGGCTGTGTCCTACTCTGGGTAAGTCGATTATGTGCCGCTTAAGGTACACGGTCTGTGACACGGGCGTGTCACAGGCCATGTCAGCCCAAAAAATAGAGTTTTCAGGAAAATTTATGGCCGTCCATTTTCTTCATCTGGGATCTGATGGCTCAGACTTGTCCATGCTGGTTAAAAGCTAGGAATGAGAAAGAGGTTCTCATTTTGCCTTGGGTTATCCTCTTTCTAAAGAAGCTAGAGAGAGCAAGGAGGAGGAGGAGAGGGGAGTCGGCCACTGGTGGAGCTGCTGAGTTCCGATTCGAGATCCGAGACCAGCGTTGTGGAGGCAATGCCGCTGCGGTGCTTTCCAGCCAGCTAGAATTCCATGGCTCCAAAGAGGTCGTCAAAGGTAATGATCTTCCTTCTTGGAAATGTGAAGTCCTTCCCTTTTGGCATGTGCATGGATTCCCCCACCAGAGGGTGGATTGCTAAGGGATTTCCTTGGCACTACTAGAAAATAGACCTTTACCCACGGTTTTTTTTGCCACGAGAAAAAATCGTGGCTAATAATGAAGTTTTAGCCACGGTACCTATTCCGTGGCTAATAGGTTACTATTAGCCACGAATGACTAATTCGTGGCAAATAAAAAGGTTTTTGTCACGGTTTGCCTATTTCGTGGCTAATACTATTAGTATTAGCCACGGAAGCCTAATCCGTGGAAAAAAATGGGTATTTTTTAGTCCCACACCGGCAGTTAAAACTTCTATTTCGGGTTTATATTGCTGATTCCGTAATGAATGTTTGAATTAAGCTGGGCTCGCGGGCGGGCTAGTGGGTGGGCGGCCCGTGGGACGCGGGCGGCGGCCGGCCGGCGTCGTGCGGCCGGCGGAGGGCGGCCGGCGTCGGGCTGCCGGCAGGCCGCGGGAGGCCGGCGGCGGCCGGCCGGCGGCGGCCGACTGCCGACGGCGGAGGCGGGCACGCAAAATCTTTTTTATGTGAGGAAAGAAGGAGCTTTTAGCCACGACAATTAAACTGTGGCAAAAAAAGAGATTTTAGCCACGACAATTGAACCGTGGCTAATAATTGCTGAAAACAGACCCTTTAGCCACGATTTTAATTCGTGGCTAAAACTTATTTGCCATGGATTCAGTGTGGCTAATACTATTAGCCACGCTCGCACCCACGCTCATTTGTCGTGGGTAGGTCGTGGCTAAAAGGCTTTAGCCACGATTTTGGACTTTTAGCCACGACAATCTGTCGTGGCTAAAAGTCTGTTTTCTAGTAGTGTGGGTTGATTCTTGGAATCCCCAATAGTTTGCATATAGACCTGAAAATGGAGTACGGAATAGGCATGTTGTGTGAAGCCCATCTGGACAGGTTGGTCTGGATTGGTGATGTTGCATTTGCACACCGGAGAAGACTCCGTGGTTAAACGTGTAGTTTATGGTATCGATGGGTTGGACCTGTGAAGGATAGTAACAAGAAGTACTGGAGTGGTAGTCCAGGAAAAGACCCTTGTGATGCTTGCAAGTTCAATGGGTTGTGCCTATGAAGGATAGTAGCAGGAAGTACTAAAGTGGAAGCCCATGAAAACACCCATTAAATGCTTGTGTTGTATGCAATGAATACTAAGGTTAGAGCTAGGGACGGAAAATGAGTTCTGTCGCTAACGCTGGGCATGGCTCATAGCTAACCTGTGAATGTGAAGCCAGTCCGTGGTGGAAATTATGGCCACTGTGAAGCCATTCCGTGGTGGACATTGTGGCTATTGCGAAGCCAGTCCGTGGTAGACATTGTGGCTATTATGAAGCCAGTCCTTGGTGAACAGTGTGGTTATTGTGAGCTTGATGAGCTCTTGAAAAAGGCCTCGTGTCGAACAGGAAAGGTGAAACCGAGCCGCGTCTTATATATTTGGCCTCGAGTACGTTGGTATTCGTTGATCGTAAGACGGCTTGAGCAACGGTGGGTGGTTGATCCGTACCTGCGTTATGTCCGTCCGACTCGAAGAACTGAAAGTGCGGTCAATTGGAGCGCATAATGAGAATCTTAGGCATGTGTGCCAGAAAGACTAAATGCTCAATTTTACCATTGGGTTTCGGACCTAGAACGCTGGTGGGACCCTGTTTCGCCAGTACACCAAGAATGTGCTCTGAGTGCACGGATCGTTGGGAATCCACACTTGTAAAGAGCAACTTTAAGGCCATAAGGCCAAACAATATTGTATTTGGTGGATATTCCTATATAAATATGGGTATTTGTATTATTGGACATTCATGGTTGGAGTTCTAGATTGCTGTTAAAATCTTCTGCTAGAATGCTATGAGTAGGATGCGCAACTCTGATATCAACCGTTACTTCGCCGCCTATTTTGTGGCATATTGAAAGTGCAACTAGATCTGATATACTCTAGAGGGGGGTGAATAGAGTATATGGTGTTTTAAAACTTTTTTTTAAAAGCTTTTACAACAATTGTTGTACTATGTGTGAGCAAGGAAGCAAATATAAACCTAATCACAGAACTAAACTATGCAAAAACTAAGCACAGACAAATCAAGGCCAGAAACAAAAAGTAAACAAGCAGAACCAGATGACACAAGGAAATATAGTGGTTCCCCAAACTTGGGTACATCCACTCTTCTACCACCCTAGGTAGGAATCCACTGCAGGATGAGTTGATCAGGTGTCCTGGGCACCAATGAGCTTTTGATAAGGTGCTCAAAAACCAAAGCAGATTTTTTGATCAGGTGTCTTGCCACCAATGAGCTTTTGACAAGGTGCTCAAAAACCAGATTCAAACTTTTGAAGGGAGTTTGAAAGACCCTTTACAGAGTGGGGGTGAGAGAGTGATGGCAGTCTTCTCTTTCTCAATCAACTGAGAAGACTAAGTGGATTGATGTCAAAGCTCCCCCTGAGTCCTTGAGATCTTCAGGAAGAAAAGCTTTGCTGAGGGTGATAGGCCTTCAAAGATAGATCTCCAGCAATAGATGATTTCAGCAAGCTGAAATGTTGAGTGTTTGGAGTCTTGAGATGATGTTGGCCTTGAACACTTTGAAAGTTGAAGAGATCTGATGATTTGTGTAAACTTGATCTCTTGATGAGTGTTCTTCAGAATTCTTTTTTTTGACAGAGGTTTTTGAGAGAGTCTCTGTATTCTGAGTTGTGTGTTCTCTTCTTGTTAATCTCTGTATCTCATCTATATTCATTCAAAAACATTCTGTCTTTTATTCTCTGTGCCAGAATAGAATATTACTCTGTCAAAGATAGTCGTTGGTCTGCATTGATTGCATCCTTAATTGCATAATCTCTTCTAGAGGAAAGTCCACAGAATTATTCCTTGAAAAATCCCTTGAAACTTGGTCCAGAAATAAATGAAAACGGCTAGCAAATCTCTGAATTAATTGCATAATAACTCTTGTCTGATTTGAATTTGAATTCTGGAAGTTATCTGAAATCGTCGAACTGAGCTCTGCTATCGTCGATCTGAGCTCAGCGAACTGGAAAACTCAAGCAGCAAAATAATCGTCGATCTGAGCTCAAAGATCGTCGAACTGAGCTCAGAGATACAGATTCAAAGCAGAGTCAAAATCGTCAAACTGAGCTCACCGATCGTCGAACGGAGTTCGACGATATTCTGAAGTTGAGCTCAGCGATCGTCGAATGGAGTTCGACGATCTACCGAAGTTTGAGCTCGACGATCGTCGATCTGAGTCCGTCGAATCGTCGTGCTGAGCTCGACGATCAGACTTGGTCTCCAGACAGAAAAACTTGGTCTTCAGGGCAGCTTCCAATCCTAGACTTCTAACCCTTAGACTCAATTCTAATTGACCTATTAAGCTATACAGAAGGTCAAACACAGATTCCTAGAGACATAGTGATCCTGACCCAAATTAGTAATAGGGTGTTCCAACAATCTCCCCCTATTTGGGTTAGGATTACTATTTACAGACTTTGGAAATTCAAATAACAACATATAATCAGAAAAGCATAAAAACAACAGCAGCTAGACATGCAGAAACATCACAGAGATATATATATATATATAGCATCCAGATAGCAGTCAGAAGAACCAAAGATTGTCACCTTACAGAGTTACTTCTTCTCTTTGCCTTTAACCATTTTGATTTCTCTGTTTGGATTTAAGGCTTCCTTGTTGGACCTGGTGTCATCAGCTGCACCCAAGTATGTTTGCTTTTAAGTCTTGGGAACCACAGCAGCAGGATGCAACTCCATATATCTGTCTGCATCAAAGAATTTGCTGGAGGCATATCTCTCTAACTCTTTTTGTCTTTGCTCTGACATAGTAGAAATATTGGAGGTGTCTAACCCTTGTTCTTTGGCTTTCTTTATCTGATCTAATGCAGCCAACTCCTTCATCCTAGCAGTCCAAGCAACAAGATTCTTCTCAGGGTCCTCAAAAGGTACAGGTGGCTCATACCTGTTGGAAGAATTATCTTGAGGAGGCCTAGCAGACACAGTCTCTCTTAGCTTGTAGGGGAATGGACCAGAAGTAGTGTCAGCTGAAACATGTCCTCCCCTGGAGTATGGGTGCTGCCTGGAATGCCCTTTAGAATAAACCTGAATATCTCTTTGACTTCCCCTGTATCCTCCTCTCCTGGAATAAGAACCCCTAGACTGGCTTTCCCTTTGGTATGATCTGGCATGGGGTTGATAGGGAGCCTGGCTTCTAGATGGGGCTTGACTTGCAGAGCTGCCACCTGCACCTGCATCAGGAGGAGGTGGTGGAGGAGGATAAGGGTGCTGGAACTGGGAGGAGCCCTTCTCATACTTTCTCTTCTTTTTCATTGCTTTCAGCTGATTTTTGGAATACTGCATCCAATGTTCAGTAATTTGGCAGTTATGCAGAATATAATAGGGAATATCATTATCATCTTTTACTTTTGCAGGAGGAACCCTTTTCATAGCTTTGCTTCTAGCCTTCCTCGTCCTGGCAATAGTGGCAGCAGAGTCATCAGAGTCTGTCTTGAACTCATCAGACTCAGAACTCTGGGCATCATATACAGCATCTATTTTCTTCATCAATTCTTTCTTCAATTGAGCAGCAGCAGATGAGGCAGAAGCAGAAGGAGCAGTAGCAGGGACAGTAGCAAATGCAATAGTAGATACAGCATCAGATACAGGAACAACAGCAGATGGGGCAGCAGATGGAGCAACAGAATCATCAGCAGATACAGAAGGAGAAGCAGAAACAACATCAGTAACTTCAGGAGTGATGGCAGCAGCAACTTCAGTAACATCAACAGAATCTTCAGCAGGCTCAAACTCAGTGGCCTCTGTCATCAGAAAATCCTTGGATATCTGCTCATCAGAGGCAGTTGGGATTTCAGCAGCAGCAAAAACAGTTCTTTCTTCAACAGCAGCAGCAGCAGCAGTTACTGAGAGTACAAAGGAGGATATAATGCTAGGGTCACAGCCAGAGAAAGGCACCAGTGCCTTGGACAAATCTTCTGGGGGCTGGACAACATTAGGCTATGGGAGATAGCTGAAGTATGCAGTATCAAAGGCAGAAAGCAAAGACCTTAGGTCTATTGCCAAGACTGCAGTAGGAGCCACAGGAACAGGAGCAAAAGATACAAAAACAACAGCAGCAGCAGCAGTATCATGAACAGCAGGAGCAGAAGCAGCAGCAACAGCAACATGAAGGCTTGCTTCATATGGCATCTCCCCCTGCCTGGATGCAGATGCATCTGTATCAAGGCACACTGCTGGAGGTGCTGCCTGAGGAATGAGGGAGGAAAGCCTGGCAGAGAGAGCTGCCACTGACTATTGTAGAGGATCTAAGGAGGCCTCCATGAGAAGAGAGAGCCTGGGGGCAAGTAGCTCATACAACTTGTCAGCTAAGGCTGGGAGATCTACATGCTCAAGAGTAGGAGCAGAGGTAGATGGAATAGGGATGGCTAAGGATGCTGGAAGTGGAGGGCTGGAGAGTGGAGGGATGGTTGGCTGAGGTGTGGGGATGGTGGAGATGGAGCACAGGGGTATGGATATGGATGAAGTGAATGATGGTTGGTCAATGATGTGGTGGAGGAGATCTTGGAATGAGGTTGAGGAGGAGGGTAATTCTGGAGGAGAAGAGGGGGAATCATCCATGTAGGAGTCATCCAGAAGGGTGAATGATGGTATGGATGGTGAAGAAGTGACATCTGGTGGTGGATATGAGAACAATGGGTGGAATTGGTCTACTGGAGGTGATGAAATGGTTGCTGGAGATGGAATTGATGTTGGGGAAGGGCTAGAGATGGTAATGGTGGATGGAACTGGAAAGGTGGATGGAAGAGGTAGGGTTGGACTTGGAGGAGGAGGAGAGGCAGCAACAGTAGTAGCCAGGTCTTCTGCAGGAGCAGAGACCTGTGGGAGAGTGACTCTGTGAGTCCTGGTGCCTGAAGGAGCACTAGATGAGGGCCTGCTTGGCTTGCTGATTTGCCTGTCCCACTTGCCAAAGAGGGCACAGGTGAGTCTCTTGGAGGCATTTATGTGCACTCCAGAGGAGACCAGCAAGGTAGGGCACTTGTTCTGCAGGAAGACTCCAATAATCCTTCCAAAATTTATAAAGCTTTTATTTATTTTCTTCTTTATTAGGTCAAAGAAGACCTCTCCCCAGTTCAGACTTTTCTTATCTACCAGAGCTCCCATGAGACAGAGCTGATGTCTGGAGATAGTGTCATGTGCAGAGTGCTTTGCCAATAGTACTTTTCCTACAACATCTGCTAGGAACCTGTACTCCACAGACAAGTTCCTCTTGAATAACTTGCTAGGGTTTCCCTCAGGATGACCCATCCTGGCAAGTATGTCAGAAAACTCTTCTCCAGATAATTCAGCAGTTTCTTCTCCATTTCTTAAACCAAAAACCTCTGTTAAAACTGTGGGGGTCAGAGGTACCTGAGTTCCAGCAATAGAGCCAACTATAGTGTTGTTGTCTAGATTGTGAGCAGTATAGACCCATTCCTTTATTTCATCTGAAGCAAGCTTGATTCTAGTGGTCATGAGGGCAGACAAGTTCTGTTCCTCGAATAAATTCAGAATGTCTTGGAAAACTTGATCAGTAGTGTTGAACGATTCCAGATCAATGTCGAAGCCTGCATCAAACTTCATTGCGGCTAGGACAGCAACTGATACGGCCATTGTACCTGCAAAAACTTAACAAACAAAACGAACAAGCGTAGAACTGTTTGGAGGGAAGAAAATTCTTGCAGAGAAATTGAAAGCGCAAGAGAGAACGACGGCGAAAAATGAGTTTTATATTAGGGTTCGACGCAGAATTGGAAAGATCGTTGAACTCAGTTCGACGATCTAGGCTTCTAAAGGAATCTGAAGAGACGCCAACATCGTCGATCTCCGTTCGACGATCTTGGAAGGGCGTCGAGCTCCGTTCGATGATCGTTCAGGGAACAGAATCGTCGAGCGTCGTTCGACGATCGTTGACCGAAGGAGATAGTTCATACTATCTGAGGGGCGCTGAACTCAGTTCGACGATTCTGGAAATCGTCGATCTCCGTTCGACGATCTGTGTGGAAATCGTCGAGCGCAGTTCAGAGATCAGAAAATTCTAGACACTAAGAAAAATCAGAATTTTTGCCTAGTCTTGGTCAATTTTTAGCTTTCAAAATCTTGGAGATTTATTTAAGACTTCCTCCATCTAACATTCCTAACTGATTTAGGAAGAAGGTGTGTTTATTTTCATCCAAAGGCTTGGTGAAAATATCTCCCCTTTGTAAATCAGTTGGGATATATTGTAATTCAATTTTATTCTTTTCAACATTGTCCCTTAAGAAGTGATGCATAATCTCTATGTGTTTTGTCCTACTATGGAGGACTGGATTTTGAGCTATGGAAATAGCACTTGTATTGTCACAAAAGATTTTTGACTTCTCTAAGTTGTAGCCATAGTCTAGGAGTTGATTTTGAATCCACAGTATTTGTGAACAACAACTGCCTGCAGCCATATATTCAGCTTCAGTAGTTGAAGTTGACACAGATGTTTGTTTCTTGCAAAACCACGAGACAAGTCTATCACCAAGGAACTGACAAGTTCCACTGGTGCTTTTCCTATCAATTCTGCATCCAGCATAATCAGCATCAGAGAATCCAGTTAACTCAAATGCTGAATCTTTTGGATACCAGAGACCTAGATTTGGACAACTTTTAACATACCTAAGAATCCTCTTTACTAAAGTGAGGTGTGACTCTCTAGGGCTAACTTGGAACCTAGCACATATACATGTAGCAAACATTATATCTGGTCTACTAGCTGTGAGATACAGTAAAGAGCCAATCATTGCTCTATATGTTGTCTGATCAACAGGTTTCCCATGTTCATCAGCATCCAATACAGCATTGGTAGGCATGGGTGTTTTCATACAAGATGCCTCAGACATGCCAAATTTCTTAACCAGCTCATTAGCATATTTGGTTTGAGAAATAAAGATGCCTTCAGCATGTTGTTTGACTTGCAATCCTAGGAAGAAGGATAGCTCACCCATGCTACTCATCTCAAATTTAGAATGCATCAGGTTAGAAAACCTTCTGCACAATTTTGAGTCAGTAGAACCAAAAATGATATCGTCTACATAAATTTGTACTAGTAGGGTATGGGACTTATGGGTTCTAATAAAAAGAGTTTGGTCTACTCTACCCCTTATAAAACCATTTTCCAAGAGAAAGCATGCTAGGGTCTCATACCATGCTCTAGGAGCTTGCTTGAGACCATATAATGCTTTGTTCAGTCTAAAAACATAATCAGGATAAGTTGGAGAGATAAAACCTGGAGGTTGTCTGACATAGACTTCCTCTTTGATGTCTCCATTTAAGAAGGCACTCTTGACATCCATCTGATAAACCTTGAAGCCTTTGTGAGCTGCATAAGCTAGAAATATTCTGATGGCTTCCAATCTTGCAACAGGTGCAAAGGTCTGGTCGTAGTCAATTCCTTCTTCTTGAGAATATCCCTGGGCAACTAGCCTTGCCTTGTTCCTTATTATTACTCCTTGATCATCCAGTTTATTTCTGAATACCCATTTTGTTCCAACAATGGAATGATCCTTTGACTTTGGCACTAGTTCCCATACTTTGTTCCTCTCAAATTGATGCAACTCCTCTTGCATTGCAATGATCCAGTGTGGATCTTGCTCTGCATCTTGAATGGACTGAGGTTCAATTTGAGAAAGCAAGCAGGTGTGCAACAGGTTTTGGTTGACCTGATTTCTGGTTTGCACACCAGCTAAGAGTTCTCCAATTATTTGGGTAATTGGATGGTCTCTTGATGTTACTATATCAACAGGGGGTGTTGATTGTTCACCAACCTGTGTTGTTGTTTCCTCTTGTGGTACAACAACTGGCTCTTCAGGTTGTGCTTCAATGTGTTGAGCATTGCTTTCATCTTCACTGCTTTCTTCTTCTTGAGCAACCTGTAGCTTGTTCATATCTTCAACTAGAGAGTGTTCCTGCAAAGGTTCTATGGTAGAAGAAATCTTCTCCTTGAAAGACATGTTAGTTTCATCAAAAGAAATATGAACAGATTCCTCAATTTTCAAAGATGATTTATTATAGACCCTATAGGCCTTGCTGATCATGGAGTATCCCAGAAACACTCCTTCATCAGCTTTGGCTTGAAATTTTGCTAAGTATTTCTTGTCATTATTGTGAATATAGCAAATGCAACCAAAAATTCTGAAATAGTCAACTTTAGGTTTCTTCCCTTTGAGTAATTCATAGGGAGTCTTTCCCTTCTGTTTATGTATCAGACTTCTGTTCAACACATAGTTGGAGGTGTTCACTGTCTCTGCCCAAAAGGATAGAGGTAGATGAGCATCTGACAACAATGTGGTGGCAGATTCAATGAGCGTTCTATTTTTCCTTTCAGCTACCCCATTTTGTTGAGGAGTTCTAGGAGCTGAGAAAGTATGCCTGATCCCTTCACTCTGACAGAACTCTTGCATAAGAAGAGAATCAAACTCTCTCCCATGATCACTTCTGATCAGGGCAATGTGAGTATTGAACTCAATCTGTATACATTTGAGAAACTCTGTCAGACACTTAAAGTTATCAGACTTCTTCCTTAGAAAGAACACCCAAGTGAATCTAGAGAAGTCATCTACAATTACTAAAGTGTAGGATTTCCCTCCTAGGCTTTGTACTGTGATGGGTCCAAATAGATCCATGTGTAACAGATACAATATCCTAGGTGAATCACTCTTATTAAGTGACTTAAAACTGTTTTTAGTTTACTTGCCTAATTGATAGGCCTTGCAGAGTCCTTCCTTCTTGTAGGGGCCAGAAGGTAGTCCTCTAACAAGGTTGTCCTTGGATAGCCTAGCAATAGTTCTAAGGTTTAGGTGTCCTAATCTCTTATGCCATAACACATTTGGTCTACAGACTGAGTTAAACAGGCAAATATCTATACCAGTTGAAAGAAAATCTACTAAGTAGATGTTACCTTTCCTTTTACCTGTCAACACAGTTGTGTTGTCCTCTGACTTGATTTTGCATAAGGTTTTGCTGAATGTCACCTGGTAGCCTTCATCACATAGCTGACTGATGCTGATCAGGTTGTACTTCAGTCCTTCCACATATGCTACCTTCTTGAAGGTTACTGATCCAATCTGTACTGCACCATATCCCTTAGTTTGTCCAAAGTTGGAGTCACCAAAGATAACTTTGGGTCCAAGCTTGGCTCTGAAGAATGTGAGGTTGTCCTTATTCCCTGTCATGTGCTTAGAGCACCCACTATCCAAATACCATTGCTGGTTAGATGTTGGATAGGTCTTCACCTGCACATAAAACAATTCACTTGTTTTTGACCCAGTTTACCTTGGGCCTAGGTTGATAACCTCTAAATTCAGAAATGAAAGACATCCCTGGCTGACTCTTATATCCTTCAGGATGATATCTCCTTGGAGGTAAAATCCATTCAGTATAAGGGTTGAAGGTTTGGGATGAAGAACCCTTAGGATTCAATTTTGACTTGCCTTTGAAAAAGTTTCCAGAGTTCTGACCTCTGTTCGACGATCTTGGAGCTGCGTTCGACGATCTTGGGTCAGATCGTCGAGCTCCGTTCGACGGTCGACTATGGCTGAGGTCAGGTATATGAGATCGTCGAGCTGCGTTCGACGACTTTGGCTGAGATCGTCGACCTGCGTTTGATGATTTGTCCTGAGATCGTCGAGCTGCGTTCGGCGATCGTCGATCTTCATTCGGCGATCGTCGATCTTCGTTCGACGATTTTTGCTGGGTCTTAGTTTTCTGAGGCAGATCAGAATTTTTCTTGGCAACCTCTACAACTCCCTTTCCCTTGCTAGAAATAAACTTTATGGGAGTTGTTAGGACTATAGGTTGGCTCGATGAAGCACCCAAGCCCAGTGTACTGTTGAATCTAGAGTTCACTGTGCTTGTGATGTCCATCAGCTTGATGCTTCTCCCATTAAGGGATTCTTCAAGCTTCTTGGCCTCAGAGAGCTCACTTTTCAGTGTAGCTATCTGTTTCCTACAGTTCTCCAACTCCTGAGAGAGTTTGAGGTTTTCTGACTTTAAACCATTGTGTTCAGATAATTGATTTCTGAGAGAGATAATCTCTTTCTCAGACTTTAGCAGGTCTAAACACAGTGTTTTAAATTCAGATTTAAAATCTTCTGAAGTAAAATCAAAGGAACTAATTACCTGATCTTCTTCAGGTTGAGTCTCTGAGTCTGACTCTGACTCCTCTTCCTCTGAGTTGTGTTGTGAGGCATTGATTGCCATCATGCAGAACTCCTTTTCCTCTGCATCATCCTCATCATCACTGGAGCTGGATGAGGCTTCTGATTCCTCTTCAGTCTCACTCCAGGATTCGGCAACAAACCCTTTCCTTGTATGCTTATTTTTGCTGGAAGAAGGTTTGCTATTGCCACTCCTTTTGGAGTCTTTCTCCTTTCTTCTCTCCTTTCTTTCCCTTCTGTCCTCGTTCTTGTTCTCTGGACAGTCAGGAACTATGTGCCCTGGTTTCCTGCAACCAAAGCAGATAATGTCTTTGTTATTGCCAATGGACTTGTCATACCTTGGCTTATCCTGCTCCTTGTATGATCTTCTTCTGAAGTCTTTTTTGGCCATCTTATAGAATCTTTTGGCCAACAAGCTGAGAAGTTCATCATTGTCTGTAGCTTTTTCTTCAAGCAGATCCTCAGTTGCCTTGAATGCTATGGTCTTCTCCTTTCTTGTGGCTGGTGAAGCAGCCTTCTGTTCTTCCTCTCTGTTCTTGATGAGTAGCTCATAAGACTTGAGCTTACCCAACAAAGCTTCAGTGGTGATCTCATTTAGACTTCTGGCATCTTTGATTGGCCAGATTCTTGAATCCCAAGTGCTGGGGAAGCACATTAGGATCTTGTCATTAAGTTCTGTCAGAGAGATCTCTTTGTCTAATGTCCTTAGTTCACTGACAATTAGACTCAGTCTGTTATACATGTCTCCCACTGACTCAGTCTCTCCCTTCTTGAAGTTCTCATATTGTTAGATGAGATGGGATCTTCTGTCCTTTCTCTCGTCAGCTGAGCCTGAGACTATTTCTGAGAGTTTGTCCCAAATCTCCTTGGCTGAGTTGCATTCAGCTACCTTTTGGAATATGTCATCTGACATTGTCTGGGCTAGGATGTTCATAACCTTGGCATCAGCTACTTTCCACTTTTTGATGTCAGCATCTGTTCCTGATGGAGGTGGAACAGCATTTGTACTTGTGCTTTCTGGGGGTCTTGGACACACTGTCAAAACAGAATTAAATATATCTTCATCAATAGAATTCATGTAGAGTCTAATCCTTGCTTTCCAAAGTGCAAACTTTGACAGATTGCACACTGGAGGTCTGGTGCTAGCATAATCCTTGTTTTGGGCCATGATTTGTGCAAACAAAATCTAATAATAAAATACAAAAGAAAAACAGATCTAGTTTAGGATCTTGGGGTTCAGGTGTTAGCCTGTACAACCAATCAGGTATGGTATGTTTAACCAACCTGGCTCTGATACCAATTGAAAGTGCAACTAGATCTGATATACTCTAGAGGGGGGTGAATAGAGTATATGGTGTTTTAAAACTTTTTTTTAAAAAAAAAGCTTTTACAACAATTGTTGTACTATGTGTGAGCAAGGAAGCAAATATAAACCTAATCACAGAACTAAACTATGCAAAAACTAAGCACAGACAAATCAAGGCCAGAAACAAAAAGTAAACAAGCAGAACCAGATGACACAAGGAAATATAGTGGTTCCCCAAACTTGGGTACATCCACTCTTCTACCACCCTAGGTAGGAATCCACTGCAGGATGAGTTGATCAGGTGTCCTGGGCACCAATGAGCTTTTGATAAGGTGCTCAAAAACCAAAGCAGATTTTTTGATCAGGTGTCTTGCCACCAATGAGCTTTTGACAAGGTGCTCAAAAACCAGATTCAAACCTTTGAAGGGAGTTTGAAAAACCCTTTACAGAGTGGGGGTGAGAGAGTGATGGCAGTCTTCTCTTTCTCAATCAACTGAGAAGACTAAGTGGATTGATGTCAAAGCTCCCCCTGAGTCCTTGAGATCTTCAGGAAGAAAAGCTTTGCTGAGGGTGATAGGCCTTCAAAGATAGATCTCCAGCAATAGATGATTTCAGCAAGCTGAAATGTTGAGTGTTTGGAGTCTTGAGATGATGTTGGCCTTGAACACTTTGAAAGCTGAAGAGATCTGATGATTTGTGTAAACTTGATCTCTTGATGAGTGTTCTTCAGAATTCTTTTTTTTGACAGAGGTTTTTGAGAGAGTCTCTGTATTCTGAGTTGTGTGTTCTCTTCTTGTTAATCTCTGTATCTCATCTATATTCATTCAAAAACATTCTGTCTTTTATTCTCTGTGCCAGAATAGAATATTACTCTGTCAAAGATAGCCGTTGGTCTGCATTGATTGCATCCTTAATTGCATAATCTCTTCTAGAGGAAAGTCCACAGAATTATTCCTTGAAAAATCCCTTGAAACTTGGTCCAGAAATAAATGAAAACGGCTAGCAAATCTCTGAATTAATTGCATAATAACTCCTGTCTGATTTGAATTTGAATTCTGGAAGTTATCTGAAATCGTCGAACTGAGCTCTGCTATCGTCGATCTGAGCTCAGCGAACTGGAAAACTCAAGCAGCAAAATAATCGTCGATCTGAGCTCAAAGATCGTCGAACTGAGCTCAGAGATAAAGATTCAAAGCAGAGTCAAAATCGTCGAACTGAGCTCACCGATCGTCGAACGGAGTTCGACGATATTCTGAAGTTGAGCTCAGCGATCGTCGAATGGAGTTCGACGATCTGCCGAAGTTTGAGCTCGACGATCGTCGATCTGAGTCCGACGAATCGTCGTGCTGAGCTCGACGATCAGACTTGGTCTCCAGACAAAAAAACTTGGTCTTCAGGGCAGCTTCCAATCCTAGACTTCTAACCCTTAGACTCAATTCTAATTGACCTATTAAGCTATACAGAAGGTCAAACACAGATTCCTAGAGACATAGTGATCCTGACCCAAATTAGTAATAGGGTGTTCCAACACATATGTTGTGGGGCCTCGGACGGACCTTCTATTATATGCTATATGAACAGATGGAGTCGTTACACTGTGGATCTGAAGAAGACCATGTACTGGCCAGGCATGAAGAAGGATATCACCTACTTCGTGACCCACTGCGAGATATGCCAGCTGGTGAAAGCGGAGTGCAGGAACCCCACAGGATTGTTGCAACCACTCCCGGTGCCGGAGTGGAAGTTTGATGATATCGCAATGGATTTCATACATGGGCTTCCCCGATCTCGGTCGGGGAACGATTCGATCTGGGTGATCGTCGACCGGCTGACGAAGGCAGCCAGATTTATCCCGATCAGGAAGGATGACTCGATTGGTGTGCAGGTGCGGAAGTTTGTGGGGCATTTTGCATGACTGAAAAAGGTACTTCATATTCAAACTAGGGCATTTGGATTTTTTTAGGAAAATAAATAAAATATTAGTTAAATTAGAAAAAATTATAAGTTTCTGGATTTGTCGCATATTTGACTTAATAGTTACCCCATAATAATCTTAGGTCATTTGGAAGAGTATTTGGGGTGTCTCCCTTGTACATGTCATATAGCCCTTGGTCTGTGAATAGTACGAAGAGGTAGTCTAGGCTAGCATAGAGAGTCAAATGTACTTAGGGTTAGTTCAACTGAAATACTAATAAAGGGTTGGTCACGGGTAGAAAACAATAATAATAAGTGACTTGAGAAAGGGAGCTTTGGTCTTCAGCCCATCGTAGGTCTTATTGCCCTCGGGAACCCTTCACCGGGTAGGCCCTGGGCAGTCCAAGGTTAACCTTAAATTGTAAGGATAATGTGAACAAGAGCAACTCCTAATAATAACACCATCCTACACACACACGTTCACTTATCTTAGTTAAATTGGAAATGAATGGATAGTTTAGACCCGCGGTTGGTGGGCTTTCATTATAGAGATAAGAGGACTTGATTGTCCGGGCTGTTGTAGGCTCAGAACTTGGTGGACTTGGTAGTCCGGTGAGCTGGAGGCTCGGACTATATATATATATATATATATATATATATATATATATATATATATATATATATATATATATATATATATATATATAAATTGTCTAAATGTGGTGGGTCTTCTGTATTGGACGGTCGTTCGCACCGACGTTAATACGTTGACTCAGCGGGTGTGGATGTCACTTGGCCAAAAAAAGACTGGTGGATTTGCCAGCACTAGTACACAGGGGCTCCACTGTGTGTTCTTAGTGTTGATGCATACATAAGGGCTAGGCTAGGTAGTGCGAATGCCCGTCTAGGAGTGTGGCGGCCCAGCCCACTGTCTCTGTTTGCCACGACGGGAGGCTCCTAAGAGTTTAGCTAACTCCAAAACTGGGGAACTAAAGGTCTGTGCGCATAGAGTCGGGTGCGTGTGTTGCATTTGTATGATTCATGACATAACATAGTATATCATAAATCATTGCATTTAAACCTGACACCTATCACATAAATTGGTATGGGACATTTTATACGACAGGCCCTGCAAAACGACCCCTTGGTCTATATGGTTGATCCCTATAAATCAATGGTTACTTTTTGTTACTGTTCTTACTTTCATTTAGCTCTTTTATATTTACCTTATTGCTCAGCACTTTAGTTTACTGTTATACTCCTGTTACATTTTACTGTCATACCTTTGTTTGTTTAGGAGCCATCTGTTTGTTATACACTCTGCCTTATTGTCCTCCTCTTCACTCCTCTCCGCTCGGTGCCTAGGAGCCACTGGGAGAGGGGTGGGGGATTGTGACTAAGTCTAGTTTGACTGACGGTCGGTGGAACACAACATTTTAGATGCACCAGATGGGAGACAGGGAGTAGCCCCAGGAGATGCAGCACCAACGGAGTACAGTGCAGATGGAGGTGGGCTAGTCTAGCTCGGGTGCACCGGCTTCTGGATCCGTGAATGGTGACGCTTTGTTTTAGATTTTCTTCCATGAGTGACTTGTAGTGAGGATATGATGTACTGGGCAAAAGCACGTTTTACTTTGTTTCGTTGTTTTCTCTTTTAGACCATTATGATGTGGACATGTGGCTGTGTTTTACTCTTTATGTATTACATTGTGGACTTGGATGTTTACTTCATTGTTATATAGTTCATGTCGTTGGTGATCGAGATGGCCGATAGAATCGGCGTTTCGTGGTGTCAACCTCCTTGGGGGATGGAGTCACTGCAAAACGGCGGTTCTGGGCCTAAGACCCCAGAGATGAAAAAAAGGGGTCTTACAGTTGAAAACTATTGAAATGAGCGAGATTGGACGGTATTGAATCTCGCGCTGCATGGAAGGAACATTAAAACTTTGATTCAAAATACTTCCACATTGATGACAAATATGTTTATTTTACAGGATATCTTGAGACATACTATTATGCTCAAGTTAGGTGACACAAAGACAATCACTGCACAATTGAGTTTAGTGACTTATCATATATTAGAGCATGAGGAATTTAATGTGGAAGACTTGATATTATAAATAATCTGTTATACTTATAAGATGAAGGATCCTTTGATAAAAAAGGCTTAATACTATCCAATTGTGAGGTATCATACAATAGATCCTTTATTGGAAGTATCATTGAATTATTCAGGAATTCTATATGAATGAAAATGTCACTGCCATATATATCATGGACTCAATATGACTCCACCAACTCAGAGTGTACCATCTACTTCTTCTAGACCACAACTTTCATGAGGAGGGTCTCTTCGAGAGTCATATGAGGACCTACGAGAATCCTTAAAAGATCATAAGGTAAATGTCCAAAAAAACATTGTCTGGAATTCAAAAAATGGTAAAGTTCCTCATTGGAGGTTCTAAAAAGAAACCTACACCAACCAAAGAACAAAAGTGGGAGAACTTGGTGATAGATCTGCCTCGTCACTCCATTCAATGCACTCGAAGACAAAGGGATAGCAGACAAAGTTCGAGTGAAGAACAATCGGAGAGCAGTGGAGGAAGTAGAGACTTATGATTTTATGTGGTATGCAGGTTGTAAACTTCTGTTTAGTATCACCCAATGATATTTGTATTGCTAGCGATATTAGTTATCCTCCATTTCGTGTATTTTTTTGTTCCGAACATTTTATGTGCACTATTGTTTTGAGATTAATGTGACTTGCAGTATTTTAACCTTTTTAGATCTTTACTTTGATGAATTTGTTTTTGTTTTATTAATATTATTTGAAAATAATTTTAGATATAAATTTTTTGTAAATATGATAAAAATAAAACAAATAAAAACAATTTTCAAAAATGAATTTAGGGAATTTTAGCTTGAAATATCTAATATTCCTAATTCTAATTTAAGCATTGTGAAACGTGAATCAGGAAGTGATTTTGTGAAAATATCTGCAAGTTGAGAGTCAGTTCCAATAAAACTAATTTTTACATGATCTTTTTTAATATGATCTCTTATAAAGTGATGTCGGGCATCTATGTATTTAGATCTAGAACGATGTATGGGATTATTTGTAAGATCAAAAACACTTGCTGTCAAATTTTAATTCAATATTTTGTTGATGTATTCCAAAGTCTTCTTAAGTTTGAGACATCCATATAGCTTATGCACAACAACTACCTAGTGCAATTTATTCGACCTCGGTGGTGGAGAGGGTGCATAATTTTGTTTCCTACTCGACCATGATATAAGTGAAGGGCCTAAAAATGACACGTGTCACTATTGCTCTTAGAATCTAACAAATTGTATCATCCCAATTTTTAATGGGTCATTTGGACAATAACTGATCCAATAAAAGTAGCTCAATCACCTATAATATGTCATAGAAACTAGGAGGTGACCTTGATTTTTGGATATTAAGCATATGTACCTCGAATCGACTTTCGTCAGTTCCGGTAGACACATATAGTCAATACGAGTGCAAAAAATTCGTTCTGTCGCAATCCGAGGTGATATGTTGAATATGTCCATTTTGAGTATTGTTGCGTGCCACGATGCCCAGTTTTTGAATATTGAGCATACTTGCTCCGAATAGACTTCCATTAGTTCTAGTTGGCTCATATTGTCAATATGAGTGCTACGGAACTCGTTCCGTCTCAATCCGAGGTCATCTGGTGAATATGACCATTTGAGTATTGTAGCATGCAACAACGTGTTGTTTTTAAATAATGAGCATACGTGATCCAAATCGACTTCTGCCTATTTTATTGGACTTGTATAGTCAATACGAGCGCAACAAAACTTATTTCATCTCAATACAAGATCATTTTGTGAGTATGACCATTTTGTGTATTGTAGCTTGTCACGACAAGTAGTTTTTTTTAATATTGAGCATAAGTGCTATGAATTGACTTCAGACAATTCTAGTAGACTCATATAGTCAATACGAGTGGAACAAAACTCATTTCTTCTCAATCTGAGGTCATATGTTGAGTATGACTATTTTGTGTATTTTAGTGCACCACGGTGCGCGGTTTTTGAATATGGAGCATACATGCTCTGAATCGACTTCCATCAGTTTTAGTAAACTCATATAGTCAATACAAGTGCGATGAAACTTGTTTCATCGAGATCTGGGGTCATATAAAGAATATGACTATTTTGAGTATCGTTGTATGAAAACGACGATGCCATTATATAATATTAGGCAAATAAACTAGTAGTTGACCTCATTTAGTTGCATTAGATTTGGGGGGTCAATGCGAGATCAACAAAATGTGTTGCCCTCAGTTTCAATGAAGTTTGGTAAATCAAGCTTTTATGTGCACTAAAAGGCATGCACACACCAGTATTACTCTGATAACCCAACATTGAATCGTCACCCGATAGCATGAACCTGCTTTGACCTTGACCTACATGGCATGGGGACACACCCAAGTGTTGAGCTTGGTCAAACTACTCAAAACTACAAATTTTGGAATTTTTTAGGAGAACTACACTACCCCTCCACCATGCTTTATTATGAACCCATACCCCAAGCCTATATAGGCTCTAAATATCTTTCAAGGGGTCTTAAGACATGGGTTATGGGCTAAATAAGGGCCTACCTTCCCTTTTTATCCACCCCTAAACCCAAGGCACAAACCCAAGCCTTATAAGGATTGAGCCTCAAATGAAGGACATCTGGCTTGTTCTTGGCAACCAGATGAATGCCATCTGTCCAACATAGTTGGAAGAGGCCAAGGCTATTCCAGGAAGGGGAAATAATCCTATATCGATGGGGAGAGGAAGTGGCCACCCCTCTAGTCCTATAAATAGAGTCCTCCTCCCCCAAACTGCTTCACACCACCATTTTAACCCTAGCAAGACCCTTGCGAGAACCCTACCCCGCTGGAATCCACCCACCCAAGGCCTCCACCCTACCTCCACCTCTAATGGTCGACCTAACTGAGACCTCCAGAAGGTCAGATAACATAGATAGCCCAAGATAGCCCAAGATAGCCCAAAGTGGAATTATGCCCAAGATAGCCCTTGTTATGCATGCCAAATGGGCAAGCAAGCAAAGGCTTCATATGCATGCCAATTCATATCTTAGGAGGGAAAGTCTATACACTTGTAATTGTTGATGATTTTTCTATGTTCACATGGGTGTTCATTCTTAAACAGAAGTCAGATAACATAGATACATTCACTACCTTTGTTAGGAAAATCGAGAATGAGATAGGCATTTCTATTTTCAAAATCAGAAGTGACTATGAAACTGAGTTTCAGTTAGGTGCCATGAACAAGTTTTGTGAAAGCTCAGCTATCTTTCAAGAGTTTTCCTCTCTAATAACTCCACAACAAAATAGAGTTGCAAAAAGAAAGAATAGAACCATTAGCTAGCAGAACTATGCTGAGTGACTCCTTGCTACCAGAATACTTCTAGGCCATGGTTCTCAATGTAGCTTGCCATGTACAAAATTGGGCTTTAATCAACAAAAATTATAATAAGACTCCCCATGAGCTTCTGAAAGTCAGAAAACCAACCATAGCGTACTTCAAAATCTTTGGAAGTAAGTGTTATATGTCAAAAATGGGATGCTCTATCTAACTATATTTGCTGAAAAATCCTATGCATGTATTTTTGCTGAATACAACTCCCACAACACAGCTTATTGAGTATTCAAAAAGAAAACTTGAGTACTAGAAGAATCTATTCATATTGTATTTGATTAGACTAGCCTGATTTATAAGGGCTATCCTAGTTCTTCTAGTATTGTAGGGACTGAGCTGATGATGAAAGAATTATCTATCAATGACTATCTTGAAGTTAGTGAAACTACCTTACCTAATGCAATTATCATGGAAGAAAGTCATCTAACAGAAGATATACAAGAGGCTACAGAAAGGACACATTAGGATGAAGGTGATGTTGAAACAGAGGCACAAGAGACTGCAAAAATGTTGTCAATAGCTACCACACACCCAAGAGATCATCCCAAAAACCTAATCATTGGTGATGCTAGCTAAGGAGTCATTATAAGAAGCAAAATTCAGAATAAGGAAATATTCTTGAGATTTCTCTCTCAATTTGAGCCCAAGAAATTTGAAGAATCAAATCCTGACCCCTCCTAGATCATGGCTATTAATGAAGAATTGAACAAATTCAAGAGATGCAAGGTTTTGAAGCCGGTCCATAGACCCCAACGACATAACATAATATATTCTAATTGGGTCTACAGGAATAAAATTGATGAGAATGGAGTAACCATTAAGAAAAAGGGTTAGCTGGTTACAAAGGCTATAGATAGGAAGTGTTGAAATTTGTGAAGTGGAAGTGGTTGATGGGAAGGACGGGCGGCCTGAGCGAACATAGTCGGCGGACTGGGCGGACTGGGCGGACCGCTGTTATGCGGCCTGGTGATAGGCCTAGTTTGAGCTGGCTATTCTTCTGAGCAGCCTGTGTGGACTAAGTCCGCGGCCTGGGCGGACTGTTGTCTGCGGATAGTGCGTTGGCTGTCTTGCTGGCTTGGTTGAGTAAGGAGCGGCATGAGCAGATAAAGGTTTGCGGATTGTAGGCAGTACTTTGCTCAGTGGCCGTGTTGCAAGCTAGTGTTAACCGGCGGATTGGGTCCTGTCCACGGGAGGCTTGCGGACTGACGTGTCTGCAATGTTTGCTGTTGCGGACTGGCCTTAGAGTTTGGTTGTGGCCTTGCCGAGCTCTAGTAGTACAGCAGTGTTGTTGCTGTGGCGGACTGGTGTGTGGAGTCCGGCAGATGGCTGTTGTGATTGGCAGACGTGCGAGTAGCTTGAGGACTGCCTTACTCTGGCAAGGTGTTGGCGGTCTGTGTTTTGGTTGATTGGCAGACGGAGCTATGTCCGCCGAGATTGCGCTGGGCCCTTTGGTGTTTTACTGGACTTGGTCATATTCTGTGACAAGTCCAGTGTGTTCGCTATTTTCGCCAAGTCCGCTGTTGACCAGGCGGACTGCCCTTGGTCGTGGACTTGTGGTGGATAGAGGCGTTGCTTTGGTGGTGTGCGGACTCCCTCTTGTATGTGCGGACAGTCACTGAAGGGGTATGCTGTCCTGCAGTGTTTGCGGGCTCTACGGGCTGGTGCCTTGTCCGCATAGCTTGGGCGGACTGATGAGAGTTCGCCAAAAGGTGCATCGCTATTGCTCCTGGCGGTTTGTTCCTTGGAATCCAGCTAAGTCCTTACAGACTCAGCGGACGGAGATTTTGCTATCACGCGGGCTGGGGTGGTGATTCTATTCACTAGGGTGGTGACCACACTCCTCACCTCGCCTATAAATAGACCCCCCTGGCACGTCTACCGTAACTGAGTGAACATTAAGTGGGGGCTTGTCAAAGTACTGCGGTCTCAGTTTTCTGTCCGCACGGATTGAATCAGAGTTAACTGTTTGTTGTGTGCAGGTCGCGCGGCTAGCTTCAAGGAGCCAGGAGTTTGGCTTTGACTTCGGTCAAGTACTTGGAAGTGTGCTGTCTCTCCGGTCTCATCAGGTCGCTCTGCGGCTTGTCAGTTCTCGGCTTCAGCTTTGCCAAGTTCCAATTACCTGTCCGCCGATCTCAGGCGGGTAGGCGGTCTGTTCATCAGTTCATCAGCAGTACGCGAATAACAGAGTGTCCGTGCGGCCTTGCGGTCTCGGGCGGACTCCGTGTACTATTCGGCGTGTAGCAGCTAGAGTTCGGGCAGTTTCAGCGACTAGGCGGACTCGACGGTCTCGGCGGTCTGCAGTGCTGTTCGCTCGGCTTGCTTGTTCTTTCTGTTTATAGCTGTTGTACTAGAAAAATCATGTCTCGCTACGTATACTTAGCCTTGTAAAGAAGTGTAATGAATAAAAGATCTGCTTGTGCTTCCATTGGTTGTTGGTGTTAAACTTGCTCCTTGGGTTTCTGCATGATCAAAGTGTGAACTGGGTAGTGTGGAGAATATTAATTTGATTTTGGGCTATCTTGCTGACCACTTTGAGAAAATTCAATAGGAAGAAGGCGTAGACTTTGACAAAATCTTTGCACCAGTAGCAAGATTGTAGGCCATTAGGTTGTCTCAAGCATATGCAGCCCACAACAGCTTTAAATTATATTAAATAGATGTGAAGTCTGCCTTCCTCAATGGAAATTTGAAATAGGAAGTATATATAGAATTAACCCCAAGTTTTGTCAATTAAACTTATCTTAATTATGTGTACTATCTTAAGAAAGCTTTATATGGTCTCAAACAAGTGCCTAGAACTTGGTATGAGGCTTCATCTTCCTTTCTCACTGAAAATAAATTTTTAAGGAGAAAGATAGATGAGATATTATTCCCAAAGGAAGTATAATGCAAGACCTTGTTGGTCCAAATATATGGGGATGGAATAACCTTTGGATCTACAGATGATCACCTTTATAAAATATTTGCAAATCTTATGCAAGGAAAGTTTGAAATGAGCAGCATGAGAGAGCTGAAATACTTTTTATGTCTCCAAGTAAAGCAATCTAAGGATAGGATATTTATCTCTCAAACCAAGTTCACAAAGAAGCTCATAAAGAAGTTTGGAATGGAGAGTGCAACCTCAATGAGGACTCTAATGGGCTTTGATGTGTCTCTGGACAAGGATGAAAAAAGGAAAACTTTTGATGAGACCATGTATAGATGCATCAAAGGATCTCTACTCTACCTAACTGTTAGTTGACCAGACATTATATTTGCTACATGTTTTTGTGCCAGATATTAAGTGAACTCTAAGGAATCTCATTATACCTATACAAAGAGGATTTTAAGATACCTCAAGAGTATACCTAATCTTGTCTTAAGGTAACCTAGGAGTAATGATTTTGACCTAACAGGATTTTTAGATGTAGACTTTATAGGATGCAAGGAAAATAGGAAAAGTACCTTAGCGACATGCCAATTCCTTTGGAGAAAGTTAATTTCCTAGAGCAGCAAGAAACAAATAAGTGTTGATATTTCAATAGACAATTCAGAATAGATTTTTGTTGGAAGGTGCTATGCCCAATTGCCATGAATCCAACACCAACTACAAGACTACAACATCCAGCTAAGTAGAACTCATATGTTTTGTGATTCATCTAGTGCAATCTTAATCGCTAAGAATCTTGTGTCACACAACATGACTAAGCACATTGAGATTATATACAACTTCATCAGCAGAAGTAAGCACATTGAGATTACAAGAATATCAGTAGGACTAAGCACATTGAGATTAGATATCACTTCATCAGAGAGCATGTTGAGAAAGAAGATATTTGTCTTGAGTTTGTCCTCACTGACAAACAAGTGTCAGACATCTTCACCAAGCCTTTAGATGAAGAGGCATTCAATTTTTTCAAAATTGAATTGGGCATGTTAAAACTAAAATAAGTTTTCATGCCAAGTAATTAAGTTCATATCTGTTAATTTTCAAAGTGCATGTTAATAAATATTACCATCATAAAAATCTTTGTGTTAAGCCAATTAGTAGATGTTAGATATCTAACAAAGAATACAGGTCATAAGTTAGAAAAGTGCAAGTGACACACACACAATGTGGCCATGTCGGCTTAATCATTCAAATAGTAAAAAATAGTATCATTTTGTCATGGAGACACAATGATAATTTTTTGCCAGGATAAAGGGCTATTAGCAAACCATACTTGGATTTAAATTCAAATATATCCTTGGAATTACTACCAAAACAGGTGTGTGCCTCTTCACATTCCTTTTATATATATAGAAATTAAAAATCCTCGTAAACATTAAGGTTAAATTTACTACAAGACTCAAGAGTCAGTTGCAAGATTTTTGTGCTCTCTCCTATTCATCAAGGAAGGATTTCTCTGCACCAAGATTTCTGGATCACCAATGGCTCTCAAGTCAAGCTCTTCCACCAAAATCAACACTTACAATGAGCTAGTAAGGGGTGGATTCATAAATTGTCTGGAAGAAATCCATAATGTCGTCTTCCTTCTGAGTACAACAATGTTAGTAGTTATCTTTTTAGAACCAGCAACAATAGTGTCACAAGCTGTTGAAGAGTTCTTTTAGAATGCGGAGATAAGTACTTCTGGCTAGAAAATCACATCATCTATCACCAAGCACAATTTAAGGATAACTGCTTGCAGTCTCAGTCGACTACTTGACCTCCCATCGCTACTGAGGAAGAAGTGCATGCTGTAATTACTAGGGAAGACCATGAGGGAACTCTAGAATGGTGCGAGTATTCTGGAGAAGAGTATAGATCCTAACAAAGGGCTGACATGAACCCTCCAGGTAAATTACTCTCTGATATTGTGGGAAAAGTCTTGTTGTGCAAGCCATGATCCCATGATTGGATATTAAAGAAAATGTTCAACATTATGACTGCAATAATCCTAACTAAGAAACTTGACTGGAGTTAGTTTAATATTCAAGAAGCTAAAAGGCTATCTGAATACCCCCAACATGGGGAGAATTATTTCTCTGTATCCATTAAAGTGCTTGTGTGATAATCTTGATAAGAAACTGACAAGTCTGATATTTATGGTGTTTTTCGGACTCATCTAGGTTAGTTTTCACGCACACGCACAAATCTTTACGATCATTATTGCTTATATTCAACACGAATCGTATTTTACGCAAAGTGCACTAATTAGGCACGTTGTGGTGTGCAATTGCACATTTCATTGCTAGGGGTAAGCACTTGGTGCTCCCAATTATTTTTCTTTACATGGGTATGCTTCTGTGTGTGCTGGTGGCCTGTGCCCCAGCTATATTTTCCTGTGTAGGTGGTCAAAGCCTCATTTCAATGGAGTTCTTTTCTATAGGAATAACACATTCCTGCGATTCTCTTCACGTACGGTTGTTGCGACCGTGAAATACGTACAACATTCTGGTACTTTTCCCATGTCGTGTGATTTGCTCATGCACGGTTGTTTTGACGATTCATGACAAAATCTCACGACCGTCACTTTTTGTCAAAATATATTTTTAGATTTATTGCATGTGCATTTTATTCACGCACGGTTGGATTCAACCATGAGCGAAGGAAATTGCACTCTCTCTTGTTTTGCATGGAAATCATGTGATCTGACTCCACACGTGCATTTTATTTGCACACGGGCTAGTTGCCTGTGCATGGTCATAAATGCATGGGCGAGTCATCTTCCTGGCTGGGCATTCCTGTATTATAATTAACGCACGATGTGCTCACGGTCGTGCATTTTACCGTGTGTTCCTTTTTCTCTAACTGGGTACTATTTAAGCCACAAGATTCTGCCCTAATTGGGAATCACTTCAGTTTCTGCCCAGAGCTCCGTTTCGCGCCACTTTGTCACTCCACCACCGCTCATCATCCCGAGGTCCTCCAGCCACCGTTTCAAGCCAAATATCAAGCTAGGAGTTCCTCTCGGCCTCCCATAGTGTTCACAAGCCTCCAAGGTTCATTTTGAAGGATTTTTCTCTTGGGTTAGAGTTCTCCAGCTAGTTCATGGCTGAAGAAGATTTTTATAGAAGACAGGTAAATTGAGAGATAGTGATAACTCTTTTTTACCCTGGATGGCAGGTGGAAACAAAGCTCGAACATGGATTGACAACCTTTGAGTCTGTCTGTGAATTTTCGATGAGACTCCATCCTTCGGTTGTGCTATTACCTTCCTCTTTTTGTTTGTAGAACCTCATAGTTAATCTTGTGATGATTTGGATGCTTTGTGTAAACTTGTTATTGTTTTACTTAATTTCATGTCTATGTGAAATGGTGAATTTGAGTTTATGGTTGCGAGGACCTTCGCATCACCACTTCGTCTCCACTACAACATGTGTGTTTGTCACACAAACAATTGCTAGTTGCTTGCTTTGCGATAAGGTGCTTACAACCCTCAACATCTCAACCCTAGATAATCGGTGCTCTTGCATGCCTACTCGTCCACTCTCCTACCAAAGAAGAGCATAGCGGCCTGCAATTTACACCTTCACCTTGCGAAGCGGTGATGCCGACCCACACTAGTGTAGTTAGTTTTCTCTCCACACAAACCAAATCAACCCCCCGATTTTACTTTCAAATCTTTATAATTGATTTTCTGAACAATTGAATCACACTCAGCTCTTGTTCCTCAAGAGATCGATACTTGGGGGAGTTATTACCATTTTATACTACTTGAGCGACCGGTGTACTTGCTGAATGCGCATCAAGTATTTGGCATTGTTGCTGGGGAACACAGGTGTGTGTGAGTCTCCTGGAATGAAAATTGTTATAAGGACTTGAGCTTTTGATTTTTTTTTCTTCTTGTTGTTCTATTGTGAGTTTATGTAGGGGCGTGGACCTGGTGATCTAGTGGAACTTGACCCAGAAATGTAGCGGACGCTGCATGCGTGCCACTGTGCAGCTGTAATGGCTGAGAACAAGCTTAATGGGAATGACCAAGGGCGAGAGGATATACCTGATGAGCAGGATGTGATCCGACCAAGGTCCCAGACAATGCGTGATTACACCACTACTACTATGGGGAGTGTGTACCCTATTTTGGGCCAGCTATCACAAATAATCACTTCGAGAACAAGCCGGCTATTCTAAACATTATCTTCAAAATTGCCCAATTCTCTAGAATGGCAAGTGAAGACCCCAATCTCCACGTGGCTAAATTCTCTGAAATTTACGGGATGTTCCGACAGGACGGTATCCCTGATAACACGGTGAAGCTGAGAATCTTCCCATTCTCCCTACGTGATTAGGTCAAAGCTTGGCTCCATACTATTTCGTAGGGTGCTGCCACCACCTGGGATGCCTTATCATCACTCTTACTTTCCAAGTTTCATCTAGTAGACTAGGTTGTATGTTTGAGGAGAGATATTGCTACCTTCCATTAGAAATATCAAAAAACCTTGTTGAAGCTTGGGAGAGGTTCTCAGAGATGTTGAGGAAATGTCCCCAACATGAGTTTCAACCAAACCACCTTATAGAAAATTTCTACTTTGCGATTGAACTGAATTAGCATGCAATGATCGATGCTGCTGCTGGAGGAACTCTAATGAATCACACTCCTGAGGAGGCACTCATGATTTTTTAGAACACTGCCACTCACAACTCATATTGGACAGCTAGGAGGAATTCCCCGAGGAATTCAAGTGGACTCTATGATATGAATACTACTGCTGCTCTTGTTGTTGCTGCCCCACCTTCATATGAGAACATAACACTGCTAACAAGCCCAACTTCTACTCTTGCACTAGTCTTAGCCATTTTGTGCCAAGGTTGTGGAAACTCTGAGCACCAAGCATTTGAGTACCCCGCTGGTGAGTTATCTGCTGATTTTCTCATCTTAATGTTGAAGAAAGTGCTAACTATGTGAATAATCAAGGATGTAATGTACCATTCTCCAATGCGTATAACTTGGGTGTGCGGAACCACCCAAACTTGTCTTGGAACCAAAACGTTGCTGGCTAACGATGACAACAAGGCCAGCATCAATTTGATGCTCAAGCCTCTGGGAACCAGCTGTGGCCGCTACAACTGGTTATGCTCAGGGTACCCCCGCGCAAAGGGAAAATGCATTGTAAGAAGTGAAGGAGAAGTTTGTCGAAGTGGACCAATCAAACATTGCCAACCAGACTGCCTCCATGAGGAACTTAGAGACGCAACTGGGCCAATTGGCGCAAGTTCTATCTGAGTGTGTTCATGGTGCTCTCACTATTACTATAGATAAGGATCCTAGGGAATAAGGGAGGAGCTTGGCGGAGTCTTATGGCAGTTGTGAGGGCGAGCTTGTTGTGAATTGCAAGATTAATGTTATTCACACCACTGCATTTTGTGATTCAGGCTCATCTCACAATGTGCTTGCCCTGTAAGACATTGATAGGCATAACCTTGAAATTGATTTTGATAAGCAGACATCTCTAGTCATCACTAATGGATCTGTGGTGATTTCTGAGGGTGAGGTCCAGGAGGTAGAGGTTATTGTGGAAGGCACGATGGTTGTCACTAACTTTTAGGCATTGGGACCCATGGAGAATGCATTCATCCCAATTTTAGGGGTCCCATTCTTAAAGGAGAGCGGCACCAAATCTTATATTGCTTACGGCCGTGTTAACTTACCTTCCAAGGCAGCACACCATGGTTTTTTGCCCGCAATAATCTAGGTTCTCCCTGATCTATTGAGTGATTATGATTTAACTATTATTAATTCTAATGTGTGTTCAAGTGATATAGAGTGCATGTTTGTAGATGATGAGAAGGGAAAGGTAAGGAGTACTGAGAATGCATAATTGGAAGTTGTTGTGCAGGTGCCAGTTGATGTTGTTGAAAATGTGCATGGTAGCGAGGCCACAAAGTTACGTGTTGATGAGGCAGGTTTGCCCGCAAACTCGTCAGTTGATTTTGTTGAGCTTAGTATGCCCAGTAAACTTTTAAAACAGGTTCATTGGGTAGAAATATCGTCCGTCATGGGTGCAGAGATGGAGCCCCTTGTTTCCCCTCTCTTGGACAATGCTAACACTGATAAAATCATTATTGCTTCATGGCGCTCTCCCACCCTGAAGTAGCTGAAGCGAGAGATATGTGTTAGCGCTAATTGTTCTGATGCCCTCCGGCGTGAGAAGGCTAAGGCTAAAGGCAAGGGTAGCATGCTTCCCATGGGCTATAAAACTTCACCTCCCACCCACCTCGCGTGGCAGGGTAGAACCACCACAAGTCGGCATATAGTTGATGCATGATGGTTCTCCGAGCTTTTTTGTTCCTTCTAATGTTTTTCTGCATGCTTCTATGGTATTTATCGTTGTGTGTTTTCTTTTAGTAACACTATTAGACTTTCTGAGAATAATATCATTTTAATTTCTAATACAAGTATTTGGTCCACCTTAAGGACGGTGAACAAAAGGGCTTCCGGGAGACAACCCGCATACTTTTTTACCTAATGCATTATTCTGTCATTATCTTCCTTGTTTTGTTGTTGTTCCCGGTGCAGGTTGTAACATCCCGATTCACGCTAGACCCCTCGTGCGCACTTTCAGGTCAGGAAAGTAGACTTGGGCTCGGGGTGTACTGGTGGTAGGCTGCACCCGAGCCGGGGGAAGTGCTGACTTGATAGCATGTGTTTGGACACTACCCCATGACGGTAGTAGGTACCGCACGATGGTAGCCTTCGTCGAGTATATACGATGAATACTCCATGGAGCCGAAGGCGTTGAGTGATCGTCAAGTGGACTCAATGATCGCCAAGTACTACCACGCGGCGGTAGCCTTCGTCGAGTGTATATGATGAATACCCAGAAGAGTCATAGGCATTGAGTGATCGTTGAGTGGACTCAATGATCGTAGTGTACTATCGCGAGGCGGCAGCAGGATACCGCACTGCGGTAGCCGAATGATTTAATTGACATACGAGTCGGGAACTTATTGCAAGGAGGTAGTGATACCGCGAGCAGTAGCGAACATACCTCACGACGGTAGGAAGAGTACCGCGCGGCGATAGGGTACAGGTGCTGGCACCTAAGTGGGTAGTTTGGATGGTGGCTTGCGGAGGAGGTCAAGTTCGAAGGTACCGTGTGGTGGTAGCTCGTTGTTCAGGAAACACTAGATTTATTTGGCCTCTTCCTTTATAAATGGATGTCCAAGACTTAGCCAACATTCTTCTTCTCCAATTTTCCTAAGAGAACAAAAGGTGCTGAGCTTTTCTTGGAAGGACAAGGAACGAACGGACTTTCTCTCGGAGGAAGAAGAGCAAGAGCTGAGGTCGACGCTGTCATGCCACCAAGAAGGATAACAAGATCCATGGCTAGAAACGATGTGAGCTTCCTACCCCCTCCTTTGGTGCTAGATCTTTAGTTATGAAGTAGGAGAGATGTCAGCTCAAAGGAGTTCGACCTTGGTGAGAAATGGAGATCTCCTAGGAAGAGACCCAGTTAGGACCTCTGTCCTAGGGTTTGTTGTCTTCAACCTTTCCTCTCATCAATGTGAAGATGGAGAACTTGGTTCCATGAAGAATGATGGTCTAATGAGGGTGAATAAGGGAGGAGGAAGAGCTGAATGCATTTTTGTATAAATGTTTAAAGGAGGAAGACAAACCAATTTCATCTGTTGTTCTTCAAGATGCGTGCAGAAATTTGTTTTCTGCGCGCAACAGACTTCAAGGCCATTTTTGAATATGGTAGGTCCATATTCAGGTCTTGGGCGGAACATAAAAATTGTAGTCCTCGGAAAGAACTTTCCAACGGATGGTTACCTATCCCCATAGGAGCTCTGTAGCTCCGGGAATGTCGGGTCAAGTTTGCCTACACAACAATATCTTAAGTGCGGGATGTTTTCGATTGAGTTGTACATTTGGGTAACTAGGATGAACGGATGATCATTGGGTCTTGAATGGATAAATTTTTGATTGGATCTAGAATGGATAAATGTGTTGGATCTTGAATGAAAAAATGATTGTCGGATCTGAGTAAACAAATGGTTGTCAGATCTTTGATCGAACAAATGATTGTTGGATTCTTAATTGAAAACCGGTAAAGATGCATCTTAATAATAATACGTGAATGTGTAATTTATAGCTTGCGGAGATCAAAGTGGTTGAAAGAACACATGATGTATTTCTAGCAAGCCATGTTCATAATGAAGAAATAAATAAATGTTATGGTAATGTTGTATGATTTGGAACGTGGAAGAAAACATATGATGCGATATGCAGGTGCCAACAAATCATTGAGATGAGACTAGATGAGAAAACGCCCATGGCCATGCGATATGAAGAGTCTTAATATTGAAGGGATGAAAAAAATAGTCCACTGCTTAGAGTTGTGTCTCCCTACATGTAGCAGTATGGTACTAGTGTGATGTGTAAGGTGGCTTGCCACCTGTGATAATGATGAACCCTTAAGTGCTTGGGAGCACTGGAATGCGAAAGGGTATAAGTGCAAGAGTATTTGACCACACTGGAATGATGTGATAATAAGGGACTCAGTGTGTAGCCCTTGAGCGCTGTTGAGCAATGGATTGGTTTTAATGAGAATTGACTCGGTTGGATGCCTTGGTTGTGATAGTATGGCTAAGTGAATAGGCATGCAGTGTGAGTTGACACGGGTGTCATAATCCTGGGTTAAGTATAGTGTTGCAGTGAAAGTCTTTGTTTTCAAGCATAACTGAATTAGCTAGAGGGGGCGCGGGATGGTGAATATGTTACTTGTTTCTTTTGCTATATTTTTTAACTTATTTACTTATGTGAGTGATGTGACTACTTTAGTAGTGCTTTCAAGACAATCACACGGACAACCCACAAATTTATAGTTGTTCCCCAAATTATGAGTACATCCACTTTCCCTCCCACCTTTCTAACTTCTAGTTAGACAAGGAACTTCTCCAATATCAGCTCCTAAGAGCTTACACCTCAGATCTCTCAGGATCTCTCAGTCTCCTCCAAGACTTACAACTCAGGCACTAGGCCCTACAAATTAGTGATCAACTGATCACCTACCTCAGGCCAACGACCATATCACTCAGGTTGGGAGGACAACGCTACCTTAGATCCCCAAAGGATCCCACTTCAGAGAGAATGACACTCCTACTTCTCAGGCACAAAGGACCTACCTCAGAATTAAAGGATCCTATAACTCAGGCACTAGTGCCTTAAAACTCAGAGAGAATGACTCTCCTACCTCAGGCTTAAAAGCCCTATAGCTCAGTGATCAACTAATCACCTATCTCAGATCCCAACTGGATCCTACCTCAGATTCAAGCTTGAATCCTACACTCAGATCCACATATGGAACATACCCTCTGCCTTTATGACATAGGTTTATAACTCAGATCTATTAAGAACCTACAGTGTGTATGTGGGTGTTGTTAATTTGGCTCTAGAGAAATTTCTCTAATCCAATTTACTTCTGTCATGTGTTATCTCAGTCCAGACTTCTTCTACTCAGTTTAGAAAGTATCTTAAGGTAAGCTTGGCTTGAACTATGTAGTAACTATAATTAGGGTTGGCCCTTTGCTTCTTCTTCTTCCTCAGAGATTTCCTCTGAAATTGCTTGTGCGGGAATGGATGGCACCAACTATCTTACTTCAGCTTTCAGCTGCTGTAGCAATAGACCTTGATGCTTCCTTGCAAATCTGTTGTTTTGCTCCTTCCTGAACTGACTCACAAGTTCAGTCCTATCTCTTTCTCAGCTCTAGAAACTTATCTTCAAGATTAGGCTTGCTGTAACTGTGAAGTAACTTTCAATAGGGGTTACTTCCTTTGCTGCAACCTGAGCTGAGATAAGCTTAGCCCTAACTTCTTGACTACAGAAACTAGTTGTCTTTGCCTCTCCTTCTTCCTTAAAGAGCAAGCTTTTTGGCCTTGCTAGTGTAGGTGAAAATGACACCAACTATCTCTTTGAACTATTAGATCTGAAGCTTGAACCTCTCCTTCAAGGCTCTGCAATAATGTCGATGAAGAAGATGAAGTCCAGCTGTATTTCTAGGAAGAAAACTGCCATTCATTCTTGATCTCTGCCTTTTATTGTTAGCCCACAAACAGTTCTTTGAGCGCCCCACATTGAATTTGTTGGCAGCTACCAACTTTTGCATTAATGGATGTATTATAGGTAAGCGGCGACATTTGTCATGTACTGTAACTTTCCTGCAACAAATTCAAATTATGTTGAGTTGTTGACTTTACTGGCATCACTATCTGTGGACTTAGCCAAAATCATGCATAATTAGTATAGGCGTTGAGTGAGTAAGCTTCACATAACCCAAAAACACTTTGACAAATATTATGTCACTATGCGTTGAGTGAGTAAACTTCACTCAACACCAAAATACTTAAAAAGATTTTTCTGTCATTAGGCGTTGAGTGAGTGACCATCACTCAACGCCAAAACACTTAGACAATCTTTCTAACTCTAGGCGTTGAGTGATTGAGCATCACTCAATGCCAAACTACTAGGATAGATTTTTCGTCACTTGGCGTTGAGTGAGTACGCTTCACTCAACTCCAAACTTCTCAACAGATTTTCTTCTGTTACACAGCAGTGAGTGAACAACCTTCACTCAACACATTTGGACTTAACCAAATTTCTATGTGAAATAACAGTCTCTGACTGACTAAGATTCAGTCAAAGGTTTTTATCACATGGCGTTAAGTGAGTAAGCTTCACTCAATGCCTTTAGACTTAGCCAAAAATCTTTATAGATTTTTTGTGGCTTTGATAGACTGAGCCATACTCAATGAATATAAAGTTATGGCGTTGAGTGAATGATCTTCACTCAATGCCTGCGGACGTGGCCATATTTCAGCATGTTTCTTCTTAGGCTTTTACTGCCTTAGCCTATCTCACAACATTTAGCTGTATGACATTGAGTGAGTGGACTTCACTCAATGCCTGTGGACTTAGCCACATCTTCAGCTTGCCAATTGTTTGGTTTTTACTATATAAGCTGAACTCTATGCTATTAGCCACTTGGCATTGAGTAAGCAACCTTCACTCAATGCTTGTGGATTTAGATATTTTTTTGTCTTTCCACACGCTTGCCTAGACATCACCTATCATGGCCACATGAATCAGCTTGTCCAATCAATGCATAGAGGGAACCCTGCATACATAGAACTCGTAGGACAAGCTAGATTAGAACATGTGTATACCATTGTGTACAAGGTCTTCTTCAAATCTAGGACATTGTGATCAATGGACCCAACAATCTCCCCCTATTTGAAAAAAATCAAAACCTAAGACATTATATACACTAACATAAATATGCAACATTTATAATAAAAGACACATTGCATAACTCAGAGATGATGATGAACATAATCATAAATGGCATTAATTTAACTTAGAAGGAATAAATGTTTTTGTGCAGAGAACAAAACAAAACACATTTCTTAAGCCATATAAGTAGAAGAAGAAACATCTCAGTTTTCTGGTTCCCTTATCATAATGCCACTGCCATTAGTCTTCTTCTTGGATCTTTCTTCCTTCTCAGCTTCATCAGCTATCTTTTTCCCTTTCCTGTCAGTTTTGTCTACTTCATCTGCTTCAGCTTTCTTGTCTCTCTGCCTCTGGAAGTAACTGTAAGGCTTTGGTATGTACTTAGTTAGCTCAACGACTTCTGGAGGAAGAGTACCTGCATTCTTATTTCTCTTGAATATCCTCTTTTCAGTATCTCTCTTCTCCATTTTGCTCAATTCAAGTGAGCTATAGAGTTTCCCCCTTTCGGTCTTCTTAGATTTGACCTGCTCCCAAGCTGTCAAGATAATAGTCCTTAATTCAGGATTCCATTTTTCAAAATCATGTCTCTTTTCCATTTCTTCTCGGTATCTTTTCTTACTCATCCTCATTTCTTCTTCTTCCTCAGCACCATTCTTTTCCTTTGTTATCTGATCTGCATATGGGTTGAACTGGGAGCTTCAACAACAACATATGGCTCTCTCCACTGATCACCTACATCTTGTGGTTGGCCTTCATGTTGAATGATCATTCCAGGATTAAAGAAATTTTAGGTTTTAGGGTTTACGGTTTAGGGTTTAGGGTTTAGGGTTTAGGGTTTAGGGTTTAGGGTTTAGGGTTTAGGGTTTAGGGTTTTAGGGTTTGGGGTTTGGGGTTTGGGGTTTGGGGTTTAGGGTTTGGGGTTTAGGGTTTAGGGTTTGGGGTTTGGGGTTTAGGGTTTATGGTTTAGGGTTTAGGGTTTAGGGTTTAGGGTTTAGAGTTTAGGGTTTTAGGGTTTAAGGTTTAGGGTTTAGGGTTTATGGTTCAGGGTTTAGGGTTCAGGGTTTAGGGTTTAGGGTTTTTTAGGGTTTATGGTTTTTTAGGGTTTAGGGTTTAGGCTTTAGGGTTTAGGGTTTAGGGTTTAGCGTTTAGGTTTTAGGGTTTAGAGTTTATGGTTTAGGGTTTAGGGTTTAGGGTTTAGGGTTTTTTAGGGTTTAGGGTTTAGGTTTTTTTTTGGTTTAGGGTTTAGGGTTTAAGGTTTAGGGGTTTAGGGTTTAGGGTTTAGGGTTTAGGGTTTAGGGTTTAGGGTTTAGGGTTTAGGGTTTAGGGTTTAGGGTTTAGGGTTTAGGGTTTAGGGTATGGCCACTTGGTCTAATCCTAAGTCTGTAACAGTCTCTGTCCAAGGACAATAAGTGGGTTTGGCCACTTGGTCTGTCCTGCAAAACAAAATTTATCTTACCTTTGGACCCCAATAGATATTGAGACCTAGGTTCTTGTTAGTCTCAAAATGATCTTGCCTTCTTGCATATTTCCTGATAGGAAGACTAACTGTTTCTTTGGGCACAGATGGATTGTGCCAGAAATCAAGGGAAAAATGACTCACTTTGTCACAGCACCAACACTCATAGATATTATATCTTCTCTTCTATGCAGGTCTGGCAGCATGATTGACTGTAGACTGGGCAGAAGGAAGTGTAGCTTCCATGTTCTTATTTCTCTCAGCCATAGTCTGACTGAGGGTAGGTCTGGCAATAGAAGAGCTTGGTTTTTCATGAGGTCTACCATCAATAGTTTTCTTTGCAGAAATCACACCGTTGATGGCCTTAGACATACCAGTCAAACTTGCCTGCAAACTTCCCCTTGGTATGAGTGTGTCCTGGGAGATCTTAATAACAGGCCACTGTCTTACACATGAGTGAGGGGGCTGGAGCACTAAATACAAAAGGTCCATCATGGGCCTTTTAGACTTCTTCATGGGGAGCCAACTGTGCACTCAATCCCATGTTGTTTCTTCTTCCAATGTAAGGTAGATTTGTATTCTTACAACGAAGATTCCCATCCCTCATGTGACCAATCTTGAAGTCCTGGCCATACCTGTTGGATGAGAGAATTACCTTGTGAAAGGTAGACTGAGGCTTGCCACGAGCATTGTCTTTCCCTTTAGAGAGGGTAATTCTAGAATTCCACTTAGATTCTGACTTCCTCATGATGGAGTCTATCTTAGAGAAATTTGCCACAACTCTCTTTTCCTTCTCAAGTTTCTTTTCTAGATCCTTGATAATAGATTCCTTATATTTGTTGGACTCAACATGGATATCTACCATGGTCATCTCATGGCCAACATCCCTCACTTTCAGATACAACAAAGATGATGTCTCATCCTGCTGGGAAGCAGCCAGCTGTAAGGAGGCAATTTACTCAGCTTTTTTCTTAACAAGCAACTTGCTTTCCTTGAAAGCTTCCAGAAGTGCACCTTGATTTTCAATCAATTGAGTGGCATCATCTTCTGTCATAGGACCCTCATCATCACTTGATGAGAATGCATCTGAGTCAGGACTAGACACATAGATAGAGATTAAGGATGAGCTAGATAGGGAGTGAACCTGATCTAGACCAGACTGATCCTGGCAGTATTCTTCTTCTATTATAGTTATTGGCCCATAATATCTGCAGTCATTTGCTTCATCATCATCCTCCTCTGAATCACTCTCTGAATGTGATAGAGGGTCTTTAATCTCCATTCTTGCATCTGGATAGTCACCAATTGATGGGCTGATGACATCTTCTTCCTTATCCTCCTCCTCTTTCCTTCCATGTAGACAATCACGGTGTTCAACATTTCTTTGGCAGTCTTGCAGTGGACCAAGTTCTGGAAGATAGAGTCATCCATGGCACTTACAATGATATGTCGTGCCCTCTTATCCATTGTTTCCAACATGAGTTCATCTTCAGTCATTTTAGTGTAGCTCTTTGGAATTTGGACTTCTGCATCTCAGATAAAGACCTTCATGGGGATGAAAGGTCCTTCTTGAACTGTTATAAATACCCTACGATCATAGGCTTCCATCATCTGCCTGGCCCTTTCTTTCCATGCCCCAAAGTTCTCGTTAGTGCAGACTTGAAGCTCAATTGAACTCCACTCCCTATGGTTCACTCCTGAACCCATAAGCACTAATCTTTTAGCTATCCTTTGAGGTCTACTCAGACTATTATGTCCTTTTTTGAGTAACCTCCCTATGATATCACTTGAAAGTTTTTGTTTTCAAGTATAACTAAATTACCTAGAGGGGGAGGGGCTGAATAGGTTACTGGTTTCTTATGCTATATATTTTTAACTTATTTACTTATATAAGTGATGTGATTATGTTAGTAGCACTTTCAAGACAATCATATAGACAACACAACAAATTTATAGTGGTTCCCCAAATTATGGGTACATCCACTTTCTCTCCCACCTTTCTAACTTCTAGTTAACAAGATACTTCTCCAACCTCAGCTCCTAAGAGCATACACCTCAGATCCCTCAGGATTTCTCAGTCTCCTCCAAGAATTACAACTCAGGCACTATGCCCTACAACTCAGTGATCAACTGATCACCTACCTCAGGCCAACAGTGTAACGCCCCGAATTTTGTGTGCGAGTCGGTCGCGGAAAAAGAGTTTTTTGGTGCCTGTAGGGGTACACGGCCTAGGACACGGGCGTGTCCAAGGCCGTGTCTGGCTGGTGATTTTTTTGGTCGTTTCCAACCCGAGAAGGACACGGCTAGAAACACGGCCGGATGACACGGGCGTGTCATCCGACACGGGCGTGTGCCAACCCGTGTCCAGACCCGTGTCCTGAGGGGTCGTGTCCGTTGCCGTGGCGGTTATGCGTGACACGCCCTCGAACACGGGCGTGTCGAGGAACCCGACACGGGCGTGTCAGGTCAGACACGGGCGTGTCTTGGCCCGTGTGCGTTTCTCAGTTCGACGATCGTGCCTGGATCGAGGCACACGGCCTTGGACACGGCCGTGTGCCAAGCCGTGTGCGGCCCAGGTCAGGGGAATTTTGTGCAGATCCGAGCCATTCGTTTCCTTTAATTTAGATCCGACGGCCCAGATTAAATTATGCTCTGTTAAGGCCGGGAATAGGGAGTTATTCCCTCATTTTTCTCTCCAAAGTTCTCCCCTTCCAAAGTGAGAGAGAAGAGGAAGAAGAAGGAGGTTTCCGGCCGCCGGCGGAGCATCGGAGCACCGTTTCGAAATCGGAGAGCGGATCCGTGGAGGGAAGGTCATTGCGAAGAGTTCTAACCGCGTAGTTTTTCCATGGCGCCAAAACGGACTACAAGGGTAACGATTCTCAACTCGAGCGCTTGAATCTCTTTCTTTCTGCATAGGGAATCCCGCTCCCGCGAGTATGCGGTGAGTGCGTGGTGTTCCTTGGGGTTGACGGGAATAGTCCCCCTTGTGTTGCATGTAGAGCCCGGAATCGTAAGTACGGGCATAGGCATTGTGTGTGAAGCCTACCCGGACGTGTTTTGTCTGGATCGGTGATGTTGCATTTGATATGGTTTTGCCGGAGAAGACTCCGTGCTTTGGATTTTTCGGGTTTCTACGCGGTAGATTGCAGCAGGGATCCTTGAAGGTTAGCTTCAAGGCGCACCCGGAAAACTGAGCGGAAACGTGTTCTGCTAACTTGGCGGTCTGGGAACCGGCCTTGATCATAACTGGGTTATGAGACTGTTTTGGAAAATTTGGGATCCGAGAGAAGCTTGGCCCGCGCAAAGTTCCTTAAATTGGACATGCGGCGTGAGCAACGGGCAAGTGGAATTGGACCTAGGCTATGTGGTTCGGTGCGAGAGACCCGAAGATGGGGACTGGCCGTTGGCATAGTCGGAGCCTTAGACGGTGGTCAGAAAGGCTAAATGCTCACATGTTGTTGCCATCCTGGGGGTGGTGGTGGATGCACTGATGGGTCAGGGTCCACCATGAATGTGCCCTGAGTGCACGGGGTGTTTGGCCGTGCGAGCCTACACCTGTGGCGAATTATACTTGCGCTATATAAATATTGTTGGCTAATGCTTTGCAGGGAAAGAGCACCGCCGTCCCGAGTAAGGGGCGGGGTCGTTATAATTTGGTCGGCTTTTAGCTGACCGTTGCTTTATTTGCCACCGTGCGGTGGTATGTGCTTGCAGGTGCTGCGGAGCCGAGCGCCAAATAGCGGGCTGGAGCCCATGTTGCTGTGCTGGCCCTAGAAGGCCGTAGAATAGTTTTATTTATTTATTTCATGTGTGGCCGGCCTGCGAGCCGATGTATGTAAAACACTATTCATGAAGTGAACATTTGTAAGGCCTTAAGGCCATGTACCTGTTTCTGTGTATTTGGGGTTTCATTCCTGTTGTTGTAGCTGTGGACATTCATATTGATGGAATTAATTTTGGGTTCTTTCAACTTTAAAATCTTCCGCTAGAATGCTCTGTGATTAGGACGAGTAGTCTTAATTAGATGGTTTGATTTATTCATTTAGTAACCCTTCTGAATGTCTGTGGTATATGGCGTCGGGTTCCAGCTGGACCTTCTGTTATATGCCATGCGACGGATGGGGGTGTTACAATTTGGTATCAGACTTCTGGTTACGGTCATGCTTAAATGAATTCGTGGGCGAATTCTTTTAAGGGGTGGTGAGCACATGTGTGCGTCATCGTTATAACATTAAAAAGAACCCATGAATGTCCACTTAGGAATGAAAATACACTTGTTTTGTGGAACCTGAGTGTTCCAATGATTGCTTTTAGCAATTTGTTTGTCGTCTAATCGTGTGTCTTTGCTATTATAGGCAGCTAGGAGCGGTGCTGGTCAGTCAGAGCGTCTGCAATCAGCGGAAAGTAGTGCACCAAGGGACGTGCCTGCTACACCTCCTTCAGCGGAAACCATCAGGATGGTGGCTGAAGCCGTGTTCGCAATGATAAATGCCCAACCTGCAGGGCAAATGCATCGCGCACCTCCTGCGGATGAGCAAGAACCGGTTAGGGCGGCAGAGCCGAGAGTGGTGGAACGCACAGCAGTTGAGTTAGTAGAGCCGAGGAGAACTACGGAGCGGCAGCTAAAGCACGTGATGGGCTTTAATCCTCCGAGGTTTAATGGGGTTGGAACGCCAACTCAAGCTGAGGACTGGCTCTCTTCCATAAAGAGGGTGTTGACGGCCACAATGACTGAGGAGTGGCAGAAGACCACCATAGCGACTTTTCTTTTGGAAGGTGAGGCGATGCTGTGGTGGGACGAGTTGGAGTTTCATCTTCTAGTGGGAAGGCAACTTGCGGATGTGCCGATATAAGAATTTTCAAGATTGTTCCTAGCCAGATTTGTACCTTCTGCTCAGAGGTTGGAGATGGAGAATCAATTTCTTGGGTTGACTCAGGGATCCAGAAGCGTGGACGAATATCTGCATGAGTTCACACGGTTGGGTCGTTATGCTGGTGCTATGTTTTCAGAAGAAGAGAGGAAGACCAACCGATTCTATGAGGGTCTTCGTGGCGATTTACAGTTACTCCTTGCTGGGCCTAAGGCGCAGGGCTTCCTAGCCTTGGTCAATTCGGCCCGATCGTTGGAAAAGGTTGCGAAGAAAGTTCAAGAGAAGAGGGACCCAGGAGAAAGGAAGACCGAGTTCAAGGTGCCAAGTCACAAGACAGGTTTCCGCAGATGGAACAAGAAGCGGAGGACTTCAAACTCAGCCCCTTCGGCTGATACATCGGGGGCAACTACAAGTCGAGTCCCCGGAGCTTGCTACAACTGCGGGAAGACGGGGCATTTTGCTCGGGAGTGTTGGAGCGGACGTTCAAAGTCCGAGAGGAGACCTGGAGCGACTTATGAGGAGAAAGGGAAGGCGGTGGAGTCAACCGCATCCCATCATGCTCCAGCCCAGCCTAGAGTCTACAACCTTGGTCTACAGGAGGCCATTAAGCAAGCAGACGTGGTGACAGGTATGAATTAAATTACAGTGGTTTAACTTTTATAGTTGTTACCTTCGTATTTGTTAGCTTACGTTTGTTAATGCTAGGCTTTGTGTTAATCTTTGGGTTTCCGGCGAGAGCCCTTTTTGATTCGGGGGCATCACATTCCTTCTTGTCTGAAAAGTTTATATCGCGCATCGGAGTTCCGTTCTCGATGGCAGAAAACAAGTTGGATGTGTTGTTGCCTAATGGGTGCTCAATGCGTGCGGATAGGATCTGTGTTGTAAAGATTCGGATTGGAGACCGGGAGTTTGATTTGCGGGCGTTGGTTCTACCATTAGTGGAGTTTGATGTAATCTTCGGTATGGATTGGCTCTCGGAGCAGAGTGCATGCATTGATTGCAACCGTAAAGAAGTCAAGTTGGGTCTGGACACTGGTGTAGAGGCTACTTTTGCGGGCATGAAGGGGTCAGGGAAAGTTCTGATATCGGCCCTTCAGGCGTTTAAGGCAGTTCGGTCTGGGGCAGAACTGTATGTCACTCTAGTGCAGACTTCGATGCCTAAACCTAGTGTGGGCAACATCCCAGTTGTGTCCGAGTATCCTGATGTGTTTCCAGATGATCTCCCAGGAGCCCCTCCTCAGCGGGAGATAGACTTTACTATAGAGCTGGTACCGGGTGCCAAACCGGTGTCACGCTCCCCCTATCGGATAGCCCCGAGAGAAATGGCAGAGTTGAAGGTGCAACTGCAGGAGTTGCTAGAGCAAGGTTATGTGCGTCCAAGTTCGTCGCCTTGGAGCGCACCAGTTCTCTTTGTTAAGAAGAAAGATGGGAGCTTGCGGCTTTGTATCGATTATCGGGAATTGAACAAACTTACGGAGAAGAACAAATACCCAATCCCGAGGATTGACGATCTATTTGATCAGTTGGTTGGGTCAACTGTATATTCGAAGTTAGATTTGAAGTCCGGTTATTATCAGTTGAGGATAAGGGAGAGCGACATTCCAAAGACAGCATTCAGTACGCGGTTTGGGCATTTTGAGTTCACAGTCATGCCGTTTGGGTTGACGAATGCTCCATCCGTGTTTATGGATCTGATGAATAGGACGTTCAGAGAATACTTGGATCAGTTTGTGATAGTATTCATCGATGATATCCTGGTGTATTCGCGGTGCGAGGAGGATCATTACAAGCATTTACACATGGTGTTGGAGACATTGAGGAAAAGTCAGTTGTATGCAAAGTTCTCCAAGTGTGAGTTATGGTTATCCTCGATAGCGTTCCTTGGTCATGTTGTCAGTGGAGAAGGAATAGCTGTGGATCCGGCGAAGATAGTGGCGATACGGGAGTGGCCTACTTTGACTACAGTGGCAGAGGTCCGGAGTTTTCTGGGGCTTGCTGGCTACTACAGGCGCTTCGTAGAGAACTTCTCGCGGATAGCACTACCACTCACGACGTTGACAAGGAAGGATCAGAAGTTTGTGTGGTCTTCGGAGTGCGAACAGGCTTTTGTAGAGTTGAAGAGGCGGTTAACCACGGCGCCTATTTTATGTTCTCCAAGTGGTACCGAAGGGTTCGAGATTTATAGTGATGCTTCAGGCAGTGGTTTGGGCTGTGTTCTGCTACAGCATGGGAGAGTGATAGCTTATGGTTCACGACAATTGAAGGTTCACGAGAGGAATTATCCGGTCCACGACTTAGAGTTAGCGGCCGTGATTTTTGCTCTAAAGCTTTGGAGGCACTATCTGTACAGTGTGAAGGTAGATATTTACACCGATCATAAGAGTTTGAAGTACCTATTGGATCAAAAAGATCTGAACATGAGGCAGAGGAGGTGGATGGAGTTCTTAGGGGACTACACCTTCAAGATACACTATGTGCCTGGGAAGGGAAATGTAGTGGCGGATGCGTTGAGTCGTAAGATTCCCGCACAAGCCAACTGGTTATCAGTGCATGATAAGAGATTGGTCCAAGAGTTGGAGGCATTGGAGATATCTTGCGTTGACAAGCAGTCTAGTGCCGAGGCGAAACTGTTTTGGACAGAGGTGCAGTGTGACCTAGCGGATAGAGTTCGGCGGGCTTTGGTTCAGGATAGCAGCATGAAGCAAATCCTAGATGGATCTTTGGATGGGTCATATTCCCAGTTTGTGGTTGAAGATGGGTTGCTAAGGAAGGACGGTCGTCTATGCGTTCCTAGTGCGGATAATATTCGGGAGGAGTTGATGTATGAGGCTCATCATACCAAATACTCAATCCACCCGGGAAGCACGAAGATGTATAGAGACATGAAGAAATTATTCTGGTGGCCGGGTTTGAAGAAGGATGTGGCGCTTTATGTGGCCAAGTGTCGTACTTGTGCATTAGTGAAGGCGGAATGCCAGAAGCCCGGAGGTTTCTTGAAATCACTTCCTATCCCAGAATGGAAGTTTGACGATATATCTATGGATTTTGTGCACGGTTTGCCGAAGTCGCAGAAAGGAAATGACGCCATTTGGGTGGTCGTAGATAGATTGACAAAGGTGTCGCACTTTATCCCAATGAGAAAGGAAGATCCAGTAGAAAGGTTAGCCAAACTCTACGTGGATAATATTGTACGACTGCATGGTGTGCCTCGCAGTATTGTTAGTGATCGTGATGGACGCTTCACGTCAAATGACTGGAGGTTGGTGCATGGTCTGTTGGGTACTAAGCTAAAGTTCAGCACAGCCTTTCACCCGCAGACGGATGGCCAAACCGAGAGAGTCAACAGGACTATGGAGGACATGCTTCGCATGTGCGTCCTAGATTTCGGGAAGCATTGGGAGGATCACCTGTACATGGTGGAGTTTGCTTACAACAACAGCTTTCAGGCAAGCATTGGAATGGCGCCTTTCGAAGCTTTGTACGGGAGGAAGTGTCGTACGCCGTTGTCTTGGTTGGAGGTAGGCGAATCAAAGCTGTATAAACGTCAAGCGGTGGAAGATGCCACTTCAATGATACGGACAATTCAGGAAAGGCTGAAGATTGCTCAGGATAGACAGTCAAAGTACTACAATGCCAAACATAGAAATGTAGAGTTCAACGTTGGCGACATGGTGTATTTAAAAATCAAGCCGTTCAAGGGTGTATCGCGGGTTCGACGCTTGAAGAAGCTGAGTCCGAGATACCTTGGACCATTTGAAATCCTGGAGCGTGTTGGCGAGGCGGCGTATAGATTAAAGCTGTCGACGGAGTTGAGTGGGCTGCATGATGTATTCCACGTATCAGTGTTGCGTAAGGCAGTTCAGGAGGCTTCGCAGATCATTGCAGACGATCAGGTACCGGTTGATTATGAGTTAACAACAAGGGTCAGACCAATACGAATTGAAGATGTTGCAGTCAAACGACTCCGCAACAAGGAGGTCAGAATGGTTAAAGTCCGTTGGGATAATTGCGGACGTGAGGAGCTTTCTTGGGAGCGAGAGCAAGCTATGTTGGAGGAATACCCCGAGTTATTCCACTCAGGTATCATTTAGCTTTTGTGTACCTTTGCTTAATTTTGGGACGAAATTCCTTAAGTGGGGGAGATTTGTAACGCCCCGAATTTTGTGTGCGAGTCGGTCGCGGAAAAAGAGTTTTTTGGTGCCTGTAGGGGTACACGGCCTAGGACACGGGCGTGTCCAAGGCCGTGTCTGGCTGGTGATTTTTTTGGCCGTTTCCAACCCGAGAAGGACACGGCCAGAAACACGGCCGGATGACACGGGCGTGTCATCCGACACGGGCGTGTGCCAACCCGTGTCCAGACCCGTGTCCTGAGGGGTCGTGTCCGTTGCCGTGGCGGTTATGCGTGACACGCCCTCGAACACGGGCGTGTCGAGGAACCCGACACGGGCGTGTCAGGTCAGACACGGGCGTGTCTTGGCCCGTGTGCGTTTCTCAGTTCGACGATCGTGCCTGGATCGAGGCACACGGCCTTGGACACGGCCGTGTGCCAAGCCGTGTGCGGCCCAGGTCAGGGGAATTTTGTGCAGATCCGAGCCATTCGTTTCCTTTAATTTAGATCCGACGGCCCAGATTAAATTATGCTCTGTTAAGGCCGGGAATAGGGAGTTATTCCCTCATTTTTCTCTCCAAAGTTCTCCCCTTCCAAAGTGAGAGAGAAGAGGAAGAAGAAGGAGGTTTCCGGCCGCCGGCGGAGCATCGGAGCACCGTTTCGAAATCGGAGAGCGGATCCGTGGAGGGAAGGTCATTGCGAAGAGTTCTAACCGCGTAGTTTTTCCATGGCGCCAAAACGGACTACAAGGGTAACGATTCTCAACTCGAGCGCTTGAATCTCTTTCTTTCTGCATAGGGAATCCCGCTCCCGCGAGTATGCGGTGAGTGCGTGGTGTTCCTTGGGGTTGACGGGAATAGTCCCCCTTGTGTTGCATGTAGAGCCCGGAATCGTAAGTACGGGCATAGGCATTGTGTGTGAAGCCTACCCGGACGTGTTTTGTCTGGATCGGTGATGTTGCATTTGATATGGTTTTGCCGGAGAAGACTCCGTGCTTTGGATTTTTCGGGTTTCTACGCGGTAGATTGCAGCAGGGATCCTTGAAGGTTAGCTTCAAGGCGCACCCGGAAAACTGAGCGGAAACGTGTTCTGCTAACTTGGCGGTCTGGGAACCGGCCTTGATCATAACTGGGTTATGAGACTGTTTTGGAAAATTTGGGATCCGAGAGAAGCTTGGCCCGCGCAAAGTTCCTTAATTGGACATGCGGCGTGAGCAACGGGCAAGTGGAATTGGACCTAGGCTATGTGGTTCGGTGCGAGAGACCCGAAGATGGGGACTGGCCGTTGGCATAGTCGGAGCCTTAGACGGTGGTCAGAAAGGCTAAATGCTCACATGTTGTTGCCATCCTGGGGGTGGTGGTGGATGCACTGATGGGTCAGGGTCCACCATGAATGTGCCCTGAGTGCACGGGGTGTTTGGCCGTGCGAGCCTACACCTGTGGCGAATTATACTTGCGCTATATAAATATTGTTGGCTAATGCTTTGCAGGGAAAGAGCACCGCCGTCCCGAGTAAGGGCGGGGTCGTTATAATTTGGTCGGCTTTTAGCTGACCGTTGCTTTATTTGCCACCGTGCGGTGGTATGTGCTTGCAGGTGCTGCGGAGCCGAGCGCCAAATAGCGGGCTGGAGCCCATGTTGCTGTGCTGGCCCTAGAAGGCCGTAGAATAGTTTTATTTATTTATTTCATGTGTGGCCGGCCTGCGAGCCGATGTATGTAAAACACTATTCATGAAGTGAACATTTGTAAGGCCTTAAGGCCATGTACCTGTTTCTGTGTATTTGGGGTTTCATTCCTGTTGTTGTAGCTGTGGACATTCATATTGATGGATTAATTTTGGATTCTTTCAACTTTAAAATCTTCCGCTAGAATGCTCTGTGATTAGGACGAGTAGTCTTAATTAGATGGTTTGATTTATTCATTTAGTAACCCTTCCGACTGTCTGTGGTATATGGCGTCGGGTTCCAGCTGGACCTTCTGTTATATGTCATGCGACGGATGGGGGTGTTACAAACAGCCCTACCACCCAGGCTGGGAGGACAGCCCTACCTCAGATCCCCAAAGGATCCTACTTCAGAGAGAATGACTCTCCTATTTCTCAAACACAAAGGCCCTACCTCAGATTCAAAAGATCCTACAACTCAGGCACTAGTGTCCTATAACTCAGAGAGAATAACTCTCATACCTCAGGCTTAAAATCCCTACAACTCAGTGATCAGCTGATCACCTACCTCAGATCCCAACAAGATCCTACCTCAGATTTAAGTTTGAATCCTATACTCAGATCCACACTTGGATCCTACCCTCTGTCTTTATAATACAGGCGTCAATTCAGATCTGTTAAGATCCTACAGTGTGTATGTGGGTGTTGTTAATTTGGCTCCAGAGAAATTTCTCTGAGCCAATTTACTTTTGTCCTGAGTTATCTCAGTTCATACTTCTTCTACACAATCCAGATAGTTTCTTCAGGTAAGCTTGGCTTGAACAGTTTAGTAACTGTAGTTAGGGTTGTACCTTTGCTGCTTGTTCTTCCTTAGAGATTTCCTCTGAACTTGCTAGTGCAGGAATGGATGATAGTAGCTATCTTTCTTCAGCTTTTAGCTACTACAGCAATAGACCTTGCTGCTTCCTTGCAAATCTGCTATTCTTCTCCTTCCTGAATTGGCTCACAAGTTCAGACCTATCTCCTTCTCAGTTCCAGAAACGTATCTTCAAGATTAGGCTAGTTGGAACTGTGAAGTAACTCTCAATAGGGGTTACTTCCTTTGCTGTAACCTGAGTTGAGATAAACTTAGCCCTAACTTCTTGACAGCAGAAACCAGTTGTCTTTGCCTCTCCTTCTTCCTTAAAGAGAAAGCTTTCTGGCCTTGCTAGTGTGGGTGAAAATGGCACCAGTTATCTCTTTGAACTCTTATATCTGAAGCTTGAACTTCTCCTTCAAGGCTCTACAACAATGGCGATGAAGAAGATGAACTCCAGCTATATTTCCAAAAAGAAAACTACCCTTCTTTTCTTCATCTGTCTTTTATTGTTAGCCCACCAATGGATCTTTGAGCAGTGGGCCCCACCTTGAATTTGTTGGCAGCTACCAGCTTTTGCATTAATGACTGTACTGTAGGTAAGCGACGACAATTTTCATGTACTGTTGCTTTCCCGCAACGAATTCAAATTATGTTGACTTGTTGACTTTGCTGACATCACTATCTGTGGACTTAGCCAAAATTAAGTATCATTAGTATAGGCATTGAGTGAGTAAGCTTCACTTAACATCAAAACACCTAGACAGATAATCTGTCACTAGGCGTTGAGTAAGTTTCACTCAATTCCAAAACACTTAAAAAGGTTTTCTGTCGTTAGGCGTTGAGTAAGTGACCATCACTCAATGCAAAAACACTTAGACAATCATTATAACTCTAGGCATTGAGTGATTGAGAATCACTCTATGCTAAACTACTCGGATAGATTTTCTGTCACTTTGCGTTGAGTGAGTACGCTTCACTCAATGCCAAACTTCTTAAGAGATTTTCTTCTGTTACATGGTGTTGAGTGAACAACCTTCACTCAACGTATTTGAACTTAGCCAAATTTCTGTGTGAAATCACAGTCTCTGACTGACTAAGATTCGGTCAATGCTTTTTATCACATGGCGTTGAGTGAGTATGCATAACTCAACACCTGTGGACTTAGTCAAAAATCTACACAGATTTTTTGTGGCTTTGACAGACTGAGCTATACTCAACGAATATAAAGTTGTAGCATTGAGTGAATGATCTTCACTCAACGCATGTGGACTTGGCCACATTTCAGCCTATTTCTTCTTAGGCTTTTACTGCCTTAGCCTGTCTCACAATATTTAGTTGTATGGCATTGAGTGAGTAGAATTCACTCAACGCATGTCACAACCCGCATTTTCTCTGCATTTAACAATATATCAGAGTAAGGGAAAATGCGCGTCATGATGTCACGTCAGTAGGGGATAACTGCAGACGCTCAGGAAAAACTCTAACTAAACACCTTTACGAAAGATTTATAAGTTAATTAGAGAAAATCCAGTTTAAGTTAAGCGGTTAGAGGTATCCCTCGCCTTAGTGGCTCATCTAGTTCACAAGAAAAGATAGTTATACGCCGCAGTAAATACTTTATTTATATGATTAGATGTCCTACATGAGCATAAACATCCCTAGAGGACAACTCATTATATGCAAGACTCTAGATTTATAATAATAAAAAGGCAGCTTTTACGTTTTTTAAATATAATAATTTAGATTTTTAAATATGGTATGTATGAAGTATTAATAGTAACTCTTTATACTTTAAAATACCTAACATGCAACCTAACATAAAACCTTCTCAGAGTGCAAGTAAAAATAACCACAAAAAGGTAAATTAGCAGCTAGCAAAGTATTCAATAATCCAAAAGAAACTATCAGTGGGCGTCAACAACTTGACAAGAACCCACCGAAAGTATGCAAGTCTGAACTAAAAACCAAAACAACAGACTACCTCACAGCGGTGAGGAAAAACCACTGTAACACTGCAGTACACAAGCTACAACCCAACTCAGCCGCTCCACTGGCTACAGCCCTGAAACTGAGGCATTCAAAAGAAGAACACCTCAGCAAGAAAATACAAGTGACAAGTGAATTAATCAAGTAAAAGTACAAAGACAGGAAAGGGTTTTCCAAACCCGACTATAAGAAATGATGAAAACCACAGCTGATCTGTCAAATAAAATAGGTAAAGTAAAAGTCTGCAATAAAGAAATTAAATGAACATATGCACCAAGAGCAGAACGATGCCACGCTTCGACAAAATCTTCAAGGATTAGCAGAAATAGCATAGACTGATCTAAGAATCAAACTGAGCACAAAACAGCTCGAAAATGTGAGTCACTAACCCTTGGTAAAAACAACTAGGCCGGAGTCGGTGACCAAAACATCCAAACCCAAACTATTAGACCTAAACATCTCAAAAAGGGCACTGCGGTGGTGGCCACCTGTCCAACACAACCCAACAGTCCACAACACAAAGACCATACCAAACCACCAAGTGTAATGACCCACAAAACGGCGTCCAGTTGGTGGTCCTTTATCCACTGCCAACCTTCCTAGCCGAAGAAACATCATAACCGAACACCCCAACCAAAACCCAAGTCTAAACCCAAAGACAAACCTTAAGCAAGTCCTAAAACCATTCTAACGACCATACAAGACGACTCCTACCCGAAACAACGAAAATATTCTAAGTCCTGGCAAAATTCGGCGAGTATACCCAACGAATTACAATGATACTCGACGAATTTGCCTACACTCGGCGAATAAGACCGGCGATACTCGACGAATCAACTAACAATACTCAACGACTTTCCCTGATACATGCTAAAATTTCCTTGGTTTCGTTGGACACTCGACATAAATAATCCTAGACTATACTCGGAGATTCGTCGACTATACTCGGCGATTCGTCGACGATACTTGACGAATCAGACTCCTATCGACACCACACTGCCGATACATGACGAATTAACCTAGATACTCGGCGAATCGGACTTAAGCTACTAAACTCATACCCGGTGAAAATGCCTTAAGGAATTTTGGCGATACTTAACGACTTACGATGGATTCTTACCCGGCTAACCTACCATATTCGATGAATTGAAAGTTCTATACACCTATACTCAGCGAAATGGTCTTAATTATACTCGATGAATCCTTCTACGATATACACCAAATTTCCCTTAACCCGAAATCCCATTCTTCATGCCTTGTCCGAAAATTTACCCTAACCTAGGGATTCATTTCATGGATCTACCTACGGAACTCATACTCTCTAAGGGAGGAGCAAAGAAGGGAAGAAAACAACAAGAAAATTAACAAGCAAGGGGGAAATCCACTTGCCTTGAAATATCCGGAAAAGACGCTTCCCGCACGCACCGCTACAAGGATCGGCCACCAAAAGATCCAAGCAATGTTTCCTGAAACCTTTGGAGGAGAAAGGAGGTCAAACTCGCTAACCATAACACCTAGGAATCGAGGAAATCGGAAAATCTTACCACAATCGAGTACATCTTGGAGAGAGCTTTCCAAATCCCTACTCCTTTGATGAAACCGACCACCGGATCACTGGAATCACCGGCCAAAACACGCCCATCCGCCACTCCTTCTGTTTCACGAAAACAGTCCGTCGTTCAGGTAAGGAAGGAGATGAACAGGAAAATCGCATGACCTAATGTCCGAACGTGTATATATATACCTAATTAATTAATATAATATAATATAATGCAATTAATAAATAATAGTCCAAACACGATCCGAAATCAAAATTAACTCGGAATCTTATGAAAATCGCACCGTAGCTAAATACCCACGCTACGAATCTAACAATGAAGTCAAAATCCAAATCCGACAAACCAAACCTAGGTAAAATATCACCCAAAGACAAAATGCCACCACATCACTATAAAAAGCTCAACCAAGTCACCAAACAGACGACGGCTCGCAATGGAAGGTGCACGACCAAACCAAAAACCAACCACACAAGAAAACCCACTGAGCAAACCCATGCTCCAACAAACAACACCTGTTATCGACGCGTCAACGTAATGCCCTTACATCAAAATTTACGTCACTATGGGAATTAAAATAAACACTAAAAAAATCAGGGGTGTTACAACGCATGTGGACTAAGCCACATCTTCAGCTTTCCAATTGTTTGGCTTTGACTATACAAGCTGAATTTAGCTCTATTAGCCACTTGGCGTTGAGTGAGTAACCTTCACTCAACGCCTGTATACTTAGACAGTTTTCTATCTTTCCACTAGCTTGCCTAAACATCACCTGTCATGGCCACATGAATCAACCTTTCCAATCAATGCATAGAGGGAACCCTGCATACATAGAATTTATAGGACATGTTAGATTACAACATATGTATACCATTGTCTACAAGGTTTTATTCAAATCCAGGACATTGGGATCAATGGACCCAACAGACAGGTCTACGGGCTCTCTAGTCGTCACACCGGTGGGAGTTGACGGATAGAATTTGGGTGGTTGGGCTTGGTCTCGATGATCATTCCAGAGGCCCTTTTCGTGCCACACCGGTAGGCCAATTTGGGTTGTGTTCTTGGTGCACATCTACCCAAGAACCCTCTGAGTCGTAGTAGGAATGGGCTCTGTTGTTGTGTTCTTAGCATTGAGGCGTATGGAGACCTAGGCCAGGTAGTGTAGAGAACATCGTAGTAGTGGAGACGACCACTCTACTATCACAGTATGGCCACGATGGATGACGTCTGAGAGGTTAGCTACTTGATCGAAAAGTGGGAATTATAAGACTGTGTCGATATAGTAGGGTGGGTGTGTGAGAATAGGTGAGTCATCATGTTGCGTTCATAACATTGCATTGCATTACATTGCACAAGATCCTTATCATATATGTTTATATGGGCACTCTTATACGATAAGTTACTTTACTATTAAACAAATCCTTAACTTATAAATCGGTATGGGCATTTTTATAAGTTAAGTTGTATTCCTGTTATAGAAGTAGAATTGATGTGAATGAATGATATATATTATTGCTTAATTGCTATGATTGAATGATGCTATTACTGTTATACACTACTGCTATTACTACTCATGTCATGAAGATATACCATTTGTTTGTACTTACAGCTTATATAGTTATATATTGTACCATTGTTCCTTCTACCTCCTGATGCATAAGAGCCGTCGGGGTGAGTAGATGTGATAGCCACTTAGTCTTTATGACTAACAGTTTCTACGTCTTCTAGTTTAGGAGGAAATCCTGCAGATAGAGCAGCAGCAGCAGGTCATATAGGAGGGCAGCCAGGCTAGGATGACAGGGCCTGATACGACGATACCATCACTACTGTCGGTGACTGATGTGAGTTTTTGAGAGACTCATGTTATAATAGCCCTTGGGCAATTTGTGTACTCTGATATTATAGAAGTAGTTTTTGCTTCTTACTTCTGTCGTACTTTGTTTGGACTATATACTAGTGTGTAATTTCGACTTTCCGTTTCTATTCTTTATGTTGGGTTGGCATGGATAATATTGGTTTGGCTGACAAGATAGGCGTCTTGTGGTACAGGTTAGCCCGTGTGCTAACACTAACACAAGGAGGTTGTTCTGGGTATAAGACTCCCCTCGGCTGTGTCGTGTGTTCTGGTAGGGGGGTCTTGCAAATGGTATCAACATGCAACGATCCTGAACTAAAGAAGTCAATGAACAATGGTGCCACCACCGCTTGATTGGTCAGTTTGCGGACAAACTGACATAGCAGAAGCAGTGGTGTGCCCATGTGTAATTCACACTAAGTATGTCCTATTGTTATCCTACGATTATCCAAAATGACCTTAGGTTTATACCTTCATAATTAGATCCCGACGTGCACAGAACCAGTAGTGGGCACTCCCGCCCCTTCCGTCCCTACTCAGTTTCAGCAATCAGAGTTGGGATAGTGTAACACCCCAAGTTTTTATAGTCAGGAAAAGAGGATACCGTACAGGGGTAGGCCAATACCGCGCCACGGTAGTGCTAGGTGTCGAGAGCGCCGAGTAAGGTGAGTGGACTCAACACTTTGGTTATCGCGCGGAGGTAGTATGATACCGCATGGCAGTAGCATTAAACATCAAAAGCATTGAGTGAGGGGAGGTGATTCAGCGCTTAGTCTACTGCTCGGCGATAGGTTGTTAGCGCGCGATGTTAGCCATTTATTTGGCTAAGCTCTCGGGAAGCTATTGCCCAGCGATAGAGTTACTGCAGGCGGTAACTTTGCAATTTATTTGTCTAACCGCTCGGGTTTCTACCGAGAGGCAATAGTAGCTATCGTGTGGAGGTAGTAGTAGCAGTCGTGTCGTAACCGCTGCTAGCTACCACGAGGCGCTAACATCATAATGCCTGGCAATAGCAAAGCTGTAACGACATGGCCACGTGTCCGCCTTTGATTGGAGGGCCTAGGCGATTGCGCTCGAATCGAGGCGTTGATTAATGGTACCGCGCGACTATAGTTAGGTACCGCGCGGCGGTAGCTTTGCTTATAGTTCTGGTTCGATCGTTTCACTTCATTTTTCTTTGGAGTTGGGAACTTGGCCGGATCTTTTGGAGAAGGAGCAGCGGCGTCGGAAAAGAGATCTCACTGCCGTTTGTGATTCAGAGCTCGGATTCACAAAGCGAGTTCAGATCTACGGAGGCAAAGCCATAGCGGTCGTGTTCATCCGTATAGAATTTCTCCTATGGCGCCGAAGCGGACATCTAGGGTAACAATCCTCTTCCTTGGACATGTGAAGTCCTTTTTGGCATTAGAGGGTAGATACTCCGTGAACATGTGGAAGTGGTTCTCCCGACAGGTAATTCTGTGTATCCCCGTTAGTTTTGAATTTAGATCCGGAATCGATGAACAGAATATGCATGTTGTGTGAAGGCCACCCGGACAGGTTGGTGTGGATTGATGATGTTTGTACGTTTGAATGCCGGAGAAAACTCTGTGGTTATCGCGTAGATTTCGGAGTCACGGGTTGTGCAGATGGATGCGTTGAGAGTATTGGATGTAGACTCCGGGAAAACACCCATTTTGGGGGGAAAATCGATAGTCTAAAACCCCTACCAAGCGGCTGTAGCGCTACTGGCGGTGGTATCTCCCAGTGAGCGTTGTGTTGATTTTTGAGGCCTATTTCTTGCAAACTTTGTGGTGGTTTGCTGAAGCTTGTCTCTGGGAGACTTGTGGGCTATTTTGTGAAGCCTACCTTGTGAGACCTGTGGGCCATGATGGACTATCTCTCGAAGACCTGGGGCCCAATTTTGTGGAGCGTGAGTTTAAATTGCTCAGCTTTGGTATCCATTAGTTTTAGCTTAGGATCCTTACAGAGTTATGGATCATTCAAAAAAGGGAAATGGGATACTAACCCACGTCAGGCCTATGAGTCGGATGATTTGAGCACAAGATATGGTTGAACTGTACCCTCCCCTATCCCGGTCAACTTGGAGTGCTCAATGTGTAAAGCACATGACTGGTCGTAGCACTAGGGCGTTGTCTCTGGCCTTGGCCCTTGTGAGACTGAAAGTTCAAATGTTGTTGACCATCACAGAGAACGGTGGTGCGACCCTTGTGGTCCCGTACATCGAGAATGAGCCCTGAGAGCAGGTGTTGTTGGGAGTTTGCGCCAACATCTGTGGCAAATGGTGCTTAAGTTGCACATTTTGATAGCCAATATATGTTTTATACTAATGCCTGCTGGGAAGGAGCACCGCCACCCCAAGTGTAACACCCCCTATCCGTCACATAGCATATAGCAGTAGGTCCGGCCGGGGCCCGACACCATATACCACAGACAGACCGGGTGGTTACTCAATGGAAACCATCCAACTAATATACAACGTCCTACACAGAGTCATTCTAGCAGAAACAATTTTAATAGTTGCAAATAAAAGAACCCTGCTACTAGCATGAATGTCCACTACAAAGCCAATAGGAATGAACGTACAATTACACAAGTACTGGCCTTAGGGCCTTACAATAGTTTGCTTGAATATCAATGTTTTCCAAACCTCGACACGCAGGCCGTCCATACATGAATAACAGAAAACACTCAAAATTAGGCCTCCGAGGGCCGGCTCAGCAACTTGGGCTTTAGCCCGCTATTTACCGCTTGGTCCTGCAGCACCTGCAAGCAACAATCCACCGCAACGGTGGCAAACAAAGGCAATGGTCAGCTATGCTGACCAAATTATAACGATCCCGCCCCCAAACTCAGGGCATCGATGCTACTTCCCTGCACTTTATTAGCATAACCAAGCATTATAAAGTAATAACACTACATCACAGGAGTAGGCACGCACGGCCACACACCCCGTGCTCTCAGGGCACATTCTCGGTGATCACAGTCAAAGTCTGTCGACTCACCACCGCCCCTTGGATGGTAATATCTCGTGAGCATTTGGTCTTTCTGGCCACTGCCTAAGACCCTCTATCTATGCCAACGGTAAGTGCCAAGTAACTTTAGGTCTCTTTAACCGAACGTTAATTTAAAACATATGCGCGAGTCAAGCTTTCCCGAGTCCCAAATCGTTTACATACATCACATAACCCAGTTATGTTTGTAGCGCCCCAAAAATTGTATTTGAGTTGGTCGCGTAAAAAGGGATTTTTGGGGCCGGTATAGGGGTACACGACCTAGGACACAGGCGTGTCCAAGGCCGTGTCTGGATGGTGTTTTGGACATTTTCATCCCGAGAAGGACACAGCTAGAAACATGGCTGAATGACACGGGCGTGTCATTTGACACGGGTGTGTCTTGACCCGTGCCCGTGTGCAAGCCGATTGAGTTCGACGAAAAGTGTTTGGGAGGAATACGCCAGGCGACACGGGCGTGTCGGGAGGGCATGTCCCCCTGCGTTCGACGATCGACGAAAGGCACTCGACGATTGTCGAGTGACCCTCTGTGTTCGACGATCGACGATTGTTGCTCGACGATTGTCGAGTGACACAGGCGTGTTCATACCCGTGTCCCTACCCGTGTTCAGTTGGGTCGTGTCTGTTGCCGTGGCGGTTATATGTGACACGCCCCCTAGTCATGGGCGTGTCGAGGATCCGACACGGGCCTGTCAAGTGAGACACGGTCTTGTCGTAGCCCGTGTGAGTCTCTGTGTTCGACAATCGTGCCTGGATCGAGGCACACGGCCTGGGACACAGTCGTGTGCCAAGCCGTGTTCGGCCCAGGTTTGGGGATTTTTGAGCGGATCTGAGCCGTTCGTTTTCTTTAAATAAGATCCAACGGCCCAGATGGTTTCCTGCTCTGTTAAGGCCGGGAATAGGGGATTTAATCTTTCATTTCTCTCCAAGCTTTCTCTTTCCAAGGAGTTAGAGAGAGGAGGAAGAAGAAGGAGGATTTCGGCCACCGGCAGAGCATCGGAGCACCGTTTTGAGATCTGAGAGCGGATCCGTGGGGGAAAGTTCATTGCGAAGATTTCCATCCGTGTAGTTTTTCCATGGCGCCAAAGCGGACTACAAGGGTAATGATTCTCCACTTGAGCATGTGAAGCTCTTCCTTTCTACATAGGGAATCCCGCTACCGCGAGTGTGCGGTGAGTGCGTGGTGTTCCTTGGGGTTGATGTGAATAGTCCCCCTTGTGTTGCATATAGAGTCCGGAATCGAAGTACGGGCATAGGCATTGTGTGTGAAGCCTACCCGGACATGTTGGTCTGGATCGGTGATGTTGCATTTATTATGATTTGCCGGAGAAGACTCTGTTCTTTGGGTTTTCGGGTTTCTACGCGGTAGATTGCAGCAGGGATCCTTGGGGATTAACTCTAAGGCGCACCCGGAAAACTGAGCGGAAACGTGTTCTGCTAACTTGGCGGTCATGGAATCGGCCTTGTACATAACTAGGTTATGTGATTGTTTGGAAATATGTTAGGATCCGAGAGAAGCTTGGCTCATGCGTACGTCTTAATGTGAACTACGCGGTTGAGCAACGTGCAACTGGAATTAGACCTGGGCTATGTGGTTCGGTGTGAGAGACCCGAAAAGGGGACTGGTCGTTAGCATAGTCGGGAGCCTTAGACTATACAGGGTCAGGAAGGCTAAAATGCTCATGTTGTTGCCATCCTAGGGGTGGTGGTGAAGACGCTGAAGTGTCAGGATTCACCGTTAATGTGCCCTGAGTGCACGGGGTGTTTGTCCGTGCGAGCCTACACCTGTGGCGAAGTATGTTTTTATATAATTGTTTAGCTGGGCTAATGATATGCAGGGAAGGAGCACCGCCGTCCCGAGAAAGGGACGGGGTCGTTATAATTTGGTCGGCTTTAGCTGACCGTTGCCTGTTTGCCACCGTGCGGTGGAATGTTTCTTGCAGGTGCTGCGGAGCTGAGTGCAAAATAGCGGGTTGGAGCCCATGTTGCCGTGCTGGCCCTCGAAGGCCGTAAAGTATAGCTGTTTTTATTTTGTCATGTGTGGCCGGTCTGCGAGCCGATGTATGTACTCGATCCACCCGGGAAGCACGAAGATGTGTAGAGACATGAAGAAATTGTTTTGGTGGCCAGGATTGAAGAAAGATGTAGCACTCTATGTGGCCAAGTGCCAAACTTGTGCCTTGGTTAAGGCGAAGTGCCAGAAGCCCGGAGGTTTCCTAAAGTCCTTGCCTATCCCAGAATGGAAATTTGACTACATATCTATGGATTTTGTACATGGTTTGCCGAAGTCGCAGAGGGGAAACGACGCCATCTGGGTCGTCGTAGATAGGTTGACAAATGTGTCGCACTTCATCCCGATCAGGAAGAAAGATCCGGTGGAAATGTTGGCCAAACTCTATGTGGAGATTATTGTACGGTTGCATGGTGTGCCCCGCAGTATTGTTAGTGATCGAGATGGACGCTTCACATCGAATGATTGGAGGTTGGTGCATAGTCTGTTGGGTACTAAGCTAAAGTTCAGCACAACCGTTCACTCGCAGACGGATGGCCAGACCGAGATGGTCAACCGGACGTTGGAGGACATGCTTCGCATGTGCGTCCTAGATTTTGGAAAGTAGTGGGAAGATCACCTGTACATGGTGGAGTTTGCGTACAATAATAGCTTTCAAGCAAGTATTGGAATGGCGCCTTTCGAGGCCTTGTACGGGAGAAAGTGTCGCACGTCATTGTCTTGGTTGGAGACGGGCGAGTCGAAGCTTTACAAACGTCAGGCGGTGGAAGATGCCACTTCAGTGATATGGACAATTCAGGAATGGTTGAAGATCGCTCAGCACAGACAGTAAAAGTACTATAACGCCAAACATAGGAACGTGGAGTTCAGTGTTGGTGACCAGGTGTACTTGAAAATCAAACCGTTCAAGGGTGTCACGCGGGTTCGACGCTTGAAGAAGCTGAGTCCGAGATACCTTGGACCATTTGAAATCCTGGAGCATGTTGGCGAAGCAGCGTATAGATTGAAGCTGTCGGTGGAATTGAGTGGGTTACACGATGTGTTCCATGTATCAGTGTTGCGTAAGGTAGTGCAAGAGCCTTCGCAGATAGTTGCGGTTGATCAAGTTCCAGTTGATTACGAGTTGACGACAAAGGTCAAGCCTATACATATAGAAGACGTTGAAGTCAAGCGACTCCGCAATAAAGACATCCGAATGGTTAAAATCCGTTGGGATAATTGCGGACGTGAGGAGCTTTCTTGGAAGCGAGAGCAAACTATGTTGGAAGAATACCCCGAGTTGTTCCATTCAGGTAACTTGTAGTTTTGTGTACCATACTTAATTTCGGGACGAAATTCCTTAAGTGTGGGAGATTTGTAACGCCCCGAAAATTGTATTTGAGTTGGTCGCGTAAAAAGGGATTTTTGGTGCCGGTATAGGGGTACACTGTAACGTCCCGAATCGCTCTAGGCCCCTAGTGTGTGTGTTTTGAGTCAGGAGGGTTGACTCGAGTCCTGAGAAGTGCAGGGAATTGGACTGCACTTGTGGAGAAGTGGAGAAATCAGTGTAAAAGACACGGGCGTGACACGGGTAGTGACACGGGCGTGTCCCTACCCGTGTGCGTCGAGTTGAGCTCGACGAGGCATGTCGAGATCGTCGAACTGTGTCGACACCAAGTGACACGGGTAGTGACACGGGCGTGTCCCTACCCGTGTGCGTCGAGTTGAGCTCGACGAGCCGTGTCGAGACCGTTGAACTGTGTCGACACCAGGTGACACGGGTAGTGACACGGCCGTGTCCCTACCCGTGTGCGTCGAGATGGTCTCGACGAAGCGTGTCGAGATCGTCGAGATAGTCGAGCGGGGGACACGGGTAGTGACACGGGCGTGTCCCTACCCGTGTGCGTCGAGTTGAGCTCGACGAGAAGTGTCGAGATGCAACCCGAGAAGTACACGGCCAATGACACGGCCAGGCACACGGCCGTGTCATGTGGACACGGGTCGGGACACGGGCGTGTCCCGGGCGTGTCCCTACCCGTGTCAAACTTTGAACCGACATGGAAACCGCCACGGCCGTTTCGCGGAAGCGGGACACGGGTACGGACACGGCCGTGTCCCTACCCGTGTCATGTTTTGTTTATAAGGGGCAGATAAAACCCTAGCCGTTTTTCATTCTCATTTCCTTCCCATATTCCCTGTGAGAGCTCCTGGTGAGAGGAAACTGCAGGAGCAAGTTCTACCGAAGGGGATCCGCCATCGCCGTGAAAAAGAAGATGCCGCCAAGGAGAACTACGCGATCCATGGCCGGAAATGGTGGTACCGCTGGAGCCAATGTGAGTTTCCTACCCTCTCCCTTGGTGCTAGATCTATAGTTATTTTCCTAAGAGAGACATCGACTCAAGAGAGTCTTGATGGTGAGGAGGAGTTTTATAGGAAAGGCCATGCTAAGACTTGTGTCTTAGGTTTTAGATCTCTTCAACCACGCCCTTCTTCAATGTGATGATAAGTGATGGTTTCGTGAAGGGTTTTGGCCTCTTGAGGGTGAATAAGGGAGGAGGTTTTCTGGAATGATTTGGGAAGAATCGCCTTGAGGAGGAAGATGAACCGATGCCGTTCATTCCGCCTTAAGAAGCGTGCAGAATCTGTATTCTGCGCGCAGCGAACTTCGTGGCCATTTTTAAGTGTGATATGGCCAGATCTGGGCTTTCGGCTAAACACGAAAGTTGAAGCCCTTGAAAATACCTTTCCAACGAATGGTTGCACGACTTCTGGAGAAGTCGGTAGCCACAGGAAAGTCTAATCGAAATTGGTGTTCTATAAATCTTGTATGCAGAAACTGTGTTCTGTACGTAGCGGACTTCAAGTCCGATTTCAAATAGGATAATATCAAATCTTGGTTGAGGTCAGAACACAAGAGTTGTAGACCTCGGAAAGACCTTTCCATCGTGGGGTTACTCGTCTTCACCGGATTCCTGTAGCTTCGGGAATCTCCGGTCGAAGTGGCTGTTTAGATTCAACCTGCACCTAAAATCTGGGCTTAATGGAAAATGGATTTTGATTCGGTGGAATTAATAACGCAAGATACTTGGCTTGGCTGAACACTTATGAGTATTCATTTGTTGCATGATTGGAGTAGCTTATTAATCAGATTTCATATTATCAATTTGTGAAGCAATCTTATTTAAACGAATTGAATTGGTAGAAATTGTAAGATGGATAATTGGGCACTTCATGTTTATATTATGACATTATCAAATGGAAAGTGTGTTAGATCTTCATATGCCCACCATATTTATATTACATTATCATCATTTGGAAAGTCATATAGATGTATAGATTATGGCCATGGGTATGATTGGTTAATGAAATGAGTCTAGTAGTCCAATACCTAGAGCGTCGTCTCCCTACGGGTAGTATTGTGAAGGGATGTAAGTGCGGTGTTGACCGTCACTTGTTTTGGTTGTGTTGTGATAAGGTATGGATGGATGGTTGGGCTGTGTCCTCGTGCTTACCTCCGAGGCCCCTTCCATGTTATGTTGATGTGGTATTTGTATGTGGTGTGAGTCGACACGCGGTGTCGTAATCCTGGGTTAAGGATAGTGTGGCAGGTCTACGGGCTCGCCAGTCGTCACACCGACGGGAGTTGGCAGTTAGGCTTGGTCGGTTTGGGCTGTGTCCTCGGTGTTCACGTCCCGAGGCCCCTCCGGCCATGTGAACGGTTGGGCTGTGTCCTCGTGCTTTCTTCCGAGGCCCCTTCCGGGTCACACAAGGCCAGTTCGGGCTGTGTTCTTGGTGCACATCTACCCAAGACCCCGCTGGGCCATAGTACGCATGGGCTCCGCTGTTGTGTTCTTAGCGTTGAGGCGTACGGAGGCCTAGGTGAAGTAGTGTGATACCCGCCTAGTAGTAGAAGTGCCCGTTCTACTGTCACCGCCTGGCCACGGCGGCTGATGCCTGAGAGGTTAGCTACCTGCTCGAAAAGTGGGAACTATAGTCTGTGTCGACATAGCAATTGCATGGGTGAGTCATTGCATAGCATTCATAGCATTTCATAACATTGCACAACAAGATCCTCATCGTATAAGTTTGTATGGGCACTCATATACGATGAGTTACTTTATGTAACTCGATCCTTAACTTATAGGTTTGTATGGGCATTCTTATAAGTTAAGTTACTTTCCTGCTGTAGATTTCCTTACACCTGTTGATATATGATGTTAGCTTGTAGAACTGCTAGATTATACATTATATTCATGTACCTTGCCACCTGCTTATACTCCTTTACTTGCATACTTGTTATATACTATACTCTTGTTCCTTTTCTCCGCCCGGTGTCGAGGAGTCGCCGGGGGAGCGGATGTGAAACCACTTAGTCGTTTCGACTAACGGTTGCTACATCTTCCTTTTTAGGAGGTCACGCCGCAGGTAGAGCAGCCGCAGACTACGCAGCAGGACAGCCGGGCCAGGACGACAGGGCCTGATGTGACGGTGCCGTCGATACCGTCGGTTACTGATGTTAGTATTTTGATTACTCTGATGTAGCCCGTTTGGGCAATGATTAGATGTACTCTGATATTTTGTAGAAGCATGTTTAGCTTCTCATTATTTCATGTTTTTGGATATTATATACTTAGTGTGGATTTTGACTTCTCTTGCTTATTTATTTGGTTGGGTTGGCATTTATATTGATATGGTTGTAGCCGGCGGAATAGGCGTCTTGTGGTACAGGTTAGCTCGTGTGCTAATGCTACCGCAAGGCGGTTGTTCCGGGCATAAGACTCCCTCTTCGCTCCGTGTTTTGGGATCCGGGAGGGGGGGTCTTACATACACGGCCTAGGACACGGGCGTGTCCAAGGTCGTGTATGCCTGGTGTTTTGGCCGTTTTCATCTCGAAAAGGACACGGCTAGAAACACAGATGAATGACGCGGGCGTGTCTTGACCCGTGCCCATGTGCAAGCTGATTGAGTTCGACGAAAAGTGTTCGGGAGGAACACGCCAGGCGACACGGGCGTGTCGGGAGGGCGTGTCCCCCTGCGTTCAACGATCGACGAAAGGCATTTGACGATTGTCTAGTGACCCTCTGCGTTCGACGAGCGACGATTGTTGCTCCATGATTGTCGAGTGACACGGGAGTGTTCATACCCGTGTCCCTACATGTGTTCAGTTGGGTCGTGCCCGTTGTCGTGGCTGTTATATGTGACACGCCGCATAGTCACGGGCGTGTTGAGGATCCGACACGGGCATGTTGAGTGAGACACGGTCATGTCGTAGCCCGTGTGAGTCTCTATGTTCGACAATCGTGCCTGGATCGAGGCACACGGCCTGGGACACGGCCGTGTGCCAAGCCGTGTTCGGCCCAGGTTTGGGGATTTTTGAGCGGATCTGAGCCGTTCATTTTCTTTAAATAAGATCCAACGGCCCAGATGGTTTCCTGCTCTGTTAAGGCCGGGAATAGGGGAGTTAATCCTTTATTTCTCTCCAAGCTTACTCTTTTCAAGTAGTTAGAGAGAGGAGGAAGAAGAAGGAGGATTTCGGCCGCCGGCGGAGCATTGGAGCACCGTTTTGAGATCTGAGAGCGGATCCGTGGAGGAAAGTTCGTTGCGAAGATTTCCATCCGTGTAGTTTTTCCATGGTGCCAAAGCGGACAACAAGGGTAACGATTCTCCACTTGAGCATGTGAACTTCTTCCTTTCTACATAGGGAATCCCGCTCCCGCGAGTGTGCGGTGAGTGCGTGGTGTTCCTTGGGGTTGATGTGAATAGTCCCCCGTATGTTGCATATAGAGTCCGGAATCGAAGTACGGGCATAGGCATTGTGTGTGAAGCCTACCCGGACATGTTGGTCTGGATCGGTGATGTTGCATTTATTATGATTTGCCGGAGAAGACTCCGTGCTTTGGGTTTTCAGGTTTCTACATGGTAGATTGCAGCATGGATTCTTGGGGATTAACTCCAAGGCGCACCCAGAAAACTGAGCGGAACCGTGTTCTGCTAACTTGGCGGTCAGGGAACCGGCCTTGTACATAACTGGGTTATGTGATTGTTTGGAAATATGTTAGGATCCGAGAGAAGCTTGGTTCGTGCGTACGTCTTACTGTGAACTACGCGGTTGAGCAACGGGCAAGTGGAATTGGACCTGGGCTATGTGGTTCGGTGAGAGAGACCCGAAAAGGGGACTGGTCATTGGCATAGTCGGGAGCCTTAGACTAGACAGGGTCAGGAAGGCTAAAATGCTCATGTTGTTGCCATCCTGGCGGTGGTGGTGAAGACACTGAAGTGTCAGGATTCACCGTTAATGTGCCCTAAGTGCACGGGGTGTTTGGCCGTGCGAGGCTACACCTGTGGCGAAGTATGTTTTTATATAATTGTTTATCTGGGCTAATTATATACAGGGAAGGAGCATCGTCGTCCCGAGAAAGGGACGGGGTCGTTATAATTTCGTCGGCTTTAGCTGGTCGTTGCATGTTTGCTACCGTGCGGTGGAATGTTGCTTGCAGGTGCTGTGGAGCCGAGTGCAAAATAGCGGGCTGGAGCCCATGTTGCCGTGCTGGCCCTCGAAGGCCGTAAAGTATAGCTATTTTTATTTTGTCATGTGTGGCCTGGCCTGCGAGCCGATATATGTAAGACATTATTTATTAAGTGAACTATTGTAAGGCCATAGGGTCATGTACCTTTTCAGTGTATTTGGGTTTCATTCCTGTTGTGTGGATGTGGACATTCATGATTATGGATTTAAGATTTGGGTTCTTTCAACTATTTAAAAGCTTCCGCTAGAATGCTCTGTGTAGGACGAGTAGTATTAATTGGAATGTTTGAATATTCTTATGTAACCCTTCCGACTGTCCGTGGTATATGACGTCGGGTTCCAACTGGACCTTCTATTATATGCCATGTGACAGATGGGGGTGTTACAATGTTCAAGTTGGCTCCCAGGCCCACAAGATGGCAGAATCACGCATCCGCTCAGATTTCCGGGTGCACCTTGGAGTTAATCGCCAAGGCCCCCTGTTGTAATCTACCTCGTAGAAAACCCGAAAAACAAACATTCACACGGAGTCTTCTCCGACCTTTCATGCAATGCAACATCACTGATCCAGACCAACTTGTCCGGGTAGGCTTCACACATCATGCCTATGTCCGTTCTCAATTATGGACTCTACATGTACACAACGGGGAATATTCATGTCTACCCGAACGAATGCCTCAAACTCACCGCAAACTCGCGAGAGCGGGCTTCCCTATGCAAAAGAAGTAGAGCTTCACATGTTCAAGTAGAGAATTGTTACCCTAGCATTTTTCCTTGGCGCCATGGAAACGTATGCGTATGGAAAGCACCGCAATCTCCTTGCCTCCGTAGATCCGAAGTCAGCTCGCGATTTGGAGCTCTGAAACTCCGCTGGCAACCGGATTTAGCTTCCTTTCTTCTTCCTTGCTCTCCCCTCTCTATTGACTTTAGAAAGAGACTTAAGTGAAAGAAGTGAGGGATTTGAAACCCTATTCCCTGGTATATCCCAGTAGGAATAACACCCAGCCATCGGATCCCACAATAAGGAAACGAACGGCCACGATCCGTAGCTGAAATGTAAAACCTGGGCCGAACACGGCCTGCAACACGCCCTTGTCCAGGGTCGTGTCCCCCATTCGTCGTCAAAATCGACGCGTCTCGAAAAACACATGGGCACCCGACACGCCCGTGTTTGACCTGGTACGGCCGTGTCCGCCAGTACACGCCCGTGTTCCCGGGTGTGTTCCTCCATCAACACAGGACCAAAATCAACCCAAGACTCACACGGGTCTTGGACACGCACGTGTCCTATTTGACACGCCCGTGTCAAACCCGAACACGTCTGGGCTCCAGGCCGTGTTCACTGTCTCGACACTTCGTCGAGCACAGTTCGTCGACCACCCGACACGGCCTTGGACACCTTGTGTCCTAGGCCGTGTTCCCTGTCTCGACACATCGTCGAGCGAAAATGTCGACTTTCCGGGTAGATCGTCGACACGAGCTCGACACGCCCTGATTCACGCCCGTGTCTCAGGCCGTGTTTGCTGCTCGACCATCGTCGACTCCAGAATTCGTCGACCTCTCGGCCAAATCGTCGACCCAAACACAAAACGCCCTGGGACACGCCCGTGTCCCAGGCCGTATGCCCCCTGCCAAATTCCAAATTTGACCCAAAACGCCTCTCGTCGCTCTTTTGAGTTTCGGGGTGTTACACCAAGTGAGGGATGGGGTCGTTATAATTTGGTTAGCTAATGCTGATCGTTGCTATTGTTTTCCACTGTGTGGTGGAATGTTTCCTGCAGGTGCAGCCGAGCCAAGCGGGATTTAGCGGGTTGGAGCCCAAGATTGCTAAGCTGGCCCCTAAAGGCCAAAGCGAATTACCTGCTTATTTTATTGTTCATGTGTGGCCGACCTGCGTGCTGATGTTTGTAAGACATTTTAATTTGAGTTGAACAATGTAAGTCCTTAAGGCCAAGATTATTTGTGTATTTGCTTATTCATTCCTACTTTTTATGTTAGTGGACATTCAATTGGTTGGGTTAATTTTAACCTTTAATGTTTCTTCCAGTAGAATGTACTCTATGATAGGATGCGCGTGTTTGGATTATGATTTCAATTAGTAACTCCCTTGACTGTCTGTAGTATATGGTGTCATTCTCCGGTCAGACCTTCTGTTATATGCTATATGACGGACGAGGATGTTACAAAGTTGGTATCAGACTCTGGTGTCGGTCTTCCTTATTCGAATTCGTCGTCGAATTCTTTTAAGGGGTGGTGAGCACATGTATGTGCGTTATCGTTATAACATAAATAAAACTCATGAATGTTCATTTAGGAATGAAAATACACATGTTTGAGGAACCCGCGTGTTCCTATGATTGTTTTTTTTGGCAATTATTTGCCACCTAATTAAGTGTTTTGCGATTATAGGTGACTAGGAGTGGTGCAGAGCAATCATAATGTCAGCACTCTACAGAAAGTAGTTCGCCCAATAATGCGCCTGCGACCCCTCCTTATGCTAAAACCATTCGAATGGTAGTTGAAGCGGTGTTTGCTATGATCATTGCCCAACTAGAGAGTCAGGTGCAGCCTCCTGCTCCTAGATTAGGTCACTTACCACTTGGTGTAGCGAAACCTATAGTAGCAGATCAAGTAGAGGCAGAGCCCGTAGTGCAGAGGAGAGCAATTGAGAAACCGCTAAAGCATGTGATGAGCTTTAACCCACCAGTGCTTTTGGGGACTGAGACCCCAACTCAAGCTGGGGACTGGCTTTCTAGGGTGAAGATAGTCATGTTAGCAACAGAGACTGAGGAGTGGCAGAAGGTTACGGTAACAACTTTCCTTCGGGATAGTAAAGCAAGGTCATGGTGAGAGGCGTTAGAGCTACATCACATCGCTGGGAGGCAACTTTCTGATATCTCGATGGAGGAGTTCTCAAAACTATTTCTGGCACTGTTCTTCCCATCAGCGCAGAAAATAGCTATGGAGAATCAGTTCCAAAGACTGACTCAGGGTGACAGTAGCATGGACGACTACCTTCATGAGTTCACGAGATTAGAGCGTTATGCTGGATCCACTTTTACTGATGAGGAGGGCAAGACCAACCGGTTCTATGAAGGACTGCATGACGATCTAAGGTTGCTACTCTCAGGTTATGACACAGGGTTTTCTAGTCTTGGTCAATACAGACCAATCTCTAGAGAAGGATCTGAAGAGAGTTCAAGGTAAGAAGGACTTTGAGGTGAAGAGATCGAACTTTAAAGTTCCAAGTTTGTCGAAGTATGGGTACCAAAATTCGAACAAGAAACCCAAAACTTCTGGACTGACTACTTCATCGATTACTACTGGAGCATCGTCTGGGAAAGGCGGCCCAATTTAGTGTTATAACTAAGGCAAAACGGGTCATATAGCCCGCAACTATTGGAGTGGCAAATCGAAGAAGAAGGCAGGAGCATCGTATGTGGATAAAGGGAAGATGGTGGAGTCAAGCGCATCCTATCAAGCTCCAGCCCAACCAAGAGTCTATAATCTTGGCCATTATGAGGCCCTCTTGCAAGGCGATGTGGTGACAGGTATGCGTTAGATTTTAGCCGTAATTCATTGCATACCTTGCGTCTCATGCTTTGGTTGTATGACTATCGTGTTATAGGTTTTGTAGTGGATATGGACTATACGACGCAAACACTGTTTGATATAGGAGCTTCACACTCTTTCCTATCCGAGGATTTCATGTCACGTATCAGAGTGCCCTCTTCTGTGGCTAAGGATGGATTGGATGTGTTGCTACCTAATGGGTGTTCAATGCACGCAGATAGAGTTTGTCGCGTTAAAGTGCTGATCAAAAGTCAAACTTTTGACTTGGAAGCATCTCTACTACCGATAATAGAGTTTGACGTAATCTTTGGCATGGATTGGCTCTTGGAGAAATGTGCATTCATCAATTGTTGTTCGAAAACTATCAAACTGGGGTTGAATACTAGCCAAGAAACTATTTTCTATGGTATGAAGAGATTGAGTAAGATGATGATATCTTCTCTTCAAGTAGTTAAAGCAGTTCATGAGGGTGCTGAGTTGTTCTTCATTCTTTTGGAGGCTAAGAAGTCCAAGCATGGCTTGGTCAGTATTCCAGTGGTGTTGGAGTTTGCAGACGTTTTCCCCGAAAATATCCTTGGAGTCCCAGCTCAGAGAGAGATCGATTTCACCATCGAGTTGGTGTCAGGTGTTAAACCTATGTCGCGGTCTCCTTACTGCTAAGAACCAAACGTGATGGCGGAATTGAAGGCTCAGCTTCAAGAATTGATAGAGCAGGGGTTTGTGCGTCCAAGTTCGTCACCTTATAGCGCCCCGGTCCTCTTCGTGAAGAAGAAGGATGGAAGTCTGCGATTGTGTATCGATTATCGGGGATTGAATAAACTAATAGAGAAGAACAAGTACCTGAATTCGAGGATTGATGATTTGTTCGACCAGTTAGTTGGGTCGACTGTGTATTCAAAGTTAGAATTGAAATATGGATATTATCAGCTGAGAATCAATGAAAGTGATATTCCCAAGATGCAGTTCAATACACGTTATGGGCATTATGAGTTCACTGCCATGCCTTTTGGGCTGACGAATGCGCCATCCGTGTTTATGGACTTGATGAATTGGACATTCATGGAGTATTTGGATCAATTCGTGATAGTGTTCTTTGACGATATCCTAGTGTATTCCTAGTCCGAGTCTGACCAAGCAGAGCGTTTGCATATTGTTCTGGAGACCCTGAGAAGCAGTCAGTTTTATGCCTAGTTCTCGAAGTGTGAGTTTTGGCTTTCTTTGGTAGCATTCCTTGGTCACATTGTTAGTGGAGAGGGTATTGCGGTGGATCCAGCGAGGATAGTTACGATATAGGAGTGGCATGTGTTGTCTTCAGTGGCGGAAGTACGGAGTTTTCTGAGACTTGTCGGCTACTTCAGGCGCTTCATGGAGAACTTCTCGCGGATAGTGTTACCTCTCATGACTCTGACAAGAAAGGATCATAAATTTGTTTGGACGCCACCGTGCGCAAGCTTTTGAAGAAGTGAGAAGTCGCCTGACCACGGCGCCAGTCCTGTGTTCGCCATGTGGAACGGAAGGCTTTGAGATCTACAATGATGCTTCAGGCAGTCGCTATGGCTGCGTCTTGTTGCAACATGGGAAAGTAATAGCTTATGGTTCGCACAAGTTGAAGGTGCATGAGAGGAATTATCCGGTCCATGACTTGTAGTTGGCAGCCGTGATATTCGCGTTGAAGCTCTGGAGGCACTTCTTGTATGGCGTGAAGGTTGACATTTATACGAATAATAAGAGCTTGAAGTATCTGTTGGATCAGAAGGACCTAAATATGCGCTAGCGAAGGTGGATGGAGTTCCATGGGAACTACACCTTCAAGATACATTATGACCCTGGCAAAGGTAATGTGATTGTGGATGAAATAAGTTGCATGGCCCTGCGCAGGCCAATTAGTTATTGATGCATGACGAACGTCTCGTTCGAGATTTGGAAGCCTTATAGATCACTTGTGTTGATAAGTGGTTTTGTGCTGAAGCATGTTTGAATTGGGTAGAGGTACAGTATGACCTCGCCAACTGGATTCGACAGGTTTTGGAGTTGGACGATAGCATGAAATGCTACATGGCTGAGTCTTTGGAAGGGTCAAATGCCCATTTTAAGGTTGATAATGGGCTGTTATGGAAATACAGTCGTTTATGTGTCCCAAAGGTGGGTAAAATACGGGAAGAATTAATGTACGAGGTTCATTATACCAAGTACTCGATTCACCCAGGGAGCACGAAGATGTATAAAGACATTAAAAAGCTATTCTGGTGGCCCGGACTGAAGAAGTACATAGCACTATATGTAGCAAAATGTCAGACTTGTGCCTTGGTGAAGGTCGAATGTCAGAAGCCTGGTGGATTTTTGAAGTCTTTGCCTATACCTGAATGGAAGTTTGATGATATATCCATGGATATCGTGCATGGTTTGCTGAAATCGCAGAAGGGAAACGATGTCATCTAGGCGATCGTCGATCGTTTGACGAAAGTGTCGCACTTAATCTGAATAGGAAGAATGATTCAGTGGAGAAACTAACAAATTGTATGTGGATAATATTGTAAGACAGCACGATGTGCCCCGTAGCATCGTGAGTGACCGAGATGGGTGCTTCACGTATAATGACTGGAGGATGGTACATCAATTGTTCGATACCAAACTGAACTTCAGCATGGCCTTTCATCAACAGACGGATGGTCAGACCGAGAGGGTAAACAGGACGATGGAAGACATGCTTCATATGTGCATCCTAGATTTCGGGAAAAAGTGGGAGGATCACTTGTATATGATCGAATTCGCTTACAACAATAGCTACCAAGCAAGTATTCAAATGAGACCTTTCGAGGCCCTATATGTTAGAAAGTATCGTACTCCATTGTCATGGTTGGAGAGGGGTGAGTCAAAGTTGTATAAGCTGATGGATATTGAGGAGGTGACTTCTATTGTTCGGATAATTAGGGAGCGACTGTTGAAAGCGCGGGATAGACCGGCTAAATATTATAATGCCAAGCATAGAAATGTTGATTTCACCATGGGAGATTGGGTTTACCTGAAGATCAAACTGTTTAAGGGTGTGTAGAGGATTCGTCCGTTGAAAAAACTAAGTCTGAGATACCATGGACCATTTGAGGTTTTGGAGTGCGTTGGTGAAGCCTCTTATCAATTGAAGCTTTCAACAGAGCTTAGTGGTCTGCATGACGTATTCCACATATCTGTGTTGTAGAAGGCGGTGCAAGAGCCTGCATAAGTGGTTGCGGCGGATCGGGTGCCGGTGGATGGTGGGTTGATAATGAAGGTCAATCCCATTCGTATTGAAGACTCGGAAGATAAGCAACTTCGAAATAAATCTATTAGGATGGTCAAGATCCATTGGGACAACTGTGGCCGAGAGGAGCTATCATAAGAGCGGGAGCAAACCATGGAGGCGGAGTTCCCCGAGCTTTTTGTTTGAGGTATACTTTCATAGTATTGATACTCTTTATTTTTCCTGTAACGTGTAATTTTGGGACAAAATTTTTTAAGTGGATGATATTTGTAACATCCCAATTTTCTATAGTCAGGAAAAGACGGGTGGCAGTGGGCTAATACCGCACCGCGGTAGCGCCAGGCATCGAAAGTGCTAAGTAAGGTGAGTTGACTTAACGCTTTGGTTACCGCATGGCGGTAGGATTATACTGCATTGCAGTAGCATCAGGCATCGATAGCGTTGAGTGAGGCGAGGTGACTCAACGCTTATTCTACCGCACGACGATAGGTTGTTAGCGCGCGGCGTTAGCCATTTATTTGGACAAGCTCTCAGGAAGCTATCGCCCAGTGGTAGAGTCACCGCAGGCGATAACTTTGCAATTTAATTGTCTAAGCGCTCGGGTTTCTATCGCGGGTGGTAGTATCTATCATGTGGCGGTAGCAGGAGCGGTCGTTTCGTAACCGTCACTAGCTACCAGGAAGGGGCTAACATCCTAATGCCCGGCGATAGCGAAGCTGTAACATTATGGCCATGTGTCGGCCTGTGATTGGAGGGCATGGGAGGTTGCGCTCGAATCGAGGTGTTGATTAATGGTACCGCGCGACGGTAGTGAGGTACCGCACCGTAGTAGTTAGGTACCAAGCGGCGGTAGCTTTGCTTATAGTTATGGTTCGGCCGTTTCACTTCATTTTTCTTTGGAGTTGAGAACTTGGTCAGATATTTTGGAGGAGTAGCGGCGCCGAAAAAGAGATCTCGCCACCGTTTGGGATTCGGAGCTCGTATTTGCAAACCGAGTTCAAATCTATGGAGGCAAAGCCATAGCGGTCGTGTTCATCGGTCTAGAATTTCTCCTATGCCGCCAAAGTGGACTTATAGGTTAACGAACCTCTTCCTTTGACATGTGAAGTCCTTCTTTTTGGCATTAGAGGGTAGACACTCCACAAACACGTGGAAGTGGTTCTCTCGACGGGTAGATCCATGTTTCCCCATTAGTTTTGCATTTAGATCTGAAATCAGAGTACAAAATAGGCATGATGTGTGAAGCCCATCCGAACAGGTTGGTCTGGATTGGTGGTGTTTGTACGTTTGAATGCCAGAGAAGACTCTGTGGTTATCAGGTAGATTTCGGAGTCACGGGGTGTGCAGATGGCTGTGTTGAGAGTACTAGATGTAGACTCAAGGAAAACACCTATTTTGGGGGAAAATCGATAGCCTATCCCCCCTACCACGCGGCGGTAGCGATACCGCTGGAGGTAGCTCCCAGTGAGCATTGTGTTGATTGTTGAGGCATGTTTCTTGGAAACTTTGTGGTCATTTGCTAAAGCCTGTCTCTGGGAGACTTGTAGGCTATTTTGTGAGGCCTGTCTTGTGAGACTTGGGGGTCGTGCTGGCCTGTCTCTCGAAGACCTGGTGGACAATTTTGTAGAGCGTGAGCTTAAATTGCTCAGCTTTGGTATCCATGAGTGCTAGCCTATGATCCTTACAGAGTTATGGATCATGCAAAAAAGGGAAAGGGGATGCTGACCCGCATCAGGCCTGCGAGCCGGACGATTTGATCACAGGATATGGCAGAACCCTCCCCTATGCCAGTTGACATGGAGTAGTCAATGTGTAAAGCGCATGACTTATCATAGCACTAGGGCGTTGTCTCTGACCTTGGCCCTTGTGAGACTAGAAGCTCAAACGTTGTTGACCGTCACAGAGAATGATGGTGCGACCCTTATGGTCTTGTGCACTGAAAATGTGCCCTGAGAGCACAGGGTGTTGGGCATTTGCGCTAAGGTCTGTGGTGAATGGTGCTTAAGTTGCACGTTTTGATAGCCAATATATGTTTTATACAAATGCCTGCAAGGAAGGAGCATCGTCACCCCGAGTGAGGGCTGGGGTCGTTATAATTTGGTCAGCTAATGTTGACCGTTGCTATTGTTTGCCACTGTGCGGTGGAATGTTTCCTGTAGGTGCAGCCGAGCCAAGCGGGATTTAGTGGGCTGGAGCCCAGGATTGCTAATCTGGCCCCTGAAGTCCAAAGCAAATTACCTGCTTATTCTATTGTTCATGTATGGACGGCCTGTGTGCCGATGTTTGCAAGACATTTTAATTTGAGCTGAACAATGTATGGTCATAAGGCCAACACTATTTGTGTATTTGCTTATTCATTCCTACTTTTTTTGTTAGTGGACATTCAGTTGGTTGGGTTCATTTTATCCTTTAAAGTTTCTTCCGCTAGAATGCACTCTATGATACGATGTGCGTGTTTGGATTATGATTTCAAGTAGTAACTCCCTTGACTGTCCGTAGTATATGGCATCGGGCCCTAGTCGGACCTTCTGTTATATGTTATATGACAGACTGGGATGTTACAGACAGACCCTCACAGCAATCCTAGATGCGTTTAGATCCCAGCAGGCCCCGGTGCAACAACAAGCCCCGAGTTCCAACTAGTTGAGTACCTTCTGAGCCCTCTCCCTGCCTGTTTATCATGGGACAGAGTCAGCTGTTCATACTAAAGAGTGGTTGGATACTGTGCAGGAGCTAATGGATAGATTTAGATGTCCAGCCAGTATGGCTGTGACCTTAGCTGTGTTAGTCTTGGAGTCACACGCCAAGAGGTGGTGGAAGTCCCTCATGGGTTCCATTTTCAAAGGCTGAGTGTACACTGAGATCAGTTGGAGCAAATTTTCTGAAGCCTTCTTGGAGCATTTCATCCCCTCCACTGCTCGAGACGATCTTGAAGAAAGGTTTTTATAGTTAAAGCAAGAATCCAAGTTCGTGACAGAATACCAAAGGGAGTTTCAACACCTCGCTAGATTTGCTGACTCCTGCGAATTAGACGACTGCAAGTATGCAAAATAATTTTACAAAGGCTTGCGAGATCTCCTAAGACAATCACTTTTGTTTATAGTGGACGCGAGCTTGGCAGAGATAATTGATATGGCAAAAAGGTTGGAGGTGGATCACTTGTGAAGTACTAAGAGATCCACTGAGGGTGTGATGGAAGCAGGCCCCAGTTTCAGAAAAAGACATAATAGTAGAGGTGGAAGAGGAAACCAAAGAGGTGGCGGCCATTTCCACCAGAATTTTAGGATGGAACGTCTGGGCCCGCAGTTAACACTACCTCCACCTCCACAGTTCCAACCCCATCAACAAACAAGAGGACCATTTAGGCAAATATGTTATCAGTGTAACCAGCTGGGCTACATTTGGCATTTTTGCCTGTAACTAGGTGGAGAAGCTCCTATTTTTTCATCCGACGGCTCCGCAACGACGAGCACATGGTCGTGGTCGAGGACAAGGACCATGAGGAAGCAATCCTGAACCTGCTAGAGAGCAAATGTTTGCTCTGGACATGACTAAGGAGTGGAATCTTCAAGTTGTGATTGCAGGTATGTCATAATTTGTTTAATATAATTATGAGCATTTGTCCTTAGCTCGCCTAAGTTGTGCTAGGAATTTAGCACTGAGTTGTTATAATTTGGTACTTAGGCATAGTGACTGTTAGTGGGAAACCAGCTCACACCTTATTTGATACTGGTGCCACGCATTCGTTTGTCTCTATAGACTTCATAAAAGATTTCGATGGCGTGCAATACTTCACTTGTATCACTAGGAGACAGCTTCCCAGACGGCTCCGAGATGACGTCATCCGCCAAGTCCGACGTGGAAATATATATTGGAGAAAAGTTTTTTGAACCCCCTGCGACGGTGTTGAGAATGCCAGAATTTGAACTTATTCTAGGCATGACATGGTTGGATTGGCACCACGCCAGAATTGATTGAGTGGCAAAGCAAATCACTTTGAGGCATAGAGACTCTGAAATTGTCTTCCAAGGTATTAAATTCGCGCCTCGAATGTTATTATCTTCAATCCACGCACTTAATGTCAAAACCCGCATTTTCTCAGTATTAAAATACTATCAAAGTGAGAGAAAATACACGATCGTGATGTCACGCCGTGTAGGGGACAACTGCAGACGTTCAGGCAACACCGTCCTTTCATCTATTTTTATAAAAAGACTTACGAATTATGTTTTAAAACAAAGTTACATTATTAGGTTTACAGACCGTGTCCCTCGGTCTGGTGGATCAACTTGTCCACGAGTGGAAAAGTATAGGTTTATGCAACGGAAAATACTAAGTTTGATTATTTATTATCCTGTATGAAGATGAAGACACAACAATTTATGAAATGAATATGCTACTTCTAAATTGTATATAAGTAGAAAGTAGATTTGTAGCGCTTAAAATAGTAGTTTGCCAGTTTAAAAGCATGTTATGGAACTACGCTAAAATGCAACATTTATAATTAAAAATAACTAACATGCATTCTAACAAAAAACTTTCTCAGAGAGCAAGTATAAAGCTAGCTAACAGTAAGAAACAACAGTACAACTAGCAAATAGCTAACCCTATAAGCGTCAACAAACTGACACGAACCCATAAGAAACCAATCTAAACTGAAACAAAAGGTAACTACATCACAAACAAGAGATAAAACAAACAGCTGCAACCTCCCGCAACACCAGAAACTCAAGCTCTAACTGCCAAACCTGCTACTGCTCTAACCCTGAGACATTCAAAATAAGAACAGCTCAAAAGCAAGTTACAAGTGGTGCTATAAAAATCAAAGAGGAACAACAAACCTCGTGTAGTAAGAAACTGGACGAACAAGCTATCACCAAAGAGTCAGTATAATCATAAAACAAACAAAAAAGGCATAAATGAACTTACTATGTTGCATAGAGTAAGCAAGCTCACAACCGGGAGCGAAATAGATGCATATGTGTATGTATATATATATATATATATATATATATATATATATATAAATGCATCAAACCAAGAAGAACTCTGAACGAACAGGCCGACAAAGAACAAAACCTCTCTCTTGTAACGACCCAGCTAAGAATGCACGACGTCGTTAACAAGGACTAAAACCAGATCGTAGCATACGATCGACGCAAAGACACAGATTTGCCTGGCAGAACTCCAAGGCTTTAACCACAATATTTTCTAAGTCAAACAACATAAACGAATCAATTAATGACGCTTACGACTAAAACATGGATCATAAGGGGACACTAGCTCAAATTGCCACGACGATCCGAACGGAACGCGCGCAAATGCAGCGACAGATGACAACTAGAATTTCATCGACTAAAAACAATGGAAAGCGGCGAGGCTTCCGACAAACTACAGTCCAACAATACGAAACGACACTTACATCAAACAAAGAGAATAACTTAGTCAAAGCGACGCGATGATCTAAACGTCGCGACCACTACGACACGACATAAGACAACTAGGTTTCCGACGCATAGAACTCCGTCGGAAGGCGACAAGGCTTTCGACGAACTAAGCCCCAGCAAGATTTATGATATTAAAAATAAATCAAATGATACTACTAGGCCGGTGGGGCCTTTACAACGACAATTTCCAAGTCAAGCGGTATGCGCGAAACGTTAGACAAGCAAATAACTTCTTCGGTCAAAATGACAAGACAATCCGAACGACACAACGAGCAATTGATTCGACGCACATACAACACGACGGAGAGCGACAAGGTTTCTGACGTACCGATCAAAGTCGGAAAACGACAAGGTTTTTCGACGAGTTTACCTACGACGAGCAAATCACTTTCACAAGGCGGCACACACAAATCTTTAGGCAGAAACGACAAGCAACACATACGAGCATACTATCCAAACAATAATCACAAGTAAATCTCCAATCGGAGGTGAGGACACGAAGGAAGAACAAAAAATGCAAGTGAGCACCGCTTGCCACAAACGCATCCGAAAACGTTCTCCAAATTGCTCCACGTTGCGGATCGGTCCTAACGAAAGCACGAGGAAGCAAGATCTACAAGAATACAACAAAACAGGGTTAGGGCCTAAAAACACTAACGCAGAGTTCCACGAAATGCGAAATACTCATCACGTATGCGTAGCCCTCGTCGAGAGCTTTTCGAATCTATACTCGGCTCGAGATTTCGACCGCGGAGCTCCGTCTGCGGCGATCTGAAATTTCACGAAATGACACCTCTCTCTCGCATGCTCTGGTTCGGCTATCGGCTAAGGGAGGAAGGAGGTGTTAAACTTTTATATCCCTGTATACATATAATCTAATATTAATCGTAATAATTATAGTAATACTATTAATAATAATACTTATTACACTATTTCTATCATAAGATTTTAAGGAGAGGCAGCAGCTTGTTTCTCGGGAGGAGGAAATCTCGCAGGAAGAGAACGAAAGCTTTCTCGAGAGCGAGCCAATCTCTTTGAAGAGAGAGAAGTTCCCGAGAGAGATACAGGGCAGATTTCTCGGAAGATGAATAGTATTTTTTATCGAATAATAAACAATATTTTTTTTCGAATAATAAATTTTGATCTCATGAATAGTGAAATTTGCAAATGTACACTTATTAAACTTTAGAGATGAATAATAAATTTTATTTTTGAATAGTATTTTAATATAATAATGATAATACATTATAAATTTATATTGTTACGCAAGGCCAAATGCGCGTCGAATCCTACGAAATTCGCGCCATAGACGAATACCGACGATACGAACCCAATAGCGAACACAAAACCAAAATCCGACGCGCCGTTATCGAGATATAAATTTCCAAAGTTTACGGCGAACGTTAATTGTACAAAACTTCGGAAATTCGCCGAGGCTCCAATAATGCTCGGATCGCGACAAAACTTGACGAGCAAGTTAAAAATTAATTAACTTAATTTTGTAGCACAAAATTTTCCAATTTCGACAAAAATTCAAGAATTTGGCCGACTATACCGAACGAACGCGAAAATGCACTAACGGCGATGCGCCTTCAATTTCGAGTTAACGTAACGCCCTCATGTCATTATGACGTCACCAAGAGTATTGAATAATTGTTGGAAAAACAGAGGCGTTACAGTCACCCTCCCTAAAAAGAAGTTTTGTCATGAAACTTAGAACGCACATCAAGATAAGAAGGCAAGGGAGAGAACAGCTAAAGCTCGCTCGATGGAATACTAACCAAGAAGATTAAGAGAACAACTGAGGATAAGATCCATTCCCATCACTTAACTTTGCCCTCAGAACACGGGCGGACTACTCAACACACGAGGGATTAGGCTGTCATCGGGGCACCGAGTCAAGGACATGACAACACCATGAACACACCATCCCTACTGGCTCACGTGAAACACAACGTGAACACCAGGGAAAAAACAGGCGTTTCCAGCCTACAAGCAGGCTCATTGATGCACTAACATGTAATGACCTGGGCCAACCCAACCGGTCGCACCCAAGACGCCGCTACAGAAAAATTCATTCCTTTCAAACCTGAACAACTTTCTATTTGACCTACCATCGGACTGCAGATAAACGGATAAACACCTAAGGTCAAAACCCCAAACTTCTTGCAACTCGACCAGGATGCGACATAAACTTGAAGATTCACCTTGACACAAAACTCCAAGGCTTACTATGGAATCTCACGACATCATCCCAATACGGTCCTATTATTTTCTCCACCGAGTAACCAAACAATTAAAATTAAACAATATGGGCACACTTTATCCATCTATTTACGATAGCTCACACCGAATTTGTGCTTTCAGGAAAACTTTAACGAACAACCAATCCAACTCATAACATCAAATAATTTATTTCAATTCTCTATACATCCTAGTGGAATCTAAGTGGTAACGAACGTCAATGTCAAAGTTCGCAATATATTTTATCCATTCTCTTTGGTGCTTAGATTCAATTCCTTTTGAGTGAAGATATGATCTAAGCTCTTATGGTTCGCAAAAATCATACACAATGTGCCAAACCAAATAGTCTTAAAAATATCGAGATATAGATCATCATTGTAATTTTCCAATTTGTACGCATGATAGTTTTCTTCATATATCCCCAATTACCTTAAATCGTATGCGACTACATTTCTCTTTTGTATCATGACATACGTAGGCTCAACGTACAACTCATCCTCAAATAAATATCAAATTCTTTTACATAAACCGAATCAGGGACGTCAACAATCACAAGAATCATTTCACAAGCTTATATATCGTTATGTCAATCCTATAAAATTCCTTATTTCCTTACATGTAATAATTCTCTTCCAAAATAATCACCTCAGCGATGTTTACTAAGTTTATCGAAAATTCATCCTTCTTAATATTGTGACCCAAAAAGGAGGACCACGACAGCTAATGTTTCAATTGCTTATCTCGGCAAACAAAACTCTGCTCTCTTAAACTAGATTGCACAAATCTCAAAATACACAGCACGCTCCTTTGCACTCATAGACTATATCAGAATATTTTCCTAAGAAGACGGCCATAAGGTGGCCCAGAAACCCTCTTAACATTATATTCATCAAATTCGTGGAGGCAGAGGAGGCACTCGCTAAATCAAAGGTCACCACTAAGATTTCAAAATAAAGCTCATAACGGGGATAAAAAAGGCAGTCTGTGGAACATCCGACTCACGGATCCTTCACACATAAAAGTATAAACGAAGGACAAACCTCGAGAATACAGAACTATCTTGAAACTGATTTAACAAATCATTTATCCGCAATATTGAACATTTATCTTGATAGTCACCTCATTAAACTCTTTATAATTCATTCTAATCTTCTAAAGGCATCGCCCATATGTTCGCGAACAGAACTGGGGCATTCTAGAGCAAGGAACTTGGCCTATTGAAGCCACAAAATGGCAACTTATTAAGCTAGGTCTGAAACTATTCTAGCTCACGCGGGGTCAAGCAGTAAGGTGCTCTAGCAAAAAGATAAGTATCTGGCTGAAGACCTAAAATAAACTCTGCCTCTCTCTCGGGAGGGGAGATCGAGAAAACTAGCCAGGAAAACATCTGAAAACTCTCACGCCACACAACATGCAACACAACAAGAGCAGTTTCTAGAACATAAAAGAAAACGATAAAAGACTCACAGCCAGTGTAAGACCCCTCCCCCTTACCAAGGAAGCTCCCGGTCTTATGCCCAGAACAGCCGTCTTACGGTGGTACTAACGCTCGGGTTAGTCGACACCGCAACACGCTGATTCTGCCGGCTAGTACGATCATATAACCTGTAGGCCAATATGAGAAATAGAAGTAAAACATAGCAGAGTACGACACAGCTAGTCCACAGTCAAAGTACAAATCATACATATATATGAATGAAAAAAAATACACAGTCCACAATGAGTACAAAAATAATATGAAGAGTAGTAAGGGCTTATGCCCAGTATATCATATGAATAAACTCTCCTCAAAATATCAAAATAGCGGAAGCTAATCATCTAATCTCGTGCTCATCCCACCTGAGGTAGCGTTGTAGTAGTAGTAGTAGGTGGTGGTGGTGGTATCAACTCCTCACGTCCTGTCACCTCGTGCTGCCGGTCGTGCTGGTGCTCCATCTACTCGAGCTCCTAAAAATAGTTTGGTCACCGACCATTAGTCAAAAAGACTAAGTCGTTTCCTCCGCACCTCGGCACGCAACTCCTAGACACCGTGCGGGAGGACGAAACGGAGGACTATCAAGGGGTAACAAAAGGAAAGCAGGTGATAAGGGAAAACTAAGCTACCAAGTAAGAGTGTGAGCAGTAAATCTACACTAGCAGTTCTATGTATATAGCATGAAAGTAAAAGCATGTACAGTACAAGTAAGTAAAGAATTGAAAGTAAGAGTAGAAAGTAAAGTTATGCTATCACTACACTATCATCACAAACGTACCTTAACTTATAAAAATGTCCATACAAATTTATAAGTAAAGGTTTCCAGGAAATTTAACTTATCATATAAAAGAGCCCATACTAATTTATATGATAAGGATCTATGAAGCGTATGACCTAATATGAATGAATGTTTATGATACAAATTTATGCAACATGCAAGTGCAACTCACACACAACGACTCTATGATCACATACCTTTAGTTCCCACTTTTTGAGAGCTAGCTTCACTCTCGGGTACCACCGTTGTGGTTACGGCAGCAGCGGAGCGGGCATCTCCACTTCTAAGCAGGTATGCACACTACCAAACCATAGACCCCTCTCATACGCCTCTGTACACGTCCTAGGTGCACTCTAGAGTCCATGCGTACGTACTTTGCTGACAACACATCAGTCTTGTTGGGTCGGGTGTGCGTTATCGGGGGTCGTCCTCCAGACCGCAGTGTAAAACAACCCACTGGCCCCTCAAACCCTCACACCCGCCTAGTTCACCGTACTGCCATCAGTGTGACGATCGGCTAGTACCGCATGACCCGCCACTAAATTTATGCACATGCAAGTATTTCATCCCGTGCCTTCAGCTCGCAGGACCAACCTGTCCTGATTCCCTCAAACCCTTCACGGGTGAGCCTACAACATATATCCTGTTGGGTACATTGGTTTAAATGTACCTGATTTGAAGAAGCCTCACCCAACTCAATGATATACATCAAAATATATTTGATGTGTTTTTGAGTTACTTGTGCAGGTTAAGTATTTGCAGGACTGAAGCAAAAATTTCTAAGTCCATGTGTCGACACCCGGAGGGAAAGTGTCGACACTTAAGAAGACTTGTGTCGACACCCAGACAAGCAGTGTCGACACTTGGAGTCATTGTGTCGACACCTGGGATGCAGAGTCGACACCAGACACAAAGTGTCGACACAAGGAGTTGTGTCGACACTCAATGAAGAAAGTACAGTAAAGCAGTGTCGACACTTAACAGTAGTGTCGACACCCAGTAAAGCTGTGTCTACACCAGAAAGTGTCGACACTTGGAGCAGTGTCGACACTCAGCAAAAGTTAGCAGAGACTAAGTATAAGTGTCGACACTCAGAACAATGTGTCGACACTTAACAAAAGAGTCAGCACTTAAACAAAGTGTCGACACAAGACAGTATGTGTCGACACTCAGCTGAAGACTCAACACTTGAATAAAGTGTCGACACATGGAGCAGTGTCGACACTTAGCAAAGAACAGAAAGATCAACAAAATATTCTAAGTACAAGTGTCGACACTAAGGGAATGTGTCGGCACTCAGCTGAAGTCTCAACAGAAGAATCAAGTGTCGACACAAGGAGCTGTGTCGACACTCAGCTAGTATCAACATTGAAGACTATGTGTCGACATCAAGAAGTAGTGTCGACACTTAACAGATTCAACACAAGAAGTTGTGTCGACACAAAGGAGATGTGTCGACACTTAGAAGAATTCAGCAAAAGATAGAAGATCAAGTACTTGTGTCGACACTCAATTTCAGTGTCGACACATGCAGAAGAAACTTTGTCGAGACATAGTATCTACAACACAAGGAGTTGTGTCGACACCTTGTAGACTTGTGTCGACACTTACACAACATGTGTCGACACTTGGTCTATAAGTGTCGACACTTAAAGACAGAAAGTCTCGACACTTTCAGACAGTTAGAGAACTTTCAAGAACTGACTGGATGACTTGACAGCTGCCGTTCCAGCCGGTCTACAACACCTGTCAGATATGTCAGAATTCAGTTATGAACCGGACCAGCCGGTTACCATGAAGAAAGCCTATAAATAGGCTCATACAGTCTACAGAAACTGTTGTTGAAGTAGTAGTTGAAGTAATTCAACAAGTGGTTCACAGAGTTATTGATCAAGTATCAAGACAAGAAGATTTAGCTGTCCAAGTGCAGATCTAAGAAGTTGGAGAGAGAGGGCTCCATCCAAGAAATCAGCCATTGGAACTAGGTCAAGGATCAACTGCAGAAGGAATCAATCTTATTCAGTTCTACTTTCAAGAAGCTTTGAAGAAAGCTAAGGCAGATTGAATCCAGCTGAGTTCTTCCAAGAACTCATCAAGAAACTCACAACCTCCCTCTCTTGTCTTTGGGTTGTTGAGTTAATATTTGTAAATTCATTTTTATCTTGTAGGATCCTTTGGATCTGAGTGATTGTAAGCCTGTAATTATAAAGGCTGAGTGTAGGGCTTGAGAGCCTGAGTGTAGGAGATTGAAATCTCTGACTGTAGGCCTTGGTGGCTGAGTGTAGGCCTTGTTGGCTGAGTGTAGGCCTTTGTGGCTGAGTGTAGGCTTTGTGGAAAAGCTGAGTTGTAAGGCATTGGGCCTGAGGTGTAGGAACCAGTTTGGGTTCTGAGACAGTGGTGAAGTTTGGCCGAATCTAGTACACTACTAGATAGGCGAAGGGGGAAAGTGGATGTACCCAAAGCTTGGGGAACCACTATAAATCTCTGTGTCTGCTGTGATTATGATTTGCTGTGTATGATGTGTGTTTGCTGTGATAAAATAGTTAGAATTTTGTGAACTTAACTGATTGCTGCCATTAAAGTCTAAAAAGAAGTAGGTCACCTATTCACCCCCCCCCCCCCCCGTCTAGGTGTTTAGGTACTATATCTTTCAAGTGGTATCAGAGGGAGGTTCCTTAAAAAGTACTAACAGTCTAAGGAGATCCTGATTGGCAGATTCAGTCTAAGACAAATTACAGATTCAAGAAAATCAAGAACCATGGGTTCCTCTGAGAATCACAAGGAATTGAGTTCCATGAAATTACTTCTATGCAGGAAAGAGATATTTGGGATCTGGAAGGAAAGGGTAAGGCTGTTTATGGAAGCCTCAGACCCTAGGATATACATCACAGTAAAGGAAGGGCCTTATGTGCCCATGAAAATATCAGTTCTAGATGCAAATCAGAGAACCCCAAAGGATTTCTCTGAAATGACTAAGGATGAGATTGTCCTAGCCACCATGGACAAAAGGGCACAAAACATTATAGTGAGTGTCATAGATGATGCAACATTTCAGAATCTTATACACTGTAAGACAGCCAAAGAGATGTGGGACACTCTTATTGTGTATATGGAGGGTTCTGAAGAAGTTAGACAAGACAGAAAATCCTTGCTAAATCAGGAGTATGAAAGTTTTAGACAAGGAAAGGGTGATAGCATAACTGAGTGCTATAAGAAGTTCTACAGAATAGTGAATGAACTCATGTCTTATGGAAGGGAGTTCAGCAATTATGAACTAAATGACAAGTTCCTAAGGTCCCTAACTAAAGATTGGGACACAAAGATTTGTGCCATTAGAGAAATGGCTAAGTTGGGAGAAATTCCTCCACCTACACTGTTTGGCAAGTTATTGTCTTATGAAATGCAGTTGACAGTGAGAAAAGAGGAGGAGAAATCAACAAGAACTGAACACAAGGAAAGAACTGTAGATTTCAAGACAGAAGCCTCCAGAAAGTACAGGAATAAGTCACCAACTCCACCTCCAAAGGTAGTTGAATCAGAGTCAGATGAGTCAGTCAGCACAAAATCTGAAAGCAGTGGAAGTGATGAAGACTTTGCTGCCTTCACTAGACATTTTCAGAAGTTCTTGAAGAAGAAACAGTGGAGGTCTAGGCCTTCTACTTCAAAGGGAAAAGAAGATTTTTATCAGGATAAAAAGGATTCAAAGAAGGACAGGAAGAGGACTAAATCTAGCAAGGCAAATGTTTCTAAAATAGTGTGCTATTGCTGCAATAGACAAGGCCATGTTGTTGCAGATTGTCCTGAAAAGAGAAAGGAGTCTAGTGACAAGAAGAAGACTCATTTCAAAGGCAAGAAAGAGAAGTCTTTTGTTGCCAAGAAAGAGAAGACTCTATCAGATATCTCTTCTTCAGAAACTGAGTCTGATGCTGAGGCATACATAGGGCTGTTTGCTGAAGAAGAAGAAGAAGAATTCATGCAGATAATGAAGTCTATTTATGAACAAGAAGACTGTCAGTGCCAAGGACTGATGGCATTGACTGAGAGTGACAAAATCCTGGAGCAGCCAGGACCCAGTAAGGTACAAAGTTCAACTTTAAGTTCAGTTTCTTGTGCCAGTACAGAATCAGATTCATCTTCATCAAGTGATGAAAGTGTATCTGAGTCTGAGGATGATATTCATCAGCTGATAGATGAATATAAAGTACTGTTGCAAGCTTACAAGAAGAGCAAGTCCCTAGCCAAAAGTCAGGCAAAGGAAATTGCTAATCTAAAAGCTGGTGCAACAGATTCTGAGAAGCTATTTGATCAAAAGCTTAATGAGATAGCCAGGCTGAAACACATAACAGTGATTCAGATGGGGACTATCACCTTTAAGAATGATCAAATCAAGAGTCTGGAGATCAATCTTCAGAAAGAGAGAGAGCTTGTTGCTAGGTTTTCTAAACCTAAGTCAGTGTTACCCATAATTGATGAATTTATTCATCACAAGGGTAAAGCTGGACTGGGCTTTACTAGACCTGCAAGGACTGAGCAGTGCAAGTCCAAGTGCAAGGGCAAAGCCCCAACATTCAACAAATCAGCTGTAGATAAGACAGCAAAGACAGTACCTAAGCAAAGGTACAATAAGTTTGAATGTTGGTGTTATGGCAAGGTTGGCCATTTTGCAATGGACTGTTGGCACAATGTTAGTACCAAAGTGAGTTGCAAATTACCTGTTGGAAAGCCAGTAGGTAGTTTTGTCAAGTTGCAAACTAACAAGTACCAAGGACCCAAGAATTCTTTGGGTTCTAAGGTTCATTAATCTGTTTTGCAGGTGAGTCCAAGTGGTCATACCCCAACATGGTACTTGGACAGTGGATGTTCCAGACATATGACTGGAACTAGAGGATTACTAAAGGACTACATTCGAATAAAAGATGGTCCAAAAGTCACCTTTGGTGGTTCTGAAAAAGGAATCATCAAAGGATTTGGTAACATTTCTAGCAACTTGGTTACCATTACTCAAGTGGCTTATGTTAAAGGGTTGAAACACAACCTAATAAGTATAAGTCAATTAAGTGATATAGGGTATGACATCTCATTTGTTAAAAATGGTTGTCATATCAAGAGGTCAACTGATCAAGAGATTATTTTGACAGGTTATAGAAAGAGGAATGTCTACTGCCTAGACATTATGTGTGAGACCAATGGCTCTCCAGTGTGTCTTGTAGCTGATGAGACAGTCTCTCATTGTGTCAAATGGCACAAGAGGCTTGCCCATCTTAACTACAAGACTATTGACAAACTCTTTAGCAAAGAGTTAGTGAGGAATGGTTCTCAAGTTAAGTGTGTTAAAGATGGTATTTTCTCAGCTTGTCAAAAGGGCAAGCAGACTAAATCCACCTTTAGAAGCATAGAAAACAAAGATGCTGTGAGGTGTTTATACCTCTTGCACTTGGATCTCTTTGGTCCAATGCCAGTTCACAGCTTAGGTAGGAAGGTCTATACCCTTGTAGTTGTAGATGACTACTCAAGGTTTTCCTGGGTGTTCTTCTTAAGACAGAAATCTGAAACAGCTAGTGTCTTCCATAGCTTTGTCAAGCAAATTCAGAATGAACTAAATAGTACAGTGGTCAAGATTAGAAGTGACCATGGTACTGAATTTCAGTCTGAAAGCATGACAAAACTATGTGAAGAATTTGGGATATTTCAAGAATTCTCTTCACCTAGAACACCTCAGCAAAATGGCATTATTGAGAGGAAGAATAGAACCTTGATAGAGGCTGGTAGGACCCTATTAAGTGATACATCACTGCCAGAGTATTTCTGGGCTGAAGCAGTTAACACTGCATGCCATGTTATAAATAGGGCTACCATCACTAAAGGCCTCAACAAGACCCCCTATGAAGTTGTGAAAGGCAGGAAACCAAACCTATCCTATTTCAGGTTCTTTGGTTGCAAATGCTTCATACTTAACAATGGGAAGTCTTACTTGACTAAGTTTGCTGCCAAGTCCCAAGAGGGAATTTTTGTTGGGTACAGCAATAACAGTAAGGCTTATAGAGTATACAACTTGACTACACAAGTTGTAGAAGAATCTGTGCATGTAGTTTTTGATGAGACTAAACTTATTAACAATGAGTTGTCTAGTACTGTATGCAGCCCCACAGGTTTAACAAAGAAGATGGACAAGCTTACTATAGAAGAAATACCTGCTGCAAGACAGCAAGTAGAAGTCAGTGACTGTTGTCCAGGGGGAGAACTACATGTACCAATTGCAGAAGAAGTACAAGGAGTACAGCATGATGGAGATGCTGAAGAGGTTCAACCAGAAGTCAGGATGCCTCCAGCCAATAGGCATCTTAGAGATCATCCAGTAGAGCAGATTATTGGAGATCCAAGATAAGGGGTACAAACAAGGAGCAGAAACCTGAATGCAGCAGTCTACTCAAGTTTTCTATCTCAAGTTGAACATAAGAAGTTTGAATAAGCCATACTAGATCCACAATGGACTGAAGCAATGCAAGAAGAGCTTAATCAGTTCAAGAGGTGCAAGGTCTGGGAACTTGTTCCTAAACCTAAAGACCACAATATAATAGGAACCAAGTGGATCTACAGGAATAAGATGGATGAACAAGGGGTCATCATTAAGAATAAAGCTAGATTGGTTGCTAAAGGATATAGGCAAGAAGAAGGTATTGACTTTGATCAAACCTTTGCTCCAATAGCCAGACTGGAAGCCATAAGGATGTTGTTGGCCTATGCAACCTATCAAGGATTCAAGGTTTACCAAATGGATGTCAAGTCAGCATTCCTGAATGGTAATCTTAAAGAGGAAGTTTATGTGGAATAGCCTTCAGGTTTTGTTGATCCAACTTTACCTCATCATGTCTATAGACTTAGGAAAGCTTTATATGGGTTAAAGAAAGCCCCTAGGGCTTGGTATGAAACCCTATCTAGTTTCCTCATTGAGAACAAGTTCTCAAGGGGGAAAATAGATAAGACTCTATTCCTTAGGGAATCTAGAGGCAAAGTTATACTAGTCCAAATATATGTAGATGACATTATATTTGGGTCTACTGAAAGCAGCCTTTGCAAAAAGTTTGCAAAACTTATGCAAGGTCAATTTGAGATGAGTAGTATGGGAGAGCTGAAGTTTTTCTTGGGTCTCCAAGTTAAACAGACTGAGAGTGGTTTATCCATATGTCAGTCCAAGTTCACCCTAGAACTCATAAAGAAGTATGGTATGGATTCATCCAGTACCATGAAGACTCCTATGGGGTCAAGTATGTCTCTTAGCAAGGATGATGCAGGGAAACCTATAGATGAAACCTTGTATAGAGGGATAGTTGGCTCCCTATTATACTTGACTGCTAGTAGACCAGATATCATGTATGCTACATGTGTCTGTGCAAGGTATCAAGCCTGCCCTAAAGAGTCTCATTTGACAGCAGTCAAAAGAATATTGAGATATCTAAAGGGCACTCCCTATCTATGCCTCCGGTACCCTAGGAATGGAGATTTTGAACTAACATGTTATTCAGATGCAGACTTTGCAGGATGCAAAGAAGATAGAAAAAACACTACTAGAACCTGTCAATTCCTAGGTGGGAGACTAATTTCATGGAGTAGCAAAAAGCAAACCAGTGTGGCTATCTCCACTGCAGAGTCAGAGTATGTGGCTGCAGGAAGTTGCTGTGCTCAACTTCTATGGATACAACATCAACTAGAGGACTATGGATTTCAGGTAAGTAGAACTCCACTCTTCTGTGATTCTACAAGTGCTATTTCAATAGCTAATAATCCTGTATCTCATAGTAGAACAAAACATATTGAAATTAAATATCATTTTCTTAGGGAGCATGTAGAAAGAGAAGATATTTTATTAGAATATGTTAAAACTGATAATCAAATAGCTGATATGTATACTAAGCCCCTAGAAGAAGCTAAGTTCAATAGATTTAAAATTGAACAAAGAATGATAAACTTAGAGTAAGTTTACAAAATTGAAATTGGCTAAGTAAAAAGGTGTCGACACATAGACAAGTCTATGTCGACACAGAATAGTGGTGTCGACACTTCAGGAAATAGGTGTCGACACATCTAGGAAGTTGGTGTCGACACTTCAGAATATTAGTGTCGACACATGCCAAGTAGGTGTCGACACATCCAAAGTGGTGTCGACACTTAGTATTTACTCAGAATTTTCTAAGTAAAGTCTCGACAATGTGTCGAGTTATGTTGTGTCGACACATAACCAAGTGTCGACACATAAAATCTGTTGACTAAACTTGTGTCGACACATATGTGTCGAGACATTATAAGTCAGTGTCGACACTTATTGCCAGTGTCGACACATTTTAAGTTAGCTGTCCCGCCTGTTCATCTTCAAAATCAGAAAGGTATAAATAGGGTTTTGTCTTTGTTTGTCGACACGCTTTCAAAGTTTCGAGACCAAACTTCAGTGTCGACACCTCTCTTCTCTCAAGACAAATTCTACAAACCCTAATGGCGCCTAAGCTAGAGGAGAATGTCAACGAAGGATACGAGCTGGTGCGTGGCGCTTTCAATGATGCTGATCAAGAAATCCAGGCGGTCGTAACCCTAGTTGCCGATTCTGGGTTAGAATATCTAGTTTCTGAACCTACTAAGATATGGAAGAAAGAGGTACTTGAATTCCTCAATGGAGCCAAAGTGGATGAATCTGGATACAAGATCAAATCCAGAGTTCATGGAACAAAGGTTAAGATTTCACCAAAGAGCTTGAGGAAGGTGCTTCAATTGCCAAGAATTCAAGAGGAAGATGAGATTACTGCTACAAAGACCAGGGAAGCTCTAACCTGGTGTGGACTGGATCCTAAGATGAAGCTTGGATCAGTATTTCTTAGAAAAGGCATGAACAGCCAAGGTAAATTCATGTCTGAGATTGTTGGAAAAGTTATTCTCAGCAAGCCAGGAAGGCATGACAGAGTGTCTGCCTCTATGTTCAATATAATGACAAGAATAATCTTCACTTTAAGAACTGATTGGTCAGTTATAGTATTTGAGAAAATCAAAGAAAGTCTGAAGAAGCCCAACCTGGGCAGAATCTTAAGTCTCTACCTAGCTGGTACCATACCAGAGGTAATGAGTACTGCTGCTGGAAGCAAAATAAATCACATGAGGAAAATGGACATGAGGTTGTTTTCTAGATGGGACAGGGTGTTGACTAAAGAGATGCCAACCCCTGAGAAGATAGTTGCTGAGAAAGACATTCCTCCCAAGAAGAAAAGGAAGACTGCTCAAGTGGCACAAGAGTCCACTAGTAGTTCTGACAGTGAAGAACAGGTTGTCTTCACTCCAGATAAGCATGACGAAGAGCCTACAGTGAAGTCTCCTGCTCCTCAGGATGATGCTGAGATCCTGGGGGAGCTACTTCAAGCTAGCCCCATCCACAAGGATCACAGCAAGGGGGAGCTTCCAGTTGTAGATTAACCCACTACACTGGAAAGTGAACAAGCAACAAACATCATACTAGTGGTAATCACTGAACTAAACACTTTAGATTTTTCTAAAGAAGATACTGATTTGTCTGATGTTAATCAGCAAATTCAGCTGGATAGTCAAGTTCCAGATGCTGTTAGAGAAGACACATCTGCTGTACTAGAAGTGGTTCCTGATCCAGTGGTTGAAGAGCCTAGAATTACTCCAGCTCCTTCACCACAAGAGTACACTATGGAGGATTTATTTTTAAATCTGGATCAAGTGGATTTTGACAAAGAACCTACTGCTGCTGAAAAAGAGAATGCTGCTGTTGAGGGGGAGCAAATGGAAATTCTGGAAGAGCCTGTGAGGAAAGAACCTGAGAAAGCAACAGATGTGCAACCTGAGAAGCCTTCAAGACCTAAGGAGAGGGTTGACATAGCCAGCTCCTCAGAATCTGAAGATGAGGAGGCTACAAGGGCTAAGAAAAAGAAACTTTATGTCTTCAAAATAAGGAGTCAAAGCTATAAGAAGGCTTTGCAGACTGTTGTTCCACAGTCTATAGTTCAGCAAGCACCATCAGTTGATTATAGTGCACTGATGGTTGCAATGCAAATTAAACTGGATGAACATAGAAAAGCAATTGAAAAGTATGTGGATGAATGGCAGAAAACATTGCAATTTGATCTTGCCCAGGACATCAAATCTATAAGGTTTGAAATTGTAACACCCCCATCCGTCGCATGGCATATAACAGAAGGTCCAGCTGGAACCTGACGCCATATACCACAGACAGTCGGAAGGGTTACTAAATGAATAAATCAAACCATCTAATTAAGACTACTCGTCCTAATCCCAGAGCATTCTAGCGGAAGATTTTAAAGTTGAAAGAACACAAAAAATAAATCCATCAACATGAATGTCCACAGCTACAACAATAGGAATGAAAACTCAAATACACAGAAACGGGTACATGGCCTTAAGGCCTTACAAATGTTCACTTCATAAATAGTGTTTTACATACATCGGCTCGCAGGCCGGCCACACATGAAATATATAAAAACAGCTATTCTACGGCCTTCTAGGGCCAGCACAGCAACATGGGCTCCAGCCCGCTATTTGGCGCTCGGCTCCGCAGCACCTGCAAGCACATACCACCGCACGGTGGCAAATAAAGCAACGGTCAGCAAAAAGCCGACCAAATTATAACGACCCCGCCCCTTACTCGGGACGGCGGTGCTCTTTCCCTGCAAAACATTAGCCCAACAGTATATATATCGCAATTATAATTCGCCACAGGCGTAGGCTCGCACGGCCAAACACCCCGTGCACTCAGGGCACATTCATGGTGAACCTGACAAATCAGTGCATTCACCACCATCCCCAGGATGGCAACAACATGTGAGCATTTAGCCTTTCTGACCACCGTCTAAGGCTCCGACTATGCCAACGGCCAGTCCCCGTCTTCGGGTCTCTCGCACCGAACCACATAGCCTAGGTCCAATTCCACTTGCCCGTTGCTCACGACGCATGTCCAATTTAAGGAACTTTGCGCGGGCCAAGCTTCTCTCGGATCCCAAATTTTCCAAAACAATCTCATAACCCAGTTATGATCAAGGCCGGTTCCCAGACCGCCAAGTTAGCAGAACACGTTTCCGCTCAATTTTCCGGGTGCGCCTTGAAGCTAACCTTCAAGGATCCCTGCTGCAATCTACCGCGTGGAAACCCGAAAAATCCAAAGCACGGAGTCTTCTCCGGCAAAACCATATCAAATGCAACATCACCGATCCAGACAAAACACGTCCGGGTAGGCTTCACACACAATGCCTATGCCGTACTTACGATTCCGGGCTCTACATGCAACACAAGGGGGACTATTCCCGTCAACCCCAAGGAACACCACGCACTCACCGCATACTCGCGGGAGCGGGATTCCTTATGCAGAAAGAAAGAGATTCAAGCGCTCGAGTTGAGAATCGTTACCCTTGTAGTCCGTTTTGGCGCCATGGAAAAACTACGCGGTTAGAACTCTTCGCAATGACCTTCCCTCCACGGATCCGCTCTCCGATTTCGAAACGGTGCTCCGATGCTCCGCCGGCGGCCGGAAACCTCCTTCTTCTTCCTCTCCTCTCTCACTTTGGAAGGGGAGAACTTTGGAGAGAAAAATGAGGGAATAACTCCCTATTCCCGGCCTTAACAGAGCAAGATTTAATCTGGGACATCGGATCCTAATTAAAGAAAATGAACGGCTCGGATCTGCACAAAATTCCCCAGACCTGGGCCACACACGGCTTGGCACACGGCCGTGTCCAAGGCCGTGTGTGTAACACCCCAGTTTTTGCAAGAGGTTCAGTCTGCTGTTCTGGAAAATTTTTTGGGTTCTGGCAGGAGGCACACGGCCTGCGACACGGGCGTGTCGCAGGGCGTGTCGAGGCCGTGTCGACACTCGGCCCAAGTGTCGACACTTTGTGCTCGACAAAGTGTCGAGAGTGAGGCACACGGCCTGCAACACGGGCGTGTCGCAGGGCGTGTCGAGGCCGTGTCGACACTCGGCCCAAGTGTCGACACTTTGTGCTCGACAAAGTGTCGAGAGTGAGGCACACGGCCTGCGACACGGGCGTGTCGCAGGGCGTGTCGAGGCCGTGTCGACACTCGGCCCAAGTGTCGACACTTTGTGCTCGACAAAGTGTCGAGAGTGAGGCACACGGCCTGCGACACGGGCGTGTCGCAGGGCGTGTCGAGGCCGTGTCGACACTCGGCCCAAGTGTCGACACTTTGTGCTCGACAGAGTGTCGAGAGTGGGGCACACGGCCTGCGACACGGGCGTGTCGCAGGGCGTGTCGAGGCCGTGTCGACACTCGGCCCAAGTGTCGACACTTTTGCTCGACAGTGTGTCGAGACTGGGGCACACGGCTTGGGACACGGGCGTGTCCCAGGCCGTGTCACCTCTCGGGTTGGTGTTGGGGCCGTGTCGTTGGAGCTACACGGCAGGCCACACGGCCGTGTCACTGGGGACACGGGCGTGTCGGATTGAACACGGGCGTGTCGGATGCCCGTATCTGATTCCAGGCGCGTCGATTTGAGACGGCGAATGAGGCACACGGCCCTGGACACGGGCGTGTGCCAGGCCGTGTTCGGCCCAGATCTTTTATTTTCCAGGCGAATCGCAGCCAGTCTTTTTCTGGTTTTGGGATCTAACGGTTCAGGCCATCTCCTGGGGAGTTAAGACCGAATTCAGGGTTGGAAACCCTCATTCGTTTCCAAGTTCTCTCTTTCTAAGATCTTGAGAAAACCTAGAGCAAGGAGGAAGAAGAAGAACTCTTGGGCTGTAGGAAGGGTGTCGGAGCTCCGAATCGCGAGCCGAGTCCGGATCCGTGAAGCTTGGAGCATTGCGAAGTGTTCCATCCGGCTATTTTTTGCCATGGCAAGGAAGAGGAGTCGGAAGGTAACGACATCTCTCCTCTCGGTCTTTAGGATGCACGTTTTAGCATCATCTAGTTTTCTTTTCTCTAATTTTTGGGCACCAAACTCTCAAATGAGAGGGGTTTTGGCTTGCCAAGTTTCAAGAGGAACTTCCGGGTCGATTGAGTCCGTCCCCGGCATATTTTGCATTAGAGATCCGCTTCGCTAGTGGATTAGGCATGGTGGGTGAAGCCGTAGTCGCGACCGTTAGTCCGACACGGTGATGTTGCATACGAACTTAGGGATTCGTAGAGGTTTCCGATGCGGCAAGATGTCGTTTGTGTTGTGGTGGTGATTGTCCCGTTTGCTTGAAAAGAGTACATGTAGTCGAACCCGGACAAGGTTAGCTCCTCGTGGTGGTAGATGGTTTCCTTGACAAGGTTAGCTCCAAATGAGAATGGAGATGGTTTCCTTGGTGGACAAGGTTAGCTCCGCACGAGTTGGAGATGTTTTCCTTGGTGCGCGGGAACGCTGCGGTACAAAGAGGGATTGCGATGTGTTTAGTCTTGGTTGTGTTGTGCCAAGGCGTGGCTATGTCTCCGTGGTCGGCTGGCTATCCCGTGACACGTGCGTCATGTGTGGAGAGTGTCCCGGCGAGACTAGTCCCCTTCTGTGAGACTGACGAGAATGCCAAGCTTGGGGCAAGCCCGGGCAAAGAGGCCATGAGCGGGTGGGGTCCAGCAAGGCTTCTTAGAATCGGTCAGTCTGTGGTTGTTGGAATCCTGACATGAGACGTCAGAGCTTGCAGGCAAGCCCGGGGCTAAGCCCACGAGCGGGTGGGGCCTTGGCAAGATTTCCATGTGGCGGCCTGTGCGCCGTGTGAGGGAGTTGTGTCTCCCTCAATGTTTGCGGCTTTATGCCAATTGGGGAAATGTGAGTACCCAAATGTTGTGATGTTGTGCTAGATGCATACGGTTTAGGGTACCTTGGGTGAAGCCCGGGTGTTGCATTCATGTTGCATAATAGGCCCTTTCTTTATATGCTCAACCAGTAGAGAACATGTTTGTTGATTGAGACATCCAAGCCTGTTTTAATGTTTTTCTATTTATAGAAATTTATATTGCATATGAAGTGCTGACTTGCAGGTTGGAGGGTTCCCCGGGGTCCGTTAGGGGCGGCCGGGAGGAGATGTGTTGTTACACAGTTTGAGGTCAGCCTTTGCTGACCCACGTTACTAATAATTTTTACAGGGCAAGGATCGCACGCAGGAGCTAGCACGCCGGCCAAAAAGGCCTAAGCCCATGAAGTGTTTTCTCTTTTGTAGCACTACTTTGATGATGTATGTTTGAGACTATTTTTGTCCGGCTTGCATGCCGAGGTAGACTAGGAGTGCTGAGCACATTCATGTTTGATTGTACTGTATACCCCTTTTGGACATTTGATGTAAGGCCTTAAGGCCATTTGTTTACTCTTTTGGATTAGTGGATAACTTCTAGTTGTGCTTGGTTTTCCGCTGTGTTGTGCAAGTGTCTTGAGTTTGGGTAGCTATATCAACTTTTAATACTAAAGCTGTGGTGTTCGTATGTTGTGGGGCCCCGGCCGGACCCATATTATACGTCTATTACAGGGGAGGTGTTACAATTTGGTATCAGAGGCGAGGTTAGATTCAAGGTCAGTGCGTAGAGAAGTTATCCACATAAGAGTAACGCGGGACCATGAGTGTCCTTATGTTTTAGTCTTGAGATTGGAGACTAATCCCTTATTTCTTGTCTTCCTGAAGAGTGCAAGCAACGAGGCGGGCACTTCAAGAGCAAGGGATGATCTCTCGGCGAGCAGTGCTACTGCTCCAGGTCTTTTGGGCACGGGTGTAGACCCGGCCGACTTCTGCCGCATGCTTGCAGAAGCGATGGTGGCAGCTCAGGCTGCAGCAGCGGCTCAGGTGGCAGCCCCTGCCACACCAGATACGGCAACGGCCGTGCCAGGAGCAGAAGCCAGGCGAGTGGAGCCTTTGGCGGAGAGAGTAGTTGTTGGACATGGAGATCGACACATGAAGTACTTCCTGAGTTTCCATCCCCCGTCCTTCAAGGGTACTGGAACGCCAACGGATGCGGAGGACTGGTGGGTTCGTATTCAAGAACTGTTAAGGGCGGCAGAGACGCCAGAGGAAAAGAAAGCTGAGTATGCGGCTTTCATGTTGGAAGGGGATGCCAAGTTATGGTGGGTGGCCCATAGCGGCCGCCAGTTTCCGGGACGCACCCCGTCAGTGGAAGAGTTTGGGGACGCTTTTCTTAAGAGGTATATCCCAGTTTCAACTCGGTTGGCCCTGCAGAGGCAGTTTCTGCATCTAATGCAGCGAGACAAGACAGTGGATGAGTACGTGCAAGAGTTCACCCGATTGGGTCGTTATGCGGGAACGACAATGGCTGATGATGTAGAGAGGGATAACCTCTTCTACCAAGGTTTGAGGGAGAATCTGAGGCAGCCCCTCATCTCCATGAAGAGGGCGGGATTTAATGAGTTAGTTGAAGCCGCCAGGAGTTTGGAGAATGATTTGGAGCGAACCCAACGCCGTAAGGGTTTTACTCCCAAGCAAGGGGAAGGGAAGCCTTCCCAATCTCATGGAAAGTCTGATGGGAGTAGGTGGAGGAAGAAGCCTTCCACTTCCAGATCTGGTGAGAGGAGCAACTGGATGCCTGGGGGTTCCCACTCTAGGGGACCGCCGACGTGCTACAACTGCGGGAAGGTTGGGCACATAGCCCGTGCTTGTCAGCAAGGGGGAGCGGGGCAAGAGTCAAAGCAGGAGCAGTCTGTGCGCTCGGGCCCCAGTGCTGCAGAGAAAGGAAAGATGGCGGAGTCGAGCGCTTCTCGGTTCCAACCGGTGCAACCAAGGGCCTACAACCTTGGACAGCAAGAAGCGATCCGCCAGACGGATGTGGTGACAGGTATGAAGAGAATTTAAGTTTAAATTTTGTGCTTCATCCTTTTAGACTTTTGTGTAACGTCTATGTTGTAGGCTTCGTGTTAGTTTCCGGATACCCCGCTAGGGTATTGTTTGATACAGGAGCATCGCACTCCTTTCTTGCGGAGAGCTTCATCCGGAGAATAGGAGTTGAGTCTTTCTCGTCGGGTGCAGAGCTGAAAGTGCGCATGCCCAATGGGTCATCTATGACCACCGGGGCTAAAGGGCGCATTTGTTGGGAGCTAGACGGAGTTGTCTTCGCTCTGGAAGCGGCAGTGTTACCTTTAGTAGAGTTCGATGTCATTTTGGGTATGGACTGGCTTGCAGAGCAGCGCGCCAGTATTGACTGCCTTTCTAAGGTGGTGACCTTAAGGAGTAAAGGGCAGGCAGAAGTCAAGTTTGAGGGCCTTGGTGGAGTGGCCTGTTCCCTGATATCGGCCATGCAGTTGGTGCGGGCGGTTAACCAGGGTGGTGTAGCGCTTGTAGCGTTATTGGAGGTTCGTCTCTCCCAACTGTCGATTGAGGAAGTGCCTGTGGTGGCAGAGTTTAAGGATGTGTTTCCGGATGAACTTCCTGTAGCGCCTCCTCGGCGGGAGATCGACTTCTCGATCGAGTTAGTGCCGGAGGCTAGACCGGTGTCACGTCCTCCATTTAGGATGGCACCAAAGGAGTTAGCGGAACTTAAGGTTCAGTTACAGGAACTGTTGGAGCAAGGGTATATTAGACCCAGTTCTTCACCGTGGAGCGCACCGGTGTTGTTTGTGAAGAAGAAAGACGGTAGCATGCGCCTGTGCATAGACTACCGAGAGCTTAATAAGTTGACCGTCAAGAATAAGTATCTGATTCCTCGGATAGATGATTTATTTGACCAATTGGTGGGGTCGATGGTATATTCGAAGTTGGACTTGAAGTCAGGCTACTATCAGCTACGAATTCGGGATGAGGACATACCCAAAACTGCTTTTGGGACAAGGTATGGACACTTTGAGTTTACGGTGATGCCGTTCGGGCTGACGAACGCACCATCGGTGTTCATGGATCTGATGAATCGGGTATTCCGGGAATACTTGGATTCTTTTGTGGTTGTTTTCATTGATGACATTTTGGTGTATTCCAAATCGGAAGTGGAGCATGAGACCCACTTGAGAATAGTTTTGCAAGTGTTGAGGGAGAATGAGTTGTATGCAAAATTCTCCAAATGCGAGTTCTGGTTAGAGAAGGTGGCATTTTTGGGCCACGTGATTAGTGGTGATGGGGTGGCAGTGGATCCAGCGAAAGTGGAGGCCATCAGAGATTGGCCGGTGTTGAGGACCGTGGCGGAAGTCCGAAGTTTTCTTGGACTAGCCGGGTATTATAGGAGATTCGTGGAGAATTTCTCGAAGATAGCTCTACCCCTCACCTCTCTCACTCGCAAAGACCATAAATTTGTGTGGACCCAAGAGTGCGGTCAAGCATTCGAGGCACTAAAGGAGAGGCTTATGATGGCTCCGATCTTGAGTTTACCGCAAGGGACAGATGGATTTCAAATTTTCAGTGACGCATCGGGATGCGGTTTGGGTTGCGTTTTGGTGCAACATGGGAAGGTGATAGCCTTTGGGTCTAGACAGCTGAAACCTCATGAGAGGAATTACCCCGTCCATGACTTGGAGTTGGCGGCGGTAATCTTCGCGCTGAAAATTTGGCGACATTATGTTTATGGCGCAAGAGTGGAGATCTTCACGGACCATAAAAGCCTGAAGTATCTCTTAGATCAAAAGGACTTGAATATGCGGCAACGCAGATGGGTTGAGTTTCTTGGAGACTACGAAGTGGCGATTCAGTACACGCCGGGTAAAGCCAATGTGGTGGCGGATGCGTTGAGTAGAAAGTACTCGGGGCTAGGAAATTGGATCGAAGCTCATGATGAGCGGTTGGTACGGGAATGGGAGTCCCTTGGATTGGAATGTGTTGCGAGAGGCGAGTCTAGCGTGGCTCGGTTGAACTGGATTGAAGTGCAAAACGACTTGTCCGATCGTATTCGGGAAGCGACTCGATTAGATGTGGAGTTTCAACCTTTTGTGTTGGAGGCTCAAATGGGCGAGAGCAGCACCTGGGAGATGATCGGGGGAATCTTGAGAAAGGATGGAAGGGTTTGTGTACCGCAGTTTGGCAATCTCCGTGAGGAGTTGATGTTCGAGGCTCACTTCTCAAAGTACTCCATTCACCCAGGCAGTACAAAGATGTACTTGGATATGAAGAAATCCTTTTGGTGGCCGGGGTTGAAGCGAGATGTGGCTTTGTATGTGAGTCGTTGCCAAACATGTGCCTTGGTGAAGGCCGAATGTCAGAAACCGGGTGGGTTCCTGAAGCCCCTTCCAATTCCTGAATGGAAATTTGAGGACATCTCCATGGACTTTGTGCATGGTTTGCCTAGATCGCAGCATGGGAATGATGCTATTTGGGTGATCGTGGATCGCCTAACCAAGGTGGCTCACTTCATCCCGAACCGGAAAGAGGACAGCGTGGAGAAGCTGGTGGAGTTGTATGTTCGCAACATTGTGCGACTGCACGGAATTCCTAAGAGCATAGTCAGTGATCGCGATGGACGGTTTACGTCCAAGGACTGGAGACTGGTTCAGAAGAACTTGGGCACGAAGCTAAAGTTTAGTACGGCGTTCCATCCTCAAACTGATGGGCAAACGGAGAGAACGAACCGTACTATGGAGGATATGTTGAGGATGTGCGTTCTTGATTTTGGCAAGAGGTGGGAGGATCACCTCTTCATGGTAGAATTTGCGTACAACAACAGTTTTCAAGCTAGTATAAAGATGGCGCCATACGAAGCTTTGTATGGGAGGCGGTGTCGAACGCCAATGTCTTGGGCAGAGGCGGGAGACACCAAACTTCTGGGAAAGGATGCGGTAGTTGACGCTTGTGAGATGGTACGGACCATCCAAGAGCGTATGAAGGTGGCACAAGACAGGCAAGCGAAATATTTTAATGCTCGTCACCGGAAGTTAGAATTTGCAGTTGGTGATTGGGTTTATCTGAAGGTCAAGCCGTTCAAAGGCGTCTCGCGGATTCGCCGACTCAAGAAGTTGAGTCCAAGGTTTTTGGGGCCTTTTGAAATTGTTGAGCGGATAGGAGAAGCAGCCTATCGGTTGGCATTGTCCGCAGATTTGAGTGGATTACATGACGTCTTCCACGTCTCCGTGTTGAGGAAAGCCTTGGTGGAGTCTAGCGTGGTGATTGAGCCGGCATCGGTGCCGATTGAGGAAGACTTGAGGACGCGAGTCCTTCCAATCGCTATAGAAGATTCGGAGATTCGGCAGTTGCGGAATAAAGAAGTTAAACTTGTGAAAGTTCGTTGGGACAACTGCGGTCGTGAGGAGTTCTCGTGGGAGCGAGAACAGGCCATGCTAGAGGACTATCCAGAACTATTGTTGTCAGGTACAATTTAAGTTTTGTACCCTTTTGTTTTGTAATTTCGGGACGAAATTCAGTTAAGTGGGGGAGAGTTGTAACACCCCAGTTTTTGCAAGAGGTTCAGTCTGCTGTTCTGGAAAATTTTTTGGGTTCTGGCAGGAGTCACACGGCCTGCGACACGGCCGTGTCGCAGGGCGTGTCGAGGCCGTGTCGACACTCGGCCCAAGTGTCGACACTTTGTGCTCGACAAAGTGTCGAGAGTGAGGCACACGGCCTGCGACACGGGCGTGTCGCAGGGCGTGTCGAGGCCGTGTCGACACTCGGCCCAAGTGTCGACACTTTGTGCTCGACAAAGTGTCGAGAGTGAGGCACACGGCCTGCGACACGGGCGTGTCGCAGGGTGTGTCGAGGCCGTGTCGACACTCGGCCCAAGTGTCGACACTTTGTGCTCGACAAAGTGTCGAGAGTGAGGCACACGGCCTGCGACACGGGCGTGTCGCAGGGCGTGTCGAGGCCGTGTCGACACTCGGCCCAAGTGTCGACACTTTGTGCTCGACAGAGTGTCGAGAGTGGGGCACACGGCCTGCGACACGGGCGTGTCGCAGGGCGTGTCGAGGCCGTGTCGACACTCGGCCCAAGTGTCGACACTTTTGCTCGACAGTGTGTCGAGACTGGGGCACACGGCTTGGGACACGGGCGTGTCCCAGGCCGTGTCACCTCTCGGGTTGGTGTTGGGGCCGTGTCGTTGGAGCTACACGGCAGGCCACACGGCCGTGTCACTGGGGACACGGGCGTGTCGGATTGAACACGGGCGTGTCGGATGCCCGTGTCTGATTCCAGGCGCGTCGATTTGAGACGGCGAATGAGGCACACGGCCATGGACACGGGCGTGTGCCAGGCCGTGTTCGGCCCAGATCTTTTATTTTCCAGGCGAATCGCAGCCAGTCTTTTTCTGGTTTTGGGATCTAACGGTTCAGGCCATCTCCTGGGGAGTTAAGACCGAATTCAGGGTTGGAAACCCTCATTCGTTTCCAAGTTCTCTCTTTCTAAGATCTTGAGAAAACCTAGAGCAAGGAGGAAGAAGAAGAACTCTTGGGCTGTAGGAAGGGTGTCGGAGCTCCGAATCGCGAGCCGAGTCCGGATCCGTGAAGCTTGGAGCATTGCGAAGTGTTCCATCCGGCTATTTTTTTTGCCATGGCAAGGAAGAGGAGTCGGAAGGTAACGACATCTCTCCTCTCGGTCTTTAGGATGCACGTTTTAGCATCATCTAGTTTTCTTTTCTCTAATTTTTGGGCACCAAACTCTCAAATGAGAGGGGTTTTGGCTTGCCAAGTTTCAAGAGGAACTTCCGGGTCGATTGAGTCCGTCCCCGGCATATTTTGCATTAGAGATCCGCTTCGCTAGTGGATTAGGCATGGTGGGTGAAGCCGTAGTCGCGACCGTTAGTCCGACACGGTGATGTTGCATACGAACTTAGGGATTCGTAGAGGTTTCCGATGCGGCAAGATGCCGTTTGTGTTGTGGTGGTGATTGTCCCGTTTGCTTGAAAAGAGTACATGTAGTCGAACCCGGACAAGGTTAGCTCCTCGTGGTGGTAGATGGTTTCCTTGACAAGGTTAGCTCCAAATGAGAATGAAGATGGTTTCCTTGGTGGACAAGGTTAGCTCCGCACGAGTTGGAGATGTTTTCCTTGGTGCGCGGGAACGCTGCGGTACAAAGAGGGATTGCGATGTGTTTAGTCTTGGTTGTGTTGTGCCAAGGCGTGGCTATGTCTCCGTGGTCGGCTGGCTATCCCGTGACACGTGCGTCATGTGTGGAGAGTGTCCCGGCGAGACTAGTCCCCTTCTGTGAGACTGACGAGAATGCCAAGCTTGGGGCAAGCCCGGGCAAAGAGGCCATGAGCGGGTGGGGTCCAGCAAGGCTTCTTAGAATCGGTCAGTCTGTGGTTGTTGGAATCCTGACATGAGACGTCAGAGCTTGCAGGCAAGCCCGGGGCTAAGCCCACGAGCGGGTGGGGCCTTGGCAAGATTTCCATGTGGCGGCCTGTGCGCCGTGTGAGGGAGTTGTGTCTCCCTCAATGTTTGCGGCTTTATGCCAATTGGGGAAATGTGAGTACCCAAATGTTGTGATGTTGTGCTAGATGCATACGGTTTAGGGTACCTTGGGTGAAGCCCGGGTGTTGCATTCATGTTGCATAATAGGCCCTTTCTTTATATGCTCAACCAGTAGAGAACATGTTTGTTGATTGAGACATCCAAGCCTGTTTTAATGTTTTTCTATTTATAGAAATTTATATTGCATATGAAGTGCTGACTTGCAGGTTGGAGGGTTCCCCGGGGTCCGTTAGGGGCGGCCGGGAGGAGATGTGTTGTTACACAGTTTGAGGTCAGCCTTTGCTGACCCACGTTACTAATAATTTTTACAGGGCAAGGATCGCACGCAGGAGCTAGCACGCCGGCCAAAAAGGCCTAAGCCCATGAAGTGTTTTCTCTTTTGTAGCACTACTTTGATGATGTATGTTTGAGACTATTTTTGTCCGGCTTGCATGCCGAGGTAGACTAGGAGTGCTGAGCACATTCATGTTTGATTGTACTGTATACCCCTTTTGGACATTTGATGTAAGGCCTTAAGGCCATTTGTTTACTCTTTTGGATTAGTGGATAACTTCTAGTTTTGCTTGGTTTTCCGCTGTGTTGTGCAAGTGTCTTGAGCTTGGGTAGCTATATCAACTTTTAATATTAAAGCTGTGGTGTTCGTATGTTGTGGGGCCCCGGCCGGACCCATATTATACGTCTATTACAGGGGAGGTGTTACAGTGTGCCTCGATCCAGGCACGATCGTCGAACTGAGAAATGCACACGGGCCAAGACACGCCCGTGTCTGACCTGACACGCCCGTGTCGGGTTCCTCGACACGCCCGTGTTCGTGGGCGTGTCACGCATAACCGCCACGGCAACGGACACGACCCATCAGGACACGGGTAGGGACACGGGTTGGCACACGCCCGTGTCGGATGACACGCCCGTGTCATCCGGCCGTGTTCCTGGCCGTGTCCTTCTCGGGTTGGAAACGGCCAAAAATCACCAGCCAGACACGGCCTTGGACACGCCCGTGTCCTAGGCCGTGTACCCCTACAGGCACCAAAAACTCTTTTTCCGCGACCGACTCGCACACAAAATTCGGGGCGTTACAGAAATGAACCTAAACAAGAAGGAGATGACTGAATGTTTCCACAAGGGTGGAAATGCAGTGGTGTACTTGGCTACACACCAGGAAAAGAAAAAAGCCCAAGTAGATGACATGGCTGTGAAGCAAGGTTATGTACTTGAAAATCAGATAAGAATGAATGACAATCTCACTGCATCTCACAATGCCATAGTTACAGAACTGAAGAATATTGCTACATATCTAGGAGGAGAGCAACCAGAAGTAGCTCAAGTCATTTATCCTCCTCCAGATTTTGAAATGGTGCATGCTGATGTACAGTCCATGTACAGCCCACCTGGGGGCAAGGACAATGTGATTATTGAAAAGGTTGTTCAGCCTATATCTGAAGCCATGCAAGAGGCATTGCAGAAAGAATAAGAGACAAGATTGTCAAAGAAGAGGTTTAGGGAACAGGCTGAACAGAGACCAGATTTTGAGCAATGGAGCCCTATCTCTAGAAACATTATATTAACTGCCTGGAAAGCTGCCAAGGATAACATTCATGACAGGAACAAGTGGTTCGATGAAGCTGAATGGAGAAAACATGAATCTAGACAGGAAGCAATTGTTCAATACAGAAGGAAGGCAAAGATGGGAAAGCTACCTCCTACTGCCCAGGAGCCTAGCAAGTACTTTCTTAAGCCATACCATTATTTTGAGAGGCAGAAGATCAAAGCTGAAGAGCTTAAGAAGAAAGATCTGAAAGGCAAGAAACCTGCTGATGCTGAAACTACTGATGCTCCTGTCCAAGCTAAAGTTCAAGCTGGCAAAGGGATAGTTATTAAAGAGCCTGAACAAAAATAGATTTAGAATTTTCTTGAAGTTTATTTTGTAATCTTTTGGATGTAAAACATTTTGTGAACTTCTGAAAATATATAAGACAGATATTAGAACAATATGTTATATGATTAATCTAGTTCATGTTTGTTCTGTGATAATGTCTATGTCTATTTCTTATTTGTTCTGAGATGATGAATTTGTATACATGTGAAATTTATACATGTTTATGTTTACCCTGCTGTACATTATCCTGCCTTACATCATTTTGTAATTTTAATTATGAATGGTGTATATCATTGACTAAGGGTTATGACTTCTCCAAATAGGGGGAGATTGTTGGGTACATTGGTTTAAATGTACCTGATTTGAAGAAGCCTCACCCAACTCAATGATATATATCAAAATGTATTTGATGTGTTTTTGAGTTACTTGTGCAGGTTAAGTATTTGTAGGACTGAAGCAAAAATTTCTAAGTCCATGTGTCGACACCCAGAGGGAAAGTGTCGACACTTAAGAAGACTTGTGTCGACACCCAAACAAGCAGTGTCGACACTTGGAGTCATTGTGTCGACACCTGGGATGCAGAGTCGACACCAGACACAAAGTGTCGACACAAGGAGCTGTGTCGACACTCAATGAAGAAAGTACAGTAAAGCAGTGTCGACACTTAACAGCAGTGTCGACACCCAGTGAAGCTGTGTCTACACCAGAAAGTGTCGACACTTGGAGCAGTGTTGACACACAGCAAAAGTCAGCAGAGACTAAGTATAAGTGTCGACACTCAGAACAATGTGTCGACACTCAAAAGAAGAGTCAGCACTTAAACAAAGTGTCGACACAAGACAGTATGTGTCGACACTCAGCTGAAGACTCAACACTTGAAGAAAGTGTCGACACATGTAGCATTGTCGGCACTTAGCAAAGAACAGAAAGATCAACAAAATATTCTAAGTACAAGTGTCGACACTAAGGGAATGTGTCGACACTCAGCTGAAGTCTCAACAGAAGAATCAAGTGTCGACACAAGGAGCTGTGTCGACACTCAGCTAGTATCAACATTGAAGACTATGTGTCGACATCAAGAAGTATTGTCGACACTTAACAGATTCAACACAAGAAGTTATGTCGACACAAAGGAGATGTGTCGACACTTAGAAGAATTCAGCAAAAGATAGAAGATCAAGTACTTGTGTCGACACTCAATTTCAGTGTCGACACATGCAGAAGAAACTGTGTCGAGACATAGTATCTACAACATAAGGAGTTGTGTCGACACCTTCTAGACTTGTGTCGACACTTACACAACATGTGTCGACACTTGGTCTATAAGTGTCGACACTTAAAGACAGAAAGTCTCGACACTTTCAGACAGTTAGAGAACTTTCAAGAACTGACTGGATGACTTGACAGCTGCCGTTCCAGCCGGTCTATAGCACCTGTCAGAGATGTCAGAATTCAGTTATGAACCGGACCAGCCGGTTACCATGAAGAAAGCCTATAAATAGGCTCATACAGTCTACAGAAACTGTTGTTGAAGTAGTAGTTGAAGTAATTCAACAAGTGGTTCACAGAGTTATTGATCAAGTATCAAGACAAGAAGATCTAGCTGTCCAAGTACAGATCTAAGAAGTTGGAGAGAGAGGGCTCCATCCAAGAAATCAGCCATTGGAACTAGGCTGAGAAGAAGGGTTCAGATTCATTCTGAATTCTAAGTAGCAGAGGTCAAGGATCAACTGCAGAAGGAATTAATCTTATTCAGTTCTACTTTCAAGAAGCTTTGAAGAAAGCTAAGTCAGATTGAATACAGCTGAGTTCTTCCAAGAACTCATCAAGAAACTCACAACCTCCCTCTCTTATCTTTGGGTTGTTGAGTTAATATTTGTAAATTAATTTTTAACTTGTAGGATCCTTTGGATCTGAGTGATTGTAAGCCTGTAATTATAAAGGCTGAGTGTAGGGCTTGAGAGCCTAAGTGTAGGAGATTGAAATCTCTGAGTGTAGGCCTTGATGGCTGAGTGTAGGCCTTGTTGGCTGAGTGTAGGCCTTTGTGGCTGAGTGTAGGCTTTGTGGAAAAGCTGAGTTGTAAGGCTTTGAGCCTGAGGTGTAGGAACCAGTTTGGGTTCTGAGACAGTGGTGAAGTTTGGCCGAATCTAGTACACTGCTAGATAGGCAAAGGGGGAAAGTGGATGTACCCAAAGCTTGGGGAACCACTATAAATCTCTGTGTCTGCTGTGATTGTGATTTGATGTGTATGCTGTGTGTTTGCTGTGATAAAATAGTTAGAATTCTGTGAACTTAACTGATTGCTGCCATTAAAGTCTAAAAAGAAGTAGGTCACCTATTCACCCCCCCCCCCCCCTCTAGGTGTTTAGGTACTATATCTTTCATATCCCTCCAACCCATAGCGGGTGAGAACGCACAATAGTGCCTTTATTCAAAATCCCTCAAACCCATCACGGGCCAGAAGTAACCATAATGTCTTAACCTATTAGACTACTCTTGTCTGCGGGTTAGTATACTTAGTGATTTAAGGTTAATCCCAGGGCTGCCTAGGGTATACCCGATGAAGGGCTCTCGGGGGAACTAGGAACTACGATGGGATTACGCCCAAAGCTCCCTTTCTCAAGGATATTTACTTTAGTTGATGACTACCCATAATTCACCCCCAGCTCTCGTTATTACTCTTGAGTGATCCTAATGACTTAAGATGTTTTCAGAAGGGCGACGGTCTTCCGCCGGCCTCCACTCCAGTTGTTATCCAAGGGCTTGCACTTTTACTCTCATTAATAAGACAACACTAACCACCAAGGTTATTCTCCAATTGTAATCTCTAGCGAAACCGTTGATCTATCCCCTGGTGGTCCTTATAGTATAACCTACTAACACTATGCACAACCCATGACGTAATACCACCCTGAAATAGAACTTCCAATTCCTTAGGCCACCTGCCGCTAATTATTTATCCTAGAATGGTATGGACTAATGAAGTGAGCATGTTGATTTTCATAATTTTCTTAAGTCATTAAAGCCTCTAATTAAATCATTTAATTAATCCCCTAGGTCATTTAATACATGAAGTATTACAAATCATAATCCACCGACCTAAGGAATTTTTCTTGAGTTGTATCTTGGTAAAATATAGCTGTCTACCAAAATTTATAATTTTCCTTTTATTAATTCTATTTATTCCTTAATTAATACAAAACTCACACAATTATCCTTTTCCAAATGAAGTATAAGGAATACATTACTAAAAATTCTAGAAAATTTACAGAGCATATATATCATTAATTTAAGGCTAATGGACAGAGTTTCAGCAACCTCTATAATGTAATGGCCTACCAATTTCAATTCTTAACAATTTACCAAAATGCCATTATAAGGTTTTAAACATTACTGAGTCATCCAAAACTGCTGAGAAACTTATACAAGGTTATTCATACTCAGATATATCACCAAGAAATTTTCCAAAATTCTCTACTGAGTAGTTTCAACAATTTTCTAATTAAGTATAATGAGGGTATAAAGGTAATTTACACATAACTCCTATCAAATTCTTCAAACAGAGACATAAAAATTTTCAGCAGTTCAATCTAACATTATATTGACCTTGACAAAAATTGGGGATTTTATCTCAATGATGAACCTATTTTTACATTTATTTTTCAAAAGTTCTATTATTCCAAAAATTCCAAATAATGGGATTTTTGCTTCCAAAAATCCCATTATTACAATGTGGGGTATAATTCACCCTAATGAGCCTCTAAAATCAATACCATGATTTTTTGATGTTCCAAATAGGCCTAATACATAATATTTCAAAATTGGCTATTTGCACCCCAAGCCTATGTATAATCAACACATGCAAGTGAGTTTACCCAACATGCAGTGGTCCAAATGTACCGAAATTTTTACCATGCACATGTATAGTCCCCAAGGACATGCCACCAAACGTTGGGGCCATTTGGAGCCATAACACTCCAAATATTGCATTTATTTCATTTTGTGTATTATGAATAAAACTATACAAATAGTTTCCCTAAAAATTCTCAACTTTTGGCAGGGCCTAGATATGCTTTATTTAAGCTTATGCCAAAAAGTTTGAGTCATGAGGACATCTGGTTCAGCATGGGCATTGGTTTTGGTTTCTGCCCTAGCGTAGGACCAGTCCTAGGAAAACAGCCCTACAGGACTGTATACTGCACCAAATTATAAGATTAAGGTGGAAAAATAATGTTAAGAGGAAGGGCTACAACTTTTATCATAATCACAAGAACTAAAAATGCATCTAAGGGGCCTAAAATAGCCATGCAACAAGACTGAATAAGTGTGACAAAATATACATAATACTATAGTTTTTATTTTAATTTAATTTAATCGGTTTAGCACGAATCTTGACGCGCAACGGACGGGATCTGGTCGTCTTCTACCTCTAGCCAATGGCTGGTATTGATTCTAGCTAGGCCACCTTTGCTGGCTGTTTCCGGCCAGCTGAGCCACCAACACCGCCGGCGGATGTCGTCACCACCTTCACTGAGGTGGTGGCTAGCGATTCCCGGCGATGAGGCCGCCCGAATTGGCTCCTCCGGCGAACCCGACCAAGAAGAAAAGCTCGGAAAATTCACAATTTTCTCACATGGTATCGGGCTCAATTGAGCCCGATATCTCTCCTAGAGGATCTAGAAAGCTAGCACGGGTATAGAGGCGGCGAAACGGATCTGAATCAAGCCTTGGCGGCGAGTGAGGCGGTGGTTGGCCATGGTTGAGCTGCTCTGGTGATCTCCTGCTCAAAACCTTGATTCTTCACCAAAAGCTCTGCTCCAGGACTCGTTCTCCACTCGATTCCACTAACTGAAGCTGATGGTGTGGTCGGTTTGAGCTGGGGAGGGCTGTTTGTGGAGATAACTCCAAGGTGAGCTCAGTTTGGGGCTTTGGAGGCTTCACCCATGGTGCCAGGTGGCCACCATGCTCAAAATTCTGCTGGAATTTACTGAGGAGGCCAGCCAGCACCTTTTGGGGCAGAAGGAGCCAAGGCCAAGTGGCCTCCTCCTCTTAATCTCATCTTCTCTCTCCTCTTTTGGGTAAATTCTCCAAAATGCCCCCATGAATGCACTCTCTCTCCAAAACCAGAGGGGTAGGGCTGGTCTTTGTCACCTTGGGCTGATAATGGGCCAAGTTTGGTCGGCTTGCCCCAAGGAGGGTGGGCTTAGCCCTCATTTTCTTCTATAGGTCAATTATGTTGACTAGGTTGACTTTGAGTTGACTTTGTCAACCATGATGAGTGGGCTGACCCCACTTGGTGGTCATGGTTTTAATGACACCACCCAACTTGGGTTGGGTCAATGTGGTGCCCTACTTGGGCTAATTGGGCTTATAGGCATAGTTTTGACCAAATTAGGGTCATGGTTGACTTTAGTCAACTAGGGTCAAAGGGTTGACCTAATGACATGTCCTAGGTCCACTTAGATTATTTTATTGTTAGGGCAATGTGGTAGGGGTCATGGTGTGGCTAGGGTTCATATTTAGGCTAGTTTGACTTGGCCCTATAGTGGGCCCCACACGACTACAACCCACTACCTAAGGTCAAACCTAGCTAATTTCCCTAACACCCACCTCATGCCCAACCCAATCTAAGTTAAGGGGTGTAGAAGTAACATGGCATGTTACAAATCCCAATAAACAAAAAATATAATTTCGTGCCCGAAATTCAAGTTTGGGTCTACGGGGTTTCTATGCACAAGAATTTTAAGAATCTTAAACATAATTAAAGTATAACTGGGGCGAAAAGCTTCGGGTATCGTTCGCATCAGATCTATCGGCTGCCAAGTGTGCTCACCCCGTCCGTGGTTGGACCATAATACCTTCACTAGGTGAACCTTCTTCAGCAGAACTCGAATCGTCGTGTCATCGCTCTGGACCGGCTCCAAACAAACTGATCTATCGGGTGCTACCGGTCCTACTGCAGTGGTAATATGTTGTTCTGGTCGAAGTAGAGCTCTTCAAAGTGACGAGACGTGAAAGACGTCGTGCAAAGTCCGTAACTCCAGCGGCAGCTCCAGCCTGTAAGCCACGGGGCCGATCCGCTCCAGGATCAAATACGGCCCCATATATCGAGGGCTGAGCTAATTGTGACTTCGCACCCGTGAGACACCATGCACCCGACGTATCTTCAAGAAACCCATGTTCCCCACCTGGAACTCCACCATTTGATATCGTACATCGTAGTACTTGGCCTGCCTATTCTGAGCCTCCAATATCTGATCCCTAATCAGTTGTATATGAGCACTCATATCCTCTATATATTTCAATCCAATTGTATTTTCATTATACTTCATGATATTCATAATCAGGATTACATTGGCAAATTTCCAAGTTTTTCAACACATTATCATTAAATAAACCTTAATCATACATTGGTTCGGTGTCCCTTACGAGCAATGACCACCAAGTACGTGAGAATCAATACTTTTATGTGTAGAATTGAGCACACAAATCTCAGATTTTTCTTCCAGAATCGCATCATGCCTCATGGCTTATACTACATTGATTCTTCAAATGCAATGTGTCGTGATATTATTTATTACGAAGATGCAACTTATGTCTCGTAATTAAACAACCTCCAAAATTAAGATGTGATGAAGAGGTCATTATTTTGTTTCTTCCAGACTCATGAATTATTACACCTCTACATAAACGGTAATACATAATTCATAGAGTGTTCACCTTTCAAGCGTACATCAAGTGATCATTAATGATATTGATATTGATATAAATGACTCCCAATTGTTTTTCATATATAGTCTAATTCATAATTTATAAACGTATCTGTCTAATAATGGTGAGATCTGACACAAATCGATTTAATCATAAAGAGAATCTTAATAAAAACTAATTACTTCTCGTGTAATTTCACCGTATACACCTTAGCAAACCAAAATTGATCTCTCCATAGTCATGAATTTTCTAAGGAAATCATGATGTTATCAACGTATGTGTCCCAGTTCTCGATGTTATCATAATCTAGCGATCATACCTATGCGTATGTTTCAACTAATCATCCACCCCATTTGAATTTGTTGAGTGTAACAACCCCATCCGTTCATATGGTATATACTAGAAGGTCTGGTCGGGGCCCCACAGCATATATCACAAAACAAGCGGTGAAGTTACGGGATGATACCAGAGTAGCGCATCACACCCTAACAAACTTGGGGTGTTGCATTGAGTCGTTGCATTTTCAATGTCATGTCATAGGAGATTAATCCTATTTATCATAACGTTACCTTATTTCAATTCTTAAGTTCCAATATGATGACTTTTGCTTAATTTGAATCATTCAAGGTTATAGTTCACCATTATGATCAAGTGACTGGCTACATCATGTAAGTATGAATCGTAATGATGTTTCATCATTGTGTTTAATTCTCCAAATCCCAGCCCCTTTTAGGATCAAACAAGGTAGTACTAAATCATACCTAACCATAGTAACTTAACCATTATATTCTAAACACAAGATGTTATCTTATCGAGATTTCTAATTATAACTTAAACTATCTCCCAAAGTATAAGGGTAAGTAAACCATTTAAATTTGAAATGGATTGATTCTTTGAGAGAACGCACCATCTGTAAATCATCATCGAACACTTTTGTTTTGGTTCTTGTGATCATCAAAGTCACATCCAAAGGATCATACCTATAATATACGTCTTCCAATTTTGATTTTTTACTTGACTTTAAGTTTTTTTGGGATCGTTATACCCCCAGTGTTATAGACATAATTACCAAAATATTTGAATCCTTATTTGATGGGCTCCAATCACGTCATATTTAAGACCCGTAATCACTCCTTCACATTACCATGATGTTACTCTATCTCGATCTGTATGTTTCTAACATTATGACCTGAGCATGCCAGGTAGGCGCGGATTGCAGAGATCCATCATCATTTCCACTTCCCCCAATTCTACACATTTAATATGTGAAAGTCATAGTCACTTTCCTAAGAGCCACAGCTATGCAAAATTTCCAACTATCATTCCGACTTATACTGAATTCTCAATTCACATTGGTTTTCTCTTGCAATATATCTGAGTTCATTAATTAAATCCTTAACCGATGATATAATCATTAATCGTGTCACGTCAATTGGGTTAAGGTGTTGGGGCATCTAGGAACGTGCTTTGCTGTGGTAACATATTCTTTAAATTATACATAAAACCTTTGTGTCGTCGTTACTGCTTGATTTTAGTTTATCAAAAGGCCATTTGTTCGAATTCTTGTGGATTATACGCAACTTGTTTCGATCTTTGGGATATAGCATGTCATTATGCATTGATGAAATTACAATCTCTCTTAAAGTTGTGTCAAGTAATGATTTGATTCACAAGCCCGCGAAAGTTTCTAACTTCTCATGGAGACTTTCCTTGTTCTAGGGTTGTAATATATCCAAGCGGTCAACACTCTACGTATATCTCAAACTTCTAGGGAGGGTTGATTATCTTGCCGATTATGCGAATACAAAACCTCATATTTACTTGAGCAACATTTGAATTAATCAAGTCTTCTAGATCACTATGTTTGTGACACATGTTTTATAAATCGGGTCTAGAGAAATTCAAGTCGTTACCAATTTAGCCCAATAAACAAAAGGATTAGCCCACATACCTTTCGGGCTAAATTCCCTTAATATTTATAGTGCATTCCTCTTATATGTGCACTGAATCCTTAGGTCTAACAATCTTCTCGAGGTCGACATGTGACCCAACCAAAATGGGTTTCTTCTGAGACTTGAATTCTTATTCTACCTTTGGTATTTGCCACTGTGGTTGTTTCATCGTAATCAAATCATCAGTATGAGGGTTAAGTTTATGAGTACCCTACTATTCCACTAATATATTATATGCATCAATTCTCCTTAAGGTGGTCCTATCAGCTTGGGTAAGAAGTGATAATATCACTCGATAGGTGGAGTAGGGACATCAGAATTTAAGCCTTAAGAGTGACTCTTGCATCAATTTCTTCCCTTGGTGAATTTGGGTATCCTCGTACCTTAACCGATCTATCTCCGAGGTCGATTTTTGACTTGGATACACTACGAAATCTTCTTGGTAAGTCAAACTAAGGTGCTGTCCTAATTGTATTGGCCCAACTCATTGTTTGAATGAACTATTTTTTGTGACTTTTTACACATGGGCACACCATTGCTTCCGCTGCATAGTTTGTCCGCAAACTAATGCTCTCGCGTGGTGTTCCAGTGTTGTGGACTTCTTTCTCATGTGATTGTTCGGTCAAGTGATACCAGTTTGTAAGACCCCTCCCCCTTACCAAGGAGGCTCCCGGTCTTATGCCCAGAATCGCTGTCTTACGGTGGCACTAACGCTCGGGTTAATCGACACCGCAACACGCCGATTCTGCCGGCTAGTACGATCATATAACCTGTAGGCCAATATGAGAAATAAAAGTAAAACATAGCAGAGTACAACACAGCTAGTCCACATTCACAGTACAAATCATACATATATATGAATGAAAAAGTACACAGTCCACAATGAGTACAAAAATAATATGAAGAGTAATAAGGGCTTATGCCCAGTACATCATATGAATAAACTCTCCTCAAAATATCAAAATAGCAGAAGCTAATCATCTAATCTCGTGCTCATCCCACCTGAGGTAGCGCTGTAGTAGCAGTAGTAGGTGGTATCAACTCCTCACGTTCTGTCACCTCGTGCTGCCGGTCGTGCTGGTGCTCCATCTGCTCGAGCTCCTAAAAATAGTTTGGTCACCGACCATTAGTCAAAAAGACTAAGTCATTTCCTCCGCACCTCGCCTCGCAACTCCTAGGCACCGTGCGGGAGGACGAAGCGGAGGACTATCAAGGGGTAACAAAAGGAAAGTAGGTGACAAGGGAAAACTAAGCTACCAAGTAAGAGTGTGAGCAGTAAATCTACACTAGCAGTTCTATGTATATAACATGAAAGTAAAAGCATGTACAGTACAAGTAAGTAAAGAACTGAAAGTAAGAGCAGAAATTAAAGCTATGTTATCACTACACTAACATCACAAACGTACCTTAACTTATAAAAATGCTCATACAAATTTATAAGTTAAGGTTTCAAGGAAATTTAACTTATCATATAAAAGAGCCCATACTAATTTATATGATAAGGATCTATAAAGCGTATGACCTAATATGAATGAATCTTTATGATGCAAATTTATGCAACAGGCAAGTACAACTCACACACAATGACTCTATGATCACAGACCTTTAGTTCCCACTTTTTGAGAGCTAGCTTCACTCTCGGGTACCACCGTTGTGGCTACGACAGCAGCGGAGCGGGCATCTCCACTTCTAGGCAGGTATGCACACTACCAAACCTTAGACCCCTCTCATACGCCTCTGTACACATCCTAGGTGCAGTCTAGAGTCCATGCGTACGTACTTTGCTGACAACTCATCAGTCTTGTTGGGTCGGTTGTGTGTTATCAGGGGTCGTCCTCCAGACTGCAGTGTAAAACAACCCACTAGCCCCTCAAACCCTCACACCCTCCTGGTTCACCGTACTTCCATCGGTGTGACGATCGACCAGTACCGCATGACCCGCTACTAAATTTATGCACATGCAAGTATTTCATCCCGAGCCTTCAGCTCGCAGGACCAACCTATCCTGATTCCCTCAAACCCTTCACGGGTGAGCCTGCAACATATATCCCTCCAACCCATAGCGGGTGAGAACGTACAATAGTGCCTTTATTCAAAATCAATCAAAGCCATCACGGGCGAGAATTAACCATAATATCTTAACCTATTAGACTACTCTTGTCTACGGGTTATTATACTTAGTCATTTAAGGTTAATCTCATGACTGCCCAGGGTATACCCGGTGAAGGGCTCTCGGGGGCACTAGGAACTACGATGGGATTACGCCCAAAGCTCCCTTTCTTAAGGATATTTACTTTAGTTGATGAATACCCATAATTCACTTCTAGCTCTCGTTATTACTCTTGAGTGATTCTAATGACTTAAGATATTTTCAAAAGGGCGACGGTCTTCCGCCAGCCTCCACTCCAATTGCTATCCAAGGGCTTGCACTTTTACTCTCGTCACTAAGACAACACTACCCACCAAAGTTATTCTCCAATTGTAATCTCTAGCGCAACCGGCTATCTATCCCACGGTGGTCCTTATAGTATAATCTACTTACACTATGCACAACCCATGACCTAATACCAACCCGAAATAGAACTTCCAATTCCTTGGGCCACCTGCCCCTAATTATTTATCCTAGGATGGTATGGACTAATGAAGTGAGCATGTTGATTTTCATAATTTTCTTAAATCATTAAAGCCTCTAATTAAATCATTTAATTAATCCCCTAGGTCATTTAATACATGAAGTTCTACAAATCATAATCCACTGACCTAAGGAATTTTTTCTGAGTTGTATCATGGTAAAATATAGATGTCTACCAAAATTTATTATTTTTCTTTGATTAATTCTATTTATTCCTTAATTAATACAAAACTCACACAATTGTCATTTTCCAAATGAAGTATAAGGAATACATTACTAAAAATTCTAAGAAACTTGTAACACCCCCATCTGTCGCATGATATATAACAGAAGGTACAGCTGGAACCCGACGCCATATACCATAGACAGTCGGAAGGATTACCAAATGAATATTCAAACTATCTAATTAAGACTACACGTCCTACACAGAGCATTCTAGCGGAAGCTTTTAAAGTTGAAAGAACCCAAATCTTAAATCCAATAAATATGAATGTCCACGACCACAACCACATGAATGAAACCCAAATACACTGAAAATGGTACATGGCCTTATGGCCTTACAAATGTTCACTTAATAAAACATGTCTTACATACATCGGCTCGCAGGCCGGCCACACATGATAAAAGTAAAAACAACTATTCTACGACCTTCTAGGGCCAGCACAGCAACATGGGCTCCAGCCCGCTATTTGGCACTTGGCTCCGCAGCACCTGCAAGCACATTCCACTGCACTGTGGCAAACAAAGCAACGGTCAGCTAAAAGCCGACCAAATTATAACGACCCCGCCCCTTACTCGGGACGGCGGTGCTCTTTCCCTACATATCATTAGCCCAATAAAAATAATAAAGCACAACTATACTATGCCACAGGTGTAGGCTCGCACGGCCAAACACCCCGTGCACTCAGGGCACATTAACGGTGAATCCTGACATATCAGTGTCTTCATCACCATCCCAAAGATGGCAACCAAGTGAGCATTTTAGCCTTTCTGACCCTGTCTAGTCTAAGGCTCCTGACTATGCCTACGACCAGTGCCCTTTTCAGATTTCTCGCACCGTACCACATAGACTAGGTCCAATTCGACTTGCCCGTTGCTCACTCCGCATATACAGTTTAAGTCCTACGCGCGGGCCAAGCTTCTCTCGGATCCCAAAATTTTCCAAACAATCTCATAACCCAGTTATGATCAAGTCCGGTTCCCAGACCGCAAAGTTAGCAGAACACGTTTCTGCTCAGTTTTCTGGGTGCGCCTTGAAGCTAACCTCCAAGGATCCCTGATGCAATCTAACGCGTAGAAACCCGAAAAACCTAATGCACAGAGTCTTCTCCGGCAAAACCACATCAAATGCAACATCACCGATCCAGACGGTACACGCCCGGGTAGGCTTCACACACAATGCTTATGCCCGTACTTACGATTCCGGTCTCTATACGCAACACAAGGGGGACTATTCACATCAACCCCAAGGAACACCACGCACTCACCGCACACTCGCGGGAGCGGGATTCCCTATGCAGAAAGAAAGAGCTTTGCATGCTCAAATTGAGAATCGTTACCCTTGTAGTCTGTTTTGGCGCCATGGAAAAACTACACGGACAGAACTCTTCGCAACGAACTTTCCTCCACGGATCTACTCTCAGATTTCGAAACGGTGCTCCGATGCTCCGCCGGCGGCCGGAAACCCTTCCTTCTTCCTCCTCTTTCCAACTCCTTGAGAGAGAGAATGGTGGGAGAGAAATGAAGTATTAACTCCCCTATTCCCGGCCTTAACAGAGCAGGAAACCATCTGGGCCGTTGGATCTTAATTAAAGAAAACGAACGGCTCAGATCCATTCAAAAATCTCCAGACCTGGGCCGAACACGGCTTGGAACACGGTCATGTCCCAGGCCGTGTGCCTCGATCCAGGCACGATCGTCGAACTGAGAAAAGACACACGGGCTCAAACACGCCCGTGGCCAACCTGACACGCATGTGTCGGGTCTCTTGACACGCCCGTGTCCGGGGGTGTGTCACGCATAACCGTCATGCCAACCGACACGACCCAACTGCACACGTGTACTGACACGGGTAGGCACACGCCCGTGTCCAATGACACGCCCATGTCATCCAGTCGTGTTCCTGGCCGTGTACTTCTCGGGATGAAAACGACCAAAAACACCAGCCAGACACGGCCTTGGACACGCCCGTGTCCTAGGCCATATACCCCTATACAGGCACCAAAAATCCCTTTTTCGCGAGCGACTCAAATACAATTTTCGGGACGTTACAAATCTCCCCCACTTAAGGAATTTCGTCCCGAAATTAAGTAAAGGTACACAAATATAAATGATACCTGAGTGGAATAACTCGGGGTATCCCTCCAACATAGCTTGCTCTCGCTCCCAAGAAAGCTCCTCACGTCCGCAATTGTCCCAACAGACTTTAACCATTCGGACCTCCTTGTTGTGGAGTCATTTGACTGCAACATCTTCAATACGTACTGGCGTGACCCTTGTGGTCAACTCATAATCAACTGGTACTTGATTATCCGCAATGATCTGTGAAGGGTCTTGCACCGCCTTACGCAACACCGACACGTGGAACACGTCATGCAACCCACTCAAATCCACCGACAGCTTCAATCTATACACCGCCTCGCCAACACGCTCCAGGATTTCAAATGGTCCAAGGTATCTCGGACTCAGCTTCTTCAAGCGTCGAACCCGCGATACACCCTTGAACGGCTTGATTTTTAGATATACCATGTCGCCAACACTGAACTCCACGTTCCTATGCTTGGCGTTGTAATACTTTACCTGCCTGTCCTGAGCGATCTTCAATCTTTCCTGAATTGTCTGTATCATTGAGGTGGCGTCTTCCACCGCTTGACGTTTGTACAACTTCGATTCACATGCCTCCAACCAAGACAACGACGTACGACACTACAGAGCTTCGAAAGGCGCCATACCAATGCTCGCCTGAAAGCTGTTGTTATACGCAAACTCCACCATATATAGGTGATCCTCCCAATGCTTTCTGAAATCTAGGACGCACATGCGAAGCATGTCCTCCATAGTCCTGTTGACCCTCTCGGTCTGACCATCCGTCGGTGGATGAAAGGTTGTGCTGAAACTCAGCTTAGTTCCCAACACACTATGCACCAACCTCGAATCATTCGACGTGAAGCGTCCATCTCGATCACTAACAATACTGCGGGGCACACCATGCAATCGTATAATATTATCCACGTAGAGTTTGGCTAACTTTTCCACCGGATCTTCCTTCCTGTTCGGAATAAAGTGCGACACCTTTGTCAACCTATCTACGACCACCCATATGGCGTCGTTTCCCTTCTGCGACTTCGGCAAGCCATGCACAAAATCCATAGATAGGTCGTCGAATTTCCATTCTGGGATAGGTAGGGGCTTCAAGAAACCTCCGGGCTTCTGGCATTCCGCCTTCACCAATGCGCAAGTACGGCACTTGGCCACATAAAGTGCTACATCCTTCTTCAAACTCGGCCACCAGAATAATTTTTTCATGTCTCTATACATCTTCGTGCTTCCCGGGTGGATTGAGTACTCGGTATGATGAGCCTCATACATCAACTCCTCCCGAAGATTATCCGCACTAGGAATGCATAGGTGACCGTCCTTCCTTAGCAACCCATCCTTAATAGCAAATTGGGAATTTGACCCATCCAAAGATTCTTCCAAGATCTGTTTCATGCTGTTATCCTGAACCAAAGCCCGCCGAACTCTATCAGCTAGGTCACACTGCACCTCTATCCAAAACAGTTTCGCCTCGGCACTAGACTGCTTATCGACGCAAGATATCTCCAAAGCCTCCAACTCATGGACCAATCTCTCATCATGTACCAATAACCAGTTGGCTTGTGCGGGAACCATACGACTCAACGCATCCGCCACTGCATTTCCCTTCCCAGTCACATAGTGAATCTTGAAGGTGTAGTCCCCTAAGAACTCCATCCACCTCTGTTGCCTCATGTTCAGATCCTTTTGGTACAACAAATACTTCAAGCTCTTATGATCGGTGTAAATATCGACCTTCACACCGTACAGGTAGTGCCTCCAAAGCTTTAGAGCAAATATCACGGCCGCTAACTCTAAGTCATGGACCGGATAATTTCTCTCGTGAGCCTTCAATTGTCGTGAACCATAGGCTATCACTCTCCCTTGTTGAAGCAGAACACAACCCAAACCACTGCCCGAAGCATCACTATAGATCTCGAACCCTTCGGTTCCACTTGGCGAACATAAAATGGGCGCCGTGGTTAACCGCCTCTTCAACTCTTCAAAAGCCCGTTCGCACTCCGGAGACCACACGAACATCTGATCCTTCCTAGTCAACATCGTGAGTGGTAGTGCTATCCGCGAGAAGTTCTCTACGAGACGCCTATAGTAGCCAACAAGTCCCAAAAAAACTCCAGACCTCTGCCACTGTAGTCAAAGCAGGCCACTATCGTATCGCCACTATCTTCTCCGGATCAACAGCTGACCCTTCTCCACTGACAATATGACCAAGGAACGCTATCGAGGATAAGCAGAATTCACACTTGGATAACTTAGCATACAACTGATTCCTCCTCAACCTCTCCAACACCATGTGTAGATGATTGCAGTGATCCTCCTCGCACTGCGAATACACCAGGGTATCATCGATAAATACTATCACGAAACTATCCAGGTACTCTCTGAACGTCCTGTACATTAGATCCATAAACACGAATATCGCATTCGTCAACCCAAACGGCATGACCGTGAACTCGTAATGCCCAAACCATGAACTGAATGATGTCTTTGGGATGTCTCTCTCACTTATCCTCAACTGATAATATCCGGATTTCAGATCTAACTTCGAATATACCGTTGACCCAACCAACTGATCAAACAGATCGTCAATCCTCAGAATCGGATACTTATTCTTCTCCGTAAGCTTGTTCAATTCCCGGTAGTCGATACAAAGTCGCAAGCTCCCATCTTTCTTCTTAACGAAAAGAACCGTTGCGCTCCAAGGCGACGAACTTGGACGCACATATCCTTGCTCCAACATCTCTTGCAGTTGCACCTTCAACTCCGTCATCTCTCTTGGCGCTATCCGATATGGAGAGCGTGACACCGATTTGGCACCTGGTACCAGCTCTATAGTAAAGTTTATCTCCCACTGAGGAGGGGCTCCTGGGAGATCATTTGGAAACACATCGGGATACTCAGACACAACTGGGATGCTATCCAAACTAGGCTTAGGCGTCGAAGTCTGCACTAGAGTGACAAACAGCTCTGCACCAGACCAAACTTCCTTGATCACCTGAAGGGTCGACATCAAAATTTTCCCTGACCCCTTCATGCCCGCAAAAGTCGCCTCATGACTAGCTCTCAACTGACCCACTAGCAACTTCGATCCATTTATTCCTGCTGCTCCGAGAGCCTGACCATACTAAAGATCACGTTGAACTCTCCTAGCGGTAGTAACAACGCTTGCAAATCAAACTTTTGACTCACAATCCAGACCTAAACGCAACAGATTCTATCAGCGCGCAATGAGTACCATAAGACAACAACATCTCTGAAACGTCTTTTGCCATCGAAAGAGGTATTCCGACGTGCAAAACAATTCCTTTGGGCAAACGGAGACGCGAAGCACCCTTTAACGAACGGTGCTCCTGCCGGATAAACGAAATTTAGAACAAAGCTTAGCACAAGTGGTTCTAGGCTAACATGCACAAAGGCAACAAGTGTCTAAAGCTAAATGCTAGAATTCTAAACTTTACCCGTCACCACGACCGCGTGCTTTCTGGCCTCTTGCTGACCCAGGTTGTACACTTCAGACTTCCTCTCTGACTTTGCACGTCCGCTCCAACACTCACGAGCAAAATGCCCCGTCTTCCCGCAGATATGACAAGCACCCGAGGTTCGGCCTGTAGTTTCCCTTGAAGCACCAAAAGGGGGGGCTGGACCCGAAGTCCTAGCCTTCTTATACCACCTACGATATCCAGACTTTGAGGTAGCCGACATATTGAACTCTGTTTTCTTGGCACTAGAGTCCTCAACCGCTCCTGACGTAGATTCCTTAGTCTTCTGAGCACCATCTCGACAAGCTTGGAAAGAGTGCCCTTTCTTGCCACAAGTATGACAGTTGAAAGTAACCTTGCTAGTCGATGATCTACCCTTCTGCTTCAGCGTTCTGCGAGATGCACCCCTTATAGGACTTGCAGGGTTCGATACCCTACTCACTGGTATCTGGTGAAGTTTTCCCATATCTACTTCCAAAGATCTAGCCGACTCCACCAAAGCTCAGAATCCCAATAGTTTTGGACCTAGCAGTAGGATTCGCAGCTCACCACGCAGCCCATTATAGAATCTATCAACTATAGACTATTCGTTCTCCAATTCAAAGCATGGGTAGCGGCTTATGAAAAGGAACACCTGCAAATACTCGTCGACTGAGTGCGTACCCTGCACTATGGACATGTTCAATTGCTGGCCTGCTGGCCTTCTTAAAGTCCTTTGATCCAACACACCACCCGGCATTGAAGTCATCATAGGGACAAAGGGTTGCACATTGCTTCCCTGTTGTGCACTAGTCACAACGAGCACCACTTCAACGATTCTTATTATGGTTTCAAACGATGGAGGGGTCTCAAGCACGACGTTGGGTGCACTATAATCCTCAGAAACCAGATGTTCTGTCGGCTTTGCGCCACTCCTGATCACCTATAGTCGTACAAAATACCAATAAGTGACTAAACAAAATTGCAAAAATCAACTATAGGAACATGCAGGTTCCGCAAAACAAGTGTATTTTTCATTCCTAAGTGGACATTCATGGGTTCTTTTTGATGTTATAACGATGACGCACACCAGTGCTCACCACCACTTAAAAGAATTCGCCCACGAATTCATTCAAGCCTGACCGGAACCAGAAGTCTGATACCAAATTGTAACACCCCCATCTGTCGCATGGCATATTACAGAAGGTCCAGCTGGAACCCGACGCCATATACTACAGACAGTCGGAAGGATTACCAAATGAATATTCAAACTATCCAATTAAGACTACACGTCCTACACAGAGCATTCTAGCGGAAGCTTTTAAAGTTGAAAGAACCCAAATCTTAAATCCAATAAATATGAATGTCCACGACCACAACCACAGGAATGAAACTCAAATACACTGAAAAGGGTACATGGCCTTATGGCCTTACAAATGTTCACTTAATAATACATGTCTTACATATATCGGCTCGCAGGACGGCCACACATGATAAAAGTAAAAAATAATTATTCTACGGCCTTCTAGGGCCAGCACAGCAACATGGGCTCCAGTCCGCTATTTGGCACTCAGCTCCGCAGCACCTGCAAGCACATTCCACCGCACTGTGGCAAACAAAGCAACGACCAGCTAAAAGCCGACCAAATTATAACGACCCCGCCCCTTACTCAGGACGGCGGTGCTCTTTCCCTGCATATCATTAGCCCAATAAAATAATAAAGCGCACCTATACTACGCCACAGGTGTAGACTCGCACGGCCAAACACCTCGTGCACTCAGGTCACATTAACGGTGAATCCTGACATATCAGTGTCTTCACCACCATCCCAAAGATGGCAACCAAGTGAGCATTTTTGCCTTTCTGACCCTGTCTAGTCTAAGGCTCATGACTATGCCTACGGCCAGTGCCCTTTTCGGATTTCTCGCACCGTACCACATAGCCTAGGTCCAATTCCACTTGCCCATTGCTCACGCCGCATATACAGTTTAAGTCCTACGCGCGGGCCAAGCTTCTCTCGGATCCCAAAATTTTCCAAACAATCTCATAACCCAGTTATGATCAAGGCCGGTTCCCAGACCGCCAAGTTAGCAGAACACGTTTCCGCTCAGTTTTCCGGGTGAGCCTTGAAGCTAACCTCCAAGGATCCCTGTTGCAATCTACCGCATAGAAACCCGAAAAACCTAAAGCACAAAGTCTTCTCCGGCAAAACCACATCAAATGCAACATCACCGATCCAGACGGTACACGTCCGGGTAGGCTTCACACACAATGCATATGCCCGTACTTACGATTCCGGACTCTATATGCAACACAAGGGGGACTATTCACATCAACCCCAAGAAACACCACGCACTCACCGCACACTCGCGGGAGCGGGATTCCCTATGCAGAAAGAAAGAGCTTCACATGCTCAAATTGAGAATCGTTACCCTTGTAGTCCGTTTTGGCGCCATGGAAAAACTACACGGACAGAACTCTTCACAACGAACTTTCCTCCACGGATCCGCTCTCAGATTTCGAAACGGTGCTCCGATGCTCCGCCGGCGGCCGGAAACCCTTCCTTCTTCCTCCTCTTTCCAACTCCTTAAGAGAGAGAATGGTGGGAGAGAAATGAAGGATTAACTCCCCTATTCCCGGCCTTAACAGAGCAGGAAACCATCTGGTCCATTGGATCTTAATTAAAGAAAATGAACGGCTCAGATCCGTTCAAAAATCTCCATACCTGGGCCGAACACGGCTTGGCACACGGCCGTGTACCAGGCCGTGTGCCTCGATCCAGGCACGATCGCCGAACTGAGAAAAGACACACGGGCTCCTGGCTCAGACACGCCCGCGGCCAACATGACACGCCCGTGTCGGGTCTCTCGACACACCCGTGTCCGGGGCACGATCGTCGAATTGAGAAAAGACATACGGGCTCCTGGCTCAGACACGCCCGTGGCCAACATGACACGCCCGTGTCGGGTCTCTCGATACGCCCGTGTTCGGGGCACGATCGTCGAACTGAGAAAAGACACACGGCCTCGATCCAGGCACTATCGTCGAACTGAGAAAAGACACACGGGCTCCTGGCTCAGACACGCCCGTGGCCAACATGACACGCCCGTGTCGGGTCTCTCGACACGCCCGTGTCCGGGGCGTGTCACGCATAACCGCCACGCCAACCGACACGACCCAACTGCACACGGGTACTGATACGGGTAGGCACACACCCGTGTCAAATGACACGCCCGTGTCATCCAGCCGTGTTCTTGGTCGTGTACTTCTCGGGATGAAAACGACCAAAAACACCAGCCAGACACGGCCTTGGACAAGACCGTGTCCTAGGCCGTTTACCCCTATATAGGCACCAAAAATCCCTTTTTCACGATCGACTCAAATACAATTTTCGGGGCGTTACAAAACTTACAGAGCATATATATCATTAATTTAAGGCTAATGACATAGTTTCATAAACCTCTATAATGTAATGGCCTACCAATTTCAATTTTTAACAATTTACCAAAATGCCATTATAAGGTTTTAAACATTACTGAGTCATCCAAAAATGCTGAGAAATTTATACAAGGTTATTCATACTCAGATATATCACCAAGCAATTTTCCAAAATTTTCTACTGAGTATTTTCATCAATTTTCTAATTAAGTATAATGAGGGTATAAAGTTAATTTCCACATAACTCCTATCAAATTCTTCAAACAGAGACATAAAAATTTTCACGAGTTAAATCTAACATTATATTGACCTTGACAAAAATTGGGTATTTTATCTCAATGATGAACCTATTTTTACATTTATTTTTCAAAAGTTCTATTATTCCAAAAATTCCAAATAATGAGATTTTTGCTTCCAAAAATCCCATTATTACAATGTGGGGTATAATTCACCCTAACGAGCCTCTAAAATTAATACCATGATTTTTGGATGTTCTAAATAGGCCTAATACACAATATTTCAAAATTGGCTATTTGCACCCCAAACCTATGTATAATCAACACATGCAAGTGAGTTTACCCAACATGCATTGGTCCAAATATGCTGAAATATTTACCATGCACATGTATAGTCCCCAAGGACATGCCACCAAAATTTGGGACCATTTGGAGCCATAACCCTCCAAATATTTCATTTATTTAATTTTGTGTATTATGAATAAAACTATAGAACTATTTTCCCTAAAAATTATCAAATTTTGGCAGGGACTTGATATGCTTTATTTAAGCTCATGCCCAAAATTTTGAGTCATGAGGACATATGGTTTGGCATGGGCATTGGTTTTGGTTTCTGCCCTAGCCTAGGAGCAGTCCTAGGAAAACATCCCTACAGGACTGTATACTGCACCAAATTATAAGTTTAAGGTGGAAATATAAAGTTAAGAGGAAGGGCTACAACTTTCATCTTAATTATCAGATCTAACAATGCCTCTAAGGGGCCTAAAATAGCCATGCAACAAGACTGAATAAGTGTGACAAAATATACATAATACTATAGTTTTTATTTTAATTTAATTTAATCGGTTTAACACGAATCTTGACGCGCAATGGACGGGATCTTGTCGTCTTCTACCTCCAGCCGACGGATGGGATCGATTCTAGCTGGGCCACCTTTGCTGGCTGTTTCCGGCCAGCTGAGCCACCACCACCGCCGACGGATGTCGCCACCACCTTCACCGAGGTGGTGGCTAGCGATTCCTGGCGATGAGGCCGCCGGAATTGGCTCCTCCGGCGAACCCAAGCAAGAAGAAAAGCTCGGAAAATTCACCTTTTTCTCACATGGTATCAGGCTCAATTGAGCCCGATGTCTCTCCTAGAGGATCTAGAAAGCTAGTACGGGTAGAGTGGTGGGGAAACGGACCTGAATCAAGCCTTGGCGGCGAGTGCGGCGGTGGTTGGCCATGGTTGAGCTGCTCCGGCGATCTCCTGCTCAAAATTTTGATTCTTCACCAAAAGCTCTGCTCCAGGACTCATTCTCCACTCGATTCCACTCACTGAAGCTGATGGTGTGGTCGGTTTGAGCTGGAGAGGGCTGTTTGTGGAGATAACTCCAAGGTGAGCTCGGTTTGGGGCTTTGGAGGCTTCACCCATGGTGCCAGGTGGCCACCATGCTCAAAATTCTGCTGGAATTTACTGAGGAGGCCATCCAGCACCTTTTGGGGCAGAAGGAGCCAAGGCCAAGTGGCCTCCTCCTCTTAATCTCATCTTCTCTCTCCTCTTTTGGGTAAATTCTCCAAAATGCCCCCATGCATGCACTCTCTCTCCAAAACCAGAGGGGTAGGGCTGGTCTTTGTCACCTTGGGCTAATAATGGGCCAAGTTTGGTGGGCTTGGCCCAAGGAGAGTGGGCTTAGCCCTCATTTTCTTCTTTAGGTCAATTATGTTGACTAGGTTGACTTTGAGTTAACTTGGTGAACCATGATGAGTGGGCTGACCCCACTTGGTGGTCATGGGTCTAATGGCACCACCCAACTTGGGTTGGGTCAATGTGGTGCCCTACTTGGGCTAATTGGGCTTATAGGTATAGGTTTGACCAAATTAGGGTCATGGTTGACTTTGGTCAACTAGGGTCAAATGGTTGACCTAATGACATGTCCTAGGGTCCACTTAGATTATTTTAGGGTTAGGGAAATGTGGTGGGGGTCATGGTATGGCTAGTGTTCATATTTAGGCTAGTTTGACTTAGCCCTATAGTGGGCCCCACATGACTACAACCCACTACCTAAGATCAAACTTAGCTAATTTCCCTAACACCCACCGCATGCCCAACCCAATCGAAATTAAGGGGTATAGAAGTAACATGGGATGTTACCGTCAGACTCTAAGAATTTACGAGAACGCACCGCAAAAATAGCGAGAGAATCTTAATATTGAAATCCAGATACACTCCAGGGTTGGGCAATGCCCATCATAAAGTCCAGATGCTTATCCTAGCATCGGTCTACAACGTCATAACTAGACTTCCGATCCATTCCCAAAAAGTATACTGAAATCTTCCAAACCTGGCACTACCAATCGATATACTCTATAAATCCAATCTAAGGAATGTGACAACTCTAGATACCCTGGTTCGACACCTCCAAGTCACCAGAGGGAAATTTAACACGAAATGAATCACTAACTCGATCGGGAGTCAAGCGATAACAATCTACAAGAATTCTAATCACGTACAAGCGGATAGCACCAAAATCAAAGAACATGTGCCCATCAGTTATTAACCTTTACTTTCCTATAAATCACATGCACAACCAGCTGAATAGAAATTGAGATATAGTTGAATCTACGAGTACCCGAAGACTCACCCTCAAACTGAGAAGTTGTACCCAACGCAAAATGCTTCGAGTCCATCTTCTGCAATCAGAATGAACAACTTGTCAAGACCTAGCTTAAGACACCTTAGCTAGCAAACTCGAATATCCCGACTCAATCAGATCAGAAATGAAAGGATACTTGATCTTGCTGTTACCTTGCTCTGGGAATTCATGAAATGACATTATGGTTCTAACTTAGGATGATGAGCCGTCATCCCTTTGACACTGGTGCCTATAATATGAATGCGTGAATGTTTAAAATTTTCATTTTAATTATTGTGTGTACATATGCCATCATGTAGATTTTTAACTTGGCACGTGTGCTTATGATATGTTATGATGTATATGTTGTGTTATACATTTTAATAAAAGTCCTTAGTGCATGTTATGAGCGGCGTACACATGAAATATTATGCATCTCATACTACATAATATTGTATGTAACGAGAAAGTAAAACGTGCTAATGGGAATCCATGTGATGATGGTTATGCATCTCATACTACATAACCGTTACATGTTGCTGCCTATGGTGGATCCATATACAAACACATATTATGCATCTCATACTACATAATATGCCACGTATACTTCTTAACATGTCCTGAGTGTAGTGTTCATGCTTCCATCAAGATCTACTGATGACATATCAGTGTGTGTATGCAATGATACTAGACAAATTAGAATTTTGCTTAAGGGTAGTGGTCATCCGACTGGCTTGCCAAACCAACTAACCCTCTTGCAAAACCTCCCTCTGATACCAACTGTCACAACCCGCATTTCTCAGTATTAAAATACTATCAGAGTGAGAGAAAATACACGATCGTGATGTCATACCGTGTAGGAGCAACTGCAGTCATTCATACAACCCTGTCCTTTCATCTATTTTTATAAAAAAGACTTATGAATTATATTTTAAAATAGAGTTACATTATTAGGTTTACTGACGGTGTCCCTCGATCTTGTGGATCAACTAGTCCACGAGTGGACAAGTATAGGTTTATGCAGCGGAAAATACTAAGTTTGATTATTTATTATCCTGTATGAAGATGAAGACTCAACAATTTATGAAATGAATATGCGACCTCTAAATTGTAAATAAGTAGAAAGTAGATTTGTAGCGCTTAAAATAATAGTTTGCCAGTTTAAAAGCATGCTATGTAACTACGCTAAAATGCAACTTTTATAGTTAAAAGTAACTAACATGCATCCTAACATAAAACCTTCACAGAGAGAAAGTATAAAGCTAACAGTAAAAAATATCAGTACAACTAGCAAATAGCTAACCCTATGATCGTCAACAAACTGACACGAACCCATAGGAAAACAATCTAAACTAAAACAAAGGGTAGCTACCTCACAAACAGGAGGTGAAACAAACTGCTGCAACCACCTGTAACACCAGAAACTCAAGCTCTAACTGTCAAACCTGCAACTGCTCTGAACCTGAGGCATTCAAAAGAAGAACACATCAGAAACAAGTTACAAGTGGTGCGATAAAAATCAAAGAAGAACAACAAACCTCGAGTAGCAAGAAACTGGACGAACAAGCTATCACCAAAGAGTCAGTATAATCATAAAGCAAACAAAATAGTGCATAGAGGAACTAACTATGATGTACAGAGTAAGCAAGCCCACAACCGGGAGCGAAATAGATGCATATATATATATATATATATATATATATATATATATATATATATATATATATATATATATATATATATATATACTAGCATCTTCGAACGGGCTCCGCCCGTTCTCGATGCGTCGCTACGGGCTTCGCCCGCTTGATCCCCCGGCGGGCTTCGCCCGCCCCCCGACGGGCTTCGCCCGCCCCCGGCGGGCCTCGGGCAAAATTTAAATAGTTAAATAACTATTATTTTGAAATTAAATTATTATTTATTAAAATTTAATAAATAATTATAAAAAAAGAAAAAAAACCCCAAAATCCCCCCCCCCCCCCCGCGCTTCTCTCGCCGGTGCTGCACTCCTCTCCTGCCGGCGGCGGAGCAGCCGGCGGCCTGCCCGGCGCCCACCGGCGGGTTCGCCGGCATCCGGCGAACCCGCCGGGGGTTGTCCGGCGGAGAGCGGGCAGGGCCACCACCGGCGGTGGCCCTGCCCGCTCGCCGCCGGAGAACCCCCGGCGGGTTTGCCGGAGGCCGGCGAACCACCCGGTGGGCGCCGGGCAGGCCGCCGCTTCTTTTGCCGGTGGCTGCCCTTCTCTCCGCCGCCGGCGGAGCCGCCGGCGGCCTGCCCGACGCCCACCGGGGGGTTCGCCGGCCTCCGGCGAATCCGCCGGGGGTTGTGCTGCGGTGAGCGGACAGGGCCACCGCCGGCGGTGGCCCTGCCCGCGTGCTCCAAAACTGGAGCTCACGGGCAGGGCCACCGCCGGCGGTGGCCCTGCCCGCTCGCCGCCGGACAACCCCCGGCGGGTTCGCCGGTGGCCGGCGAACCCCCCGGTGGGCGCCGGGCAGGCCGCCGGCGGCTCTGCCGGCGGCGGCGGGGGTGATGCCGTGAGCGGGCGGGAGATAAACATGAGTATCGGGATTTTTCTGCTAGTGAACAGTGTTTTCAGAATTGATTTGGTTATTGGCAGGCCTCCTGCTGTGAATCCAATGGCCCATATTTGATGGAGCTTGATCGGACGGTCCAGATGAGATTCATGATGTGAATGAAATATGCATATTGTATTATATAAGAAAGAGATATATATATACATATACATATATATATATATATATATATATATATATATATATATATATATATATATATATATATATATATATATATATATATATCTTTCATCTTTTTTTTAAACATCAATTCAAGATTTAAGAGAGATTGATCAACTCCAAATGACATCAAAACACTGGGTAAACATGTCACTGATGCGGTGGATCTTAGTCCAATATGAACCATCAGTACAAATATAGGGCCTGAGCATATGATCCACAAACAGAAGAGGCACTATGCCGAGGGATTTACCGCAACGCGCATAGCCCAACAAACAAGGCACTGTACCGGGGAAAAGGTCCACAACGTGCACAGCCTAACAAATCATTTTATATTTATATATTTTGTTATGTGTATATATATGTACAACCTTGGGCTCGCGAGTGACCCAACAAGCAAGGAAGGAGGACTGGCGAGATGGGGGGAGGCCTACCCGTAAGAGGCGAGAGAAAGGGGCAGCCCATGAGTTAAGGCGAGACCTCGCTAGGCGAGACCTCCTAGCATGGGCGAGATGGCCCAGCAGGCGAGACCTCTTTAGGCCTGACGGATCTTTCCCCACTCGCCACATGTGAAAAGGGGTGTCTTTACCTTTTTACCCCCAAGGGGGGTTTTTACCTTTATGCCCCAGGTAATTTTACATTTTTACCCCTGGAGGTCTGCATATAGCTCTCCAGAACAGCGGAGTTTGGCTGTTGGCAGACCCAGCCCAGGGTGTTTTGGTCCTTTCAGGATGATTCAAAAGTGTTATTTGCAGATCAGATTCAGAGGCCTATAAATAGACCGGTAAAGGTGCCTGAGAGAGGTTGTTGAACCTTTCCACTATCTTCCTCACAGGAACCTAGCTCAGCACTGGCTAGGGAGGGGAAGACTCTCAGTTCTTCCGGGTAAGAGGCGGGACCTCCAAGCTGGGCCCCCTTGGTCTGTTTTCAGGTCACTGACTCTCGTCAGGAGGGTAGCGCAGGGAGAGTACGTGTGGGCTGCATCCTGTTTCGAACTTTAGGAGGGATCAGAAAGCTGGTTCCAACATTTTTGGTGTGGTGAGCGTGGAACGCAGCCCTCAGAGAAGAACTTTGAGCAACCACATGGTGGGAGATCACGGAGAAGGAGAAGGAGGGGAGTCGGATAACCAGGGGGGATTTGTAGGGAGAGCGGAGTTTATGGATTCGATCAAGGGGATCATGGATCTACTGCAGGGGATCTCGCGGCAGGGAGACTGTTCAACTCCACTGCCTCTAGTGCCAGCTCTCGCGACTCAGGAAGAACTCGTCTCGGCGTGAGTAGGAGAGGATGCCCCGGGGAGAAGGCCGGGAAAGGAGGTGATGATGGAATGGAGCGGGAGAGACATGACGGGAAGGGAGCTGTTCCCAAGTCCGGCGAGTGCCATCTCGCCAGGGGAGGTCGTCGCGCGAGTAGGGGCGGTGAGACCCGCGGAGAGAGGGTCCCCTTTTTGCGAGCTGATCCTGTCCGCTCCCGTCCCGGAGTGCTTCCGAGAGCCCGAGATGTACTACTATGTAGGGAAGGATGATCCCCTCCATCACTTGCAGTGGTTCGAAGACGCTGTCTCGCTCAGGCCCATGCCGAACGCGTTTAAGTGCCGCCTTTTTGCAATCACCCTAAAGGACAAAGCTAGGGACTGGTTCCATCAACTCCCGGCAGGCTCGATATACTGCTTCGAGGACTTAAGTAGGAGTTTCCAGCTCCGGTTATCCACATCTAAGAAGAGGAAGAAGAACCCGGAATCGATCTTTTTGATTAAACAGAAGGCGGATGAATCGCTGGCTCAGTACGTGGACAGGTTTCAAGAAGAGATTTTGGATATACAGGAGGTGCCTGGGTTTGCCCTCCAGATGGCCTTCACAGTGGGACTACGGGAAGGATTCTTCAAGATGAGCCTCACCCGGAAGGCGCCGCTGTCTTTTGAGGGCTTGATGGAGAAGGCGGCAAAGGAAATAGCGATGGAGGCGGCGAACCCAGCTTTTGCAAAGAAGTTGGCAAGGCTTACTGAGGTAGAGTCGAGGGAGTCAGGTGGGAGGAAACAGGAGGCAAGGAGAAGAGAGGAGCCAAGGGCGCCGGCGTATCCGGAGCTGGGGTGGAGACAGCAGGGAGGCCCTGCCCCAGGACAAGGTAGAGGATTTCCCCAAGGGGGGAGGAACCAACAGGGAGGACCGGGAAGGTTTCACCAGCAGGGGTGGGGGTATGGTCATAGACCACCCCTACCCCCTCCGCAGCAGGCCATGGCCATCGGCCGAGGCAGAGGAAGGGGCCGGGAGAGAGGAAGTGGAGCAGGAGCAGGGAGAAGGAGGAACCCTCAGGAAGGAAGACAGGGGGGAGGTGGCGTTGCCATATTGTGACTTCCACGAGGAGGAGGGTCACGCAACGGCTACCTGCCCAGATTTCGTAGAGATGAGGAGAACTCGAGGGGCAGGAGAACAGCCCAGGCCAGTGCGAATAGAGGAAGTCACAATTACAGGAGAAGAGGATCGATGTGTGGATCGAGCGGATGAAGGGGATCGCGGGGGAATTGGAGTGATCAATGGGGGGTGGGGATAGAGGCGGCTCGAAAGGCGAGTTTTCACACTATGTATCGCCGAAGCGTCGCATCGACTTCACAATCCCCCCCGCTAGATGAAAAGATTACCTTTTCAAGGAAAGACATGCCCGACCATGAGGACCCCTTTTGTGACGCGCTGGTGATACGGACCGCCATCGAGAACTTCACGGTGTCGCGGATCCTAGTGGACAATGGGATCTCAGTGAACGTGATTTTCAAGAAGGCATTCAATGTAATGAGGGTGGAGGCCCGGAGGGTGCTGGCGGCAGATGGACCACTGTTTGGGTTCTCAGGTGAAAGGAAAGAAGTCGAGGGGGGAGTAGGGCTTCAGGTGACCCTGGGAGGGCTGTCCCGGAATTGCCGCTTTGTCATAGTGGATGCCCCCAGTAGCTACAACGCTATCTTTGGGCGCCCCTTAATCAGCGCTTTCAGATGCGTCCCATCCTCGTTTCACCAGTGCTTGAAGCTGAATTCAGGAGGTACCCAAATCAGGGTGCGGGGGGATCCAAAGGCTGCTAGGGAGTGTTACGTGACGGCAGTGAACACCATCTCCTGGCGGGGAGACACGGAGGAGTTGGAAAAGTGGATGGAGCAATTGCAACACGAACTGGGAGGCGGGGGAGAGCGAAGAGAGGAGGAAGATGTTGGAGGAGAAGGAGTAGTAATGGTGGGAGGCATTGCGGGGGAACCAGAAATGGTGGGAGAGGAGTTCGGGGAGATGATGGTAGTAGAAGAAAAAGAGAAGGAAAGTGCGAAGGGGGAGGAAGAAATGGTAAGGAACTTAGGCCTGGTGGAGAGGCTGGAAGCGGCTGGAAAGGAGGGCGAAGAGACGGAGGTAGCAGAGGGAGAGGAGCCAAAAGAAGAGTTAGGGAGGAGAGAGAAAAGGCAGATGGAAGAAGAGGGAGGGTCGCCCGGGGAGGGGGCCCGGCCGGAAAAGAGAAGGGCCTCACGAGAGGAAGAGGAAGACGCAAGCAAGTGGGAGACGGAGCAGCCGGGGGAGGAGAGGATGATGGCCAACGTAGAAGGCAAAGTCAAGGAGCAGGATGTGCAGGCAGAGCAGGAAGGAGAGGAAGAGCCATCAAGGCTGAAAGCGGCCGTGGAGGTCCTCGAGGTAGAGATACGCACCAAGGAAGCCCGAGAGGAGAAAATAAAAATCAGTGGCGAGCTCTGCCCAGAGGACCGTGAGAAGATCAGGACCTGCGTTCAGAAAAATATTGACGTCTTCGCATGGAGCGCCGGGGACATGCCAGGGGTCGATGCAGACGTCGCCTGTCACCGCCTCAATCTAGATCCCAACACTCGCCCCATACAACAGAAGAAGAGGGCCATCGCCTCTAAGATGGCCGAACCTATTAGAGAGGAAGTGGAAAAATTACTTAAGGCGGGGTTTGTGTCCGCCTGTAAGTATCCCGGGTGGGTGAATAATGTTGTAATGGTCAAAAAAGGGGAGGGTAGGTGGAGAATGTGTGTGGATTTTTCTCTTTTAAATAAAACATGCCCCAAGGATTGTTACCCGCTGCCCCGAATCGACGCGCTGGTTGACTCATCCGTCGGTTTCCCCTTTATGAGTTTCTTGGATGCGTTTTCTGGATACCATCAAATACGCATGCATCCCCCGGACATTAAGGACGTCACCTTCGTCACGGAGGATGGATGCTTCTGCTTTAATATGATGCCTTTCGGTCTGAAAAATGCGGGCGCGACCTATCAAAGGATGATGGATCGGATCTTCCGAGAGTAGAGAGGATGATGGCGATGGCCATCATGATGGCGATTACGACGATGGAGGCCAAATTGGTAAAGATGACGGCGATGACGACGATGGCGGCGATGACGACGATGGCGCACGTGGTGTTCATGGCGATCGCGGGATATTGGCGGAAGATGAAGATGATGATCCACCGGCCAAGGATTTGCGGCGCCGCAGCGGCCATGGCTACAATCTTCGCCAACGGAAATAGACTTATTATCATTAATAATTTTAATTTGCTAGTTTATGAGTTTTTAATAATTGACATTTTTATGCTGGTGTGCGTTTAGCCACTGTTTTGGGCTGCTTATAGTTTTTGTTTGATGTAAGCCTTATAAAAGGCCATGACTATTGTTTTTATCATTAGTTTATGAATGAATTGAAAACCTAAATTCCTCCAACCTAATTTCTCTCCTTCCTCCCTCTTAGCCGCCGCCCCCCTTAGGGGTTCTTCTTCTCCAAAGCTCTTGGCCGCCCCTCCTTCTCTCTTCTTTTCCTCTTCTTTCATCTACTCCATTTCCCCCACTCTTCAATACCTCCATCATCGTGTTTCTCCTCCACGGTTTCTTCACCTCCCATCAATCTTCGGCCTCCTTTGGTTTGGGGAGTCAAGCGCAAGGAAGAAGAGGCCATCGTGGACTTCTACGGCGAAAGGCGGGGAAGACGATTGAGTTTTCTCATCATTGGTGCATCTCCCGTCGCGTCCAAGGAAAGCGATCGTTCTTGTTTGTGGATCCAACATCTCGGATCTACTATTCCGAGCGGGGTAACGAAACCATATACTCACGAGATTTCTTTCTTAGATAGTTCTTGTGGTGGCGACTTTTGCGTGGAATTTGAATCGTTGAATTTTTGCGGTACTACTTTTAATAGTTTGTCATTTTCGTTTGGTTTTCCGAAGATCCTTTGAGAGGAGTGGCGATCCTCGCTTCTTTGTTTTAGTTGGGATAGATCCTACCATTTTCCGAATTCGTGATTTATTTCTTGGTGGATCTATTTTGGTACAACTCCAAGCTCGTCGGAATAAATATTATTCCCTTTAGCCGGAAAGGATTTTGCCCTATAGCCATTCTCCATTCCTTTAACTGATCGGCTATCTGTATGTTTGCACGAGAGATAAATTACATCATTGTGACGGCTGCGTTTCATAGTGTGCTGGTTAGAGAGCGTTGAGAGTTGCAAGCGTCGTCGTCACGCCGTCCGTGTAGGATCTTTTAGGACGGGCCAGTATAGTTATGGCACCTTATCCAAGCCTGATCATAGGGGTGACCTATTCACCCAGGACAGATCCTTTCCCAGGGCTGGGGGAGCTACCCATAGCACACCTGCACCTACCTATAGAGGAAAGGAAATAGTGAGGTCCCCTATCTCGAGTTCAGTACATGTGACTGCTAGGACCGTCATGAGCCCGCGGGGTGAGAGTAGTCCTATCTGTAGGGGCAGACAGACGACTACGACTTGTGAGTCTAGCGGCGTATCTGACCATGGCTATATTGAGTATCCTACCCTGATTACGGCCATAAACGCTTTTAAGTGTTTCCCCGAGTTGCCTGAATTAGTCGTTGACTCTCCTGTTGAGTCTGAGGCGGTGTCTAGGACTGTGCTTGTCACTGAGGACGAGGTTGAATACGCTGGCGATTTGAGTGACGATGAGTAGATTGGTTACCCTAGTGACCTGGACAAATTATCTAGTAGGTTGGAAGACATGTCAGCTGAGTTGGTAGAGTCACCCCATGATGAATGTTTATCTGATAGTGAGTTAGATGATGACGATTCAGCTGAGTTTTCGGTAAGGACGAATCTACTGTTTGATTTTTCCTTTGATTTTGATGGCTTGCACCCGGAGGATTTTTCTTGGACGTTAAATCCATGTTTTGACGGTGAGTATGATTTAGTTCCTCCTCTGGAATCGCCCATGTCGACTCCTCCTCCGGTTCACTTGATTCGATTAGATGACTTGTTAGGGAACGAGCTTGTCATTTCTAGCCCGAGATATCTGGAGATGTTTATTTATCCAGCTTCCCAATTATACTTACCCAGACGGGTGTGTGTGAGCGATTTGTTAGTTGTCGCGTTCGGTTTTTCCATTACTGTTCATAGATCTGACTATGCTGTTCCTAGGATGGACCGTTCATCTGACCATTTGCCGTTGGGTAAGGCTTCGTTTTGGACCGCTAGTGATTCCATGGAGATGTTACGTTTTGATGTGGTGTCCCCCAAACACAATTATTTTCCAAGCCCGGTCGCTTGCATTTATCCTCCGCCTTTTGATGATCTGTGCATGCACACGTTAGTGAACGTAGTTGGGTATGTGGAGTTGTGTCTCCCGCACTACCTTTCAACTCCGAGAGCATCCAACTATATAGTTGGAGATGAGCGTTTTCCGCATGCATTTCTTTGTGAAATTTTTAAATCAAAATTTAAATCTAAATTTAAAACTACGACGTTGGACTCCACGGAAATCGTTAATGAATGCAGAGCACCCGTGCCACCAGACTTAGTCCTGTTATTTTCTACTGTTAACTCAAGTCATGTTGCACATGGGTTCACCCCTCATGGAGGTACGTGGGACCTTGTTCTTCCGCATGCTCAATTAGCGTATAATAATTCTAAGAATAGGTCCACCGGTTTATCTCTGAATGAGATAGTGCATGGATATAAGGCGCTCGTGCCTCTTGACTTGATTCCGTTACCTGCATCCTTTAAATCTAGTCAATTTGCACAGGACTTCGCCTCACACGTTCACGCTCTCCATGAGCACATTGGTAAGACGTTAGCTACACAATATGATACTTATCAATCGAATGCTAACGTACATAGGCGAGCAGTCCACTTGAATATTGGTGATTTGGTAATGGTTCGACTTATCCCTGAACGGCTTCCTTCGGGCACCATAAAGAAATTAGCGAATAAGAGAGCCGGTCCTTTTCGGGTTTTAAAGAAGATAGGCAAAAATGCATATTTATTAAAGTTACCCGCTGATTGGGGAATCTCTCCTGTTTTTAACATTTCAAATTTAACGCTTTATGTCGCTCCACCACCTGAACTTTCTGTCTCTCCGTTTAATATTTCCACTATATCATCTCATGGGGTGGGGGGTGAGATTGTTCCTGGATCGCTCCCTCCTTTGGATTCTCCGGGAGGTATGTTACCTACTGATGATGTAACTGGTTTTTCTTCTTCGCCTAACGCTTTTCCAAGGTTCCCCCGGACCGATTTCTTGCCTGACAGGATATTACAGGACGCGGTGTTTCCCACCCCAGACGGTGACATTCACAGGTTTTTGATCAGATGGCGTGGTCGTCCTGCTTCGGACGATTCTTGGCTCTCAGCTGCACAGGTGGATCTTCTAGATGCGGATCTCTTGCGCCGTTACTTTCCCGCCCACTCATCGGTGATGAGTCCTTTTGAGCGGGGGAGGATTGATGGCGACGACCATCATGATGGCGATTACGACGATGGCGGCCTAATTGGTAAAGATGACGGCGATGACGACGATGGCGGCGATGACGACGATGGTGGCGATGACGACGATGGCGGCGATGACGACGATGGCGCACGTGGTGTTCATGGCGATCGCGGGATATTGACGGAAGATGAAGATGATGATCCACCGGCCAAGGATTTGCGGCGCCGCAGCGGCCATGGCTACAATCTTCGCCAACGGAAATAGACTTATTATCATTAATAATTTTAATTTGCTAGTTTATGAGTTTTTAATAATTGACATTTTTATGCTGGTGTGCGTTTAGCCACTGTTTTGGGCTGCTTATAGTTTTTGTTTGATGTAAGCCTTATAAAAGGCCATGACTATTGTTTTTATCATTAGTTTATGAATGAATTGAAAACCTAAATTCCTCCAACCTAATTTCTCTCCTTCCTCCCTCTTAGCCGCCGCCTCCCTTAGTGGTTCTTCTTCTCCAAAGCTCTTGGCCGCCCCTCCTTCTCTCTTCTTTTCCTCTTCTTTCATCTACTCCCTTTCCCCCACTCTTCAATACCTCCATCATAGTGTTTCTCCTCCACAGTTTCTTCACCTCCCATCAATCTTCGGCCTCCTTCGGTTTGGGGAGTGAAGCGCAAGGAAGAAGAGGCCATCGTGGACTTCTACGACGAAAGGCGGGGAAGACGATCGAGTTTTCTCATCATTGGTGCATTTCCCGTCGCGTCCAAGGAAAGTGATTGTTCTTGTTTGTGGATCCAACATCTAGGATCTACTATTCCGAGTGGGGTAACGAAACCATCTACTCACGAGATTTCTTTCTTAGATAGTTCTTGTGGTGGCGACTTTTGCGTGGAATTTGAATCGTTGAATTTTCGCGGTACTACTTTTAATAGTTTGTCATTTTCGTTTGGTTTTCCGAAGATCCTTCGAGAGGAGTGGCGATCCTCGCTTCTTTGTTTTAGTTGGGATAGATCCTACCATTTTCCGAATTCGTGATTTATTTCTTGGTGGATCTATTTTGGTACAACTCCAAGCTCGTCGGAATAAATATTATTCCCTTTAGCCGGAAAGGATTTTGGCCTATAGCCATTCTCCATTCCTTTAACGGATCGGCTATCCGTATGTTAGCTCGAGAGATAAATTACATCATTGTGACGGCTGCGTTTCATAGTGTGCTGGTTAGAGAGCGTTGAGAGTTGCGAGCGTCGTCGTCACGCCGTCCGTGTAGGATCTTTTAGGACGGGCCTACATCAGAGGAAGGAACCTCGAGGTTTACGTAGATGACTTGATGATCAAAAGCAAGGTTCTCGGAGCTCATATCCTAGATCTGGAGGATACCTTTGAAACCCTAAGGGAGTATAAAATGAGACTCAACCCCCTGAAATGTGTTTTTGGTGCTAGTAGAGGAAGGTTCCTGGGACACCTACTCACTCCATCTGGAGTGGAGCCCAACCCCGAAAAAGTAAGAGCAATCCTAGAATTGGAGTCCCCTAGGAATGTTAAGGAAGTCCAGCGTCTCACAGGAAAGTTGGCCGGGCTAAGCAGGTTCCTCTCTCGAGCCGGGGAGAGGTGCTCGCCCTTCTTCCGAACACTGCGAGGAGGCAAGAGATTCGAGTGGACCTCAGAATGTGAGACGGCTTTCCAAGCCATAAAACAACAGCTTACCCAGACGCCCTTACTCCAGGGACCAAGGGAAGCAGAGGTCTTGTTTTTATATTTGGGGGTAGGGACTGTGGCGGTGAGCTCGGTTCTTGTGCAAGAAGAAGGGAGGAAACAATTTCCGATCTATTACGTGAGCAGGGTCCTGAAGAAAGCTGAGCTCGGGTACCCCATTCTTGAGAAGTTAGCATTTGCCCTCATCATCTCGGCCCGAAAGCTCAGGCCGTATTTTCAGGCTCACTCCATACAAGTGGTAACAGATCACCCCCTCCGTCGCATCTTGGAGGGGGTAGATCATTCTGGGAGGTTAGCAATATGGTCAATAGAGCTAAGTGAATTCGATCTCGCCTTCGTTCCTCGGCTCGCCATAAAGGCACAGGCGGTGGCCGATTTCCTGGTGGACTATGTAGTGGAGGTCTAGGAGATGGAGGCATCCCCTCGGGCAACCTGGAAGATGTTAGTGGATGGAGCGTCGGGGAGAAATTCCTTTGGAGGAGGGGTGATCCTGATCAGCCCGGAGGGGACCCAGATTGAGCAGGCCTTGAAGATCCATTTCGCAATCACCAACAACCAAGCGGAATATGAGGCGGTCATTGCGGGACTCAGGTTAGCCCGGGAGCTGGGCATACAAGATATTGAGGCCTCGACAGACACCATGGTGGTGGTAGGCCAGATCAAAGGGGAGTTCGAGGCAAGGGAGCCCACCCTCCAGTTGTATCTAGGAAAGGTCAAGGACATCATAGGGTAGTTCCGAAGCTTCTCCATTCAGCACGTCCCGAGGGAGGAGAGCACTCAGGTTTACCAACTCGCCAAGCATGGCCCTCGAGCCGGGGGAACAGTGACGGAACTCTTCAGACCGTCTATAGAGTAAGGGGAGCACATGGAAATATGCCAGCAGAGGTCGTGGATGGACCCCTTTATCACCTTTTTGGCATCAGGGCAGTTACCCGCAATGGAACTCGACAAGAAGCATACCAGATACAAATCGGCGTACTACCTGCTGAAGGATGGAGTTTTATATCGCAAAACCTTGTCGGGTCTGCTGGCCAGATGTGTGTCAGAGGAGGAGGCTCCCAAGGTTCTGCAAGAGATTCACTCGGGAGAATGTGGGAGTCACTCGTGGAGCCGGACTTTAGAAGGGAGGGTGCTGAGGCAGGGGTACTTTTGGCCCACCCTCCAGAGAGATGCGGAGGAATTCGCGAAAAAGTGTCAAAAGTGCCAGGAATACGCCCCCCTTCAGCTCCTTCCGGCCCAGAGGTTGCGGACCATCACAGCTCCCTGGCCATTCGCTATATGGGGACTAGATCTGGTGGGCCCTTTTCCCCAAGCGAGTGGCCAAAGGAAATTCATGTTAGTCATGGTAGACTACTATTCGAAGTGGCTGGAGGTGAAGTCATTGGCTAAGGTAACCTCGCAGGTGGTCAAGAACTTCGTATGGGGGGAGATCATCTGCCCGTATGGGTTGCCCCTAGCCATTGTGACAGATAACGGACTACAATTTGCAAGCAGGGAGTTCGTGGATTTCTGCATTCGTTTGGGGATAGATCTCCGCTTTGCCTCTGTTCATCATCCACGGAGTAATGGACAGGTCGAAGCGGCTAATAAGGTCATTGTCAATCTATTGAAGAAAAAAGTGGAGAATTTGAGAGGAAGCTGGGTGGAGCAACTACCTTCAGTACTGTGGGCCTTGAGGACCACACCAAACACAGCCACGGGGGAAACCCCGTTTAAGCTCTCTCATGGCTCAGAGGCCGTCATACCTGTCGAGTTTGAGGTCACATCACCAAGAGTAGCGGTTGCAAGGGAGGGAGCCGAATGATGGAGAGCAGAGAACGAAGAAGAATAGAGACTCTCGTTGGATCTCGTGGAGGAGCTCCGGGATTTAGCGATGATCCGACAGGAGGAGGTCAAGCGCCGGATGGCGAGGTACTTCGACAAGCATATAAGGATCAAACAGTTTGAGAAAGGAGATTTGGTCCTGAAAAAGGTAGACGCGGCTGGTAGAGGGGCCTCCGTAGGGAAGCTTAACCCCAATTGGGAGGGTCCTTTTGTAGTAAAAGAAGTTTTAAAGTCAGGAGGGTACCACCTCCAGGATGTGGATGGGGTATCCCTCGAGAGAGCCCGAAGTGGCGATGATTTGAAGAGATTTTACCCGTAGCACTCTATCCATCGCACCTTTTTATTATTATTGTGTAATGCCTATCATCCCGATATGCTCTTTTGATGCGATGAAAGCGTGGGTGACCTTTGTAAGGCACCAGGGGCGAGATGATTTGTAGAAACAACCCCGAGCAGACCCGCTAACCAGGCTCCCATCTAGCTGGCAGGGTCGTAGGCTCACTCGGTGGTTGGTGGTGTTTTGGAGAGGAGATCCCGAGCAGACCCGCTGACCAGGCTCCCATCTAGCTGGCAGGGCTGTAGGCTCACTCGGTGGTTGGTGGTGTTTTGGAGAGGAGACCCCGAGCAGACCCGCTGACCAGGCTCCCATCTAGCTGGCAGGGCTGTAGGCTCACTCGGTGGTTGGTGGTGTTTTGGAGAGGAGACCCCGAGCAGACCCGCTGACCAAGCTCCCATCTAGCTGGCAGGGCTGTAGGCTCACTCGGTGGTTGGTGGTGTTTTGGAGAGGAGACCCCGAGCAGACCCGCTGACCAGGCTCCCATCTAGCTGGCAGGGCTGTAGGCTCACTCGTTGGCTGGTGGTGTTTTGGAGAGGAGACCCCGAGCAGACCCGCTGACCAGGCTCCCATCTAGCTGGCAGGGCTGTAGGCTCACTCGGTGGCTGGTGGTGTTTTGGAGAGGAGACCCCGAGCAGACCCGCTGACCAGGCTCCCATCTAGCTGGCAGGGATGTAGGCTCACTCGGTTGTTGGTGGTGTTTTGGAGAAGAGACCCCGAGCAGACCCGCTGACCAGGCTCCCATCTAGCTGGCAGGGCTGTAGGCTCACTCGGTGGTTGGTGGTGTTTTGGAGAGGAGACCCCGAGCAGACCCGCTGACCAGGCTCCCATCTAGCTGGCAGGGCTGTAGGCTCACTCGGTGGTTGGTGGTGTTTTGGAGAGGAGACCCCGAGCAGACCCGCTGACCAGGCTCCCATCTAGCTGGCGGGGTTGTAGGCTCACTCGGTGGTTGGTGGTGTTTTGGAGAGGAGACCCCGAGCAGACTCGCTGACCAGGCTCCCATCTAGCTGGCAGGGCTGTAGGCTCACTCGGTGGTTGGTGGTGTTTTGGAGAGGAGACCCCGAGCAGACCCGCGGACCAGGCTCCCATCTAGCTAGCAGGGCTGTAGGCTCACTCATTGGTTGGTGGTGTTTTGGAGAGGAGACCCCGAGCAGACCCGCTGACCAGGCTCCCATCTAGCTGGCAGGGTTGTAGGCTCACTCAGTGGCTGGTGGTGTTTTGGAGAGGAGACCACGAGCAGACCCGCTGACCAGGCTCCCATCTAGCAAGCAGGGTTGTAGGCTCACTCGGTGGCTGGTGGTGTTTTGGAGTGGAGACCCCGAGCAGACCCGCTGACCAGGCTCCCATCTAACTGGCAGGGCTGTAGGCTCACTCGGTGGTTGGTGGTGTTTTGGAGAAGAGACCCCGAGCAGACCCGCTGACCAGGCTCTCATCTAGCTGGCAGGGCTGTAAGCTCACTCGGTGGTTGGTGGTGTTTTGGAGAGGAGACCCCGAGCAGACCCGCTGACCAGGCTGCCATCTAGCTAGCAGGGTTGTAGGCTCACTCGGTGTTTGGTGGTGTTTTGGAGATGAGACCCCGAGCAGACCCGCTGACCAGGCTCTCATCTAGCTGGCAAGGCTGTAGGCTCACTCGGTGGTTGGTGGTGTTTTGGAGAGGAGACCCCGAGCAGACCCGCTGACCAGGCTCTCATCTAGCTGGCAGTCCTGTAGGCTCACTCGGTGGTTGGTGGTGTTTTGGAGAGGAGACCCCGAGCAGACCCGCTGAGCAGGCTCCCATCTAGCTGACAGGGTTATAGGCTCACTCGGTGGTTGGTGGTGTTTTGGAGAGGAGACCCCGAGCAGACCCGCTGACCAGGCTCCCATCTAGCTGGCAGTGATGTAGGCTCACTCGGTGGTTGAAGGTGTTTTGGAGAGGAGACCCCGAGCAGACCCGCTGACCAGGCTCCCATCTAGCTGGAAGGGCTGTAGGCTCACTCGAGGGGACGAGTCTAAGGGTGAGAATTCGCATGGTGAAAGATCCGTGTTCATCAGAAGGTTGATAGAAAGTCCTTACAACAGAGAGGGGCCAGGAATCGGGCCAGGGAAGAAGGTCCCTGGCCGGCACTCGCAATAGGTGGTCTCGCGCCTGGCAGGAGGGTTTTACTCATCCCAGGCACAAGTGAGCTGTAGTGGCCGGAACCGACCGGGCGAGACGGCCGGTCCCCAGGGATTCCGGCACAAGATGATCCTGCGGCGAGGCGAGCGCTAACAGGGGGCGATAATTAAGATGGGGGCGAAAAGCGATAAAAATTGTCTTGCACTGGCTATTAAGCGAGATGGCAGACGATAAAAGCAACAATTAAACAACGTCCAAAAAATAGTCTCACGCCTTTGGCTCGCAGCTAAGCGAGATGGCAGAAGATCAAGGCGGCAATTAAAATAGCATCTAAAGAGTTGCCTCTTGACTAACTATTACACAAGACGCCCCAAAGAGGGAAGCGACAATTAGTATATAAAAAAGTTTTAAACAAAATATCCATAAAACGGGAGCACCTCGCTCTCCTTTTTTCAAGGAAGTGTGCCAGAATCACAAGTACTAGACAAAAGGTGGGGAAGGGAGGTCACTGCAGTGGGTGGTGCGCTACTCGCTGTTAGAGGAAGAGCTGCCGTCCGACTCGCCACATAAGCGGGGGACCAGGTCGCGGACGATCACCGTCTCTACGTCCTCTCGCACCACTCCCAGCTCCTTCATCATCTTGAGGACAACCTCCGCCGTCTTGATATTTGAGTCCCGGCAGATGGCGTCCACCTCATCTACGGAATAGTGGGAAGGAACGAGAAATTGATCCGGTGGGGGTGTCGCGCTGTCACAACCAGCATTTCCTCAACGAGTACCTCGTATCAGAGCAAGAGGAACTACGGGTTATGATGCCACGTCGTGCAGGGATAACTGCACACGTTCAGGCAACCCTTGACGCTTACTTTGTGAATTCAAGTTCAACAGTTATATGTAAGAAAATTAGTTCATTTGCTGGCCGTATCCCTCGGCCTTAGGTATCAAAACACGTTGTTACGCGGCGGAAATCCTTGGTTTATTTATAATGAGCTCCTATATGCAGCCTATAGTGATATTATTATAAGAAATCCTCTTCGTTTACGTTATTTGAAAATAAGTCTTAATTTATCAAGTCATGTATGCATGAGATACAATAATAGTTTTGGTTTAGCTTCAAAATACCTAATGCAACCTACCAGAAAACCATCCCAAAAGCAAGTATATTCCATCCAAAGGAGTTACAATAGCAGTCTAGTTCATATTTACATAAAAGAAAATCCACCAAATGGGCGCCAACAAGCTGACACGAACCCATTGGGGCACATGTATGTCTGTACAACAAAAGAAGAACTACCTCGCTTTGAATGCTCGGTTAGCTCCCAAGAAACGCCTCCAACAAACCTAGCCGCTCAACCGGCTACAACCTGCACCTGAGGCATTCAAGAAAGAATACCTCAGCAATCAACCAAACCATACAAAAGAGAGTATAAATTTCATAATGGACCAAGAAGGGGCTTACCGACCCCATAGGAATGCTTAAGTCAAAAGAGTGCACAAAACAAGTGCGTACATGTAGAAAAAAAACAATGTCATTCCAAAAGATCAACCGCACCAAGTGCGTACTAGTTCTTCAAGTCCTGCTCAAACCGCAGAAACAAAAGGCAAAACACATGCCTATTCCATCATTCATAGAACAATAATCTACTAGACAAGTGAAGCATAAGCAGCGGTTAAGTTCAATTTCACAAGGGTCTTATCGGTGGCGGCCCTAAAGTGGAACGCACCAAACAAAACCAGCCCAAATCGGGGCCAAAGTGGTCTCTCTAACCACAAAAACAAAACCCGGTGGCCACAGGCTGAAACCACACCACCCCTTACAAAATCCTCACACAAACGCTCCCGCCATGCTTCACGAATTCGCCTTGCAAAACACCTCATAACCCAAGGTAACACGTTTCCTTTCATCGTCCTCACACATGACTCCCAATTGCCAACGTAGAGTGTGAGAAATACATAAATCACATGCTTTGTATCAAAATAGAACCACATGATAGGATTTGATTAACATGAGTACATAGACCCCATACTTGGAACACAATCATATGTTTTTGATCAAGGAAAAATCACCTCAAGATGGGTACATGAATAGAACAAATTAGCTACATGAATTAAGTTAGCATAGGCAAATTGATAATTACATGAATCACAAACCTAAACATAGGAGAGCAAAATCGTTTAGCATAGGGAATTTAACATAGGGAATTAGCTAATGTCATATGGAATTAACATAAGGAATTAGCTAATTTGACTTTAGCATAGGGAATTTAACATAGGAAATTAGCAAGGTCATCATTTGGATTGATCATAATTTGAAAATTAGCAAGGTCATAAGAAATTAGCAAGGGCATAATGAACAAACAAGGGAAATTTAAGAACACAAGAACTAAAGCTAGGAAAGTGAAAGAGGAACACTAGCTATGTTGGCATAATTCATAGTAAGAATGAAGATTGGCAAGGGTGGAGGACACCGCTTGCCTGAACCGAGACGATGTCGCGACGGCTGCTTTTCTTTTCTTGCCTTGCTTGAGCCTTGCTCTCTTTGCTTTCTCTTTGAGGAGAAGGAAGAAGAAGATGAAGATGAAGAGGAAGAAGATGAAAATGAAAGGTTTCTGTTTCGGACATATTTCCTCCAGAACCGAGCTGAACCGTTCGATGCAGGATCAAGGAAATGAACGGCACAAAAAAACTGGAAAAAGTCGATTTTCGGGCCGGTCACGCCCTGTGTCACGCCCGTGACACAGGGCGTGTACCATAAGCGGCGCCGAAAGGCGGCAATTCCACGTTTATCCAGACGGTACACGGCCGGGGTACACGCCCGTGACGGGTCGGTCACGCCCGTGACCTAGGGCGTGTAACCCGTGTCTCGACACCTCGTCGACAGAACGTGTCGACACTCGACCCAGCGTGACACTCCCTGTGACACGCCCGTGTCACAGGCCGTGTCCCCTCTCTCGACGACTCGACACTCGATACTCGACGCTCGATACTCGACGATCGACACTCGACACTCGACGAAGCGGTACACGGCCCGTGACACGCCCGTGTCAGGGGGCGTGTACCCCATTCGTCGAGCTTAACTCGACGCACGAAAACTTCGTCGAGTCAAGGAGGTCACGCCCAGGTCACGGCCTGGGTCACGCCTGTGTCATGGGGCGTGTCTCACACAAAAACAACCATTTTCCCCTTTTGTGAAAAATGTTCCTGGGACGTCCTAGACCATTTTTGCCTTAAGCACTTTTTACCCTTTTTTTTGTTTCCTAAACTAACAACTTATTTTGAGCAACATTCCCCGGGCGCGAAAACGTGCAGGCATTCCCTAAGAGGCCTCACCGCGTCCCTCATTTGGACTACGGTTTGCTGGGGAATCGTGCAACTCGGCTACCAAAACAGCCACTCGCAAGCCCGCGGGAAAACCATGCTCGAATAACAGTCAAAGCCAACGTAACGCCCATCATGCGTACGTAATCAAAATCCGGGGCGTTACAATCACTCCCCCTAACAAAAAGTTTCGCCTCGAAACTTTTCACAAAACCCAAGACACAAGCAAACCAAAGCATGAATACAATCAAATACTAATTCACATACCAGCTTACGGGAACAAATGAGGGTGAGCCACCCTCATCGTTGACTCGAGCTCCCACGTCGCGCTTTCCACATCCTGATTTTTCCATAACACCTTTACCATAGGAATCTTCTTTTTCCGCAACACACGATCTTGGGAGTTCAATATCCGGATGGGCAGCTCCACATAAGAAAGGTTGGGCGCTAATTGCGGCACAACGTCCAACACTTGCGTGTCCTTCCGCATACACTTGCGCAGTTGGCTCACATGAAACACATTGTGAACACCAGGAAAGTTCACAGGTAATTCCAGTTTGTAGGCAGATGCTCCAACTCGCTCAAGAATCTTGAAGGGACCCACAAATCTTGGGTCTAATTTGCGCTCTTTCCCAAACCTTTTAATCCCAACCATTGGGGAGACTTTCAAGAAAACAGAATCCCCCACCACAAACTCTAATTCCGACCTTCGTCGGTTGGCATACTTTTCATATCGCTCTTGGGCGATTCGGAGCTTCTCCCGAATACGTCGTACTGCAACTTCCATATCCTCGAGCGCCTCTGGCCCCAACAAAGGCCGCTCGCCAACCTCAGTCCAAAAGAGTGGGGTCCGACATCGTCGCCCATATAACGCTTCGAACGGAGCCATTTGCAAGCTTTCTTGATAGCTATTATTATACGCGAACTCCATAAGCCGCAAACGTTCATCCCATGCTCCGCCATACTCCAGAATGTAACATCGAATCATGTCTTCTACAATTTGATTTACTCTCTCGGTTTGGCCATTCGTCTGAGGATGATAAGCTGTGGAGTATCGCAAATCTGTCCCCAAACCCTCTTGTAAACTGCGCCAAAAACGAGAGGTAAAGCGGGAATCTCGGTCTGAAATGATATTCACAGGCACACCATGCAGTCGGATAATCTCGTTCACATAGAGCTCCGCTATTGTCTTCATCGGGTAGTTGACTTTAAAGGGTACGAAATGAGCACACTTGGTCAACCTATCCACGATCACCCACACGGAGTCATGTCCTCGGGGAGATCTTGGTAAACCTGTAATAAAATCCATTGAGATGCTTTCCCACTTCCAGGTTGGAATCTCCAATGTTGTCAACTTGCCACCAGGTCTCCCATGATCAGCTTTCACCCGCTTGCAGGTATGACATTCCGATACAAACTGCGCTATATCTCTTTTCATTCCATACCACCAGACACTTTGTTTCAAATCACGGTACATTTTTGTTGAGCCTGGATGGTAGGCCATCCTTGCGCTGTGTGCTTCCTTACACACCATCTCACGAATCTCCCCAACTGCAGGAATACAAAAGCGCCCACGATACTTTAACGTGCCTGCACCATCAATCGCAAAATCCGGTAATTCACCCTTTTCCGTCCGAAGAAATAAATGTAAAAGATCCGGGTCATCTTTTTGATGTTATCTTGCAAGCACCAGCCATGACGGTTCTTCTATTGCCGAATGACTTTGCGGATCATATTTTCCCACGAAAATCTCCATCAATAAAAATTCCTCTACGAGACGATCAACAGAAAGATGAAATAATTTCCCAGTCTTTCGACTCAAAGCATCGGCGACAACATTCGCTTTCCCCGGATGATATTGAATGTCCACATCATAATCAGCTACATACTCAAGCCATCGCCATTGGCGCAAATTAAGTTCTTTCTGCGTGAAGACATACTTCAAACTCTTATGATCTGTAAAGATTTTACACTGCGCACCATATAGCAAGTGTCTCCACAACTTCAATGCAAATATCACCGCTGCAAACTCCAAATCATGCGTTGGGTAATTCTTTTCATGACTTTTCAACTGCCGAGACCCATACGCAATCACCTTCTTGTCTTGCATTAACACACAGCCAAGTCCAACGTGCGACGCATCCACAAACACTTCATACTCTTTTCTTTCCGTCGGCAAGACCAACACAGGAGCGGTACATAATCGATGTTTAAGTTCCAGGAATGATGCCTCACACTTGTCAGTCCACTCAAACGCCACGTTATTCTGGGTTAATCGAGTCAAAGGTGCGGCCAACGTCGCAAAACCTTCGACAAATCTGCGATAATAGCCGGCTAAGCCCAAGAAGCTTCGAATCTCCTTGGGTGTTTCCGGTCTTCTCCATTCCATGACCGCAGAAATCTTTTCGGGATCCACAGAAATACCATGGTGATTAATGACATGACCCAGAAAAGCAACTTGCGGCAACCAAAACTCGCATTTTCTTAGCTTGGCGAATAACCGTTGATCTCGTAAAGTGGCCAATACTAATCGCAGATGCTGTTCATGTTCCTCAGCACTGCGGGAGTAGATAAGAACATCATCAATAAACACCACCACAAATTTATCCAAATAGTCCTTGAACACTCTGTTCATCAGATCCATGAAAGCGGATGGTGCATTGGTCAATCCAAACGACATCACAAGGAATTCAAAGTGACCATGCCTTGATCGAAATGCAGTTCGCGGAATATCCGATTCCCGGACCTTGAGCTGATGATAGCCCGAGCGGAGATCAATCTTCGAAAATACGGAACTGCCACGCAGTTGATCAAATAAATCATCGATTCTTGGCAGTGGGTACTTGTTTTTAATAGTCACCTTGTTCAGTTCCCGGTAATCGATGCAAAGCCGCATCGACCCATCTTTCTTCTTTACAAATAACACCGGTGCACCCCAAGGTGATGAACTCGGCCGGATAAACCCTTTTGCCAATAAGTCATCCAACTGTGTACGCAACTCTGCTAGCTCACGCGGGGCCATCCTGTATGGCGCTTTCGCGATCGGTCGCGTACCCGGCTCCAAATCAATAACAAACTCGACGTCACGATTAGGGGGTAGACCAGGAAGGTCAGTAGGAAAAACATCTGGGAAGTCACGCACAACAGGAATCTCCTCCAAACGCGGCAAAACAACACTAGTCCCCACAGCGGAGACAAGACAAGCAAAACAGTCGGAAACAAACAACGTCCGAACACATACCGCCGAAAGCCCTGGAGAATCCTGGCAAGAATCACCATACACACTTCCTGGCTGACCATCGTCCTTGACAAAATCCAAGCGCTTCCCTCTGCACTGGATGACGGCGTCATAGCGGGCTAACCAGTTCATGCCCAGAATGACGTCAAAATCGTCCAAATCGATTACCTTGCAATCAACCCTTGCTATAAAATCCCCCAACAAAATGGGACAATCAAGAAGACCCCAATCAGCCACCACAGAAGCGCCGGAAGGAAATTTCACCAAAAACGCATTCCCCACTCGCTCTGGTGTCAAATGATATCGATCCAGAAAGGTTCGCGCTACAAATGAATGGGTCGCGCCAGAATCAAAGAGAACACGCGCCCAACGGTTCTTGACCTTAAAGTTTCCTATAAGGTATATAGGCTATGCTAAGAGCTACACATACTAGGCATACACAAAACGAGAACCAGAGGACGGAATCGCACCTGCAATAACCTGAGGTGATGTATGCGCTTCCTCTGCAGAGACCACATTCAACTTCCCTTTGCCTTTGTCCAAGCGCGGAGGCGGAGGCAAAGCCTGGAGTGGTGCGGGTTGCAACACAGCTTGAACCTGTGGGCACCTCGCGCGAAGATGTCCTGGTCTGCCACACTGGAAGCATACCTTGTCTTTGGCCCAGCAGCGGCTCACATCATGACCTCTTCTCCCACAAAATGTACACTCCAAGTCTCTGGTTGGCGCACCCATCATGGCGTGCACCTGCTCCTTCTTTTGCATCCCCAACCGCTTGAAACATGTCTCAAAGGGGTGACCAGCTCGGCCACAGAAGCTACATGTCTCCTTGTTTCTCTTCCTTACGTCTGCGTCTTGGGAGCTTTTCCCTCCCACCAGCTTCCTCTTATCCTTCCTCATCAGTTGTCCTCTTTGTTTTGCAGTTTCGATCGCTTCCACCTTCAACGCAGCCTCAACCACAGCAGTGTAACTCGTCGCTCCATAAGCACTTGCGAACTGCTGTACGTCGCTGCGGAGTCCGCCAAGAAATCTCTTTACTCGGTCAACTTCTGTCGTCACCAAGCTCGGGGCAAACCGACTTAACTTGCTAAACTCGATTTCATACTCACTCACTGTGAGGTTCCTTTGCTTCAAATATAAGAAGTCATTCATCAGGCGGTCCCTTTCCACTGCCGGTAGAAACTTGCGCCGTACCATTTCTTTAAACACTTCCCACGAACAGCCCGCCCCTAGTCCTTCCTTTTCTCGTAACCACCATCCTTTCGCCAATCCTTTAAGTTGATAGGCAGCAAGCATCACCTTTTGGTCCTCAGTCACACCAGCATACACAAACATTTCTTCCAATGTAATCACCCAATCATCCAAGATCACGAAGTCTGCTTTTCCATCATACGTCGGTGGTCCAAGTCGTTGAAACTGCGAGATGAAAGTCATCGCAGGAGGAACTACAACTGGAGGTGTCACTGCCACTGAAGGAGTCGAACTAGTGGGGCCTCTAACCGTCTCTTGTCCTCTTGGTGCCAGCCCAGACAGCGGATGACATAGCTTGAAGCTGGGACTGCACTTCCTGCACCTGCCTTGTCAAAGCCTCATTACTTTGGCGAAGACTATCTATCAGCGCATTATTCTGCACGCCCGAAGATTCACCCTCGGATTGGGGAGTTTGCCTTGTCACTGGACGCTTCGACATCCTAGAAACACGTTCACTCTTGTCAACCTCAAACCCAACAAAACACACAACGGCTATGTACAGACCATACATATAAAAATATGAACATCAACTGCTAACTTGCTTTGGGAGTTTGAGAATGATGGTATGCCTAACCTAAAGATGACTCACCGTCATCCCACTAATTTGTGCCTAACCGATGGATGCATGACTTGATTTGACCCAAAACCATGTGTGTACAGGTGTCATCATGTAAGTCTTAGCTTGGCACGTTGTGCTCATGCAATGTTATGTTATGCGTGCTGTGTTATGCATTCTAGAAAAGGCCTTAATGCATGCCATGAGCGGTCGTACGCATCACAATGCTATGCATCCCATACTACATAGCATTGCATGCAACGAAGAAAAGAAAACGTGCTAGTCGCATCCATGTGGTGAGGTTATGCATCCCATACTACATAACCCTCACATGTCGTCCCTATGGTGGATCCATATACAACCACATATTATGCATCCCATACTACATAATATGCCCCGTATACTTCTGTTCATGCCATGAGTGTAGTGTACGTGCTTCGGCCAAGACATACTGATGGCACCTCGGTGTGTGTATGAAATGATGCTTACACGCACAAAACAAAAAGGAAAGTTTGCCCGACCAAATGTCAAGCAAACCTGCCTCTGATACCAACTGTCACAACCCGCATTTCCTCAACGAGTACCTCGTATCAGAGCAAGAGGAACTACGGGTTATGATGCCACGTCGTGCAGGGGATAACTGCACACGTTCAGGCAACCCTTGACGCTTACTTTGTGAATTCAAGTTCAATAGTTATATGTAAGAAAATTAGTTCATTTGCTGGCCGTATCCCTCGGCCTTAGGTATCAAAACACATTGTTACGCGGCGGAAATCCTTGGTTTATTTATAATGAGCTCCTATATGCAGCCTATAGTGATATTATTATAAGAAATCCTCTTCGTTTACGTTATTTGAAAATAAGTCTTAATTTATCAAGTCATGTATGCATGAGATACAATAATAGTTTTGGTTTAGCTTCAAAATACCTAATGCAACCTACCAGAAAACCATCCCAAAAGCAAGTATATTCCATCCAAAGGAGTTACAATAGCAGTCTAGTTCATATTTACATAAAAGAAAATCCACCAAATGGGCGCCAACAAGCTGACACGAACCCATTGGGGCACATGTATGTCTGTACAACAAAAGAAGAACTACCTCGCTTTGAATGCTCGGTTAGCTCCCAAGAAACGCCTCCAACAAACCTAGCCGCTCAACCGGCTACAACCTGCACCTGAGGCATTCAAGAAAGAATACCTCAGCAATCAACCAAACCATACAAAAGAGAGTATAAATTTCATAATGGACCAAGAAGGGGCTTACCGACCCCATAGGAATGCTTAAGTCAAAAGAGTGCACAAAACAAGTGCGTACATGTAGAAAAAAAACAATGTCATTCCAAAGGATCAACCGCACCAAGTGCGTACTAGTTCTTCAAGTCCTGCTCAAACCGCAGAAACAAAAGGCAAAACACATGCCTATTCCATCATTCATAGAACAAGAATCTACTAGACAAGTGAAGCATAAGCAGCGGTTAAGTTCAATTTCACAAGGGTCTTATCGGTGGCGGCCCTAAAGTGGAACGCACCAAACAAAACCAGCCCAAATCGGGGCCAAAGTGGTCTCTCTAACCACAAAAACAAAACCCGGTGGCCACAGGCTGAAACCACACCACCCCTTGCAAAATCCTCACACAAACGCTCCCGCCATGCTTCACGAATTCGCCTCGCAAAACACCCCATAACCTAAGGTAACACGTTTCCTTTCATCGTCCTCACACATGACTCCCAATTGCCAACGTAGAGTGTGAGAAATACATAAATCACATGCTTTGTATCAAAATAGAACCACATGATAGGATTTGATTAACATGAGTACATAGACCCCATACTTGGAACACAATCATATGTTTTTGATCAAGGAAAAATCACCTCAAGATGGGTACATGAATAGAACAAATTAGCTACATGAATTAAGTTAGCATAGGCAAATTGATAATTACATGAATCACAAACCTAAACATAGGAGAGCAAAATCGTTTAGCATAGGGAATTTAACATAGAGAATTAGCTAATGTCATATGGAATTAACATAAGGAATTAGCTAATTTGACTTTAGCATAGGGAATTTAACATAGGAAATTAGCAAGGTCATCATTTGGATTGATCATAATTTGAAAATTAGCAAGGTCATAAGAAATTAGCAAGGGCATAATGAACAAACAAGGGAAATTTAAGAACACAAGAACTAAAGCTAGGAAAGTGAAAGAGGAACACTAGCTATGTTGGCATAATTCATAGTAAGAATGAAGATTGGCAAGGGTGGAGGACACCGCTTGCCTGAACCGAGACGATGTCGCGACGACTGCTTTTCTTTTCTTGCCTTGCTTGAGCCTTGCTCTCTTTGCTTTCTCTTTGAGGAGAAGGAAGAAGAAGATGAAGATGAAGAGGAAGAAGATGAAAATGAAAGGTTTCTGTTTCGGACTTATTTCCTCCAGAACCGAGCTGAACCGTTCGATGCAGGATCAAGGAAATGAACGACACAAAAAACTGGAAAAAGTCGATTTTCGGGCCGGTCACGCCCTGTGTCACGCCCGTGACACAGGGCGTGTACCATAAGCGGCGCCGAAAGGCGGCAATTCCACGTTTATCCAGACGGTACACGGCCTGGGTACACGCCCGTGACGGGTCGGTCACGCCCGTGACCTAGGGCGTGTAACCCGTGTCTCGACACCTCGTCGACAGAACGTGTCGACACTCGACCCAGCGTGACACGCCCTGTGACACGCCCGTGTCACAGGCCATGTCCCCTCTCTCGACGACTCGACACTCGATACTCGACGCTCGATACTCGACGATCGACACTCGACACTCGACGAAGCGGGACACGGCCCGTGACACGCCCGTGTCAGGGGGCGTGTACCCCATTCGTCGAGCTCAACTCGACGCACGAAAACTTCGTCGAGTCAAGGAGGTCACGCCCAGGTCACGGCCTGGGTCACGCCCGTGTCATGGGGCGTGTCTCACACAAAAACGACCATTTTCCCCTTTTGTGAAAAATGTTCCTGGGACGTCCTAGACCATTTTTGCCTTAAGCACTTTTTACCCTTTTTTTGTTTCCTAAACCAACAACTTATTTTGAGCAACATTCCCCGGGCGCGAAAACGTGCAGGCATTCCCTAAGAGGCCTCACCGCGTCCCTCATTTGGACTACGGTTTGCTGGGGAATCGTGCAACTCGGCTACCAAAACAGCCACTCGCAAGCCCGCGGGAAAACCATGCTCGAATAACAGTCAAAGCCAACGTAACGCCCATCATGCGTACGTAATCAAAATCCGGGGCGTTACACGCGCTGCTCCGGAGGCGGAGATTTTCGGTTTTCAACTTCTTGTTCTCCCCCTCCAGCTCCTCAATACGCGAGCGCATCCTGTTGGCCGTCTCGGCATCCTGCGGGAGGCGGGCAAGTGAGGGACTATAAGTAGCAAGAGTAAGACTAGCAAGGCAAAGATAAGGAAACTTACCACGCCGCCCTGGCTCTGCGCAAGGAGGTTGTCAGCAACAAGCAACCGCTTCTCCAGGTCAAGGGACTTCTCGCGCTCCGCGGCGAGACTGGCCTCCGCCTCTTTCCATTTCCTGTTGTTAAAAACGAGGCGGCGTAAGACCCGGTGCGCGAGCTCCAGGGAGCGAAATTGGGAGTGGGCACTTTTTAGAATGAGGTCCCGCGAGGCCTCGTTATCTGCGGGCTCGGAGCCAAGACCGCCATACAGCCCAAACCCCAAGGAAAAGGCATGACTGGTGGGGGGGGGTCTTGTTCCTTCCAGGAAGGGAGAAGGGTGGACACCGACACACGGTTGGCGTCTTGATCCCATACGAGAACTGGCTCGCCGGCGTCATCGTCCATCACAGGCCCCATATTATAATTGGGGTGTGAGGCAGGAGTCGAGCGGCTGGACGAGCCCCTCTCTCCAGGAGGGAGCTGAGAGGGCTGAACATGGCCGCGGACAGCTGGCTCTGCGGAGACCGTCTCGCGGACGGGCGAGACGGGTCGTCGCGGAGGCGAGGGAGACGATAGGGTGATGGGGGACAGGGACCCCGCTAGCTCTTCTCTTTCCTTGGCAGGTTTTTCCTTCTTGAAGGACACAGACTTATTCTTCTTCTTGGGGCTGAGGCGAGAAGCACCCTCGCCCGCGGGCCTCTTCTTGGTGGTAGGTATCAGCGTATCTTTCGCAGCCTCCGCCGCCATACTCGCCAAAGCGAGAGTTCGATTGCTCTGGTAGGGGGGATGGACGGGGACGGTCCTCTCTCCTAGATAAAGTGACAGTCAGCGGGAGGTAAGAATTTACGAGGATAAAGAAGGAAATAGAAGTGTACCTTCGCCGGGGAAAACGGCGGGGAGCGAGTCGAGGTCTCGCCGCAGGTATTGGACTTCAAAATTCTTCCCTGCGAATAAATCGCAGAGGTCTTTCTCGGCACCCCCCCACCTTGGGGGTGTCATAATAGCATTCGGCGGGAGAAACGGGGGTGAGAGGGATGCCTCCCAGTTCCCCGCGGATGAAGACGAACCGCGTCAGCCAGTGATGGTTCTTGTTCGGCGTCTCGCACACTTTAAGGCCTTGGCCTGTGAAGTAGGAGATGTCGTCGTCCTTGGCATGATAGACGAACAGCTTGCGGAAGGCAGTTAGACTAAACTCAATACGCTCTCGCCGCAGGTAGCAGGCGAAAGCGATCAGCATGGAGACGGTGTTGGGGTTGAACTAGGCCGGGACAACCCCAAAGTACTTCAGCACTAGCTTGACCTCCGGCCAGAGGGGAAGACGCAGCCCCACCTCGAAGTGCGAGACCGGGAAAGCCAGCTCATTGGGGTAGAAGGTGTTGATGCACTCGCCCACCTTGGGTGGGCGAGACAGATAGCTGTCATAGAGATACTCGCGGGCGAAGCGAGCGTGGTCTTCCTCTGGCAGTCTGCCGAGAGGGAAGTCATGGTCCACGAAGCGCTTCCCGCAATGGCTGCGTCCCTCGCCCTCTTCAATCTTCTTCTTTCCCATAATTGGCGAGAAAGCGGCGAAAGAAAGAGTGGATGGTTCAGAGAGAGACGCGAGATGGCGAAGGAGAGACGGGAACCGGGATCAAAGGAACGGCTTAGAATATTAAGAGGGGCCGTGGTTGGAGATATTTATAAGGGATAGGGAAAAAGGCGGGAAAGTCAGGCGGCGGGAAATGAGAGGACACCCCGACGCTCCGTTTTTCCCTCTCTCTCTCTCTCTCCTATCTCACTCTCCCTATCTCACTCTCTCTCTAGAACTCAAGAGGCGGGGGCGCCGCAGAAACCTTTTCGAGGCAAGCCATCATTACAGGATTAATAAAATAATATCTATTCATGACAATAATGAAAAGACGGCGTGATATGACCAGTGCATTACCAAAAGTTTAAAAATAAATCGTCCCGCAGAAGGGAACATCTCGCCCAAATAAGTTTACACAACATATCAGTAATCAAACAGCGAAATTGATGAAAACGAGATCCAGAGAAGGCAAGACGGGACTGCGACAGTTTAGTTCCGCACCCACTGCCAGCGGCCATCTTTACCTCCCGCGCATGGCGGGCGGCCCGGAAGATGAAAGGCGCGAGCGGCAATCACGCCGCGGCGCGCGAGACGGAGATGTTCATCCGTCTCGTTTAGGATGGCCTGGGGGTCGGTCCCGTCTAGCACCCCGTCCGCTTCCACCATGGCGGAAAGGCGGTGATGATCTGCTTCAATCCACTCCATGCGCCGGTCGGAGGCTTGCTTCTCGAGCTCCATCTCGCGGATTATGTGCGTATATTTACGAAACATCCTGGCGGTCCTCAGCTTCAATTCCAGGGGGTCCATGGGATCACCCAGGTAGTCCTCGATCTCGCCCGGATGAGGAAGAGGCGAGAGGGGGGGAGACGCGGGAGCTTCTTCTGTATCGAAATCAAAGTGGATGCCTGCGGAAACAGCGAGAGATCACAAGCAAGGATGAGTTCGCGCGAGTCGGATAAAAGAAGGCGAATCAACAGAAAGGCGAGAAGGGAAGAGATCTTACTAGGGATGCGAGGGTTCCCCACAACTCGCGAGAGGTTTTCTCTCCGCGAGGGGGGTGGGGAGGCCGCCTTGGGCGAGTCAGTGCGCGGAGGAACTTGGCTTGCATCGTCGGGAGGATTGACAGACACCGGCGAATCAGCAAGACTTCCCTGAAAAAGCGTAGTCAGCAGGCGGGACCAGAGAAGAGAAAGGATAATGTGATTACCTGCTTCTCTCCGGAAGAAGCGAATGGGTTGTCTATCGGAGGGGCAGGAGAGGTTGCGCCAGCCGAGAGAGGGGCGCAGGCGGCTTTCGTCCTTTTTGTGCGAGAGGGCGGAGAGGCTAAGGGGGGAGTACGCCCCAGATCCGGGAAAAGGGCGTCCGTGTTGGCTTTGTTTCGCCTTCGCACAATCGCAAGGCGCTCGCGGAAACCTTGACTGTGAGACATTCCGAAAGAAGAGAGGATGAAGGCAAAAGAGTTCCAAATGAAGGCTTTCTTCTCATATTTATAGGCCATATAGGGGGGGCACCCAAGATTCTCATAAAGGAATCCTAGCATCGCGAGCCACGGTTGGACTGTCTTTCCGAGGTTAGGGCAAACTCGAAAAGAGCGGGGATTGTGTACAACCTTGGGCTCGCGAGTGACCCAACAAGCGAGGAAGGAGGACTAGCGAGATGGGGGGAGGCCTACCCGTAAGAGGCGAGAGGAAGGGGCATCCCATGAATTAAGGCGAGACCTCGCTAGGCGAGACCTCCTGGCGTGGGCGAGATGACCCAGCAGACGAGACCTCTTTAGGCCTGACGGATCTTTCCCCACTCGCCACATGTGAAAAGGGGTGTCTTTACCTTTTTACCCCCAAGGGGGGTTTTTACCTTTATGCCTCAGGTAATTTTACATTTTTACCCCTGGAGGTCTGCATATAGCTCTCCAGAACAGCGGAGTTTGGCTGTTGGCAGACCCAGCCCAGGGTGTTTTGGTCCTTTCAGGATGATTCAGAAGTGTTATTTGCAGATCAGATTCAGAGGCCTATAAATAGACCGGTAAATGTGCCTGAGAGAGGTTGTTGAACCTTTCCACTATCTTCCTTACAGGCACCTAGCTCAGCACTGGCTAGGGAGGGGAAGACTCTCAGTTCTTCCGGGTAAGAGGCGGGATCTCCAAGCTGGGCCCCCTCGGTCTGTTTCCAGGTCACTGACTCTCGTCAGGAGGGTAGCGCAGGGAGAGTACGTGTGGGCTGCATCCTGTTTCGAACTTTAGGAGGGATCAGAAAGCGGGTTCCAACAATATATATATATATATATATATATGAGGAGATATACTGTGCGGGCAATATTCCTAAGGTACGAGAGTACGGGAAAGAGAATTTGGGGGTCAAGATGGTCTCAAAACGAAAGGTGATCAACATGAAAGTTGTAGATCTCGGCGAGAGGAACAACTTTCATGTTGATCACGTTTTGATTTGGAGCTGTATTGGACCTCAATTTGGGCCCCGAAATCGGGGGCGGCGGAACTGCTACAGTAAGCCGTTCCGCCGACCCGATTTCGGGGCCCAAATCGAGGTCCAAGACAGCACCAAATCAAAAAGTGGTCAACATGAAAGTTGTTCGTCTCGCTGAGGTATACAACTTTCATGTTGATCACGTTTCGTTTTGAGACCATCTTGACCAACAAATTCCCTTGCCCGTACGGTCCGCATCTTAGGATTGCCCGTATATTATATATATTATATATATATGATATCTTTATCATATAAAACAATAAGCATATCTCAAAGCACACCATGAAACTCATCTGGACCGTCCGATCTCCACAAAATTATTTCTGGCCATTGAATTCATGGATATAGGACTGCACATAAAAAATTCTCAAAACCTGCTACTGTTCATTCAGGAATTTACCCCGATAGCACCCCCTTCCTCCCGCCCGTCCCGAGCCACTCCTCTGTCACCGGCGGCGGAGCCGCCGGCGGCCTGCCCGGCGCCCACCGGCGGGTTCGCCGGCCTCCGGCGAACCCGCCGGGGGTTGTCCGGCGGCGAGCGGGCAGGGCCAACCCCCGAACCACTCCTGCCCGCTCGCCGCCGGACAACCCCCGGCGGCGGGTTCGCCGGAGGCCGGCGAACCCGCCGGTGGGCGCCGGGCAGGCCGCCGGCGGCGGCAGGCGGAGGCGGAGGCTGGAATCGGGTTTTTGTTTTTTTTTTCGATTTTTTTATTTTTTAATATTTAAATAATTTATATTTTTAATAAATAATTAAATAATTATTTTAAAAATCAAAAAATTAAAATTTTTAACTTTAAATTTTTAAAATTTTTTGCCGGGCGGGCGAAACCCGTCGGGGGGGGCGGGCGAAGCCCGCCGAAATGCCAAGCGGACGAAGCCCGCATCGACGCATCGAGAACGGGCGGAGCCCGTTCGAAGATGCTAGTATATATATATATATATATATATATATATATATATATATATATATATATATATATATATATATATATATATATATATATATATATATATATATACATATATATGCATCAAATCAAGAATAACTCTGAATGAACAGACTGACAAAAAACAAAACCTCTCTCTTTTAACAACCCGGCTAAGAGTGCACAACGTCGTTAACAAGGACTAAAATCAGATTGTAGCATACGATCGACGCAAAGACACAAATTTGTCTGGCAGAACTACAAGGCTTTAACCACAATATTTTATAAGTCAATCAACATAAACGAATTAATTAACGACGCTTACGAGTAAAACAAGGATCATAAGGGGACACTAGCTCAAATCTCCACAACGATCCAAACGACACGCGCGCAAATGCAGGGACGGATGGCAACAAGGGTTTCTTCGACTAAAAACAACGAAAAGCGGCGGGCTTCCGACAAAATACAGTCTAACAATACGAAACGACACTTACAACAAACAATGAGATTAACTTAGTCAAAGCGACGCGATGATCTAAACGTCACGACCACTGCGACACGAAAGAAGACAACTAGGTTTCCGACGCACAGAACTCCGTCGGAAGGCGACAAGGCTTTCGACAAACTAAGCCCCAACAAGATTTATGATATTAAAAATAAATCAAACGATACTACTAGGTCGGCGGGGCCTTTACAACGACAATTTCCAAGTCAAGCAGTATGCTCAAAACGTTAGACAATAATTGTGATGCTTACGACAAACAAATAACTTCTTCGGTCAAAATGACAAGTCAATCCGAACGACACAATGAGCAAATGATTCAACGCACATACAACACGGCAGAGAGCGACAAGGTTTTCGACGTACCGATCAAAGTCGGAAAACGACAACGTATTTCGACGAGTTTACCTACGACGAGCAAATCACTTTCACAAGGCGGCGCACACAAATGTTTAGGCAAAAAACGACAAGCAACACATACGAGCATACTATCCAAACAATAATCACAAGTAAATCTCCAATCGGAGGTGAGGACAAAAAGGAAGAAAAAAATGCAAGTGAGCACCACTTGTCTCAAACGTGTCCGAAAACGTCCTCCAAATTACTCCACGCTGTCGATCGGTCCTAACGAAAGCACGGGAAGGGAGATCTACAAGAAAACAACCAAACAGAGTTAGGGCCTAAAAACCCTAACGCAAAAGTTCCAAAAAATGCGAAATACTCACCACGTATGCGTAGCCGTCGTCGAGAGTTTTTCGAATCTATACTCGGCTCAAGATTTTGACCACTGAGGCCATCCGAAGTTTCACGAAATGACACCTCTCTCTCTCATGCTCTGGTTCGGCTATCGGCTAAGGGAGGAAGAAGGAGGTGTTAAAACTTTTATATCCCTGTATATATATAATCTAATATTAATCCTAATAATTATAGTAATATTATTAATAATAATACTAATTACACTATCTCTATCCTAAGATTTTAAGGAGAAGCAGCAGCTTGTTTCTCGGGAGGAGGAAATCTCGCGGGAAGAGAATGAAAGTTTCTCGAGAGCTAGCCAACCTCTCGGAAGAGAGAGAAGTTCCCGAGAGAGACACGGCGATTTCTGGGATCATGAATAGTATTTTTTCGAAAAGTAAATTGTCTTCATGAATAGTAAAATTTGCAAAACTATCCGTGATTAAATTTTAGGGATGAATGTTAAATTTTTTTTGAATAGTATTTTAATATAATAATGATAATAATAATGATAATATATTATAAATATTATATCGTTACGGAGGGCCAAACGTGCGCCGAATTTTACGAAATTCGCAGCATAGGTGAATACCGACGCTACGAATCAAACAACAAAGGCAAAACCAAAATCCGACGCGCCGTTCTTGAGATATAAATTTCCAAAGTTTACGACGAACATTAATTGTACAAAATTTCGGAAATTCGCCGAGACTCCAATAATGCTCGGATCGCGACGAAACTTGAGAAGCAAGTCAAAAAATAATTAACTTAATTTCGTAGTGCAAAATTTTCCAATTTCGACAAGAATTCAAGAATTTGGCCGACTCGACCGAACGGACGCGAAAACGCATTAACGGCGACGCGCTGTCATTTCCGAGTTAACGTAACGCCCTCACGTCATTATGACGTCACCAAGATGACCAAATAATTGTTGGAAAATCAGGGGTGTTACACTTAAGGCCCATATGAAAGGGGAAGATGTCTGTAAGACATGTTTTGAATTAAAAGAGATGGCGGCGAGTATGAAAGATGTGCCGGTGGTACAGGATTTTCCTGAGGTATTCCCCGAGAAGCTGCCGGGATTACCCCCACATAGAGAAGTGGACTTTTAGATTATACTAGTACCGGGTGCCAAGACCATCTCGCGGACCCCTTATAGAATGGCCACAAATGAACTCACTAAGTTTAGAGTTCAGTTGTAGGAGTTGGTGGAATTAGGGTTTGTTCGTCCCAGTTCATCACCCTGGGGAGCCCCTATTTTGTTTGTTAAGAAGAGAGATGGATCCCTACGGTTATGCATAAACTACCAAGAACTAATCCGACTGACGATGCAGAACACCTATTCGTTACCACGGATCAATGGGTTATTCGATCAGTTGGTAGGAGTGCATTGGTTTTCCAAATTGGATTTGCGTTCCGGGTACTACCAGTTGAGAATTCAAGAGGAAGACATTCAGAAAATAGCGTTCAGTTTGAGATACGATTTATACGAGTTCACCGTGATGTCGTTTGGGCTCACAAACGCCCCTTCCACGTTCACGAGTTTGATGAACAAGGTATTTGAACCGTATTTTGATGTCGTTGTCATCATCTTCATCGATGACATTCTGGTCTACTCGAAGACGGAAGAGGAACATGTTGAGCACTTGGCCTTATTTTTGAAGAAACAAAATTAAAGAGCATTTATTGTTTGCTAAGTTCAACAAGTGCAAGTTCTGGCTCCGAGAAGTTGCATTCTTGGGGCATGTGATTAGTGGTGCTGGATTAGCAGTAGACCTGGCCAAGGTGTGTGTCGTGAAGGAATGGTCGCCTCTGAAGTCAGCGGTCGATGTACGAAGTTTTCTTGAACTTGCTGGACATTACCGCAAGTTTGTGAAGAGATTTTCGAAGGTAGCCCTTCCTCTCACCGATCTGATAAAGAAAGGTGTGCCACATGAGTGGACACCACAGTGCGATGTTATATTTCAAGAACTAAAGGATCTACTTACCTCCGCACCGATCCTCGCTCTTCCATCAGGGGAAGAAGGATTTCAAGTTTACACTGATGCCTCCTATCAAGGAATGGGAGTAGTGTTGATGCAGCATGGATATGTGATTGCATACGCTTGAGACAGTTGAAGAAGTATGAGGTAAATTATCCAGTACATAATTTGAAGCTGGGAGCAGTGGTGTTCGCATTAAAGGTTTAAAGACACTATTTATATGGCGTCCACTACGAGATCCTTTCGGATCATAAGAATCCGAAGTATGTTCATAGTCAGAAGGAGTTTAATTTGAGGCAACGACAGTGGTCAGAATTTTTGTGTGACTATGAATTTACATTTAATTACCACCTCTGGAAAGTAAACTCCGTAGTTGATGTGTTGAGCAGAAAGGTTATAGAGTCAAGCCCCGAGTCTCGGATAATGGCTATGGAATTGGCTCGAGATCTCGAGGAGATGGAGATCAAGTTGGTATGTAAGGATCAATCCGAGAGGTATAAAAAATACCTGACATCCATGAGTATAGTTTGTGACATTCGAGATCGAATTCAGGCAGTGCAAGGGAAGGATGCTTCTGTTGGGTATTGTATCCACAATAACCCTGATTTGAAGAATGGTCCCGTTAAGCTAAGATGAATTGAGATTGTATTTGATGTTATATTTTCAGTTATGTACTTGCAGGTCTACATTGCTAAGTACACACCAATATAAGGTTATGGTGGGTCAGTAAACACGGGACTATACAATTTAATCCTTCAATGTCTAGGCCATAGTGTTGACTCATGTGTAATCTCTCTATTGGGGTGTACTTCTATCCCAAGTGCATGAGGAGGATCAAGGAAGGAGAAGGACTTGGAATCAGAAGAACATAAATTTTACCCAAGTAAAATTTGTCGAGTATTGTAAGGGATATTCATCGAATTCTTCGAGTATACTCATTGATACTCGTCGAATTCGTCATGTATACTTACTAGCACTCGTCGAATTCATCATATTCTACTTGGGGTAAAATCTCAGAGAGTTGAAAAAACCGCTAAGTAAAAATTCGTCGACTATCACTGTGTCAGGTGTCGAATGCGTCGAGTGAGCTAGACGATACTCGTCGAATTCGTCGATTATACTAGCCGATACTTATTGAATTTGTCGAGTATGACTTCTGCCCAGCGTCGAGTGGAAAGTTGGGACGAGCTAAATATCTCTAAGTGAATTTTGTTGAATATCACTAGTTCGGCGAGTATACTCAGCTATACTCGACGAAAATGACTTAGGGTTATTTTCTTCATCTTTTTCAAACTTCGGCTCAGGTTGAACGATACGCCATGTATAATGTTTTTGAAGGTCTTGTTTTGGAATTTCTTTTATAGCCATTGCCTAAGAGGATCTCTATAAATACCTAGGGTGGATTTTTCATCAACCCCAATCATGCTATCAGACTCAAATTTCAAATCGAGAAAGTTTCCGAATTCGTAACTGTCGGCTCCCGTACAGTTCGCGATTTTCCGATCGGCCGACGCTAGCTCTGCATGATTCGATCTTCATCTTTCGACTCAACTAGATCCTTGCAATTTGAAGGTTCCTATTCTCCTAGATCTAGTTGATTCGAGATTCAAAGTCTTTAGGGTTTCCTATTTTTTGTGTTCTTCAAGTTATTCAAATTCAACCTAATCAAAGAACGATGGATAGAAGAATTCATATCTTATCAAGATTGTTTGTAATACTTTTGTGTAATACTCTTTTATATTTGTAGGAAATTTTATCTCCGAGTTGTTGATCCATTTATAGATCGAGTTGCATATCCGATTGTGGATCGAGTTGTAGGAGAGATTGTTCTTCGAGTGGTAGGAGCGTCGTCTCCGAGTTATAGGAGTTGCGGCTCCGAGGTGTAAGATTTGTTGAAATCTGAGAAAGGTGAAGTAGCCGAATCTAGCACTTTGTGGTAGATTGGCGAGGCGAGATAGTGGACGTACCCAACTCCGGGAACCACTATAAATCTCTGTGTTTTGTGTGCTCTCATTTTTAAAGTATTTTTATTCCACGAAAATACACAGACATCACCTATTAACCCACCTCTAGGTGATTTAGGTAGACACTAGATACTTTCAATTGCTATTAGAGGGAGGATTTGTTCGGTACAAGGTTAACACCTTGAATAAGATCTCCCATCTAATGTCAAGAGATTATACTTCGTAGCTTTGGACAAAAGCATGGCTATGTCATCTATGAAGCTACCAGTGTGTACTAAAGAGAACTTTCCTATATGGAAAGAAAGAGTGAGATTCTATATAGAGGTCGCAGATCCCAAAATATTTCAAATTGTTGAAGAAGGACCTCATATTCCTACTCAGTCTTCTGCTCTGAATTCAACCGTCATGATTCCTAAGAAGATGATGGATCTGACGAAGGATGAAATTGCTTTGGTATTCTTGAATAAGAAAGCAAAGAATATTATAGCCAATGCAGTGGACGACTCTATTCTTCAAAACGTATTCCACTACAAATCTACCAAGGAGATGTGGGACTGTCTGGTTATGCACATGGAAGGTACCAAAGAAGTTCGAGACGATCGCAGATCGTTGCTCAATCAAGAATACGAGGTGTTCAAGCAAGGATCAAATGATGTTCTTGCAGATAGCTTTGACAAATTCTTCAAGATCGTCAACGTCCTTAGAAACTAGGACCGAGACACAAAAATTGTAGCCATTAGGGAGTTTGGGAAGTTGTCGGATATTGACCCTCAGAACCTTTTTGGAAAATTTCTCTCCTATGAACTCCAAATGAATACTAGAAAGGAGGAGCAAAGAAGCTGGACTTCATGCAAAGAGAATTGGTAGCTCTAAAGGCTGAAGGTTCGAGAAAGTCTAAAGCTGTGTCTCTAGTAAGGATACGTGCTCCAGACACCTCAGAGGGCTCTGAGCCAAGCATACCAGGCTCTGAAATATCTGATGGTGAGTTCTCACTCATCTCTAAGCAGTTCAAAAGATTGCTCAGCAAGAGGAGGCAAATGAAGAATCAGTCATCCTCCTCTGGGTTCAAAAGATCACATTGTGATGGTGATCGTTCCAAGAAGAACTACAACCGAGAGGACAGGTATAAATCTAAACCAAATAATCATTCTTCCTCTGATGTTGTGTGCTATTGTTGTAATAAGACATGACACATGATTGAGGAGTGTCCTTACAAAAAGAAGGAAGGATCCAAGAAAGAAGAGAAGAGATCCTTCAAGGGAAAGAGTAAAGAAGAGAAAAGCTTCGTTGCTAAGAAGTCAAATACTATTAGTGACAACGACACAAGCGAATCCAGTTCAGAGAATGAAGAAGCTTACTTCAGGCTTATGGATCGATCATACGAGTAAGTTGGTGACTCCAAGTATCACGAGAAGGTAAACTTGCACACGATACTCTTTGAATCAGAAATGTCAACTAATGGTCATTAAGGCTATTCTTCTGAGGAAAACGATTCCGACTTGATAGCTCAGCATCCAGAACTTTTGAAAGCTTTTGACAAATGCCGCAAGGTAGTCAAAAAGCAAGCAAAAGAGTCTGCCTCACTCAAGGCAGTGGAAACAAGCCTAGAGGAGGAACTTGCAAAATTACTTCCTCTCAGAGATGAAGTCCACCCCTTGAAAGAGGAATTAAAATGCTCGGTTGAAACATTAAGCCTAAAGGAGAAATACTTAGATGAGCTAGAAGAAAAGCTCTTGGTGGAGAGGAAACTTGCTGTAAGCTACTCCAAGCCGAGAACTATTCTCCCTCTCATCGATTAAGTTTTCGCTCCAAAGAAGGGTAGTGGTCTTGGCCACTTAGCTGAAAAAGGTAAGGCAGCTAAGAGAGCCGCCACCAAAGGTAAAGGGAAGGCACCTCAAAGTCAACCCTCCTTTAAGAAGGTTACTTTCCCCTCTAATAAATATGACTCTGAGACATCCTATGGGCACTTCCCTAGGCCTACCTATATAGAGCCTAAGAAGCACTATCAAGGATGGACCCGTCTCTGAGACTTTGGGGGAAGTGTTTTCAAGGCTCCTTATGAAGAGATAACTCTAAAAGAGCATGGTCCTTATGTTCATGGAACTAGTTATAAGAAGGAACCGAAAGCCAAACCTATTGTAATGACTCCATCCGTTCACAGGTATATACTAGAAGTTCCGGCCGGGGCCCCACAGCATATACCATAAAACAGGAGGGGAAGTCACGGAGTGATACCAGAGTTGCGCATCCTAACTCATTGCATTCTAGCGGAAGTCTATAACATGAAGCTGAACTCACACACATGGCCTTCAGCCTTTATGTGTCCCACTTGGTTCTCCAGCACCTACACAGGGATAGCCCACCCAACGGTGGCAAACAAGGCAATGGTCAGCGTTCAGCTGACCAAATTATAACAACCCTACCCCTTTCCCCGGGGCAGTGGCATTTCTTCCCTGCAGGCATAACAATCTCATGCATATATATATATATATATATATATATATATATATATATATATATATATATATATATATATATATATATATATATATATATATATATATATATATATATATATATATTCATCACATATTGTGCACTCATGGACAAACATTCCATCACAATCGTCGACCACGCGGCCCGACGATCCGTGCACTCAGGGCACATTCTTGGTGTACCGGCAAACCAGGGTCCCACCACCGTATCAGGGTCGCAACCCAACAGTAAATTAATTGAGCATTTACTCCATGGCGTGCAGCCGGAGATTTCAGTCTTACTGCACCGGGATTGGCCCGTAGCCCCCCATGGTGTAATGGCGCGCAGGCCTAAGACTCTTGCTATGCGCTCCAACATACCATAATTTTAGATCTCACGTCGGACGGACATAGCGCAGGTCGTATCATCCACCCCCCGTTGCTCAAGTCGCCTTGTCATCACCGAGTACGGCGTACTCGAGGCTAAATAAAAGGCACGGGTCGGTTTCACCTTACCCATTTCCTTTATGTGAGCCCATCATCTCACACATAACCATCCCATTCTCACGGAACTGGCTTCACATTCATCGGTTACCTAGGAGCCATGCCTCGCGTTAGCGACAGAACTCAATTTCCATCCCTAGGCTTAACCGTGCATCATAGCACTCACTTGAGGGTATTTTCCTGGACTGCCAAGCCAGTACTTTCTGGTACTCCCCTTCACAAGCACAACCCATCAAGCATTCCAAGCATCAAGGGTATTTTCCTGGCTTACAACGCCAGTACTTCCTGCTGCTGCCCTTCACAGGCACAACCCATGAACATCAAGCATTACAAGGTTATTTCCTGGACATCCAATCCAATACTTCCTACTACTGCCCTTCACAGGTACAACCCAATAGCACAAGCATTATACGGGTATTTCCTCGACTACAAGTCTAGTACTTCCTACTACTGCCCTTCACAGGTAGAACCCGTTGACTCCTAAACTACACGTTTATCACGAAGTCTTCTCCGATGCGTATATGCAACATCCCCAATCCAGACCAACCTGTCCAGATGGGCTTCACACAGCATGCCTATTCCGTACTCCATTTCGTATCTATATGCCAAAATGAGTGGGGATTCCATGAATCAACCCAACGGACTCCCGTAATCAGCCACCCTCTAGTGGGGGAATCATATGCATATGCCAAAAAGGAAGCCTTCACGTGGCTAGGAAGAAAAGTCGTTACCCTTGAAGACCGCTTCGGAACCATCAAATCCTAGCCGTCTCGAAAGTACCGCAACGGCTTTGCCTTCTCAATGCTAGGCTCGGATCTCTAACTGGAACTCCGCAGTTCCACCAGTTGCCAACTCCTCTTCCTCCTCCTCCTTCTCCCTCTCTCTCTAACTTTATAGAAAGATAAAGGCCGAAAATCAAATGAGAATTTCATTCTCATCCACGTCCTTACGGAAGCAGGGAGGTACCTCAGCCATTGGATCCCAGCTGAAGATTTTGACAACCACGATTTTACCAGAAAAGCATATTTTTGCCTGACACGGCCTGTGACTCGCCCGTGTCACAGGCCGTGTACCTTAAGCGGTACACAACCGACTCAATCCAGACCAGTACACGCCCATGTGACACCCCTGTGTCATGGGCCGTGTCACCTGACATGCCTTCTGACACACCGTGTCAGTGGCTGTGTACTTCAGGCTGCACAAAATCGGGATCAACCCGATCGAGACATGGCTAGTGACACGCCCGTGTCATAGGCCGTGTACCCCAAGACACACCCGTGTTCACCAGGCCTCAAATTCCCTAGGCACATCCCGCATAGGACACGACCTGTGACACGCCTGTATCCCAGGTCGTGTGCCTATACACGGAACCAGACATGCCCCAGCTCAAATTCGTCGAGCTGAGTTCGTCAAGCAGAGGGGGACACGGCTCCTGACACACCCATGTCAAAGGGCATGTTCCCTCATTTTTTGTTGAACTGATTTTTCGTCGACCTCTCACCCGAGCAGGATACGCCCTGGGACACGCCCGTGTCCCAGGCCGTGTCACCCAACGTTTTCCCAATCCAGGGATTTGGGGTGTTACAACCCTCCCCTCCTTACAAAAATTTCGTCCCCGAAATTGGCATAAATTAAGGAACTCAACAGAAGAGTTTTTATTCCACAATCGTGTAATACAACACGATACACACTACATAACAGGTACACAAAGAGCTAGGGAAATTCAGCTCGCATGGTATGCTCTCGCTCCCATGTTAGCTCCTTACCACCATAATTGTCCCACCGGACTTTGACCATCCCGATCATCTTGTTCCGCAACTGTTTTTCGGCGTGATCTTGGATCTAAATGGGCCTAACCTTCATCATTAGCCCATGCTCCACCGGTACACGATCAGACTCGATCACTTGGGCTGGATCTTTGATGGCTTTCCGAAGCACCGAGATGTGAAACACATCATGTAATCCACCCAAATCTGCCGAAAGATCTTGCCGATATGTAGCTTCCCCAACTCGCTCAACCACTTCAAATGGACCAAGGTATCATGGACTCAACTTTTTCAGACATCGAATCCTCGATACGCCCTTGAAGGGTTTGATCTTCAAGTATGCCCAATCGCCCACCGCGAACTCCACATGCCGATGCTTGGCGTTGTAGTATTTCGCTTGCCGATCCTGGGCTATCAGTAGCCTTTCTCGGATAGTGCGTATCGTCGAGTAAGCCTGCTCGACTTCGTTATGCTTACACACTTTGGATTCTTCTGCTTCTGCCCAAGCTAACAGTGCACGACACTTTCGACCATATAGAGCTTGAAACGGTGCCATACTGATGCTCGCTTGGTCCAACAAGTAGAGATGACCTTCCCATCTCTTTCCAAAGTCTAGGGCACACATTCAGAGCATATCTTCCATAGTCTTGTTGGTCCTCTCAGTTTGGCCATCCGTCTGGGGATGAAAGGCCGTACTGAACATCAACTTCGTGCCCAACAGCTGATGGACTAGCCTCCAATCAGTCGAAGTAAAGTGCTCATCACGATTGCTCACGATACGATGAGGAACACCATGTAACCATACAATCTGCTCCACATAGAGCTTTGTCAAACTCTCCACGCAATCATCCCATTTATTTGGAAGGAAGTGTGCCACTTTCGTCAGCCGGTCTACAATTACCCAGATGGAATCATTCCCGCGCTGAGATCTCGACAACCCATGCACGAAATCCATAGAAATATCATCGAACTTCCATTCTGGAATCGACAACGACTTCAAGAAACTGCCAGGCTTCTGGCATTCCGCCTTCACCAAAGCGCAAGTTTGGCATTGGGCCATATAATTAGCGACATCTTTCTTCAGTCCTGGCCACCGGAACAACTTCATCATATCCCTGAACATCTTTGTGCTCCCAGGATGACTTGAGTACTTCGTATAGTGCGCCTCATACATCAACTCTTCCCTCAACTTACCCAAACTTGGGACGCACAAACGGCCCTCTTTCTACAAAAGGCTGTCATCCCAGGAGAATTTGCTCTTAGGCCCGTCCTTGGCATAGCATTGGAGACTCTCATCTAGCTCCGTTGCCCGTCAAACCCTGTCTGCAAGGTCACACTGCACCTTTGTCCAGTTCAAACATGCATCAGCTGTAGAATTCTTGTCAACACAAGAAATCTCTAACGCTTCCGGCTCCTAGATTAGACGTTCATTGTGCCTCTGCAATCAATTGGCCCTCGACATAGCCCTCTGACTCAAGGCATCAGCGACTACATTTCCCTTCCGGGGAGTATAATAAATCACAAAGGTGTAGCCCCCAAGGAACTGCAGCCACCTTCATTGTCGCATATTCAGGTCCTTCTGCTCCAACAAATACTTTAGGCTCTTGTGGTCTGTATAGATTTCCAATTTTACATCATACAGATAATGCCTCCATAGCTTGAGTGCAAATATCACCGCCACCAATTCTAGGTCGTGGACGAGATAATTTTGCTCGTGCACTTTCAATTGGCGAGATCCATAAGCAATCACTTTCCCATTTTGCAGAAGAACACAGCCTAAGCCGCTCCCTGAAGCATCACTGTAGATCTCGAATCCATCAGTACCACATGGCGACGTCAATACAGGCGCCGTGGTCAACCGACACTTCAGCTCTTTAAACGCTCGCGCGCACTCCGGCGTCCAAATGAACTTCTGATCCTTTCTCGTCAGTGTAGTTAGAGGCAAAGCGATCCGTGAGAATTTTTCAACAAACCGTCTGTAGTAGCCTGCCAGTCCAAGGAAGCTCCTGACTTCGGCCACCGAAGACAACATTGGCCACTCATGTATGGCCCATATCTTTGCCGGATCCACTGCTATGCCCTCCACTGACCACATGGTCTAAGAAAGCCACAGACGATAGACAAAACTCGCACTTCGAGAACTTGGCATAGAGCTTGTTCTTCCTCAACGTATGCAACACCAATCACAAGTGGTGTTCATGATCAGCTTCAGACATCGAGTACACCAGAATATCATCAATGAACACAATCACGAACAAGTACAGGTACTCTCGAAACGTTCGGTGCATCAGGTCCATAAACAACGATGGCACATTGCACAGCCCAAACGACATTACTGTGAACTCATAGTGCCCGTAATGTGTGTCAAATGCGGTTTTGGGAATATCTTCTTCCCGTATCCTCAACTGGTAATAACCAGACTTCAAATCCAACTTTGAGTAGACGGTTGATCCCACCAACTGATCGAACAACTCATCAATCTGGGGAATCAGATACTTATTCTTTTCGGTCAGCTTGTTCAGTTCACGGTAGTCGATAAATAACAGCAAACCACCGTCTTTCTTTTTTACAAATAGAACAGGCACGCTCCAAGGTGACATTCTTGGGCATATATAACCCTGCTCCAGCAACTCTTGCAGTTGGACTTTCAACTCCGCCATTTCCTTTGGCATGATGCGATATGGAGAGCGGGCCACAGGTTTCGCACCTGACAATAACTCGATCGTGAAGTCAATCTCTCACTGGGGTGGTAGCCCAGGGAGATCCTTGGGAAACACATATGCAAATTCCGATACCATCGGAACATCGCTCACACCGGCCTTAGGCTCAACAGCCTGAATCAACGTGAAGTAGCACTCCGCGCCCTTCCGAACAACCTTAATGACTTGGAGTGCAGACATCAATGTCCCGCCCACTCCTCGCATACCCGCGAACTTAGTCTCCTCCTCGGTATTCTGGTTTAACATAATCTCTTTAGCATTACAATCAATCAAGGCATGCTGCTCCGCGAGCCAATCCAAACCAAAGATCACGTCGAATTCCGATATCCGCAATACAGATACAGTCAGACAGAAATCCCGACTTCCGATTTGGACTGCCACATCGCAAGCTCGATCCGCGAGCATCAAACAACCATTCGTCAACACTACTCTGACGCTATCTGTCTTCACACGACTAGGTATCCCAAGCCGCGCTATAAACTCTTGAGACAGAAAAGAATGTGAGGCACCCGTATCAAACAGTGCTCGCGCCAGCGTGTTCCGAATCATCACAAAGCCTGTGACAATCATGTCACACACACAAGCCGCATACAAATAGGCCATAAACAAAGCATGCGATAAGCAAAACAATCAATAACTTAACTCGTACCTGTGACGACGTAACTCTGCTTAATGGCCTCATGCATGCCAAGGTTGTAGACTCGGGGCTGCGCTTGTGAGGCAGAGGACTCCACCACCGCCTTTCCCTTCTCCGGATAGGACGCTCCCGCCTTCTTTTCACTCTTTGGCGGTACCACCCGACAATCACGGGCAATGTGCCCCACCCGTCCACAAATAAAGCACGTACGAGTCTCCGACCATGAAGTGGCCCCCGACATTGCTCCCAATGTAACCGAAGAAGGAGCTTGTCCAGCCGACTTGGACCTCTTGCCCCACTTCTTCTTATAGTATGATTTCCCAGATCGGGGCGCCTTGAATTCCGGCTTCGTCACAGCCAAGACCCGCTTCCCTTGCACCCTCTTCATGTCCTTTTCCAGCGCGCACGCAGTGTCAACCAACGCCTGGAAGCCTTGGTTCACCGAACTAGAAATCAGGAATCGCAACTCATCCCGCAATCCTTCATAGAACCTGTTCGTCTTCCTCTGCTCATTAGCGAAGATTGAACCCGCATACCGTCCCAATCATGTGAACTCATGCAGGTATGCTTCAACACTGCCTTCTCCTTGCGTCAGCCTTTGGAATTCATTTTCCATGGCAATGCGCTGTGCCTCCAGGAGGAGCTTTGCCAGGAACATTCGAGAGAATTCCTCGATCGACACTTGTGTTAACGGCCTCCCCACTAAGTGGTGTAGTTTCATCTCGTCCCACCATAAACGAGCCTCTCCTTCTAGTAAGATGGTAGCTAAGGTGACCTTCTGATGGTCCACCGTCCCAATCGTCATCATTATCCGCTTGACGAGCGACAACTAGTCCTCAGCCTGCATTGTAGATCCTACTCCCGAAAACGTAGGCGAGTGGAAGCTCATGAATTGCTTTAACTGCTTCTCAGCTGCGCGAGGATCCACAGTCGCAATAGGTTCTTTCCTCGGCGCCACCTGTTCTGGCCTCAATGCCGACTGCGCCAGCCCTGGCGCCTGCCCAATCGGCTGTGCATGAAACATTACAAACAAAGCCTCAGCAACTAATCACACAGTTTCCGTAGAAGGTGGAGGTGTAGACACCTCAGTTGGTGTCGTACTTTCATCAGAATGCTGGGGCTCCGACTGTCCAGCACCACTCCGCGTCACCTATAGGTGAACAAAACACGTACATTAGCGACCGCACACAAGCAATCACAACAAAATAGGAACGTGCAGGTTCCTCAAACACATGTATTGACATTCCTAAAGTGGACATTCAAGAGTTCATCAGTGTTAACGCGGTTCCCACGTACACGTGCTCGCCACCACACAAAAGAAGTCGACCACGAATTCGAAAGGGAAAGACCGAGATAGCTGATACCAAAAATGTAACGACTCCATCCGTTCACAGGTATATACTAGAAGGTCCGGCCAGGGCCCGACAGCATATACCATAAAACAGGCGGGGAAGTCACGGAGTGATACCAGAGTTGCGCATCCTAACTCATTGCATTCTAGCGGAAGTCTATAACACGAAGCCAAACTCACATGCATGAATGTCCACCATATAAAAGCTCCATATTTATATAAAACAAGAATGTCCAAATAAAAAGTTAGTTGGCCTTATGGCCTTACAAGGATTTACACAACAGTGGCCTCACATAATGGTGCGCAGGTCGGCCACGTATAAACAAACATAACATTTTTAGCTTTAGCCTTAAAGGGCTAGCGGCGGCAGTAGCAACAGCAGCAGCAGGGCCTTCAGCCTTTATGCGTCCCACTTGGTTCTCCAGCACCTACACAGGGACAGCCCACCCAACGGTGGCAAACAAGGCAACGGTCAACGTTCAGTTGACCAAATTATAACGACCCTACCCCTTTCCCCGGGGTAGTGGCATTTTGTTGGGTACATTGGTCTAAATGTACCTGATTTGAAGAAGCCTCACCCAACTCAATGATATACATCAAAATGTATTTGATGTGTTTTTGAGTTACTTGTGCAGGTTAAGTATTTGCAGGAATAAAGCAAAAAGTTTTTAAGTTCATGTGTCGACACCCAGAGGGAAAGTGTCGACACTTAAGAAGTCTTGTGTCCACACCCAGACAAGCAGTGTCGACACTTGGAGTCATTGTGTCGACACCTGGGATGCAGAGTCGACACCAGACAGAAAGTGTCGACACAAGGAGCTGTGTCGACACTCAATGAAGAAAGTACAGTAAAGCAGTGTCGACACTTAACAGCAGTGTCGACACCTAGAAGAACTGTGTCTACACCAGAAAGTGTCGACACTTGGAGCTGTGTCGACACTCAGCAAAAGTCAGCAGAGACTAAGTATATGTGTCGACACCCAGAACAATGTGTCGACACTCAACAGAAGACTCAACACTTGAAGAAAGTGTCGACACATGGAGCTGTGTCGACACTTAGCAAAGAACACAAAGATCAACAAAATATTCTAAGTACAAGTGTCGACACTAAGGGAATGTGTCGACACTCAGCTGAAGTCTCAACAGAAGAATCAAGTGTCGACACAAGGAGCTGTGTCGACACTCAGCAAGTATCAACATAGAAGACTATGTGTCGACACCAAGAAGCAGTGTCGACACTTAACAGATTCAACACAAGAAGTTGTGTCGACACAAAGGAGATGTGTCGACACTTAGAAGAATTCAGCAAAAGATAGAAGATCAAGTACTTGTGTCGACACTCAATTTCAGTGTCGACACATGCAGAAGAAACTGTGTCGAGACAAAGAATCTACAACACAAGGAGTTGTGTCGACACCTTGTAGACTTGTGTCGACACTTACACAACTTGTGTCGACACTTGGTCTATAAGTGTCGACACTTAAAGACATAATCATTTTTATCTTGTAGGATCCTTTGGATCTGAGTGTTTGTAAGCCTGTAATTATAAAGGCTGAGGGTAGGGATTGAGAGCCTGAGTGTAGGAGATTGAAATCTCTGAGTGTAGGCCTTGGTGGCTGAGTGTAGGCCTTGTTGGCTGAGTGTAGGCCTTATGGCTGAGTGTAGGCTTTGTGGCAAAGCTGAGTTATAGGGCCTTGGGCCTGAGGTGTAGGAACCAGTTTGGGTTCTGAGACAGTGGTGAAGTTTGGCCGAATCTAGTACACTGCTAGATAGGCGAAGGGGGAAAGTGGATGTACCCAAAGCTTGGGGAACCACTATAAAACTCCGTGTCTGCTGTGATTGTGATTTGTTGTGAATGTTGTGTGATTGCTGTGCTAAAGTAGATTAAAATCTGTGTTGTAAACTAATTGCTGTCATAAAAAGTTAAAAAGAATTAAGTCACCTATTCACCCCCCCTCTAGGTGTTTAGGTACTATATCTTTCAAGTGGTATCAAAGCGAGGTTCCTCAAAAAGGACTAACAGTCTGAGGAGATCCTGAGTGGCAGATTCAGTCTAAGTCAAATTACAGATTCAAGAAAATCAAGAACCATGGGTTCCTCTGAGAATCACAAGGAATTGGGATCCATGAAATTACCTCTATGTAGGAAAGAGATATTTGGGATCTGAAAGGAAAGGGTAAGACTGTTTATGGAAGCCTCAGACCCTAGGATTTACATCACAGTCAAAGAGGGGCCATATGTGCCCATGAAGATATCAGTTCTAGATGCAAATCAGAGAACACCAAAGGATTTCTCTGAAATGACAAAGGATGAGATTGTCCTAGCCACCATGGACAAAAGGGCACAAAACATTATAGTGAGTGCCATAGATGATGCAACTTTTCAGAATCTTATACACTGTAAGACAGCCAAAGAGATGTGGGATACCCTTATTGTGAATATGGAAGGATCTGAAGAAGTTAGGCAAGATAGAAAATCCTTGCTAAATCAAGAGTATGAAAGTTTTAGACAAGGAAAGGGTGATAGCATAACTGAGTGCTATAAGAAGTTCTATAGGATAGTGAATGAACTCATGTCTTATGGAAGAGAGTTCAGTAATTATGAACTCAATGACAAGTTTCTAAGGTCCCTAACTAAAGATTGGGACACCAAGATCTGTGCCATTAGAGAAATGGCTAAGTTGGGAGAAATTCCTCCACCTACACTGTTTGGCAAATTGTTGTCATATGAGATGCAGTTGACAGTGAGGAAAGAGGAGGAGAAATCAACAAGAAATGAATATAAGGAAAGAACTGTAGCTTTCAAGACAGAAGCCCCCAGAAAGTATAGGAATAAGTCACCAACTCCACCTCCAAAGGTTGCTGAATCAGAGTCAGATGAGTCAGTCAGTACAAAATCTGAAAGCAGTGAAAGTGATGAAGACTTTGCTGCCTTCACTAGACATTTTCAGAAGTTCTTGAAGAAGAAATAGTGGAGGTCTAGGCCTTCTACATCACAGGGAAAGGAAGATTCTTATCAGCAAAAGAAGGCTTCAAAGAAGGACAGGAAGAGGACTAAGTCTAGCAAGGCAACTGTTTCAAAAATAGTGTGCTATTGCTGCAATAGATAAGACCATGTTGTTGCAGATTGTCCTGAAAAGAGAAAGGAGTCTAGTGACAGGAAGAAGAATTATTTCAAAGGCAAAAAAGAGAAGTCTTTTGTTGCCAAAAAGGAGAAGGCTCTGTCAGATATTTCTTCTTCAGAAACTGAGTCTGATGCTGAGGCATACATAGGGCTGTTTGCTGAAGAAGAAGAAGAAGAAGAATTCATGTAGATTATGGAGTCTATGTAGGACCCCCCTCCCCCTTACCAAGGAGGGCTACCGGATCTTATGCCCAGAACCGCCGTCTTATGGTGACACTAACTCACGGGTTAGTCGACACCGCAATACGCCGATTCTGCCGGCTAGTACGATCATTAACCTGTAGGCCAATATGAGAAGAAGAAGTAAACTGTATATGCAAAACTATCAGTCCACAAGCCACAGTACAATCATGTAAAAGAAATGAATAGTACATCAAATAGTCCACAACAGAGTACAAATGAAAGAGTAAAAAGGGATTATGCCCAGTACATCAAATCTCTCTCTCACAAAATCATAAATGCGGAAGCTATGCTAGAACATCAGATCTCGTCCCACCTGAGGACGCACAGTAGTGGTAGTAGCCTGCTGAAGCGGTATCTGCTCCTCATGTCCTGCCTCCTCGACGTGCTGGTGCTCCATCTCCATGGGCTCCTAAAAATAGTTGGTCACCGACCATTAGTCAAAAAGACTAAGTCGTTTCCTCCGCACCTCGCCCCGCAGCTCCTAGGCACCGAGCGGGAGGACGAAGCGGAGGACAACAAGGGGTAGCAAAGTGGAAGCAGGTGACAATATCTAACTAGAGTTGTAATAAGTAATGTAATCCTACTCTAGCAATTCTAAGTACGGTACAAGTAATAAGTAAGAGCAGTGCAGTAAAGGAAAGTAAAGAAACAGTAGTATGAACAAGTAAATAAGCTAAGCTACCACTATGCTATCATCACAAACGTACCCTAACTTATATAAATGCCCATACAAATATATAAGTTAGGATTTCCAGGAAATTTAACTTATCATATAAAAGAGCCCATACTAATTTATATGATAAGGATCTATGAAGCGTATGACCTAATATGAATGAATGATGTGATGCAATTTTATGCGCAGGCAAGTGTAACTCACACACAACGACTCTGTGATCACAGACCTTTAGTTCCCACTTTTTGAGAGCTAGCATCACTCTCGGGTACCACCGCTGTGGCTACGGCAGCAGCGGAGCGGGCGTCTCCGCTTCTAGACCGGTATGCACACTACCAAGCTTTAGACCCCTCTCATACGCCTCTGTACACGTCCAAGGTGCACTCTAGAGTCTCGCGTACGTACTTTGCTGACAAACCCGTCAGTCTTGTTGGGTCGGATGTGCGTTATCGAGGATCGTCCTCCAGACCGCAGTGTAAAACAACCCACTGGCCCCTCTAACTCTCACAACCGCCTGGTGCACCGTACTGCCATCGGTGTGACGAACGGCCAGTACCGCATGCCCCGCCACGATATTTATGCACATGCAAGTAATTCATACCGAGCCTCCCGCTCGCAGGACCAAAACCCGTCCTGAATCCCTCAAACCCAAACTCGGGTGAGAACGCACATTAGTGCCTTTATGCCAACTCCCTCAAACCCCAAAACGGGTGAGCATATATCATGAATCTCTCCAACCCCCACACGGGCGAGAAGGTACAACAATGTCCTAACCTATTAAACTACTCTTGTCTACGGTTTATTATACTTAGAGATTTACGGTTAATCCCAGGACTACCCCCGGTATTCCCTGTGAAGGGCTCTCAAGGGGCACTAGGAACTGTGTTGGGATTACGCCCAGCGTTCCCTTTCGCAAGGATATTTATTTTAGTTGATGGCAACCCATGTATCTCCCCAGCTCTCCTTATTGCTTTAGTACAACCCTAGTAACTTAAGGTGTTGCTGGGATGCCGACGGTCTTCCGCCGACCCCCACTCCAGTTGCTAACTAAGACTTGCACTTTTGATCCCTCACTAAGGCAACTCTACCCACCAGGGTTACTCATGTTGAACTCTCTTACTTCTGCCGATAATCAATCCCCTGGTAACCCCTAAGGCAAGACCTATTTGTGTTATATGCAGACCATGTCCTATGGTTACCCTAAAAATGTGATCTTCCAATCCTTAAGGCATCTTGCCTCTATATATTTATCCTAAGGTGGTATAGACTAGGGGAACTACCCTATAAATTCTCATAAGTTTTCTCGGCCAATTAATCCTTTAATTAAATCTTTTAATTTAAATACTAGGTCATTTTACACATGAAGTAGTATGATTAAGTATCCACTGACCTAGGGAATTTTTCCTGAGATGTATATTGACAAAATATTGCTGCCTACAGAGTTTCATAATTTTCCTTAAATTATTTATTCTCATTTCCTATTTAATATCAATTCCACACAAATTCCATTTTCCAAATGAAGTATAGGCATTATGTACTCAAAATTTCCAGGAAAATTACAGAACTTTTAGGATACTAATTTATGACTATTGGCAGAGTATCATCAACATTTATTGTGAAATGGCCTATAAAATTCCATTATAAGATATTTACCAAAATGCCATTGTATTAATTTAACAACAAACAATGCATCCATTAATTCTGAGAAATTTATGCAAAACTAATAATAACATTTTATAGCAGTAGAATAAATTCCAAATTTTTTAGAGGTATATATTCATCATTTCAAGAATTAACAAGATAAGGGTAAAATGGGGAATTTAGGGTATCTACTCCAAAAGTTCTTCAAAACAGAGAAATCATATTTTTCCTAAGTCAAATGTGACATTATCTATGCCTTGGCAAAATTGTTTGGATTTGTACTTGAAGAAATCATATTTTCCAATTTTATTTCCAAAATAGCTATATTTTAAATAAATTCCAATAAATGGAATTTTGATTCCAAAAATTCCATTATTAATTTGAGGGATGAAATTTACCCTATTGAACCACTGTAAATAATTCCATGACCTTTTCATGTCACCATTGGGCTAAATACACCAATTTGCATTTTTGCTATTTGCACACCAAGGCTTAACATAGGCTAGCACATGCAAGTGGATTCTCCAACATGCAGTGAACCCAAGGTGCTGAAAATTTTTTCATGCACCGAGCATGACCCCACTGACCCACCACCAAACTTTGGGGTCATGGGGAGGAGTAGAACTCCATATATTTCATTTATTTTTATTTTGCTATTTTACCAAAAACGATAGGAAAATATTCTCTACAAATTCCTAAATTTTGGCAGGAGCTACGTAAGCCCTAATCATGCACGTGCCCAAAATTTGGGGCCACGGTGACCAATAGTTTGCCCTAGGCATCCAATTTAATTTCTGCCCTACTCTAGGACCAGTCCTAGGAGAAATGTCCTACAGGACTGTACGCTACACCAAAATATATGTTTAGGGTGGCATATTAAAGGTAAGACCCTTGGCTACATATTTCATTAAGGGACTAAGTTCTGAAAATGCCTCTAAGAGGCCTATATTTAACATGCAAAGTGACTGAAAAAGTGTGACAGAAATCATACTATTCAACACATTAAATTAATTCATATTAATAATCGCGCACGAATCTTAAAGTAAATCCGACGGAATCGGGTCATCGTCTACCTCCAGCCAACGGCTGAGATCGAGCCGACCTGGAGCAACTTTGCTGGCGGTTTCCGGCCAGCTGAGACGGCGCCACCTCCGGCCAACGGTGCCATCACCTTCACGGTGGTGGTGGTTATCATTTCCCGGCGATGGGGCGGCGGAAGACGGCGGCGACGGCGATCCCGAGCGGTTTCAAAAGCTTGGAAATTTCTCGTTTTTCTCACATGGCATCGGGCTCAGTTGAGCCCGATATCTCTCCTAATCGATCTAAGATGCTAGTACGGGTAGAGGTGAAGTGAAACGGACCTGAATCGAAGCTTGGCTGCGGGTCAGGCGGCGGTTTGCCGTGGTGGCGGTGTGTCGGCGAGCTCCACCCTGAAAGCTCAAATCTCCACCATTCTCCATGATTAAGCAGTCGAATTCCACTCCCTTCTGTCTCCTGAAACTGTTGGTGAGGTCTATTTGGACTGAGGTGGGCTATATGTGGAGTTAACTCTAATGTTAGCTCGGTTTTGAGCTTTGGAGGTTTCACCCAGCTGCCAAGTGGCTCACAACCCTGGTTTTCTGCTGGAAATGAAGAGGGGAGGTCGGCCACCTGGTTTTGGGCAGCCAAAACCAACTGATGGGGTGGCCATGTGGCCACCATTTTCTTCATTCCCCTTTCTCTCTCCCCTTCTCCTAAAAATCCCAATTTTACCCCCTTGCATGTATTCTCTCTCCTAATTTAGAGGGGTAAGACTGGTCTTGTTCACTTGGGCTGACTATGGGCCAATTTTGGTGGGCTTGGTACAAGGGGAAATGGCTTGGCCTTCATTTCACACCTTTAGGTCAATTTGTTGACTTGTTGACTTGGGGAGTTGACTTGGTCAACCATGGTGGGTGGACTGACCCTAGTTGGTGGAAATGGGTCTAGTGGCACCACCTAACTTGGTTTGGGTCAAGGGGGTGCCCCACTTAGGTTAATTAGGCCTATGAGTGTGGGTTTGACCAAATTAAGCCCAATGTTGACTTTGGTCAATTGGGGTCAAGTGTTGACCTAGTGACATGCCCTAGGGTCCACTTAGATTGTTTTTAGGGTTAGGGCAATGTGGTGGGGTCATGGTGTGGCTAGGGTCCCTAATTAGGCTAGTTCGACCTAGTTTGACTTGGTCCTATAGTGGGCTCCACATGGCTACCACCCACTACCTAGGGTCAAACCTAGTTGATCTCCTTAAGTCTCACCCCATGCCTAACCCAATCTAAGTTGAGGGGTACAGAAGTAACATGGGATGTTACAAATTCCAATAAACAAGAAAATAATTTCGTCCCCGAAATTTAAGTTCGGGTCTACGGGGTTCTATTTGCAAGAATCATCAAGAAATTTAAAGGCATAACTTAAATGTACCTGATGCGAATAGCTCCGGGTGTTGCTCCAGCATCAGATCCCTCGGCTCCCAAGTGTGCTCTTCCCGTCCATGGTTGGACCACAACACCTTTACAAGAGGGACCTTCTTCTTCCGCAACACTCGGATGGTTGTATCGTCAATCCGGATCGGCTCCAATCTCACTGATCTGTCAGGCTCTACCGGTCCGGCTGTAGTAGTAATGTGCTGCTCCGGCCGAAGGAGAGCTCTTCGCAAGGAAGAGACATGGAAGACGTCATGTAATGCACCCAACTCCGGTGGCAGCTGCAGTCGGTAAGCCAAGGGGCCGATCCGCTCCAGGATCAGGTATGGCCCCATGTATCGTGGACTGAGCTTCTTATGCCTCCGCACCCGAGAAACACCGTGTACTGGACGTATCTTCAAGAATACCCTGTCTCCAACCTGGAACTCCACCTTCCGGTGCCGAGCATCATAATACTTTTCCTGCCTACTCTGGGCCTCCAGTAGCCGATCCCTGATCAATCGAATCTGAGCCTCAGTATCCTCTATATAATCAGATCCCAGAGCCCTGGTATCCACATCCTGAACCCATGATAGCGGTGTCCGGCATCTCCTCCCATAAAGCGCCTCGTATAGAGCCATCCTGATGCTAGCCTGGTGGCTGTTATTATACGAGAACTCAATCACTGGTAGCAGCCTCTCCCAAGGCCTCCCTGTATCCAATATGCATAATCTGAGCAGGTCCTCCATGGTCCGGATGGTCCGCTCGGTCTATCCGTCGGTCTGCGGATGGAAGGCGGTACTAAAAGTAAGTCGAGATCCCAAATAAGCATGCACGGCCCTCCACTCGCTCGAAGTGAACCGACCATCACGGTCCGAAACAATAGTCCTGGGGATACCATGATATCTAACGTACTGCTCCACAAATAGTCTCACCAGAACTGCAACTGGGGAATCCTTTCGAACTGGTATAAACCGCGCTACCTTGGTCAATCTATCCACTATAACCCATATAGAATCATGCCCAGAGTGGGAGCGAGGCAATCCGTGTACAAAGTCCATAGCAATCTCCTCGAACTTCCACTCTGGAACTGGCAGTGGCTGTAGTAAACCTCTCGGGCTCTTGCATTCTACCTTCACACGCTGGCAGGTCTCACAATGGGTCACAAAATCCGTGATCTCCCTCTTCATCCCGGGCCAATACATAGACCTCCGCAAATCTGCCCACATCTTGGTGATGCCGGGGTGCACTGAATATCTCAAGCAATGTGCCTCTCTGAGTATGTCCTCCCGGATACTGCCTCCTTCTGGTATGTAGATGCGCCCACGGAGCCGAAGGAGATCATCCTGTAGCGTGTAGTCCTCAACCTTGCCCCTCTCTAGGGCACTGAAAATCGGCTGTAACGCAGCATCCAGCCTCTGATGTGCTCGGATGCGCTCCTGTATATCATCGTCACTGATCACTGAGCTCAAATACTCTCTATATACCACTGGCTCGGTCTCGGACACCATGGTAATGTGCATGTCCTCCATCATCTGTAGCAGCTCTATAGACATCAATCGGGGCTCCGGTCCAGAAGTGCCGGCCCTCCTGCTCAAGGCATCCGCAACCGTGTTCGCTTTTCCCGGGTGATAGTGGATCTTGTAATCATAATCACAGAGGAACTCCAGCCACCTCCTCTGTCTCAGGTTTAGGTCCTTCTGCGTATCGATATACTTGAGATTCTTGTGATCTGAAAAGATGTCACAATGAATCCCATATAAGTAATGCCTCCATATCTTTAGGGCGAAAACCACAGCCCCGAGCTCTAGGTCATGTACTGGATAGTTATGCTCATGCTTCCTCAACTGTCTCGAAGCATAAGCAATAACGTGTCCATGCTGCATCAGGACTGCGCCCATCCCCTGATAAGAGGCTTCCGTGTAGATCTGGAATCCTTCGCTCCCGGATGGAAGCGCAAGAATGGGGGATGAGATGAGTCGGTCCTTCAGCTCCTGAAAAGCCGCTTCACACCGCTCTGACCAAACAAAATTTGTGTCCTTCTTCGTCAAAGACGTGAGGGGGAGTGCTATCCTCGAGAACCCCTCCATGAACTTGCGGTAATACCCTGCTAGTCCCAAGAAACTGCGGATGTCAGATGCGGTCTTCGGTCGTGGTCAATCCGTCACTGTCTCTATCTTGGCTGGGTCTACTGCTAACCCAGCCCCACTGATCGTGTGCCCCAGAAAAGCCACCTCCTGCAACCATAACTGGCACTTCGAAAATTTTGCGTACATCTGTGTCTCCCTCAGCCTCTGCAGGACCTGTACTAGGTGCTCCGTATGCTCCTCCCGAGTCCGAGAATATATAAGGATGTCGTCGATGAACACAATCACGAAGCGGTCTAAGAAAGGCTCGAATACACGGTTCATTAGACTCATGAATGCAGCAGGAGCATTCGTGAGCCCAAAAGGCATCACCGTGAACTCGTATAATCCATAGCGCGAACTGAATGCCGTCTTTGGTATGTCCTCTTCCCTGATACGGAGCTGATAGTAGCCGGATCGCAGATCTAACTTGGAGAACCAGAAGGCTCCCTGTAGCTGGTCAAATAACTCATCTATCCGAGGCAGAGGATAGGTGTTACGGACCGTCAACCGGTTCAGCTCCCGGTAATCTATACATAATCGCAGTGATCCATCCTTCTTCTTTACAAAGAGAACTGGCGCTCCCCATGGCGATGAACTAGGCCGCACAAATCCTGACTCGACTAGCTCCTGTAGTTGAGTCCTGAACTCTGCTAACTCCCTGGGAGCCATCCTGTAGGGTGCCCGGGACACCGGCTTCGCTCCCGGTACTAGTTGAATCCTGAAATCGAAGTCTCTAGCAGCTGGTAGCCCGAGCAATTTCTCCGGGAATACGTCGGAGAAATCCCGTACCACCGGAATATCTGAGATAGTCGCTCATGTTCCCACCATCTCGAAGCAGACAAGATAAACTTCTTCACCCTGCTCATGGGCCTTCACAGCCTGTACAGATGATAATAGTAGGTGGCAGATAGGCTGGATACCTTCAACGATAACATGAGAGTCGACATGCCTTAGCGTGATCCTCCTGGACGGACAATCTATCTGGGCATGGTTCCGATGCAACCAGACCATGCCCAAGATCAAGTCAAAGTCCTGTAGCTTCAGAATAGTTGCCGGCGCCTCGAATGCCTTGCCGCCAATCTCGGCCTCCATATCACAATGTGCAGTGGTCCGCATCTCCGACCCATCGGGTAGACGTACCCTCATCTCTAGCCCAGGGAACCTCTCCACGCCTTCGAGTCGCGGATACAAACGAGTGTGAAGCACCCGTGTCGAAAAGAGTATGAGCGGGCTTGCCGCTGATCATAACTATGCCTGAGGTTTGTTTATGTGAAAGTTAATTGTTATCCTATAGTTCCAGGTACTATATATATATATCATTGAAATCCAAGAAAATTCATAATTAACTTCAAGTACCTGTGATAACCTCCTCGGGATTCCTCGGCTCTGTGAGGTCCAAGGCGTATATCTGCTCCTGCTCGCGTCTCCTGCCGTGATATCCCCGACCTCGGCCTCGTCCTCGGCCTCGTCCTCGGCCCTGCTGTACTGGGGCCACTGGAGGTGGAGGAGGAGGAGGGGGATGGAATCGGTGCGGGCACTCCGACCTGATGTGCCCGGGCTGGCGGCATCCGTAACAAACCACTTGTCGGTGGCCTCGGTCATCCTGTCTCCTCGCATCATGCATCTGTAGAGGTGGGGGAGCCAATGCTGGAGGAGGCCCCTGCTCCTGCCTGAAGTTGGGACGACGACGTCCCCCACCCTTCCTGTATCCGATGGTCCTGCCTCTCTGAGAGCCCCTACTGCTCTCACCTGATGTCGACCCATCAAATGGTCTCTTCCCTCCGGCTCGCACCATCAGCTGGTCAGCCTCCAGCTTCTTCGCCATCTCGATGATCTGCCTGGATGTGCCATGAGAAATGAATAGCAAGGCCTGCCTCAAATCGTCCCTGAGGCCCCGGTAGAACCTCTTCGCATACCTCCTATCGTCGGTGTCCTGAATCCCCGCGAACCTGGCCAAGTGGGAGAACTCTCTCTGGTACTCTATCACTGATCTAGTCCCCTGCTTGAAGTTCAAAAACCTCTCCTCCAAAGCATCTCTGTCCGTAGCAGAAACGAAGTGCTCCAGAAACACATCGCCAAACTCCTCCCAAGATATCTCTGACAGCTCAAAGTCCGCATAAGTAGACTCCCGGACTGATTTCCACCATCTCTTTGCATGAGCCTCTAGCACAGAGGTGGCTAGGGGTACTGCCTGGCCGACTGGGCAGCTGATGCCCGCTAAGATCTCGTGTACGGCCTCCAGCCATTCTTCCGTCTTCATCGCATCCTCTGTCCCACGGTACGTCGGTGGGGACAAGCTCTTGAATGCACTCAGCCAGCTCGACCCCGGATTTGGTTGTGGAGCCGGGACTTGCTGGTCTCTAAAGGCATCCAAAATCACCGTAAGGGTCTGCCCCATCTCCGTATGTAGGAATGGAGTGGCAGCTGGAGGGGGAGGAGCCACATTTTGCGGCGCTGCGACCTGTGGAGGTTGCATAAAGGTAAGGTTAAAGCAAAATTGGCCTAACACATTGTGCTTTGTGGAATATTTATGTGACTTTACACATGGGCACACCACTGCTTCCGCTGCATAGTTTGTCCGCAAACTAATGCTCGGGCGGGGGTGGTCCCATGTTGTGGACTTCTTTCTCATATGATCGTTGTTCAAGTGATACCAGTTTGTAGGACCCCCCTCCCCCTTACCAAGGAGGGCTACCGGATCTTATGCCCAGAACCGCCGTCTTACGGTGACACTAACTCACGGGTTAGTCGACACCGCAATACGCCGATTCTGCCGGCTAGTACGATCATTAACCTGTAGGCCAATATGAGAAGAAGAAGTAAACTGTATATGCAAAACTATCAGTCCACAAGCCACGGTACAATCATGTAAAAGAAATGAATAGTACATCAAATAGTCCACAACAGAGTACAAATGAAAGAGTAAAAAGGGCTTATGCCCAGTACATCAAATCTCTCTCACACAAAATCATAAATGCGGAAGCTATGCTAGAACATCAGATCTCGTCCCACCTGAGGACGCACAGTAGTGGTAGTAGCCTGCTGAAGCGGTATCTGCTCCTCATGTCCTGCCTCCTCGACGTGCTGGTGTTCCATCTCCATGGGCTCCTAAAAATAGTTGGTCACCGACCATTAGTCAAAAAGACTAAGTCGTTTCCTCCGCACCTCGCCCCGCAGCTCCTAGGCACCGAGCGGGAGGACGAAGCGGAGGACAACAAGGGGTAGCAAAGTGGAAGCAGGTGACAATATTTAACTAGAGTTGTAATAAGTAATGTAATCCTACTCTAGCAATTCTAAGTACGGTACAAGTAATAAGTAAGAGCAGTGCAGTAAAGGAAAGTAAAGAAACAGTAGTATGAACAAGTAAATAAGCTAAGCTACCACTATGCTATCATCACAAACGTACCCTAACTTATATAAATGCCCATACAAATATATAAGTTAGGATTTCCAGGAAATTTAACTTATCGTATAAAAGAGCTCATACTAATTTATATGATAAGGATCTATGAAGCGTATGACCTAATATGAATGAATGATATGATGTAATTTTATGCGCAGGCAAGTGCAACTCACACACAACGACTCTGTGATCACAGACCTTTAGTTCCCACTTTTTGAGAGCTAGCATCACTCTCGGGTACCACCGTTGTGGCTACGGCAGCAGCGGAGCGGGCGTCTCCGCTTCTAGACCGGTATGCACACTACCAAGCCTTAGACCCCTCTCATACGCCTCTGTACACGTCCAAGGTGCACTCTAGAGTCTCGCGTACGTACTTTGCTGACAAACCCGTCAGTCTTGTTGGGTCGGATGTGCGTTATCGGGGATCGTCCTCCAGACCGCAGTGTAAAACAACCCACTGGCCCCTCTAACTCTCACAACCGCCTGGTGCACCGTACTGCCATCGGTGTGATGAACGGCCAGTACCGCATGCCCCGCCACGATATTTATGCACATGCAAGTAATTCATACCGAGCCTCCCGCTCGCAGGACCAAAACCCGTCCTGAATCCCTCAAACCCAAACCCGGGTGAGAACGCACATTAGTGCCTTTATGCCAACTCCCTCAAACCCCAAAACGGGTGAGCATATATCATGAATCTCTCCAACCGCCACACGGGCGAGAAGGTACAACAATGTCCTAACCTATTAAACTACTCTTGTCTACGGTTTATTATACTTAGAGATTTACGGTTAATCCCAGGACTGCCCCCGGTATTCCCTGTGAAGGGCTCTCAAGGGGCACTAGGAACTGTGTTGGGATTACGCCCAGCGTTCCCTTTCACAAGGATATTTATTTTAGTTGATGGCTACCCATGTATCTCTCCAGCTCTCCTTATTGCTTTAGTACAACCCTAGTAACTTAAGGTGTTGCTGGGATGCCGACGGTCTTCCGCCGACCCCCACTCCAGTTGCTAACTAAGACTTGCACTTTTGATCCCTCACTAAGGCAACTCTACCCACCAGGGTTACTCATGTTGAACTCTCTTACTTCTGCCGATAATCAATCCCCTGGTAACCCCTAAGGCAAGACCTATTTGTGTTATATGCAGACCATGTCCTATGGTTACCCTAAAAATGTGATCTTCCAATCCTTAAGGCATCTTGCCTCTATATATTTATCCTAGGGTGGTATAGACTAGGGGAACTACCCTATAAATTCTCATAATTTTTCTCGGCCAATTAATCCTTTAATTAAATCTTTTAATTTAAATACTAGGTCTTTTTACACATGAAGTAGTATGATTAAGTATCCACTGACCTAGGGAATTTTTCCTGAGATGTATATTGACAAAATATTACTGCCTACAGAGTTTCATAATTTGCCTTAAATTATTTATTCTCATTTCCTATTTAATATCAATTCCACACAAATTCCATTTTCCAAATGAAGTATAGGCATTATGTACTCAAAATTCCAGGAAAATTGCAGAACTTTTAGGACACTAATTTATGAGTATTGGCAGAGTATCATCAACATTTATTGTGAAATGGCCTTTAAAATTCCATTATAAGATATTTACCAAAATGCCATTGTATTAATTTAACAACAAACAATGCATCCATTAATTCTGAGAAATTTATGCAAAACTAATAATAACATTTTATAGCAGTAAAATAAATTCCAAATTTTTCAGAGGTACATATTCATCATTTCAAGAATTAACAAGATAAGGGTAAAATGGGGAATTTAGGGTATCTACTCCAAAAGTTCTTCAAAACAGAGAAATCATATTTTTCCTAAGTCAAATGTGACATTATCTATGCCTTGGCAAAATTGTTTGGATTTGTACTTGAAGAAATCATATTTTCCAATTTTATTTCCAAAATAGATATATTTTAAATAAATTCCATTAAATGGAATTTTGATTCCAAAAATTCCATTATTAATTTGAGGGATGAAATGTACCATAATGAACCACTGTAAATAATTCCATGACCTTTGCATGTCACCATTGGGCTAAATATACCAATTTGTATTTTTGCTATTTGCACACCAAGGCCTAACATAGGCTAGCACATGCAAGTGGATTCTCCAACATGCAGTGAACCCAAGGTGCTGAAAATTTTATCATGCACCAAGGATGACCCCACTGACCCACCACCAAACTTTGGGGCCATGGGGAGGAGTAGAACTCCATATATTTCATTTATTTATATTTTGCTATTTTACCAAAAACTATAGGAAAATATTCTCTACAAATTCCTAAATTTTGGCAGGAGCTAGGTATGCCCTAATCATGCATGTGCCCAAAATTTGGGGCCATGGTGACTAATAGTTTGCCCTAGGCATCCAATTTAATTTCTGTCCTACTCTAGGACCAGTCCTAGGGGAAATGTCCTACAGGACTGTACACTACACCAAAATATATGTTTATGGTGGCATATTAAAGGTAAGACCCTTGTCTACATATTTCATTAAGGGACTAAGTTCTGGAAATGCCTCTAAGAGGCCTATATTTAACATGCAAAGTGACTGAAAAAGTGTGACAGAAATCATACTATTCAACACATTAAATTAATTCATATTAATAATCGCGCACGAATCTTAAAGTAAATCCGACGGAATCGGGTCATCGTCTACCTCCAGCCAACGGCTGAGATCGAGCTGACCTGGAGCAACTTTGCTGGCGGTTTCCGGCCAGCTGAGACGGCGCCACCTCCGGCCAACGGTGCCATCACCTTCACGGTGGTGGTGGTTATCATTTCCCGGCGATGGGGCGGCGGAAGACGGCTGCGACGGCGATCCCGAGCGGTTTCAAAAGCTTGGAAATTTCTCGTTTTTCTCACATGGAATCGGACTCAGTTGAGCCCGATATCTCTCCTAATCGATCTAAGATGCTAGTACGGGTAGAGGTGAAGTGAAACGGACCTGAATCGAAGCTTGGCTGCGGGTCAGGCGGCGGTTTGCCGTGGTGGTGGTGCGCCGGCGAGCTCCACCCCGAAAGCTCAAATCTCCACCATTCTCCATGATTAAGCAGTCGAATTCCACTCCACATATAGCCCACCTCAGTCCAAATAGATCTCACCAACTTTAAGATTCGTGCGCGATTATTAATATGAATTAATTTAATGTGTTGAATAGTATGATTTCTGTCACACTTTTTCAGTCACTTTGCATGTTAAATATAGGCCTCTTAGAGGCATTTCCAGAACTTAGTCCCTTAATGAAATATGTAGCCAAGGGTCTTACCTTTAATATGCCACCATAAACATATATTTTGGTGTAGTGTACAGTCCTGTAGGACATGTCTCCTAGGACTGGTCCTAGGGTAGGACAGAAATTAAATTGGATGCCTAGGGCAAACTATTGGTCACCATGGCCCCAAATTTTGGGCACATGCATGATTAGGGCATACCTAGCTCCTTCCAAAATTTAGGAATTTGTAGAGAATATTTTCCTATAGTTTTTGGTAAAATAGCAAAATATAAATAAATGAAATATATGGAGTTCTACTCCTCCCCATGGCCCCAAAGTTTGGTGGTGGGTCAGTGGGGTCATCCTTGGTGCATGATAAAATTTTCAGCACCTTGGGTTCACTGCATGTTGGAGAATCCACTTGCATGTGCTAGCCTATGTTAGGCCTTGGTGTGCAAATAGCAAAAATGCAAATTGGTATATTTAGCCCAATGGTGACATGCAAAGGTCATGGAGTTATTTACAGTGGTTCATTAGGGTACATTTCATCCCTCAAATTAATAATGGAATTTTTGGAATCAAAATTCCATTTAATGGAATTTATTTAAAATATATCTATTTTGGAAATAAAATTGGAAAATATGATTTCTTCAAGTACAAATCCAAAAAATTTTGCCAAGGCATAGATAATGTCACATGTGACTTAGGAAAAATATGATTTCTCTGTTTTGAAGAACTTTTGGAGTAGATACCCTAAATTCCCCATTTTACCCTTATCTTGTTAATTCTTGAAATGATGAATATGTACCTCTGAAAAATTTGGAATTTATTCTACTGCTAAAAAATATTATTATTAGTTTTGCATAAATTTCTCAGAATTAATGGATGCATTGTTTGTTGTTAAATTAATACAATGGCATTTTGGTAAATATCTTATAATGAAATTTTATAGGCCATTTCACAATAAATGTTGATGATACTCTGCCAATAGTCATAAATTAGTGTCCTAAAAGTTCTGCAATTTTCCTGGAATTTTGAGTACATAATGCCTATACTTCATTTGGAAAATGGAATTTGTGTGGAATTGATATTAAATAGGAAATGAGAATAAATAATTTAAGGCAAATTATGAAACTCTGTAGGCAGTAATATTTTGTCAATATACATCTCAGGAAAAATTCCCTAGGTTAGTGGATACTTAATCATACTACTTCATGTGTAAAATGACCTAGTATTTAAATTAAAAGATTTAATTAAAGGATTAATTGGCCGAGAAAAATTATGAGAATTTATAGGGTAGTTCCCCTAGTCTATACCACCCTAGGATAAATATATAGAGGCAAGATGCCTTAAGGATTGGAAGATCACATTTTTAGGGTAACCATAGGACATGGTCTGCATATAACACAAATAGGTCTTGCCTTAGGGGTTACCAGGGGATTGATTATCGGCAGAAGTAAGAGAGTTCAACATGAGTAACCCTGGTGGGTAGAGTTGCCTTAGTGAGGGATCAAAAGTGCAAGTCTTAGTTAGCAACTGGAGTGGGGGTCGGCGGAAGACCGTCGGCATCCCAGCAACACCTTAAGTTACTAGGGTTGTACTAAAGCAATAAGGAGAGCTGGAGAGATACATGGGTAGCCATCAACTAAAATAAATATCCTTGCGAAAGGGAACACTGGGCGTAATCCCAACACAGTTCCTAGTGCCCCTTGAGAGCCCTTCACAGGGAATACCGGGGGCAGTCCTGGGATTAACCGTAAATCTTTAAGTATAATAAACCGTAGACAAGAGTAGTTTAATAGGTTAGGATATTGTTGTACCTTCTCGCCCGTGTGGGGGTTGGAGAGATTCATGATATATGCTCACCTGTTTTGGGGTTTGAGGGAGTTGGCATAAAGGCACTAATGTGCGTTCTCACCTGGGTTTGGGTTTGAGGGATTCAGGACGGGTTTTGGTCCTGCGAGCGGGAGGCTCGGTATGAATTACTTGCATGTGCATAAATATCGTGGCGGGGCATGCGGTACTGGCCGTTCATCACACCGATGGCAGTACGTTGCACCAGGCGGTTGTGAGAGTTAGAGGGGCCAGTGGGTTGTTTTACACTGCGGTCTGGAGGACGATCCCCGATAACGCACATCCGACCCAACAAGACTGACGGGTTTGTCAGCAAAGTACGTACGCGAGACTCTAGAGTGCACCTTGGACGTGTAAAGAGGCGTATGAGAGGGGTCTAAGGCTTGGTAGTGTGCATACCGGTCTAGAAGCGGAGACGCCCGCTCCGCTGCTGCCGTAGCCACAACTGTAAGACCCCCTTTTTTTTTTCTTTTTCGACTCCGGGGTCTTAGGCCCAGATCCGCCGTTTTGCGGTGACTCCTTCACGTCCTGAAGGGACATCACCACAAAGCGCCGATTCTGCCGGCCAATTCGATCACATAAAAGTAGCATAATGAAGTAAAATGAAAACTGTCTGTCCACAGAGAATCACATGACATATATAAATATAACTCCACGAAGGGAGTGTCCACAGAAGATAACATCAGAGTAGCAAAAATACGGGCTTATGCCCGGTACAACATATCCTCACTACAAAGTCACTCATGCGGAAGCAAAAGCTGAAAAACTACTCGGGGTCGAGACTCACAGTCCCGGCTGTATGAACTCCGGAGCTAGACTGCCCCATCTCCAAGCGCACCGGTCTCTGGGGCTGCTCCTCCATGCTGGTCTCCGCGATCCCCTAAATGATGCGGTTCGAAAACCGTTAGTCTAAAAGACTAAGTCCTATCATCCCCCACCCCTTCCCCCACGGCTCCTAGGCACCGAGCGGAGAGGAAGAAAGGGGAGGACTTGAAGGTGGAGAATATCAAAGCAGATGGCAGCGGTCCTATTCTAGCAAGTTCTATAGCATATAAAGACAATAAAATGTAAGCTGAAATGTAACCTTCACTTATGTGGAAAAACACATAAGCCAAGGGGTCTTTTGCAAGGCTCCCATCGTATAAAAAGTCCCATACCGATTTATACGTTGGGGTGTCGGTGGTCAAACAGCAGTAACTAAATATATCAAAATTAACCTTAATTTATAAACTTGCCCACACAAGCTTATAGACTAAGGGGTCGTGTTGCAGGTCCTAATGTATAAGCGTCCCATTCCACTTATACATCAGGTGTCAGGGGTTAAATGAATCGATTATGCTATGACATGCAAGTGGGTATGATGGACATGCAAGTGCAACGCACACACCCGACTCTGTGCACACAGACCTTTAGTTCCCCCTTTCTGGAGCCGTAACCTCCCAGGATACCTCCGTAGTGGCAGACGGAAGCGGTGGGTTGGGCCTCGCCCACCTCTAAACCAGTAAGGCACTACCGGTCAGACCTATCGTACGCCTCAACGCTTGGTGCACGAAGCGGACTCCTGCGTACTCTTGCCGGCTGGCGCACCGGACTTCTGTTGGCGAAGTGCTAACCACACTTGCCGAGTCAACGTATTGGCGTCGGTGCATCGACCCTCCAATACCGAAAACCCACCACCTTAATTTATTTTCCTTTTATGCACATGCAGATTTAGCGTAAACAAAACCCGAGCCGAAGCTCCCCGGACCAAGAGTCCGTCTTTTAACCATCCGAGCCGAAGCTCCCAGCTGACTTTTGGTGCTAACAGTGCCTGTGAAATGTGCAACCCTAATTACTAAGTTACTCTTTTCAGCTTGTTAAACAGTTTACGTTAACCCAGGACTGCCCCCGGTATTCCCTGTGAAGGGCTCTCAAGGGGCACTAGGAACTGTGTTGGGATTACGCCCAGCGTTCCCTTTCGCAAGGTACTTATTTTATTATTGGTTGATCCCCTTACCCATTATTTTCTCATGTTTCGATACGCTAATCCTAGGGTGATTTGACTCCAACTCTCCTTGGGTAGGACGATCTTTCGTCGGGCCCGAACGCCTTTAAACCCTAGACAAATCCACACCCTACTCACTCATCTTCCAAAGATGCAGCCCTTTCCACTTGTCCTTACAGCAAACCATCAAGACCCATCATACGTGCCCTAATTCAATCCAAATGAAATCCTGCAGTTTTGCTATATGCAGACCACTTAAGCTACGTGACCCGTAAAAGGGGAAGTACATGAAATACTCATCCAGTACCCTCATGATAATTATCAGAGGTCTATTATGATAAATATAGACTAAATTCAGAAAATCATATTTTTCCCAATTAATCTACTATTTATTGAATTTTCCTCAAAAACTAGGCCATAGTCAATTTGAACATGAACCATAAGATTTTCTCAGGTAATGGCCTCCTAAAATTTGTATTCACTAAATAACAGAGAAATATCATTGGATGCTAAGTTTCATAATTTTCCAGATAATTCTTGACCGCTAAAGGATTTATTAAAATAATTCCAAACAGTCAAAAATAATGAAGGAAGTGCCACATATATGTCTCCAATAATTATGTAAAAATTACTAGGGCTTCATAGGGAACTAAAAACATCATGATGAAGAAATTAGAATTTTTCAGACAATCTAAAAGTCATTATTAAATTTTCCAAGGTTCCATGGAATTAAATAATTAAAGAAGCAACAACTAAATATCATTCTTCAAAAATTCCATAAAAATTTACAGAGATGGGTAACATGATTATAAGCCCCTTGGCTAAGTTTTATCAAGTTTAAGCAAGTATAGTGCTCTGCAAAAACTCTTAAGTGGAAATTATAAATATAACTCTGTGAATAAAGTACCAAAAATATTCATCCAAAATTTATTATAAAATTTCCAGAGACATGTATGCCCTAAGCAACTACCCATTCAAAATCTCAGCCCTTTTCAGATAGTTTTGGTATTAGTTCTTATGGTTTCAAAGCTAGTGCCCTAAACTAGGGTTATGGATTTAAGGGGTCTTTAATCTTCCAAATGCCCTAAAATTTTAACCATAGGACCATAGTGACCCTATGGTCATCATTCCCAAGTTTCAAGCCCATCCAAGGTCTTTTGACCCCAATTTCTTCAAACCCTAGAAATTTACCCTAAAGGGCCTACCCTAACATTCTAGGGCTACCCTAGTCCAATCCACTCCAAACTCCATAAGTGAGTGTAAAAAGTCAAATTATACCTGTGGCCAAAATTTCAGCCTCTGTTGAGGTGATTTGGTCACTCAAAACCAAAAGTGCAACTTTGACCAAAATGCCCTTCATAGGGTATAAATAGGGTTGGGTCAAAACCTATTCAAAACTCATCCAATCTAAATGAAATTTTATACAGATACCTAATTTGAACCCAGGGACCACTCACCAAAATTTGGGAGGGTTTGGAGGTGTTTAGGGCACCTATTTAATTTATCTAATAATTATTAAATATTTACAAAAACTATAGAAATATTTTCTCCAAAAATTCCCATTTTTGGACAAGCTATAGTTATAGCTAGGATAGACTCCCTGCCAAAATCTCAGGTCATTTGGACATGGGATGAAGGGTGGGCATCCATTTGAATCTCAGGTTAGCCCTAGGTATAGGGCCCACCAAAATGGGTGCTGTGGTCTAACTACTTACCCAAATGGGTTGAAATCAATTTTAAAATAATCTAGACTCGAAGGGCTACAACTTTTGTGACTGGCGATTTTTCCTAAAACAGCCTCTAAATGCCTCGTTTAATGACATCAAAATATGCAAGTTAAAGGGGTAATAAATAACAATATTATACATATAAATATAATAATTAAAATATGGGTACTGTTCATCTTCTCCAAAAGCCCGAACCAGCAAACCTCAAAAAAAAACATAAAACCTGTAGCTTTCTCCCGCCTATTACCGGCCACCCAGCCACTTCCCTGGCCAGCCACCACCCCCACAACCTCCGTTGAGGTGAGGGCTACCGCCGGGCGGCGGCACGGCCGCCGGAGGGGCGGTTTCCGGCGAACCCGATAGGTAGAAAATCCATGGAAAAGGCTGAAATTTGCTCTCCCAATCGGGCTCAATTGAGCCCGATTTCTCTCCTAAACGATCTAAGGATCTAGCCCACGAAGAGAGGAGTAGAGGAGGACCTTATTTGTGGTTCGATGACGGCGGCGGCGGTGGTCGGCCATGGCGTTTTTCCTCTCCGGCGAGCTTGCCCGAATCCTCGATCCTCCACCAAAACCTTTGATCCAATATGTTATTTTGACTGCCAAGGACGTTCTGAAGGTGATGGGAAGATCAGAAATTCAAATGGGGGGCTGCATAGGGGGATTTATATTTTTTTCATGGGGGGGGAGGTGAAGGGTTGGTTGGCCATGGTGGTTGGGCTCCCCCATTAGTGTTGGCTGGCTGGAATTGATAGCATTATCATCCCAAGAGGCAAGGGAGATGAATGGGGACAATGGAGAGATGAATGGAGTGGCCCATGGCCTCCCTCCATAACTCCTCTCTCTTTTTTCCTTTTTCTCTCTCCTCCATTAAGGAGAAAACTCTCATTTTCTCTCTCCTAGTCACCCCTACGAAATTTAGGTGGCATCCTCATAAATATCAGCCTCCTAAAGTTAATGGGCCACTCAAGTTGGGCTTAGCCCAAGTGGCTTGGGCTTGGTTAGGTCATTTAGGCTAGTTTGACCTATTTTAGGGTTGACTTGACTTTGGTCAATTTGGCCATTTTGGTCGACCCCAATGGGTCCTTGGTGACCCATTGGCCTCCCCTAAGGTCTATGTAGGGTTGGGTGGGGTCCACTTGTCTAGGGGAAGGTCAATTGACCCTAAGTAGGCTAGTTTGACCCATTAGGGTTAGAGTTGACTTTGGTCAACTGAGTCCCTTTCATTGACCCCAATGGGTCCTTATGACTCTAATGGGTCTCCCAAAATGTTTGGGAGTGTTGTGGTAGGGTCTTTGGGCCATGGTGAAGCCCATGGTCATCCTAAACTATTGTTCAGAATTCTACTATTTGCAGACCATGGTGATCCTCACCTTGGCCTCCTATCTCTTGGCCCATTTCTGGCTTCCTAGGGTTTTGTCATGACCTAGTCATGGCCAAAACCACTCTTAGGGGTCTAGTTGGAAATGGGATGTTACAAATCCCAATAAACAAAACAAAGATTTCGTCCTCGAAATCAAGGTTGGACCTACGGGTCTTATTACCGAAGGAAAGAGTCTTGTAACATCCCATTATGACGCCTTGTTTGTTAAATTAGCTTCTACGGGAAAACTTAGATCTAAGACCCTTTCGCCCAATCGGCAAACCAAAATCCCAATAAACAAGGATAAGCCCCCAATAAACAAAAGATAAGCCCCTATCTGCCTAGAGCAGCCCTTAGTATACTAAAAAAAAATAAATTAACATCTTGAGGGGTCTGAGAGGTATACCTGACTGAATAGCTCGGGGTATCTTTGTCGCATCAGGTCCTGTGGCTCCCAGGTATGCTCCTCCTGGCCGTGGTTCCTCCACAGGACCTTGACTAGAGGGACCTTCTTGCGTCGCAAGACCCGCACTCCTCGGTCGTCGATCCTCACAGGCTCCAAATGGACCGACCGGTCTGAAGCTATCGGCCCTTCAGTAGTCAGAATCTGCTGCTCCGGGCGTAGCAGGGCCCTCCTCAAAGAAGAAATGTGGAAGACGTCGTGCAGCGCTTCCAGCTCTGGTGGTAACTCCAGCCGGTAGGCTAGAGGTCCGATCCGCTCCAGGATCCTGTAAGGACCCATGTACCTAGGGCTGAGCTTCTTCCTCCGACCACGCACCCGTGAAACTCCATGCATGGGCCGGATCTTCAGAAACACCCGGTCCCCCACCTGGAACTCCACCTGCCGATGCCGGGCGTCGTAATACTTAGCCTGTCTACTCTGCGCCTCAAGCATCCTGTCTCTGATCAGCCTCACTTGTGCCTCGGTGTCTTCAACAAACTCTGACCCCAATACCTTCGGATCTTCGTTCTGCACCCATGAGAGCGGGGTCCGGCATCTCCTCCCGTACAAGGCTTCGTAAGGCGCCATCCTGATGCTGGACTGGTGGCTGTTGTTATAGGAGAACTCAACAAGGGGTAAGAGTTTCTCCCACGGTTCCCCGCGATCTAAGATGCATAGCCTCAAAAGGTCCTCCAGCGTCCGGTTGGTGCGTTCTGTCTGCCCGTCTGTCTGGGGGTGGAATGCAGTGCTGAAAGTCAATCGCGTGCCTAAGTAAGCTTGCACGGACCTCCACTCCCTGGAGGTGAACCTGCCATCCCGATCCGACACTATCGTCCTGGGCACACCATGATAACGAATGAACTGCTCCACAAACTTCCGCACCAGCACTCCTACTGAATCATCCTTCCTGATCGGTATGAATCGAGCCACCTTGGTCAACCGATCGACGATTACCCAGACCGAGTCATTCCCTGTCCGAGACCGGGGAAGCCCATGTATGAAGTCCATGGCTATGTCATCAAACTTCCACTCCGGCACCGGGAGTGGCTGCAATAATCCTGCGGGGTTCCTGCACTCCGCCTTCACTAGCTGACATGCCTCACAATGGGTCACGAAGTAAGAGACGTCCTTCTTCATGCCCGGCCAGAACATCGTCTTCTTCAAATCAGCCGTCATCTTTGTGATCCCTGGGTGTACAGAATACCGGCTGCAGTGCGCCTCCATCATAATATCCTCCCGGATCTGGCCTCCCTCCGGTATATACACCCGTCCTCTGAAGCACACCAGATCGTCCCTCAGTGTGTAATCTCCTGCAGTGCCCGCCTTCAGAGCTTGGAAGATGGGTTCCAACTTGGCATCCTGCCTCTGTCCCTCTCTGACCCGGTCTCTGATGTCATCGGTAACGCCTATCGCGGCCAAGTACTCCTCATAGAGCTCAGGATCATCAGACGATACCAGAGTAATGTGCATGTCCTCTAGTCTCTGCAGCAGCTCCATAGACATCAACTGAGGCTCTGCTCCTGTTGTGGCGGCTCTCCGACTCAGTGCATCTGCCACCACGTTTGCCTTCCCCGGTGATAGTGCATCTCATACTGATAGTCAGATAGAAACTCCACCCACCGCCTTTGCCTGATGTTCAGTTCCTTCTGCGTGTCCACGTACTTAAGGTTCTTATGGTCGGAATATATGTCACAGTGGACTCCATAAAGGTAGTGCCGCCATATCTTCAGTGCGAATACAACTGCCCCCATCTCAAGGTCATGTACTGGGTAGTTCTTCTCATGGGTCTTCAGCTGGCGGGAGGCATAAGCTATGACGTGTCCGTTCTGCATCAGTACCGCTCCCATCCCCTGATATGATGCGTCGGTGTAGACCTGGAATCCCTCCCTCCCCGAGGGAAGAGTAAGAATGGGAGCCGAGGTCAGCCGATCCTTCAGCTCCTGGAAAGCTGTCTGGCACTGCGGGGTCCACACGAACGGTGCCTCCTTCTTTGTCAAGGATGTGAGTGGGAGGGCGATTCGAGAGAATCCCTCTACGAACTTCCGGTAATAACCGGCAAGTCCTAGAAAACTCCGTACGTCAGTGGCTGTTTTCAGCTGCGGCCACTCTGAAATAGCTCGAATCTTTGCCGGGTCCACTGCCAGCCCGGCTCCGCTGATAATGTGACCTAAGAACGCCACCTCCTTCAGCCAGAACTGACACTTACTGAATTTCGCATAAAGGTGATGCTCCCGCAGTCTCTCCAGGGTCAATGCTAGATGTCGTGTATGCTCCTCCTCCGTCTTAGAATAGATAAGGATGTCGTCTATGAACACTATGACAAACACATCCAAGTAAGCCTCGAAGACCCGGTTCATGAGGCTCATAAATGCTGACGGAGCATTCGTGAGCCCGAAGGGCATCACGATGAACTCATACAATCCATACCGGCTACTAAAGGCCGTTTTCGGGATATCCTCCTCCTGGATCCGCAGCTGGTAATAGCCTGATCTCAAGTCCAGCTTCGAAAAGTAATGGGCTCCCTCCAGCTGATCGAACAACTCGTCTATCCTGGGGAGCGGATAGGTATTTCGGACGGTCAGCCTATTTAGTGCTCGATAGTCGATGCACAGGCGTAAGGTGCCGTCCTTCTTCTTTACGAATAGGACAGGAGCTCCCCATGATGAGGAACTCGGCCTAACAAATCCTGCTTCCACCAGCTCTTGCAACTGTGTCCGAAACTCCGCCAACTCCTTCGGGGCCATCCGATAAGGGGCCTTGGATACCGGCTTAGCCCCTGGTACCAGCTGAATCTGGAAGTCCTTCTCCCTATGCGGAGGTAGTCCCGGCAGCTTATCCGGAAAAATATCGGCGTAGTCACGAACCACCGGAATGTCTGCGATCAAGTCCTTCTCCTCAGTCATCTCGAACAATACTTGGTATACCTCGTCCCCTTGCATATGGGCCTTAATGGCCTGAATAGATGAAAGCAAGCGACGGGAGACCGGTGTAGTACCTTCGAACGTTGCATAAGTATCGCCGTGGCTGAGCACGACCCTCCCTGCCGGGCAATCAATCTGGGCATGGTTCCAGACAAGCCATGTCATGCCCAAGACGAGATCGAAGTCCGGCATCCTCAAGATCGTCGCCGGGGCCTCGAGTGTCAACCCCTCTATGGTAACCTCCAGGAGGCACTTTTCTGTGGACTGAATCTCCATCCCATTGGGGAGGCGCACCCTCCTGGGTAGTCCTGTATAGCAACAAATCTGATCCAGGTCCTTGACGAAATCCTCCGATACAAAGTTATGTGATGCCCCCGTGTCGAACAGGGTGTGGGCAGGCTTGCCGCACACCATCACCATTCCTAAATCAGTTTGAAAGAAATTCTAGCGTAAGGTTTTCTAACCTAGGTTGTATAGTAGTTCTATCAATGCTTAATACGAGCAAAGAATAATTCTAACATTAAGATTACTCTCATACCTGCAATAACCCTGTCCGGGTTCCGGGGCTGTGCTAAGTCCAGAGCGTAAATCTGCTCCCCATTCTGCCTGCGGTCGCCTCCCTGGTAACCACGTCCTCGGCCGCGTCCTCGGCCTCCGAAATGCTGGGCCGGTGGGCCACCCCGTGGTGCTGGAGGTGGTGCCCCCCTCATAGGGCAATCTCTCCGGAGGTGTCCCACCTGGTGACAGTGGAAGCACTCCAGCGGGGGATACGCCATACCCCGGGGTCTCTGCATCTCCTGGATCCGGAGAGGTTGAGGGGCCAAGACCACCTGCTCTCTCGGCTCCTGCCTCAACTCCTGACGAGGCTGCTCCTCTGCCCTTCTTCCATCTGGTACGATGCCTCGCCGCTGATCATTTCGGGCCCTCCGGCCCTGGTCCTCCGTTTGCCGTTTCCGGCCCCGAGTGGTGTGCCAGTCGGCCTCAATCCTCTTCGCCATCTCTAAAATCCGGGAGATGGGCCCGTCAGAGACAAAAAGCAAAGCCTCTCTCAACTCCTCTTTTAGGCCCTTATAAAACCTCTTGACGTACCCGCTTCATCCAGCTGATAAGAGCCCGCATATCGGGCCAAATGATCGAACTCTCGGTGGTACTCCACCACTGTCCTGGTGCCCTGCCTCAGCTGCAAGAAACGCTCCTCCAACTCGTCCCTGGCCGACTGAGGAACAAAGTGCTCCAGCAGCGTGGCCCTGAATTCTTCCCATGTGATTTCTGCAATCTCTCTATCCGCAAAAGTCGTGTCCAACAGCGTCTTCCACCACCGCTTGGCATGTGACTCCAAGCAAGATACCACTAGGGCCACCCTCTCCTCCCAGGGGCATCGTATCCCCGTCAACATCTCGTACATCACATCCAGCCACTCCTCTGTCCGTACTGCCGACTCCGTCCCCAAGTAAGATGGGGGAGAGAGTCCTCGGAAGGTGCTCATCCAGTTGGCCCCTGGGTTTGGCTGCTGGGCTGGGGCTTGCTGAGCCCGGAAGGCCTCAAGGATGGCTGTAAGGGTCTGCCCATGTCTGACTGGAGGAAAGGTGTGGGGACCATGGGAGGTGGTGCAATGTCTGGAATCTGCTGAGCTCCACCTTGTGGGGTGGGCTGAGCTGAGGGCTGCAAAATGAACTACATCAGTAGGTAATCGACTCAATGCCTAATGATAGTGGACAATTTATATGTGATTCCCCCCATATGGGCACACCACCGCTTCCGCTGCTTAGTTTGTCCCCAAACTAAACCCGCGCGGGGGTGACCCAGGGTTGTGGACGGCTACTTTTCGATCGAGGTTTCCTCTGATACCACTTGTAAGACCCCCTTTTTTTTTTCTTTTTCGACTCCGGGGTCTTAGGCCCAGATCCGCCGTTTTGCGGTGACTCCTTCACGTCCTGAAGGGACATCACCACAAAGCGCCGATTCTGCCGGCCAATTCGATCACATAAAAGTAGCATAATGAAGTAAAATGAAAACTGTCTGTCCACAGAGAATCACATGACATATATAAATATAACTCCACGAAGGGAGTGTCCACAGAAGATAACATCAGAGTAGCAAAAATACGGGCTTATGCCCGGTACAACATATCCTCACTACAAAGTCACTCATGCGGAAGCAAAAGCTGAAAAACTACTCGGGGTCGAGACTCACAGTCCCGGCTGTATGAACTCCGGAGCTAGACTGCCCCATCTCCAAGCGCACCGGTCTCTGGGGCTGCTCCTCCATGCTGGTCTCCGCGATCCCCTAAATGATGCGGTTCGAAAACCGTTAGTCTAAAAGACTAAGTCCTATCATCCCCCACCCCTTCCCCCACGGCTCCTAGGCACCGAGCGGAGAGGAAGAAAGGGAGGACTTGAAGGTGGAGAATATCAAAGCAGATGGCAGCGGTCCTATTCTAGCAAGTTCTATAGCATATAAAGACAATAAAATGTAAGCTGAAATGTAACCTTCACTTATGTGGAAAAACACATAAGCCAAGGGGTCTTTTGCAAGGCTCCCATCGTATAAAAAGTCCCATACCGATTTATACGTTGGGGTGTCGGTGGTCAAACAGCAGTAACTAAATATATCAAAATTAACCTTAATTTATAAACTTGCCCACACAAGCTTATAGACTAAGGGGTCGTGTTGCAGGTCCTAATGTATAAGCGTCCCATTCCACTTATACATCAGGTGTCAGGGGTTAAATGAATCGATTATGCTATGACATGCAAGTGGGTATGATGGACATGCAAGTGCAACGCACACACCCGACTCTGTGCACACAGACCTTTAGTTCCCCCTTTCTGGAGCCGTAACCTCCCAGGATACCTCCGTAGTGGCAGACGGAAGCGGTGGGTTGGGCCTCGCCCACCTCTAAACCAGTAAGGCACTACCGGTCAGACCTATCGTACGCCTCAACGCTTGGTGCACGAAGCGGACTCCTGCGTACTCTTGCCGGCTGGCGCACCGGACTTCTGTTGGCGAAGTGCTAACCACACTTGCCGAGTCAACGTATTGGCGTCGGTGCATCGACCCTCCAATACCGAAAACCCACCACCTTAATTTATTTTCCTTTTATGCACATGCAGATTTAGCGTAAACAAAACCCGAGCCGAAGCTCCCCGGACCAAGAGTCCGTCTTTTAACCATCCGAGCCGAAGCTCCCAGCTGACTTTTGGTGCTAACAGTGCCTGTGAAATGTGCAACCCTAATTACTAAGTTACTCTTTTCAGCTTGTTAAACAGTTTACGTTAACCCAGGACTGCCCCCGGTATTCCCTGTGAAGGGCTCTCAAGGGGCACTAGGAACTGTGTTGGGATTACGCCCAGCGTTCCCTTTCGCAAGGTACTTATTTTATTATTGGTTGATCCCCTTACCCATTATTTTCTCATGTTTCGATACGCTAATCCTAGGGTGATTTGACTCCAACTCTCCTTGGGTAGGACGATCTTTCGTCGGGCCCGAACGCCTTTAAACCCTAGACAAATCCACACCCTACTCACTCATCTTCCAAAGATGCAGCCCTTTCCACTTGTCCTTACAGCAAACCATCAAGACCCATCATACGTGCCCTAATTCAATCCAAATGAAATCCTGCAGTTTTGCTATATGCAGACCACTTAAGCTACGTGACCCGTAAAAGGGGAAGTACATGAAATACTCATCCAGTACCCTCATGATAATTATCAGAGGTCTATTATGATAAATATAGACTAAATTCAGAAAATCATATTTTTCCCAATTAATCTACTATTTATTGAATTTTCCTCAAAAACTAGGCCATAGTCAATTTGAACATGAACCATAAGATTTTCTCAGGTAATGGCCTCCTAAAATTTGTATTCACTAAATAACAGAGAAATATCATTGGATGCTAAGTTTCATAATTTTCCAGATAATTCTTGACCGCTAAAGGATTTATTAAAATAATTCCAAACAGTCAAAAATAATGAAGGAAGTGCCACATATATGTCTCCAATAATTATGTAAAAATTACTAGGGCTTCATAGGGAACTAAAAACATCATGATGAAGAAATTAGAATTTTTCAGACAATCTAAAAGTCATTATTAAATTTTCCAAGGTTCCATGGAATTAAATAATTAAAGAAGCAACAACTAAATATCATTCTTCAAAAATTCCATAAAAATTTACAGAGATGGGTAACATGATTATAAGCCCCTTGGCTAAGTTTTATCAAGTTTAAGCAAGTATAGTGCTCTGCAAAAACTCTTAAGTGGAAATTATAAAATATAACTCTGTGAATAAAGTACCAAAAATATTCATCCAAAATTTATTATAAAATTTCCAGAGACATGTATGCCCTAAGCAACTACCCATTCAAAATCTCAGCCCTTTTCAGATAGTTTTGGTATTAGTTCTTATGGTTTCAAAGCTAGTGCCCTAAACTAGGGTTATGGATTTAAGGGGTCTTTAATCTTCCAAATGCCCTAAAATTTTAACCATAGGACCATAGTGACCCTATGGTCATCATTCCCAAGTTTCAAGCCCATCCAAGGTCTTTTGACCCCAATTTCTTCAAACCCTAGAAATTTACCCTAAAGGGCCTACCCTAACATTCTAGGGCTACCCTAGTCCAATCCACTCCAAACTCCATAAGTGAGTGTAAAAAGTCAAATTATACCTGTGGCCAAAATTTCAGCCTCTGTTGAGGTGATTTGGTCACTCAAAACCAAAAGTGCAACTTTTGACCAAAATGCCCTTCATAGGGTATAAATAGGGTTGGGTCAAAAACTATTCAAAACTCATCCAATCTAAATGAAATTTTATACAGATACCTAATTTGAACCCAGGGACCACTCACCAAAATTTGGGAGGGTTTGGAGGTGTTTAGGGCACCTATTTAATTTATCTAATAATTATTAAATATTTACAAAAACTATAGAAATATTTTCTCCAAAAATTCCCATTTTTGGACAAGCTATAGTTATAGCTAGGATAGACTCCCTGCCAAAATCTCAGGTCATTTGGACATGGGATGAAGGGTGGGCATCCATTTGAATCTCAGGTTAGCCCTAGGTATAGGGCCCACCAAAATGGGTGCTGTGGTCTAACTACTTACCCAAATGGGTTGAAATCAATTTTAAAATAATCTAGACTCGAAGGGCTACAACTTTTGTGACTGGCGATTTTTCCTAAAACAGCCTCTAAATGCCTCGTTTAATGACATCAAAATATGCAAGTTAAAGGGGTAATAAATAACAATATTATACATATAAATATAATAATTAAAATATGGGTACTGTTCATCTTCTCCAAAAGCCCGAACCAGCAAACCTCAAAAAAAAACATAAAACCTGTAGCTTTCTCCCGCCTATTACCGGCCACCCAGCCACTTCCCTGGCCAGCCACCACCCCCACAACCTCCGTTGAGGTGAGGGCTACCGCCGGGCGGCGGCACGGCCGCCGGAGGGGCGGTTTCCGGCGAACCCGATAGGTAGAAAATCCATGGAAAAGGCTGAAATTTGCTCTCCCAATCGGGCTCAATTGAGCCCGATTTCTCTCCTAAACAATCTAAGGATCTAGCCCACGAAGAGAGGAGTAGAGGAGGACCTTATTTGTGGTTCGATGACGGCGGCGGCGGTGGTCGGCCATGGCGTTTTTCCTCTCCGGCGAGCTTGCCCGAATCCTCGATCCTCCACCAAAACCTTTGATCCAATATGTTATTTTGACTGCCAAGGACGTTCTGAAGGTGATGAGAAGATCAGAAATTCAAATGGGGGGCTGCATAGGGGGATTTATATTTTTTTCATGGGGGGGGAGGTGAAGGGTTGGTTGGCCATGGTGGTTGGGCTCCCCCCATTAGTGTTGGCTGGCTGGAATTGATAGCATTATCATCCCAAGAGGCAAGGGAGATGAATGGGGACAATGGAGAGATGAATGGAGTGGCCCATGGCCTCCCTCCATAACTCCTCTCTCTTTTTTCCTTTTTCTCTCTCCTCCATTAAGGAGAAAACTCTCATTTTCTCTCTCCTAGTCACCCCTACGAAATTTAGGTGGCATCCCTCATAAATATCAGCCTCCTAAAGTTAATGGGCCACTCAAGTTGGGCTTAGCCCAAGTGGCTTGGGCTTGGTTAGGTCATTTAGGCTAGTTTGACCTATTTTAGGGTTGACTTGACTTTGGTCAATTTGGCCATTTTGGTCGACCCCAATGGGTCCTTGGTGACCCATTGGCCTCCCCTAAGGTCTATGTAGGGTTGGGTGGGGTCCACTTGTCTAGGGGAAGGTCAATTGACCCTAAGTAGGCTAGTTTGACCCATTTAGGGTTAGAGTTGACTTTGGTCAACTGAGTCCCTTTCATTGACCCCAATGGGTCCTTATGACTCTAATGGGTCTCCCAAAATGTTTGGGAGTGTTGTGGTAGGGTCTTTGGGCCATGGTGAAGCCCATGGTCATCCTAAACTATTGTTCAGAATTCTACTATTTGCAGACCATGGTGATCCTCACCTTGGCCTCCTATCTCTTGGCCCATTTCTGGCTTCCTAGGGTTTTGTCATGACCTAGTCATGGCCAAAACCACTCTTAGGGGTCTAGTTGGAAATGGGATGTTACAACAACGGTGGTACCCAAGAGTGATGCTAGCTCTCAAAAAGTGGGAACTAAAGGTCTGTGATCACAGAGTCGTTGTGTGTGAGTTGCACTTGCCTGCGCATAAAATTGCATCATATCATTCATTCATATTAGGTCATACGCTTCATAGATCCTTATCATATAAATTAGTATGGGCTCTTTTATATGATAAGTTAAATTTCCTGGAAATCCTAACTTATATATTTGTATGGGCATTTATATAAGTTAGGGTACGTTTGTGATGATAGCATAGTGGTAGCTTAGCTTATTTACTTGTTCATACTACTGTTTCTTTACTTTCCTTTACTGCACTGCTCTTACTTATTACTTGTACCGTACTTAGAATTGCTAGAGTAGGATTACATTACTTATTACAACTCTAGTTAGATATTGTCACCTGCTTCCACTTTGCTACCCCTTGTTGTCCTCCGCTTCGTCCTCCCACTCGGTGTCTACGAGCTGCGGGGCGAGGTGCGGAGGAAACGACTTAGTCTTTTTGACTAATGGTCGGTGACCAACTATTTTTAGGAGCCCATGGAGATGGAGCACCAGCACGTCGAGGAGGCAGGACATGAGGAGCAGATACCGCTTCAGCAGGCTACTACCACTACTGTGCGTCCTCAGGTGGGACGAGATCTGATGTTCTAGCATAGCTTCCGCATTTATGATTTTGTGAGAGAGAGATTTGATGTACTGGGCATAAGCCCTTTTTACTCTTTCATTTGTACTCTGTTGTAGACTATTTGATGTACTATTCATTTCTTTTACATGATTGTACTGTGGCTTTTGGACTGATAGTTTTGCATATACAGTTTACTTCTTCTTCTCATATTGGCCTACAGGTTAATGATCGTACTAGCCGGCAGAATCGGCGTATTGCGGTGTCGACTAACCCGTGAGTTAGTGTCACCGTAAGACGGCGGTTCTGGGCATAAGATCCGGTAGCCCTCCTTGGTAAGGGGGAGGGGGGTCTTACAAACTGGTATCACTTGAACAACGATCATATGAGAAAGAAGTCCACAACATGGGACCACCCCCGCCCGAGCATTAGTTTGCGGACAAACTATGCAGCGGAAGCAGTGGTGTGCCCATGTGTAAAGTCACATAAATGGTCCACAAAGTACAATGTGTTAGGCCAATTTTGCTTTAACCTTACCTTTATGCAACCTCCACAGGTCGCAGCGCCGCAAAATGTGGCTCCTCCCCCTCCAGCTGCCACTCCATTCCTACATACGGAGAAGGGGCAGACCCTGACGGCGATTTTGGATGCCTTTAGAGCCCAGCAAGTCCCGACTCCACAGCCAAATCCGGGGTCGAGCTGGCTGAGTGCATTCAAGAGCTTGTCCCCACCGACGTACCGTGGGACAGAGGATGCGGTGAAGACAGAAGAATGGCTGGAGGCCATACACGAGATCTTAGCGGGCATCAGCTGCCCAGTCGGTCAGGCAGTACCCCTAGCCACCTCTGTGCTAGAGGCTCATGTAAAGAGATGGTGGAAATCAGTCCGGGAGTCTACTTATGCGGACTTTGAGCTGTCAGAGATATCTTGGGAGGAGTTTGGCGATGTGTTTTTGGAGCACTTCGTTTCTGCTACGGACAAAGATGCTTTGGAGGAGAGGTTTTTGAACCTCAAGCAGGGTACTAGATCAGTGATAGAGTACTAGAGAGAGTTCTCCCACTTGGCCAGGTTCGCGGGGATTCAGGACACCGACGATAGGAGGTATGCGAAGAGGTTCTACCGGGGCCTCAGGGACGATTTGAGGCAGGACTTGCTATTCATTTCTCATGGCACATCCAGGCAGATCATCGAGATGGCGAAGAAGCTGGAGGCTGACCAGCTGATGGTGCGAGCCGGAGGGAAGAGACCATTTGATGGGTCGACATCAGGTGAGAGCAGTAGGGGCTCTCAGAGAGGCAGGACCATCTGATACAGGAAGGGTGGGGGACGTCGTCGTCCCAACTTCAGGCAGGAGCAGGGGCCTCCTCCAGCATTGGCTCCCCCACCTCTACAGATGCATGATGCGAGGAGACAGGATGACCGAGGCCACCGACAAGTGGTTTGTTACGGATGCCGCCAGCCCGGGCACATCAGGTCGGAGTGCCCGCACCGATTCCATCCCCCTCCTCCTCCTCCACCTCCAGTGGCCCCAGTACAGCAGGGCCGAGGACGAGGCCGAGGTCGGGGATATCACGGCAGGAGACGCGAGCAGGAGCAGATATACGCCTTGGACCTCACAGAGCCGAGGAATCCCGAGGAGGTTATCACAGGTACTTGAAGTTAATTATGAATTTTCTTGGATTTCAATGATATATATATAGTACCTGGAACTATAGGATAACAATTAACTTTCACATAAACAAACCTCAGGCATAGTTATGATCAGCGGCAAGCCCGCTCATACTCTTTTCGACACGGGTGCTTCACACTCGTTTGTATCTGAGACCTTCATCGACGGACTCGAAGGCGTGGAGAGGTTCCCTGGGCTAGAGATGAGGGTACGTCTACCCGATGGGTCGGAGCTGTGGACCACTGCACATTGTGATATGGAGGCCGAGATTGGCGGCAAGGCATTCGAGGCGCCGGCAACTATTCTGAAGCTGCAGGACTTTGACTTGATCTTGGGCATGGCCTGGTTGCATCGGAACCATGCCCAGATAGATTGTCCGTCCAGGAGGATCACGCTAAGGCATGGCGACTCTCATGTTATCGTTGAAGGTATCCAGCCTATCTGCCACCTACTATTATCATCTGTACAGGCTGTGAAGGCCCATGAGCAGGGTGAAGTAGTTTATCTTGTCTGCTTCGAGATGGTGGGAACAGGAGCGACTATCTCAGATATTCCGGTGGTCCGGGATTTCTCCGACGTATTCCCGGAGAAATTGCCCGGGCTACCACCTGCTAGAGACTTGGATTTCAGGATTCAGCTAGTACCGGGAGCGAAGCCGGTGTCCCGGGCACCCTACAGGATGGCTCCCAGGGAGTTAGCAGAGTTCAAGACTCAACTACAGGAGCTAGTCGAGTCAGGATTTGCGCGTCCTAGTTCATCGCCATGGGGAGCGCCAGTTCTCTTTGTGAAGAAGAAGGACGGATCACTACGATTATGTATAGATTACCGGGAGCTGAACCGGTTGACGGTCCGTAACACCTATCCTCTGCCTCGGATAGATGAGTTATTTGACCAGCTACAGGGAGCCTTCTGGTTCTCCAAGTTAGATCTGCGATCCGGCTACTATCAGCTCCGTATCAGGGAAGAGGACATACCAAAGACGGCATTCAGTTCGCGCTATGGATTATACGAGTTCACGGTGATGCCTTTTGGGCTCACGAATGCTCCTGCTGCATTCATGAGTCTAATGAACCATGTATTCGAGCCTTTCTTAGACCGCTTCGTGATTGTGTTCATCGACGACATCCTTATATATTCTCGGACTCGGGAGGAGCATACGGAGCACCTGGCACAGGTCCTGCAGAGGCTGAGGGAGACACAGATGTACGCAAAATTTTCGAAAGTGCCAGTTCTGGTTGCAGGAGGTGGCTTTTCTGGGGCACACGATCAGTGGGGCTGGGTTAGCAGTAGACCCAGCCAAGATAGAGACAGTGAGGGATTGGCCACGACCGAAGACCGCATCTGACATCCGCAGTTTCTTGGGACTAGCAGGGTATTACCGCAAGTTCGTGGAGGGGTTCTCGAGGATAGCACTCCCCCTCACGTCTTTGACGAAGAAGGACACAGATTTTGTTTGGTCAGAGCGGTGTGAAGCGGCTTTTCAGGAGCTGAAGGACCGACTTATCTCATCCCCCATTCTTGCGCTTCCATCCGGGAGCGAAGGATTCCAGATCTACACGGACGCCTCTTATCAGGGGATGGGTGCAGTCCTGATGCAGCATGGATGTCACATCCCGCATTTTCTCATTAATAAATAAATAAATCAGAGCATAAGAAAACTACGAGCTGTGATGCCACGTCAAGCAGGGGATAACTGCTGACGCTCAGGCGACACTCTAATGCTTCAAATCATAAGTTAAAATGAATAGAAAACTGATTTTTAAATTAATTGGCTGTATCCCTCGGCTCAGTGGATCAAATAGTCCACGGTTTGAAAACTATTTTTATACGTAGCGGAAAAATACTACATTTATGCTTAACATCCTAAAAGAGCGCATAAGTGTCCTAAGAGGACAACTTACACTATGCAAGACCCTAGATTTCAATTTATAATATTTATAAGGAAAACCATCTTTTTTACGCATTTGGAAAATAATGATTGAGCTTTTATAAAACATGTTGATCATGCAATACATATAGTAGTTCTTTATAGGTTTAAAAGTAACTAGCAACCTAGCATAAAACATTCCCAGAGAGCAAGTGAAACTACCACAAAACAGGTAAACTAGCAGCTAAGAAAATACTTAATATCACAAAGGAAAATCACCAACGAGCGTCAACAACCTGACACGAACTCGTTGGCGAGCATGTATGTCTGTACTACTACAAGGCTAAAGAACTACCTCGACAAGCGAGGAAAACACTGCCAAAGCGCAGTCCACAGAACAACTCCTGAAACTAGCCGCACAGCCGGCTACAGACCTGAACCTGAGGCATTCAAAAGAAGAACACCTCAGCAAGAAATAATGAAACAAGTGGCAAAGAAGCATCAGATAATAATTGAACAAAAGGAACAGAAAGAAAAAGGGTTACCAACCCTGCAAGAGTAAATGCCGAAAAACTCAGCTAAAGAATCCAAAAGAGGACAAAATGCAAGTGTAATAATCAGTAAAGTGAGAGAAATGCAACAAGTACAGAAACGTACCGAACTCCGCTCAAGCCTGCAGAGACAGAAGGAAACCAATATGCATCAAATGAACAGTAAGAAGGAACTAACAGTCCTAAACTTGTAAATCATTAGCACTGGCACAAATCCCAAACCTGTGTCGGAGACTAAGAACAGTCACAACCGAACAACCAGGTCCAGGTGTCTCAAGAGTACTAAAGGGGCCACACAGGGTCCACACACATAGAGTTCCAACCTCTTACAGGAACCCAAAATGTCCAAAGGAGGGAATGATGGTGGCCACGGCTCAAACTCCCCTGGTACCATACTCCTTCAGAAACCCAGCTACCACATGCTAAGGATCCACGATTCGGCACCAAAACTAGCCGACAACACCACTTAAAACTACAAAGTTCTACAACCAAAACCCGCCGAATTATTTCCCCCTACCCGCCGATTTATTTTCCCCTACCCGCCGAGTTATTTCCCCCTACCCGCCGAGTACAACTAAAAAATAAAACCGATAACTTCCTAGTTTGGGCCGACTACAAGCCCCAAAACTAGGAACATTCCAATTTCACTTATTCTACGACAAGGAGAAAAGAATAATACAACAAAAATGCAACTCATGGAGGCACGCAAGAGGGGAGAAATCCACTTGCCTCAAATCGACCTTGAAAACGTCACCCAAAATACTCCACCACGTAGATCCGTCCAAGAGGGGACACGCGGAGACGAGATCTACGAAAAAACGGACAACCGGGGTTAGGGCCGAAAAAAACTAAGGCGAAACGGGAAAAGCTTACCGCGATCTCGAAGCTCTCGCCGAGAGCTTTCCAACGCCGCGATCGGATCGAAAATCCGTCCACCGGATCGGCGGTGGTGGCCGCCGGAAGATTTGCGAACGGAAGGGTTCCGCACTCCGCAAAAATTCCGCACAGGAGGGGGGGGGGGGGGGGGGGGGGGGGGGGGGGGGGCTGATCGGGGGAAGAAGAAGAGCTTTTCTTCTTTTGTTATATACAAATACTTATAATAATAATATATGGTTACTGATAATACTATATTTATAAATACTTATAATACTTATAATATTATATTTATTAATAATATAATCTAATACTTATTATAATTATAATCACCGATCGGTGAGAATGATTCTCACCGATTCGGTGAGAATCGGTGAGAATCATTCTCACCGATTCTCTACTAATAAATATATATATATATTTATATTTTTTTTTAATATAAATTCTTTATATAAATATATATATATATATAATAATATATATAATTATTATAATAAGATAACCTTATATGGTTACGGAGGGCCAAACGCGCGCCGAATCGAACGAAATTCGCACCGTAGGCGAATGACGACGCTACGAATCCAACGGCGAAGTCGAAATCGAATTCCGACGCACCGTTTTCGAGATAATAATTTCTAAAGTTAACGGCGTACGCGAAAACATACAAACTTCAATCGCGCGACGAGGCTCCAAGAATGCTCGGAACGCGACGAAACTTGACGAGCAAGTCTAAAATTAGCCGATCTAAACTCCTAATATAAAATTTTCCACTCCCGACGCAAATCCCAAAATTTGGCCGGTCAAACCTAACGAACGCAAACGCGCTACGACAAAGTCGGTAACAAAATCCGACGAACAAAACTCGGGCAAAATTCTCCCGAAGCCCAAACACAAGCATTCCCCAAGAGGCTCCACCGAGTCACCAAACAGACTCCGGCTCGCTAGGGAATCTTGCTACCAGGCAACACCAAGCCACGCAGGGGACCTAAAGAGCTAAGAGCACGCTCTAACAACGTCACCTGACCAACACGCGCTAACATAACGCTCTGACGTCATAATACGTCAAATAAGAAATTAAATAAATCACTGGAAAAATCGGGGGCGTTACAGTCACTCCCCCTAAAAGAAAGTTTCGTCCCGAAACTTTACGCATAAAACAATTCTACCAAAGAAGGAAAAGGAAATAACCAAGGGTTATCGAATGCTTACCGAGCACAGCTAGGAGAACAAATGAGGATGCGCCTCCCTCATAGCTGACTCCAGCTCCCAAGTCGCGCTTTCCACGTCTTGGTTTCTCCATAGAATCTTTACCATCGGTATTGTCTTTTCCGCAACACTCGATCTTGCACATCCAGAACATGAATAGGAACTTCCACGTAGGAAAGGTTAGGCTCCAACTGGGGAACTGCATCCAGAACTTGTCTGTCACTTAGCACGCACCTCCGCAGTTGGCTCACGTGAAAAACATTGTGCACGCCAGGAAAATTTTCGGGCAATTTCAACTTGTAGGCTGACACACCAATCCGCTCCACAATTTCAAATGGTCCCACATACCTTGGGTCCAACTTATGGTTCTTACCGAACCTCTTCACTCCAACCATCGGGGAAACCTTAAGGAATACCATGTCCCCCACAAAAAATTCCAAAACGGACCTACGCCGATTGGCGTTCTTCTCGTACCGCTCTTGCGCTATCCGAAGCTTCTCTCGAATAAGCTTTACAGAGACTTCCATTTCTTCTAAGGCATCTGGACCTAACATCGGCCTCTCACCAACCTCAGCCCAAAATAGAGGAGTTCTACATCGTCTTCCATATAGCGCTTCGAAAGGAGCCATTTGCAGACTCTCTTGATAACTGTTATTGTATGCGAACTCCATCAACCTCAAGCGTTCATCCCACGCTCCTCCGTGGTCTAATATATAACAACGGATCATATCTTCCACAATCTGATTAACACGCTCCGTTTGACCATTGGTCTGTGGATGATATGCGGTAGAATATCTCAAGTCAGTTCCCAATCCTTCTTGAAGGCTCTTCCAGAAACGAGACGTAAACCTGGAGTCTCGATCTGATACTATACTTACGGGTACTCCATGTAACCTGATAACTTCATTCAAATATAGCTCCGCTATCTTCTTCATCGAGTAACCAATCTGAAAGGGTACGAAGTGTGCACACTTTGTTAATCTATCAACAATCACCCAAACAGAGTCATGCCCTCGGGGAGATCTCGGCAAACCAGTAATGAAATCCATTGAGATACTCTCCCACTTCCAAGTTGGAATCTCTAAAGGCGCTAATTTTCCACCAGGCCTTCCATGATCAGCCTTAACTCTTTTGCACGTAAAACATTCTGACACAAACCTTGCAATGTCACCCTTCATCCCAATCCACCAGGCAATCTGTTTCAAGTCCTTATACATTTTTGTAGACCCTGGATGGTAGGCCACACTTGAACCGTGTGCCTCACTGCACAACTTATCTCGAATATCTCGAAAATTGGGGACGCAAAATCTACCGCGGTACTTTAGAGTACCCGCGTCATCGATCGAAAAGTCAGGCAGCTCCCCCTTCTCAGTTCTATTATGAAGGTGCAGTAGATCAGGATCGTCCTTTTGATGAAGCCTCGTAAGAGAAATCCATGAAGGCTCAGACACTTCCAAACTGCTTGGCGAGTCACATCTACCAACTGAAATATCCATTAAAAGAAACTCTTCTACCAACAACTCAGTGGAGAGATTGAAAATTTTCCCTGTCTTCCTGCTTAAGGCGTCGGCTACCACGTTAGCCTTACCCGGATGGTATAAGATCTCCACTTCATAATCAGCCACATACTCTAACCATCTGCGCTGGCGCAAGTTCAACTCCTTTTGAGTGAAGACATACTTCAAACTCTTATGATCTGTATAAATCTTGCACTGCGCGCCATACAACAAGTGTCTCCATAATTTCAATGCATAAATAACTGCTGCGAATTCCAAGTCATGCGTAGGGTAGTTCCTTTCATGAATCTTAAGCTGTCTTGACCCATACGCAATCACTTTTCCTTCTTGCATCAGCACACAACCAAGACCCACGTGGGATGCGTCCACGTAAACGACATAGTCTAATCCTTCCGTAGGCAATGTCAATATCGGAGCAGTGCACAGTCTATTCTTTAGCTCTTGGAACGCTTCTTCGCACTTATCGCTCCACACAAATGCTGCATTCTTCTGCGTCAATTTGGTCAATGGCGCAGATAACGTAGAGAAACCCTCTACAAATCTCCTGTAGTAGCCAGCCAACCCTAGGAAGCTTCTTATTTCTTTGGGTGTGGCAGGCCTCGTCCATTCCATAACTGCGGCTATCTTTTCTGGGTCGACAGAGATTCCGTCCTTGTTAACCACATGACCTAGGAAAGAAACCTGAGGCAACCAGAACTCGCATTTACTTAGCTTGGCGAACAACTTATGATCCCTCAAGGCAGATAAAACTAGACGCAAATGTTGGTCATGCTCCTCAACATTGCGTGAATACACCAACACATCGTCTATAAATACGACTACAAACTTGTCCAGAAAGTCCTTGAAAACCCTGTTCATCATGTCCATGAAAGCAGAAGGTGCGTTGGTCAAACCAAACGACATCACCAAAAATTCAAAATGACCATGTCTGGAACGGAAGGCAGTCCGCGGGATATCTGATTCACGGATCCTTAACTGGTGGTAGCCCGAACGAAGGTCAATCTTAGAGAACACGGCGCTGCCTCGCAGTTGATCAAACAAATCATCTATCCTTGGCAACGGATACCTATTCTTGATCGTTACCTTATTTAGCTCTCTATAATCGATGCACAACCTCATCGATCCATTCTTTTTCTTGACGAACAAAACAGGAGCACCCCAAGGCGAAGAACTCGGCCTTATAAATCCGTTCTCAAGCAACTCGTCTAACTGGATACGCAACTCCTCCAGTTCGCGTGGGGCCATCCGGTAAGGCGCCTTGGCAATAGGACGCGTACCCGGCTCCAAATCTATAACAAACTCCACGTCTCGATCAGGCGGGAGACCAGGAAGATTAGCTGGAAAGACATCAGAATAATCACGAACCACCGGGATCTCCTCCAAACACGGCAAACTAACCTTGGTTTCTAAAACCGAAACCAAACAAGCAAAACATCCGGAATCTACAAGCTTCCGAGCACATACCGCCGATATAGTCGGAGAATCCTGGCGCGGATAACCGTAAACACTCCCGGGCTGACCGTTGTCCATCCTGAAGTCCAAGCGTTTACCCTTGCATTGGATCACAACATCATATCTGGACAACCAGTCCATGCCTAGGATCACATCGAAGTCTTCCAGATCTAACAGCTTCAAATCAGCAAATGCGAGGAAATCGCCTAACAAAATTGGACAACTCTGAATACCCTGGTCCGAAACTACAGATTCGCCTGAAGGAAACTTGACACAGAACGCATCACCAACACGATCGAGATCCAACCGGTAACGCTCTACGAAGGCCCTAGCCACAAATGAGTGGGTAGCGCCGGAATCGAACAGAACACGCGCCCAGCGGTTCTTTACCTTAAATCGTCCTATAAAATTGCACACGCGACTAAGGAAGCGAACGCTCAAAACTATAACTATGAGCTAAACATTAAAACTAGGGGAGGATCTAACCTGATATCACTTGCGTGGACGTCTGAGCTTCCTCCATAGAGACCACGTTCAACTTCCCTTTTCCCTTGTCCACACGCTGCGGCGGCGGCAAGGCCTGAAGAGGAACTGGCTGCAGAGTAAGTTGAGTCTGCGGGCACTGATACTTGAGATGACCCACTTGACCGCACAAGAAACAACTTCTTGTCTTCTTCCAGCAATGGGCATCATCGTGCCCCGGCTTCTTGCATACCGAACAAAGCAAATCTTTCTTTTGGACACCTTGGATCGCATGAATCTGCTCTTTCTTTTGAGCTCCTAACCTTTGATAGCATCTTTCCAATGGATGACCCGGTCGGCCACAGAAACCGCATACCTCCTTGTTTCTCTTCCTCGGAGCAGCGTCAGGGACCTGAGCACTCTTACCCTCATCAGATTTTCTTTTATCCTTCCTCAGTTGTTGACCTCGATTCTTGGCATTATCAATTGCCTCTACCTTTAAGGCAGCTTCCACCATACCAGCATAACTTGAGGTCGCATAGGCACTTGCTAATTGCTGGACGTCACTCCTTAGCCCAGCCAGAAATCGCTTGCTTCTATTTTCGTCGGAACTCACCAAGTCTGGGGCAAATCGGCTTAGCTTACTAAACTAGATTTCGTACTCACTAACCGTGAGCTGCCTCTGCTTTAAGTGCAGGAAATCATTCATCAGACGGTCCCTCTCGACCGATGGCAGAAACTTGCTCAGAAGTAGCTCCTTAAAGGACTCCCAGGAACACCCGTCCTTCAGACCTTCTTTCTCCCTCAGCCACCAGCCCTTCGCCAACCCCTTGAGCGGATATGCGGCTAACATCACCTTCTGGTCATCAGTGATCCCGGAGTATGAGAACATCTCCTCGATTGATATCATCCAATCGTCTAAGACCATGTAATCTGCCTTGCCATCATACGTCGGAGGCCTAAGTCGCTGAAACTGAGAAATAAAGGTCATCTCTGGTGGCACCACGACCGGAGGCACCAGAGGAGCGGGGGGAACATGGACAGCTTGACCCACAACAGGGTCCTGAACTCTCGGAATCTGCCCTGCCACAACTGCTAACAAGGACTGGACCTGAGACTGCAAATCCCCTACTTGCTTTGACAAGGCTTCATTGCTTTGTCTCAGACCTTCTATCACTGCGCTGCTCTGCGCACCTGATGATTCTCCCTCCGATTGGGGAGTCATCCTTGTCGAAGGACGCCTCGACATTCTAACGGAACAACAAAACACTAATTAGACACCTAGCCCACCCACTAGAACCAAACAACATAGTACAAACTATACATACTTAAGTACTTGCTCATGCTGCTAACTTGCTCTGGGATTTTTTTTGTAATGATGATATGCTTATCCTATGATGATTCACTATCATCCAACTAACTCTTGTGCCTAGATCGGGAATGCATGAATTTATATTCTTTTTGACTCAAAATCATGTGTGTACACATGTCATCCTGCAAATCTTTAGCTTGGCACGTTGTGCTTATGCAATGTTATGCTATGCACGATTGTGCTATGCATTCTAAAAAGGCCCTAATGCATGTTATGAGCGGCGTACACATGAAAATGTTATGCATCCCATACTACATAACATTTCCATGCAACGAAAAAGAAAACGTGCTAGCCGCATTCATGTGGTGAGGTTATGCATCCCATACTACATAACCCTCACATGTTGCCTCCTATGGTGGATCCATATACAAACACATAGTATGCATCCCATACTACATATTATGCCTTGTATACTTCATGTCATGCTATGAGTGTAGTGTTCGTGCTTCAGCCAAGACGTGCTGATGACATATCGGTGTGTGTATGGTATGATTCTAAACACCTAACACTTACAGGGACAGGTTGCCCGACAATTTGTCAAGCAACCTCCCTCTGATACCAACTGTCACATCCCGCATTTTCTCATTAATAAATAAATAAATCAGAGCATAAGAAAACTACGAGCTGTGATGCCACGTCAAGCAGGGGATAACTGCTGACGCTCAGGCGACACTCTAATGCTTCAAATCATAAGTTAAAATGAATAGAAAACTGATTTTTAAATTAATTGGCCGTATCCCTCGGCTCAGTGGATCAAATAGTCCACGGTTTGAAAACTATTTTTATACGTAGCGGAAAAATACTACATTTATGCTTAACATCCTAAAAGAGCGCATAAGTGTCCTAAGAGGACAACTTACACTATGCAAGACCCTAGATTTCAATTTATAATATTTATAAGGAAAACCATCTTTTTTACGCATTTGGAAAATAATGATTGAGCTTTTATAAAACATGCTGATCAAGCAATACATATAGTAGTTCTTTATAGGTTTTAAAGTAACTAGCAACCTAGCATAAAACATTCCCAGAGAGCAAGTGAAACTACCACAAAACAGGTAAACTAGCAGCTAAGCAAATACTTAATATCACAAAGGAAAATCACCAACGAGCGTCAACAACCTGACACGAACTCGTTGGCGAGCATGTATGTCTGTACTACTACAAGGCTAAAGAACTACCTCGACAAGCGAGGAAAACACTGCCAAAGCACAGTCCACAGAACAACTCCTGAAACTAGCCGCACAGCCGGCTACAGACCTGAACCTGAGGCATTCAAAAGAAGAACACCTCAGTAAGAAATAATGAAACAAGTGGCAAAGAAGCATCAGATAATAATTGAATAAAAGGAACAGAAAGAAAAAGGGTTACCAACCCTGCAAGAGTAAATGCCGAAAAACTCAGCTAAAGAATCCAAAAGAGGACAAAATGCAAGGGTAATAATCAGTAAAGTGAGAGAAATGCAACAAGTACAGAAACGTACCGAACTCCGCTCAAGCCTGCAGAGACAGAAGGAAACCAATATGCATCAAATGAACAGTAAGAAGAAACTAACAGTCCTAAACTTGTAAATCATTAGCACTGGCACAAATCCCAAACCTGTGTCAGAGACTAAGAACAGTCACAACCGAACAACCAGGTCCAGGTGTCTCAAGAGTACTAAAGGGGCCGCCACAGGGTCCACACACATAGAGTTCCAACCTCTTACAGGAACCCAAAATGTCCAAAGGAGGGAATGGTGGTGGCCACAGCTCAAACTCCCCTGGTACCATACTCCTTCAGAAACCCAGCTACCACATGCTAAGGATCCACGATTCGGCACCAAAACTAGCCGACAACACCACTTAAAACTACAAAGTTCTACAACCAAAACCCGCCGAATTATTTCCCCCTACCCGCCGATTTATTTTCCCCTACCCGCCGAGTTATTTCCCCCTACCCGCCGAGTACAACTAAAAAATAAAACCGATAACTTCCTAATTTGGGCCGACTACAAGCCCCAAAACTAGGAACATTCCAATTTCACCTATTCTACGACAAGGAGAAAAGAATAATACAACAAAAATGCAACTCATGGAGGCACGCAAGAGGGGAGAAATCCACTTGCCTCAAATCGACCTTGAAAACGTCACCCAAAATACTCCACCACGTAGATCCGTCCAAGAGGGGACACGCGGAGACGAGATCTACGAAAAAACGGACAACCGGGGTTAGGGCCGAAAAAAACTAAGGCGAAACGGTCACCGAAACGGGAAAAGCTTACCGCGATCTCGAAGCTCTCGCCGAGAGCTTTCCAACGCCGCGATCGGATCGAAAATCCGTCCACCGGATCGGCGGTGGTGGCCGCCGGAAGATTTGCGAACGGAAGGGTTCCGCACTCCGCAAAAATTCCGCACAAGAGGGGGGGGGGGGGGGGGGGGGTGCTGATCGGGGGAAGAAGAAGAGCTTTTCTTCTTTTGTTATATACAAATACTTATAATAATAATCTTATATGGTTACTGATAATACTATATTTATAAATACTTATAATACTTATAATATTATATTTATTAATAATATAATCTAATACTTATTATAAATATAATCACCGATCGGTGAGAATGATTCTCACCGATTCGGTGAGAATCGGTGAGAATCATTCTCACCGATTCTCTACTAATATATATATATATTTTTATATTTTTTTATATAAATTCTTTATATAAATATATATATATAATAATATATATAATTATTATAATAAGATAACCTTATATGCTTACGGAGGGCCAAACGCGCGCCGAATCGAACGAAATTCGCACCGTAGGCGAATGACGACGCTACGAATCCAATGGCGAAGTCGAAATCGAATTCCGACGCACCGTTTTCGAGATAATAATTTCTAAAGTTAACGGCGTACGCGAAAACATACAAACTTCAATCGCGCGCCGAGGCTCCAAGAATGCTCGGAACGCGACGAAACTTGACGAGCAAGTCTAAAATTAGCCGATCTAAACTCCTAATATAAAATTTTCCACTCCCGACGCAAATCCCAAAATTTGGCCGGTCAAACCTAACGAACGCAAACGCGCTACGACAAAGTCGGTAACAAAATCCGACGAACAAAACTCGGGCAAAATTCTCCCGAAGCCCAAACACAAGCATTCCCCAAGAGGCTCCACCGAGTCACCAAACAGACTCCGGCTCGCTAGGGAATCTTGCTACGAGGCAACACCAAGCCACGCAGGGGACCTAAAGAGCTAAGAGCACGCTCTAACAACGTCACCTGACCAACACGCGCTAACATAACGCTCTGACGTCATAATACGTCAAATAAGAAATTAAATAAATCACTGGAAAAATTGGGGGCGTTACAATGGACACGTTATTGCTTATGCTTCGAGACAGTTGAAGAAGCATGAGCATAAATATCCAGTACATGACCTAGAGCTCGGGGCTGTGGTTTTCGCCCTAAAGATATGGAGGCATTACTTATATGGGATTCATTGTGACATCTTTTCAGATCACAAGAATCTCAAGTATATCGATACGCAGAAGGACCTAAACCTGAGACAGAGGAGATGGCTGGAGTTCCTCTGTGATTATGATTACAAGATCCACTATCACCCGGGAAAAGCGAACACGGTTGCGGATGCCTTGAGCAGGAGGGCCGGCACTTCTGGACCGGAGCCCCGATTGATGTCTATAGAGCTGCTACAGATGATGGAGGACATGCACATTACCATGGTGTCCGAGACCAAGCCAGTGGTATATAGAGAGTATTTGAGCTCAGTGATCAGTGGCGATGATATACAGGAGCGCATCCGAGCACATCAGAGGCTGGATGCTGCGTTACAGCCGATTTTCAGTGCCCTAGAGAGGGGCAAGGTTGAGGACTACACGCTACAGGATGATCTCCTTCGGCTCCGTGGGCGCATCTACATACCAGCAGGAGGCAGAATCCGGGAGGACATACTCAGAGAGGCACATTGCTCGAGATATTCAGTGCACCCCGACATCAGCAAGATGTGGGCAGATTTGTGGAGGTCTATGTATTGGCCCGGGATGAAGAGGGAGATCACGGATTTTGTGACCCATTGCGAGACCTGCCAGCGTGTGAAGGCAGAATGCAAGAGCCCGGGAGGTTTACTACAGCCACTGCCAGTTCCAGAGTGGAAGTTCGAGGACATTGCTATGGTCTTTGTACACGGATTGCCTCGCTCCCACTCTGGGCATGATTCTATATGGGTTATAGTGGATAGATTGACCAAGGTAGCGCGGTTTATACCAGTTCGAAAGGATGCCCCAGTTGCAGTTCTGGTGAGACTATTTGTGGAGCAGTACGTCAGATATCATGGTATCCCCAGGACTATTGTTTCGGACCGTGATGGTCAGTTCACTTCGAGAGAGTGGAGGGCCGTGCATGCTTATTTGGGATCTCGACTTACTTTTAGTACCGCCTTCCATTCACAGACCGACGGACAGACCGAGCGGACCATCCGGACCATGGAGGACCTGCTCAGATTATGCATATTGGATACGGGGAGGCCTTGGGAGAGGCTGCTACCATTGATTGAGTTCTCGTATAATAACAGCCACCAGGCTAGCATCAGGATGGCTCCATACGAGGCGCTTTATGGGAGGAGATGCCGGACACCACTATCATGGGTTCAGGATGTGGATACCAGGGCTCTGGGATCTAATTATATAGAGGATACTGAGGCTCAGATTCGATTGATCAGGGATCGGCTACTGGAGGCCCAGAGTAGGCAGGCAAAGTATTATGATGCTCGGCACCGGAAGGTGGAGTTCCAGGTTGGAGACAGGGTATTCTTGAAGATACGTCCAGTACACGGTGTTTCTCGGGTGCGGAGGCACAAGAAGCTCAGTCCACGATACATGGGGCCATACGTGATCCTGGAGCGGATCGGCCCCTTGGCTTACCGACTGCAGCTGCCACCGGAGTTGGGTGCATTACATGACGTCTTCCATGTCTCTTCCTTGCGAAGAGCTCTCCTTCGGCCGGAGCAGCACATTACTACTACAGCCGGACCGGTAGAGCCTGACAGATCAGTGAGATTGGAGCCGATCCGGATTGACGATACAGCCATCCGAGTGTTGCGGAAGAAGAAGGTCCCTCTTGTGAAGGTGCTGTGGTCCAACCATGGACGGGAAGAGCACACTTGGGAGCCGAGGGATCTGATGCTGGAGCAACACCCGGAGCTATTCGCATCAGGTACATTTAAGTTATGCCTTTAAATTTCTTGATGATTCTTGCAAATAGAACCCCGTAGACCCGAACTTAAATTTCGGGGACAAAATTATTTTCTTGTTTATTGGAATTTGTAACATCCCATGTTACTTCTGGACCCCTCAACTTAGATTGGGTTAGGCATGGGATGAGACTTAAGGAGATCAACTAGGTTTGACCCTAGGTAGTGGGTGGTAGCCATGTGGAGCCCACTATAGGACCAAGTCAAACTAGGTCGAACTAGCCTAATTAGGGACCCTAGCCACACCATGACCCCACCACATTGCCCTAACCCTAAAAACAATCTAAGTGGACCCTAGGGCATGTCACTAGGTCAACACTTTGACCCCAATTGACCAAAGTCAACCTTGGGCTTAATTTGGTCAAACCCACACTCATAGGCCTAATTAACCTAAGTGGGGCACCCCCTTGACCCAAACCAAGTTGGGTGGTGCCACTAGACCCATTTCCACCAAGTAGGGTCAGTCCACCCACCATGGTTGACTAAGTCAACTCCCCAAGTCAACAAGTCAACAAATTGACCTAAAGGTCTGAAATGAAGGCCAAGCAATTTCCCCTTGGACCAAGCCCACCAAAATTGGCCCATAGTCAGCCCAAGTGAACAAGACCAGTCCTACCCCTCTAAATCAGGAGAGAGAATACATGCAAGGGGGTAAAATTGGGATTTTTAGGAGAAGAGGAGAGAGAAAGGGGAATGAAGAAAATGGTGGCCACATGGCCACCCCATCAGTTGGTTTTGGCTGCCCAAAACCAGGTGGCCGACCTCCCCTCTTCATTTCCAGCAGAAAACCAGGGCTGTGAGCCACTTGGCAGCTGGGTGAAACCTCCAAAGCTCAAAACTGAGCTAACATTGGAGTTAACTCCACATATAGCCCACCTTAGTCCAAATAGACCTCACCAACAGTTTCAGGAGACAGAAGGGAGTGGAATTCGACTGTTTAATCATGGAGAATGGTGGAGATTTGAGCTTTCGGGGTGGAGCTCGCCGGCGCACCACCACCACGGCAAACCGCCGCCTGACCCGCAGCCAAGCTTCGATTCAGGTCCGTTTCACTTCACCTCTACCCGTACTAGCATCTTAGATCGATTAGGAGAGATATCAGGCTCAACTGAGCCCGATGCCATGTGAGAAAAACGAGAAATTTCCAAGCTTTTGAAACCGCTCGGGATCGCCGTCGCCGCCGTCTTCCGCCGCCCTATCGCCGGGAAATGATAACCACCACCACCGTGAAGGTGATGACACCGTTGGCCGGAGGTGGCGCCGTCTCAGCAGGCCGGAAACCGCCAGCAAAGTTGCTCCAGGTCGGCTCGATCTCAGCCATTGGCTGGAGGTAGACGATGACCCGATTCCGTCGGATTTACTTTAAGATTCGTGCTCGATTATTAATATGAATTAATTTAATGTGTTGAATAGTATGATTTCTGTCACACTTTTTCAGTCACTTTGCATGTTAAATATAGACCTCTTAGAGGCATTTCCAGAACTTAGTCCCTTACTGAAATATGTATCCACGGGTCTTACCTTTAATATGCCACCCTAAACATATATTTTGGTGTAGTGTACAGTCCTGTAGGACATTTCTCCTAGGACTGGTCCTAGAGTAGGGCAGAAATTAAATTGGATGTCTAGGGCAAACTATTGGTCACCATGGCCCCAAATTTTGGGCACATGCATGATTAGGGCATACTTAGCGCCTGCCAAAATTTAGGAATTTGTAGAGAATATTTTCCTATAGTTTTTGGTAAAATAGCAAAATATAAATAAATCAAATATATGGAGTTCTACTCCTCCCCATGGCCCCAAAGTTTGGTGGTGGGTCAGTGGGGTCATCCTTGGTGCATGATAAAATTTTTAGCACCTTGGGTTCACTGCATGTTGGAGAATCCACTTGCATGTGCTAGCCTATGTTAGGCCTTGGTGTGCAAATAGCAAAAATGCAAATTGGTGTATTTAGCCCAATGGTGACATGCAAAGGTCATGGAATTATTTACAGTGGTTCATTAGGGTACATTTCATCCCTCAAATTAATAATGGAATTTTTGGAATCAAAATTCCATTTATTGGAATTTATTTAAAATATAGCTATTTTGGAAATAAAATTGGAAAATATGATTTCTTCAAGTACAAATCCAAACAATTTTGCCAAGGCATAGATAATGTCACATTTGACTTAGGAAAAATATGATTTCTCTGTTTTGAAGAACTTTTGGAGTAGATACCCTAAATTCCCCATTTTACCCTTATCTTGTTAATTCTTGAAATGATGAATATATACCTTTGAAAAATTTGGAATTTATTCTACTGCTATAAAATGTTATTATTAGTTTTGCATAAATTTCTCAGAATTAATGGATGCATTGTTTGTTGTTAAATTAATATAATGACATTTTGGTAAATAACTTATAATGGAATTTTATAGGCCATTTCATAATAAATGTTGATGATACTCTGCCAATAGTCATAAATTAGTGTCCTAAAAGTTCTGTAATTTTCCTGCAATTGTTGAGTACATAATGCCTATACTTCATTTGGAAAATGGAATTTGTGTGGAATTGATATTAAATAGGAAATGAGAACAAATATTTTAAGGAAAATTATGAAACTCTGTAGGCAGTAATATTTTGTCAATATACATCTCAGGAAAAATTCCCTAGGTCAGTGGATACTTAATCATACTACTTCATGTGTAAAATGACCTAGTATTTAAATTAAAAGATTTAATTAAAGGATTAATTGGCCGAGCAAAATTATGAGAATTTATAGGATAGTTCCCCTAGTCTATACCACCCTAGGATAAATATATAGAGGCAAGATGCCTTAAGGATTGGAAGATCACATTTTTAGGGTAACCATAGGACATGGTCTGCATATAACACAAATAGGTCTTGCCTTAGGGGTTACCAGGGGATTGATTATCGACAGAAGTAAGAGAGTTCAACATGAGTAACCCTGGTGGGTAGAGTTGCCTTAGTGAGGGATCAAAAGTGCAAGTCTTAGTTAGCAACTGGAGTGAGGGTCGGCGGAAGACCGTCGACATCCCAGCAACACCTTAAGTTACTAGGGTTGTACTAAAGCAATAAGGAGAGCTGGGGAGATACATGGGTAGCCATCAACTAAAATAAATATCCTTGCGAAAGGGAACGCTGGGCGTAATCCCAACACAGTTCCTAGTGCCCCTTGAGAGCCCTTCACAGGGAATACCGGGGGCAGTCCTGGGATTAACCGTAAATCTCTAAGTATAATAAACCGTAGACAAGAGTAGTTTAATAGGTTAGGACATTGTTATACCTTCTCGCCCGTGTGAGGGTTGGAGAGATTCATGATATATTCTCACCCGTTTTGGGGTTTGAGGGAGTTGGCATAAAAGCACTAATGTGCGTTCTCACCCGGGTTTGGGTTTGAGGGATTCAGGACGGGTTTTGGTCCTGCGAGCGGGAGGCTCAGTATGAATTACTTGCATGTGCATAAATATAGTGGCGGGGCATGCGGTACTGGCCGTTCGTCACACCGATGGCAGTACGGTGCACCCGGCGGTTGTGAGAGTTAGAGGGGCCAGTGGGTTGTTTTACACTGCGGTCTGGAGGACGATCCCCGATAAGGCACATCCGACCCAACAAGACTGACGGGTTTGTCAGCAAAGTACTTACGCGAGACTCTAGAGTGCACCTTGGACGTGTACAGAGGCGTATGAGAGGGGTCTAAGGCTTGGTAGTGTGCATACCGGTCTAGAAGCGGAGACGCCCGCTCCGCTGCTGCCGTAGCCACAGCGGTGGTACCCGAGAGTGATGCTAGCTCTCAAAAAGTGGGAACTAAAGGTCTGTGATCACAGAGTCGTTGTGTGTGAGTTGCACTTGCCTGCGCATAAAATTGCATCATATCATTCATTCATATTAGGTCATACGCTTCATAGATCCTTATCATATAAATTAGTATGGGCTCTTTTATATGATAAGTTAAATTTCCTGGAAATCCTAACTTATATATTTGTATGGGCATTTATATAAGTTAGGGTACGTTTGTGATGATAGCATAGTGGTAGCTTAGCTTATTTACTTGTTCATACTACTGTTTCTTTACTTTCCTTTACTGCACTGCTCTTACTTATTACTTGTACCGTACTTAGAATTGCTAGAGTAGGATTACATTACTTATTACAACTCTAGTTAGATATTGTCACCTGCTTCCACTTTGCTACCCCTTGTTGTCCTCCGCTTCGTCCTCCCGCTCGGTGCCTAGGAGCTGCGGGGCGAGGTGCGGAGGAAACGACTTAGTCTTTTTGACTAATGGTCGGTGACCAACTATTTTTAGGAGCCCATGGAGATGGAGCACCAGCACGTCGAGGAGGCAGGACATGAGGAGCAGATACCGCTTCAGCAGGCTACTACCACTACTGTGCGTCCTCAGGTGGGACGAGATCTGATGTTCTAGCATAGCTTCCGCATTTATGATTTTGTGAGAGAGAGATTTGATGTACTGGGCATAAGCCCTTTTTACTCTTTCATTTGTACACTGTTGTGGACTATTTGATGTACTATTCATTTCTTTTACATGATTGTACTGTGGCTTGTGGACTGATAGTTTTGCATATACAGTTTACTTCTTCTTCTCATATTGGCCTACAGGTTAATGATCGTACTAGCCGGCAGAATCGGCGTATTGCGGTGTCGACTAACCCGCGAGTTAGTGTCACCGTAAGACGGCGGTTCTGGGCATAAGATCCGGTAGCCCTCCTTGGTAAGGGGGAGGGGGGTCTTACACAAGGTCTGGGAACTAGTTCCTAAACCTAAAGACCATAATATAATAGGAACCAAGTGGATCTACAGGAATAAGATGGATGAACAAGGGGTCATCATTAAGAATAAAGCAAGACTGGTTGCTAAAGGATATAGGCAAGAAGATGGTATTGACTTTGATCAAACCTTTGCTCCAGTAGCCAGACTGGAAGCCATAATGATGTTCTTGGCCTATGCAACCTATCAAGGATTCAAGGTTTATCAAATGGATGTCAAGTCAGCATTCCTGAATGGTAATCTTAAAGAGGAAGTCTATGTGGAACAGCCTTCAGGTTTTGTTGATTCAACTCTACCTCATCATGTCTATAGACTTAGGAAAGCTTTATATGGGTTAAAGCAAGCGCCTAGGGCTTGGTATGAAACCCTATCTAGTTTCCTCATTGAGAACAAGTTCTCAAGGGGAAAATAGATAAGACTCTATTCCTTAGGGAATCTAGAGGCAAAGTTATACTAGTCCAAATATATGTAGATGACATTATATTTGGGTCTACTGAAAGCAGCCTTTGCAAAAAGTTTGCAAAACTTATGCAAGGTCAATTTGAGATGAGTAGTATGGGAGAGCTGAAGTTTTTCTTAGGACTCCAAGTTAAACAGACTGAGAGTGGTTTATCCATATGTCAGTCCAAGTTCACCCTAGAACTCATAAGGAAGTATGGTATGGATTCGTCCAGTACCATGAAGACTCCAATGGGGTCAAGTATGTCTCTTAGCAAGGATGATGCAGGGAAACCTGTAGATGAAACCATGTATAGAGGGATAGTTGGCTCCCTATTATACTTGACTGCAAGTAGACCAGATATCATGTATGCTACATGTGTCTGTGCAAGGTATCAAGCCTGCCCTAAAGAGTCTCATTTGACAGCAGTCAAAAGAATATTGAGATATCTAAAGGGCACTCCCTATCTAGGCCTCTGGTACCCTAGGAATGGAGATTTTGAACTAACAGGTTATTCAGATGCAGACTTTGCAGGATGCAAAGAAGATAGAAAAAGCACTACTGGAACCTGTCAATTCCTAGGTGGGAGACTAATTTCATGGAGTAGCAAAAAGCAAACAAGTGTGACTATCTCCACTGCAGAGTCAGAGTATGTGGCTGCAGGAAGTTGCTGTGCTCAACTTCTGTGGATACAACATCAGCTAGAGGACTATGGATTTCAGGTAAGTAGAACTCCACTCTTTTGTGATTCTACTAGTGCTATTTCAATAGCTAATAATCCTGTATCCCATAGTAGAACAAAACATATTGAAATTAAATATCATTTTCTTAGGGAGCATGTAGAAAGAGAAGATATTTTATTAGAATATGTTAAAACTGATAATCAAGTAGCTGATATGTATACTAAGCCCCTAGAAGAAGCTAAGTTCAATAGATTTAAAATTGAACTAGGAATGATAAACTTAGAGTAACTTTATATTATTGAAAATGGCTAAGTAAAAAGGTGTCGACATATAGAGATTTCTGTGTCGACACAGAATAGTGGTGTCGACACTTCAGGAAAAAGGTGTCGACACATCTAGGAAGTTGGTGTCGACACTTCTGACTATTAGTGTCGACACATGTCATGTAGATGTCGACACATCCAATGTGGTGTCGACACTTAGTATTTACTCAGAATTTTCTAAGTAAAGTCTCGACTATGTGTCGAGTTATGTTGTGTCGACACATAAACAAGTGTCGACACATAAAATCTGTTGACTAAACTTGTGTCGACACATATGTGTCGAGACATTATAAGTCAGTGTCGACACTTATAGCCAGTGTCGACACAATTTTAGTTAGCTGTCCCGCCTGTTCATCTTCAAAATCAGAAAGGTATAAATAGGATTTTGTCTTAGTTTGTCAACACGCTTTCAAAGTTTCGAGACAAAACTTCAGTGTCGACACCTCTCTTCTCTCAAGACAAATTCTACAAACCCTAATGGCGCCTAAGCTTGAGGAGAATGTCAACGAAGGATACGAGCTGGTGCGCGATGCTTTTGAGGATGCCGATCAAGAAATCCAGACTGTCGTAACCCTAGTTGCCGATTCAGGATTGGAATATCTTGTTTCAGAACCTACTAAGATATGGAAGAAAGAGGTACTAGAATTCCTCAATGGAGCCAAGATGGACGAAACTGGATTCAAAATCAAATCCAGGGTTCATGGTGAGAAGGTCAAGGTATCACCAAAAAGTCTAAGGAAGATTCTTCAGCTGCCAAGAACTAAAGAGGAAGATGAGGTTACAGCTTCAAAGACCAGGGAAGCTCTAACCTAGTATGGACTAGATTCTAAGATGAAGATAGGATCTGTGTTTAACAGGAAAGGAATGAACAGTCAAGGTAAATTCCTTTCTGAAATTGTTGGAAAGGTCATTTTAAGCAAGCCAGGAGGGCATGACAGAGTGTCTGCCTATATGTTTGGAATAATGACACGAATAATCTTCACTCTAAAAACTGACTGGTCTATGATAGTTTTTGAGAAGATTAAAGAAAGCATGAAGAAGCCCAACCTGGGCAGGATTTTAAGTCTTTATCTTGCTGGTGTAATACCTGAAGTTATGAGTACAACTGCTGGAAGCAAAATAAATCACATGAGGAAAATGGACATGAGGTTGTTTTCCAGATGGGACAGGGTGTTGACTAAAGAGATGCCAACCCCTGTGAAGATAGTTCCTGAGAAAGAAATTCCTCCAAAGAAGAAAAGGAAGACTGTTCCAGTGGCACAAGAGTCCACTAGTAGCTCTGACAGTGAAGAACAGGTTGTCTTCACTCCAGATGAGAATGAGGAAGGACCTGCTGTTAAATCTCCTGCTCCTCAAGATGATGCTGAGATCCAGGGGGAGCTCCCTCAAGCTAGCCCCATACACAAGGATCAAAGCCAGGGGGAGCTTCTAGTTGTAGATGAATCCACTACACTGGAAAGTGAACAAGCAACCACCATTATCCTAGAGGTAATCACTGAACTCAATACTTTAGAATTTCCTATGGAAGATACTGATTTGTCTGATGTTCATCAGCAAATTCAGCTGGATACCCAAGTCCCAGATGCTGTCTTGGAAGACACATCTGCTGCAGCTCAGTATGTATCTGATCCAGTGGTTGAAGAGCCCAGAGTTTCTCCTGCTCATTCTCCACAAGAGTTTACAATGGAAGATTTGTTTCTAAATCTGGATCAAGAGGATTTTGATAAAGAAACTGCTACTGAAGGAGATAATGCTGCTGCTGAGGGGGAGCAAGTGCACATTCTGGAAGAGCCTGTGAGGCAAGAACCTGAGAATGCACCAGCTGTGCAAACTGAGAGGCCCCCAAGCCCTAAGGAGAGGGTAGATATAACCAGCTCCTCAGCATCTAAAGATGAGGAGGCTGCCAGGGAAAAAAAAGAAACTTTATGTCTTCAAGAGAAGGAGTCAAAGTTATAAGAAGGCTCTACAATCTATTGCACCACAGCCTATAGTTCAGCAAACACCATCAGTTGATTATAGTGCTTTAATGGTGGCAATGCAAATTAAACTGGATGAGCACAGGCAGGCAATTGAGAAGTATGTAGATGAAGGGCAGAAATCTTTGCAATTTGATCTGGCCCAAGATATCAAGTCAATAAGATTTGAGATGAATCTTAACAAAAAGGAAATGACAGACTATTTTCACAAGGGTGGAAATGCAGTGGTGTACTTGGAAACACACCAAGAGAAGATAAAAGCACAAGTGGATGACATAGCATTGAAGCAAGGGTATGTTCTTGAAAATCAGTTAAGGATGAATGACAATCTTACTGCTTCCCATAATGCTATTATCACAGAATTAAAGAACCAGGCTGCTGGACCTTCTACCTCTACTGCTACTGTTAAAGCTGAATTTGACAAGGTATTTCAAGAAGAAATCAATGCTGTTAAGACTGCTATTCAAGACTCCCAGAAAGCCATATCTGAACAACTTAAAAAGCTCAAACCTTTCTTTAAAGATGGAGTCAGATACTTGGATAATCAAATCAGATTCCAGAAGGATGATGTCAGAGATCATATGGCTAGAGAAGTCATAAAGGGGGAGAGAGTTTTAGTCAAAGCTAGCTCTGATCATGCCAAATGGATATCTAATTCCATCAGAGCTACACTGGGCTATCCTCCACTTTGTGATGATGACAATGTTGCTGAATCTGGATTTCAGCCTGCATATCTTGGAGGTGAGCAACCAGAAGTTGCTCAAGTGATCTATCCTCCGCCAGATTTTGACATGGTGCAAGCTGATATTCATCACATGTATAGCCCAACTGAAGGGAAGTCCAATGTCATTCTTGAGAAAGTGGTTCAGCCTATATCTGAAGCCATGCAAGAGGCACTGCAAAAAGAAGAAGAGACAAGATTGTCTAAGAAGAGGTTTAGGGAACAAGCTGAACAAAGGCCAGACTTTGAACAGTGGAGCCCTACCTCAAGAAATATTATTTTGACTGCCTGGAAAGCTGCCAAGGATAACATTCAAGACAGGAACAAATGGTTCTCTGAGGCTGAATGGAGAAAACATGAGACTAGACAGGAGGCCATAGTTCAACATAGAAGGAAGGCCAAGATGGGAAAGCTACCTCCTACTGCTCTGGAGCCTAGCAAGTACTTTCCAAAGCCATACCATTACTTTGAAAGGCAGAAGATTAAAGCAGAAGAGCTTAAGAAGAAAGACTTGAAAGGCAAGAAGCCTGCTGATGCTGAAGCTGCTGATGCTCCTGTCCAAGCTAAAGTTCATGCTGGCAAAGGAATAGTGATTAAGGAGCCAGAACTGAAATAGATTTAGAATTTTCTTGAAGTTTACTTTGTAATCTTTTTGATGTAAAACTGTTTGTGAACTTCTGAAAATGTATAAGACAGATATTAGGATAATATGTTATATGATTAATCTATTTCATGTTTGTTCTGTGATAATGTGTATGTCTATTTCATATTTGTTCTGTGATGATGTATTTGAATACATGTGTGATTGATACATGTTTATGTTTACCCTGCTGTATATAATCCTGCTTTACATCATTTTGTAATTTTATTATGAATGGTGTATATCATTGACTAAGGGTTATGACTTCTCCAAATAGGGGGAGATTGTTGGGTACATTGGTATAAATGTACCTGATTTGAAGAAGCCTCACCCAACTCAATGATATACATCAAAATGTATTTGATGTGTTTTTGAGTTACTTGTGCAGGTTAAGTATTTGCAGGGATAAAGCAAAAAGTTTCTAAGTCCATGTGTCGACAACCAGAGGGAAAGTGTCGACACTTAAGAAGTCTTGTGTCGACACCCAGACAAGCAGTGTCGACACTTGGAGTCATTGTGTCGACACCTGGGATGCAGAGTCGACACCAGACAGAAAGTGTCGACACAAGGAGCTGTGTCGACACTCAATGAAGAAAGTACAGTAAAGCAGTGTCGACACTTAACAACAGTGTCGAAACCTAGAAGAACTGTGTCTACACCAGAAAGTGTCAACACTTGGAGCTGTGTCGACACTCAGCAAAAGTCAGCAGAGACTAAGTATATGTGTCGACACCCAGAACAATGTGTCGACACTCAACAGAAGACTCAACACTTGAAGAAAGTGTCGACACATGGAGCTGTGTCGACACTTAGCAAAGAACACAAAGATCAACAAAATATTCTAAGTACAAGTGTCGACACTAAGGGAATGTGTCGACACTCAGCTGAAGTCTCAACAGAAGAATCAAGTATCGACACAAGGAGCTGTGTCGACACTCAGCAAGTATCAACATAGAAGACTATGTGTTGACACCAAGAAGCAGTGTCGACACTTAACAGATTCAACACAAGAAGTTGTGTCGACACAAAGGAGATGTGTCGACACTTAGAAGAATTCAGCAAAAGATAGAAGATCAAGTACTTGTGTTGACACTCAATTTCAGTGTCGACACATGCAGAAGAAACTGTGTCGAGACATAGAATCTACAACACAAGGAGTTGTGTCGACACCTTGTAGACTTGTGTCGACACTTACACAACTTGTGTCGACACTTGGTCTATAAGTGTCGACACTTAAAGACAGAAAGTCTCGACACTTTCAGACAGTTAGAGAACTTTCAAGAATTGACTGGAAGACTTGACAGCTGCCGTTCCAGCCGGTCTACAGCACCTGTCAGAGATGTCAGAATTTAGTTATGGACCGGACCAGCCGGTTACCATGAAGAAGGCCTATAAATAGGCTCATACAGTCTACAGAAATAAGTTGTTGGACAAATTGAAAGTTGTTTAAAAGTGGATCACAGAGTTGTTCAATTTATTGATCAAGTATCTAAACAAGAAGATCTAGCTGTCCAAGTGCAGATCTAAGAAGTTGGAGAGAGAGGGCTCCATCCAAGAAATCAGCTGTTGGAACCCAGCTGAGAAGAAGAATTCAGATTGGTTTGGATCTTAAGAAGCAGAGGTCAAGGATCAACTGCAGAAGGAGTCAATCTTATTGAGTTCTACTTTCAAGAAGTTTTGAAGAAAGCTAAGTCAGATTGAATCCAGCTGAGTTCTTCCAAGAACTCATCAAGAAACTCACAACTCCCCTCTCTTGTTTCTGAGTTGCTGAGTTATCATTTGTATAATCATTTTTATCTTGTAGGATCCTTTGGATCTGAGTGTTTGTAAGCATGTAATTATAAAGGCTGAGGGCAGGGCTTGAGAGCCTGAGTGTAGGAGATTGAAATCTCTGAGTGTAGGCCTTGGTGGCTGAGTGTAGGCCTTGTTGGCTGAGTGTAGGCCTTGTGGCTGAGTGTAGGCTTTGTGGCAAAGCTGAGTTGTAGGGCCTTGGGCCTGAGGTGTAGGAACCAGTTTGGGTTCTGAGACAGTGGTGAAGTTTGGCCGAATCTAGTACACTGCTAGATAGGCAAAGGGGGAAAGTGGATGTACCCAAAGCTTGGGGAACCACTATAAAACTCTGTGTCTGCTGTGATTGTGATTTGCTGTGAATGCTGTGTGATTGATGTGCTAAAGTAGATTAAAATCTGTGTTGTAAACTGATTGCTGCCATAAAAAGTTAAAAAGAATTAAGTCACCTTTTCACCCCCCCCCTCTAGGTGTTTAGGTACTATATCTTTCACATTTCTTCCCTACAGGCATAGCAATCTCATGCATATATATATATATATATATATTCATCACATATTGTGCACTCACGAACAAACATTCCATCACAATCGTCCGCCACGTGGCCCGACGATCCGTGCACTCAGGGCACATTCTTGGTGTACCGACGAACCAGGGTCCCACAACCGTATCAGGGTCGCAACCCAACGACAAATTAATTGAGCATTTACTCCATGACGTGCATCCGAAGATTTTTATCTTAATGTACCGGGATTGGCCCGTAGCCCCCCATGGTGTCATTGCGCGTATGCCTAAGACTCTTGCTATTCGCTCCAACAGACCGCACTTTCAGGTCTCACGTCGGACGGACATAGCGCAGCTCGGATCATCCACCCCCCGTTGCTCAAGTCGTCTTGCCATCACCGAGTACGGCGTACTCACGGCTAAATAAAAGGCGCCGGTCGGTTTCACCTTACCTGTTTCCTTTATGTGAGCCCATCAGCTAACACATAACCAGCCTATTCTCACGGAACTAGCTTCATATTCATCGGTTACCTAGGAGCCATACCTCGTGTTAGCGACAGAACTCAATTTCCATCCCTAGGCTTAACTGTGCATCATAGAACTCACTTGAGGGTATTTTCCTGGACTGCCAAGCCAGTACTTCCTGCTACTCCCCTTCACAGGCACAACCCATCAAGCATTCCAAGCATCAAGGGTATTTTCCTGGCTTACCACGCCAGTACTTCCTGCTCCTCTCCTTCACAAGCACAACCCATGAATATCAAGCATTACAAGGGTATTTCCTAGACTTCCAATCCAGTACTTCCTGCTACTGCCCTTCATAGGTACAACCCAATAGCACAAGCATTATACGGGTATTTCCTGGAATACCACTCCAGTACTTCCTGCTACTGGCCTTCACAGGTACAACCCGTTGACTCCTAAACTACACGTTTATCACAGAGTCTTCTTCGGTGCATATATGCAACATCACCAATCCAGATCAACCTGTCCAGATGGCCTTCACACAACATGCCTATTCCGTACTCCATTTCCGGATCTATATGCCAAAATGAGTCGGGATTCGATGAATCAACCCAACGGACTCCCGTAATCAGCCACCCTCTGGTGGGGAATCATATGCATATGCCAAAAAGGAAGCCTTCACATGGCTAGGAAGAAAAGTCATTACCTTTAAAGACCGCTTCGAAGCCATGAATTCCTAGCCGGCTCGAAAGTACCGTAACGGCTTTGCCTTCGCCACGCTAGCCTCGGATCTCTAACCGGAACTCCGCAGCTCCACCGGTGGCCAACTCCTCTTCCTCCTCCTCCTTCTTCCTCTCCCTCTCTCTAACTTTGTAGAAAGATAAAGGCCAAAACTCAAATGAGAATTTCCTTCTCATCCATGACCTTAAGGAAGCAGGGAGGCACCTCAGCCATTGGTTCCCAGTTGAAGATTTGGACAGCCACGATTTTGCCAGAAAGGCATATTTTTGCCTGACACGACCTGTGACACGCCCGTGTCACAGGTCATGTACCTTAAGTGGTGCACAACTGACTCAATCCAGACCAGTACACGCCCATGTGACACGCCCGTGTCACGGGCTGTGTCACCTGACACGCCTTCTTACAGGCCCGTGTCAGTGGCCGTGTACTTCAGGCTGCACAAAATCGGGATCAACCCGATCGGGACAAGGCCAGTGATACGCCCGTGTCACAAGCCGTGTACCCCAAGACACACCCGTGTCATGCCCGTGTTCGCCAGGCCTCAAATTCCCTGGGCATATCCCGCAAAGGACACGACCTGTGACACGCCCGTGTCCCAGGCCGTGTGCCCATACACGGCACCAGACAAGCCCCAGCTCAAATTCATCGAGCTGAGTTCATCGAGCAGAGAGGGACACGGCCCCTGACACGCTCGTATTAGAGGGCGTGTTCCCTCATTTTCTGTTGAACTTATTTTTCATCAACCTCTCACCCGAGCAGGACACGCCCTGGGACACTCCCGTGTCCCAGGCCGTGTCACCCAACTTTTTCCCAATCCAGGGATTTGGGGTATTACATCTATTATATCCAAGGCTAAGGAGACTGAGAAGCCCTGTGTTTGCTACAATCAGGAGGCCTCCAACTCCAAGTCCGTAGCCCCTGCTCGACCTCAAATTCAAAAGGTAAAGAAGGAGCACAAGATAAGGTACAATAGATTTGACTGTTAGTAGTGCGATAAAATTGGTCATTTTGGCACAGATTGTTGGTTTAACCCTGCTAATTTTGAAGCTCCACAAGTTAACAGTGCAAGACCGATCACTCGCAATGTTAATGTTCCTAGTGGTGTCAAACTAACAAAGAACCCAGGACCAAAATATTTTTGTGTTCCTAAGGTAAAATGATTTATAGTTGCAGGTATGTCCAAAGGCCAATAAAACTCCGATCTGGTATTTGGACAGTGGATGCTCTCGACACATGACCAGGACAAGAAGCCTACTGCGAGACTTCACCCCAGTTACGAAAGGCTACGGTATTATCTCCAACTGCATAGTCTCTTTCACAGACGTGTCTTATGTTTAAGGATTACAACATAATCTGATAAGCATAAGTCAATTATGTGCTCGAGGAGATCAGGTTGTTTCTTGTGTATGTTGCCCTCAAAGGATTCAAGGTCTATCAAATGGACGTGAAGTCAGCATTCCTCAATGTGAATCTGAAAAAGGAAGTATACGTAGCACAACCTCCAGGTTTTGTCAACTCTACTTTCCTTGAATACATTTATTTTGTTAATAAATATCTTTACGGCTTAAAACAAGCTCCCCGAGCTTGGAATGAGACATTGTCTAGCTTTCTTCTTGAGAACAAGTACACATGAGGAGAGATAGACAAGACATTATTTCATAGGGAAGTAAAAGACAAGATTTGCTAGTGCAAATCTATATGGACGACATTATATTTGGCTCTACGGAAGACAACCTTTGCAAGAAGTTTTCCAAACTTATGCATGGGATGTTTGAAATGAGCAGTATGGAATTTTCGTCTCTCAAACGAAGTTCATCAAAGAGTTACTAAAGAAATTCAGAATGGAGAACGGAACCTCGATGAGGACTCCAATGGGTTCAACTATGACTCTTGCAACACCTCCATCCGTCACATGAAATATAATAGAGAGTCCGGCCGGGGACCCACACCATATTCCATAGACTGGTAGTGGGATTACATGTTAATATCAAAAACTACTCGAATCCTAACTCAGAGCATTCTAGTAGAAGCTTCACGGGTTAAATTTTGAACTCAAGTATAGCAGTAATGTCCACTATAAATACACATGAATGTTATATAAAAATACACAAAAGTCTATATCGCATGCGATAGTCACTGTCGCCCGGCGATAATCAACAATGATCAAAACTGTTCTGGCCTTAAGGCCTTACATTTACTTTTTATAAGGTGTGGATTAGAGACATCAGCACGCAGGCCGGCCAGACATGAAAGAAATAAACTTCATTTGGCCATCGCGGGCCGGCATAGCTTCTAGGGCTTTAGCCCGCTACTTACCTCACGGCTCTCCAGCACCTACACATCGACAATCCACCAAAAGGATGGCAAATAAGGAAAGGATCACCATTTAGCCGACCCATTTATAATGATCCCACCCCTTACTTGGGACAGCGATTCTCCTTCCCTGTAACAACAACATATATATATATATTGACACCATCAATGTGTATTTAAGCACTCATCACCACAGATGCAGGCTCAACGACCACACGCCCAGTTCACTCAGGGCACACTCTCGGCATACTAGAATTCCCGGATACCACCTCCAGTTTAGAGGTCCAATACATAACGGTTCATTCTTGAGCATTTTAGTCTTTTAGGCCCCAGGTCTAAGACTCTCATTATGCCATCCGATGAGATGTAATTACTTTAGGCAATCTAATTAGGGTAGACATAACGCAGGTACAGTTCAGCCACTTCTCGTTGCTCAGATTGCCATCCACTTTCGAAAGCCGAAGCAATCAAGGATAATAGACAAGACGCAGGTTGGCCTCCCCTTTCCCGTTCGGCTCAACGACCTTTAGAGTTGGGTACTATGGCTTACAACTTTGTTATGGCTCTCATGTCCATAATAGTTGGCCTCCAAGGCTCAACTCACATACTAGCCCCATTGCCTTCGCAAGACAGGTTATACACCACAATATTTTGGGACTCATGGCCACCATAGCTAGGCACCATAACATCTCATCTTTTCAGATAATGACCCCTAGGTCTCCCTGAGATAGGCCCAACAAACATTGCTCATTGGGAGCTATTGCCCGGAGTTACTCGCTGTTGCCCTGCGATATCCAACAGTTTTGAAACCACAAAATTTCTCGGTTATTTTCCTGAAGAGCAACTCAAGTACTTCTTGCTACTCCCATTTCATGGGTATAACTCGCAGACCCAATAAACTACTCGTTTATATGCAGAGTCTTCTCCGGCTCGCAAAATAATACATCACCAATCTAGACCAACCTGCCAGGATGGGCTTCACACAACATGCCTTTTTCGTACTACAAATTTCCGGATCTATATGCAAATTTAATCTGGGAGCACATCAATCGACCCACTGGAAAACACCCTTTCTTCACCTTTTGGTGAGGGGTTCCATGCACGTATGCAAATTGAGAACTTCACTTGTCCAAGGAGAAAATCATTACCCTTGTAATCCCTTTCGGAGCCATGGCAAAGCTTTTTGTCCATGTAGAAAGGAGCACCTCTTTTTCCTCTAAGAGGATCTAGCCACGGATTTTGATTCCGTTCACTGGATCTCCTTCACAAAACATTTTAAGCTCAGCCTCAGCCTTCTTCCTCAGCTCTTTCCTCTCATGATCTTGACGAAAGGAGGAGAGAGAGTGAAAGGAGAAATGAATCTTCTCTCCACCTCTTCTCTAATTAAGTGGTCTCAGGATTAATTCCAACCACATGATTCTCACATCAAAAGGAAGCAAAGGCCACGATTTTAGTTGAATAGTCAACATTAATGTTATCGCCTGACGATATCCACTATCGCATGGGCGATATCGTTGATAGTCGCTTTGACCCCATTAACCACCGCTCTTCGGCCACCGCCCGACCATCTAACACGTGTCCACACATACGTGACAGTATCGCCTTGCGATACCCACTGCCGCCGTTCTGATAGCTCACTCAATGCTTTACGACGTCGAGTGCATTGAGTTCACTCAACGCTTTAAGGTGTCGAGAGCATTGAGAGCTGGGGTTATCGCCGCACGATACCCACTATCGCCACGTGATAGTCTCTTATTCAACGATTTGCCGAAAGGCGTCGAGTGTGTTTCACTCACTCTACACTTCATGGCGTCGAGTGCTATGCTATCGCCGTCAACGATACCCACAATTGCCTGATGATAGCGACCAAAAGTTCTGCTATAAAATTTTGGGTATTACAACACTCCCTTTCTTACAGAAATTTCGTCCTGAAATTTTAATCAATTATAAGGGAAATAAAATAACAATTTATATGATACAATAAATTTTACTATCAGAAAACAATGTTATAACATTATTTTACAAAAAGTTCGGGGTATTCCTCGAGCATGATTTGCTAACACTCCCATATCAGCTCTTCACGACTATAGTTGTCCTACCAGACTTTGACCATCCCGGTTGTCTTGTTTCACAGTTGCTTGATCTCCGTATCCTCGATTCGAATGGGCCGAAATTTCGTCGTCAGCATACTATCGACCGGTACTTGATCATCCGCAACTACTTGAGTTGGCTCTTTCACAGTATTTTGCAGCACCGATATGTGAAACACATCGCGCAAGCCACTTAGCTCCGCCGAAAGAGCTAACCGATAGGCAGCTTCTCAAATTCGCTCAACCACTTCTAATATATCAAGATACCTCAGACTCAACTTTTTCAAGCGCTGAATCCTGTACATGCCTTTGAATGACTTTATCTTAAAATATACCCAATCTCCCACCGCAAACTCCACATTTCGGTGTTTTGCATTGTACTATTTTGCCTGCCTATCCTGGGCTATCAGTAGCCACTCTCTTATAGTGCGTATGGTCAAATTTTCATCTTTGACCTCCCTATGCTTATATAGCTTTGACTCGCCTGTTTTCGCCCAAGCTAACAGTGTACGCACTTCCTACCGTATAAATCTTCAAAGGGCACCATCTGTATGCTAGCTTGATAGCTATTATTATAGGCGAACTCAATCATATAGAGATGATCTTCCCTCATTTTCCCAAAATCTTGGGCGCACATACAGAGCAGATCCTCCATTATTCTGTTGGTCCGCTCAGTCTGAAAATTCGTTTGTGGATGGAAGGCCGCACTGAACTTTATCTTAGTACCCAACAACTTGTGGATTAGCCTCCAATCATCTGAAGTAAAACACCCATATCGGTCACTAAGGATGCTACGGGGCACATCGTGCAATCGTACGATGTTATCCATCTACAACTTGGCCAATGTTTCCACAGAATCGTCCTTCCTGTTTGGCATGAAGTGCAATACTTTTGTTAACCGGTCAACGATCACCCACACGACATCATTTCAGCTCTGAGATCTCGGCAGTCCATGCATGAAATTCAAATAAATGTCATCGAACTTCCATACCAGGATCGATAACGACTTCAGGAAACCTCCAGGTTTCTGGCATTCAACTTTCACTAAGGCACAAGTTTGACATTTTGCCATGTAATGGGCTATGCCTTTCTTGAAACCTGGCCACCAGAACACCTTCTTCATATCCTTATACATTTTTGTGCTCCCTGGTTGAATTGAGTACTTCGTGAAGTGTGCCTCATACATCTATTCCTCCCAAGTTTACCCACACTTGGGATGCACAAACGACCATCATTTCTCAAAAGGCCATCTTCCATGAAGAATTAGGAATTTGACCCATCCCCTGCATAGCATTGTAGACTTTTATCTAATTCTATTGCTTGCCGAACCCTATCCACAAGATCATAATGTACCTCCGTCCAGTTCAGGCACGCATTTGTAGTAGCATTCTTGTCAACACACAAAATCTCGAGGGCATCCAACTCCTGGATCAGACGCTCATCATGCATCTACAACCAATTTGCCATTGCCAGAGTCCGCCGAATCAAGGCATCTGCGACCACATTCCCTTTCCCGGGAGTATAATGAATATCGAAGGTGTAGTCCCTGAGGAACTCCTTCCACCTCCGTTGCTGCATATTTAGCTCTTTATGATCGAAGAGATACTTAAGGATCTTATTGTCCGTGAAGATGTCAACTTTTACGGCATATAAGTAGTGATGCCAAAATTTAAGTGCAAATATCACCTCCGACAACTCCAAGTCGTGGATATGATAGTTCTGTTCATGTACTTTCGACTGGCATGAGCCATATGCTATCACTTTTTCGAACTGAAGAAGCACGCAACCAAAGCCGCTCTCTAACGTATCACTATATACTTCAAAGCCGTCCTTACCACATGACGACGTCAAAATAGGTGTCGTGGTCAAACGACTCTTTAACTATTTAAAAGCTCGTGCACTCTGGTGTCCAAACGAACTTCTAATCCTTACTCGTCAGTATGGTAAGAGGCAAGGCGATCCGTGAGAATTTTTCTACGAACCGTCTATAGTAACCCACCAGTCCAAGGAAACTTCAGAGTTATGCTACAGTAGACAACATAGGCCACTCCCGTATCGTAACTATCTTTGCCGGATGCACCGCAATACCTTCGCCACTAATCACATGGCCAAGAAAGGCCACTGACGACAGCCAGAACTCACACTTTGAGAACTTGGCATAGAGCTTATTTCTTCTTAGTGTGTGCAATAACATCCGTGTAACACCTCCGTCCGTCACATGAAATATAATAGAGGGTCCGACCGGGGCCCCACACCATACTTCATAAACAGGCGGCATGATTACAAGTTAATATCAAAGACTACTCACACCCTAACTCAGAGCATCCTAGCGAAAGCTTTAAGGTTACATGAACTCATACCAATTGAATGTCCACTATATATAAACCATACCATTTATATATATAATAGGAATGTCACTTACAAATACACCAAAGTTATGGCTTTAAAACCATACAGTTATATTTCACGAGTGTGGTTTGAAAACATCGGCTCGCAGGCCGGCCACACATGAAAATAGTAAAACTTCTTCGCACAGCCTTCGAGGGCCAGCATAGAAGTAAGGGCTTCATCCCGCTATTACCCGCTCGGCTCTCTAGCACATGCATAGGGACAATCCACAAAAAGGGTGGCAAATAAGGCAATGGTCAACATTCAGCTGACCAATTTATAAGACCCTATCCCTTTCTTGGGGCAGTGGTATTCCTTCCCTGTTGGTATAACATTTTCATAAGTAGATATATCACAAGAATGTGCACTCATGCACAGTTCAATATATCACAATCGAATGCCTCAACGGCCAATCATTCCATGCACTCATGACACATTTTCGATGTACCTATTGCTAGGGTCCCACCATTATTCAGAGGTCCCAGACATAACGGTTAACTTTGGGCATTCACAGTCTCTACTGCCCCCAACCTGAGACTTTAGTCTTGACGACGTATAGCCTAAGGCTCTCATTATGCGATCCTAAAGAACACCAATAACTTAGGCACTCGAGTTAGACAACCATAATGCGGATACAATTCAGCCCTTGCCCGTAGCTCAAATCATAAATTCAATGTCTAGTCTGACGCGGGTCGGCTCCCCTTATCCGTTCATCTCACTGGCCTTTAGGAGCTCGCAACTGACAAATTAGCCTCATAGTCTCCCAGAGATAGGCTTTACAATCAAAAGGGAGTTTTTGCCAGCGTTCATCATGCTCGCTTGGCGGGACCAACAGAAGTTCTCTTTCTGCACCCAAACTCAACCCAAAACCCTACAATATCCTGCAGTGCCAGAAACACTAGTCTTTTCATAAGCACACCTCACAAATAGCTTACCAAGAGCTATTGTCATTGGCGATACTCACTGTCTCCCGGCTATATCCAACTGGTCTTAAAACCATAGAATTTCAAAGGTATTTTCGTGGAGTGCAACTACAGTACTTCCGACTACCTTCAGTTCACAGGTACAACCCCGCAGACCCCATAAACTACTTGTTTATGCTAAGAGTCTTCTTCGGCACATAAAATAAACATCACAAATGCCGACCAACCTGTCTAGATGGGCTTCACACAACATGCCTATTCCGTACCACACATTTCCGAATCTATATGCAAGAGTCACTAGGGATTTCACGAATCGACCCAAAGGAATTCCCTTCGCTTTTCCACCTTTTGGTGGGGGATTCCATGCATATGCCAAAAGAAGGACTTTACTTGTCCAAGAAGGAAGATCGTTACCCTAGTAATCTGTTTGGGAGCCATGAATGAGCTTTTTTTCAGATGGAAAGAAGCACCTCACTTTCCTCTTCACGGATCTTACTTCGACTCTTGAACCTGACCACAGGATCTCCTTCCCTTCGCTAGCAAAGCTTAGCGTCAGCCCTCTTGCTCTCAAGAAACTCAAGAACTAAGAGAAAGAACAATGAGAATTCATTCTCTTGAACATAGCTTATATCTGGAGGCTACCGCCGGGCGGTATCTACTACCGCCGTGCGGTATCAAAGGCATTTGTTGCTTGGGTCAATCGACATCGTGCTATCTGTCCAAAACAATCTCCACCTTACTCCCACATGGAAGCTACCGTCGTACGCCAGTTACTACCACTAAGCAGTACTTAAGCCCGAGCTATCACAGTGCATTACTCCGACCGCCGCTCGGTAGTCACTCAATGCCGCATAGAAAGCGTTGAGTGATGGTGCCATGAGCTAGCCCACTACCGCCCCGCAGTAGTCCTCTCAACACTTCAAGGCATTGAGTGCATTGAGTGGTACCGCCACGTATTATCCCACTAACTCTCCGCGATATTTCTCTCAATGATTCGTCAAAAACATTGAGTTGTATCGCCACGCGCTGTTGAAATTTGTGAAGTGGAAGTGGGTGACGGGACAGGCCGGGCGGCCTGGGGCGGACAACTTTGGCGGACTGGGCGGACAGCTTTGGCGGACTGGGCGGACTGGGCGGACTGTGATGTGCAGCCTAGTGGGAAGTCCAGTGGAAAGCAGGTTGTTCTTCTGAGCGGTTTGCACGGGTTGAGTCCGCGGTCTATGCGGCCTGGTTTCTGCGGATATGGGGTTTGCTGAATTGGCTTTGCCAAGGAGCGGCCTGAGCGGATGGAGGCTTGCGGACTGGTGCATTGCTCAGTGGCCGCGGGTGCATGCTTGTGCTGATAGGCGGTTTGGCTCGTGTCCGCGGGTAGCTTGCGGACTGGAGTGTCCGCGGTGTGGGCTGTTGCGGACTGGGCTTAGAGCTTTCCTGAGGCCTTGTCGAGCTCTGGTGGCACAGCAGGCGATTTGCTGTGGAGATCGATTGGCGGACTGGTTTTGGAGTCCGGGGTTGGCTGCTACTTTGGACAGAAGTGCGAGGAGCTCGCGGACTGATGGCGGTCTGTGCTAGGGTGTTTGGCGGACGGGAATTTGAGTCCGCCATGCTCGCATTGGCCCTTGATGGTTTTGGACTTGGTCACACTTTGTGCCAAGGCCATGGTGTCCGCGGTATCCGCCAAGTCCGCTGTGACCGGGCGGACTGTTGCTATCTGCCTTTGGTCGTGGACTTGTGGCGGATTGAGGTGTGAGTCTTGCGGACTGCCTCGGGTTGGTGCGGATAGCCATTAAAGGGGGATTGCTGTCCTGCAGTGGTTGGAGCTTGCGGGCTGATGCCTTGTCCGTATAGCTTGGGCGGACTGGAGAGGGTTCGCCAATGTTTGCCTTGCTCCTGGCGGTTTTCCTTGGTATCCGGCTAAGTCCTTGTGGACTCAGCGGACGGTGTTTTTGCTATCGCGCGGGCTGGGGCGGTGTCGCTATCTCATGGGCGGTGACCACACTCCTCACCTTACCTATAAATAGGACCCCCCTGGCAAACCTAAGTAACTTAGAGTGAACAGTAAGTTGGGTTGAGCAAAGTGCTGCGGTATGTGTTTGTCAGTCCGCGCGGATTGTTTCAGGCTGACGGTTTGCTGTGTGCAGGTCGCGCGGGTAGCTTCAAGGAGCCAGGAGTTTGGCTGTGACTTCGATCAAGTACTTGGAAGTGTGCGGTCTCTGCGGACTCAGCAGGAGGTCGCTCTGCGGCTTGTCAGTTCTGTTTCATCTTTGCCAGCTTCAATAAACTGTCTGCCGGCTGCAGGCGGTAGGGGTGTTCCTCAGTTCAGGTTCAGCAGGAGGCGAATAACGGTGTGTCCGCGTGACCTCACGACTTCAGCAGACTCCGTGTCTATTCGGCGGATTGCAGCATAGCTTGGGCGAGCTCAGCGGTCTCGGCGATCTCAGAGACCTCGCGGTCTCGGCGGACTCCGGTGTTCTCCGCCCGGCTTGTTTTTTGGTGCTTTCTGTTTACAGCTGTTATACTAGCGAAATCATGTCTCGCTATGTATGCCTCGTGTTGTAAAGAAGTAAATGTATAAAAGGCCTGCTTGTGCTTCCATTGTTTGTTGGGATTAACCTCTTTTCCTTGGTTCCGCTAGTTCAACGTGAGAACTGGGTAGTTCCGAAGATATTAATTTGGCGTTTGGGCTATCTTGCTGACCACGTTGAGAAAATTTAACATGGTATCAGAGCGAGGTTTCTGAGGTTCAGTTGCGTGAGCGGAAGTCATCCAGTGTTGTTACTCAGTGATTGAGTGGTGATCAACCTGTGTTGTTGCTCGGAGCTGCTGAAAGGTTGCCAACAGGTGTTGCAATGGAAGGGAGTTTTGCAAGAGGTCTTGACATTGAACTCTTAACGCCGACTAACTTCAAGAAGTGGAAGTCGTGCATGAAGAGTTATCTTCTTGGCGAGGAGCTATGGGAAGTCGTCGGTGGTGACGACAGACAGGAAGTGACTGCTGCGTTCGGTACTGCTGAGCAGGTTAGGCTTTGGAGAAGAACAAATGCTAAGACGGAGTTCATTCTGAAGAGAGCCGTGTCTCCGGAACTGTTTGATCACATCGTTGGATGTGAGTCGGCTGCTGATATTTGGACAACCATTGATGAGTTGTTCAATAGGAAGAATGTGGCGCGGCTTCAGTTCCTGGAGAATGAGTTGGCCAGGGCAACTCAGGGAGACCTTTCCATCTCCAAGTACTTCTTAAAGATGAAGAGCTTGTGTGCTGAGCTGTCGGCACTGGATCCTGATGAGCCTATCTCTGAGGAAAAGATGAAAAGGCACATTATCCGCGGCTTGCGGAAGGAGTATGTGGCCTTTGTTACATCTGTTCAAGGGTGGGCTACTCAGCCGTCGTTGCTGGAGCTGGAGAATCTGCTTTCCTCACAGGAGAGCTTAGCAAGGCAGATGGCTGGAGTGAACCTGAATCAGGAAGGCAACGAAGCTCTCTTCTCAGGCAAGAAGAAAGGATGGGAAGGGAAGAAGAAGAAGAAGGTGCAGGCCGCTGGTGAGAAGGAGACTTCAACTTCATATCCACCGGAGAGGAGCAATGCTCCTAAGGACTGGAAGAAGAATCTGAAGTGCTACCGGTGTCATCAGCGAGGGCACTTCAAGCGGGACTGCAATGTCAAACTCCAGCCTGGGCATGCTGCGGGAAAGGAGGAGGCTTGCTCGAGAAGTGAAGAAGCAGAATGGGGCGGAGCTTTCATGACGGGCACTTGTGTCCGGGCCTTGTCTGCTGAGGACTTCAACAGCGAGTGGATCGTGGACTCCGGGTGTGGTCATCACCTCACCGGAGACAAATCGAAGTTCACCTCCATGCAGGCTTCTCAGGTAATGAAGATATTATCACTGTTGATAATACTGTTTATGCAGTAGAGAAAGAGGGGGTCGTGTCATTGGGTAGTGATCAGGGGCCACTCACGTTAAGGAGTGTGTATCACGTGCCAGGCATGAAGAAAAACCTCTTCTTGGTGACCAATGCGGTGGACGCTGGGTATCACATTCTGTTTGGGCCAATAGACGTGAGGTTCCTTCGCAACGTATCAGCGGTGAAAGCTGATGTTGCTCATGTTGGGAGGAGGGTGAAGAACTTGTTTGTTCTTTCCACCAATGCTTATGTTGATAAGATGAGGGCCAGTGATAGTGCTGCTATCTGGCATGAGAGGCTGGGGCATGTTGGCATGGACAAGCTGAAGGTGATGGCGAGTAGAAGTTTGGTAAGGGGGTTGCCGAAGTTGTCCTCCTTTGGTGATGGGCATGTTTGTGCAGGCTGTCAATACGGTAAGGCACATCGCCTTCCGTTTGATAAATCACAAACAAGGAGCAAGAAGCCACTGGAGTGTATTCATGGCGACCTGATGGGACCGACGGTTACTGCCAGCCTTGGTGGAAGCAGATACATGCTTGTCTTGGTTGATGACTACTCAAGGTATACTTGGGTGTACTTCTTAAAGGAGAAGTCGGAAGCCTTCCGTTTGTTCGTGGAGTTTAAGGAGTTGGTAGAAGGCCGGCTTGGCTTGCGGATTAAGAAGCTTAGAACTGATAACGGGGGTGAGTTTGTCTCCTCCGAGTTTTCTAACTTCTGTAGGAAGCACGGGATCCAACGGGAGCTTACTTGTACTCACACTCCACAACAAAATGGGGTAGCAGAGCGGAAGATCCGTCATCTGACGGAGACCTGCAAATGCTGGCTTCATGCGAAAGATATCCCAAGGTCCTTTTGGGCGGAGGGAATGTCTTGTGCTGCTTATGTTATCAACCGGATGCCACTCAGCCCTATCAACATGAAGACTCCTATTGAGCTGTTGCTGAAGGAGAAGCCGAGTGTTGGACACCTTCGGGTGTTCGGTTCAACTTGCTACGTGCATGTCCCGGATGCTTCACGAACAAAGCTGGATGCAAAGGCAAGGAAACTTGTCTTTGTTGGCTATGATGAGCGGAAGAAGGGATGGAAATGCATGGACCCTGTGATGAAGGAGTTCGTGGTGTCAAGAGACGTTGTCTTTGACGAGCTGACGTCATATGGAGGTGGCTCGATGGAGCTAACCGGAAGTAGCAAGGTTGATGAAGCACCGGTGGAGGCTGCTGAAGGCTTGGAAGAGGAGCTTGCTGTCTCACCAATAGCTCCTGTTGCTTCGAACTCCGAGGCTGAGCCTTCTGGCTCAGGAAGCAGGGAGGAGCACTGCTCAATGCTTGCCCCAGGTAGGAGTGAAGCCCGAAGAAGCAACGGAAGCCGTGAGCAAGGAGCCGTGTCTTCGAAGATCGAAGAGGGTGGTTAAGCCACCGGCTCGGTACTGTGATGGGAATGCAGTGAGCTTTGTCTACTGCTTCTTTGCAGGTCCTCTAGATGAGCGAGAGCCTGCAAACTTCAACGAGGCCACTGGAGTGAAGGAGTGGGAAGATGCCATGAAATAAGAGATTGATGCTTTGAAGAAGAATGAAACCTGGGACCTTGTGCCCAAGGTTGATGGCATTACTCGGGTTACTTGCAAGTGGGTGTATAAGTTGAAGAAGAAGGCTGATAGGAGCATTGATCGTTTCAAGGCTCGCCTGGTCGCTAGAGGATTCTCACAGCAGTATGGAGAAGACTATGAGGATACATTCAGTCCAGTTGCGAAGATGACTTCTGTAAGAGTGGTGATCGCCTTGGCTGCTAGCAAGGGATGGAGGTTGTGGCAACTCGATGTGAAGAATGCCTTTCTTTATGGAGAGATTGACAAGGACATCTTCATGGATCAGCCGCTTGGTTTTGTCTCTGAGAAGCATCCAGACTATGTCTGCAAACTCAGGAAGGCTCTCTATGGGTTGAAGCAAGCTCCTAGAGCGCGGTATGGGAAGATTGCAGAGTACTTGCAATTCTGTGGATATCTTGCTTCCAACTCGGATTCAAGCTTGTTCGTCAAGAAGAAGGGGGAGCTACGAGTCTTGGTCCTGCTGTATGTGGATGACATGATCATCACAGGGAATTCGGAGGGGGAAGTAGCAAGGCTCAGAGCAGAGCTTGCTATACGCTTCGAGATGAAAGACTTGGGAGAGTTGCATCACTTTCTCGGTCTGGAAGTGGAGAGGAAGGAGTGCGGGGTTCTCATTAGCCAGAAAGGATATGCTGATCGCATTGTGAAGCGGTTTGGCATGGGCGAAGGGAAGAAGTGCTCTACTCCACTGGAATCTGGGCTGAAGCTTCGACGGGATGAGAGAAGGGTTCTTCATGATCCCTTGGTGTTTAGGGCTCTTGTTGGGAGCTTGATTTACCTGACGATTACAAGGCCAGATATTGCTTATGCTGTTGGCCGAGTAAGTCGGTATATGGCTGAACCAAGGCAATCTCATCTAGTGGCGGCAAAGGGAATTCTGAAGTATGTCAAGGCTTCTTCTGACATGGGACTCCTCTATAGAAGGGACGCGGAGTTTGCGTTGCTCGGGTACACGGATGCTGACTATGGCGGTGATTCGGATGATCGAAGGTCTACTTCAGGTTATGTGTTCACTTGCGGTTCAGCTAGCATCTCGTGGTGTAGCAAGAAGCAGGACTCGGTGTCGATGTCAACCACGGAGGCGGAGTATAAGGCTTCGGCCTTGGCTGCTCGGGAAGCCGTTTGGTTGAGGAGGCTTATAGAGGATATTCATGAAGAAGTGCAAGGGCCTACTTTACTCCGGGGTGACAATGAGAGTGCTCTCAAACTGGTCAACAATCCAGTGTGTCACACCAGGACCAAGCATATAGAGATTGATCACCACTTCATCAGGGAGAAGGTGTTGGAAGGGTCTCTGCTGGTCGGGCATGTTCGGAGTGAAGATAATCTTGCTGACATCTTTACGAAGCCACTGTCGAAGGGGCCCTTTGAACGCTTGCGCAGCTTGCTAGGCTTGGTCACCACTTCCCACTTCAAGGGGGAGTGTTGAAATTTGTGAAGTGGAAGTGGGTGACGGGACAGGCCGGGCGGCCTGGGGCGGACAGCTTTGGCGGACTGGGCGGACTGGGCGGACTGTGATGTGCGGCCTAGTGGGAAGTCCAGTGGAAAGCAGGTTGTTCTTCTGAGCGGTTTGCACGGGTTGAGTCCGCGGACTATGCGGCCTGGTTTCTGCGGATAGGGGGTTTGCTGAATTGGCTTTGCCAAGGAGCGGCCTGAGCGGATGGAGGCTTGCGGACTGGTGCATTGCTCAGTGGCCGCGGGTGCATGCTTGTGCTGATAGGCGGTTTGGCTCGTGTCCGCGGGTAGCTTGCGGACTGGAATGTCCGCGGTGTGGGCTGTTGCGGACTGGGCTTAGAGCTTGGCTGAGGCCTTGTCGAGCTCTCGTGGCACAGCAGGCGATTTGCTGTGGAGATCGATTGACGGACTGGTTTTGGAGTCCGGGGTTGGCTGCTGCTTTGGACAGAAGTGCGAGGAGCTCGCGGACTGATGGCGGTCTGTGCTAGGGTGTTTGGCGGACGGGAATTTGAGTCCGCCATGCTCGCATTGGCCCTTTGATGGTTTTGGACTTGGTCACACTTTGTGCCAAGGCCATGGTGTCCGCGGTATCCGCCAAGTCCGCTGTGACCGGGCGAACTGTTGCTATCTTCCTTTGGTCGTGGACTTGTGGCGGATTGAGGTGTGAGTCTTGCGGACTGCCTCGGGTTGGTGCGGACAGCCATTAAAGGGGGATTGCTGTCCTGCAGTGGTTGGAGCTTGCGGGCTGATGCCTTGTCCGCATAGCTTGGGCGGACTGGAGAGGGTGCGCCAATGTTTGGCTTGCTCCTGGCAGTTTTCCTTGGTATCCGGCTAAGTCCTTGCGAACTCAGCGGACGGTGCTTTTGCTATCGTGCGGGCTGGGGCGGTGTCGCTATCTCATGGGCGGTGACCACACTCCTCACCTTACCTATAAATAGGACCCCCCTGGCAAACCTAAGTAACTAGAGTGAACAGTAAGTTGGGTTGAGCGAAGTGCTGCGGTCTGTGTTTGTCAGTCCGCGCGGATTGTTTCAGGCTGACGGTTTGCTGTGTGCAGGTCGCGCGGGTAGCTTCAAGGAGCCAGGAGTTTGGCTGTGACTTCGGTCAAGTACTTGGAAGTGTGCGGTCTCTGAGGACTCAGCAGGAGGTCGCTCTGCGGCTTGTCAGTTCTGTTTCATCTTTGCCAGCTTCAATAACCTATCCGCCGGCTGCAGGCAGGTAGGGGTGTTCCTCAGTTCAGGTTCAGCAGGAGGCGAATAACGGTGTGTCCGCGCGACCTCGCGGCTTCGGCGGACTCCGTGTCTATTTGGCGGATTGCAGCATAGCTTGGGCGAGCTCAGCGGTCTCGGCGATCTCGGCGACCTCGCGGTCTCGGCGGACTCCGGTGCTGTCCGCCCAGCTTGTTTTTTGGTGCTTTCTGTTTACAGCTGTTATACTAGCGAAATCATGTCTCGCTATGTATGCCTCGTGTTGTAAAGAAGTAAATGTATAAAAGACCTGCTTGTGCTTCCATTGTTTGTTGGGATTAACCTCTTTTCCTTGGTTCCGCTTGTTCAACGTGAGAACTGGGTAGTTCCGAAGATATTAATTTGGCGTTTGGGCTATCTTGCTGACCACGTTGAGAAAATTTAACACGCGCTACCTCTTCTATCGCCATGCGGTAGATTCCCGAGAGGCCTGTCGATTTAATTCGCAGGCTAATTCCAACGATAACACTAACGTCACACGTTAACTTCCAATTTGTCCTTTGGACTTTTGGGGCATTACAAACCTCCCCTCCTTACAGAAAGTTTGTCCTGAAATTCGATATGTCTGCACAGGAAAATCGCACACAAGTTTACAACTTGATTTTACAAAAACAACTCGGGAAATTCCTTTAGCATGGTTTTCTCATGCTCCTATGTCAATTCTTCTCGGCCACAATTGTCCCAATCGACTTTGACCATCCTGATTGTCTTGTTTCAAAGTTTCTTGATCTCTGTATCCTCGAAATGAATGGGCCGAACTTTCGTCATTAGCCGACCATCGACCGGTACTTGATCAGCAACAATAACTTTAGCTGGTTCTTTTATAGCTTTACGTAGCACCGATATGTGAAACACATCGTGCAAACCACTTAGCTCCGCAAACAGAGCTAACAGATAGGCAGCTTCTCCAACTCGCTCAACCACTTCAAACAGACCAGGATACCTCAGACTTAACTTTTTCAGGCGCCGGATCCTGGATACGCCTTTAAAGGGCATGATCTTCAAGTACACCCACTTGCCAACCACAAACTCCACATTTCAGTGCTAGACATTGTAGTACTTTGCTTGCCTATCTTGGGCTATCAGTAGCCACTCTCGTATATTACGTATGGTCAAATTTGCATCTTCGACCTCCTTGCACTTATATATCTTGTACTCATCTATTTCCACTGAAGCTAACAGTGTACGGAACTTCCTACTATATAAAGCTTCAAAGGGCGCCATCTGTATGCTAGCTTGATAACTATTGTTGTAGGCGAACTCAATCATATAAATGTGATCTTCCCACCTCTTTCCGAAATCCAGGGTGCACATACAGAGCATATCCTCCATTGTTCTGTTGGTCCTCTCGGTCTGACCATCCGTTTGCCGGTGGAAGTCCGTACTGAACATTCAGTTGAGTGTCCTAAAACTATTGAATTAGCCTCCAATCATTTGAATTAAAAGGCCCATCTCGGTCACTGACGATGCTACGGGGCACGCCGTGCAATCGTACTTTGTTATCCACGTACAATTTGGCCAGGTTTCTGGCATTCAGCTTTCACCAAGGCACAAGTTTGACATTTTGCCACGTAATGGGCTATGTCTTTCTTCAAACCTGGCCACCAGAACACCTTCTTCACGTCCTTGTACATCTTTGTGCTGCCTGGGTGAATTGAGTACTTCATGAAATGTGCCTCAAACATCAATTCCTCCCGGAGTTTACCCACATCGAGGATGCACAAACGACCATCTTTCCACAAAGTCTATCATCCAAGGAGAATTGGGCATTTGACCCATCCACTGCATATCATTGTAGTCTCTCATTGAGTTCCATTGCTTGCCGAACCCTGTCTGCAAGGTCATACTATACCTCCGTCCAGTTCAGGCACACATTTGTAGTAGCATTCTTGACAGAAGTAACTCCTGGATCAGACGCTCATCATGCATCTGCAACCAATTTGCCTTTGCCGGAGTCCTATGACTTAAGTCATCTGCGACTACATTTCCCTTCCCAGGAGTATAGTGTATCAGGAAGGTGTAGTTCCATAGGAACTCCATCCATCTCCGTTGCCGCATATTTAGATATTTATGATCCAAGAGATCTTATGGTCCGTGAAGAAGTCAAATTTCACGCAATATAAATAATGACGCCATGGTTTAAGTGCAAAAATCACCGCCGCCATCTCCAAGTCGTGGACAAGATAGTTCCGATTATGTACTTTCAACTAGCGTGAGCCATACATGATCACCTTTCCAAACTGAAGAAGAATGCAGCCTAAGCCGCTCCCTGATGCATCACTATAGATTTCAAAGCCGTCCGAACCACATGACAACGTCAAGATTGGCGCTGTGGTCAAGTGAATCTTCAACTCTTCAAAAGCTCACATTCTGGCATCCAAACAAACTTCTGATCCTTCCTCATCAGTGTGGTAAGAGGCAAAGCGATCCACAAGAAAGTTTCTACAAAACGCATATAGTAGCCCGTAATTCCAAGGAAACTCCGGACTTCAGCCACCGAAGACAAAATCGGCCACTCCCGTATCGCAACTATTTTCACCGGATCCACAACAATTCCTTCTACACTTATCACATGGCCAAGAAAGGCCACTGACGACAGCCAGAACTCACACTTTGAGAACTTGGCATGAAGCTTGTTTCTTCTCAGGGTATGCAACACCATCTGCAAATGGTTCACATAATCTTCTTCAGACTGAGAGCACTAAAATGTAGTCAATAAAGACGATTATAAATAAGTCCATGTACTCTCGAAATGTTCGGTGTATTAGGTCCATGAACACCGATGGTTCATTTGTTATCCCAAATGGCGTTACAGTGAACTCATAATGACTGTACCGTGTACCAAACACTATCTTGGGAATGTCACATTCCTGAATCCTCAACTAGTAATAGCCAGACTTCAGGTCTAGCTTTGACTATACTATTGATCCAACCAGCTGATCGAACAAGTCATCAATCCGTGGTATCATGTACTTGTTCTTTTTCGTTAGCTTGTTCAGTTCTCTATAATCGTTGCACAAACACAGGCTACTGTCCTTCTTTTTCACAAAGAGGACAGGTGCGCTCCAAGGTGACATATTTGGGCATATATATCCTTGCTCTAGCAGTTGTTGTAGTTGGACTGTCAATTCCGCCATTTCCTTTGTCTCTACACAGTATGGTGAGCGGGCCACAGGTTTCACACCTGACACCAACCCAAGAGAGAAGTCAATTTCTCTCAGGGTAGGTAACCCCGGAAGATCCTTTAGGAACACATCTGCATACTCAGATACAATTAAAATGTCACTCACACTGGTTTTTGGCTCAACAGTCTCTATAAGCGTGAAGAATAACCTCGCGCCCTTTCGAACAGCCTTGACTACCTGGAGAGCAGACATCAATATCTTGCTCAATCCTCGCATGCCAGCAAATTTAGTATCTAGCTTGGTATTCTGTCCAAGTGTGATCTCCTTTGAGTTGCATTCTATAAAGGCAAATTGCTTCGAGAGCCAGTACATACCAAAGATTACATCAAACTCCGATATCGGCAACACAGATGCTTCCAATCCGAAATCCCGACTTACTATTCGTACCTCAACACAACAAGACTTGTTTGCCCCCATCATGCATCCGTTAGGTAACAAAATCGATATTTTATCTGTCGGCACACTAGTAGACACTCCAATTAGAGACACAAAGTCCTCAAATAGAAATGAATGTGAAGCACCCATATCTAACAGTGCTCTCGTCGGACAGTCCCAAATAAGGAAAAAGCCTAAAACAAACAAATCATACACAAGCAACACACAAGATATGAAGTATAAAAAGCAGTAAAATAGTATATTAACACGTACCTGTGATGACGTCACTCTACTTTATGGCCTCTGCTGGCCAAGGTTGTACACCCTTCGCTGAGCTGGAGCATACTGGGATATATTGGACTCCACCGCTTTTCCCTTTTTAGCATATGTTGCTCCTGCTTTCTTATCACACTTTGGAGGACCACTCCGACAGTCACGAGCAAAGTGTCCTGGCTTGCCACAGGTATAACATGTACGCGGGCCTTGCCCTAAAGTTGCTCCAAAATAAACAGTAGAGGGAGCCTTTTCAGAAGACTTGGACTTCTTACTCCATCTCTTGCGATAACGAGATTTCCCAGGATGCGACACTTTAAACTCAGAATTTGTCACCACCATGTCCCTCTTGCCCTGCACCCTTTTCATATCTTTCACCAATGCACTGACCGTATTCACCAATCCTTGAAACCCCTGGTTCATGGAACTCGAGAGCATGAATCTCAGCTAATCCCGCAGCCCTTCGTAGAACATATTAGTTTTACGCACTTCTTCAGCGAAGGTAGGCTAAACCTTGTAAACTCATGTAAGTAGGTATCGACACTACTTTCTCCCTGAGTTAGACACTGGAACTCATTTTCCATGGAGATGCGCTGTGCCGACGGCAGGTGCTTTGCCAAGAATAGTCTCGAAAACTCCTCTATCAAGACCTCCATTAGTTGTCTGCCTGCTAAGTGGTGCAGCTCCATTTCGTGACAAAAGTCGAGCATCACTTTCTACATGGAAAGTGTCTAAGGTGACTTTCTGTTCCTCCTTAGTTCTTAATGTCGTCAAAATTCTTTTATCTCGCGCAAGCCAGTCCTTTGCCTGCATTGGGGATCCTGCCCCCGCGAACGTAGGAGGACTGAAACTCATGAACTGCTTCAATTACCATTCCACTGCTCGTAGATCTACCACAGCCTCAACAGTTGCTGGCCTCACACCAATCTATACTGGCACCACCGCAGGCTGTGCATGCCCAGTAGATTGTGCTTGTATCATCGCAAACAATGCCTCAGCAACTAAGCGCACTGTCTCCGCAGAAGGAGGAGGTGTGGGCACCTCAGCTGGTGCCATACTCTCAACATAATGTTGGGGCTCAGACTGCCCCGCACTACTTCAAGTCACCTATACGTGTAAAAGAAGCACTTTAACGACTTTGCAAAAGCAACAATGACGAGTAGGAACGCGTAAGTTACTCAAACAGGTGTATTTTCATTCCTATGTGGATATTCTTGAGTTCATTTATGTTATAACGGTCCGCACTTACACGTGCTCGCCACTGATGCATCGACAAGTGTGCCGATCGTAGTCAAGTAATAAAGTTAGGGAGTTGAATCCACGAATATCGATCTCTCGAGCAGTGCAAGTATGGAGTCTGATTTCGCTATTGAAAAAGTGATTGCAAGTGTTAACGTAAGCAAAGGGGGTTTTGGTTTGGATTTTCCTAAGATTAACACTAAATAACCTATTGCGGGTCACCGTCACCGCGTCTCTTTGGTGATTACTCAAGAGAGTAATAGGAAAGATGGATGAGCCAATGAGGGTAGCAATCACCTCTTCGCCACACAAGCTTCTGGTAATCATTAGAATGACACTATCTCAACGAGAACATAAAAAACTGAAGCTAAGCAACACAATCATGATCAATAATATAACAACACATAGACATGATGAAATACTTAAAATTAAACCGTGTTCTTAAGCAACAATCACACAACCGCTAGTTCAGAACAAAGTAACTACAAGAGGAGGGGAGAAATATGACCAAACACACGAAGGATTTCAGAGATTCGCAGCCGGAGTCATGGGTTGTCGGGCCTTGTTTGTCACAACCCGCATTTTCTCAACGATAAAATCGTGTCAGAGCAAGAGAAAATACGTGTCGTGATGCCACGTCATGCAGGGGATAACTGCACACGCTCAGGCCAAACTCCAGACTTTAGATTTTTAAGGAAAATCATAGATTAATATGAAAGAAAACCAGTTATGTGACAGGCCGTATCCCTCGGCACGGTGGATCAGCTAGTCCACAATTAAAAGTATATTTATACGCATCAGGAAATACTTTGGTTCAATTAAGCTGACACACTAAATGAGCATAAGTGTCCCCGAGGGACGACTCATGGTATACACGACTCTAAAGTGAATATAGTACATATGAAAGATGATCTTTTACGCTAAGGACAAATAGTGTCTTGATTTTATAAATATGCCATGCATGAGATACATATAGTAATGCCTTTAGGGTTTAAAATATCTAACATGCAACCTAGCATAAATCCTTCCCAGAAGCAAGTAAACAACCACAAATAGGCAAAAAGGGCAGTTTTAATTCATACCCAGCATCGCAAGAAACCACCAGTGGGCGTCAACAACCTGACACGAATCCACTGGTGAGTATGTATGTCTATACAGAAAGGTAAAGTACTACCTCACAGAAATCGGGGATCAGATATCTCAGCTACCCAAGAGGCTACCGACAAGCCCCTCCAAAAGAACTAGCCGCTGAACTGGCTACCACCTGGACCTGAGGCTTTCAAGAAAAGAACACCTCAGCAAGAAAACAATCAAAAAGGAATATAGAGCGTTAGATTTATGAACAAATAAGAAGGGTTTACCAATCCCGGCAACAACTGCTATAAGCAAAAGAAAGGGGATGACAATAAGAAAAGAGCACTGTCTAAAGCACAGCAGAGCACACCAAGTGCGAGCAATAAAACCAATATGCCCTACCAAAAGAGCCAATATGCCCTACCAAAAGAGCCTGCAACAGCATCAAGACTTATACGTATGTGTCAAAAGAAGAAGCCATAAAAGGAAAGGAACTAAAAGTCCTAACACGTGGGTTTATGGCAGAGGTCAAAACATGGATCTGAATACATAACCAAAACCAGATCCAAAAAGGGCTAAGGGGTCAAACAGTGGCAGCTCTAGGGTCCCACACACACCAACCCAAACCGGGGCAAAAAGGCGGTGGCCGCAGCTCTCCACATAAAACCACCCCTCTAGAGGCCACCAAAACTCCACCACCTGCCACAACCCAAGAGTCGGCGTGCAAAAAAAATTAGCCGAACACCAAATACCCCCCTTAGGGAAAAGTCACACTAACAATCCTAAAGAAACACACGAACCCAAGGCAAAAAACGTCGGGTCCAACCGACGCGGCCTTGCACGCCTCACCCGAACCAACCCCGAGTCTTACCTGACCCAAAACCAGCACAGCAACCAGTGTCGACACGATGTGTCGACACCACAACAGGCCGGTGTCAACACAAAGTGTCGACACCCCTGCGGCCGGTGTCGACACAAGGTGTCGACACTACCGCGGCCTGTGTCGACACAAAGTGTCGACACCCCTGCAGCCGGTGTCGACACAAAGTGTCGACACCCCTGCGGCCGGTGTCGACACAAGGTATCGACACTACCGCGGCCGGTGTCGACACAAAGTGTCGACACCCCTGCGGCCGGTGTCGACACAAGGTGTCGACACTACCGCGACTGGTGTCGACATAAAGTGTGGACACCCCGACTGGCCGGTGTCGACACAAGGTGTCGACACCGCGACTGGCTGGTGTCGACATAAAGTATCAACACCCCGACTGGCTACTGGCGCCATACCCAGCAACTAACCAAAACGAGAACCAATCCCCTCTCTAAAATTTCCTCATCTATCGGCAATAGCAACTACTCGACCTGAACCGTACCAAATCCGTCCCTAATAGACACAATATCTCAGGAAAAATTGAGATTTAACTGGAACTTCTCTACAATAACCACAGTATAATCGGGGACGAACCCTAGCGTACACCTAGGATCTAAGCAGGAGAGAGATAAAATTTAATCAATAAGAAAGACAAGGATCAGCTTTGGCAAGGATGAGGGAACATCACTTGCCTCAATACCAGAAAAGCTTGGTCGGCCACTTCCCTCACTCTCGGATCTAGCCGCAGAGCACCAAGCCGAGGAGCTGACGGAATGCAGATCCAAGCGAGAGCAAACCAGATCCACTTTTGAAAACGAATTTCGACCGCTAAATCTCCAGGAATCGGCGTCCGAAGGCTAGGGTAGTCCGACGATTCTCTTCCTCTCATACAGGCGGTAGCTCCTTCCAAAAAGAGAAGATGAAAAGAGATAATGAACCGAGCCCTAATTTCTAACCTAAGGCTATATATAAGCATCAGGTTTAATAATAAACAATCAATACATATTAATTACTTACACGCAATATCAAAACGACGCGAGACCCGAAACATCTCGGAAATTGATGAAATTCACATCGCAGCTAAAAACCCACGCTACGAACACAACTGCGAAGTCGAAATTAGCATTCGACGAACAAAACCCGGGATACCACTACCCGAAGCCAAAAACACAAGCATTCCCTAAGAGGCCCAACCGAGTCACCAAACAGACTCCGGCTAGCTGGGGAATCTTGCTAACAGGCTACAAACAGGCTACACAAGGAACCCTAAGAGCTAAGACCACGCTCTACAACGGTAAAGAGCCGAAAATACGCCATCATAACGCCAGCCAAAGATCAAACAAAACACGAAAAAAACTGGGGGCGTTACAGCCACTCCCCTTAAAAGGAAGTTTCGCCTCGAAACTTTACTCACAACACTCCTATAAAGAAGGAGAGAGAAAGAGCCAGGAAAGGGCTATATAAGAATAAAACAAAACATACCAGACACAAGATCAGGGAAATAGATGAGTGTGAGCCTCCCTCATAGCCGACTCCAATTCCCAAGTCGCGCTTTCCACATCCTGATTCCTCCATAAAACTTTAACCATAGGAATTGTAAGGACCCTAGCCGATCCAACGTGATAGCGTCACGGCTCCGCTCTAGGCGACCCTACCGGGCTGCAGCCCAAGCACCCCAACCCCTCTCCATCCACAGGTGACCGTTACAGGAATAGTCTTCTTCCGCAACGCACGAACTTGAGAATCCAAAATGCGGACATGCACCTCCACATAAGAAAGATTCGGCTCCAACTGAGGCACAGAATCCAAAACCTGCCTGCCATCTATCACACATTTCCGCAGCTGACTGACGTGAAAGACATCATGCACGCCAGGGAAATTTGCGGGCAAAGCCAGCCTATAGGCTGATAACCCGATCCGCTCAACAATCAGAAACGGCCCCACATACCTCGGGTCCAACTTCCTGTTCTTGCGAAACCGCTTGAATCTGATCAACGGGGAGACCTTTAAGAACACCGAGTCCCCCACAACAAATTCCAAGTCTAATCTACGCTAGTTGGCGTTCTTCTCATATCTCTCCTGGGCTAACCAAAGCTTTTCCCGAATAAGCTTCACAGCGGTTTCCATCTCCTTGAGCGCTTCTGGACCCAACAAAGGTCCCTCGCCAAGCTCAGCCCAAAACAAGGGAGTCCTGCAGCGCCTCCCATACAAAGCTTCAAATGGAGCCATTTGCAAGCTTTCTTGATAACTGTTGTTATATGCAAATTCCATAAGCCGCAAGCGCTCGTCCCACGCTCCTCCGTGGTCCAGAATATAGCATCGGATCATATCTTCCACAATCTGATTTACTCGCTCCGTCTGACCGTTGGTCTGTGGATGATAGGCTGTGCAGTATCTCAAATCTGTACCCAACCCCTCTTGGAGGCTCTTCCAAAAACGAGACGTGAACCTAGAGTCTCGATCTGATATGATACTTACGGGTACACCATGCAATCTGACAACCTCTTCCAGATACAGCTCGACTATCTTCCCCATCGGATAATCGATCTTAAATGGTACGAAATGAGCACTCTTCGTCAATTTGTCTACGATTACCCAAACTGAATCTTGCCCCTTAGGAGATCTCGGTAAGCCTGTAATGAAATCCATCGAGATACTCTCCCACTTCCACGTCGGAATCTCCAAGGGAGTCAGCTTTCCACCAGGCCTCCCATGGTCGGCTTTCACACGCCTACAAGTGTGACACTCAGAAATAAATCTAGCTATACCTCTCTTCATCCCATACCACCAGAAAATCTGCTTTAAATCATGAAACATCTTGGTAGACCCTGGGTGGTAGGCAACACTAGATCCGTGGGCTTCTCTGCACACCAAATCCCGGATATCTCTAACGGCGGGGATGCAAAACCTGCCACGATACTTCAAGGTACCCGCATCAACTATAGAGAAATCTGCTAATTCACCTTTTTCAGCTCGAAGATACAAATGCAGAAGATCGGGATCATCCTTCTGATGCAGTCTCGTAAGCGCAATCCACGAAGGTTCAGCCACTGCCAAACTACTCTGCGAATCGCAGCTTCCCACAGAAATGTCCATCAAAAGGAACTCTTCCACAAGGCGCTCGGCGGAGAGATTGAAAATCTTCCCTGACTTCCGACTCAGGGCGTCAGCCACCACATTAGCCTTGCCCGGATGGTACTGGATTTCAACATCATAGTCGGCCACGTACTCCAACCATCGCCGCTGGCGCAAATTCAATTCTTTCTGGGTGAAGACATACTTTATACTCTTATGATCCGTGAAAATCTTGCACTGCGCGCCATATAGCAAATGCCTCCACAATTTCAGCGCATATATCACAGCTGCAAACTCCAGGTCATGCGTAGGGTAATTCCTCTCGTGAGTCTTTAGCTGCCTCGACCCGTACACAATCACCTTCCCGCCCTGCATCAATACCGGCCCAGTCTGACATGCGACGCATCCACATATATATCATACTCACTACCCTCCGTAGGCAAAGACAAAATTGGAGCCAAACATAGCCTTCTTTTTAGTTCCTCAAAAGCCTTCTCACACTTGCCATCCCATATAAAGGCTACATTCTTCTGCGTCAACTTGGTCAATGGCGCGGACAAGGTAGAGAATCCCTCTACAAATCTTCTATAATAACCAGCCAAACCCAAGAAGCTTCTGATCTCTTTGGGAGTAACAGGTCTCGCCCATTCCATAACAGCAGTGATCTTTTCTGGGTCCACTGATATTCCCTTCTTATTAATCACGTGGCCTAGAAAAGAAACTTGAGGCAACAAAAAATCGCATTTGCTCTGCTTGGCGTATAACTTATGGTTTCTCAGGGTCGCCAAGACCAGACGCAAATGTCGATCATGCTCCTCCACATCTTTAGAGTACACCAAAACATCGTCTATAAAGACAATCACAAACTTAATCTAGAAAATCCTTGAAAACTTTGTTCATCAAATCCATAAAAGCTGAGGGCGCATTAGTCAAACCAAATGACATAACCAAAAACTCAAAATGCCCATGACGAGAGTGGAACGCCGTCCGTGGAACATCTGACTCCCGAATCCTCAACTGGTGATAGCCCGATCGAAGATCAATCTTGGAAAACACGGAGCTACCACGCAGTTGATCAAACAAATCGTCGATTCGCGGTAAGGGGTACCTGTTCTTAACAGTAACATTGTTCAGCTCTCTATAGTCGATGCATAACCTCGTCGACCCATCTTTCTTTTTAACGAACAGCACTGGTGCACCCCAAGGCGAAGAACTCGGCCTTATGAAACCTTTTGCCAACATCTCATCCAACTGAATTCGCAACTCTTCCAGCTCTCGCGGGGCCATCCGGTACGATGCCTTTACAATAGGACGCGTGCCTGGCTCCAAATCTGTCACAAACTCGACATCTCGATCGGGTGGAAGACCGGGAAGATCGTCAGGAAACACATCAGAGAATTCACACACCACAGGAATCTCTTCCAAACGTGGCACACTAACAACCGACCCTACCAGAGAGACCACACAGGAAAAACAGCCAGAATCAAGCAACTTCCGAGCACGCACCGCAGAAATGACTGGAGACTCCTGGAGAGAATTCCCATAAACGCTCCCTGGCTGACCGTTGTCTTTGATGAAGTCCAAGTGCTTACCCTTGCACTGGATAACTGCATCGTACCTTGACAACCAGTCCATGCCCAAAATAACGTCGAAATCCTCCAGGTCAATAACCTTCAGATCTGCCTTTGCTAGAAAATCCCCCAACAAAATCGGACAATCGAGGACACCCAGGTCCGTAACCACAGAGTCACCGGAGGGGAACTTAACGCAGAAGGCACCACCAACACGATCCAGGCCCAAACTGAACCGCTCCACGAAAGCTCTAGCCACAAACGAGTGGGTAGCGCCTGAATCGAAGAGAACGCGCGCCCAGCTGTTCTTTACCCTAAATCATCCTACGAATTGCACATGCATCTAAGGAAACAAGCGCTAAAACGAAAACTACAACCAAAAAGGGAACATAACGAAACGACTGGGGAGGAGTCGAACCTGAGATAACCTGGGTCGAGGTCTTCTCTTCGTCTGCCGAAAGCACATTCAACTTCCCCTTTCCTTTATCCATTTGTTGAGGCAGTGGTAAAGCCTGGAGGGGAACTGGCTGCAGAATAGGCTGGAGCTGTGGGCACCTTGTCTTGAGATGACCCTTCTGCCCACACTGAAAAAAGACTTTATCTTTTAACCAGCATCGGGCAACATCGTGCCCCTTCCTCCCACACAAGGCACACACCAAGTCTCCCATGGGAACACCCTGAATCGCGTGCACCTGTTCCTTCTTCTGCGCTCCCAACCTTTTGAAACACTTCTCAAAGGGGTGGCCTGGCCGGCCACAAAATCTACAATCCTCTTTGATCTTCTTTCTCGAGAGAGCATCAGTTTCCTGAGGGCTCTTCCCTCCACCGAACTTCCGCTTATCCTTCCACAACTGCTGGCCTCTATTCTTGGCATTCTCAATGGCCTCAACCCTCAAGGCAGCTTCAACCACACCGACATAACTGACTGCTCCGTAGGCATTTGCTAACTGCTGAATGTCGCTTCTTAGCCCACCCAGAAAGCGCTTAACTCGGTCTGCCTCAACACTCACCAGACCAGGAGCAAACCGACTCAACTTACTAAACTCAATCTCATACTCACTAACCGTGAGTTTCCTCTGCTTTAAATGAAGAAAGTCATTCATTAGCCGGTCCCGCTCGACTGAAGGCAGAAACTTACTTAACAACATCACCTTAAATGACTCCCAAGTGCATCCTACCACCAAGCTCTCTTTCTCCCTCAGCCACCAACTCTTTGCTAAGCCCTTGAGCTGATAGGCAGCGAGCATCACTCTCTGATCGTCCGCAATCCCAGAGTAAGAGAACATCTCTTCAATGGAAATCAGCCAGTCATCCAAAATCATGAAATCTGCTTGCCCATCATAAGTAGGGTGTCTAAGCCGCTGAAACTGGGATATCAACGTCATCTCCGGGGGCACCACAATGAAAGGCACGAGAGGAGCAGGAGGGGCAGGAACAGCAACCCCCTCAGCAGGGTCCTGAGCTCCCGGAGTCTGTCCCGCCACCACTGCTACAAGTGACTGAATCTGAGCCTGCATCGCCACTACCTGTCTCGATAACGCCTCATTACTCTGTCGTAGGCTTTCTACCAACGCATCGCTATGCGCTCCTGACGTATCACCCTCGGATTGTGGGGTCGATCTCGTCGTAGGACGTCTCGCCATCCTATAATCGCACCAGCTTTAGACAAAACCTAGCCCAACAGCTAGAACAAAACTACCCGGTACAGACAAACACACTTAAATATGAACTTCAACTGCAAAACTTACTCTAGGAGTTGTTTTTACCATGATGATGTTATGCTTGACCTAAGATGGTTCACCACCATCATACTAACTCATGTGCCTAGACCATGAATGCATGTACTTGTATTCTGTTTGACTCAAAACCATGCGTGTACATATGTCATCATGCAAATCTTTAGCTTGGCACGTTGTGCTTATGAAATGTTATGCAATGCATGATGTGCTATGCATTCTAAAAAGGCCTTAATGCATGCCATGGGCGACGTACACATGAAAATGTTATGCATCCCATACTACATAACATTTCCATGCAACGACAAAAAGGAAAACGTGCTAGCCGCATTCATGTGGCGAGGTTATGCATCCCATACTACATAACCCTCACATGTTGCCTCCTATGGTGGATCCATATACAAACACATATTATGCATCCCATACTACATAATATGCCCCGTATACTTCTTCATGCTCATGAGTGTAGTGTTCGTGCTTTAGCCAAGATGTGCTGATGACATATCGGTGTGTGTATGGTATGACGCTGGCCACTAATGCAAACAAGAGAAAAGTTGCCCGACCATTTGTTAAGCAACCTCCCTCTGATACCAACTGTCACAACCAGCATTTTCTCAACGATAAAATCGTGTCAGAGCAAGAGAAAACACGTGCCGTGATGCCACATCGTGCAGGGGATAACTGCACACGCTCAGGCCAAACTCCAGACTTTAGATTTTTAAGGAAAATCATAGATTAATATGAAAGAAAACCAGTTATGTGAAAGGCCGTATCCCTCGACACGGTGGATCAGATAGTCCACAATTAAAAGTATATTTATACGCAGCAGGAAATACTTTGGTTCAATTAAGCTGACCCCCTAAATGAGCATAAGTGTCCCCGAGGGATGACTCATGGTATGCACGACTCTAAAGTGAATATAGTATATATGAAAGATGATCTTTTACGCTAAGGACAAATAGTGTCTTGATTTTATAAATATGCCATGCATGAGATACATATAGTAATGCCTTTAGGGTTTAAAATATCTAACATGCAACCTAGCATAAATCCTTCCCGGAAGCAAGTAAACAACCACAATAGGCAAAAAGGACAGTTTTAATTCATACCCAGCATCGCAAGAAGCCACCAGTGGGCGTCAACAACCTGACACGAACCCACTTGGTGAGTATGTATGTCTATACAAAAAGGTAAAGTACTACCTCACAGAAATCGGGGATTAGCTATCTCAGCTACCCAAGAGGCTACCGACAAGCCCCTCCAAAAGAACTAGCCGCTGAACTGGCTACCACCTGGACCTGAGGCATTCAAGAAAAGAACACCTCAGCAAGAAAACAATCAAAAAGGTATATAGAGCATTAGATTTATGAACAAATAAGAAGGGTTTACCAATCCCTGCAACAACTGCTATAAGCAAAAGAAAGGGGATGACAGTAAGAAAAGAGCACTGTCTAAAGTACAGCAGAGCACACCAAGCGCGAGCAATAAAACCAATATGCCCTACCAAAGGAGCCTGCAACAGCATCAAGACTTATACGTATGTGCCAAAAGAAGAAGCCATAAAAGGAAAGGAACTAACAGTCCTAACACGCGTGTTTATGGCAGAGGTCAAAACATGGATCTGAATACATAACCAAAACCAGATCCAAAAAGGGCTAAGGGGTCAAATAGTGGCAGCTCTAGGGTCCCACACACGCCAACCCAAACTGGGGCAAAAAGGCGGTGGCCGCAGCTCTCCACATAAAACCACCCCTCCAGAGGCCACCAAAACTCCACCACCTGCCACAACCCAAGAGTCGGCGTGCAAAAAAAATTAGCCGAACACCCAATACCCCCCTAGGGAAAAGTCACACTAACAATCCTAAAGAAACAACGAACCCAAGGCAAAAAACGTCGGGTCCAACCGACACGGCCTTGCACGCTGAACCCGAACCAACCCCGAGTCTTACCTGACCCAAAACTAGCACAACAACCAGTGTCGACACGATGTGTCAACACCACAACAGGCCGGGGTAGACACAAAGTGTCGACACCACATGTAACACCTCCCCTGTAGTGGACGTATAATATGGGTCCGGCCGGGGCCCCACAACATACGAACGCCACAGTTTTAGTATTATAAGTTGATATAGCTACCCAAACTCAAAACACTTGCACAACACAGCGGAAAACCAAGCACAACTAGAAGTTATCCACTAACCAAAAGAGTAAACAAATGGCCTTAAGGCCTTACATAAAATGACCAAAAGTAAATAGTACATCAAACATGAATGTGCATAGCACTCCTAGTCTACCTCGGCATGCAAGCCGGACAAAAGAGTCTCAAACAAACATCATCAAAAATGTAGTGCTACAAAAGAGGGAAAAACACTTCATGGGGCTTAGGCCTTTCTGGCCGGCGTGCTAGCTTCTGCATGCGATCCTTGCCCTGTAAAAATTATTAGTAACGTGGGTCAGCAAAGGCTGACCTCAAACTGTGTAACAACACATCTCCTCCCGGCCGCCCCTAACGGACCCCGGGGAACCCTCCAACCTGCAAGTCAGCACTTCATATGCAAATAAACATCTATAAATAGGAAAGCATTAAAACAGGCTTGGATGTCTCAATCATCAAACATGTTCTCTATTGGTTGAGCATATAAAGTAAGGGGCCTACTATGCAACATGAATGCAACACTCGGGCTTCACCCAAGGTACCCTACAACGTATGCATCTAGCACAACATCACATCATTTGGGTACTCACGTTTCCCCAATTGGCATAAAGCCGCAAACACTAAGGGAGTCACCTCTCCCTTAAGCGGCGCACAGGCCGCCACAAGGAATTCTTGCCAAGGCCCCACCCGCTCGTGGGCTTAGCCCCGGGCTTGCCTGCAAGCTCTGACGTCTCATGTCAGGATTCCAACAAACACAGACCGACCGATTCTAAGAAGCCTTGCTGGACCCCACCCGCTCATGGCCTCTTTGCCCGGGCTTGCCCCAAGCTTGGCATTCTCGTCAGTCTCACAGAAGGGGACTAGTCTCGCCGGGACACTCTCCACACATGACGCACATGTCACGGGATAGCCAGCCGACCACGGAGATATAGCCGCGCCTTGGCACAACACAAACCAAGACTAAATACATCGTAATCCCTCTTTGTACTGCAGCGTTCCCGCGCACCAAGGAAACCATCTCCAACTCGTGCGGAGCTAACCTTGTTCACCAAGGAAACCATCTCCAACTCATACGGAGCTAACCTTGTCCCTCAAGGAAACCATCTACCGCCACGAGGAGCTAACCTTGTCCGGGTTCGACTACACGTACCTTTTCAAGCAAACGGGACAATCACCACCACCACAGAAACGGCATCTTGCCGCAACGGAAAAATCTCTACGAATCCCTAAGTTCGTATGCAACATCACCAAGTCGGACTAACGGTCGCGACTACGGCTTCACCCACCATGCCTAATCCACTAGCGAAGCGGATCTCTAATGCAAGATATGCCGGGGACGGACTCAATCAACCCGGAGGTTCCTCTTGAACCTTGGCAAACCAAAGCCCCTCTCATTTGAGAGTTTGGTGCCCAAAAATCTAGAAGAAAACGATGCTAAAAACGTGCATCCTAAAGACCGAGAGGAGAGATGTCGTTACCTTCCGACTCCTCTTCCTTGCCATGGCAAAAATAACCGGATGGAAATCTTCGTAACGCTCTAAGCTTCACGGATCCGGACTCGGCTCGCAATTTGGAGCTCCGAAACCCTTCCTACAGCCCAAGACCTTCTTCTTCTTCCTCCTTGCTCTAGTTTTTCTCAAGAACTTAGAAAGAGAGGACTTGGAGAACAAATGAGGGTTTCCCACCCTAGAAACGGACTTAACTTCCTAAGAACAGTCCTGAGCCGTCAGATCCCAAAATCTGGGAAAGAAAGGCCACGATTCGCCTGGAAAATAAAAGACCTGGGCCGAACACGGCCTGGCACACGCCCGTGTCCAGGGCCGTGTGCCTCATTCGCCGTCTCAAATCGACGCGCCTGGAACCGCACACGGGAATCCGACACGCCCGTGTTCAACCCGACACGCCCGTGTCCCCAGTGACACGGCCGTGTGGCCTGCCGTGTGCCTCCAACAACACGGCCCCGAAACCAACCCGAGAGATGACACGGCCTGGAACACGCCCGTGTCCCAAGCCGTGTGCCAAGTCTCGACACCCGTCGACAGGCTTTGTGTCGACACCGCGGAAAAACGTCGAGCGAAGATCGTCGACCAAGCGGGACACGCCGTGTGACACGCCCGTGTCACAGGCCGTGTGCCCCAGTCTCGACACCTTGTCGAGCAAAAGTGTCGACACTTGGGACGAGTGTCGACACGGCCTCGACACGCCCTGCGACACGCCCGTGTCGCAGGCCGTGTGCCACCCTCTCGACACTTTGTCGAGCGAAAGTGTCGACACTTGGGCCGAGTGTCGACACGGCCTCGACACGCCCTGCGACACGCCCGTGTCGCAGGCCGTGTTCTCCACTCTCGACACTCTGTCGAGCGAAAGTGTCGACACTTGGGCCGAGTGTCGACACGGCCTCGACACGCCCTGCGACACGCCCGTGTCGCAGGCCGTGTGCCTCCTGCCAGAAACCCAAAAAATTTTCTGAACTGCAGACTGAGCCTCTTGAAAAACTGGGGTGTTACAACTCTCCCCCACTTAACAGAATTTCGTCCCGAAATTTCAAAACAAAAGAGGTATAAAACTTAAATTGTACCTTGACAAAAATAGTTCTGGATAGTCTTCTAGCATGGCCTGTTCTCGCTCCCATGAGAACTCCTCACGACCGCAGTTGTCCCAACGAACTTTCACAAGTTTAACTTCTTTATTCCGCAACTGCCGAGTCTCCGAATCTTCTATAGCGATTGGAAGGACTCGCGTCCTCAAGTCTTCCTCAATCGGCACCGATGCCGGCTCAATCACCACGCTAGCCTCCACCAAGGCTTTCCTCAAAACGGTGACGTGGAAGACGTCATGTAATCCACTCAAATCTGCGGACAACGCCAACCGATAGGCTGCTTCTCCTATCCGCTCAACAATTTCAAAAGGCCCCAAAAACCTTGGGATCAACTTCTTGAGTCGGCGAATCCGTGAGACGCCTTTGAACGGCTTAACCTTCAGATAAACCCAGTCACCAACTGTAAATTCCAACTTCCGGTGACGAGCATTAAAATATTTTTCTTGCCTGTCTTGCGCCACCTTCATGCGCTCTTGGATGGTCCGTACCAACTCACAAGCGTCAACTACCGCATCCTTTCCCAAAAGTTTGGTGTCTCCCGCCTCTGCCCAAGACATTGGCGTTCGACACCGCCTCCCATACAAAGCTTCGTATGGCGCCATCTTTATACTAGCTTGAAAACTGTTGTTGTACGCGAATTCTACCATGAAGAGGTGATCCTCCCACCTCTTGCCAAAATCAAGAACGCACATCCTCAACATGTCCTCCATAGTACGGTTCGTTCTCTCCGTTTGCCCATCAGTTTGAGGATGGAACGCCGTACTAAACTTTAGCTTCGTGCCCAAGCTCTTCTGAACCAATCTCCAGTCCTTGGACGTAAATCGTCCATCTCGATCACTGACTATGCTCTTAGGAACTCCGTGCAGTCGCACAATGTTGCGAACATACAACTCCACCAACTTCTCCACGCTGTCCTCTTTCCGATTTGGGATGAAGTGAGCCACCTTGGTTAGGCGATCCACGATCACCCAAATAGCATCATTACCATGCTGCGACCTAGGCAAACCATGCACAAAGTCCATGGAGATGTCCTCAAATTTCCATTCAGGAATTGGAAGGGGCTTAAGGAACCCGCCCGGTTTCTGACACTCGGCCTTCACCAAGGCACATGTTTGGCAACGACTCACATACAAAGCTACATCTCGCTTCAACCCCGGCCACCAAAAGGATTTCTTCATATCCAAGTACATCTTTGTACTGCCCGGGTGAATGGAGTACTTTGAGAAGTGAGCCTCAAACATCAACTCCTCACGGAGATTGCCAAACTGCGGTACACAAACCCTTCCATCCTTTCTCAAGATTCCTCCAATCATCTCCCAGGCGCTGCTCTCGCCCCTTTGAGCCTCCAACACAAAAGGTTGAAACTCCACATCCAATCGAGTCGCTTCCCGAATACGATCGGACAAGTCGCTTTGCACTTCAATCCAGTTCAACCGAGCCACGCTAGACTCGCCTCTCGCAACACATTCCAACCCAAGGGACTCCCATTCCCGAACCAACCGCTCATCATGAGCTTCGATCCAATTTCCTTGCCCCGAGTACTTCCTACTCAACGCATCCGCCACCACATTGGCCTTACCCGGCGTATACTGAATCGCCACTTCATAGTCTCCAAGAAATTCAACCCATCTGCGTTGTCGCATGTTCAAGTCCTTCTGATCCAAGAGATACTTCAGGCTTTTATGCTCCGTGAAGATCTCCACCCTTGCGTCATACACATAGTGTCGCCAAATTTTCAACGCGAAGATTACCGCCGCCAACTCCAAGTCATGGACGGGGTAATTCCTCTCATGAGGTTTCAGCTGTCGAGATCCAAAAGCTATTACCTTGCCATGTTGCACCAACACGCAACCCAAACCGCATCCCGATGCGTCACTGAAAATCTGAAATCCATCGGTCCCTTGCGGTAAACTCAGGATTGGAGCCATCATAAGCCTCTCCTTTAGTGCCTCGAATGCTTGACTGCACTCTTGGGTCCACACAAACTTATGGTCTTTGCGAGTGAGTGAGGTAAGGGCTAGAGCTATCTTTGAGAAATTCTCCACGAATCTCCTATAATACCCGGCTAGTCCAAGAAAACTTCGGACTTCCGCCACGGTCCTCAACACCGGCCAATCTCTGATGGCCTCCACTTTCGCTGGATCCACTGCCACCCCATCACCACTAATCACGTGGCCCAAAAACGCCACCTTGGCCAACCAGAACTCGCACTTTGAGAACTTTGCAAACAATTGGTTCTCCCTCAACACCTGCAGGACCACTCTCAAGTGAGTCTCATGCTCCACTTCAGACTTTGAGTACACTAAGATGTCATCAATGAAGACAACCACAAACGAATCCAAGTAATCCCGAAATACTCGATTCATCAGATCCATGAACACCGATGGTGCGTTCGTCAACCCGAACGGCATCACCGTAAACTCAAAGTGTCCGTACCTTGTCCCAAAAGCAGTCTTGGGTATGTCCTCATCCCGAATTCGCAGCTGATAGTAACCTGACTTCAGGTCCAACTTCGAATATACCATCGAACCCACCAATTGGTCAAACAAATCGTCTATCCGAGGAATCGGATACTTATTCTTGACGGTCAATTTATTCAGCTCTCGGTAGTCGATGCATAGGCGCATGCTACCGTCTTTCTTTTTTACAAACAACACGGGTGCGCTCCACGGTGAAGAACTGAGTCTAATATACCCTTGCTCCAACAGTTCCTGTAACTGTACCTTAAGTTCCGCTAACTCCTTTGGTGCCATCCTAAATGGGGGACGCGACACCGGTCTAGCCTCCGGCATTAACTCGATCGAGAAGTCGATCTCCCGCCGAGGAGGCGCTCTAGGAAGTTCATCCGGAAACACATCCTTGAACTCTGCCACCACAGGCACTTCCTCAATCGAAAGTTGGGAGAGACGAACCTCCAACAACGCTACCAGCGCCACACCTCCCTGGTTAACCGCCCGCATCATTTGCATGGCCGTAATTAGGGAATGGACTACTCCACAAAGGCCCATAAACTTGACTTCTGCTTGCCCCTTACTCTTTAGGGTCACTACCTTGGATAAACAATCAATGCTCGCGCGCTGCTCTGCAAGCCAGTCCATGCCCAAAATGACATCGAACTCTACTAACGGCAACACTGCCGCTTCCAAAACGAAGTCAATTCCGTCTAGCTCCCAACCGATGCGCCCTTTAGCCCCGGTGGTCATAGATGACGCATTGGGCATGCGCACTTTCAGTTCCGCGTCCGCCGAGAAAGTCTCGACTCCTACCCTTCGGATGAAACTCTCTGCAAGAAAAGAGTGCGAAGCCCCAGTATCGAACAATACCCTAGCGGGGTATCCAGAAACTAACACGAAGCCTACAACAAGACAACACACGGAAAGGGGGGTCTAAAAGTATGAAGCACAAATGCAAACTTAAATTTTCTTCATACCTGTCACCACATCGGTTTGGCGGATCGCTTCTTGCTGTCCAAGGTTGTAAGCCCTTGGTTGCACCGGTTGGAACCGAGAAGCGCTCGACTCCGCCATCTTTCCTTTCTCTGCAGCACTGGGGCCCGAGCGCACAGACTGCTCCTGCTTTGACTCTTGCCCCGCTCCCCCTTGCTGACAAGCACGGGCTATGTGCCCAACCTTCCCACAGTTGTAACACGTCGGCGGTCCCCTAGAGTGAGAACCCCCAGGCGTCCAAGTGCTCCTCTCACCCGACCTGGAAGGATGAGGCTTCCTCCTCCACCTGCTCCCATCAGACTTTACATGAGATTGGGAGGGCTTCCCTTCCCCATGCTTGGGAGTAAAACCCTTTCGACGCTGGGTCCGCTCCAGATCACTCTCCAAACTCCTGACAGCTTCAACTAGCTCGTTAAATCCCGCCCTCTTCATGGAGATGAGGGGCTGCCTCAGATTCTCCCTCAAACCTTGGTAGAATAGGTTATCCCTCTCTACATCATCCGCCATTGTCGTTCCCGCATAACGACCCAAACGGGTGAACTCTTGCACGTACTCATCCACTGTCTTGTCTCGCTGCATTAGATGCAGAAACTGCCTCTGTAGGGCCAACCGTGTTGAGACTAGAATATACCTCTTAAGAAAAGCGTCCCCAAACTCTTCCACTGACGGGGTGCGCCCCGGGAACAGGCGGCCGCTATGGCTCACCCACCACAATTTGGCGTCACCTTCCAACACGAACGCCGCATACTTAGCTTTCTTTTCCTCAGGCGTCTCTGCCGCCCTTAACAGTTCTTGAATACGAACCCACCAGTCCTCCGCATCCGTTGGCGTTCCAACACCCTTGAAAGACGGGGGATGGAAACTCAGGAAGTACTTCAAGTGTCGGTCTCCATGCCCTACCACCACCCTTTCTGCCAAAGGCTCCACTCGCCTGGCTTCTCCGCCTGGCACGGCTGTCGCCGTGTCCGGTGTAGCAGGGGTTGCTACCTGGGCTGCAGCCGCCGCTTGCGCTGCCACCATCGCTTCTGCAAGCATACGACAGAAGTCAGCCGGGTTTACACCCGTGCCCAGAAGACCTGGAGCAGTAGCACTGCTCGCCGAGAGATCATCCCTTGCTCTTGAAGTGCCCGCCTCGTTGCTTGCACTCTTCAGGAAAACAAGAAATAAGGGATTAGTCTCCAATCGCAAGACTAAAACATAAGGACACTCACGGTCCCGCATTACTCTTATGTGGATAACTTCTCTACAAACCGACCTCGAATCTAACCTGGCTCTGATACCAAAATGTAACACCTCCCCTGTAGTGGACGTATAATATGGGTCCGGCCGGGGCCCCACAACATACGAACGCCACAGCTTTAGTATTATAAGTTGATATAGCTACCCAAACTCAAAACACTTGCACAACACAGCGGAAAACCAAGCACAACTAGAAGTTATCCACTAACCAAAAGAGTAAACAAATGGCCTTAAGGCCTTACATCAAATGACCAAAAGTAAATAGTACATCAAACATGAATGTGCATAGCACTCCTAGTCTACCTCGGCATGCAAGCCGGACAAAAGAGTCTCAAACAAACATCATCAAAAATGTAGTGCTACAAAAGAGGGAAAAACACTTCATGGGGCTTAGGCCTTACTGGCCGGCGTGCTAGCTTCTGCATGCGATCCTTGCCCTGTAAAAATTATTAGTAACGCGGGTCAGCAAAGGCTGACCTCAAACTGTGTAACAACACATCTCCTCCCGGCCGCCCCTAACGGACCCCGGGGAACCCTCCAACCTGCAAGTCAGCACTTCATATGCAAATAAACATCTATAAATAGGAAAGCATTAAAACAGGCTTGGATGTCTCAATCATCAAACATGTTCTCTATTGGTTGAGCATATAAAGTAAGGGGCCTACTATGCAACATGAATGCAACACTCGGGCTTCACCCAAGGTACCCTACAGCGTATGCATCTAGCACAACATCACATCATTTGGGTACTCACGTTTCCCCAATTGGCATAAAGCCGCAAACACTAAGGGAGTCACCTCTCCCTTAAGCGGCGCACAGGCCGCCACAAGGAATTCTTGCCAAGGCCCCACCCGCTCGTGGGCTTAGCCCCGGGCTTTCCTGCAAGCTCTGACGTCTCATGTCAGGATTCCAACAAACACAGACCGACCGATTCTAAGAAGCCTTGCTGGACCCCACCCGCTCATGGCCTCTTTGCCCGGGCTTGCCCCAAGCTTGGCATTCTCGTCAGTCTCACAGAAGGGGACTAGTCTCGCCGGGACACTCTCCACACATGACGCACATGTCACGGGATAGCCAGCCGACCACGGAGACATAGCCGCGCCTTGGCACAACACAAACCAAGACTAAATACATCGTAATCCCTCTTTGTACTGCAGCGTTCCCGCGCACCAAGGAAACCATCTCCAACTCGTGCGGAGCTAACCTTGTTCACCAAGGAAACCATCTCCAACTCATACGGAGCTAACCTTGTCCCTCAAGGAAACCATCTACCGCCACGAGGAGCTAACCTTGTCCGGGTTCGACTACACGTACCTTTTCAAGCAAACGGGACAATCACCACCACCACACAAACGGCATCTTGCCGCAACGGAAAAATCTCTACGAATCCCTAAGTTCGTATGCAACATCACCAAGTCGGACTAACGGTCGCGACTACGGCTTCACCCACCATGCCTAATCCACTAGCGAAGCGGATCTCTAATGCAAGATATGCCGGGGACAGACTCAATCAACCCGGAGGTTCCTCTTGAACCTTGGCAAACCAAAGCCCCTCTCATTTAAGAGTTTGGTGCCCAAAAATCTAGAAGAAAACGATGCTAAAAACGTGCATCCTAAAGACCGAGAGGAGAGATGTCGTTACCTTCCGACTCCTCTTCCTTGCTATGGCAAAAATAGCCGGATGGAAATCTTCGTAACGCTCTAAGCTTCACGGATCCGGACTCGGCTCGCAATTTGGAGCTCCGAAACCCTTCCTACAGCCCAAGACCTTCTTCTTGTTCCTCCTTGCTCTAGTTTTTCTCAAGAACTTAGAAAGAGAGGACTTGGAGAACAAATGAGGGTTTCCCACCCTAGAATCGGACTTAACTTCCTAAGAACAGTCCCGAGCCGTCAGATCCCAAAATCTGGGAAAGAAAGGCCACGATTCGCCTGGAAAATAAAAGACCTGGGCCGAACACGGCCCGGCACACGCCCGTGTCCAGGGCCGTGTGCCTCATTCGCCGTCTCAAATCGACGCGCCTGGAACCGCACACGGGCATCCGACACGCTCGTGTTCAACCCGACACGCCCGTGTCCCCAGTGACACGGCCGTGTGGCCTGCCGTGTGCCTCCAACAACACGGCCCCGAAACCAACCCGAGAGATGACACGGCCTGGAACACGCCCGTGTCCCAAGCCGTGTGCCAAGTCTCGACACCCGTCGACAGGCTTTGTGTCGACACCGCGGAAAAACGTCGAGCGAAGATCGTCGACCAAGCGGGACACGCCCTGTGACACGCCTGTGTCACAGGCCGTGTGCCCCAGTCTCGACACCTTGTCGAGCAAAAGTGTCGACACTTGGGACGAGTGTCGACACGGCCTCGACACGCCCTGCGACACGCCCGTGTCGCAGGCCGTGTGCCACCCTCTCGACACTTTGTCGAGCGAAAGTGTCGACACTTGGGCCGAGTGTCGACACGGCCTCGACACGCCCTGCGACACGCCCGTGTCGCAGGCCGTGTTCTCCACTCTCGACACTCTGTCGAGCGAAAGTGTCGACACTTGGGCTGAGTGTCGACACGGCCTCGACACGCCCTGCGACACGCCCGTGTCGCTGGCCGTGTGCCTCCTGCCAGAAACCCAAAAAATTTTCTGAACTGCAGACTGAGCCTCTTGAAAAACTGGGGTGTTACAACTCTCCCCCACTTAACAGAATTTCGTCCCGAAATTTCAAAACAAAAGAGGTACAAAACTTAAATTGTACCTTGACAAAAATAGTTCTGGATAGTCTTCTAGCATGGCCTGTTCTCGCTCCCAAGAGAACTCCTCACGACCGCAGTTGTCCCAACGAACTTTCACAAGTTTAACTTCTTTATTCCGCAACTGCCGAGTCTCCGAATCTTCTATAGCGATTGGAAGGACTCGCGTCCTCAAGTCTTCCTCAATCGGCACCGATGCCGGCTCAATCACCACGCTAGCCTCCACCAAGGCTTTCCTCAAAACGGAGACGTGGAAGACGTCATGTAATCCACTCAAATCTGCGGACAACGCCAACCGATAGGCTGCTTCTCCTATCCGCTCAACAATTTCAAAAGACCCCAAAAACCTTGGGCTCAACTTCTTGAGTCGGCGAATCCGTGAGACGCCTTTGAACGGCTTAACCTTCAGATAAACCCAGTCACCAACTGTAAATTCCAACTTCCGGTGACGAGCATTAAAATATTTTGCTTGCCTGTCTTGCGCCACCTTCATGCGCTCTTGGATGGTCCGTACCAACTCACAAGCGTCAACTACCGCATCCTTTCCCAAAAGTTTGGTGTCTCCCGCCTCTGCCCAAGACATTGGCGTTCGACACCGCCTCCCATACAAAGCTTCGTATGGCGCCATCTTTATACTAGCTTGAAAACTGTTATTGTACGCGAATTCTACCATGAAGAGGTGATCCTCCCACCTCTTGCCAAAATCAAGAACGCACATCCTCAACATGTCCTCCATAGTACGGTTCGTTCTCTCCGTTTGCCCATCAGTTTGAGGATGGAACGCCGTACTAAACTTTAGCTTCGTGCCCAAGCTCTTCTGAACCAATCTCCAGTCCTTGGACGTAAATCGTCCATCTCGATCACTGACTATGCTCTTAGGAACTCCGTGCAGTCGAACAATGTTGCGAACATACAACTCCACCAACTTCTCCACGCTGTCCTCTTTCCTATTTGGGATGAAGTGAGCCACCTTGGTTAGGCGATCCACGATCACCCAAATAGCATCATTACCATGCTGCGACCTAGGCAAACCATGCACAAAGTCCATGGAGATGTCCTCAAATTTCCATTCAGGAATTGGAAGGGGCTTAAGGAACCCGCCCGGTTTCTGACACTCGGCCTTCACCAAGGCACATGTTTGGCAACGACTCACATACAAAGCTACATCTCGCTTCAACCCCGGCCACCAAAAGGATTTCTTCATATCCAAGTACATCTTTGTACTGCCCGGGTGAATGGAGTACTTTGAGAAGTGAGCCTCAAACATCAACTCCTCACGGAGATTGCCAAACTGCGGTACACAAACCCTTCCATCCTTTCTCAAGATTCCTCCAATCATCTCCCAGGCACTGCTCTCGCCCCTTTGAGCCTCCAACACAAAAGGTTGAAACTCCACATCCAATCGAGTCGCTTCCCGAATACGATCGGACAAGTCGCTTTGCACTTCAATCCAGTTCAACCGAGCCACGCTAGACTCGCCTCTCGCAACACATTCCAACCCAAGGGACTCCCATTCCCGAACCAACCGCTCATCATGAGCTTCGATCCAATTTCCTTGCCCCGAGTACTTCCTACTCAACGCATCCGCCACCACATTGGCCTTACCCGGCGTATACTGAATCGCCACTTCATAGTCTCCAAGAAATTCAACCCATCTGCGTTGTCGCATGTTCAAGTCCTTCTGATCCAAGAGATACTTCAGGCTTTTATGCTCCGTGAAGATCTCCACCCTTGCGCCATACACATAGTGTCGCCAAATTTTCAACGCGAAGATTACCGCCGCCAACTCCAAGTCATGGACGGGGTAATTCCTCTCATGAGGTTTCAGCTGTCGAGATCCAAAAGCTATTACCTTGCCATGTTGCACCAACACGCAACCCAAACCGCATCCCGATGCGTCACTGAAAATCTGAAATCCATCGGTCCCTTGCGGTAAACTCAGGATTGGAGCCATCATAAGCCTCTCCTTTAGTGCCTCGAATGCTTGACTGCACTCTTGGGTCCACACAAACCTTATGGTCTTTGCGAGTGAGTGAGGTAAGGGCTAGAGCTATCTTTGAGAAATTCTCCACGAATCTCCTATAATACCCGGCTAGTCCAAGAAAACTTCGGACTTCCGCCACGGTCCTCAACACCGGCCAATCTCTGATGGCCTCCACTTTCGCTGGATCCACTGCCACCCCATCACCACTAATCACGTGGCCCAAAAACGCCACCTTGGCCAACCAGAACTCGCACTTTGAGAACTTTGCAAACAATTGGTTCTCCCTCAACACCTGCAGGACCACTCTCAAGTGAGTCTCATGCTCCACTTCAGACTTTGAGTACACTAAGATGTCATCAATGAAGACAACCACAAACGAATCCAAGTAATCCCGAAATACTCGATTCATCAGATCCATGAACACCGATGGTGCGTTCGTCAACCCGAACGGCATCACCGTAAACTCAAAGTGTCCGTACCTTGTCCCAAAAGCAGTCTTGGGTATGTCCTCATCCCGAATTCGCAGCTGATAGTAACCTGACTTCAGGTCCAACTTCGAATATACCATCGACCCCACCAATTGGTCAAACAAATCGTCTATCCGAGGAATCAAATACTTATTCTTGACGGTCAATTTATTCAGCTCTCGGTAGTCGATGCATAGGCGCATGCTACCGTCTTTCTTTTTTACAAACAACACGGGTGCGCTCCACGGTGAAGAACTGGGTCTAATATACCCTTGCTCCAACAGTTCCTGTAACTGTACCTTAAGTTCCGCTAACTCCTTTGGTGCCATCCTAAATGGGGGACGCGACACCGGTCTAGCCTCCGGCATTAACTCGATCGAGAAGTCGATCTCCCGCCGAGGAGGCGCTCCAGGAAGTTCATCCGGAAACACATCCTTGAACTCTGCCACCACAGGCACTTCCTCAATCGAAAGTTGGGAGAGACGAACCTCCAACAACGCTACCAGCGCCACACCTCCCTGGTTAACCGCCCGCATCATTTGCATGGCCGTAATTAGGGAATGGGCTACTCCACAAAGGCCCATAAACTTGACTTCTGCTTGCCCCTTACTCTTTAGGGTCACTACCTTGGATAAACAATCAATGCTCGCGCGCTGCTCTGCAAGCCAGTCCATGCCCAAAATGACATCGAACTCTACTAACGGCAACACTGCCGCTTCCAAAACGAAGTCAATTCCGTCTAGCTCCCAACCGATGCGCCCTTTAGCCCCGGTGGTCATAGATGACCCATTGGGCATGCGCACTTTCAGTTCCGCGTCCGCCGAGAAAGTCTCGACTCCTACCCTTCGGATGAAACTCTCCGCAAGAAAAGAGTGCGAAGCCCCAGTATCGAACAATACCCTAGCGGGGTATCCAGAAACTAACACGAAGCCTACAACAAGACAACACACGGAAAGGGGGGTCTAAAAGTATGAAGCACAAATACAAACTTAAATTTTCTTCATACCTGTCACCACATCGGTTTGGCGGATCGCTTCTTGCTGTCCAAGGTTGTAAGCCCTTGGTTGCACCGGTTGGAACCGAGAAGCGCTCGTCTCCGCCATCTTTCCTTTCTCTGCAGCACTGGGGCCCGAGCACACAGACTGCTCCTGCTTTGACTCTTGCCCCGCTCCCCCTTGCTGACAAGCACGGGCTATGTGCCCAACCTTCCCGCAGTTGTAACACGTCGGCGGTCCCCTAGAGTGAGAACCCCCAGGCGTCCAAGTGCTCCTCTCACCCGACCTGGAAGGATGAGGCTTCCTCCTCCACCTGCTCCCATCAGACTTTACATGAGATTGGGAGGGCTTCCCTTCCCCATGCTTGGGAGTAAAACCCTTTCGACGCTGGGTCCGCTCCAGATCACTCTCCAAACTCCTGGCGGCTTCAACTAGCTCGTTAAATCCCGCCCTCTTCATGGAGATGAGGGGCTGCCTCAGATTCTCCCTCAAACCTTGGTAGAATAGGTTATCCCTCTCTACATCATCCGCCATTGTCGTTCCCGCATAACGACCCAAACGGGTGAACTCTTGCACGTACTCATCCACTGTCTTGTCTCGCTGCATTAGATGCAGAAACTGCCTCTGTAGGGCCAACCGTGTTGAGACTGGAATATACCTCTTAAGAAAAGCGTCCCCAAACTCTTCCACTGACGGGGTGCGCCCCGGGAACAGGCGGCCGCTATGGCTCACCCACCACAATTTGGCGTCACCTTCCAACATGAACGCCGCATACTCAGCTTTCTTTTCCTCAGGCGTCTCTGCCACCCTTAACAGTTCTTGAATACGAACCCACCAGTCCTCCGCATCCGTTGGCGTTCCAACACCCTTGAAAGACGGGGGATGGAAACTCAGGAAGTACTTCAAGTGTCGGTCTCCATGCCCTACCACCACCCTTTCTGCCAAAGGCTCCACTCGCCTGGCTTCTCCGCCTGGCACGGCCGTCGCCGTGTCCGGTGTAGCAGGGGTTGCTACCTGGGCTGCAGCCGCCGCTTGCGCTGCCACCATCGCTTCTGCAAGCATACGGCAGAAGTCAGCCGGGTTTACACCCGTGCCCAGAAGACTTGGAGCAGTAGCACTGCTCGCCGAGAGATCATCCCTTGCTCTTGAAGTGCCCGCCTCGTTGCTTGCACTCTTCAGGAAAACAAGAAATAAGGGATTAGTCTCCAATCGCAAGACTAAAACATAAGGACACTCACGGTCCCGCATTACTCTTATGTGGATAACTTCTCTACAAACCGACCTCGAATCTAACCTGGCTCTGATACCAAAATGTAACACCTCCCCTGTAGTGGACGTATAATATGGGTCCGGCCGGGGCCCCACAACATACGAACGCCACAGCTTTAGTATTATAAGTTGATATAGCTACCCAAACTCAAAACACTTGCACAACACAGCGGAAAACCAAGCACAACTAGAAGTTATCCACTAACCAAAAGAGTAAACAAATGGCCTTAAGGCCTTACATCAAATGACCAAAAGTAAATAGTACATCAAACATGAATGTGCATAGCACTCCTAGTCTACCTCGGCATGCAAGCCGGACAAAAGAGTCTCAAACAAACATCATCAAAAATGTAGTGCTACAAAAGAGGGAAAAACACTTCATGGGGCTTAGGCCTTACTGGCCGGCGTGCTTGCTTCTGCATGCGATCCTTGCCCTGTAAAAATTATTAGTAACGTGGGTCAGCAAAGGCTGACCTGAAACTGTGTAACAACACATCTCCTCCCGGCCGCCCCTAACGGACCCCGGGGAACCCTCCAACCTGCAAGTCAGCACTTCATATGCAAATAAACATCTATAAATAGGAAAGCATTAAAACAGGCTTGGATGTCTCAATCATCAAACATGTTCTCTATTGGTTGAGCATATAAAGTAAGGGGCCTACTATGCAACATGAATGCAACACTCGGGCTTCACCCAAGGTACCCTACAGCGTATGTATCTAGCACAACATCACATCATTTGGGTACTCACGTTTCCCCAATTGGCATAAAGCCGCAAACACTAAGGGAGTCACCTCTCCCTTAAGCGGCGCACAGGCCGCCACAAGGAATTCTTGCCAAGGCCCCACCCGCTCGTGGGCTTAGCCCCGGGCTTGCCTGCAAGCTCTGACGTCTCATGTCAGGATTCCAACAAACACAGACCGACCGATTCTAAGAAGCCTTGCTGGACCCCACCCGCTCATGGCCTCTTTGCCCGGGCTTGCCCCAAGCTTGGCATTCTCGTCAGTCTCACAGAAGGGGACTAGTCTCGCCGGGACACTCTCCACACATGACGCACATGTCACGGGATAGCCAGCCGACCACGGAGACATAGCCGCGCCTTGGCACAACACAAACCAAGACTAAATACATCGTAATCCCTCTTTGTACTGCAGCGTTCCCGCGCACCAAGGAAACCATCTCCAACTCGTGCGGAGCTAACCTTGTTCACCAAGGAAACCATCTCCAACTCATACGGAGCTAACCTTGTCCCTCAAGGAAACCATCTACCGCCACGAGGAGCTAACCTTGTCCGGGTTCGACTACACGTACCTTTTCAAGCAAACGGGACAATCACCACCACCACACAAACGGCATCTTGCCGCAATGGAAAAATCTCTACGAATCCCTAAGTTCGTATGCAACATCACCAAGTCGGACTAACGGTCGCGACTACGGCTTCACCCACCATGCCTAATCCACTAGCGAAGCGGATCTCTAATGCAAGATATGCCGGGGACGGACTCAATCAACCCGGAGGTTCCTCTTGAACCTTGGCAAACCAAAGCCCCTCTCATTTGAGAGTTTGGTGCCCAAAAATCTAGAAGAAAACGATGCTAAAAACGTGCATCCTAAAGACCGAGAGGAGAGATGTCGTTACCTTCCGACTCCTCTTCCTTGCCATGGCAAAAATAGCCGGATGGAAATCTTCGTAACGCTCTAAGCTTCACGGATCCGGACTCAGCTCGCAATTTGGAGCTCCGAAACCCTTCCTACAGCCCAAGACCTTCTTCTTCTTCCTCCTTGCTCTAGTTTTTCTCAAGAACTTAGAAAGAGAGGACTTGGAGAACAAATGAGGGTTTCCCACCCTAGAATCGGACTTAACTTCCTAAGAACAGTCCTGAGCCGTCAGATCCCAAAATCTGGGAAAGAAAGGCCACGATTCGCCTGGAAAATAAAAGACCTGGGCCGAACACGGCCTGGCACACGCCCGTGTCCAGGGCCGTGTGCCTCATTCGCCGTCTCAAATCGACGCGCCTGGAACCGCACACGGGCATCCGACACGCCCGTGTTCAACCCGACACGCCCGTGTCCCCAGTGACACGGCCGTGTGGCCTGCCGTGTGCCTCCAACAACACGGCCCCGAAACCAACCCGAGAGATGACACGGCCTGGAACACGCCCGTGTCCCAAGCCGTGTGCCAAGTCTCGACACCCGTCGACAGGCTTTGTGTCGACACCGCGGAAAAACGTCGAGCGAAGATCGTCGACCAAGCGGGACACGCCCTGTGACACGCCCGTGTCACAGGCCGTGTGCCCCAGTCTCGACACCTTGTCGAGCAAAAGTGTCGACACTTGGGACGAGTGTCGACACGGCCTCGACACGCCCTGCGACACGCCCGTGTCGCAGGCCGTGTGCCACCCTCTCGACACTTTGTCGAGCGAAAGTGTCGACACTTGGGCCGAGTGTCGACACGGCCTCGACACGCCCTGCGACACGCCCGTGTCGCAGGCCGTGTTCTCCACTCTCGACACTCTGTCGAGCGAAAGTGTCGACACTTGGGCCGAGTGTCGACACGGCCTCGACACGCCCTACGACACGCCCGTGTCGCAGGCCGTGTGCCTCCTGCCAGAAACCCAAAAAATTTTCTGAACTGCAGACTGAGCCTCTTGAAAAACTGGGGTGTTACACCACAACAGGCCGGTGTCGACACAAAGTGTCGACACCCCTACGGCCGGTGTCGACACAAGGTATCGACACTACCGCGGCCGGTGTCGACACAAAGTATCGACACCCCTGCGGCCGGTGTCGACACAAGGTGTCGACACCCCTGCGGCCGGTGTCGATACAAGGTGTCGACACTACCGCGGCCGGTGTTGACACAAAGTGTCGACACCCCGACTGGCCGGTGTCGACACAAGGTGTCGACACCGCGACTGGCTGGTGTCGACACAAAGTGTCGACACCCCGACTGGCTACTGGCGGAAGACCCAGCAACCAACCAAAATGAGAACCAGGCCCCTCTCTAAAATTTCCTCATCTATCGGCAATAGCAACTACTCGACCTAAACCGTACCAAATCCATCCCTAATAGACACAATCTCTCAGGAAAAACTGAGATTTAACTGGAACTTCTCTACACTAACCACAGTATAATCGGGGATGAACCCTAGCGCACACCTAGGATCTAAGCAGGAGAGAGATAAAATTTAATCAAGAAGAAAGACAAGGATCAGCTTTGGCAAGGATGAGGGAACATCACTTGCCTCAATACCAGAAAAGCTTGGTCGGCCACTTCCCTCACTCTCGGATCTAGCCGCAGAGCACCAAGCCGAGGAACTGACGGAATGCAGATCCAAGTGAGAGCAAACCAGATCCACTATTGAAAACGAATTTCGACCACTAAATCTCCAGGAATCGGCGTCCGAAGGCTAGCGTAGTCCGGCGGTTCTCTTCCTCTCGTACAGGCGGCGGCTCCTTCCAAAAAGAGAAGATGAAAAGAGACAATGAACCGAGCCCTAATTTCTAACCTAAGGCTATATATACACATCAGGTTTAATAATAAACAATCAATATATATTAATTACTTACACGCAATATCAAAACGACGCGAGACCCGAAACATCTCGGAAATTGATGAAATTCACATCGCAGCTAAAAGCCCACGCAACGAACACAACTGCGAAGTCGAAATTAGCATTCGACGAACAAAACCCGGGATTCCACCACCTGAAGCCAAAAACACAAGCATTCCCTAAGAGGCCCAACCGAGTCACCAAACAGACTCCGGCTAGCTGGGGAATCTTGCTAACATGCTACAAACAGGCTACACAAGGAACCCTAAGAGCTAAGACCACGCTCTACAACGGCAAAGAGCCGGAAATATGCCATCGTAATGCTAGCCAAAGATCAAACAAAACACGGAAAAAACCAGGGGCGTTACATTGTTCGAGCTCGATCTACGGATGACGTCTGGGAACCAAAAAGTGTTGTCATTTCCTTCGAATATCCCGTCTCCTTCGTGAATGATCGTTGGCTGTTTCTAACCGGAGAACTTCATGGATGCAACAACCTTTGAGCTTGACATGGAGCTTGGAGCTTGGAGATGACAATGGTGGCCGGACATGAAGAGTTTGCTAGCTCTTGGAGTAAAAATGGTGGCCGGATCAACTCTCCAAGGAGGAGAGAGTAAATGGTGGCTGGAGGGAAGATTTCCCCGCTCAAAAGAGCATAAAAGGGTAGTTGGGTCGGACTGGATCTGACTTTTTTTAAGGAAGAAGAAATCTGCGCTTTAAATAGAAGCAGGTCGGAAAAATAGGCATGCATGGTTTGACGCACGATCCGTGTGTTTTTTAATTTACAGGATAAGCCTGCGGAAGGAGAGGCGTTGACCCATGGGTTTTACTCGCGCACGGACGTTTCCGCCCGTGCATGAAGGAAATCACACGGGTAGCGTCAGGGAGCTGGAATTAAGGATAATACAGGGGAACCGTGCATTTTACTCGTGCACGGGTGTTTCCGCCCGTGCGTGAACAAACTGCACGATGCTTTCGCCCGTGCGTGAACAAACCGCATGATTAACCACAGAAGGGAACAAACTAGAAATCTATAGGAAAACCGTGCATTTCTTTCGCGCACGGTTACGATCAAACTGTGCGTCAACCGTACGTAAGGATCGTCGAACTCAGCTCGACGAAATTCGTGGAGCTAAACTCGACGTTCTTCCACCTGAACAAAACGCACGCTCTGACACAAACCGTGCGTGAAAGAAATGCACGACCGTGCGTTTTCCATAAATCAAAATTCCTTCCTTGGGGAAAACGCACTACCTGCACAGCAATGAAACCAAGTTGGAGCACAAGCTCCCATCACCAAACATATAGCAAAGAAAATCAAACAGAAAGAGCCATGGGGAGCAACATGTGCATACCCCCAATAACAGAATGCGTAATTGAACACCCTTGGGCCAAAACAATGCACAAAATGGACCATGACCGAACGATGCAAGTATAACCGATATCCGGTTGAAATGCAGTGCACAAGTGAGAAAACCAGCCCAGATGAGTCTAAAAAACCCTATAAATATCGGACTCATCACACCACCAGACTTAAACATTTGCTCATCCCGAGCAAATCATATCTCCGTGAACTATAAAATACCTAGCTGGCTTAGAAATTTCCAAATAAAGTAAAGGAAGAAATCAAATACTGCATAGGCATAAAAAATATAATAGATACAATTTGTAATTATGCTACGAAGTTTATAAATTTCGACAGACGTAAATAAGTATTGTAACTACTCAAAAATATAATCCCGGAGAATCGTTCGGTCATGCGTAGAAAGAATGTAGGCAAGCCACTCAGTTGAGCATTGCCAAAAATCGGGGCTCGGGATCACCTCCAAAGGAATCCACCAATGTCGGGGACCATATGCTTGCCCGTTCACACTCTCTCCACAACGCTAGTTTGACTCGAACGCGAATCCATAGGACTTTAGGGTATAGTGGTGCTTGTGTTTCAGTGAGGTAAACAAAGATAAAAGAGAAGGCTATGCACCAAACCCAAATGAGCACTACTAAAGGACATCCTCTTGCAAACAATACAAGCAGGAGCACCAAGATACCAGACTTAAACTTGAAAACACGCGCGTGTGCACCACCCACCACCACAAAATCTCAAGTAGAATTTTTCTATTGCATATTTCCTTTTCATTTTTCTTTTTTACTTTTCTTTTTTACTTTTATCATTTTCAGCAAATACAAACTTAGAAGTTCATCCGCATATTCACAATGAATATCTCCATATCCACACCATAAAATGAAGATAAAAAACACTAAAGCTCAACTTAGGTGTGCGACTAGGATAGGCTTTAGGGCATTGGTGAATTATTAGTGGAGCTGAATCAACAGAAGGGGTAGGCACAACGGGGCTAGCGAGGATAATACGTTAGGAACAGTACAAAGCTCAAAATGGCCAAAATTATGGCATACATCACACTCACGCTATATTAACAATGCACCAATGCTTTGAGAGTAGCTTCTGGCAAGTTCTTAGCAACCGAGAAAGATGATCCTTCCTCCTGACTCGAGCAATACGAGGCTAGTGGCGGCTACACACATTCCTACACTGCCGTTTGATTGCTCCAGATTCCACAGTTTTGAGTAGTACAAACATTATTTACAAATGCAGAAAAGCATAAATCAACGAGCATAAAGAAAAATTAAATCGGTACTATTTCTACACACCATGAGTCCTCGATTAGGAGCACTGCACGAGTTTCACACTACCCTATCCAAAAATCCTAATCCAACACCACTATCTTAAAGTTAACACAAAAGAAATAAATTAAACTTTGGCCGAGCGCGTGCTTAAGTGCACGCTCATGTGGTGTATGTGCAAAATGCTGTCATGATAAAATAAAAACTGAAAATAAAAATACTCTTGTGGTATGCAAGTGCATGTGCAAAGGTAACTCGCGAAACTTTCCCCCACCAGACTTATACTAAACAATCTATCCATGATTTGCAATAAAAATAGAAAAATAAAAGTTGAGGGAAGAGGTTACCCCATGCTCAGTAAATGAGCATACCAAAAGATTGACTTTAATTTCAGCAGACAGTCCACGACCCAAACGAACTCCACCTGCACATAAAATTATTTCCAACCACACATACTCAAAACATATATTCCAGCAGCATATATGAATAAATTAAAAGCGGTAAAATTGGGTTGTCTCCCATAAGCCCTTTTTTACCGTCCTTAAGGTGGACCAAATACCTGTATTAGCAGTTTTATATAATGTTCAAATCATAAGTTCAACACGTAATGAAAAAGTTTGCAGCCACACACAGCCGAAAGCAGAAACTGAAACTGGCCCCAGAGATCTTTCGCTCCTCAACTGAACGCTGATTTGTGATAGATCCCCTCAGATACGCGAGATGAGGGCGAGGCGAAGGCTTTAGGGCCCAGGGTAGACGAGTCTACCCTGCCCCTAACCTTGTCCTTCTCGCGCCGGAGGGCGGAATTCTGCGCCTTGTGCAGGAACAACTCCTTTCGTTTCAAATCCACAGAAGGGGATCGCCAGGGTGGTATGATCACACCCACCATTTCAGTAGCAAGTTTATCTTTCTCAACTGGGGGCATCCTTTTCTCACCCTCAGCGGGTGAAATATTAGCCAAAGTTACCTGTTTAATAGTCTTACAAACTTTGTTAGAATAAATAGAAGTTTTCAAATCAGATTTCTGCATGCTTTCTACAGGTGCGCTCAACTCACATTTCTTCTCAACGGAATCTTGCTCCACATCAGGTGACTTCGCCTCTATCTCTCCTTCAGCTATCATCAGCGGTTCGATCACTTTCTTAACCCGATCGCGTTCCTTCAGTGGAAGACCTGTCTTAGCAGCACTAGACACATCGTTAGATAACGAATCATTTAATTGCAAAAATTCTCCATGTTCATTTGAACTAATATGGGGAGGTGAAGATGGTAGAGTATGATTGACCTTAGGAGCCAAAGTGACACCACTCGCATTGAATTGCAAGGTAGCTTCACTGTCTTTCAGGAATGGGAGTCCTAAGATGGGTTTTGACGTGTTACCCATAGGTCCTAACACCTGAAAGTCCGTGACCACAGCAACCCTATTCATAATTACTTCCACATCTTTGATCTCACCATCGGTCTTTACAACTGATCCATCCGCTAGCACTAGAGATTTCTAGACATCAGATTCGATACTTAAATTTAATTTTTCAATATCTGGCAAAGCAAGAATGTTGCAGGATGATCCAGAATCGCATAAAGCTATTGTCTCTATTGCATTGATCTCACATTTGACGGCCAATTCATTATTATCGCACTCCTCCGCATCCACATCACTCTTCCCTTGCTCATGGGGAGTTTTCTCTGTGTCACTAGGGAGGGTGCCGTGAGTACGCTCAGAGACCGCAAGGGCCAGTTGACCCAGCTGTGTCTCCAAGTTTCTCATAGATGCGGTTTGAGTGGCCATATTTGATTGGGCCATCTCCACAAACATCTCCATCATTTCTTCCAAAGCACTTTTACGAGTTCCTTGCGCTTTAGGATTATAACCCAGATGCGGCGGTCGTGGCTGGCTACTATTGGCTTGGGCATCAAACTGATGCTGGCCTCCCTGCTATCTTTGACCGGGAGCATTCTGATTCTAGAGAAATTGGGATGATTTCTCACATTGGGTTATAAGCATTATTAAAAGGAACATTGCGATTTTGACTATTTATAAAATTTACATTTTCATCAGACATTATACCTGACGGCTTAGCAATGCTTTATCCAGCGGTGCACTCGTAAGCATGATGGCCAGGGTTACCATAACCCTTACAAGATATGTCCATATACCGAGCTGGAGGAGGGTCCGATCTGGTCAACATATTCATTCCATCTAAAGTGTGATGGATCGCCTCTGATTGCTGCACCACAGTGTTAACTTCAAATAAAGTCCTCGCCCCTCTAGGGGCATTTCTCCCGGCTGTCCAATAAGTGCTATGGGAGGCGTTATCTCAAAGTAGCCTCAATGCCTCTTCCATAGATAAGTTCATTACCGTGCCACCAGCAGCTGCGTCGATCATTGCCCTGAAATTAGGCTCAATACCAAAACAAAATATTTCAACTAGATTCCACGGCTCACAGCCGTGCTTTAGGCATCGACGCTATAGTTTTGAGAATCTCTCCCTTGCCTCGGATATCGTCTCATGGTCTAGTTGCCGGAAGGTTGCAATATCCCTCAGAGCATTCACTATCTTATCCACCAGGTGGAACTTTGCCAAGAAAATAGAGGACAATGCCTCCCATGTAATAACAGTCTCTGGAACAATGGTATGCAGCCAGGTCTTTTCCTTGTCCCTCAGCGAGAATGGGAACAACCTCAGCTTCACAACGTCGTCAGAAATTCCAGCATACCGGAATGTGCCACAAATCTCCGAGAACTCTGCCAGATGGTGCTGCGGGTCCTCACTCAGCAATCCCAAGAACTGCGTATTATTCCTGATCATATTCAGGATGGCGGGTTTTATCTCAAAGTGGTTGTTTACGATGGCCGACACAAAGCCAGGGTAAACACTTCCTGCAGTCGGGGTTGTGAAATCACGCATTGTCCTAACACGTGGCTTGACACCTCTTGGTCAGCAACAACCCATTCTCCTTGGACATTTCCTCCTAGGCCATTATTCTCCATTCTTTCCTCAGCAGCAGCAGCACGGAGGCGAGCTTGCCTCGCACGTGCAGTTTCTAGCTCCACCACAAGATCTTCAACCCTTTCACCGGAGTTAGGATCTGTCAAACAACACAAAAAAAATTCTTTCAAAGCTACCAACAGCTCTTGCAAACTTTTTCAAAAGAAAAATACACACAACGGTTGCACTCCACGACAACGGCGCCAAAAACTTGATGCGTCGGCAAGTGTACCGATCGTAGTCAAGTAATAAAGTTAGGGATTTGAATCCCCGAATATCGATCTCTCGAGGAGTGCAAGTAGGGAGTGTGATTTTGTTATTGAAAAAGTGATTGAAAGTGTTAACATAAGCAAATGAGGGTTTTGGTTTTGATTTTCCTAAGATTAACACTAAATAACCTATTGCGGGTCGCCGTCACCGTGTCTCTTTGGTGGATTACTCAAGAGAGTAATAGGAAAGATGGACGAGCCAATGAGGGTCGTAATCACCTCTTCACCATGTACGCTTTTGGCAATCGCTAGAACGACACTATCTCAACGAGATTATAAAAATTGAAGCTAAGCAACACAATCATGATGAAAAATATAACAACACATAGACATGCAGAAATACTTAAAATTAAACCGTGTTCTTAAGCTACAATCACACAACCGCTAGTTCAGAATAAAGTAACTACAAGAGGAGGGGGAGAAATACAACCAAATGCATGAAGGCTTTCTGAGATTCGCGGCCGGAGTCAAGGGTTGTCGGGCCTTGTTCGAGCTCGGTCTACGGATGACGTCCGGGAACCAAAAAGCGTGCGGACCTCGTCGGCGGAAGATGTTAGGGATTGCGAAGGAACAGGGAAGGAGGGAGGAGCCGACGCTGGCGCGCCGTACTGGAGTTGGAGATATTGAGGCTGCTGTGGCAGCGGCAAGGGCTGCTGTTGGGGGATCTGCGAAGGTTGCTGGTTCCATATATGAAGCTGCTGCGCAGTGGGATATTGAGGATGGGACGCAGGGAGAGGAACAACACTCCAGTGCGCGGGAACCTGATGCGTCTGCTGCGGGATCTGGTACTGAGTTTGTGGAATCATCGGGTGCGACTGCTGTTCCGCGCGAGATGGAGCTATGGACTGTGGAATCATTCCTCCTCCTTGCATCATCGTGTGAGCGGAATAAAAACCCGAATCCTTGGAATGAAGCAGGGATGAAGAACGAGCAGAAGGAACCCTAACCCTAAGCTAGAAAGAGGGGGACGTGTCGATTGAGAGAGAGGGGTGAAGAAACCCTAGGCTGTCACTTCCTTCAAATATCCCGTCTTTTTCGTGAATGATCGCTGGCTGGTTCTAACCAGAGAACTTCATGGATGCAACAAACTTTGAGCTTGACATGGAGCTTGGAGCTTCGAGATGACAATTGTGGCCGGAGATGAAGAGTTTGCTAGCTCTTGGAGTAGAAATGGTGGCCGGATCAAATCTCCAAGGAGGAGAGAGAAAATGGTGGTTGGAGGGAAGATTTCCCCACTAAAAAGAGCTGAAAAGGGCAGCTAGGTCGGACTGGATCCGACCTTTTTTAAGGAAGAAGAAATCTGCGCTTTAAATAGAAGCAGGTTAGAAAAATAGGCATGCACGGTTTGGCGCACGAACGTGCGCAAATTGTGCGTTATTTAATTTACAGGATAAGCCTGCGAAAGAAGAGGCGTTGACCCGTGTGTTTTACTAGAGCATGAACGTTTTCGCCCGTGCGTGAAGGAAATCGCACGGGTAGCGACAGAGAGCTGGAATTAAGGACAATACAGGGGAACCGTGAGTTTTACTCGTGCATGGGCACTTCCGCTCGTGCGTGAACAAAGCGCACAATTAACCACGGAAGGGAACAAACTAGAAAGCTACAGGAAAACCGTGCGTTTCCTTCGCGTACGGTTACGATGAAACCGTGCGTCAACCGTGCGTGAGGATCGTCGAACTCAGCTAGACGAAATTCATCGAGCTCAACTCGACGTTCTTCCAGCTGAACAAAACGCACGCTCTGGCACAAACCGTGTGTGAAAGAAACGCACGACCGTTCGTTTTCCATAAATTAGAATTCCTTCCTTCGGGAAAACGCACTACCTGCACAGCAATGAAACCAAGTTGGAGCACAAGATCCCATCACCAAACATATAGCAAAGAAAATATTATAGGAATAGCCTTGGGGAGCACCATGTGCATACCCCCAATAACAGAATGCACAATTGCACACCCTCGGGCCAAAATAGTGCACAAAATGGACCATGACCGAACGATGCAAATAAAACCGATATCCGGTTGAAATGCAGTGTACGACTGAGAAAACCAGCCCATATGAGTCTGAAAAGACCTATAAATATTGGACTCATTAGCCAGCCCTCAAAAGAATTCAACCACGAATTCACAGGAGGAAGACCGAGACAAGATGATTTCAAATTGTAATACCTCAGTCCGTCATATGAAATATAATAGAGGGTCCGGCCGGGGCCCCACACCATATACCACAAATAGGCGACATGATTATAGGTTAATATCAGAGACTATTCACACCCTAACTCAGAGCATTCTAGCGGAAGCTTTAAGGTTGCTTGAACTCATATCAATTGAATGTCCACTATATATAAACCAGACCATTTATATATATAACATGAATTTCACTTACAAATACACAAAAGTTATGTCCTTTAAGCCTTACAATTACATTTCACAAGTGTGGTTTACAAACATCAGCATGCAGGCCGACCACACATGAAAACAGTTAAACTTCTTTGCTCGGCCTTTGAGGGCCATCATAGAAGCAAGGGATTCAGCCCGCTATTTCTCGCTCGGCTCTCCAGCGCCTGCATAGGGACAATCCACCATAAGGGTGGCAAACAAGGCAAAAGTCAGCATTCAGGTGACCAATTTATAACTGCCATACCCCTTTCCTGGGGCAGTAGTATTCCTTCGCTATAGGCATAGTATTTTCACAAGCAGATATATCACAATAATATGCACTCACGCACAGTTTAATATATCACAAACGAATGCCTCAATGACCAAACGTTAAGTGCACTCAAGGCACATTTTCGATGTACCTAGACATAACGATTAACTTTGAGCATTAACAGTCTGTATGACTCCCAGCCTGAGACTTTAGTCTTGACGGTGTACAACCTAAGACTATCATTATGCGATCATAACGAAGGCCAATAACTTAGGCACTCGAGTTAGACAACCATAACACGGATACAGTTCAGTCATTTACCATTGATCAAATCATCAATTCAATTTCTAGTCTGACGCGGGTCGGCTTCCCCTTGTCCGTTCGGCTCACTGGCCTTTAGGAGCTCGTAGCTCACAAATTAGCCTCACAGTCTCCCAAAGACAGGCTTTACAATCAAAAGGGAGTTATTTCCAGCGTTTGTCATGATCGCTTGTCGGGACCAACATAAGTTCTCTTTCTGCGCCAAAACTTAACTCAAAACCTTGCAACATCCTGCAGTGCCAGAAATACTAGTATTTTCATAGCACACAACACAAATAGCTCACTAAGAGCTATCGCCATTGGCGATACTCACTGTCGCCCGGTGATTTCCAACTGGTCTTAAAAATCTGCAATTTCGAGGGTATTTTCCTGGAGTGCAACTTCAGCACTTAATGCTACCTTCAGTTCACAGGTATAACCCCACAGACACCGTAAACTACTTGTTTGTACTCGGAGTCTTCTCCGACACACAAAATAAACATCACCAATCTAGACCAACCTGTTCATATGGGCTTTACATTGCATGCCTATTCTATACTACACATTTCTGGATCTATATGCAAGACTCACTGGGGATTTCATGAATCGACCCAATGGAATTCCCTTTGCTTTTCAACCTTTTAGTGGGGGATTTCATGCATATGCCAAAAGAAGGACTTCGCTTGTCCACGATGGAAGATTATTACCCTAGTAATCTGTTTCAGAGCCATGAACGAGCTTTTATTCGGACGGAAAGGAGCGCCTCACTTTCCTCTTCACGGATCTTACTTCGGCTCTTGAACTTGACCACATGATATCCTTCCCTTAGCTAGAAAAGCTTAGCCTCAGCCCTCTTGCTCTCAAGAAACTCAAGAACTAAGAGAAAGAACAATGATAATTCATTCTGTTGAACATTGCTTATATCTGGAGGCTACCGCCGCATGACATCTACTACCGCCGCGCGGTATCAAAGCCGGTTGCCTCTTGGGCCAATCGACATCACGCTGTCGCTCCAAAATAGCCTCCACCTTACTTCCACATGGCAGCTACCGTTGTGCGTCAGTTACTACCGCTAAGCGGTACTTAAGCCCGAGCTATCGCCGCACATTACTCCTACCTCCATGCGGTAGTCACTCAATGCTATGTAGAAGGAGTTGAGTTATAGTGCCACGCGCTAGCCCACTACCACCCCGCGGTATTCCTCTCAATGCTTTGAAGCGTTGAGAGCGTTGAGTGGTAATGCCACGCGTTAGCCCACTAATGCTTCATGGTAGTCCCCTCAATGATTCGTCGAAAGTGTTGAGTGGTACCGCCATGCGCTACCTCTAGTACCACCACACGGTAGATTACTGAGAGGCCCGTCGATTTAATTCACAGGCTAATGCCAACGGTAACACTACCATCACACATTAACTTCCAATTTGTACTTTGGACTTTTGGGGCATTACAATCTGCAAATGGTTCACATAATCTTCTTCAGACTGAGAGTACACTAAAATATCGTCAATAAAGACGATTACAAATAAGTCCAAGCACTCTCAAAATTTTCGGTGCATTAGGTCCATGAACACCAATGACATATTTGTTAGGCCAAATAGAATTAAAGTGAACACATAATGACCATAGCATGTTTCAAATGATGTCTTGGGAATGTCACATTCCTTAATTCTCGACTAGTAATAGCCAGACTTCAAGTCTAGCTTTGAGTATACCGTTGATCCAACCAGCTGATCAAACAAGTCATCAATCCATGGTATCAAATACTTGTTATTTTTCATCATCTTGTTCAGTTCTCGATAGTCAATGCATAGCCAAAAGCTTCCATTCTTCTTTTAACAAAGAGGACCGGTGCGCTCCAAGGTGACATACTTGGGCGTATATAGACTTGCACCAGCAACTCTTACAATTTAACCTTTAGTTCCGCCATCTCCTTTGGCGCAACACGATAAGGCGAGCGGGCCACGGGTTTCGCACCTGGTACCAACTCAATAGTGAAGTCAATCTCTCGTTGGGGCGGTAACCCCAGAAGATCCTTATGAAACACATAAGCGTACTCTGATACAATAGGAACGTCAATCACACTGGGCTTCAAGTCAACAACCTATAATAACGCGAAGAACAACTCCGTGCCCTTCCGATCTGCCATGAATACCTGGAGAGCAGACATCAATATCTTGCTCGATCCTTGCATACCAGTGAATTTAGTCACTCGTTTGGTGTTATATCCATGTATGACTTCTTTGGAGTTGATATCTATGTAGGCACGCTGCTCCGAGAGCTAGTCCTTACCAAAGATGACATCAAACTCCGATATCAGCATCACAGATACTTTCAATCCAAAATCTCGACTTCCTATTCACACCTCAACACAGAAGGCACGATTCCGTAGCATCAAGCACCCGTTAGGTAGCAACACATTCACTCGATCTGTTGGAATAAATGTAGGCGCTCTGATACACCCACGAAGTCCTCAGACAGAAAGGAATGAGAAGCTCCTGTATCGAACAGTGCTCTCACCGGATATTCCGATATCAGGACAAAGACTAATTCAAACCAATAATACACAAGCAACACACAAGGTACTAAGTATGGAAAGCAGTAAAAACTATATCTTAACTCATACATGTTATGACATCACTTTGTTTTATGGCCTCTTGTTTGCCAAGATTATAAAATCGAGGTTACGCTTGAGATGCAGTTGAATCCGCAGCTGTCTTTCCCTTTTCAGCATAAGATGCACCCGTCTTTTTCTCCAGTTTGGAAGTCCACTCCAACAATCTCGAGCCATATGCCCCACCATACCACATGTATAACATATGAGATGACTTTTTCCTGTCATCACATCATGCTTGATCGAAGAAGTAGTAGGTCATCAAGACCTAGATTTTGACTTCCACCTCTTTCGGTACTCAGACTTTGAGGAATGAGGCACTTTGAAATCTTACTTCTTTACTACCAGATCATTCTTATGCTGCACGAGCTTCATATCCTACTCGAGGGAGCTGGCCATATTTGTAACCACTCCATCCGTTCATATAACATATAATATAAGGACCGGCCGGGGCCCCACACCATATCCCACAAAACAGGCAGGGAAGTTACAGGTTAATATAACAACACAATCGCATCCTAACACAGAGCATGCTAGCGAAAGATTTTAACAATAATCTTGAACTCCCACCATGAATGTCCACAAGTGTATATAAACAACCACATTTATATATCAACTCAAGTAGGAATGTACAACAAATACAACATCATTTGTCCTTATGACCTTGCAGTTACTCTCTACAAATGTGAATTCCAAACATCGGAGCACAGGCCGACCACATATGAGCAAAACACAGTATTTCTTTGCTTAGCCTTCAAGGGCCAGCAGCAGCAGCAACAAGGACTTCAGCCCTTATGTGTCCCGCTCGGCTCTCCAACGCTTGTACAAGGACAGCCCACCAAACAGTAGCAAACAAGGCAACAGTCAGCATTCAGCAGACCAATTTATAACGACCCTACCCCTTTCCAGAGGCAGTGGTATTCATTCCTCGCAGGCATAGCAATTCATTGGCAGATATATATATATATATCACATTGTGCTCTCACGCACAAACAATCCATCACAACCGTCAGCCACGTGGCTCGACGATCCGTGCACTCAGGGCACATTCTTGGTGTATCAGCGAAATATGGTCCCACCACCGTTCTAGGTCCGAAACCCAATGGTAAAATTGAGCATTAGTCTTTCTGGCGAGCAAGCCTAAGACTCTCATTATGTGCTCCAACTGACCGCACTTTCAGGTCTTCAAGTCGGACAGACATAATACAGGTACGGATTAGCCACACTGTCCATCACGGACTGGCTTCACAATCAATAAGGGGAGTTCATGCTAGTGTCCTTCACAATCGCTTAACGGGTTCCGCAGAACTCACTTTCTGCACCCAACTCCGCCCAAACCCTGCAGCATCCTGCAGTGCCAGAAAACTGGTCTTGCCATAGCACACAACACAAACATCATAAGGGTATTTTCCTGGACTACCACTCCAGTACTTCCTGCTACTGCCCTACCCAGGTCTAACCCTTTGACCCCACAAACTACACGTTTAACCGCAGAGTATTCTCCGATGTGCAAACGAAACATCACCAATCCAGACCAACATATCCAGTTGGGCTTCACAAAGCATGCCTATTTCGTACTACATATTTCCAGATCTATATGCAAAACTATTGGGGATTTCAAGAAACAACCCAAGGGAAATCCCTCCGCAATCCACCCTCTGGTGGGGGAAATCCATACACATGCCAAAAAAGAAGGACTTAACATGTCCAAGAAGGAAGATCGTTACCCTTGACGACCTCTTTGGAGCCATGAAAATCTAGCCAGTTGAAGAGCACCGCTGCGGCCTTGCCTCCGCAAATCTGGCATCGGACCTTAGTTCAGAACTCTAAAGCTCCACCTGCGGCCGGATCCCTTCTCCTCCTCCTCATCCTCCTTGCTCTCCCTTATGTCTAGCTCTTTTAGAAAGAGAATGGCCAATGGTAAAATGAGACTTATCTTCTTAATTTCGGCCTTAAAGCAGCAAGGAGAAACCTGGGCCATCAGATCCTAGAGGAAGGAAATGAACGGCTACAAAATTTCTCTAAAATAGCTATTTCCGGGCTGATACAGCCTGTGACACGCCCGTGTCACAGGCCGTATACCTTAAGCAGCGCACGGACCGACTTATCGAGAACAGGACATGGACATGTGACACGCCCGTGTCACAGGCCGTGTGCCTTCAGACACGCCCGTGTCTAGCTCTCGAGACCCACTCGAGACATACTCGAGAGAACCACTCGAGTAATTGGACAGGACACGACCTCTGACATGCCCGTGTCATAGGCCGTGTGCCTTACTCGAGACACTCGAGACCTACTCGAGACTACCCCTCGAGACCAACTCATGTATATAGAGCAGGACACGGCCATGTGACACACCCGTGTCACAGGCTGTGTGCTCTCTTCTCTCGAGAATTCGTCGAGCGTCTACTCAAGTGGAGTTCGTCGACCATAGGAGGACATGCCCTCAGACACGCTCTCTGACACGTTCGTGTCGCAGGGCGTGTTCCCTCTCGAGAACTCGTCTAGTGCATTTCATCGAGCACTCCACAGGCTGCTCAACCGAGTAGGACACGGCCGATGACACGCCCGTGTCCCAGGCCGTGTTGCCCAGCCTGAACCTAAATTTGAGATTTGGGATGTTACAACCCTCCCCTCCTTACAAGAAATTTCGTCCCGAAATTTTCACACAGTAAGGAACAAAAGCTAGAGGTGAGCTCGCCACAAAATGTATGTTTCAACAAGGGATGCACTGTACAATAGTTTACACAAACAGCTCGGGAAATTCAGCTAGCATGGTCTGCTCTCGCTCCCATGTTAGCTCCTCACGGCCACAGTTGTCCCACCGGATCTTGACCATCGCGATTGTCTTGTTCCGCAACTATTTATCGGCTTGATCCTCGATCCTGATGGGCCTAACCTTTGTCATTAGCCCATACTCAACCGGCACACGATCGTTCTCAATCACTTGAGACGGATCTTTAACGGCTCTCTAAAGCATAGATATATGAAACACATTATGTAATCGACGCAATTTTGCCGAAAGAGCTAGCTGATAGGCAGCTTCCCCAATTCGCTCCACCACTTCAAACAGACCAAGATATCTCAGACTTAACTTTTTCAAACGCCGAATCCTGGACATGCCTTTGAAGGGTTTAATCTTCAAATATACCCAGTCACCCACCGTGAACTCCATGTTCCGGTGCTTGGCGTTGTAGTACTTCCCTTGTCGATCCTGGGCTATTAGTAGTCTCTACCGAATAGATCATATCGTCGCGTTAGCTTCGTCGACTTCTTTACGCTTATAAAGCTTGGATTCGCCTGCTTCTGCCCAAGCTAACGGTGTACGACACTTACGACCATACAGGGCTTCAAACGGTGCCATACCAATGCTCGTGTGGTAGCTATTATTGTAGGCAAACTCCACCATATAGAGATGATCATCCCATCCCTTACCAAAATCCAGGGCGCACATTCGGAGCATATCCTCCATTGTTCTGTTGGTCCTCTCAGTCTGGCCATCCGTTTGGGGATGAAAGGTCGTACTGAACGTCAACTTTGTTCCCAACAATTGATGGATTAGCCTCCAATCGTTCGATGTGAATCGCCGATCACGATCACTCACGATGCTACGAGGAACACCGTGCAGCCGTACGAACTGCTCCACATAGAGCTTTGCCAAACTTTCCACTGAATCGTCCCGCTTGTTTGGAAGGAAGTGAGCCACTTTCGTCAACCGGTCTACAATCACCCAGATTGAATCATTCCCGCATTGAGATCTCGACAACTTGTGCACGAAATCCACTGAAATATCATCAAACTTCCATTCCGGAATCGGTAACGACTTCAAGAAACCTCTAGGTTTCTAGCATTCCGTTTTCACCAAAGCACAAGTTTGACATTTAGCCACATAATGAGCTATGTCTTTCTTTAGTCCTAGCCACCAGAACAACTTTTTCATATCCTTGAACATCTTTGTGCTCCCAGGGTGAATTGAGTATTTTGTAAAGTACTCTTCATACATCAATTCTTCTCTCAACTTACCCCTACTCGAGATACACAAACAACCCTCTTTCCGCAAAAGGCCGTCATCCAAGGAGAATTGTCCATCTAGCCCATCCTTTGCATAGCGTTGGAAACTTTGATCCAGCTCCGTTGATCGTCGAACCCTATCCGCAAGGTCACATTGTACCTCCGTCCAGTTTAAGTAAGCATCGGTTGTGGAATTCTTGTCAACACAAGAAATCTCTAACGCTTCCAACTCCTGCATCAGACGCTCATCATGCATCTGCAACCAATTTTCCCTTGGCGAAACCCTCCGACTCAAGGCATCAGCGACCACGTTTACCTTCCCGGGAGTATAATGAATATCAAAGGTGAAGTCCCCCAAGAAACTCCATCCACCTTTGTTGTCGCATATTCAGATCCTTCTGATCCAACAAGTACTTTAGGCTCTTATGGTCCGTAAAGATATCCACTTTTAAGCCATATAGATTATGCCGCCATAACTTAAGTGCAAAGATCACCGCCGGAAACTCCAAGACATGGATAGGATAATTTCGTTCATGCACCTTCAACTGGCGTGAGCCATAAGAAATCACCTTTCCGAACGGCAGAAGAACGCAGTCTAAGCCGCTCCCTGACGCATCACTATAGAACTCATAGCCGTCTATACCACATGGCGATGTCAAAATAGGCACCTTGGTCAAACGACTCATTAGTTCTTCAAAAGCTTGCGCGCACTCTGGCGTCCAAACAAACTTTTGATCCTTCCTTGTCAATGTGGTCAGAGGCAAAGTGATGCGCGAGAAGTTTTCTACAAAACGTCTATAGTATCCTACCAGGCCAAGGAAACTCCTGACTTCGGCTACCGAAGACAACACTGGCCACTCCTATATGGATTTTATCTTTGACGGATACACTGCTATGCCCTCTCCGCTTACCACATGGCCAAGAAAACGCACTGAAGACAGCCAAAACTCACACTTGAGTACTTGGCATAGAGCTTATTCCTCCGCAAGATATGCAACACCATCCGCAAGTAGTTAGCATGATAAGCTTCTGATTGATAGTACACCAAGATATCATCAATGAATACAATCACAAACAGGTCCAAGTACTCTCGGAATGTTCGGTGCATTAGGTCCATGAACACTAATGGCGCATTACACAGCCCAAACGACATTACTGTGAACTCATAATGACCATATCGTGTTCCAAATATGGTCGTAGGAATGTCACCTTCCCAAATCCTCAACTGGTAATATCCAGATTTTAAATCCAATTTAGAATAGACGGTTGATCCCACTAGCTGATTGAATAATTCATCTATCCGTGGAATCAGATACTCATTCTTCTCTGTCAGCTTATTCAATTCACGGTAGTCAATACATAACCACAAACCACCGTCCTTCTTTTTCACAAACAGAATAGGTGCGCTCCAAGGTTACATACTTGGGTCGTATATATCCCTGCTCCAGCAACTCTTGAAATTGGACTTTCAATACAGCCATTTCCTTTGACGCGACACGATATGGGGAGCAGGCCACAGGTTTCGCACCTGGCACCAACTCAATCGTGAAGTCGATCTCCCGCTGTGGTGGTAGCCCAGGAAGATCCTTAGGAAACACATCAGCAAACTCTGATACAATCAGAACATCACTCACATTGGCCTTTGGCTCAACAACCTGAATTAGCGTGAATAATAACTCCGCGCCCTTCCGAACAGCATTAAAGACTTGGAGTGCAGACATCAAGGTCCCGCCCACTCCTCGCATACCAGCGAACTTAGTCTCAAGCTCAGTATTTTGGACCAGTCTGATCTCTTTTGACTTATAATCAATAAAGGCATGCTGCTCTGAGAGCCAGTCCATACCAAAGATCACATCAAATTCCGATATCGGTAGTACAGATGCATTCAAACAAAAATCCTGACTTCCTATTTGCAGCTCCACATCACAAGATCTATCCGCAAGCATCAAACAACCATTCGGTAATAACACCTTTACGCTCTCTATCTTCACATGACTAGGTACTCCAATCCGAGTTACGAAGTCCTTAGACAGAAATGAATGCGAAGCACTCTTATCAAATAGTGCTCTCGCCAGCGTGTTCCGAATCATAACAAAGCCCGTGGCAACCACATCACACACAAGCCACACACAAAGCTTGCAATAAGAAAAGCATTCAATAACTTATATCGTACCTGTGACGACGTCACTTTGCTTTATGGCCTCATGCTGGCCAAGATTATAGACTCGGGGCTGCGCCTGAGATGTACAGGAATCCATCACTGCCTTTCCCTTCTCCACATAAGACGCTCCCGTCTTCTTGTCACCCTTTGGTGGAGCAGTCCGACACTCACGGGCTATATGCCCCACTCTACCACAAGTAAAGCAGGTACGAGTCTCCAGCCTCGAAGTGTCCCTCGACAGAACTGTTGAAGGAACTTGCCCAGAAGGCTTGGACCTCTTGCCCCATTTCTTTTGGTAGTACGATTTCCCAGGTTGGGGCGCTTTGAACTCTGGATTTTTCACAGCCAAGACCCTTTTTCCTTACACCCTCTTCATATCATTCTCCAGCGCACACGCAATATCATCCAACGCCTGAAACCCCTGGTTCACGGAACTCGAGAGCAGGAATCGCAACTCATCCCGCAATCCTTCGTAGAACCTATTGGTTTTCCGCTGCTCATCGGTGAAGATGGAGCCTGCATAACGTCCCAACCATGTGAACTCATGCAGGTAAGTCTCAACACTAATTTATCCCTGCATTTGTCGTTGGAACTCATTTTCCATGGCAATGCGTTGTGCCGCTGGTAGGTGCTTTGCCCGGAATAATCGCGAGAACTCCTCGATCGAAACTTATGTTAACTGCCTGCCCGCTAAGTGGTGTAACTCGATCTCGTCCCACCATAGCCGAGCCTCTCCTTCCAACAAGAAGGTGACCAAGGTGACCTTCTGATCTTTGACCGTCCTAATCGCCGTCAATATACGCTTGACGCGCGACAACCAATCCTCCTCCTACGTAGGGGATACCACACCCGTAAATGTAGGGGGATTGAAGCTCATGAACTATTTCAACTGCCGTTCAGCTGCTCGAGGATCCACAGCCGATAGGTTCTGGCCTCACCGCAACCTGTTCTAACACCACTACCGGCTGCGCTTGAAACATTGCAAACAGTGCCTCAACAACTAAGCAGACGGTTTCCGCAGAAGGGGGAGGTGTAGGCACCTCAGCTGGTGCCGTACTCTCATCAGAACGCTGGGGCTCCGACTGCCCAACACAACTACGAGTCACATATAGGTGAACCAGACACACATTAGCAACCTCACACAAGCAATAACAACAATTTCGGAATGCTCAGGTTCCTTAAACAAGTGTATTTGCATTCCTAAGTGGACATTCAAGAGTTTATTAGTGTTAAAGTGGTTCGCACGTACACGTGCTCGCCACCCCACAAAAGAATTCGACCATGAATTCGAAAGGGAAAGATCGAGACAGGCTGATACCAAAATGTAACGACTCCATCCGTTCATATAGCATATAATAGAAGGTCCGACCGGGGCCCTACACCATATGCCATAAAACACGCGCGGAAGTTACAGGTTAATACCACAACACAATCGCATCCTAACACAGAGCATGCTAGCAGAAGATTTTAACAATAATCTTGAACTCCCACCATGAATGTCCAAAAGTGTATATAAACAACCACATTTATATATCAACTCAAGTAGGAATGTATAGCAAAAACACAATATTTCTTTGCTTAGCCTTCAAGGGCTTGCAGCAGTAGCAGCAACAGCAATAGCAGGGACTTCAGCCCTTATGTGTCCCGCTCGGCTCTCCAGCATCTGTACAAGGACAACCCACCAAACGATGGCAAACAAGGCAACAGTCAGCATTCCGCTGACCAATTTATAACGACCCTACCCCTTTACCGGGGCAGTGGTATTCCTTCCCTGTAGGCATAGCAATTCATCGACATATATATATATATATATCACACATTGTGCTCTCACACACAAACAATCCATCACTACCGCCAGCTACGCGGCCCGACGATCCGTGCAATCCGGGCACATTCTTGGTGTACCGGCGAACCAGGGTCCCACCACCGTTCTAGGTCCGAAACCCAACTGTAAAATTGAGCATTAATCTTTTCGGCGTGCAGGCCTAAGACTCTCATTATGCACTCCAACTGACCGCACTTTCAGGCCTTCAAGTCGGATGGACATAACACATGTACGGATCAACCACCCCCTGTTGCTCCAGTTGTCTTGCCATCATCAAATACCAACATACTCGAGGCCAAATTTAAGGCGCAAGTCAGTTTCACCTTTCCTGTTCGGCACGAGGCCTTTTCAAGAGCTCATCAAGCTCACACTAGCCATACTGTCTACCAAGGTCTGGCTTCACAATAGCCACACTGTCCACCACGGATTGGCTTCATAATCAATAAGGGGAGTTCATGCTAGCATCCTTCACGATCGCTTAGCGGGTTCCGCAGAACTAACTTTCTGCACCAAACTCCGCCCAAACCCTGCAGCATCCTGCAGTGCCAGAAAACTGGTCTTGCCATAGCACATAGCACAAACATCACAAGGGTACTTTCCTGGACTACCACTCCATTACTTCCTGCTACTGCCCTTCACAGGTCCAACCCTTCGACCCCACAAACTACACGTTTAACCGCGGAGTCATCTACGGTGTGCAAATGAAACATCACCAATCAAGAGCAACCTGTCCAGATAGGCTTCACACAGCATGCCTATTCCGTACTACATATTTTCGGATCTATATGCAAAACTATTGGGGATTTCAATAATAAACCAAAGGGAAATCCCTACGCAATCCACCCTCTGGCGGGGGAAATCCATGCACATGCTAAAAAAGGACTTCACATGTCAAAGAAGGACGATCGTTACCCTTGATGACCTCTTTGGAACCATGGAAATCTAGCCAGTTGGAAAGCACCACAGCGGCATTGCCTCCGCAAATCTGGTCTCGGACCTTAGTTCAAAACTTTAAAGCTCCACCGGCGGCTGGATCCCTCCTCCTCCTCCTCCTCCTTGATCTCCCTTCTCTCTAGCTCTTTTAGAAAGAGAATGAACAATGGTAAAATGAGACTTATCTTCTCAATTTCAGCCTTAAAGCAGCAAAGAGAAACCTGTGCCATCAGATCCTAGAGGAAGGAAATGAATGGCTACAAAATTTCTCTGAAATGGCTATTTCAGGGATGACACGGCCTGTGACACGCCCGTGTCACAAGCCGTGTACCTTAAGCGGCGCACGAACCGACTTATCCAGAACAGGACATGGCAATGTGACACGCCAGTGTCACAGGCCGTGTGCCTTCAGACATGCCCGTGTTTAGCTCTCGAGACCCACTCGAGACCTACTCGAAAGAACCACTCGAGTAATTGGACAGGACACGGTCTCTGACACGCCCGTGTCACGGGCCGCGTGCCTTACTCGAGACACTCGAGACCTACTCGAGACTACCCCTCGAGACCCACTCGAGTATATAGAGCAGGACACGGCCATGTGACACAGCCGTGCCACGGGCTGTGTGCTCTCTTCTCTCGAGAATTCGTCGAGTGCCTACTCGAGTGGAGTTCGTCGACCAGAGTAGGACACCCCCTCGGACAAGCTCTCTGACATGCCCGTGTCGCAGGGCGTGTTCCCTCTTGAGAACTCATCGATTGCATTTCATCGAGCACTCGACATGCTGCTCAACCGAGCAGGACACTGTTGAATTTTCTCAAAGTAGTCAGCAAGGTAGCCTAAAGCCAAATTAATATTCTCAGAACTACCCAGTTCACACTTTGATCATGCGGAAGCCCAAGGAGGAAGTTTAACACCAACCACAAATGGAAGAACAAGCAGATCTTATATTCATTCACACTTCTTTATAAGGCGAGGTATACGTAGCGAGACATGATTTCGCTAGTTGATTGATATTTTCGCATCGGGTCCGAAAACTTGATGCGGTTAAAACTCCAAAAATTGGTGAGAATTCCAGCGGTGCCCCAGGCTGTTTATTTAAGGAAAAAGGTGGATTCAGTTTTATTTAGAAAACGCGGCGCGCAGATTTATTTATTTGGATATAAAACGGTTTAGATCAAGTTTTAACGAAAGGAGGCAAGTGCACCTATCGCGTGTAGTACATGATATTCCGGTGTGGAATATCGAGGTCGTATTGTTCTCGGGGTCGATTCGATTATTTTTACTATTCCCTGGAGGGGACTATTATTTTACCGATAATTAACTTGTCGGGTATTTTTTTTATATATATAAAAAGCAAAAAGACAGAAAATGAAAGCATAAAAGGAAAGTATAAAGGTGGAGCCGATGATGAGCTTAGCGCGACCGCATCGAATAGAATTTGAACTAAAATAAACTTTTAATAAAAAGATATCCTATATTTCAAATTAATTAAGGCAGAGACTTGGCCGTGGAGGTTCCACTAAAATGAGCTCACCTAGCTATAGGGCTATCGCTCACCTGAATGCTAAGACTATTCGACCGAACGTTAGTCCGACGAAGGATTCCTCTTAACGACCGCATTACGCTAAGAACCCCGCTATTGGGTGGGGAACCCAATCCGGTAGAGTTTGCGCGCCTCCTCTCTCGAGGGTTAGTACGAAACTCTCTTTACCAAGGGCTGATTGGTCCATACGTACGACCTCTCGACTAGCTAGCGTATTTACTACGGAAATAGGGCCCACACATCGATTTGTGGTCCTACGCGTCGTAAACCCTAGGCAAAGCTTAAGTAATTTTAATTAATTAGAAAAACAGGACCTTTTATTATTTAAAGTTATTTTATTTGTCCCAATGCTCTTCGATACTGAGAGCTAAGAACGGTTAGCCACTCATCGGAATGGGGACGGCATCAGTAAAAGCAATAAAAAAAGCAGTAAATGAAAGCAATAAAGAAAGCAGTAAAATAAAGCAGAAAAGAAAGTTGAAAATTGCAAGTCCCACTCAAACGAGTGAAACTGAAATGAAAGCAGTAAATTGCGAGTCCCGACGCAAATGCGTGGGCGGGAGAAAGAAAGCAGTAAAGTGCGAGTCCCGGCGCAAATGCGTGGGCGGGAGAAATGAAAGCGAGTCCAACTCAAACGAGTAGAAGGAAATAAATGCAACGCACGCACACAAGTCCTACTCAAATGAGTTGGAGAAAATAAATGCGGGTGCTACTCAAACGAGTAGAACTAAATAAATGCACCAACTCTACAGAAAGTAAAACACACTCACTCGAAAGAAAATTAAACACACGCCACACTCTACTTGAATAAAGTAAAACAATGCGCCATTTAACTCTTAACGAGTAGACGAAAATAAATACGCACACATAAAAAATTGCAAAAAACTAAGTTATCTAAAAATTAAAACAACTGCATTTCTATAGCTAAAATGCGATAGAAATGCATAGAAAGCTGAAATAAAAATTAAACGAGCGAAAAGTTTTGCAAATAAACGCAAAATGGAAGTGCTCGAAAAATGTAAATGAATATATTTCTACTGCTAGAATGCGGTAGAAATGAATAAAATGAAGACGAAAAAATTAAACGGGCAAAAGTTCAAAATGAAAATCAAAGTGCACAAAAAATTAAAATGACTATATTATCATTCTTATAACTCTGTAACAATGCTAAAAAAGTGCGAATAAAGGAAAAAGAACGAAAAAAATTAAACAACCTAAACAAGAAAATCTAAGTTAAAGAAAATTAAAAACCACTTTGAAAATATTTTTACGCATTTATAGGAATGAAATAAAAGCTACAAAATTCTAAATCTAACCAAATCTAAGTAAACATAACCAAAACATAAAGAAAAAGCTATACTCATACAGGCACAAACGCATAAAAAAAACGAAAACAAAGTTTAAAACAAAAGCAAAAAAATAAGATTGCATAAGGGATGACACATAGATGAATTCCAAGGCATGTAATGGAAAAAAAACTACATTTGCATTAATAATAAAAGGTGATTACAAAGCTAAAATAGAAGAGAGAGGGGGGGAGGGAGAAAATATCCCTTACATAACATTTGAAATTCATCACAGCAGCACAACACCTATACAAAATGGCCCAAAAAAAGTGGAACAGAAATACATCCAGCAAGCTGGTTTAAATAGGCAAAATTTTTGATGGGACACGCCCGCTGACACGGGCGTGTCAGGGGGCGTGTCAGCACTGTACAGATGGCATCTGGCGAAATTTGACATCAAAGTTGACTTCGGCTGAAATCGTGGAGGTCACGCCCCAGGTCACGGGCGTGACTATGGGCACGTCGGGGAGGTAGAATTGGGCGCGGGTTGCGTCGAAATGTCGCCGCGCGGGTCTTGTCGGCCAGGTGGAGGAGTACACGCCCGTGTCGCATCTTGACACGGGCGTGTCGGGTTGGTCGACGAACGTCGAGTGCAAAACGTCGAGCTGGGAGCCTTGATCGTCGATCAGGAATGACACGGGCCTGCCGGGTTGGCTGACACGGGCGTGTCCCGCTGGTCGACAAACGTCGCGTGCAAATCGTTGAGCTTGCATGACACAGGTTGGGATCACGGGGCGTGTCATTGGACACGGGCGTGACGTCGGGCGTGTAAAGCTTTTTTCATCAAAAATTGATGATTTCACGGGATTTGAACCGTACTGTTGGTCACTGGCATGACAAACAGTATACGGGCGTGTACTTGACGTTTTTTCAATTTTTCCTGAAAAATTCAGGAGACAAAAATAACTTAAGTTAGAACAAAAAAGAAGCAATTTATTAAAGAAAAATATACAAAAATAACAAAAATAAAATAAAACAACTTATTTATTGTACATAAATATAGGTATATTTACAATTCATCACTAGTACACAAGCTACAAACAGAAAGAACAAAACAAGCCGAGCGGACAACACAGGAGACCGTCGAGACCGCCTAGTCCGCCAAGGTCGCCCAAGCCGCCCGAGCTGCAACTGCTACAAGCCGAATAACACACGGATTCCGCCGAGACCGTGAGGTCAAGCGGACACACCGTTATTCGCTGCCTGCTGAAGAACTGAGGAACAGACCGCCTACCCGCCTTAGACCGGCGGACAGGTTATTGGAACTTTAACAAGCTGAAGCAGAAAACTAACAAGACGCAGAAGCGACCAGCTGAGACCGCAGAGACCGCACACTTCAATACCCAACTCCTGGCTCCTTGAAGCTAGCCGCGCTACCTGCACATAGCAAACCGTCAGCACTACTCAACCCGTGAGGACAGAAAACCGCAGACCGCAACACTTGCCCAAGCCCAACTTACTATTCACCTCGTTACTGTAGACGTGTCGGGGGGTTCTATTTATAGGAGAGGTGAGGAGTGTGGTCACCACCCTAGAGCATAGAATCACTGCCCCAGCCCGCGCATTAGCAAAACATTCGTCCGCTGAGTCCGCAAAGACTTAGCCGGATTCCAAGAAAACCGCCAGAAGTAAGGCACCGATGTTCACTACCAGACGGCCTTGAATCAGACCGCCCACACTATATGGACAAGGTACAGTCCGCACAGTCCCCACACATCATCACATGGACAGCCACAACTCCTTCAGTGACAGTCCGCATAAATAAGAGGCAGTCCGCATAGCACAAGAGCAAAGCCTCCATCCGCCATAAGTCCACGACCAAAGGCAGTCCTCCCGGTCAACAGCGGAATTGGAGAATACTGCGGACACACTGTACTTGTTACAGAATGTGACCAAATCTAGTAAAACACCAAAGGCCTAGCGCGAGCTCGGCGGATAAGGCCCAGTCCGCCAATACCCAAAGCATATTGCCAATTCTACCAAGATGAGCAGCTCGCCAATACCACCAAGGTATGCAGATCGCTAATTCCACCAAGGTAAGGAGATCACCAAAAACTACTCGCACAGCTGCCCAAATAAACGGCCAACTGCCGGACTCCGACACCAGTCCGCGCAGTTCTCCACAGCAGTTAGCACCTGCTGTACCAGCAGAGCTCGGCAAGGGCCACAGCGAAACTCCAAGGCCAGTCCGCCACAGTGAACACCGCAGACAAGCCAGTCCGCAAGACTCCCTAAAAGATATGGTACCTAAACACCTAGAGGGGGGGGGGGTGAATAGGTGACCTAATCCTTTTCTAACTTTATTGGCAGCAATCAGTTATATCACAGCAAACTAACTAGTTTATCACAGCAAAACACAGCATACACAGCAACAGTTTCAGCACAGTACAGCACACAGTGATTTATAGTGGTTCCCAAGATATGGGTACATCCACTTTCCCCCTTCGCCTATCTAGCAGTGTACTAGATTCGGCCAAACTCCTGCACTGTCTCAGAACCCAAATTGGTTCCTACACCTCAGGCCCAAAGCCTTACAACTCAGCTTTATCCCAAAGCCTACACTCAGCCAATCAAGGCCTACACTCAGCCAATCCAAGGCCTACACTCAGCCAACAAGGCCTACACTCAGAGATCTCAATCTCCTACACTCAGGCTAACAAGCCCTACCCTCAGCCTTTATAAATATAGGCTTACAATCACTCAGATCCAGTGGATCCTACAAGTTAAAAATGTAATACAAATAATAACTCTACAACTCAGAATTAAAGGAGGGGAGTTGAGAGATTCTTGATGAGTTCTTGGAAGAACTCAGCTGGATTCACCCTGACTTAGCTTTCTTCAAAGCTTCTTGAGTAGAACTGAATAAGGCTGAATCCTCTGCAGTTGTTCCTTGACCTCTGCCACTTAAGATCCAGACTGAATCTGAATCCTTCTTCTCAGCCTAGTTCCAAAGGCTGATTTCTTGGATGGAGCCCTCTCTCTCCAACTTCTTAAATCTGCACTTGGACTGCAAGATCTTCTTGTATTGATACTCTGTGTACCACTTTTCTGATTACTTGAATAATCTGTACCACTTGTTAATCACTTGATCAACTCTTTCAACAACAGTTTCTGTAAACTGTGGGTGCCTATTTATAGGCCTTATTCATGGTAACCGGCTGGTCCGGTTCATAACTGACTTCTGACATCTCTGACAGTTGCTGTAGACTGGCTGGAACAGCAGCTGTCATGTCATCCAGTCACTTCTTGAAAATCTCTAACAGTCAGTAAGTGTCGAGACTTTCTGTCTTAAAGTGTCGACACTTATAGTCCAAGTGTCGACACATGTTGTGTAAGTGTCGACACAAGTCTACAAGGTGTCGACACAACTCCTTGTATGTCTCGACACAGATTCTTCTTCATGTGTCGACACTGAAATTGAGTGTCAACACAAGTACTTGTTCTTCTAGCTTTTGCTGAATTCTTCTATGTGTCGACACATCTCCTTTGTGTCGACATATCTTCTTGTGTTGAATCTGTCAAGTGTCGACACTGCATCTTGGTGTCGACACATAGTCTTCTATGTTGAATCTTGCTGAGTGTTGACACAGCTCCTTGTGTCGACACACCTTCTTGTTGTTGAGACTTCAGCTGAGTGTCGACACATTCCTATAGTGTCGACACTTGTACTTAGAATAATTTGTTGTTCTTTCAGTTCTTTACTAAGTGTCGACACAGCTCCATGTGTCGACACTTTCTTCCAGTGTTGAGTCTTCAGCTGTGTGTCGACACATTGTTCTGGGTGTCGACACATACTTCAAATGTTGACTCTTCTGTTGAGTGTCGACACATTGTGTTGAGTGTCGACATATGCTTCAAGTGCTGACTCTTCTGCATAGTGTCGACACATTGTGTTGAGTGTCGACACTTGTACTTAGACTCTGCAGACTTTTGCTGAGTGTCGACACAGCTCCAAGTGTCGACACCTTTCTTCACTGAGTGTCGACACAGCTCCAAGTGTCGACACTTTCTGTCTGGTGTCGACTCTGCATCCCAGGTGTCGACACAATGACTCCAAGTGTCGACACTGCTTGTCTGGATGTCGACACAAGTCTTCTCAAGTGTCGACACTTTCCCTCTGGGTGTCGACACATGGACTTAGAAACTTTTTGCTTCAGTCCAGTACTTTCTTAACCTGCACAAGTAACTCAAACATACATCAAATACATTATGATGTATATCATTGAGTTGGGTGAGGCTTCTTCAAATCAGGTACATTTGACCAATGTACCCAACAATCTCCCCCTATTTGGAGAAGTCATAACCCTTAGTCAATGATATACACCATTCATAATTAAAATTACAAAATGATGTACAGCAGATTATAAACAGCAGGGTAACTATAAACATGTAATATTTCACACATGTATACACATTCAACATTGCAGAACAAACAAGAAATAGACATATTCTCAGAACAATCATGAAATATATTTATCATATATTGTTCTAACATTTTTCTAATACATCTTCAATGGTTTACAAAAATGTATTTCATTCAAAAGATTACAACAATCTTCAAGTCAATTCCTAATCTATTTCTGGTCTGGTTCTTTGATAACAATGCCTTTGCCAGATTGGACTTGAGCTTTGATAGTGGCTTCAGCAGTTGCAGCATCAGCAGGCTTCTTGCCTTTTAAGTCCTTCTTCAACTCTTCTGCTTTGATTTTCTGCCTCTCAAAATAATGATATGGCTTAGGGAAGTACTTGCTAGGCTCCACTGCAGTAGGAGGTAGCTTTCCCATCTTTGCCTTTCTTCTATATTGAACAATGGCCTCCTGTCTTATTTCATGTTTCCTCCATTCTGCTTCAGAGAACCACTTGTTCCTTTCATGAGCATTGTCCTTGGCAGCTTTCCAGGCAGTTAAAATTATATTTCTAGAGGTAGGGCTCCACTGTTCAAAATCTGGCCTTTGTTCTGCTTGTTCCCTAAACCTCTTCTTTGACAACCTTGCCTCTTCTTCTTTCTGTAGAGCCTCTTGCAGAGCTTCAGATATAGGTTGAACAACCTTTTCCAGAACAACATTAGATTTCCCTTCAGTTGGACTATACATAGTCTGGACATCTGCTTGAACCATGTCAAAATCTGGAGGTGGATAAATCACTTGAGCTACTTCTTGTTGCTTACCTCCAAGATAGGCAGTTTGAATCCCTGATTCAGCAACATTATCATCATCACAGAGTGGAGGATAGCCCAGTGTAGCTCTGATGGAGTTAGATATCCATTTGGCATGGTCAGAGCTAGCTTTGACTAATACTCTGATGGAGTTAGATATCCATTTGGCATGGTCAGAGCTAGCTTTGACTAATACTCTCTCCCCCTTTATGACTTCTCTGGTCATATGGTCGCTGACATCATCCTTTTGAAACCTTATCTGACTATCCAAATACCTGATTCCCTCTTTGAAGAATGGTTTGAGCTTAGTAAGTTATTCTGATATAGCTTTCTGGGAATCTTTAATTGCAGTCTTGACAGCAGTAATCTCAGCTTGGAATACTTTATCAAAGTCAGCCTTAACTGCAGCAGCAGATGTAGAAGGTTCAGCAGACTTGTTCTTTAACTCAGTGATGATAGCATTATGAGAATCAGTTAGATTGTCATTCATCCTGATCTGATTTTCCAGTACATATCCTTGTTTTAATGCTATATCATCTACTTGTGCTTTGATCTTTTCTTGGTGTGTAGCCAGATACACAACTGCATTTCCACCCTTGTGGAAGCATTCAGTCATTTCTTTCTTGTTAAGGTTCATCTCAAACCTTATAGACTTTATTTCCTGTGCAAGATCAAACTGTAGGGTCTTGTGCCCTTCATCCACATATGTCTCAATTGCCTTTCTTTGCTCATCCAATTTTATCTGTAGTGCAACCATTAAAGCACTATAATCAGCAGTTGGAGCTTGCTGAACTATAGGCTGTGGGGCAATGGATTGCAAAGCTTTCTTGTAACTCTGGCTTCTTCTTTTAAAGACATAGAGTTTCTTCTTCTTGGCCCTAGCACTCTCCTCATCTTCAGAGGCAGAAGTGCTGGCAATATCAACCCTGTCCTTAGGGCTTTGAGGCTTCTCAGTTTGCACATCAGGTGCTTGCTCAGTTTCTAGCCTAATAGGCTCTTCCAGAACTGTCAGTTGCTCCCCCTCAGCAGCAGCACTCTTATCTTCAGCAGCAGCATCCTTGTCCATATCAAAATCTTCTTGATCTAGATTTAGAAACAAATCTTCCATTGTATATTCAGGTGGAGACTGGGCAGGAGAAGTTCTTGGTTCTTCAACCACCTGAGAAGTATCATCTTGAACTACAGCAGATGTGTCTTCTAAAATAACATCTGGAACTTGACTGTCTAGCTGAGTTTGCTGAGGGACATCAGACAAATTAGCATCTTCTATAATATAGTCTAAAGTTTTTAGGTCAGTGAGTACCTCTTGGATAATGATGGTGGCTTGCTCACTGTCCAGAGTAGATGGTTCTTCTACTACTGGAAGCTCCCCCTGGCTGTGATCCCTATGGATGGGGCTAGCTTGAGGCAGCTCCCCCTGGATCTCAGCTACATCTTGAGCAGTAGGGGTCTTCTCTGCAGCCACTTCCTCTTGAGCATCAGGAGTGAAAACAACTTGTTCTTCACTCCCTGAACTGCTGGAGGACTCCTGTGTCACAGCAGCTGTCTTCCTTTTCTTCCTTGGAGGAGAATCTTTTTGAGTAACTAGCTTCTCTGGAGTTGGCATTTCCTTGGACAATACCCTGTCCCATCTGGAAAAGATCCTTTGATCCATCTTTCTCATGTGATTGATCTTACTTCCTGCAGCTGTATTCATTACCTCTGGTATGGTACCAGCTAGGTAGAGACTAAGTATTCTGCCTAGGTTGGGCTTCTTCAGACTCTCCTTGACTTTCTCATACACCACTTGAGACCAGTCTGTTCTTAGAGTAAAGATTATTCTTGTCATAATTTCAAACATAGAGGCAGACACCCTGTCATGCCCTCCTGGCTTACTGAGAATAACCTTGCCCACAATTTCAGACATGAATTTTCCTTGACTGTTCATGCCTTTCCTGTTAAAGACAGATCCTATCTTCATCTTAGGATCAAGACCACACCAGGTTAAATCTTCCCTGGTCTTTGAAGCAGTTACTTCTTCTTCATCTTGAGTTTTGGGTAGCTGGAGTACCTTCCTCAGACTTTTTGGAGAAATCTTGACCTTAGATCCATGAACTCTGGATTTGATTCTGTATCCAGATTCATCTACAGCAGCTCCATTAAGGAATTCAAGAACTTCCTTCTTCCAAATCTTTGTTGGTTCTGAAACCAAGTATTCTAGTGCAGAATTGGCGACTAGGGTTATCACCGATTGGATTTCTTAATCTGCGTCGTCGAACGCACCGCGCACCAGCTCATAGCCCTCGTTCACGTTCTCCTCAAGCTTAGGAGCCATTAGGGTTTGGAGAATTTGTCTTTAGAAAAGAGAAGTGTCGACACAATAGTTTTGGTCTCGAAACTTTGAAAGCGTGTCGACAAACAAAGACAGAACCCTATTTATACCTTCCTGATTTTGAAGATGAACAGGCGGGACAGCTAACTCAACATGTGTCGACACTGGCAATAAGTGTCGACACTGACTTATAATGTCTCGACACACATGTGTCGACACAAGTTTAGTCAACAGATATTATGTGCCGACACTTGGTTATGTGTCGACACAACATATCTCGACACTTTGTCGAGACTTTACTTAGAAGATTCTGAGTAAAACTTAAGTGTCGACACCACATTGGATGTGTCGACACCTACTTGACATGTGTTGACACTAACATTCTGAAGTGTCGACACCAACATCCTAGATGTGTCGACACCTTTTGCCTGAAGTGTCGACACCACTAGTCTGTGTCGACATAGACTTGTCTATGTGTCGACACCTTTTTACTTAGCCAATTTTCAATTCTGTAAACTTAGTCTAAGTTTATCATTCCTAGTTCAATTTTGAATCTATTGAACTTAGCTTCTTCTAGGGGCTTATTAAACATGTCAGCTATCTGATTATCAGTTTTAACATATTCAAGTGAAATATCTTCTCTTTCTACATGTTCTCTAAGAAAGTGATATTTAATCTCAATATGTTTTGTTCTACTATGAGATACAGGGTTATTAGCTATTGAAATAGCACTTGTAGAATCACAATAAAGTGGAGTTCTACTTACCTGAAATCCATAGTCCTCTAGCTGATGTTGAATCCACAGAAGTTGAGCACAGCAACTTCCTGCAGCCACATACTCTGACTCAGCTGTGGAGATAGCCACACTGGTTTGCTTCTTGCTGCTCCATGAAATTAGTCTCCCTCCTAGGAATTGATAGGTTCCAGTAGTGCTCTTTCTATATTCTTTGCATCCTGCAAAGTCTGCATCTGAATAACCTGTTAGATCAAAATCTCCATTCCTAGGGTACCAGAGGCCTAGATAAGGAGTGCCCTTTAGATATCTCAATATTCTTTTGACTGCAGTCAAATGAGACTCTTTAGGGCAGGCTTGATACCTGGCACAAACACATGTAGCATACATGATGTCAGGTCTACTAGCAGTCAAGTATAATATGGAGCCAACTATCCCTCTATACAAGGTTTCATCTACAGGTTTCCCTGCATCATCCTTGCTAAGAGACATACTTGACCCCATAGGAGTCTTCATGGTACTGGATGAATCCATACCATACTTCCTTATGAGTTCTAGGGTGAACTTTGACTGACATATGGATAAACCATTTTCAGTCTGTTTAACTTGGAGACCCAAGAAAAACTTCAGCTCTCCCATACTACTCATTTCAAACTGACCTTGCATAAGTTTTGCAAACTTTTTGCAAAGGCTGCTTTCAGTAGACCCAAATATAATGTCATCTACATATATTTGGACTAGTATGACTTTGCCTCTAGATTCCCTAAGGAATAGAGTCTTATCTATTTTCCCCCTTGAGAACTTGTTCTCAATGAGGAAACTAGATAGGGTTTCATACCAAGCTCTAGGAGCTTGCTTTAACCCATATAAAGCTTTCCTAAGTCTATAGACATAATGAGGTAGAGTTGGATCAACAAAACCTGAAGGCTGCTCCACATAGACTTCTTCTTTTAAATTACCATTTAGGAATGCTGACTTGACATCCATTTGGTATACCTTGAATCCTTGATAGGTTGCATAGGCCAAGAACATTCTTATGGCTTCCAGTCTGGCTACTAGAGCAAAGGTTTGATCAAAGTCAATACCTTCTTCTTGCCTATATCCTTTAGCAACCAGTCTAGCTTTATTCTTAATGATGACACCTTGTTCATCCATCTTATTCCTGTAGATCCACTTAACTCCTATTACATTGTGGTCTTTAGGTTTAGGAACCAATTACCAGACCTTGCACCTCTTGAACTGATTTAGCTCTTCTTGCATAGCTTCAGTCCATTGTGGATCTTGTATTGCTTCTTCAAATCTTTTAGGTTCAACTTGAGACAAAAAGCTGGAATAGATTGCAGCATTCATGTTTTTACTCCTGGTTTGTACTCCTTGTCTTGGATCTCCAATAATCAGCTCTACTGGATGATCTCTAAGATGCCTGTGGGCTGGAGGCATCCTCACTTCAGGTTGAACCACTTCAGCATCTGCATCATGCTGTATACCTTGGATTTCTTCAGCTATTGGCACATGTAGTTCTCACCCTGAACAACAGCTATTGCCTTCTACTTGCTGTCTTGCAGCAGGCACCTCTTCTATAGTAAGCTTGTCCAATTTCTTTGTCAAACCTGTGGGGCTGCATACATTGCTAGACAACTCATTGTTAATAAGTTTTGTCTCATCAAAAACTACATGCACTGATTCTTCTACAACTTGTGTAGTCAAGTTGTAGACTCTATAAGCCTTACTATTATTGCTGTACCCAACAAAAATTCCCTCTTGGGACTTGGCAGCAAACTTAGTTATGTAAGACTTCCCATTGTTAAGTATGTAGCATTTACAACCAAAGATCCTAAAATAGGATAGGTTTGGTTTCCTGCCTTTCACTACTTCATAGGGGGTCTTGTTTAGCCCTTTAGTGATGGTAGCCCTATTTATAACATGGCATGCAGTGTTAACTGCTTCAGCCCAAAAATACTCTGGCAGTGATGTATCACTCAATAGGGTTCTACCAGCCTCTATCAAGGTTCTATTTTTCCTCTCAGCAATGCCATTTTGCTGAGGTGTTCTAGGTGAAGAGAATTCTTGAAATATCCCAAAGTCTTCACATAGTTTTGTCATGCTTTCAGACTGAAACTCAGTACCATGGTCACTTCTAATTTTGACCACAGTACTATTTAGTTCATTCTGAATTTGCTTGACAAAGCTAAGGAAGACACTAGGTGTTTCTGATTTCTGTCTTAAGAAGAACACCCAGGAAAACCTTGAGTAGTCATCAACAACTAGAAAGGTATAGACCTTCCTACCTAAGCTATGAACTGGCATTGGACCAAATAGATCCATATGCAAGAGGTATAAACACCTCACAGCATCTTTGTTATCTATGCTTCTAAAGGTGGATTTAGTCTGCTTGCCCTTTTGACAAGCTGAGCAAATACCATCTTTGACACACTTAACTTGAGGATCATTCCTCACTAACTCTTTGCTAAAGAGTTTGCTAATTGTCTTGTAGTTAAGATGGGCTAGCCTCTTGTGCCATTTGACACAATGAGATACTGTCTCATCAGCTACAAGACAAACTGGAGAACCATTGTTCTCAATCATAATGTCTAGGCAGTAGACATTCCTCTTCCTATATCCTGTCAAAATGATCTCTTGATCACTTGACCTCTTGATATGACAACCATTTTTAACAAATGAGATGTCATACCCTACATCACTTAATTTACTTATACTTATTAGGTTGTGTTTCAACCCTTTAACATAAGCCACTTGAGTAATGGTAACTAAGTTTGAAGAAATGTTACCAAACCCTTTGATGATTCCTTTTTCAGAACCACCAAAGGTCACTTTAGGACCATTTTTGATTGGAATGTAGTCCTTCAGTAGTCCCCTAGTTCCAGTCATATGTCTGGAGCATCCACTGTCCAAGTACCATGTAGGGGTATGGCCACTTGGACTCACCTGCAAAACAAATTAATGAACCTTAGAACCCAAAGTATTCTTGGGTCCTTGGTGATTGTTAGTTTGCAATTTGACAAACCTACCTACTGGCTTTCCAACAGGTAGTTTGGGACTCACTTTGGCACTCACATTGTGCCAACAGTCCACTGCAAAATGGCCAACTTTGCCACAGCACCAACATTCAAATTTATTGTACCTTTGCTTAGGTACTGCCTTGGCTGTCTTGACTACAGCAGGCTTGTTGAATGTTGGGGCTTTGCCCTTGGACTTATACTTGGACTGCTCAGTCCCTGCAGGTCTAATAAAGCCAGTCCAGCTTTACCCTTGTGATGAACAAATTCATCAATTATGGGTAACACTGACTTAGGTTTAGAAAACCTAGCAACCAAGTCCTTCTCCTTCTGAAGATTGTTCTCCAGACACTTAATTTGATCATTCTTAAAAGTGATAGTTCCCATCTGAATCACAGTAATGTGTTTCAGCCTGGCTACCTCATTTAGTTTTTGATCAAATTGCTTCTCAAAATCTGTTGCAGCAGCTTTTAGATCAGCAATTTCCTTTGCCTGACTTTTGGCTAGGGTCTTGCTTTTCTTGTAGGCTTGCAACAGTACCTTATATTCATCTATAAGCTGATGAATATCTTCCTCAGACTCAGATACATTCTCATCACTTGATGAAGAAGAATCTGAATCTGAACTAGAACAAGAAACTGAACTTGAACATGAACCTTGTACCTGACTGGGTCCTGGCTGCTCCAGGATTTTGGCACTGTCTGTCAAAGCCATTAGCCCTTGGCAATGACTGTCTTCTTGTTCATAAATTGACTCCAAGATCTGCATGAATTCTTCCTCCTCTTCTTCAGCAAATAGCCCTATGTAGGCTTCAGCCTCAGACTCAGTTTCTGAAGAAGAGATATCTGATAGAGTCTTCTCCTTCTTAGCAACAAAAGACTTTTCTTTCTTCCCTTTGAAGTGAGTCTTTTTCCTGTCACCAGATTCCTTTCTCTTCTCTGGACAATCTGCAATAACATGGCCCTGTCTATTGCAGCAATAGCAAACAATCTTTGAACCAGTTGCCTTGCTTGATTTTGTCCTTTTCTTGTCATTCTTTGAAGACCTCTTTTTCTGATAAGAGTCTTCCTTTCCTTGTGATGTAGAAGGCCTTGACCTCCACTGTTTCTTTTTCAAAAACTTCTGAAAGTGTCTAGTGAAAGCAGCAAAGTCTTCATCACTTTCACTGCTCTTAGACTTTGTGCTGACAGACTCATCAGACTCTGATTCAACTACCTCTGGAGGAGGAGTTGAAGACTTATTCCTGCACTTTCTGGGAACTTCTGTCTTGAAAGCAACAGTTCTTTCTTTGTGCTCAGTCCTTGTTGATTTCTCCTCCTCTTTTCTTACTGTTAACTACATTTCATAAGACAATAGCTTGCCAAACAGTGTGGGAGGAGGAATTTCCCCTAACTTAGCCATTTCTCTTATGGCACAGATCTTGGTGTCCCAATCTTTGGTTAGGGACCTTAAGAACTTGTCATTTAGTTCATAGTTAGTGAACTCTCTTCCATAAGACATGAGTTCATTAACTATTCTGTAAAATTTCTTATAGCACTCAGTGATGCTATCACCCTTTCCTTGCCTGAAGCTTTCATACTCCTGATTTAGCAAGTACTTCCTATCTTGCCTAACTTCTTCAGATCCTTCCATATAGACAATGAGAGTATCCCACATCTCTTTTGCTGTCTTATAGTAAATTAAGTTCTGAAAAGTGGCATCATCAATGGCACTCACTATTATGTTTTGTGCCCTCTTGTCCATGGTGGCCAAGACAATTTCATCCTTAGTCATCTCAGAGAAATCCTTTGGAGTTCTCTGATTTGCATCCAAAACTGAAATCTTCATTGGCACATAAGGCCCTTCCTTTACTGTGATGTAGATTCTAGGGTCAGAGGCTTCCATAAATAGCCTTACCCTTTCTTTCCAGATCCCAAAGATCTCCTTCCTGCATATGGGTAATTTCATGGAACCCAATTCCTTGTGATTCTCATAGGAACCCATGTTTCTTGATTTTCTTGAATTTCTTGAATCTGTGTTTTCCCTTACACTGAATCTGCCAAACAGGATCTCTTCAGACGGTTAGTCCTTGTTTTGAGGAACCTCGCTTTGATACCACTTGAAAGATATGGTACCTAAACACATAGAGGGGGGGGGGGGTGAATAGGTGACCTAATCCTTTTCTAACTTTATTGCCAGCAATCAGTTATATCACAGCAAACTAACTAGTTTATCACAGCAAAACACAGCATACACAGCAACAGTTTCAGCACAGTACAGCACACAGTGATTTATAGTGGTTCCCCAAGATATGGGTACATCCACTTTCCCCCTTCGCCTATCTAGCAGTGTACTAGATTCGGCCAAACTCCTGCACTGTCTCAGAACCCAAATTGGTTCCTACACCTCAGGCCCAAAGCCTTACAACTCAGCTTTATCCCAAAGCCTACACTCAGCCAATCAAGGCCTACACTCAGCCAATCCAAGGCCTACACTTAGCCAACAAGGCCTACACTCAGAGATCTCAATCTCCTACACTCAGGCTAACAAGCCCTACCCTCAGCCGTTATAAATATAGGCTTACAATCACTCAGATCCAATGGATCCTACAAGTTAAAAATGTAATACAAATACTAACTCTACAACTCAGAATTAAAGGAGGGGAGTTGAGAGATTCTTGATGAGTTCTTGGAAGAACTCAGCTGGATTGAACCTGACTTAGCTTTCTTCAAAGCTTCTTGAGTAGAACTGAATAAGGCTGAATCCTCTGCAGTTGTTCCTTGACCTCTGCCACTTAAGATCCAGACTGAATCTGAATCCTTCTTCTCAGCCTAGTTCCAAAGGCTGATTTCTTGGATGGAGCCCTCTCTCTCCAACTTCTTAAATCTGCACTTGGACTGCAAGATCTTCTTGTATTGATACTCTGTGTACCACTTTTCTGATTACTTGAATAATCTGTACCACTTGTTAATCACTTGATCAACTCTTTTAACAACAGTTTCTGTAAACTGTGGGTGCCTATTTATAGGCCTTCTTCATGGTAACCGGCTGGTCCGGTTCATAACTGACTTCTGACATCTCTGACAGTTGCTGTAGACCGGCTGGAACGACAGCTGTCATGTCATCCAGTCACTTCTTGAAAATCTCTAACAGTCAGTAAGTGTCGAGACTTTCTGTCTTAAAGTGTCGACACTTATAGTCCAAGTGTCGACACATGTTGTGTAAGTGTCGACACAAGTCTACAAGGTGTCGACACAACTCCTTGTATGTCTCGACACAGATTCTTCTTCATGTGTCGACACTGAAATTGAGTGTCGACACAAGTACTTGTTCTTCTAGCTTTTGCTGAATTCTTCTATGTGTCGACACATTTCCTTTGTGTCGACATATCTTCTTGTGTTGAATCTGTCAAGTGTCGACACTGCATCTTGGTGTCGACACATAGTCTTCTATGTTGAATCTTGCTGAGTGTTGACATAGCTCCTTGTGTCGACACACCTTCTTGTTGTTGAGACTTCAGCTGAGTGTCGACACATTCCTATAGTGTCGACACTTGTACTTAGAATAATTTGTTGTTCTTTCAGTTCTTTACTAAGTGTCGACACAGCTCCATGTGTCGACACTTTCTTCCAGTGTTGAGTCTTCAGCTGTGTGTCGACACATTGTTCTGGGTGTCGACACATACTTCAAATGTTGACTCTTCTGTTGAGTGTCGACACATTGTGTTGAGTGTCGACACATGCTTCAAGTGCTGACTCTTCTGCATAGTGTCGACACATTGTGTTGAGTGTCGACACTTGTACTTAGACTCTGCAGACTTTTGCTGAGTGTCGACACAGCTCCAAGTGTCGACACTTTTCTTCACTGAGTGTCGACACAGCTCCAAGTGTCGACACTTTCTGTCTGGTGTCGACTCTGCATCCCAGGTGTCGACACAATGACTCCAAGTGTCGACACTGCTTGTCTGGATGTCGACACAAGTCTTCTCAAGTGTCGACACTTTCCCTCTGGGTGTCGACACATGGACTTAGAAACGTTTTGCTTCAGTCCAATACTTTCTTAACCTGCACAAGTAACTCAAACATACATCAAATACATTATGATGTATATCATTGAGTTGGGTGAGGCTTCTTCAAATCAGGTACATTTGACCAATGTACCCAACACTCCCGCGGATAGAGCACCCCAACCATCGGTGGACACAAGCTTGCAAGACACAAAGCCGCTGAATAAGGCACCGCCTACAGCCCGCAAACCGCATTCCGCTCAGTCCGCATCGCCAGAAGCCCGACTTCTCTGGCCATAGGCCAACCAAGCCGCTCATCAGACCGCTCAGGCCGCATACCAGGCCGCTCAGGCCATACAGGCTGCTCTTCAACAACCAAGCCACTAAAACAGCCAAGGTCACCAGGCCTCACAGTAGTTCGCCCAGGCCGTGCACTCAGACCGCTCAGGCCGCACAGTCCGCCCTCAATAGCCATGCCAACAAGACAACCAACACCCAGGACGCAACCCACAGTCCATCCAGGTCGCGAACTCAGACCGTTCAGGCCGTACAGTCCGCCCTCAACAGCCAAGCCAAGATAGCCAACACCCAAGCCGCAACCCGCAGTACGCCCAGACCGTGGACTCAGACCGCTCAGGCCGCACAGTCCGCCCGACCTGCCCATCACCCACTTCCACTTCACAAATTTCAACACTCCCCCTTGAAGTGAGAAGTGGTGATCAAGCCTAGCAAGCCACGTAACTGCTGAAAAGGTCCCTTCGACAGCGGCTTCGTGAAGATGTCACCAAGATTATCTTCACTCCGAACATGCCCGACCAGAAGATATCCCTCCAACACCTTCTCCCTTATGAAATGTTGCTCGATCTCAATATGCTTGGTCCTTGCGTGACACACTGGATTGTTTACCAGTTTGAGAGCACTCTCAATGTCACCCCAGAGTAAAGTAGGCCCTTGCACTTCTTCATGAACATCCTCTACAAGCCTCCGCAACCAGATGGCTTCCCGAGCAGCCAAGGCCGAAGCCTTATACTCAGCTTCCGTAGTAGACACGGACAGAAACTCTTGCTTCTTCCTACACCAAGAAATACAAGCTGAACCACAAGTGAAAACATAACCCGAAGTTCATCTCCGATCATCCGAGTCACCACCATAGTCAGCATCCGTGTATCCAAGCAAAGCAAAGTTTGTATCTCTACGATTGAGGAGTCCCATGTCAGAAGTTGTCTTGACATACTTTAGGATGTTCTTTGCTGCTACAAGATGAGACTTCCTTGGTTCAGCCATAAACCGACTTACTCGGCCAACAGCATAAGCAATGTTTTGCCTTGTAATCGTCAGGTAGATCAAACTCCCTACAAGAGCCCTGAACACCAAGGGATCAGGAAGAATCCTTCCTTCATCTCGTCGAAGCTTTAGCCCATGTTCTAGTGGATTAGATCAACTCTTCCCTTCGCCCATGCCAAATCGACTTACAATGCGATCTGCATATCCCTTCTGGCAAATGAGAATCCCGCACTCCTTCCTCTCCACTTCAAGATCGAGAAAGTGATGAAGCTCTCCCAAGTCTTTCATCTCGAAGCGTATAGCAAGCTCAGCCCTGAGCCTTGCTACTTCCTCCTCCAAATTCCCTGTGACAATCATGTCATCCACATACAATAGGACCAAGACTTAAAGCTCCCCCTTCTTCTTGACAAACAAGCTAGAATCCGAGTTGGAAGCAAGATACCCGCAGAATTGCAAATACTCTGCTATCTTCCCATACCAAGCTCTAGGAGCTTGCTTTAACCCATAGAGAGCCTTCCTGAGCTTGCAGACATAGTCCGGATGATCTTCAAAAACAAATCTAAGTGGCTGATCCATGAAGATGTCCTTGTCAATTTCTCCGTAAAGAAAAGCGTTCTTTACATCAAGCTGCCACATCCTCCATCCCTTGCAAGTAGCCAAGGCAATCACCACTCTAACTGAAGTCATCTTTGCAACCGAACTAAATGTCTCCTCATAGTCTTCTCCATACTGCTGTGAGAATCCTCGAGCAACCGGCCAAGCTTTGAACCTATCAATACTCCCATTAGCCTTCTTCTTCAACTTATACACCCACTTGCAAGTCACTGGAGTAATGCCATCAACCTTGGGCACAAGGTCCCAGGTTTCATTCTTCTTGAGAGCAGCAATCTCTTCCTTCATGTCATCATCCCACTCCTTGACTCCAGTGGCCTCATTGAAGTTTACAGGCTCTCTCTCATCCAGAGGACCTGCAAAGAAGCAGGAGACAAAGCTCACTGCATTCCCATCACAGTATCGAGCAGGTGGCTTCACAACCCTCTTTGATCTCCGAAGAGGTTGTTCCTTGCTCACTACCTCTGTTGTTTCTTCAGGCTCAACACCACCTTCAGGCAAGCTTTGAGCAATACTCCCCCTGCTTCCTGAACCAGAAGCCTCAGCACCAGAACTTGAAGCAACAGGAGCTGTTGGTGAAACAGCAAGCTCCTCTTTCAGACCTTCAGCAGCCACCTTCTGTTCTCCATCAACCTTACTTCCGGTTAGCTCAACCGAGCCACCTCAATACGATGTCAGTTCATCAAAGACTATATCTCTTGACACAACAAACTTCTTCGTCGCAGGATCCATGCATTTCCATCCCTTCTTCTGCTCATCGTAGCCAACAAAGATAAGCTTCCTTGCCTTTGCATCTAGCTTGGTCCGTGAAGAATCCGGGACATGCACATAACAAGTTGATCCGAACACCCGGAGGTGTTCCACACTAGGATTCTCCTTCAGCAACATCTCAAAAGGAGTCTTCATGTTGATCGGGCTAAGCGGCATCCGATTGATGACGTAAGAATCACAAGACATCCCCTCCGCCCAGAAGGACCTTGGAATGTCTTTCGCATGAAGCCATCATTTGCAAGTCTCCGTCAGATGACGGATCTTCCGCTCCGATTCTCCATTTTATTGTGGAGTGTGAGCACAAGTGAGCTCTCGTTGGATCCCGTGCTTCCTGCAGAAGTTAGAAAACTTGGAGGAGATAAACTCACCACCGTTGTCTGTTCTAACCTTCTTGATCTGTAAGCTAAGCTGGCCCTCCACCAACTCCTTGAACTGTACAAACAAACGGAAGGCTTCAGACTTCTCCTTCAAGAAATATGCCCAAGTGTATCTTGAGTAGTCATCAATCAGCACAAGCATGTATCTGCTCCCACCAAGACTTGCAGTGATGGTTGGCCCCGTCAAGTATCCATGGATTTACTCCAATGGTTTCTTGCTCCTCGTTTGTGATTTATCAAATGGAAGGCGATGAGCCATGCCGTACTGACATCCCGCGCAAACGTGACCGTCGTCAAATGAAGATAGCTTTGGCAAGCCTATTACAAGGCTTCTGTTAGCCATAGCCCTTAGCTTATACATTCCTATATGCCCCGACCGTTCATGCCATATAGCAGCGCTATCATTTGCTCTCATCCGATCAACATAAGAGTTAGTTGCAAGAACAAACAAGTTCTTCACTCTCCTCCCAACATGAGTAACATCAGCCTTAACTGCTGATATGTTGCGAAGGAACTTCACTTATGTTGGCCCAAACAGAACGTGATAACCCACGTCGACCACATTGGTCACAGAGAAGAGGTTCTTCTTCATGCCCGGTATGTGATACACACTCCTTAACGTGAGTGGCCCCTTATCACTACCCAAAGACACAACTCCCTCTTTCTCTACTGCATAAACAGTATTATCAGCAGTTATAATAGCTTCATTACCTGAGTAGGCTTGCAGAGAAGAGAACTCCGACTTGTCTCTGGTGAGGTGATGACCACACCCGGAGTCCACGATCCAATCATCGTTGAAGTCGACAACGGACAAGGCATGGACACAAGTGCCCATCATGAAGGCTTCGCCCCATCCAGCTTCCTTGCTCTTAGAGCAAGCTTCATCCTTGCCTGCAGCATGCCCAGGCTACAGTTTGACCTTGCAGTCACGCTTGAAGTGTCCCCGCTGATGACACCTGTAGCTCTTCAGGTTCTTCTTCCAATCCTTCTTAGGAGCAGTGCTCCTCTCTGACTGATGAGAATTTGAAGGCTCATTTTCAGCAGTAGTCTTCTTCTTCTTCCCTTCCCATCCTTTCTTCTTCTTACCTGAGAAGAGAGCTTCACTGCCTTCCTCAGTGACTGTGACTCTAGCCATTTGCCTTGCTAAACTCTCCTGCGAAGCAAGCAGGTTCTCAAGCTCCAGCAGAGATGGCTGGGTAGCCCAGCCTCGAACAGATGTCACAAAGGCAACATTCTCCTTCCGCAAGCTGTGGATTATGTGACTTTTCATCTTAGCCTCAGTGATAGGCTCATCTGGATCAAGCGCTGACAGCTCCGCACATAAGCTCTTCATCTTCAGAAAGAACTTTGAGATGGTCAGGTCTCCTTAAGTTATTCTCGCCAACTCATTCTCCAGAAACTGAAGTCTAGCTACATTCTTCCTATTGAACAACTCATCAATGGTTGTCCAAATGTCAGCAGCAGACTCACATCCAATAATGTGATCAAACAGTTCTGGTGACACAGTTCTCTTGAGAACAAACTCCGCCTTATCATTTATTTTTCTCCAGAGCCTCACCTGCTCAGCAGTACCAAACGCAGCAGTCACTTCCTGTCTGTCATCACCACCGACGACCTCACATAGCTCCTCACCCAGAAGGTAACTCTTCATGCACGACTTCCACTTTTTAAAGTTCGTTTGCGTCAAGAGTTCAATACTAAGACCTCTTGCATAACTTACTTCCATTGCAACAACCGTTGGTTAAGCTAACTTCCAGAAGCACATAGCACCAACACAGGTTGATAACCACTCAAGCACAGAGCAACAACACTGGTTGAACACCGCTCAAGCAACTGAATCTGGCTCTGATACCATGTTGAATTTTCTCAAAGCGGTCAGCAAGGTAGACTAAAGCCAAATTAATATTCTCAGAACTACCCAGTTCACACTTTGATCATGCGGAACCCCAAGGAGCAAGTTAAATACCAACCACAAATGGAAGAACAAGCAGGTCTTATATTCATTAACACTTATTTACAAGGCGAGGTATACGTAGCGAAACATGATTTCTCTAGTACACAAGCTACAAACAGAAAGAACAAAACAAGCCGGGCGGACAGCACTGGAGACCGCCGAGACCGCCTAGTCCGCCAAGGTCGCCCAAGCCGCCCGAGCTGCAACTGCTACAAGCCGAATAACACACAAAGTCCGCCGAGACCGCGAGGTCAAGAGGACACACCGTTATTCGCTCCCTGCTGAAGAATTAAGGAACATATCGCCTACCCGCTGAGACCGGCGAATAGGTTATTGGAACTTGAACAAGCTGAAGCAGAAAACTGACAAGCTACAGAAGCGACCAGATGAGACCACAAAGACCGCACACTTCAATGCCCAACTCCTGGCTCCTTGAAGCTAGCCATGCGACCTGCACACAGCAAACCGTCAGCACTACTCAACCCGCGCGGACAAAAAACCGCAGACCACAACACTTGCCCAAGCCCAACTTACTATTCACTCCGTTACTGTAGACGTGCCGGGGGGTTATATTTATAGGCGAGCTGAGCAGTGTGGTCAATACCCTAGAGAATAGAATCACCGCCCCAACCCGCACACTAGCAAAACATCCGTCCGCTGAGTCCGCAATGACTTAGCCGAATTCCAAGAAAACTGCCAGAAGCAAGGCACCGATGTTCACTACCAGGCGGCCTTGAATCAGACTGCCCACACTATGCGGACAAGGTACAGTCCGCACACATCATCACATGGATAGCCACAACTCCTTCAGTGACAGTCCACATAAACAAGAGGCAGTCCGCACAGCACAAGAGCAAATCCTCCATCCGCCACAAGTCCACGACCAAAGGCAGTCCGCTCAGTCAACAACGGACTTGGCGAATACTGCGGACACACTGGACTTGTCACAGAATGTGACCAAGTCCAGTAAAACAACAAAGGCCTAGCGCGAGCTCGGCGGACAAGGCCCAGTCCGCCAATTCCCAAAGCAGATCACCAATTCCACCAAGGTGAGCAGCTCGCCAATACCACCAAGGTACGCAGATCGCTAATTCCACCAAGGTAAGAAGATCACCAAAAACTACTCACACAGCTTCCCAAACAAACGGCCAACTGCCGGACTCCGAAACCAGTCTGCGCAGTCCTCCATAGCAATTAGCACCTGCTGTACCACCAGAGCTCGGCAAGGGCCACAGCCAAATTCCAAGGCCAGTCCGCCACAGTGAACACCACGAACACGCCAGTCCGCAAGCCTCCCGCAGATAGAACACCCAAACCGTCGGTGGACACAAGCTTGCAACACATAAAGCCGCTGAACATGGCACTGCATACAGCCCGCAAACCGCAGTCCGCTCAGTCCGCATCGCCAGAAGCCCGACTTCTCTGGCCATAGGCCAACCAAGCCGCTTACCAGACCGCTGAGGCCGCATACCAGGCTGCTCAGGCTGCACAGGCTGCTCTTCAACAACCAAGCCACTAAGAGAGCCAAGGTCACCAAGCCGCACAACAGTTCGCCCAGGCCGCGGACTCAGACCGCTCATGCCGCACAGTTTGCCCTCAACAGCCAAGCCAACAAGACAGCCAACACCCGGGCCGCAACCTGCAGTCCGTCCAGGCTAGGAACTTAGACCGCTCAGGCCGCACAGTCCGCCCTCAATAGCCAAGCCAAGACAGCCAAAACCCAGGCCGCAACCCGCAGTCCGCCCAGACTGCGGACTCAGACCGCTCAGGCCGCACAGTCCACTCATCCTGCCCATCACCCACTTCCACTTCACAAATTTCAACAGACATGGCCTGTGACACGCCTGTGTACCAGACCGTGTTGCCCAGCCTGAACCCAAATTTTGGATTTGGGGTGTTACAGTATTGACCAAGGTAAGAAAACCCTGCGTCATCGGTCCTAAGAGAAGCAACCGCATGTCATCTCTCATCCCTTCAAAGAACTGATTTGTTTTTCGTTCCTTATATGCAAACATAAAGCCTACATATCTTCCAAATATTGTAAACTCGTGCAAGTAGTCATCCACCGACCTCTCGCCTTGAGTGAGTCTTTGAAATTGGTTCTCCATCACAATCTGCTGTGTCGATGGAAGGTATCTCGCCAGAAAACACCTTGAGAACACCTCCATTGAGATCTCGATCAACGGCCGGCCGACATACTGGTGCAGCTCTAGCTCATCCCACCATAGTCTCGCCTCACCATCTAACAAGAAGGTAGCCATAGTGTCTTTTTGCCACTCCTCCGTTTCAGTTGCCGTCAGGACTCTCTTTATTATTGAGAGCCAATCTTCGGCTTGTGTAGGGGTTCCAGTACCAATAAACACAGGACAATTGAAACTCATAACGTGTTTCAAGTGCTTCTCCATCACTCTCCTTGCGGCCACTAGCCCAACGACTGCTTGTCTCACTACAACATGCTTAACTATGCCAACCGATTCCTGGACCACCGCAGGAGTAGGAGGTTGTCTCTGACCACCTGGTTGCGCATTGATTAATGCAAACACGGCTTCAGCAACCAACCGTATAGTTTCGCAGAAGGAGGAGGTGTTGGCTCATCATTTGGTGCACTACTCTCCACCGAGCGCTGAGGTTGTTGCTGCCCCGCACCAGTTCTAGTCACCTACAATGTGAAACACACAATTAAGCAACTAAGAATATTGCCAAATGCAATTATAGGAACGCGCAAGTCCCTCAAACATGTATATTTTCATTCCTAAGTGTACATTCTTGAGTTCGTTTTGTTATGATAGTAAGCACATACACATGCTCGCCATCCCTCAAAAGAATTCGACCATGAATTCAGCGAAGGAAGACCAAGACAAGCTGATACCAAATTTATAACACCTCCATCCGTCACATGAAATATAATATAGGATCCGGCTGAGGCCCCAAACTATATTCCACAGACAGGTAGTGAGATTATATGTTAATATCAAAAACTACTCGAATCCTAACTCAGAGCATTCTAGCAGAAGCTTCAGGGGTTAAATTTTGAACTCAAGTGCAATAGTAATGTCCATTATAAATACACAGAAAAGTTATATAAAAATACACAAAAGTCACTATCGCAGGCGATATTCACTATCGCCCGAAGACAGTCAACAGTGATCCAAAACTGTTCTGGCCTTAAGGCCTTACATTCAATCTTTATAAGGTGTGGATTACAGACATCAGCACGCAGGCCGACCACACATGGAAGCAATAAACTTCGCTTGGACTTCAAGGGCTGGCATAGCTTCTGGGGATTTATCTCGCTACTTCCCGCTCGACTCTCCAGCACCTGCAAAACGACAATCCACCACAAGGATGGAAAACAAGGCAACAACCAACATTTATCCAACCCATTTATAATGACCCTACCCCTTACTTGGGGTGGAGATTCTCCTTCCCTACAACAACAACATATATATATATATATATATATATATATATATATATATATATATATATATATATATATATATATATATATATATATATATATATATATATATATATATATATATTGACAACAACAATGTGCATTTAAGCACTCATCACCACAAATGCAGGCTCTCAGGAATCCAATTATGCTTGAGGTAGAGCGGTCATCTCTACTATTAGGTGGGTATCCACACCACTTCACCTAAGCGCAGCAGAGCCCATACGTACTATGGCCCAGTGGGGTTCTCGGGTAGATGTGCACCGAGAACCAAGTACCGAACTGGCCTTGTGTGACCCGGAAGGGGCCTCAAAAATAAGCACGAGGACCCAGCCCAACCGTTCACTTGGCACAGAAGGAGACCCGGGATGTGAACACCGAGGACCAAGCCCAACTGCCCAAAGTCTAACTGTCAACTCCCGTCGGTGTGATGATCGGTGAGCCCGTAGACCTGCCACACTATCCTTAACCAGGATTACGACACCGCGTGTCGACTCATACCGCATGCAATTCCACATCACAGTGGCATGGAAGGAGCCTCAGAGAAAGCATGACGACCAATCCCAACCATCCTCTCAGCACGGAAGGAGCCCCGGGAAATGAACACCGAGGACCAAGCCCAACCGTCCGACTTTGACTCATCTCAACGTAATCCCAACTAGTGACAGTCAACACCGCACTTACACCCTTCCACAATGCTACCCATAGGGATACAACGCTCTAAGCATTGGACACTAAATTCATTCCGTTAAACAATTATACACATGGCCATAAGTTATCATCCTACCTTGTTTTGCAAATGATTCAACATGTTATTATCATGATGCACAATTTATAATAGTCTACAAATTTCTATCAAATAATTTCATTTAAGTATGCTTTGCCTTGCAAATCAATTATGTGGAATCCAATTAATAAACTTCATCATTAATTGGACTAAGATGATTAACATAAAAGAGTTCAACAAACCTCAAGTTAATTTGCAACATTATCTCTACCGAGTCCAAATCCAATATTATTCCAACCCAGAATTTAAGTATAGGATAAATCTGGACAGCAGATTCGACCAGAGATTCCCTAAGCTACAGGAATCTGGTGAATACATGTAACCCCCCGATGAAAAGGTTTTTATATGGGCTACAACGTTTATGTTCATACCACAATCCAAATTTAAGAGTATCATACTTGAAATCAGCCTTGAATTCCGCTGCGTACAGAACACAATTTCTGCATGCAGGATTAATCAGACGCCATTTTCATTCAGACTTTCCCGTGGCTACAAACTTCACCTGAAGTTGTGCAACCACTCGTTGTAAAGGTATGTTCAAGGACTTCAACGTTCGTGTTTAGTCCAAAGCCCAGATCTGGACATATCTAATCAGAAAATGGCCAAGAAGATTGCTGCGCACTGAACAAAGATTCTGCACGCATCTTAAAGGCGGAATGAATGACATCGGTCCATCTTCCTCCTCAAGCTGATCTTCGTAAATCACACCAGAGATTCCTCCTCCCTTATTTACCCTCGTGAGGCCATGAAACTTCACGAAACCATCCCCCATCTTCACATAGAAGGTTGGAGAGGTTGAAGACACCACTAACCTTAGAGCACAAGCCCTAGAACGACCTCTTCCTAGAGAAATCACAATCTCGTAAGTCTAGACTCTTTTGAGTCGACATCTCGCCTAGATAACTACAGATCTAGCACCAAGGGAGAGGGGAGGAAGCTCACCTCATTTTCGGCGTTTCCACTATTTCCGACCATGAATCTTGTGACTCTTCTCGACGACATCTTCTCTTTCACGGCGGCGGCGGATCTTCTCCTCTAGGACTTGCTCCAGCAGTTTTCCCTCTCTACAGAATTTTCTCTCAGGAAATATGGCCAGAATGAAGAGTGAAAATGGCTAGGGTTTTCACAACCCTTATATGCGAAACGTGACACGGGTAGGGACATACCCGTGTCCTTACCCGTGTCCTGCTCGGGCGAAGCGTCAACGATAGTTCAAGTGTCAGTTCAATATTCGTGTCCCGACCCGTGTCCACATGACACGGCCGTGTTCTCTGGCCTTGTCCTTCTTTGGACACGTCTCGACGAACTCAACTTGACACACACGGGTAGGGACACGACCGTGTCTCTACCCGTGTCCTTCTTGGGTACTCTTCATTGATCTCGACACGCTTCGTTGAGTTCAACTCGACACACATGGGTAGGGACACGCCTATGTCTCTACCCGTGTCACTTCACAGGATACACTTCGTCGATCTCGACACGCTTCATTGAGTTCAACTCGACACACACGGGCAGGGACACGCCCGTGTCTCTACCCGTGTAACTTCCCACGGATACACTTCATCGATCTCGACATGCTTCATCGAGTTCAACTAGACACACACACGGGTAGGGACACACCCGTGTCTCTACCTGTGTCACTTCACACGGGTTGTGACACGCCCATGTCATTACCCTTGTCCTTCTCTGGATATACTCGAGTCATCGACTCGAGAGCTGGCCTCTCCCACACAGTTAGGGAGACGCCCATGTCTCTACCCGTGTCCTATTCTGTACTGATTTCTCCTCCTGTTTATAAGTGCAGACGAGCTGCCAACACTTCTCCGAACCCAAGTCAGCACCCCTGACTCAAAAATGCGCACGAGGGGCCTAGTGTGAATCAGGTCATTACACGCCGGACCCAAGAATCCCCCCCGGCATCTAGCACAACCCGTCGGCTCAGAGGTGGAGTTACCACATGGCCCACATGGCTCAAAGGTGGGTTACTACATGGCCCACACGACTAGAGGTGGGGTTACCACATGTCCACGGTTTCACAGCTCAGAGGTGGGGTTACCACATGTCCACGGTTGCCTTACCCGCCGGACCCACACAGGTAGAAGGGAAAAATCAGGATTTAATAGTGCCCCCCCCGGTCTTGAACCCGTGACCTGCTCTGATACCAATTGAAGGATGGTATGAAAGATACCACCCCTGGTTAGACTTTTTAACTCTAGAGGGGGGGGGGGAATAGAGTATTTTAAAACTGTTATAAGATTTTTATTTGCATAGGTAAAATAGTTATACTTATATGTGTAATCAGAGAGTGCAAAAATAAAACTAAGCTATTTAGCAATAATCACACAAAAAGAAATAAGATAGCATCACAAACGACACAAGAATTTTATAGTGGTTCCCCTAAAACTTGGGTACATCCACTCTTCTACCACCCTGGTAGGAATCCACTCAGGTTTTTGATCAGGTGCCCTGTCACCAATCAGGTTTTTGCTCAGGTGCTTATCACCACAAGATCTACTTCAGGTAGATCAGGAAACTCTTCAGGCTTTTGATCAGGTGCCAGAAAACCAAATCAAGTATTTTGATCAGGAGAGTTGCAACCAAGTGTTTAACTTTTGAAGGGAGCTAGAACCATGTGTACAGTGGGGTAAAATAAATAAAACTAGATGTTGTCTTCTCTTTTCTCAAAGCAACAAAGAAGACTTGTGGATACTTGATGATGTAAAAGCTCCCCATGAGATGAAAATATGTTCAGGAAGAAAGAGAGCTTTGTAGGGTGAGTAAGTCTTCTTGAAAAGTTCTCCAAAAGGCTATAGATAGACAGAAGTTGATTGTCTCTTGGAAAGCTTGTTGGAGGATGAACACTTAATGTAGACAGAGTAGAAATTTTCTTTGTGTATATCAGTTCTGTCTTGTTCTCTATTGTGTTCTATGTGAGCTCTATTCTTCTCTGGTCTATCTGTCTACTGAAAGAGAAAATTCTTTTATATATCTCTGTCTCATTCTCCTTTGAATTTTAAAATCCTTTAGCATTGAATGCTGACTGCCTGGAGAATAGAAATGTGGCTGGAGAGAATATAACATTAATGAATTTCCCCAACAGTCCTATTAAAAATGACAGGTAATATTCCTGATTAAGACCATAATCAATACTACCACTAACGGCTATATTCAGAGAATATAAGCATTAATTATTCTGGAATTACTGCTATAGAATAAGGACAAAATGTGGGAAAATTCCAAGTCTGGAACTGCACAACAGTCGTCGACCAGAGAACAGATTTCGTCGACCTAAGATCAAAGTTCGTTGACCAGAGAAATCGTATTCGTCGAATTGGGAATTCTTGTTCATCGACCTGAGATCAGCTAACTGCTTTCTGAGAAAAACTTCCTAATTCTGTGTTCCAAGTTCTTCGAGCTGATAATATAACTATGTCGGCCTGAGTTCAGAGAAAGTTTTCTGGACTTAATGAGTTGAAGTTGATCTCCCAGAATTCGTCGAACTGAGCTCGAATATCATCAAGCTCAACTCAGAGAATTGACTCTGAGTTCGTCGAGCTGAGCATGACTTTTGTCGAGCTGAGTTCGACAAACGTCGAACTCACTCCCTGAACTTGATTTCCTTTTAAGTCATTGAGTCTTATGCTGTCTTCTGTTGGCTGGTCCATGTGTGGTTCATTCTAAGGACTTAGCATAAACTCAAGGACACAGACATGTACCTGGCTATACAAGTTGGGTCAATCATCCTAATTAGTGAACCTAGCCCAAATCAAACTAGGGATCCAACAATTGAAGGATGGTATGAAAGATACCACCCCCGGTTAGATTGTTTAACTCTAGAGGGGGGGGGGGTGAATATAGTATTTTAAAACTCTTATAAGATTTTTATTTGCATAGGTAAAATAGTGATACTTATAAGTGTAATCAGAGAGTGCAAAAATAAAACTAAGCTATTCAACAATAAAGGCACAGCAAGAAATAAGATAGCATCACATATGACACAAAAATTTATAGTGGTTCCCCTAAAACTTGGTTACATCCACTCTTCTACCATCCTGCTAGGAATCAACTCAGGTTTTTGATCAGGTACCCTGTTACCAATCAGATTTTTGCTCAGGTGCCTGTCACCACAAGATCTGCTTCAGGTAGATCAGGAAACCCTTCAGGCTTTTGATCAGGTACAAAAAAAACAAATCAAGTATTTTTATCAGGAGACTTCCAACAAAGTGTTTAACTTTTGAAGGGAGCTAGAATCCTATGTATAGTGGGGTAAAACAAAAAAAACTAGATGTTGTCTTCTCTTTTCTCAAAGCAATAGAGAAGACTTGTGGATCCTTGATGGTGTCAAAGCTCCCCCTGATATGAAAATCTATTCAGGAAGAAAGAGAGCTTTGCAGGGTGAGTAGGTCTTCTTGAAAACTTCTCTAGAAAGCTGTAGATAGATAGAAGTTGATTGTCTCTTGGAAGGCTTGTTGGAGGATGAACACTTAATGTAGACAGAGCAGAAATTTTCTTTGTGTATATCAGTTCTGTCTTGTTCTCTATTGTGTTCTCTGTGAGCTCTATTCTTCTCTGGTCTATCTGTCTAATGAAAGAGAAAATTCTTTTATATATCTCTGTCTCATTCTCCTTTGAATTTTGAAATCCTTTAGCATTGAATGCTGAATGCCTGGAGAATGGAAATGCGGCTGGAGAGAATATAATATTAATGAATTTCCCCAACTATCCTATTAAAAATGGCAAGTAATATTCCTGATGAAGAACATAATCATTGCTGCCACTAATGGCTATATTCAGATAATATAAACATTAATTATTTAGGAATTACTACTACAGAATAAGGACAAAGTTAGGGAAAATTCCAAGTCTGGAACTTCACAACAATCGTCGACCAGAGAATAGATTTTGTCGACCTAAGATCAAAGTTCATCAACCAGAGAAATCGTATTCGTCGACCTGGGAATTCTTGATCGTCGACCTGAGATCAGCTAACTACTTTCTGAGAAAAACTTCCCAATTCTGTGCTCCAAGTTCGTCGAGCTGATAATATAACTTTGTCGACCTGAGTTCATAAAAAGTTTTCTGGACTTAATGAGTTGAAGTTGATCTCCTAGAATTCGTCAGCCTGAGCTCAAATATCATCGAGCTCAACTCAGAGAATTGACTCTGAGTTCGTCGAGCTGAGCATGACTTTCGTCGAGCTGAGTTCGACAAACTTCGAACTCACTTCCTGAACTTGATTTCATTCTAAGTCTTTGAGTCTTCTGTTGTCTTCTGTTGGTTGGTCTATGTTTGGTTGATTCTAAGGACTTAGCCTAAACTCTAGGACACAGACATGACCTTAGATATACAGGTTGGGCCAATCATCCTAGTTAGTGAACCAAGCCCAAATCAAACTAGAGATCCAACAATCTCCCCCTATTTAGATGAGGACACTAATAGACATGAAATAAAAAAGAAAATAATCACAAAGCAAGAAAATATATCTCACAGAAAAATAGAAATATGCAGCAGATATTTACAGTAGCTTTGTGACAGTACATAAATAAAGAGTTCATAAAGACAGAAACTTAAACAGAATAAATTATTTCGTTTTCTTCATTTTCTCCTTTTGCTTATCCTCTTTTTCTTTGTTAGAAGGCTATGTAAACTTGATTTATCTATTGGGATTTGCTGCTTGCTTCTTGGACATGGTCATATCAGCAGCTCCAATAATATTCAGATATGTGGAACTAGGCACAATAGCCTCTGGGTGTTGATTCATATAGGCATCTATATTAAAGAATTTGTTAGCTTTCTCATACCTGTTTAACTCTTTCTTTCCTGTATTTGGACATTGTTGAATACTGGGAGGCATCTTTTCCTTCAGCTTTAGCTTTGTTTATCAATGGTAATCCAACTAGTTCCCGGAACATGGCCATTCTAGCAGTTGTCGCTTTCTCTGGATCCACAAAGGGAATTGGAGGAGACTTTAGCTTCTTAGGACTGTCAGCTTTTACTGGTTCAGGAACTTGCTATTGTTGTTGCTGATAATGTTGTTGTTGTTGCTGTTGTTGAGGTTATTGATGTTGCTGATGTCTGCTTGAAGAGTACCTCTGCTGGCTTATTCCTTAAGATGATGGAGATCTACCATGTTGTCTATGATATGTTTGAGGATATGAGGTAGAAATCTATGAAGTATTGCCTGAAGCACCAACAACAGGTGGAGGAGGAGGAGGACCTTTCCTTTACCTTTGAGGAGGAGGATAATATCACCTACTTTTCTTTTTAGCTTTCTGCTCATGCTTAGATAACCACATCCAGGCTGGTATCCCAGGGTAAGGAGTGATTTTCTGTAGAATATAATAAGGAGTATCATGTGTTGGATTTGGATTGGGAGCAGCAACTGGATGAGCCTTCCTTTTCTTTAAAACTTTCTTCTTTGTAGAAGGGCTATCATCAGAATCATCATTATCATCATCATCTTCATCTTTGTCAGAGGATGATCCCTGAGTATTATCATATAAATCATCCAGATCTTTATGAAGATCTTTGTCAATTGGCTTGTCAGCTTGAGGCTGTGCTGGACGTACTAGAGCTGGAACTGGAGCTGGAGCTGGAGCTGGAGCAACTACTTAAGGTTCTGGAGCCTGAGGCTGTTCAGCAACTGATAATTTTTCTGCTTCTATATCTGTCATGATTAGTTCATCCAAATCAGGTTGTGGACTGTCATCCATCTTATAAGTAGGAGCTGAGACAGTCTCTGGAGAAGGGATATCTTTGGGAGCTGATATTGTATGAATCCCTAAAATTGTAAAGATGTCCTTAAGTTGCTTGACAACTGTGGGACTAATAGGTGTTGTATAAGGTACAATAGCCAAGGATGGCTTTAGGCAGACAAAAGGAAAAGAACTTAAATAAATTGTATCAAAAGAATTCAACAAACAGAACAAATCCACTGTGGGATGGACAAAGCAATCACCAACAGTTATTCTTTCTGTATCCTCTATAGCTATATCTGTATCCAGAACCACATAAATATCTATATCTGAAACTTTTGCTGCTGCTGCTGCTGAAACTGGAGAAGCTTCTTCATTGAGCATCTCCCCCTGCCTGATTTCAGCAAAAGCTGGAATCAGGCCCCTAGTGGAAGAAGGAGGGACATAGGAGGCAGCAAAGAGAGCAGCAAGCGAGGAAATGAAATTAGCAAGAGGTGTAATGACCTCTTCTATAAGAGTCCTAATCACTGGAGTGATGTGCTCTAGGATGGTGGACAGGGAAGGAGAAGCTATATCCATAAACTTAGGAGGAGTTTGGGTGGATATAGAGGGATTAGCAGAAGGAGTGACATCAGGGAGGATGTTATCCTTAGGAGATGATGGTGCAGGGGATGGTGTGTTACTGGGAATATGATGGACATGAGAAGTAGGTGTCGAGGGTAATTAGGTGAGCAGATTGAATGTGGGGGATGACAAGAATGTGTCAGTATTGATGTCTTGTAGATAGGATGGAAGAGGAGATTGAGGAGGTGTGATATGGAGTGGAGATTGAGGTGTTGGCACATAAGTTAGTGAAGGCATTGAGATGACTGGTTGTTGCAGAGGTGGAGCTGAAGATGACTGGGGAGATGGAGGAGTTATTATTGGAATTGATATGGTTGAAGAAGGAGGAAAAAGAGGAGATTCTTCAGAACTAGGGTGGGGAGTGGTTGTATCATCCCTGGTGCCCTCAGAAGGCCTAGAGGAGGAGGAAGCCTTGGTTGGCTTTGTGATCCTAATCTCCCATCTGCCAAAAAGGGCAGAGGTTAGCATCTTGGAGGCATTTATGAACACTGGTGTGGAAACCAGATGTTTAGATGCTTTCTCCTGCAGAACAATCCCCAAGACCCGTCCAAAGCAGACTTCTTTCTTGTTGTTCTTCTTCTTAATCAGATCAAATAATAACTGACCCCAGTTAATTCCTTTCTTATCAACCAATGCAGCCATCACCAAGAACTGGTGCCTGGTGATGTAGTCATGTGCTGTATGCTTCCCTAACAGCACCTTCCCGACTACATCTGCTAAGAACTTGTATTCAGCAGATAAGTTCTTTTTCAGTAGCTTATTAGGGTTATCTCCAGTATGACCAATTTTGATTAAGGTATTGTTACACTCCTCAGAGTCCATTTCTATCTCATCAGCACCATTTAAGAGACCAAATATTTCGATTAGTATATTCGGAGAGAGGGAAACCTGATTACTAGAAATAGTTCCAGTCATGTTATCTTCAGAGGTTGATAAAGTAAAGACCCATTCTTTGATTTCTGTCATTGCAACCTTGATTCTGAGTGTCATGAACTGCTTCAAATGTTGATCTTCAAACAACTTCAGGATTTCCACAAAGATTGCGTTAGAAAATTGGAAAGAGTCAAAATCTATATCAAAACCCATATCGAATTTCATGGTTGAGAGAGCGCTTGCTGGAATCGCCATGAGTGCACCTGTAAGAGAGAAACAAAGATCAAGTGCAAAGGAACTGAAAGCGCCGGACGGAGGTCGAAGAAAACCTAGATGTAAGGTTTTTAGAATATGAACCGCCAGACTCCGTTCGACGAAAAAAGAGAAGATCTTCGATCTCAGTTTGACGAAGTATTTTAATAGAAAACGAGTTCGTCGATCTCAGTCTGAAGATGACGAATAAATCGTCGATCTTAGTTCGACGATAAATTAACTGAAGCATGGATCGTCGATCTCCGTTCGACGAACTCTATTTCACTAAGGAGTGATCGTCGAGCTCCGTTCGACGAACTCTTCACGAGGAGTTCACAGATCGTTGATCTCCGTTCGACGAACTGTCAATAAATCGTCGACCGCAGACAAAAATTAAATTAACTCATCACCATTGATCATTCCTAACTGATTCAAGAAGAACAGATGTTTCTTCTCATCCAATGGTTTGGTGAAGATGTCTGCCCTTTGTAAATTAGTGGAAATAAAGACAAGATTAATTTTCTTTTTGACTACACAATCTCTAATGAAATGATGTCTTATTTCTATATGCTTGGTCCTACTATGATGCACTGAATTTTGTGCAATGGATATAGCACTAGTACTATCACAATATATAGTTGAATTATTTAAGTTGTATCCATAATCCAGTAGTTGGTTTTGTATCCACAAAACTTGTGAGCAACAGCTGCCAGAAGCTATATATTCTACTTCTGCAGTGGATGTGGACACAGAGGTATGCTTTTTACAGAACCAGGACACTAGCCTATCACCAAGGAACTGACATGTTCCTGTGGTGCTTTTTCTTTGCACTCTACATCCAGCATAGTCAGCATCTAAAAATCCAGTTAAATCAAATTCTGACTCTGATGGATATAGAAGTCCTAGATTTGGACAACCCTTTATATATCTCAAAATCCTTTTTAACAAAATATAATGAGATTCTTTAGGGTTCACTTGTAACCAAGCACAAATGCATGTAGCAAACATGATGTCTGACCTACTTGCTGTGAGATATAATAAGGACCTAACAATGGCCCTATATAACTTCTGATCAACAGACTTTCCATGCTCATCAGAATCTATCACAGTATTTGCAGCCATGGGTGTCTTCATTGCTGAGGCATCACACATCCCAAATCTCTTAATAAGCTACTTAGCATATTTAGATTGTGAGATGAAGATACCATCAGTTGATTGTTTCACTTGGGGACCAAGAAAATATGAAAGTTCACCCATGCTACTTATCTCAAACTTTGAGTGCATAAGGTTAGAGAACCTTTTGCATAGTTTGGGATCGGTTGAGCAAAAAAAAATATCATCTACATAGATTTGTACTAACAAGACTTTATCTTTATGATGCTTAATAAAAAGAGTCCTATCTACAATGCCTCTAGAAAATTTATGCTCTAATAAGTAGCTAGCTAAGGTCTCATACCAAGCTCTTGGAGCTTGCTTTAAATCATAGAGAGCTTTATTCAATCTAAAGACATAATAAGGATAGGTTGGAGAGATAAAACCTGGTGGTTGTTCCACATATACTTCTTCTTTGAGATCTCCATTTAGAAAAGCACTTTTAACATCCATCTGATTGACTTCGAACTTCTTGAATGCAACATATGCAAGGAAGATTCTAATAGCCTCAAGTCTTGCAATACGAGCAAATGTTTAAACATAATCAATGCCTTCCTCTTTCCTATAGCCTTGAGCTACTAGCCTTGCCTTGTTCCTCATAATGTTGCCTTCTGCATCCAATTTATTTCTGAATACCCATTTAGTTCCAATGAATGGGTAGTTTTTGGGTCTAGGAACCAATTCCCAAACTCTATATCTCTCAAATTGATTGAGCTCCTCTTGCATTGCAATGATCCAGTAGGGATCTTGCTCAGCATCTTTGATGGATTGGGGCTCATGTTGAGAGAGGAAACAAGCAAACATCAAGTCAGGGTTTAATTGATTCCTTGTTTGCACACCAGCTGAAATGTCACCAATCACTTGAGATCTAGGGTGATCTCTAAGGGTGACAAAATCAGTGGGAGGAGCTGGTTGGGCAAAAACTTGGGGAATAAATTCCTCTTGTAGAATTTCATTAGCTGTTGGAAATTGTTCAACCACCTCTATGCTTTCTTCTTCACTGTCTTCTTCAACTTGTGGAGAGGGATGTATTGGAACCTCTTGGGTGAGGCTTAAATCATCCAATCTCTCATACAAGTGAGGTACTTGCAAAGTGCTGTTGGTAGAAATTTCTTTCTCCTTATAAGACATGTTAGCTTTATCAAAAGTCACATGAATAGATTCTTCAATTTTTAAGGTAGATTTATTAAACACCCTATATGCTTTGCTGACTTGGGAATATCCTAGAAACATTCCCTCTTCAGCCTTAGCTTCAAACTTTCTAGTATATTTCTTGTCATTGATATGTATATAGCATATGCAACCAAATATTTTAAAATAGGTGAGTTTAAATTTCTTCCCTTTAAGCAATTCATATGGAGTCTTATTCTTAAGTTTATGTATTAAACTTCTGTTCAGTATATAGTTTGCTGTGCTCACATCCTCTGCCCAAAAGAATAGGGGCATGTGAGCATCTGCAAGTAATGTGCCTGTAGCTTCAATTAGGGTTCTATTTTTCCTTTCAGCTACCCCATTTTGTTGAGGGTGTTCTAGGAGCTGAGAAGCAATGCCTGATACCTTCCTTCTCACAGAACTCATGCAAAAGAAGAGACTCAAACTCAGTACCATGATCACTTCTGATCAATGCAACTTGAGTAGAATACTCAATCCGTATGGTCCTGAGAAAATCTATAAGAACCTTGAATGTATCTGACTTAGATCTCAGAAAGAACACCCAAGTGAATCTTGAGAAGTCATTTACAATAACTAGAGTATAAGATTTTCCTCCTAGGCTTTGTACAACAATTGGGCCAAAAAGGTCCAAGTGTAGCAAGTACAAGATCCTAGGTGAATCACTCTTATTAACTGATTTAAAGCTAGATTTAGCTTTCTTGCCTAATTGACAAGCCCTGCAGAGGCCTTCCTTCTTGTAGGGACCAGAGGGCAATCCTCTAACAAGGTTGTCTTTAGATAACCTAGCAATGTTTTTAATATTAACATGTCCTAATCTTTTATGCCATAAATCATTTCGATTACTAACAAGATTAAGTAAACATATATCTGATGTTGCAGAATGAAAATCTACTACATATATGTTGCCTTGTCTATTTCCAATTAAAATAGTTTGGTTTTCTTTAGTAGAAATAATACATGAGCTGAAGTTAAAATATACCTAATAATCTTCATCACATAGTTGACTTATGGAGATGAGGTTATTTTTCAATCAACTTACATATATAGCCTTTTTGAAGGTAACTGTTCCAATCTGAACTTCTCCAAAGCCTTCAGACTGACCACAATTTGAGTCACCAAAGATCACCTTTGGTCCCAACTTAGACTTATAATTATTTAGGTTGTCCTTGCTGCCAGTCATATGCTTGGAGCATCCACTATCCAGATACCATTGTTGATTTGAAGCTGGATAGCTCTTTACCTGCAAAGCAAAAAATTAGTTGTTCTTGACCCAGATTACCTTGGGCCCTTTATTTTTCTGATATGAAAAGCTGGATATAATATGAAATTCAGGTTGAGATTTATATCCTAAGGGATGGTATCTCCTAGGTGGAATTTCCCAATTAGCAAAAGGATTAAAAAGTTTTCTAGGTTTACTTCTGTTAAAATTATGATTTTTGTTAAGTCTGACTGGGTTCGACGAAAAGTTGTAAGTTCATCGATCAGAGTTCTACAAAATGGGATGAGATCGTCGATCTCTGCTCAAAGAATGAACATATTCATTTTCTGCACCCCATGTTCGTCGATCTCTGCTCGACGAACCATGCAATATTCGTCGATCGTATTAAGACGAATTATTATGGCTAAGGTTGGCGTTCATAGATCATCGATCGAAGTTCGACGAACTAGCCACATTTCGTCGATCTGAGTTCGACGAAATCTGTTGAACTTTGTTTTTATTTAGAATTTTCTTGTTTCTGTTCTGTTGGTTTTTAGATTTAAGCAAGTCTTATGTGGGTTGCTTATTGTTTATTACCTCTTTTTCTTTAGCTGAAACATATTTTATGGGGGTTGATAATATATTTTTCTTAAGTATGGGAGATAAGCTTGATGAAGCAATTAAGCTTAGTTTGCCATTAAGTCTGGAATTAACTGTACTTGTGATGTCCATCAGCTTAAGGCTTCTCCCATTTAGAGATTCCTCAAGTTGCTTGGCCTCACATAGATCTTTTTGAAAGAAATAATTTGTTCATTTGCTAAAACTAAATCATCCTTAAGCTTAGTGTTTTCAGCAAATATATTATCAAATTCAGCTTGTCTATCTCTTAATATTTTGATTTCTTTTTCAGATTTTGTTAGATCATTACATAAAGCTTTGAATTCATTTTTAAAATCAATAGTGTTAAAGTTAAAGGAAGAGATTACCTGATCCTCTTCTGTCTCAGATTCCACTTCTGATTCTTTAGAATAACTTTCTGCTTGATCTTTAGCATCAGGCCTGCTGCATGAGGCATTAGTTTCCATGAGGCAAACTTCTCTTGCCTTGGCTTCTTCTTCATCTTCACTAAAGCTGGAAGATGAGGTCTCTTCATCAGTGTCACTCCAGGTTTCAGTAATGAAGGCTTTTTTCCTTTCTTTTATATTTGCTGGAGGACTGTTTGCTTGAGTGTCTGCTGGAATTCTTCTTATTCTCTTTCTCTTTTCTTCTATCTCTTTTCTGAGCTTCTGGACATTCAGGAAGAATGTGCCCAGGCTTTCTGCATCCAAAGTATACAATCTCCTTGGTAGGAGTTCTATCATACTTGGGTTTATCACCATTTTTGGATGGTCTTCTCCTGAAATCTTTCTTGGCCAGTTTGTAGAATCTTTTAGCTAACAAGCTCATCAGCTCTTCATTTGCAGGAAGGGTTTCAGATTCTTCTGTTGCTTTGAAAGCAATATTGTGCTCCTTCCTTGAAGAGGTTGAGGCCTTCATTTCAGCAGCCACTCTGGTCTTAATTAACTGCTCATAGGATTTAAGTTTTCCCAGAAGAGACTCAGTTGATATTTCATTCAAACTTCTGGCTTCCTTGATTTGCCAGATCCTGGAATCCCAAGTGCTAGGGAAGCACATCAGGATCTTTTCATTGATCTCAGCTAAGGAGATATCTTTAACCAGGGTTTTTAGTTCATTGATGATAACATTGAGCCTGTTATACATCTCAGCCACTGATTCAGATTCCACATTCTTGAAGTTCTCACATTGAGATATTAGGAGGGATCTTCTATCCTTTCTTTCATCTGCTGAGTCTGCCACCATCTGGTTTAGAGAATCCCAGATTTCTTTTGCAGAGGAGCACTCAGCCACCTTATAATGCCTCGAAACTCAAAAGAGCGATGGGAGGCATTTTGAGCCAAGTTTAGAATTTGGCGGGGGCACACGACCTGGGACACGGGCGTGTACCCGGGCGTGTCGAGCTTGGGTCGTTGACCTGGTCGTGTGGATGATGAAATTTGGAGTCGACGATCGTCAGGCAGCAAACACGGCCTGGGACACGGGAGTGTCATAGGCCGTGTGTGTCTCGGGTGGTTGGCCAATTTTATTCATTTGTGAAACACGGCCTGGAAGCCCAGGCGTTTTTAGTGGTGACACGGCCGTGTCAAATGGGACACGGCCGTGTCCAATACCCATGTGTGTCTAGGGTCGCTGCTGGCCTATGTCGATGGAGGAACACGGCCGGGAACACGGTCGTGTACTGGATGACACGGGCGTGTCAGGTCAAACACGGGTGTGTCGGGTGCCCGTGTAATTTTCGAGAGCGTCGATTTTCGACGGCGAGTGGGGGACATGGCCCTGGACACGGGCGTGTCACAGGCCGTGTTCGGCCCAGATTTTGCATTTCAGGCCCGAATCGTGGCCGTTCGTTTCTTTAATTTGGGATCCGACGGCTGGGGACTGCTAGTGCTTGGATATACCCGACATTGGGCCTTTGAAACCCTCATTTCACTTGAGTGGTTCTCTTTCTAAGTCTAGAGAGAGGGGAGAGCAAAGGAGGAAGAATAAGCCTAGATCCGATCACCGACGGAGCTTCGGAGCTCCAAATCGCGAGTCGACTTCGGATCTACGGAGGCAAGGAGATTGCGGTGCTTTCCATCCGCATACATTTCCATGGCACAAAGGAAGAATTCTAGGGTAACGATTCTCTACTTGAGCATGTGAAACTCTACTTCTTTTGCATAGGGAAGCCCTCTCTCACGAGTTTGCGGTGAGTTTGAGGCGCTCCTTCGGGTAGACATGAATAGTACCCATTATGTACAAGTAAAATCCGTAATCGAGAATGGACATAGGCCTGATGTGTGAAGCCTACCCGAAAAGTTGGTCTGGATCGGTGATGTTGCATTGCATGAAAGGCCGGAGAAGACTCTATGCAAATGTTTTTTTTTCGTGTTTTCTACGAGGTAGATTGTAAAAGGGGGCCTTGGGGATTAACTCCAAGGTGCACCCAGAAAACTGGGCGGACGCGTGGTTCTGCCATCTTGTGGGCCTGGGAGCTAACTTGAACATAACTGGGTTATGTGATGTATGTAAACGATTAGGGACTCGGGAAAGCTTAACCCGCGCATATGTTTTAAATTAACTTTGCAGTGTGAGCAACGGGTCAGGCGGAACCGTACCCACTCTATGTCGTTCGGTTAAAGAGACCTAAAGTTACTTGGCACTTACCGTTGACATAGATAGAGGGTCTTAGGCAGTGGCCAGAAAGACCAAATGCTCACGAGATATTACCGTCCAAGGGGCGGTGGTGAGTCGGCGGACTTTGACCGTGATCACCGAGAATGTGCACTGAGAGCACGGGGTGTGTGTCCATGCATGCCTACGCCGGTGATGTAGTGTTATTACTTTATAATGCTTGGTTATGCTAATAAAGTGCAGGGAAGGAGCATCGCCGCCCCGAGTTTGGGGGTGGGATCATTATAATTTGGTCAGCATAGCTGACCGTTGCCTTTGTGTGCCACCGTTGCGGTGGATTGTTGCTTGCAAGTGCTGCAGGACCAAGCAGAAAAGAACAGGCTAAAGCCCAAGTTGCTGAGCCGGCCCTCGAAGGCCTAATTTTGAGTGTTTTCTGTTATTCATGTATGGCCGGCCTGCGTGCCGAGGTTTGGAAAACAGTGATATTCAAGCAAACTATTGTAAGGCCTTAAGGCCAGTACTTGTGTATTTGTACGTTCATTCCTGTTGGCTTTGTAGTGGACATTCATGCTAGTAGAAGGGTTCTTTTATTTGCAACTATTAAAATTGCTTCCGCCAGAATAACTCTATGTAGGATGTTGTATATTAGTTGGATGGTTTCCATTGAGAAACCACCCGGTCTATCTGTGGTATATGGCGTCGGGCCCCGGACCGGACCTACTGCTATATGCTATGTGACGGATAGGGGGTGTTACAATTTGGTATCAGACTTCTAGTTTTGTCGGTCTTAAAATGAATTCGTGGACGAATTGTTTTTAAGGGGTGGTGAGCACATGTGTGTGCGTCATCGTTATAACATCAAAAGAACCCATAAATGTCCACTTAGGAATGAAAATACACGTGTTTGAGGAACCTGCGTGTTCTTATAATTTCTTTTTGCAATTTTGTATGGTCACTTAACGGTGTTTTGTACAACTATAGGTGACCAGAAGCGGTGCTGGGCCGTCAGAACGCCGAGTTTCTGAGGCTAGTAGTGCACCAAACGATGCTCCTGCAACACCTCCATCGGCTGAAACCATATGATTGGTTGCCGAAGCAGTGTTTTCCATGATCAATGTGCAGCCTGCAAGACAAATGCAGCAGCCCGCTCCTGCGATTGAGCAGGTACCTCTTCCAGAGGTTGAGCCGAGAAGAGTGGAGCAGGTAGTAGTGGAGCCTTTGGTGCCGAGGCGAGCAACTGAAAGGCAGCTCAAGCACGTTATGAGTTTTAATCCTCCTGTATTCTCGGGGTTGGGAACCCCATTGCAAGCTGAAGACTGGCTCTCCTGTGTGAAGAGAGTCTTGACACAATGAAGACGGAGTAGTGGCAGATGACCACTATAGCTACGTTCCTTCTAGACGGTGATGCTAGGTTGTGGTGGGAAGGCTTGGAGCTGCACCTCTTGACGGGAAGGCAAGTTACAGACATCTCGATGGAGGAGTTCTCGAGAATGTTCTTGGACAGGTACCTCCCTCCGACTCAGTGGATTGCTTTGGAGAATGAGTTTCTGAAATTGGTGCAAGGAGAGAGTAGCGTGGATGAGTATGCCCACGAATTTACTCGGTTGGGTCGGTATGCTAGCTCTACGTTCGCGGATGAGGAGCGTAAGACCAACCATTTCTATGAAGGTCTGCGAGATGACTTGAGGCTACTACTCTCGGGGCTGATGACACAGGGCTTCTTGACCCTGGTCAACACGACCCGCTCTTTGGAGAAGGATATGAAGAATGTACAAGCAACGAAAATCTTTGGTGATAAGAAGTCTGAGTTCAAGGTGCCGACTACCTCAAAGTCTGGGTACCGTAAGTTCTTTAAGAAGGCCAGGACTTCGGGTCCGACTCCTTCTTCCGGTGCTTCTGGGGAAACTACGGGTCGGACCCCGGGTGCATGTTTTACTTGTGGGAAGCCGCGACACTTTGCCCGTGACTGCTGGAGTGGATGTCCCAAGTATGAAAGGAAGCCGGGAGCAACTCATGAAGAGAAGGGCAAGGCGATGGAATCAACCGCGTCCTATTATGCTCCAGCTCCACCAAGGGTTTATAATCTTGGCCAACAGGAGGCCATTAAACAAGTGGATGTGGTGACAGTTATGGTTTAAATTTATAGCTAGTCAAATTGTTTTATACTTGTAATGTGCATGTTACCTTACCACTGCTTGTTTAGGATTTGTTTCAATTTGTGAGAATCCGGCAAGAGCACTCTTTGATACGGGAGCTTCACACTCCTTCTTGTCCGAAGGATTCATATCGCACATCGGAGTACCTTCTTCGATGGCGAAGGACAAGTTGGATGTGTTGTTACCGGATGGGTGTTCGATGCGCGCGGAAAAAATCTGCGGCATTAAGATTTGCATTGAGAGTCAAGAGTTTGATCTGCAAGCGTCGTTACTACCGCTGGTGGAGTTTGACGTTATATTTGGCATGGACTGGCTCTCGGAGCAGCAAGCCTATATTGATTGCGGTCGCAAGGAAGTCAAGTTGAGAATAGGTCATGAGACAACTTTTACGGGCTTGAAAGGGTCGAGCAAGACGTTAATGTCCGCCCTTCAGGTGGTGAAGGCGGTTCGTGCTGGAGCAGAGCTGTTCTTTATCCTAGTGGAGGTTGCAAAGCCAAAGCCTACGTTGGATTGTATTTCAGTGGTATCAGAGTACCCTGATGTGTTCCTTGGTGATCTTCCTGGAGCCCCGCCGCAGCGGGAGATAGATTTCACGATTGAGCTGGTGCAAGGTGCGAAGCCAGTGTCACGATCTCCGTATCGGCTAACACCTAAGGAAATGGCAGAGCTGAAGGTGCAAATTCAGGAGTTGTTGGAGCAAGGTTACGTGCGTCCAAGTTCTTCGCCTTGGAGCGCACCGGTCCTCTTTGTTAAGAAGAAGGATGGAAGCTTGAGACTATGTATAGATTATCGGCAGCTAAACAAGCTAACGAAAAAGAACAAGTACCCGATCCCAAGGATTTATGATCTCTTTGATTAGTTAGTCGGGTCAACGGTGTACTCAAAGTTGGACCTCAAGTCTGGTTACTATCAGCTGAGAATAAGGGAGAGTGATATCCCTAAGACAACATTCAGTACGAGATACGAGCATTACGAGCTTACGGTCATGCCGTTTGGGCAGACCAATGCACCGTCGGTGTTCATGGATTTGATGAACAGGACTTTCCGGGAGTACTTGGACCATTTTATGATCGCCTTCATCGATGATATTTTGGTGTACTTGCAGAGTGAGGAGGATCATTTCAGGCATCTACATTTGGTTTTGGAGACGCTGAGGAGGAATCAGTTGTACGCCAAGTAGTCTAAATGTGAGTTTTGGTTGTCCTCAGTGGCATTCCTCGGTCTTATAGTGAGTGGAGAGGGTATTGCAGTGGATCTGACAAAGATTGTTGCGATACGAGAATGGCCTGTGCTTTCTACGGTAGCGGAAGTCCGGAGCTTTCTAGGGCTGGCCGGCTATTATAGGCGCTTCGTGTAGAACTTCTCGTGGATAGCATTACCTCTCACTACTTTGACGAGGAAAGAGCAGACGTTCGTTTAGACGCCAGAGTGCGCTCGAGCTTTTGAGGAGTTGAAATGTCGGTTGACCACGGCGCCTGTGCTAAGTTCGCCGAGTGGGACTGAAGGTTTTGAGATCTACAGCGATGCTTCAGGCAGTGGTTTGGGTTGCGTGCTACTGCAGTATAGAAATGTTATAGCTTATGGCTTGAGACAGCTGAAACTGCATGAGAGGAATTATCCGGTCCATGACTTGGAGTTAGCGGCCGTGATTTTTGCCTTGAAGCTGTGGAGACATTATTTGTACGGTGTGAAGATTGATATCTACACCGATCACAAGAGCCTGAAATATTTACTGGATCAGAAAGATCTGAACATGCGACAGCGTAGGTGGATGGAGTTCCTGGGGGAATATACATTCAAGATCCACTATGTGCCTGGTAAAGGCAATGCGTGTAACAGCCCAATTTTTATCAGCAGGCAAATTTTCGGGTGACACGGCCTCAGACACGAGCGTGTCCCAGGGCGTGTGCTGCTTGGGTCCGCGTCGTCGCGAGATCGACGAAAATCGTCCGACGAACAGTGTTTGGCAGGAACACGCCAGGAGACACAGGCGTGTCGGGAGGGCTTGTCTCCTTGCGTTCAATGAAAGTTGCTCGACGATCGTCGAGTGTCGAGTGTCAAGTGTTGAGATGTCGACAATATTCGGTCGATAGTGCACACGGCCTATGACACGGGCGTGTCACAGGGCGTGTCCCTTTGGTTCGACGAACGCAGCTCGACAAAGTGGAGCTGGGGCGTGTCTAGTGCCGTGTATGGGCACACAGCCTAAGACACGGGCGTGTCACAGGCCATGTGAGTCTCGGGCGATTTTGGGATTTTTCATCCTGCTGAACACGGCCACAGAAACGGGCGTGTCTGAAGGCGTTTTGGGTGACACGGCCCATGACACGGGCGTGTCACATGGGCATGTCACCGGTTTAGATAAGTTGGTTGCGCATCGCTTGAGGTACACGGCCTGGGACACGGGCGTGTCATAGGCCGTGTCAGGCAAAATTAGACTTTTCTGGCAAATTTGTGGTCGTCCATTCCTTCAACTGGGATCCAAGGGCTGAACTTCTTTCCTATTTCCTTAAGGACGAAAACTGAGAATCTATTCTTATTTGAATATTGCCTTCATCTTTCTAAAAGTTTAGAGAGAGAAAGGGAGAGGAAGAAGAAGGAAGAAGAGGAAGGGCTGCTGCTGGTGGAGCTTGAGAGAGTCAAGCTGCGTTCCGAGGCCAGTTTTGCGGAGGAAAACCTCTTTCAAGCCAACTAGGAGCTTCATGGCACCGAAGCGGTCTTCAATGGTAACGACGTTTCTTCGTAGCCGTGTGAAGGCTTCCTTTTGGCATATGTTTGTGATTCCCCCACCAAAAGGTGGCTGCTTTTGGGAGTGTTTGGGTGGATTCATGAAATCCCCTTTTTTGGCATATAGATCCGGAAATGGAGTACGGAATAGGCATGCTGTGTGAAGCCCATCTGGACAGATTGGTCTGGATTGGTGATGTTGCATACGAACCGGAGAAGACTCCGTGATAAACGTGTCGTTGAAGGAGTCAACGGATTATGCCTGTGACGGGTAGTCGCAGGAAGTACTGGAGTGGTAGGCCAGAAAAATATCTGTGTTATGCTTGCGCTATTGGGTCGTACCTGTGAATGAGTAACAGGAAGTACTGGTGTGACCAGGAAAGGCTCTCTATGATGCTTGATGTCGTAGGGAGTCCACCTGTGAAGAGAGTAACATGAAGTACTGGCATGGTAGCCAGGAAAGACCCCTAACATTGTAATAATTGCGGAGTCGTACCTGTGATCGAGGAACAGGAAGTACTGGTGTGCCCAGGAAAGGCCCGCTGATGTGGTGAGATGAATGGGTGTAATAAACATACCCAGACTGAATGCCAAGAACAGGATTGGTGAGACCGACCCATGCCTTTATTTAACCGTGAGTACACCGTGCTCGTTGATGGCAAGGCGATTTGAGCAACGGGGGGTGGAGGATCCGACCTGTGTTATGTCCGTCCGACGTGAGACCAGAAAGTGCGGTCTGTTGGAGCGCATAACAAGAGTCTTAGGCCTGCGCGCCGTGAGACCATGGGGGGCTAAGGGCCAATCCCGGTTCACTAAGACTATAAAACTCCGGCTGCACGCTATGGAGTAAATGCTCAAGAGAGTTACCGTTGGGTTGTGACCCTGATACGGTGGTGGGCAAGTGCTTTGTTAGAACACCAAGAATGTGGCCTGAGTGCACGGACCATTGGGTCAGGTGGCTAACGGTTGTGATGGCATGTGTGCGTGAAGCACTTTATATGGAATATATTGCCATGCTTGTGATGCTATGCCTACAGGGAAGATTACCGCTTCCCCGAGAAAAAGGGGTAGGGTCGTTATAATTTGGTCAGCTGAACGCTGACCGTTCTTCTGTTTGCCAATGTTGGGTGGATTGTCCCTATACAGGTGCTGGAGAGCCAAGCAGGACATATAAAGGTTGAGGTCCCTGCTGCTGCTAGTGCTAGCCATCGAATGCTATTTGGAATGCTTATTGTGTTTTCTTTTTTTGTGGCCGGCCTGTGCGCCAATGTTTAGGCCACTGTTTGAAAGCCTTGTAAGGCCATAAGGCCAATGATGTTACATGTTGTAAGACATTCCTATTATATAAACAATGTGGAGTTGTTTGATTTGTTGGATATACACTTGTGGAGTTCACGTTTTAGTAGAGGCTTCCGCTAGAATGAAGTGTGTATAAATGCGTTGCGCTACTCTGATATCATCCCGTACCTTCATTGCATGTTTTGTGATATATGTTGTGGGGCCCCGGCCGGACCTTCTAGTATATACCATATGAACGGATGGGGTTGTTACATTTTTGGTATCAGCTATCTCGGTTTTTTCCTCTCGAAGTCGTGGTCGACTTCTTTTGTGGGGTGGCGAGCACATGTCTGTGCAAACCAAGTTTTTGCGAGTGAACTCCTGAATGTCCATGATAGGAATGCAAATTCATGTGTTTGCGGAACCTGCGCGTTCCTATTTTGTGTTGTTTGCTTGTGTAAGGCCGCTAATGTGGGTGTCTTGTCCACCTTTAGGTGACACGGAGTGGAGCTGCGTAGTCAGAGCCCCAGCATTCTGATGAAAGTATGACACCAGCCGGGGTGCCTACACCTCCACCGTCTGCGGAACATGCGCGTTTAGTTGCTGAGGATTTATTTGCCATGATCCAAGACCGGGTACTTGGGCAGGATCAGTCGGCTGTGAGGCCAGAACAGGTGGCGGCAAGGCCTGAAACTGTAGTGGATGTAGCTCCCCGAGCGGCTGAGAAGCATCTAACGTGGTTTATGAGTTTCCACCCGCCTACGTTTTCGGGAGAGGAAACTCCTACGCAGGCTGAGGATTGGCTATCGCGCGTCAAGCGCATCTTGATGGCGATTGGATCGGAGGAGCATCAGAAAGTCACCTTAGCTACCTTCCTGCTTGAAGGAGAAGCTAGATTGTGGTGGGATGAGATGGAGTTGCATCACTTGGCGGGTCATCCCTTAACGTAAGTATCGATGGAAGAATTCTCCCGACTCTTCCTAGCGAAGTACCTTCCTACGGCGCAACGAATTGCCATGGAGAATGAAGTCCAAAGGCTGACGCAAGGTGATGGCAGTTTTGACGCATACCTGCATGAGTTTACTCGCTTAGGGCGGTATGCGGGTTCTATTTTTGCTGATGAGCAGAGGAAGACGAATCGGTTCTATGAAGGACTGATGGACAAGCTGAGGTTCCTAGTGTCTAGTTCTGTGAACCAAGGCTTCCAGGCGTTGGTCGACACTGCAAGCGCACTGGAAAAAGATATGAAGAGGGTGCAGGGAAAGAGGGCTTTGGCCGTGACGCAACCGGAATGGAAGGTGCCCCGATCTGGGAAACCATTTTATAAGAAGAAATGGGGCAAGATGTCTGAGACAAGTGGACAAGCTCCTTCATCAGTTGCATCAGGATCAATATCGGGGGCTACCTCAAAGCCGGATACTCGTACATGCTATAATTGTGGCTGGGTGGGGCATATAGCTCGAGATTGTCGGGTGCCGCCAAAGAGTGAAAAGAAGGCGGGAGCGTCATATGCGGAGAAGGGCAAGGCAGTAGTGGACTCCTATGCCTCTCAGGCGCAGTCCCGGGTCTACAATCTTGGCCTGCAGGAGGCCATCAAGAAGAGTGACGTCGTCACATGTATGAGTTTAGTTTTGCATATGCTATTGCTGTTGGGTACATTGGAATATGTGTACCATATTTGAAGAAGCCTCACCCTTCTCAATGATATACATCAAGGTGTATTTGATGTGCTTTGAGTTTATTTGTGCAGGTTAAGTAATTGCAGGAAATGCAGAAAAGTTTCTAAGTCCATGTGTCGACACCTAGAGGTGAAGTGTCGACACTTATGAAGGCTTGTGTCGATACCAAGAGAAGCTGTGTCGACACTTGGAGTAATTGTGTCGACACGAGGAAAGGCAGAGTCGACACCAGAAGAAGAGTGTCGACACATACAGGCAGTGTCGACACACTGTGAAGAATTGTCAACATAATATGTGTCGACACATTGAGGCAGTGTCGACACTCAAAGAAACTTTGTCGACATCAAATGTGTCGACACCAGGAGGCTATGTCGACACTCAGCAAGCTTCAACAAAGTTAAAGTACTTTTGTCGACAAAAAGGAGATGTGTCAACACTCAGCAAATTTCAACACAAGAAGGCATGTGTCGACACAAAGGAGATGTGTCGACACTCTGCAAGTATCAACAACAAAAGAAGATGTGCCGACACAAAGGAGATGTGTCGACACACAGTAGAATTCAACAAAGTGTTAAGGAAGAAATACTTGTGTCGACACACAGAATCAGTGTAGACACATTCAACAGAAGACTTGTGTCGACACACAGAATCAGTGTCGACACATTCTGAAGAAGCAGTGTCGAGAAGCTATTACAACAACATAAGGAGTTGTGTCGACACCATCAAGGCTAGTGTCGATACTTAGTCTACTTGTGTCGACACTTAGTCTATTTGTGTCGACACATAATGACTATCTGTCTCGACACTTTCAGACAGTGACAGTGATTTCAAGAAGTGACTGGATGACTTGACAACTACCATTTCAACTGGTCAACTGCAACTGTCAGAGCTGTCAGAAGGTTGTTAGAAACCGGATCAGCCGATTACCTTGGAGGAAGACTATATAAGGACCTTTCTCCTTCAACAGAAATGGTAAGATTAAAGATTGATCACAATTAATCAAGAGATCTAACAACACAAAAGAAGAAGACCTTCAACAGAAGATCTAAGAAATTGGAGAGAGAGAGAGCTCCTTCTAAGAAGAACAGCTGCTGAACCAGGCTGCAAAGTAAGATTCAGATTGAGATATGAATCTCAAGACAGAAGTTGATTGAAGATCATCTTCACAAGAGATTCAACCCTACTGAGTTCTAATTCAAGAAGCTTCGAAGAAAGCTAAGGGAGGTTGATCTCTGCCAAGTTCGTCCAAGAACTCATCAAGAAACTAGTCAACTCATCTCTCTCTGTCAGAGTTGTGGTTAATTACTTTGTATAATCAAATTTCTGTAGGATCTTGTATAGATCTGAGCTGTAAGCCTATTTTATAAAGGCTGAGTGTAGGAGACTGTGTGATCTGAGTGTAGGTCTTGTTGAAGACTGAGGTAGGGCCTTGTGCTTGAGTTGTAGGAGACTTTGTTCTCTGAGTGTAGGTCTTGTTGAAGACTGAGTGGTAGGGCTTTGTGCCTGAGTTGTAGGAGTGGGGACACTCGGAGTTGTAGGAACCTGTTTGGGGTTCTGAGCTGTAGGATCTGAGGATCTGAGGAGTAGTGCAGAAGTTAGGCCGAATCTAGTACACTACTAGATAGGCGAAGGGGGAAAGTGGATGTACCCAGACCTTGGGGAACCACTATAAAAATCTGTGTGCACTCTGTGTTTGTTTTATTTCTGTGATTCCTGAGCTAGCTGTGCTGAATTGCTATAGAAGATTGCAAATACAAGTTTAATTGTTCTGTGTGTCTGCCTTAAATTTAAAAAGCTAAAGGTCACCTATTCACCCCCCCTCTAGGTGGTTAGACACTATTTCTTTCAAGTGGTATCAAAGCGAGGTTGCTCAAAAAAGGGGACTTAACAGTCTGGGTAAGATCCTGTAGGCAGATTCAGAACAAACAAGATTCAAGAAAATGGGTTCTAGTGAGAATCACAAAGAGCTAGGGTCCATGAAATTTCCAATATGTAGAAAAGAGATATTTGGCATATGGAAAGAGAGGGTTAGACTCTTTATGGAAGCATCTGACCCAAGGATATACATTACAGTTAAAGAAGGACCATATGTGCCCATGAAGATCTCCATTCTGGATGCAAATCAGAAAACTCCCAATGACTTTTCTAAAATGACTAAAGATGAAATCATTCTGGCCACTATGGACAAGAGGGCCCAGAATATTATTGTTAGTGCCATTGATGATGCAACATTTCAGAACTTAATTCATTGTAAGACCTCTAAAGAGATGTGGGACACATTAATAGTTTATATGGAGGGATCAGAAGAAGTAAGACAAGATAGGAAGTCTTTGTTAAATCAGGAATATGAAAGCTTCAGACAAGGAAAGTCTGATAGCATTACAGAATGTTACAAGAAGTTCTATAGGATTGTTAATGAGTTAATGTCCTATGGAAGAGAATTCAGCAACCATGAGTTGAATGATAAATTCTTAAGATCCCTGACTAAGGACTGGGACACCAAGATGTGTGCCATTAGGGAAGTGGCCAAATTAGCTGACATACCTCCTCCAACTTTGTTTGGAAAACTGCTATCTTATGAGATGCAGTTATTGGCTAGAAAGGAGGAAGAGAAGACTACTAGAGTGGAGCACAAGGAAAGATCTGTGGCCTTCAAGACTGAAGCCACTTGGAAGTATAGAAGCAAGTCTCCATCTCCACCTCAAATAGTCGATGTGGCTGTGACAGATAGTTCAGAAAGCAAGAATTCAGATAGCAGTGAAAGTGATGAAGACTTTGCTACTTTTACTAGACATTTTCAAAAGTTTATGAAGAAGAAGCAGTGGAGGTCTAAGCCATCCACTTCTCAGCCAAAATATGACTGCTATTAGAAAAGGAAGTCATCAAGGAATGACAGAAGTAGGTCAAAGCCAAGCAAAGCTACATCTTCAAAGATTGTGTGTTATTGCTGCAATAGACAGAGACATGTAGTGGCTGACTGTCCTGAAAAGAGGAAGGAGTCAGCTGACAAAAAGAAGACTCAGTTTAAGGGCAAAAAGGAAAAGTCCTTTGTTGCTAAGAAAGACATGAGTCTGACTGATCAGTCATCTTCTGAAACAGAATCAGAAGCTGAAGCCTATATTGGATTATTTGCTGAAGAGGAAGAAGATGAGTTCATGCAGCTAATGAATTCAATTTATGAGCATGAGGAAAATCAGTGCAAGGGACTGATGGCCTTATTTGAAGAAGACAAGAACCAGGATCAGCCTGGACCAAGTAAGGTTCAAAGTTATTCTTCTAGTTCAATTTTTAGTACTAAGTCAGAATCAGATACATCTGCATCAAGTGATGTGGGTGGGTCTAAATCTGAAGGAGATATTCATCAGTTAATTGATGAATATAGGGACTTGTTGCAGGCCTTGAAAAAAAGCAATACCTTAGCCAAAACTCAGGCAAAGGAGATTGCTAGTCTTAAATTGGCTGCTGCTGATTCAGACAAGTTGTTTGATCAGAAACTGAATGAAATAGCCAGGCTGAAGAACATTACTGTTATTCAGATGTGTACTATTACATTTAAGAATGCTCAAATTAGAAATCTGGAGGTTAGACTTCAGAAGGAGAGAGAGATTGTAGCAAGTTTTTCTAAACCTAAGTCTGTTTTACCCTTGATAGATGAGTTTGTACCTCAAAAGGGTAAGACTGGATTGGGGTTTACAAAACCTGCCTGGATAGTTAGGTCCAAATCTAAGGGCAAAGCCCCAGCACTAAACAAGATGCCTGCAGTAGACAATTCAGCCAGGGTTGTACCTAAACAAAGGTATAACAGGTTTGAGTGCTGGTGTTGTGGCAAGATAGGCCACTTTGCCTTAGATTGTTGGCACAATTCAAGTGTCAAGGAGAATAGAAAACTGCCTGCTAGAAAAGCTACAGGTAGTTTTGTTAAAAGTCAGACTAACATGGACCAAGGACCCAAGAGTTATTTGGGTTCTAAGGTTAAGTAATCTGTTTTGCAGGTGAGTCCAAGTGGCCATGCCCCTATATGGTACTTGGACAGTGGATGTTCTAGGCACATGACTGGAACTAGGGGGTTGCTGAAGGACTATACACCTATCAAGGATGGCCCTAAAGTTAAATTTGGTGGTTCAGAAAAAGGAATCATCAAAGGCTTTGGTAACATTTCTAGTAACCTGATTACAATTACTCAAGTGGCTTATGTAAAGGGTTTGAAACACAACCTCATTAGCATAAATCAGCTGAGTGATTTAGGATATGACATCTCATTTGTCAAGAATGGTTGTCATATCAAAAGTTCAAGTGATCAAAAGATCATTCTGACAGGATATAGGAAGAGAAATGTCTATTGTCTTGACTTTGTATGTGAGAATAATGTTTCTCCTATTTGTCTTGTAGCTGATGAGAAAGTCTCACATTGTGTTAAATGGCACAAGAGGCTGGCTCATCTTAACTATAAGACAATTGACCAACTCTTTAGCAAAGAGTTAGTGAGGAATGGTCCTCAAGTTAAGTGCATAAAGGATGGGATGTGCTCAGCTTGTCAAAAAGGCAAGCAGACCAAATGCACCTTTCATAGCCTTGAGAACAAGGATTCTGTGAGGTGTCTATACCTCTTGCATATGGATCTTTTTGGTCCTATGCCAGTTCACATCCTAGGTAGGAAGGTCTACACATTTGTGGTAGTAGATGACTATTCAAGATATTCCTGGGTGTTCTTCCTAAGACAAAAATCTGAAACCCCAAGTATCTTATATAGTTTTGTTAAACAAATTCAGAATGAATTGGACAGTACAGTGGTCAAAATCAGAAGTGAGCATGGTACTGAATTTCAGTCTGAAAGTATGACAAAACTGTGTGAAGAGTTTGGGATTTTTCAGGAATTTTCTTCACCAAGAACACCTCAGCAAAATGGTATTGCTGAAAGGAAGAATAGAACATTGATAGAGGCTGGTAGAACCCTATTGAGTGACACTTCTCTCCTAAAATATTTCTGGGCTGAGGCAGTAAATACTGCTTGTCATGTGATCAATAGGGCTACTATCACCAAGAGCCACAAGAAGACCCCCTATGAGATTGTGAAGGGCAGAAAACCAAATTTATCCTATTTCAGGATCTTTGTTTGCAAGTGCTATATACTTAACAATGGAAAGTCTTATCTAAGCAAGTTTGCTGCCAAATCCCAAGAGGGGATCTTTGTTGGGTACAACAACAACAGTAAGGCTTATAGGGTCTACAACTTGATTACTCAAGTTGTAGAAGAGTCTGTACATGTAGTTTTTGATGAAGCAAGGCTCATTAACAATGAATTGCCAAGTAGTGTTTGCAGCTCTACAGGTGTAACTGAAAAGATGGACAAGCTTACCATTGCAGAAGGTTCTACTACAAGTCAGTAAGTGGAAGATGGTGGCTGCTATCCAGGGGGAGTACAAGATACTCCTGATGCTGAAGAAGACCAAGAGGTGCAGCTAAATGAAGAGACTGAAGGTATACAACCTGAAGACAGGCTGCCTCCAACAAATAGACACTTAAAGGATCACCCACCCAATCAAATAATTGGAGATCCCAGACAAGGAGTGCAAACAAGGAGCAGGAATCTGAGTACAGTCCTTTACTCCAGTTTCCTATCCCAAGTAGAGCCAAAGAAATTTGAAGAAGCAATCTTAGACCCTCATTGGATTGAGGCCATGCAAGAGGAGCTGAATCAATTCAAAAGATGCAAGGTCTGGGAGCTAGTTCCTAAACCCAAGGACCACAACATTATAGGAACTAAGTGGATCTTTAGGAACAAGTTGGATGAGAATGGAATCATCATAAAGAATAAAGCTAGACTTGTTGCAAAGGGATATAGACAGGAAGAAGGTATTGATTTTGATCAAACCTTTGCTCCAGTAGTAAGACTGGAGGCAATCAGAATGTTCCTTGCCTATGCAACATATCAAGGGTTTAAGGTATATCAAATGGATGTTAAGTCAGCTTTTCTGAATGGGAATCTGAAGGAATAAGTCTATGTAGAGCAGCCATTAGGTTTTGCTGATTCTCTTAAACCTGATTATGTATATAGACTTAGGAATGCTTTGTATGGGTTAAAACAAGCCCCAAGGGCTTGGTATGAAACCTTGTCTAGTTTCCTCATTGAGAACAAATTCTCAAGGGGGAAAATAGACAAGACTCTATTCCTTAGGGAATCCAGAGGCAAGATTATCTTAGTCCAAATATATGTAGATGACATAATATTTGGGTCTACAGAAAGTAGTCTTTGCAGAAAGTTTGCAAAACTTATGCAAGGACATTTTGCAATGAGCAGTATGGGGGAGCTTAAGTTCTTCTTGGGTCTCCAAGTTAGATAGACTGAAGATGGATTATCCATATGCCAGTCTAAGTTCACCCTAGAGTTGATATAGAAGTATGGTATGAAATCATCCACTACCATGAAAACTCCTATGGGGTCAAGCATGTCTCTAAGCAAAGATGATACAAGGAAACATGTAGATGAGACTTTGTATAGAGGGATAGTTGGCTTCCTACTATATTTGACTTCTAGTAGACCAGATATCATGTATGCTACATGTGTCTGTGCTAGGTACCAAGCATGCCCTAAAGAATCTCATCTGACTGCAGTCAAAAGGATTTTGAGATATCTTAAGGGCACACCTTATCTAGGCCTTTGGTATCCTAGGGATGGAGATTGTACTGACAGGTTATTCAGATGCAGATTTTGCAGGCTGCAAGGAAGATAGGAAGAGTACTACAGGAACCTGTCAATTTCTAGGTGGAAGGCTGGTGTCATGGAGCAGTAAGAAGCAGACCAGTATGGCCATCTCCACAGATGAGTCAGAGTATGTGGCTGCAGGAAGCTGCTGTGCACAACTTCTATGGATTCAACATCAGCTAGAAGATTATGGTATTCAAGTAAGTAGAACACCTTTATTTTGTGATTCTACAAGTGCCATTTTTATTGCAAAATAATCCCGTCTCCCATAGTAGGACTAAGCACATAGAAATTAAATACCATTTTCTTAGAGAACATGTAGAAAAAGGTGACATTTCCTTAGAGTATGTTAAGACAGATAATCAGTTAGCTGATATGTTTACTAAGCCCCTAGATGAAACCAAATTCAATAAGTTTAAAATTGAATTAGGAATGATAAACTTAGAATAGTTTTAAAAAATTTGCTAAGTAAAATAGTGTCGACACACAGAGTTGTCTGTGTCGACACATAGTAGTGGTGTTGACATTTCAGAGAAATGGTGTTGACACATCTAGACAGTAAGTGTCGACACTTCAGAGAATTAGTGTCGACACATATATTCTGTCAACTATATTTGTGTCGACACATAGTTGTCGAGACATTAGAAGTAAGTGTCGACACTTTTCCACAGTGTCGACACATTTCAAGTATTTTGACGCGCCTTTTCACCTTCGATTCTAGAAAGGTATAAATAGGTCTTCACCATTCTTTGTCGACACGCTCACCAAAGTTTCGAGACCAAACTTGTGTGTCGACATCTCTCTTCTCTAAATTCAAAATTTCTCCAAACCCTAATGGCACCCAAGCTAGAAGAGAACATCAATGAAGGTTATGAGCTCGTGCGACACGCCTTTGATTACGCGGAACCAGAAATCTAAGGTATTGTAACCCTAGTTGCAGATACTGGGTTAGAGTATCTTGTTTCAGAACCAATCAAGATTTGAAAGAAGGAGGTCCTTGAATTCATTAGTGCAGCTACACTTGATGAATCTGGACTCAAGATTAAGTCCAAAGTCCATGGGACAAAAGTTAAGATCACCCAGAAAAGTCTAAGAAAAGTTCTACATCTCCCTAGAACTAAAGAAGAGGAAGATGTACCTGCATCAAAGACAAGGGAGGCACTGGAATGGTGTGGACTTGATTCAAGCCTGAAGATTGGATCAGTTTTCAACAGGAAAGGAATAAACTTGTAGGGCAAGTTCTTGTCTGAAATAGTAGGCAAGGTAATTCTGAGCAAGCCAGGTGGGCATGATAGGATATCAGCTCACATGTTCAGTTTAATGACGAGGATAATTTTCCAACTTAAAACTGATTGGTCAGTAGTAATGTTTGATAAGATAAAGGAAAGTCTGAAGAAGCCCAATCTGGGTAGAATTCTGAGTTTATACTTAGCTGGAAGTATCCCTGAAGTTATGGACCAAGCTGCTGGTTCTAAGATAAATCATATGAGGAGAATGGATGTTAGGATTCTCTCAAGGTGGGATAGAGTGTTGACAAATGAAATGCCAACTCCAGAAAAGGAAGTTCCTCAACAGAAGAAGAAGAAAGCCATTGTGGCTCAAGAATCCTCCAGTAGCTCAGAAGAGCAGGTGGTTTTTAGTTCTGATGATGGAGAGGATGGCAATGCTGGTCAGTCACCAGAAAGACAAGAAGATGCCCAAAGGCAGGGGGGCTACCATCAGCTAGCCCTATTCACCTGGATCCACTCTAGGGGGAGCCTCAACATGTGGAAGAGTCCACTCACTTGGATAGTGAACTGGCTACCCAAACAATTCTTGAGGTAATCAATGAAATTAATCAATCTATTTTCAATATTGAGGATGAAGTATCTGACTCATTACTTGATGTTGATCAGCAAACTCAAATACATAGTCAACCACAGGATGTGGTCATGGAAGACACATCAGTTACAGATCATGCTTCTGAGATAAGAGATTCTCCAGTTCCTTCTCAACAAGAGTATACTCTAGAAGAACTATTCCCTGATTTGTTACAGACTGATTTTCAGGGAGAGAGAGCAGCTTTTGAGGGGGAGCAGGTAGATCTTGAGGGGGAAACTGTCAAGTCACAGGAGGAGCCTGCCAGAAATGAGACTGAGGAGCAAAGGAATGCTGAGGAGCTACCAAGTATTGAGAAGGATTTACCTCCTAGTCCTAAGGACAGGGTAGATATTGCCAGTACTTTTGCTTCAGAGGATGAAGAGGCTGCTAGAGCCAAGAAAAGAAAGCTACAGGTTTTTAGAAGAAGAAGCCAGACCTACAAGAAAACACTGCAAACCATTGCTCCACAACAAGCCCCAACTGCTGATTATAGTTCTTTGTTGGTGGCTTTACAAATCAAGATGGATGAGCAAAGAAAAGCTCTAGAAAAATATATGGATGAAGGACATAAATCACTTCAATTTGATCTGGCTCAAGACATAAAATCTATAAGATTTGAAGTGAATCAAAACAAGAAGGAAATGACTGATTGTTTCCATAAAGGAGGCAATGCAGTGGTTTATCTGACTACTCATCAAGAGAATATAAAGAAACAGGTTGATGACACGGCAGTAAAACAAGGATATGTTCTGGAAAACCAGATTAGAATGAATGACAATTTAACTGAATCACATAATGTGATAGTAAATGAAATGCAGAATATTGCAGCTGCTCAAACTACAGCAAGGACTACTGCCCAGGCTGAATTTGACAAGCAATTACAAGAGAGCCTAACTGCTGTAAAAACTGCAATTGAAGATTCTTCAAAAGACAATTACTGACAAGCTACAAAGATTAAAACCTTTTTATAAAGATGGTGTCAATTATCTGAATTCTCAGATCAGATTCTAGAAGGATGATCTTAGGGATCATATAGAAGAGAAGTCATAAAGGGGGATGAAAGATATAGTACCTAAACACCTAGAGGGGGGGGGGGGGTGAATAGGTGACCAAATTCTTTTTAACTTTGTATGGCAGCAATCAGTTTTTAACACAGATTTATATCTACTTTTGCACAGCAATCACACAGTATTCACAGCAAACCACAGCACATAGAAGACACACAGTTTTATAGTGGTTCCCCAAGGTTTGGGTACATCCACTTTCCCCCTTCGCCTATCTAGCAGTGTCCTAGATTCGGCGAAACTCCTCCACTATCTCAGAACCCAAAACTGGTTCCTACACCTCAGGCCCAAGGCCCTACAACTCAGCTTCTTCACAAAGCCTACACTCAGCCACAAAGGCCTACACTCAGCCACCAAGGCCTACACTCAGCCACCATGGCCTACACTCAGAGATTTCAATCTCCTACACTCAGGCTCTCAAGCCCTACACTCAGCCTTTATAATTACAGGCTTACAAGACTCAGATCCAAAGGATCCTACAAGATAAAATGAATACAAAATTGTGACTCAACAACTCAGAGAAAAGAGAGAAGAGTTGTGAGTTTCTTGATGAGTTCTTGGAAGAACTCTACTGAAATCAATCTGACTTAGCTTTCTTCAAAGCTTCTTGAAAGTAGAACTCAATAAGATTGACTCCTTCTGCAGTTGATCCTTGATCTCTGCTACTTAAGATTCAGAGTGAATCTGAATCCTTCTTCTCAGCCTGGTTCCAGCGGCTGATTTCTTGGATGGAGCTCGCTCTCCCCAACTTCTTAGATCTTCACTTGATAGCTAGATCTTCTTTTAATCTGAACTTGGACTTGTGTTCAATCAATATCTTTAACAACAGTTTTTGTAGACTGTATAAGCCTATTTATAGGCCTTCTTCATGGTAACCGGCTGGTCCGGTCCATAACTGAATTCTGACAATTATGACAGGTGCTGTAGACCTGCTGGAATGGCAGCTGTCAAGTCATCAAGTCAGTTCTTGAAAATTCTATAACTGTCTAGAAGTGTCGAGACTATCTGTCTTTAAGTGTCGACACTTATAGATCAAGTGTCGACACAAGTTGTTTAAGTGTCGACACTAGTCTACAAGATGTCGACACAACTCCTTGTGTTGTAGATTTTATATCTCGACACTACTTCTTCTTCATGTGTCGACACTGAAATTGAGTGTCGACACAAGTACTTGGACTTCAGTATTTTGCTGAATTCTTCTATGTGTCGACACATCTCCTTTGTGTCGACACATCTTCATGTGTTGAATCTGTTAAGTGTCGACACTGCTTCTTGGTGCCGACACATGTCTTCAATGTTGATACTTGTTGAGTGTCGACACAGCTCCTTGTGTCGACACATTCTTCTTCTGTTGAGACTCTGGCTGAGTGTCGACACATCCCCTTAGTGTCGACAGTTGTACTTAGAATATTTTTTGTTGAACTTTGCTGATCTTTACTAAGTGTCGACACAGCGCCTTATGTCGACACTTTCTTCAAGTGTTGAGTCTTCAGCTGAGTGTCGACACATTGTTCTGGGTGTCGACACTTACTTCAAGTGTTGACTTTTCTGCTGAGTGTCGACACATTGTTCTGGGTGTCGACACTTGTACTTAGTCTCTGCTGACTTTTGCTGAGTGTCGACACAGCCTCCAAGTGTAGACACTTTCTGATGTAGACACAGTTTTTCTGGGTGTCGACATAACTGCTAAGTGTCGACACTGCTTCACTGCACTCTTCTTCATTTAGTGTCGACACAGCTCCTTGTGTCGACACTTTCTGTCTGGTGTCGACTCAGCATCCCTGGTGTCGACACAATGACTCCAAGTGTCGACACTGCTTGCCTGGGTGTCGACACAAGTCTTCTTAAGTGTCGACACTTTCCTCTGGGTGTCGACACATGGACTTAGAAACTTTTTCTTCTTTCCTGCAAATACTTAACCTGCACATGTAAACTCAAAATACATCAAATACATTTTGATGTATATCATTGAGTTGGGTGAGGCTTCTTCAAATCAGGTACATTTAGACCAATGTACCCAACAATCTCCCCCTATTTGGAGAAGTCATAACCCTTAGTCAATGATATACACCATTCATAATAAAATTACACAATGATGTAAAGCAGGATTATATATAGCAGGGCAATCATAAACATGTATCAATCAAACATGTATACATAGACATCATCACAGAACAAATATGAAATAGATTTAACATATAACACATTGTTCTAATATCTGTCATATTCATTTTCAAAAGTTTACAGAATGTTTTTCATCAAAAAGATTACATAGTAAACTTTAAGAAAATTCTAATTCTATTTCTGTTCAGGCTCCTTGATCACTATTCCTTTTCCAGCTTGTACTTTGGCTTGAACAGGAGCTTCAACAACTTCAGCATCACCAGGCTTCTTGCCTTTCAGATCTTTCTTCTTAAGTTCCTCAGCCTTAATCTTTTATCTTTCAAAATAATGATAAGGCTTGGGAAAGTACTTGCTAGGCTCCTGGGCAGTAAGAGGTAGCTTTCCCATCTTGGCCTTTCTTCTGTATTGGACTATAGCCTCCTGCTTTGTCTCATGTTTTCTCCATTCAGCCTCAGAAAACCACTTGTTCCTGTCATGGATGTTATCTTTTGCAGCTTTCCATGCAGTCAAAATAATGTTCCTTGAGGTGGGGCTCCACTGCTCAAAGTCAGGTCTTTGTTCAGCTTGATCCCTGAACCTCTTCTTAGACAATCTAGTCTCTTCTTCTTTCTACAGTGCTTCATGCATAACTTCAGATATTGGCTGAACAACTTTCTCAATAATGACATTATCCTTACCCCCAGGTGGGCTATACATGGACTCAATGTCAGCATGAACCATATCAAAATCTGGAGGAGGGTAGATTACTTGAGCCACTTCAGGTTACTCCCCTCCTAGATATGCAGGATGAATCCCAGATTTAGCAACATTATCATCATCACAAAGAGGAGGATATCCAAGAGTTGCTCTGATAGAATTTGATATCCACTTGACATGATCAGAGCTGGCTTTGACTAAAACTCTCTCCCCCTTTATGACTTCTCTTTCTATGTGATCTCTGACATCATCTTTCTGAAATCTCACTTGATTATCCAAATAATTAACTCCATCTTTAAAGAAAGGTTTTAACCTTTGGAGTTTGTCAGTTATCAACTTTTGAGAATCTTGAATGACAGTCTTAACAGCAGTGAGTTCTTCTAGGAATACTTTGTCAAATTCTGCTTTAATAGTAGCTGGAGTCTGCCCTGCAGCTAGATTCTTCAACTCTATGACTATAGCATTGTGAGATTGTGTCAAATTGTCATTCATTCTAATTTGGTTCTCTAGAACATACCCCTGCTTCTGTGCTATGTCATCTACTTGAGCCTTTATCTTTTCTTGATGAGTTGCTAGATAGACTACTACATTCCCACCCTTGTGGAAGCAGTCTGTCATTTCCTTCTTATTAAGATTCATTTCAAATCTTATTGACTTTATGTCCTGGGCCAGATCAAATTGCAAAGATTTCTGCCCTTCATCAACATACTTCTCAATAGCTTGCCTATGTTCATCCAGTTTAATTTGCATTGCAACCATCAGTGCACTATAATCAACAGTTGGAGCTGGCTGTGATATAGGCTGTGGAGTAACAGTTTGGAGAGCCTTCTTATAACTTTGGCTTCTTCTTCTGAATACTTGAAACATTCTTTTCTTGTCCCTTGAAGTCTCCTCATCTTCAGAAGCTGAGGAGCTAGCAATTTCTACCCTCTCCTTAGGTAGCTCTTCAACAGCTTGGGGCTTTTCAGGTTCTTGCCTTACAGGCTCTTCAACATGAACTTGTAGGTGCTCCCCCTCAACTGGAGCATTCTCCCCCTCAACAGCAATTTCTTTGTCAAAATCTGTTTGATCTAGGTTAAGGAACAGATCTTCCATGGTATACTCATGTGGAGAATGAGTTGGAGAAATTCTTGGCTCATCAACCACTGGATCAGATACAACTTGAATTGTAATAGATGTGTCCTCCATGACAACATCTGGAACTTGACTATCAATCTGTGTTTACTGATTGTCAGAATTTAGGGAATCAGACAATACATTATCCATTATAGGGAAATCTAAAGAATTAAGCTCAGTGATTACCTCATGGATGATGTTGGTTGCTTGCTCACTCTCAAGAGGAGTGGGTTCTTCCACAACTAATGGCTCCCCCTGGATGTGATCCTTGTGTATGGGGCTGGCTTGAGGTAGCTCCCCCTGGATTTCAGTAATATCTTGAGGAGCTGGAGACTTTGCAGCAGTTCCTTCCTCATTCTCATCAGGTGTGAAGACCACTTGCTCTTCACTACCAGAGCTGCTAGTGGAAACCTGTGCCACTGGAGCAGTTTTCCTCTTCTTCTTTGGAATTTCCTTCTCAGAAGTGATCTTCTCAGGTGTTGGCATCTCTTTAGACAACACCCTGTCTCATCTAGAGAGTATTCTCATATCCATTTTCCTCATATGATTTATTTTACTTCCAGCAGCTTGACCCAAAACTTCTGGTATAACACCAGCAAGGTATAGACTTAAAATTCTTCCCAGGTTGGGCTTCTTCAGGCTTTCCTTGATTTTCTCAAATATCACAACAGACTAGTCAGTTTTCAGATTGAAGATTATCCTTGTCATGATATTAAACATATGGGCAGATACCCTATCATGCCCTCCTGGCTTACTTAGAATTACTTTGCCTACAATTTATGACAGGAATTTCCCCTGTCTGTTCATCCCTTTTCTATTGAAAACTGAGCCAATTTTCATCTTTGCATCCAGACCACACCATGTCAGTGCATCTCTGGTCCTGGAAGCAGTAACCTCTTCTCCTTCCTTAGTTCTTGGCAACTGAAGGACTTTTCTCAGACTTTTTGGAGAGACCTTTACTTTTTCTCCATGTACCCTGGACTTGATCTTGAATCCAGTGTCGTCTACCTTAGCTCCATTGAGGAATTCCAAGACTTCCTTCTTCCAAATCTTTGTTGGCTCCGAAACAAGATATTCTAACCCTGAGTCTGCTACTAGGGTTACTACAGTCTTGATTTCTTGGTCGGCATCATCAAAAACATTGCGCACCAGTTCATACCCTTCGTTGACGTTCTCCTCAAGCTTTGGCGCCATTAGAGTTTGAAGAATTTGAACTGAGAGAAGAGAGGTGTCGACACACAAGTTTTGGTCTCGAAACTTTTGAAAGCGTGTCGATAGACTAAGGTAAAATCCTATTTATACCTTTCTAGGTTTGAAGATGAAAAGACGAGGAGCTAACTTAAATTGTGTCGACACTGGCAATAAGTGTCGACACTGACTTATAATGTCTCGACACCTATGTGTCGACACAAGTTCAGTCAACAGATTATATGTGTCGACACTTTTTTATGTGTCGACACCACTTAACTCGACACATAGTCGAGACTTTACTTAGATAATTCTGAGTAAACACTATGTGTCGACACCACCTTGGTTGTGTCGACACCAACTTGTCATCTGTTGACACTAATATTCTGAAGTGTCGACACCAACTTCCTAGATGTGTCGACACCTATTTCCTGAAGTGTCGACACCACTATTCTGTGTCGACACATAGATCTCTGTGTGTCGACACCTTTTTACTTAGCCATTTCCAATTCTATAAACTTACTCTAAGTTTATCATTCCTAGTTCAATTTTAAACCTATTGAACTTAGCTTCTTCTAGGGGCTTAGTATACATATCAGCTAGTTGATTATCAGTTTTAACATATTCTAGTAAAATATCTTCTTTCTCTACATGCTCCCTAAGAAAATGATATTTTATCTCAATATGTTTAGTTCTACTATGGGAAATAGGATTATGTGCAATTGAAATACCACTTGTAGAATCACAGAAGAGTGGAGTTCTACTTACCTGAAATCTATAGTCCTCAAGCTGATGTTGTATCCACAGAAGTTGAGCACAACAACTTCCTGCAGCCACATACTCTGATTCTGCAGTGGAGATAGCCACACTTGTTTGCTTTTTGCTACTCCATGAAATCAGTCTTCCACCTAGGAATTGACAGGTTCCAGTTATGCTTTTTCTGTCTTCTTTGCATCCTGCAAAGTCTGCATCTGAATAACCTGTTAGTTCAAAATCCCCATTCCTAGGGTACCAGAGGCCTAGATAAGGAGTGCCCTTTAGATATCTCAATATTCTTTTGACTGCTGTCAAATGAGACTCTTTAGGGCAGGCTTGATACCTTGCACAGACACATATAGCATACATGATATCTGGTCTACTTGCAGTCAAATATAATAGGGAGCCAACTATCCCTCTATACAAGGTTTCATCTACAGGTTTCCCTGCATCATCCTTGCTAAGAGACATACTTGACCCCCATAGGAGTCTTCATGGTGCTGGATGAATCCATACCATACATCCTTATGAGTTCTAGGGTGAACTTGGACTGGCATATGGATAAACCACTCTCAGTCTGTCTTACTTGGAGACCCAAGAAGAACTTTAACTCTCCCATACTACTCATCTCAAATTGACCTTGCATTAGTTTTGCAAATTTTTTGCAAAGGCTACTTTCAATAGACCCAAATATAATGTCATCTACATATATTTGTACTAGTATAACTTTGCCTCTAGATTCCCTAAGGAATAGAGTCTTGTCTATTTTCCCCCTTGTGAACTTATTCTCAATGAGGAAACTAGACAAGGTTGCATACCAAGCCCTAGGAGCTTGCTTTAACCCATATAAAGATTTCCTAAGTCTATAGACATGATTAGGTAGAGTTGAATCAACAAAACCTGAGGGCTGTTCCACATAGACTTCCTCTTTAAGATTACCATTTAGAAATGCTGACTTGACATCCATTTGGTAAACTTTGAATCCTTGAAAGGTTGCATAGGCCAGGAACATCCTTATGGCTTCCAGTCTGGCTACTGGAGCAAAGGTTTGATCAAAATTAATACCTTCTTCCTGCCTATATCCTTTAGCAACCAATCTTGCTTTGTTCTTAATGATGACTCCTTGTTCATCCATCTTGTTCCTATAGATCCACTTGGTTCCAATTATATTGTGGTCTTTAGGTTTAGGAACAAGCTCCCAGACCTTGCACCTCTTGAACTGATTGAGTTCTTCTTGCATTGCATCAATCTAAAGAGGGTCTTTGATGGCTTCTTCAAACTTCTTTGGTTCAACTTGGGATAGAAAGCTGGAGTAGATTGCTGCATTCAGGTTTCTGCTGCTTGTTTGTACCCCTTGTCTTGGATCACCAATGATTTGTTCAGCTGGATGATCTCTAAGATGCCTATTGGCTGGAGGCATCCTGACTTCAGGTTGAACTTCTTCAACATCTTCATCATGCTGTACACCTTGCACTTCATCTGCATTTGGTACATATAGTACTCCCCCTGGACAACAACCACTGTCTTCTACTTGCTGTCTTGCAGTAGGTCTTTATTCTATAGTGAGCTTGTCCAACTTCTCAGTTATACCTGTGGGGCTGCATACACTACTAGACAACTCATTGTTAATAAATCTAGTTTCATCAAATAGTACATGTACAGTCTCTTCTACAACTTGAGTAGTCAAGTTGTAGACTCTATAAGCCTTACTATTGTTGCTGTACCCAACAAAAATTCCCTCTTGGGATTGGCAGCAAACTTAGTCAAGTAAGACTTTCCATTGTTAAGTATAAAGCACTTACAACCAAAGATCCTGAAGTAGGATAGGTTTGGTTTCCTGCCTTTTACAACCTCATAGGGGGTCTTGTTGAGGCTTTTAGTAATGGTAGCCCTATTAATAACATGGCATGCAGTATTCACTGCCTCAGCCCAGAAGTATTCTGGTAGTGATGTATCACTTAATAGGGTCCTACCAGCCTCAATCAAGGTTCTATTCTTCCTCTCAGCAATGCCATTTTACTGAGGTGTCCTTGGTGAAGAAAACTCTTGAAATATCCCAAATTCTTCACATAGTTTTGTCATGCTATCAGACTGAAACTCAGTACCATGGTCACTTCTTATTTTGACCACTGTACTATTTAGTTCATTCTGAATTTGTCTAACAAAGCTATAGAAGATATTGGGTGTTTCAGATTTCTGTCTTAGAAAGAACACCCAGGAAAACCTTGAGTTGTCATCTACAACTACAAAGGTATAGACCTTCCTACCTAGGCTGTGAACTGGCATTGGACCAAAGAGATCCATATGCAGGAGGTATAAACACCTCACAGCATCTTTGTTTTCAATGCTTCTAAAGGTGGATCTAGTCTGCTTGCCCTTTTGACAAGCTGAGCAAATACCATCTTTAATACACTTAACTTGAGTACCATTCCTCACTAACTCTTTACTAAAGAGTTTGCCAATTGTCTTGTAGTTTAGATGGGCTAGCCTCTTGTGCCATTTGACATAATGAGAGACTGTCTCATCAGCTACAAGACACACTTGAGAACCATTGGTCTCACACATAATGTCTAGGCAGTAGACATTCCTCTTTCTATATCCTGTCAAAATGATCTCTTGATCATTTGATCTCTTGATATGACAACCATCCTTAACAAATGAGATGTCATATCCTACATCACTTAATTGACTTATACTAATTAGGTTGTGTTTCAAACCTTTAACATAAGCCACTTGAGTAATGGTAACTAAGTTACTAGAAATGTTACCAAACCCTTTGATTATTCCTTTTTCAGAACCACCAAAGGTGACTTTTGGACCATCCTTTATTGGTGTGTAGTCCTTTAGTAATTCCCTTGTTCCAGTCATATGTCTGGAACATCCACTGTCCAAGTACCATATTGGGGCATGGCCACTTGGACTCACCTGCAAAACAGATTAATGAACCTTAGAACCCAAAGAATTCTTGGGTCCATGGTACTTGTTAGTTTGCATCCTGACAAGGCTACCTACTGGTTTTCCAACAGGCAGATTGCTACTCACTTTGGCACTAGCATTGTGCCAACAGTCCATTGCACAGTGGCCTACCTTGCCACACCACCAACACTCAAACTTATTGTACCTTTGCTTAGGTACTGTCTTTGCTGTTTTATCTACAGCAGACTTGTTGAGAGTTGGGGCTTTGCCCTTGGACTTGGACTTGGACTGAACAGTCCTTGCAGGTCTAGTAAACCCCAGTCCAGCTTTACCTTTGTGATGAATAAATTCATCAATTATGGGTAAAACAGACTTTGGTTTAGAAAACCTAGCAACTAAGTCCTTCTCCTTCTGAAGATTAATCTCCAGACTCTTGATTTGATCATTCTTAAATGATATAGTTCCCATTTGAATCACAGTTATGTGCTTCAATCTGGCTATCTCATTAAGCTTTTGATCAAACAACTTCTCAAAATCAGTTGCAGCAGCTTTGAGAATAGCAATTTCCTTTGCCTGACTTTTGGCTAGGGACTTGCTCTTCTTATAAGCTTGCAACAGAACTCTATATTCATCTATCAACTGATATATATCTTCTTCAGACTCAGATGCACTCTCATCATTTGATGAGGATGAATATGATTCTGTACTGGCATAAGAAACTGAACTTAAAGTTGAACTTTGTACCTTACTAGGTCCTGGCTGCTCCAGGATTTTGTCACTTTCTGTTAATGCCATTAGTCCTTGGCACTGACAGTCTTCTTGTTCATATATAGAATTCATGATCTGCATGAACTCTTCTTCTTCTTCCTCAGCAAACAATCCTATATATGCCTCAGCATCTGACTCAGTTTCTGATGAAGAAATATCTGACAGGCTCTTGTCCTTTTTGGCAACAAAAGACTTCTCCTTCTTGCCCTTGTATAGAGTCTTTTTCTTGTCACTAGACTCCTTCCTTTTTTCTGGACAATCTGCAACAACATGACCTTGTCTATTACAGCAATAGCATACTATTTTTGAAAGAGTTGCCTTGCTAGACTTAGTCTTTTTCCTGTCTTTCTTTGAAGACTTTTTGTCCTGGTAATAGTCTTCTTTTTTCTGTGATGTAGAAGGCCTTGTCCTCCATTGTTTCTTCTTTAAGAACTTCTGAAAATGTCTTGTGAAGGCAGCAAAGTCCTCATCACTTTCACTGCTTTCAGATTTTCTGCTGACTGACTCATCTGACTCAGATTCAGCTGCTTTTGGTGTTGGAGAAGGTGACTTACTTCTATACTTTCTGGGGGCTTCTGTCTTGAAGGCCACTGTCCTTTTTTTGTGTTCACTTCTTGTGAATTTCTCCTCTTCTTTCCTCACCATTAACTGCATTTCATAGGACAGCAGTTTACCAAAAAGTGTTGGTGGAGGAATTTCTGCTAACTTAGCCATTTCTCTAATGACACAGATCTTGGTGTCCCAATCTTTTGTTAGGGACCTTAGAAACTTATCATTGAGTTTATAAATACAGAACTCTCTGCCATAGGACATGAGCTCATTCACAATCCTGTAAAACTTCTTATAGCACTCAGTTATGCTATCATCTTTTCCTTGTCTAAAACTTTCATATTCTTAATTGAGCAAGGATTTTCTGTCTTGCCTGACTTCTTCAGAACCCTCCATATACACAATAAGAGTATCCCACATCTTTTTGGCTGTCTTACAGTGTATTAGATTCTGAAAAGTTGCATCATCTATGGCACTCACTATGATGTTCTGAGCCCTCTTGTCCATAGTGGCTAGAACAATTTCATCCTTTGTCATTTCAGAGAAATCCTTTGGTGTTCTCTGATTTGCATCTAAGATTGACACCTTCATGGGCACATATGGCCCTTCCTTTACTGTGATATAAATCCTAGGGTCTGAGGCTTCCATAAAAAGTCTCACCATTTCCTTCCAGATCCCAAAGATCTCTTTTCTACATATGGGTAACTTCATGGATCCCAATTCCTTGTGATTTTCAGTGGAACCCATGGTTCTTGATTTTGTAATTCACTTAGACTGAATATGCCAATCAGGATCTACTCAGACAGTTATGTCCCTTTTTCAGTAACCTCGCTTTGATACCACTTGAAAGATATAGTACCTAAACACCTAGAGGAGGGGGGGTGAATAGGTGACCAAATTCTTTTTAACTTTGTATGGCAGCAATCAGTTTTTAATACAGATTTATATCTACTATTGCACAGCAATCACACAGTATTCACAGCAAACCACAACACACAGAAGACACACAGTTTTATAGTGGTTCCCCAAGGTTTGGGTACATCCACTTTCCCCCTTCGCCTATCTAGCAGTGTACTAGATTCGGCCAAACTCCTCCACTATCTCAGAACCCAAAACTGGTTCCTACACCTCAGGCCCAAGGCCCTACAACTCAGCTTCTTCACAAAGCCTACACTCAGCCACAAAGGCCTACACTCAGCCACCAAGGCCTACACTCAACCACCAAGGCCTACACTCAGAGATTTCAATCTCCTACACTCAGGCTCTCAAGCCCTACACTCAGCCTTTATAATTACAGGCTTACAAGACTCAGATCCAAAGGATCCTATAAGATAAAATGAATACAAAATTGTGACTCAACAACTCAGAGAAAAGAGAGAGAAGAGTTGTGAGTTTCTTGATGAGTTCTTGGAAGAACTCTGCTGAAATCAATCTAACTTAGCTTTCTTCAAAGCTTCTTGAAAGTAGAACTCAATAAGATTGACTCCTTCTGCAGTTGATCCTTGATCTCTGCTACTTAAGATTCAGAGTGAATCTGAATCCTTCTTTTCAGTCTGGTTCCAGCGGCTGATTTCTTGGATGGAGCTCTCTCTCTCAAACTTCTTAGATCTTCACTTGATAGCTAGATCTTCTTTTAATCTAAACTTGGACTTGTGTTCAATCAATCTCTTCAACAACAGTTTCTGTAAACTGTATAAGCCTATTTATAGGCCTTCTTCATGGTAACCGGCTGGTCCGGTCCATAACTGAATTCTGATAATTCTGACAGGTGCTGTAGACCTGCTGGAATGGCAGCTGTCAAGTCATCAAGTCAGTTCTTGAAAATTCTGTAACTGTCTAGAAGTGTCGAGACTATCTGTCTTTAAGTGTCGACACTTATTTACCAAGTGTCGACACAAGTTGTTTAAGTGTCGACACTAGTCTACAAGGTGTCGACACAACTCCTTGTATTATAGATTTTATATCTCGACACTACTTCTTCTTCATGTGTCGACACTGAAATTGAGTGTCGACACAAGTACTTGGACTTCAGTATTTTGCTGAATTCTTCTAAGTGTCGACACATCTCCTTTGTGTCGACACATCTTCATGTGTTGAATCTATTAAGTGTCGACACTACTTCTTGGTGTCGACACATGTCTTCAATGTCGATACTTGTTGAGTGTCGACACAGCTCCTTGCGTCGACACATTCTTCTTCTGTTGAGACTCTAGCTGAGTGTCGACACATCCCCTTAGTGTCGACACTTGTACTTAGAATATTTTTGTTGAACTTTGCTGATCTTTACTTGTTAAATTTTCTCAACGTGGTCAGCAAGATAGCCCAAACACCAAATTAATATCTTCGGAACTACCCAGTTCGCACGCTGAACCGCGGAAACCCAAGGACTAGAGGTTGCACCCAACAAAACAATGGAAGCACAAGAAGATCTTATTATGCATTCACTTCATTACAATCCGAGGCATACATAGCGAGACATGATTTCGCTAGTATTACAGCTGTAAACAGAAAGAACCAAAAAACAAGCCGGGCGGACAGAACTCCAGTCCGCCGAGACCGCGAGGTCGCCGAGACCGCCGAGACCGCCCAAGCTATGCTGCAATCCGCCGAATACCACGGAGTCCGCCGAGACCGCGAGGTCGCGCGGACAGACCGTTATTCGCCTCCTGCTGAACCCGAACTGAGGAACTCCCCTACCCGCCTGAAGCCGGCGGACAGGTTATTGAAGCTGGGAAAGTTGAAACAGAACTGACAAGCCGCAGAGCGACCTCCTGCTGAGTCCGCAGAGACCGCACACTTCCAAGCACTGACCGAAGTCACAGCCAAACTCCTGGCTCCTTGAAGTTATCCGCGCGACCTGCACACAGCAAACCGTCAGCCTGAAACAATCCGCGCGGACTGAAAAACACAGACCGCAGCACTCGCCCAACCCAAATTACTGTTCACTCACGTTACTTAGGTTACTGTAGATGTGCCAGGGGGGTCCTATTTATAGGCCAGGTGAGGAGTGTGGTCACCGCCCATGAGATAGCAACACCGCCCCAGCCCGCGCGAACACAAAACGACTGTCCGCTCAGTCCGCGAGGACTTAGCCAGTCACCAAGGGAAACCGCCAGGAGCAAGGCAACCATTGACGAACCCTCTCCAGTCCGCCCAAGCTAAGCGGACAAGGCACCAGCCCGCAAAGCTCCAACTGCTTCAGGACAGCACCCTCTTCAATGGCAGTCCGCACCAACCCGAGGCAGTCCGCAAGACCCACACCTCAATCCGCCACAAGTCCACGACCAAAGGCAAACAGCAACAGTCCGCCCGGTCACAGCGGACTTGGCGGATACGGCGGACACCATGAACTTGACACCAAGTGTGACCAAGTCCAAAACCATCAAGGGTCAGTGCGAGCATGGCGGACACAAAGTCCCGTCCGCCAAACACCCTAGCACAGACCGCAACCAGTCCGCGAGCTCCTCGCACTTGTCCAACACAGCAGCACCAAGCCGGACTCCAAACATCAGTCCGCCAACCGGTCTCCACAGCAAGACCTGCTGTAACACCTGAGCTCGACAAGGCCTCAGCCAAGCTCAAGGCCCAGTCCGCAACAGCCCCAACCGCGGACACACCAGTCCGCAAGGCTTCCCGCGAACTCGAACCAACCCGCCAACAGCACAAACTTGCACCCGCGACCACTGAGCAATGCACCAGTCCGCAAGCCTCTCTATCCGCAGATACCAGGCCGCACCAAACCGCGGACTCCATGCAACAACCCGCTCAGAACACAGCCGGCTTCCACCAGACTTCTCACCAGGCCGCAACCTCAGTCCGCCCAGTCCGCCCAGTCCGCCAAAGCTGTCCGCACAGGCCGCGCGGCCTGTCCCGTCACCCACTTCCACTTCACAAATTTCAACACTCCCCCTTGAAGTGAGAAGTGGTGACCAAGCCCAGCAAGCTGCGCAAGCGTTCAAAGGGCCCCTTCGACAGCGGCTTCGTGAAGATGTCAGCAAGATTATCTTCACTCCGAACATGCCCGACCAGCAGAGACCCCTCCAACACCTTCTCCCTGATGAAGTGGTGATCAATCTCTATATGCTTGGTCCTGGCGTGACACACTGGATTGTTTACCAGTTTGAGAGCACTCTCATTGTCACCCCGGAGTAAAGTAGGCCCTTGCACTTCTTCATGAACATCCTCTATGAGTCTCCTCAACCAAACGGCTTCCCGAGCAGCCAAGGCCGAAGCCTTATACTCCGCCTCCGTGGTTGAAACCGACACCGAGTCCTGCTTCTTGCTACACCACGAGATGCTAGCTGAACCGCAAGTGAACACATAACCTGAAGTAGACCTTCGATCATCCGAATCACCGCCATAGTCAGCATCCGTGTACCCGAGCAATGCAAACTCCGCATCCCTTCCATAGAGGAGTCCCATCTCAGAAGTCACCTTGACATACTTCAGAATTCCCTTCGCCGCCACTAGATGAGATTGCCTTGGTTCAGCCATATACCGACTTACTCGGCCAACAGCATAAGCTATATCCGGCCTTGTAATCGTCAGATAGATCAAGCTCCCAACAAGAGCCCTGAACACCAAGGGATCATTAAGCACCCTTCCCTCATCTCGTCGAAGCTTCAGCCCAGATTCCAGTGGAGTAGAGCACTTCTTCCCTTCGCCCATGCCAAACCGCTTCACAATACGATCAGCATACCCTTTCTGGCTAATGAGAATCCCGCACTCCTTCCTCTCCACTTCCAGACCAAGAAAGTGATGCAACTCTCCCAAGTCTTTCATCTCGAAGCGTATAGCAAGCTCTCCCCTGAGCCTTGCTACTTCCTCCTCCGAGTTCCCTGTGATGATCATATCATCCACATACAGCAGGACCAAGACTCTTAGCTCTCCCTTCTTCTTGACGAACAAGCTAGAATCCGAGTTAGACGCCAGGTATCCACAGAACTGCAGGTACTCTGCAATCTTCCCATACCACGCTCGAGGAGCTTGCTTCAACCCATAGAGAGCCTTCCTGAGTTTGCAGACATAGTCCGGATGCTTCTCAGAGACGAAACCAAGCGGCTGATCCATGAAGATGTCCTTGTCAATCTCTCCGTAAAGAAAGGCATTCTTCACATCGAGTTGCCACAACCTCCATCCCTTGCAAGCAGCCAAGGCGATCACCACTCTTACAGACGTCATCTTCGCAACTGGACTGAATGTCTCCTCATAGTCTTCTCCATACTGCTGTGAGAATCCTCTAGCGACCAGGCGAGCCTTGAACCGATCAATGCTCCCATCAGCCTTCTTCTTCAACTTATACACCCACTTGCAAGTAACTGGAGTAATGCCATCAACCTTGGGCACAAGGTCCCAGGTTTCATTCTTCTTCAGAGCATCAATCTCTTCCTTCATGGCACCTTCCCACTCCTTCACTCCAGTGGCCTCGTTGAAGCTTGCAGGCTCTCGCTCATCCAGAGGACCTGCAAATAAACAGGAGACAAAGCTCACTGCATTCCCATCACAGTACCGAGCCGGTGGCTTAACCATCCTCTTCGATCTCCGAAGACATGGCTCCTTGCTCACGGCTTCCGTTGCTTCTTCAGGCTCCACTCCTACCTGGGGCAAGCATTGAGCAGTGCTCCCCCTGCTTCCTGAGCCAGAAGGCTCAGCCTCGGAGTTCGAAGCAACAGGAGCTGCTGGAGAAACAGCAAGCTCCTCTTCCAAGCCTTCAGCAGCCTCCACCGGTGCTTCCTCAACCTTGCTACTTCCGGTAGGCTCCACCGAGCCACCTCCATATGACGTCAGCTCGTCAAAGACAACGTCTCTTGACACCACGAACTTCTTCGTCACAGGGTCCATGCACTTCCATCCCTTCTTCCGCTCATCATAGCCAACAAAGACAAGTTTCCTTGCCTTCGCATCCAGCTTTGTCCGTGAAGCATCCGGGACATGCACGTAGCAAGTTGAACCGAACACCCGAAGGTGTCCAACACTCGGCTTCTCCTTCAGCAACAGCTCAATGGGCGTCTTCATGTTGATAGGGCTGAGTGGCATCCGGTTGATAACATATGCAGCACAAGACATTCCCTCCGCCCAAAAGGACCTCGGGATATCTTTCGCATGCAGCCAGCATTTGCAGGTTTCCGTCAAATGACGGATCTTCCGCTCCGCTACCCCATTTTGTTGTGGAGTGTGAGCACATGTAAGCTCCCGTTGGATCCCGTGCTTCCTGCAGAAGTTAGAAAACTCGGAAGAGACAAACTCTCCCCCGTTATCAGTTCGAAACTTCTTAATCCGCAAGCCAAGCCGGCCTTCTACCAACTCCTTGAACTCCACGAACAAACGGAAGGCATCCGACTTCTCCTTTAAGAAGTACACCCAAGTATACCTTGAGTAGTCATCAACCAAGACAAGCATGTATTTGCTTCCACCAAGGCTGGCAGTAACAGTCGGTCCCATCAGGTCGCCATGAATACACTCCAATGGTTTCTTGCTCCTTGTTTGAGATTTATCAAATGGAAGGCGATGTGCCTTACCGTATTGACAGCCCGCACAAACATGCCCATCACCAAAGGAGGACAACATCGGCAACCCCCTCACCAGACTTCTACTCGCCATTGCCTTCAGCTTGTCCATGCCAACATGCCCCAGCCTCTCATGCCAGATAGCCGCACTATCATTGGCCCTCATCTTATCAACATAGGCACTGGTGGAAAGAACAAACAAGTTCTTCACCCTCCTCCCAACATGAGCAACATCAGCCTTTACCGCTGATACGTTGCGAAGGAACCTCACGTCTGTTGGCCCAAACAGAACGTGATACCCAGCGTCCACCGCGTTGGTCACCGAGAAGAGGTTCTTCTTCATGCCCGGCACGTGATACACACTCCTTAACGTGAGTGGCCCCTGATCACTACCCAAAGACACGACCCCCTCCTTCTCTACTGCATAAACAGTATTATCAGCAGTGATAATAGCTTCATTACCTGAGTAAGCCTGCATGGAGGTGAACTTCGACTTGTCTCCGGTGAGGTGATGACCACACCCGGAGTCGATGATCCACTCGCTGTTGAAGTCCTCAGCAGATAAGGCCCGGACACAAGTGCCCGTCATGAAAGCTCCTCCCCATTCTGCTTCTTCACTTCGCGAGCAAGCTTCCTCCTTTCCCGCAGCATGCCCAGGCTGCAGTTTGACCTTGCAGTCCCGCTTGAAGTGCCCACGCTGATGACACCGGTAGCACTTCAGATTCTTCTTCCAGTCCTTAGGAGCATTGCTCCTCTCCGGCGGATATGAAGTTGAAGTCTCCTTCTCAACAGCGGCCTGCACCTTCTTCTTCTTCTTCCCTTCCCATCCCTTCTTCTTGCCTGAGAAGAGAGCCTCGCTGCCTTCCTGATTCAGATTCACTCCAGCCATCTGCCTTGCTAAGCTCTCCTGCGAGGCAAGCAGATTCTCCAGCTCCAGCAGAGACGGCTGAGTAGCCCACCCTTGAACAGACGTAACAAAGGCCACATACTCCTTCCGCAAGCCGCGGAAAATGTGCCTTTTCATCTTTGCCTCAGAGATAGGCTCATCAGGATCCAGCGCCGACAGCTTAGCACACAAGCTCTTCATCTTTAAGAAGTACCTGGAGATGGAAAGGTCTCCCTGAGTTGCCCTGGCCAACTCATTCTCCAGGAACTGAAGCCGCGCCACATTCTTCCTATTGAACAACTCATCAATGGTTGTCCAAATATCAGCAGCCGACTCACACCAAATGATGTGATCAAACAGTTCCGGAGAGACAGCTCTCTTCAGAACGAACTCTGCCTTAGCATTAGTTCTTCTCCAGAGCCTTACCTGTTCAACAGTACCGAAAGCAGCAGTTACTTCCTGTCTGTCGTCTCCACCGACAACTTCCCACAGCTCCTCGCCCAGAAGATAACTCTTCATGCACGACTTCCACTTTTTATAGTTAGTCGGCGTTAAGAGTTCAATGCCCAGACCTCTTGCTAAGCTTCCTTCCATTGCAATCACCTGTTGGTACCCTTCAGCAGCTCCGAGCAACAACACAGGTTGATCACCACTCAATCACTGAGTAACAACACTGGCTGACCTCCGCTCACGCAACTGAACCTCCGCAACCTCAGAAACCTCCCTCTGATACCATGTTAAATTTTCTCAACGTGGTCAGCAAGATAGCCCAAACACCAAATTAATATCTTCGGAACTACCCAGTTCGCACGCTGAACCGCGGAAACCCAAGGACTAGAGGTTGCACCCAACAAAACAATGGAAGCACAAGAAGATCTTATTATGCATTCACTTCATTACAATCCGAGGCATACATAGCGAGACATGATTTCGCTAGTATTACAGCTGTAAACAGAAAGAACCAAAAAACAAGCCGGGCGGACAGAACTCCAGTCCGCCGAGACCGCGAGGTCGCCGAGACCGCCGAGACCGCCCAAGCTATGCTGCAATCCGCCGAATACCACGGAGTCCGCCGAGACCGCGAGGTCGCGCGGACAGACCGTTATTCGCCTCCTGCTGAACCCGAACTGAGGAACTCCCCTACCCGCCTGAAGCCGGCGGACAGGTTATTGAAGCTGGGAAAGTTGAAACAGAACTGACAAGCCGCAGAGCGACCTCCTGCTGAGTCCGCAGAGACCGCACACTTCCAAGCACTGACCGAAGTCACAGCCAAACTCCTGGCTCCTTGAAGTTATCCGCGCGACCTGCACACAGCAAACCGTCAGCCTGAAACAATCCGCGCGGACTGAAAAACACAGACCGCAGCACTCGCCCAACCCAAATTACTGTTCACTCACATTACTTAGGTTACTGTAGATGTGCCAGGGGGGTCCTATTTATAGGCCAGGTGAGGAGTGTGGTCACCGCCCATGAGATAGCAACACCGCCCCAGCCCGCGCGAACACAAAACGACTGTCCGCTCAGTCCGCGAGGACTTAGCCAGTCACCAAGGGAAACCGCCAGGAGCAAGGCAACCATTGACGAACCCTCTCCAGTCCGCCCAAGCTAAGCGGACAAGGCACCAGCCCGCAAAGCTCCAACTGCTTCAGGACAGCACCCTCTTCAATGGCAGTCCGCACCAACCCGAGGCAGTCCGCAAGACCCACACCTCAATCCGCCACAAGTCCACGACCAAAGGCAAACAGCAACAGTCCGCCCGGTCACAGCGGACTTGGCGGATACGGCGGACACCATGAACTTGACACCAAGTGTGACCAAGTCCAAAACCATCAAGGGTCAGTGCGAGCATGGCGGACACAAAGTCCCGTCCGCCAAACACCCTAGCACAGACCGCAACCAGTCCGCGAGCTCCTCGCACTTGTCCAACGCAGCAGCACTAAGCCGGACTCCAAACATCAGTCCGCCAACCGGTCTCCACAGCAAGACCTGCTGTAACACCTGAGCTCGACAAGGCCTCAGCCAAGCTCAAGGCCCAGTCCGCAACAGCCCCAACCGCGGACACACCAGTCCGCAAGGCTTCCCGCGAACTCGAACCAACCCGCCAACAGCACAAACTTGCACCCGCGACCACTGAGCAATGCACCAGTCCGCAAGCCTCTCTATCCGCAGATACCAGGCCGCACCAAACCGCGGACTCCATGCAACAACCCGCTCAGAACACAGCCGGCTTCCACCAGACTTCTCACCAGGCCGCAACCTCAGTCCGCCCAGTCCGCCCAGTCCGCCAAAGCTGTCCGCACAGGCCGCGCGGCCTGTCCCGTCACCCACTTCCACTTCACAAATTTCAACATTACTAAGTGTCGACACAGCGCCTTGTGTCGACACTTTCTTCAAGTATTGAGTCTTCAGCTGAGTGTCGACACATTGTTCTGGGTGTCGACACTTACTTCAAGTGTTGACTCTTTTGCTGAGTGTCGACACATTGTTCTGGGTGTCGACACTTGTACTTAGTCTCAGCTGATTTTTGCTGAGTGTCGACACAGCCTCCAAGTGTCGACACTTTCTGATGTAGACACAGTTTTTCTGGGTGTCGACACAACTGCTAAGTGTCGACATTGCTTCACTGCACTCTTCTTCATTGAGTGTCGACACAGCTCCTTGTGTCGACACTTTCTGTCTGGTGTCGACTCAGCATCCCTGGTGTCGACACAATGACTCCAAGTGTCGACACTGCTTGCCTGGGTGTCGACAGAAGTCTTCTTAAGTGTCGACACTTTCCCTCTAGGTGTCGATACATGGACATAGAAACTTTTTCTTCTTTCCTGCAAATACTTAACCTGCACATGTATACTCAAAATACATCAAATACATTTTGATGTATATCATTGAGTTGAGTGAGGCTTCTTCAAATCAGGTACATTTAGACCAATGTACCAAATAGGGGAGAGGGTACTAGTCAAAGCAGGCTCTGAGCATGCAGCTCTGACCATGCGGCTCTAACCATGCTAAATGGATTTCAAACAGCATCAGAGCTACCCTTGGATATCCACCTTTGTGTGATGATGATAATGTAGCAGAATCTGGGGTAAATCCTCCATATTTTGGACGAGAACAAGCTGAAGTAGCTCAGGTGATCTACCCTCCTGTAGATTTTGACATGATACATTAGGAGGTAAAATCTATATATAGTCCTCCTGAGGGTAATCAGAATATTATATTTGAGAAAGTAGTACAGCCTGTGCTAGAGGCAGTACTAAAAGAGCAAGAGGCAGTATTAAAAGAGCAGGAAGCCCAATTATTTAAGAAGAGGTTCAGAGAGCAGGCTGAATTAAGGCCAGATTTTGAGCAATGGAGCCCAACTTCCAGAAATATTATTCTAACTGCTTGAAGGCTGCAAAGGATAATTTCATAGAAAGGGGTAAATGGTACTCTGGTCAAGAATGGAGAAAACATGAAGCTAGGCAAGATGCCATAGTACAATATAGAAGGAAAGCTAAATTAGGGAAGCTACCTCCTAATGCACAGGAGCCTAGCAAGTATTTCCCTAAGCCTTATCATTATTTTGAGAGACAGAAGATAAGGACTGAAGAACAGAAAAAGAAAGATCTTAAGGGCAAGAAGCCTGCTAATGACAATGATGCTCCAGTTCAAGCAAAGATTCAATCTGGAAAGGGCATTGTTATCAAGGAGCCAAAGCAGCCATACGATAGAATTTTCTTAAGTTTACTACTCTGTAATCTTTTGCATTAAAATCCATGAAAACTTTTGATTAATAAAACTTTTGGAAGTTGTAAAAACAATGTTTAATGTTCAAACTATTACATTGTTATTCTGAGATAATTGTTTATACATATTTTGTTTATACATGTTTAGTATTTACCCTGTCATATAATACTGTTATACATCATATTGAGTATTTGTTATGTGTGGTGTATATCATTGACTAAGGGTTATGACTTCTCCAAATAGGGGGAGATTGTTCGGTACATTGGAATATGTGTACCAGATTTGAAGAAGGCTTACCCTTCTCAATGATATACATCAAGGTGTATTTGATGTGCTTTGAGTTTATTTGTGCAGGTTAAGTAATTGCAGGAAATGCAGAAAAGTTTCTAAGTCCATGTATCGACACCTAGAGGTGAAGTGTCGACACTTATGAAGGCTTGTGTTGACACCAAGAGAAGCTGTGTCGACACTTGGAGTAATTGTGTCGACACCAGGAAAGACAGAGTCGACACCAGAAGAAGAGTGTCGACACATACAGGCAGTGTCGACACACTGTGAAGAATTGTCAACATAATCTGTGTCGACACTTAGAGGCAGTATCAACACTCAAAGAAACTTTGTCGACATCAAATGTGTCGACACCAGGAGGCTGTGTCGACACTCAGCAAGCTTCAACAAAGTTAAAGTACTTGTGTCGACACAAAGGTGATGTGTCGACACTCAGCAAATTTCAACATAAGAAGGCATGTGTCAACACAAAAGAGATGTGTCGACACTCAGCAAGTATTAACAACAAAAGAAGATGTGTCGACATAAAGAAGATGTGTCGACATACAGCAGAATTCAACAAAGTGTTAAAGAAGAAGTACTTGTGTTGACACACAGAATCAGTGTCGACACATTCAATAGAAGACTTGTGTCGACACACATAATCAGTGTCGACACATTCTGAAGAAGCAGTGTCGAGAAGCTATTACAACAACACAAGGAGTTGTGTCGACACCATCAAGGCTAGTGTCGACACTTAGTCTACTTGTGTCGACACTTAGTCTATTTGTGTCGACACATAATGACTATCTGTCTCGACACTTTCAGATAGTGACAGTGATTTCAAGAAGTGACTGGTTGACTTGACAGCTGCCATTTCAACCGGTCAACTGCAACTGTCAGAACTGTCAGAAGGTTGTTAGAAACCGGATCAGCCGGTTACCTTGGAGGAAGACTATATAAAGACCTTTCTCCTTCAACAGAAAGGGTAAGATTAAAGATTGATCACAGTTAATCAAGATATCTAACAACACAAAAGAAGAAGACCTTCAACAGAAGATCTAAGAAGTTGGAGAGAGAGAGCTCCTTCTAAGAAGAACAGCTGCTAAACCAGGCTTCAAAGTAAGATTCAGATTGAGATATGAATCTCAAGACAGAAGTCGATTGAAGATCATCTTCACAGGAGATTCAACTCTACTGAGTTCTAATTCAAGAAGCTTCGAAGAAAGCTAAGGGAGGTTGATCTCTGCCATGTTCGTCCAAGAACTCATCAAGAAACTAGTAACCTCATCTCTCTCTGTCAGAGTTGTGGTTAATTACTTTGTATAATCAAATTTCTGTAGGATCTTGTATAGATCTGAGCTGTAAGCCTATTTTATAAAGGCTGAGTGTAGAAGATTGTGTGCTCTGAGTGTAGGTCTTGTTGAAGACTGAGGTAGGGCCTTGTGCCTGAGTTGTAGGAGACTTTGTTCTCTGAGTGTAGGTCTTGTTGAAGACTGAGTGGTAGGGCTTTGTGCCTGAGTTGTAGGAGTGGGGACACTCTGAGTTGTAGGAACCTGTTTGGGGTTCTGAGCTATAGGATCTGAGGATCTGAGGAGTAGTGCAGAATTTAGGCCGAATCTAGTACACTACTAGATAGGTGAAGGGGGAAAGTGGATGTACCCAGACCTTGGGGAACCACTATAAAAATCTGTGTGCACTCTGTGTTTGTTTTATTTCTGTGATTGCTGAGCTAGCTGTGCTGAATTGCTATAGAAGATTGCAAATATAAGTTTATTTGTTCTATGTGTCTGCCTTAAATTTAAAAAGCTAAAGGTCACCTATTCACCCCCTCTAGGTGGTTAGGCACTATTTCTTTCAATTGCTTTTATGCTTTGCTTAGTACCTATGTGTTTGTGGCTTGTGTATGTGACATGATTGTCACAGGCTTTGTGATGATTCGGGACACGCTGGCGCGAGCACTATTTGATATAGGTGCGTCGCATTCTTTTCTGTCTCGCGAGTTCATAGCGCGACATGGGATACCTCGTCGTGCAAAGACAGATGGCGTTAGAGTGGTGTTGCCGAATGGCTGTTGGATGCTTGCGGATCAAGCTTGCGATGTGGCAGTCCAAATAGGAAGTTGGGATTTCAGTTTAACTGCATCTGTTTTGCCGATATCATAATTCGACGTGATATTTGGTATGGATTGGCTTGCAGAGCAGCATGCCATGATTGATTGCCAGTCCAAAGAGATCACGTTGGGCCAGAATACCGAACAAGAGACAAAGTTCGCGGGTATGCGAGGAGTGGGCGGGACGTTGATGTCTGCACTCCAGGTAGTCAAGGCTATTCGGCAGGGTGCGGAATGTTATTTCGCACTGATTCAGGCTGTTGAGCCTAAGGCCAGTGTGTGCGAGGTTCCGATTGTGGCGGAATTTACAGATGTGTTTCCCACGGATCTCCCTGGGCTACCACCCCAGCGGGAGATTGACTTCACGATCGAGTTGGTGCCAGGTGCGAAACCTGTGGCCCGCTCGCCATATCACGTCGCGCCAAAAGAGATGGCTGAGTTGAAGATTCAACTACAAGAGTTGTTGCAGCAAGGGTATACACGCCCAAGCATGTCACCATGGAGCGCGCCTGCGCTTTTTGTGTAGAAGAAAGACGGTGGGTTGCGGTTATGTATTGACTACCGTGAACTGAATAAGCTGACCGAGAAGAATAAATATCTGATACCCCGGATTGATGAGTTGTTCGATCAGCTGGTGGGCTCTACCGTCTATTCGAAGTTGGACCTGAAGTTTGGTTATTACCAGTTGAGAATTCTGGAAGGTGACATTCCTAAAACCGCATTTGGAACGCGTTACGGGCACTATGAGTTCACAGTCATGCCATTTGGACTGTGCAATGTGCCCTCAGTGTTTATGGATTTGATGCACCGCACGTTCCGAGAGTACCTGGATTTGTTCGTGATAGTGTTCATTGATGACATCCTGGTGTACTCGAAGTCAGAAGCTGAGCATGAGACGCACTTGCGGTTGGTGTTGAATACTTTGAGGCAAAATCAGCTCTATGCCAAGTTCTCGAAGTGCGAGTTTTGGCTGTCGTCAGTTGCCTTTTTGGGCCATGTTCTGAGTGGAGCGGGCATTGCTGTAGATACAGCGAAGATAAAGGCCATCGAGGAGTGGCCAATGTTGTCTTCCATGGCCGACGTCAGGAGTTTCCTTGGACTTGTGGGCTACTATCGAAGATTTATTGAAAACTTCTCGCGGATTGCTTTGCCATAAATCACGTTGACGCGAAAAGATCAGAAGTTCGTTTGGACGCCAGAGTGCGCACGAGCTTTTGATGAGCTGAAGGTTCAGTTGACCACAGCGCCGGTGCTGTCTTCGCCAAGTGGGACCGATGGCTTTGTTATTTATAGTGATGGCTCCGGGAGCGGCTTAGGCTACGTTCTTCTGCAGAATGGAAAGGTAATTGCTTATGGATCACGCCAGCTAAAGGTGCACGAGCGAAATTATCCCATCCATGATTTGGAATTAGCGGCGGTGATATTTGCACTAAAATTGTGGCGGCACTACCTTTATGGAGTAAGGTGGAGATCTATAGAGATCATTAGAGCCTAAAGTACCTATTGGAGCAGAAAGACTTGAACATGCGACAACGAAGGTGGTTGGAGTTCCTTGGGGACTACACTTTTGAGATTCACTATACTCCCAGGAAGGGGAATGTTGTCGCGGATGCCTTGAGTCGGAGGGTTCCGTCTAGAGCGAATTGGTTACAAAGGCATGATGAACGTCTTATCTAGGAGCTGGAAGCGTTAGAGATATATTGTGTTGACAAAAATGCCACTTCCAATGTATGTGTGAACTGGACGGAGGTGCAATGTGGCCTTGCGGACCGAGTTCGACGGGCAACGGAGTTGGATGAAGATCTCTTACGCTATGTTAATAAGGGGCCAGAGGGCAAATTCTCCTGGAATGACGGTCTTTTGCGAAAAGAGGGCCGTTTGTGCGTCCCAAATGTGGGGAAATTGAGGGAAGAATTGATGTATGAAGCGCATTATACAAAGTATTCCATTCACCCCGGGAGCACAAAGATGTTCAATGATATGAAAAAGCTATTCTGGTGGCCAGGGCTCAAGAGAGATATTGCCCTCTATATGGCCAAATGCCAACATGTGCCATGGTGAAGGCGGAATGCCAAAAGCCGGGCGGTTATTTGAAGTCGTTGCCGATCCCAGAGTGGAAATTTGATGATATTTCCATGGATTTTGTGCACGGGTTGCCAAGATCTCAGCGAGGGAATGATTCCATTTGGGTGATTGTTGACCGGCTAACTAAAGTGGCACATTTTCTCCCGAACAGGCGGGATGATTCAGATGAAAGTTTGGCAAAATTATATGTTGACCAGATTGTACGGCTTCATGGTGTTCCTCGGAGCATCGTAAGTGATCGAGATGGGCGATTCACGTCAAATGATGGGAGGCTAGTTCACCGATTGTTGGGCACGAAGTTGACCTTCGGTACGGCCTTTCATCCCCAAACGGATGGTCAAACTGAAAGTACCAACAGAACGATGGAGGACATACTCCGAATGTGCGCCCTCGACTTTGGAAAGAGATGGGAAGATCATCTCTATATGTTGGAATTTGCGTATAATAACAGCTACCAGGCGAGCATCGGGATGACACCATATGAAGCGCTATATGGAAGGAAGTGTCGTACTCCCTTGGCTTGGGTAGAAGCGGGCGAAGCTCGAGTGTATAAAATAAATGAGGTTGATGAAGCAAATTCAACCATACGGATTATTCGAGAGAGACTACTCATTGCCCAAGATCGTCAAGCAAAGTACTACAACGCCAAGCACCGGAACGTGGAATTTGCGGTTGGCGATTGGGTCTACTTGAAGATCAAGCCCTTCAAAGGTGTCTCCAGGATTCGAAATTTGAAAAAATTGAGTCCAAGACTTTTGGGTCCATTTGAAGTGATTGAACGAGTCGGAGCAGCGACATATCGGCTAGCTCTGTCGGCAGACTTGAGTGGATTACATGATGTATTTCACATATCGGTGCTTCGGAAGGCCGTTAAAGACCTAGCTCAAGTGTTCACGGATGATCGTATGCCGGTGGAGTATGGGCTAACAACGAGAGTTAGACCCATTCAGATCGAGGATCGAGCCGAGAAATAGTTGCGGAACAAGACCGTCAGCATGGTTAAAGTCCGGTGGGACAACTGTGCCCGTGAGGAACTTACATGGGAGCAAGAGCAAACCATGCGAGAGGAGTTTCCCGAGCTGTTTCTGTAATTCGTGGAGAAAATGTTGTTGTAACCTGAAAATTTTAATGTTATAACTGTTTGGCTGCTGGTTGTTGGTTGCCTTCCTGTGTACTAATTTTGAGGACGAAATTTTTTGTAGGAGGGGAGGGTTGTAACAGCCCAATTTTTATCAGCAGACAAATTTTCGGGTGACACGGCCTCGAACACGGGTGTGTCCTGCTTGGATGCGCGTCGTCGCGAGATCGACGAAAATCATTCGACGAACAGTGTTCGGCAGGAACACGCCAAGCGACACGGGCGTGTCGGGAGGGCGTGTCTCCTTGCGTTCGACGAAAGTTGCTCGACAATTGTCGAGTGTCGAGTGTAGAGATGTCGACAATATTCGGTCAATAGTGCACACGGCCTATGACACGGGCGTGTCACAGGGCGTGTCCCTTTGGTTCGACGAACACAGCTCGACGAAGTGGAGCTGGGGCGTGTCTAGTACCGTGTATGGGCACACGGCCTGGGACACCGGCGTGTCACAGGCCGTGTGAGTTTCGGGCGATTTTGTGATTTTTCAGCCTGCTGAACACGACCACAGAAACGGGCGTGTCTGAAGGTGTGTTGGGTGACTCGGCCCAAGACACGTGCGTGTCACATATGCGTGTCACTGGTCTGGATAAGTCAGTGGAGCACCGCTTGAGGCACACGGTCTGGGACACGGGCGTGTCATAGGCCGTGTCAGGCAAAATTAGACTTTTCTAGCAAATTTGTGGCCATCCATTCCTTCAGCTGGGATCCAAGGGCTGAGCTTCTTTCCTGTTTCCTTAAGGCCGAAAACTGAGAATCTATTCTCATTTGAATATTGCCTTTATCTTTCTAAAAGTTTAGAGAGAGAAAGGGAGAGGAAGAAGAAGGAAGAAGAGGAAGGGCTGCTACTGGTGGAGCTTGAGAGTGTCAAGCTGCGTTCCGAGGCCAGTTTTGCGGAGGAAAACCTCTTCCTAGCCAACTAGGAGCTTCATGGCACTGAAGCGGTCTTCAAGGGTAATGACTTTTCTTCCTAGCCATGTGACAACTTCCTTTTGACATATGTTTGTGATTCCCTCACCAAGATGTGGCTGCTTTTGGGTGTCTTTGGGTGGATTCATGAAATCCCCTTTTGTTGGCATATAGATTCGGAAATGGAGTACGGAATAGGCATGCTGTGTGAAGCCCATCTGGACAGGTTGTTCTGGATTGGTGATGTTGCATACGGACCGGAGAAGACTCCGTGATAAACGTGTCGTTGAAGGAGTCAACGGATTATGCCTGTGATGGGTAGTCGCAGGAAGTACTGGAGTGGTAGGCCAGGAAAATATCTGTGTTATGCTTGTGTTATTGGGTTGTACCTGTGAATGAGTAACAAGAAGTACTGGAGTGACTAGGAAAGGCCCTTTGTGATGCTTGATGTCGTAGGGAGTCCACCTGTGAAGAGAGTAACAGGAAGTACTGGCATGGTAGCCAGGAAAGACCCCTGACATTGTAATAATTACGGTGTCTTACCTGTGATCGAGGAATAGGAAGTACTGGTGTGCCCAGGAATGACCCGCTGATGTGGTGAGATGAATGGGTGTAATAAATATACCCAGGCTGAATGCCAAGAACAGGATTGGTGAGACCGACCCGTGCCTTTATTTAGCCGCGAGTACGCTGTGCTCGGTGATGGCAAGGCGATTTGAGCAACGGGGGGTGGAGGATCCGACCTATGTTATGTCCGTCCGACGTGAGACCAGAAAGTGCGGTCTGTTGGAGCGCATAGCAAGAGTCTTAGGCCTGCGCGCCGTGAGGCCATGGGGTGCTAAGGGCCAATCCCGGTTCACTAAGACTATAAAACTCTCGTTGCACGCCATGGAGTAAATGCTCAAGAGAGTTACCGTTGGGTTGTGACCCTATTACGGTGGTGGGCAAGTGCTTTGCCAGAACACCAAGAATGTGCCCTGAGTGCACAGACCATTGGGTCGGGTGGCTAACGGTTGTGATGGCATGTGTGCGTGAAAGCACTTTATATGGAATATATTTCCATGCTTGTGATGCTATGCCTGAAGGGAAGATTACCGCTGCCCCGAGAAAAATGGGTAGGGTTGTTATAATTTGGTCAGCTGAACGCTGACCGTTGCTTCTGTTTGCCACCGTTGGGTGGATTGTCCCTGTACAGGTGCTGGAGAGCCAAGCGGGACGCATAAAGGTTGATGTCCCTGCTACTGCTGCTACTAGTGCGAGCCCTCGAAGGCTATTTGGAATGCTTATTGTGTTTTCTTTTATTATGGCCGGCCTGCGCGCCAATGTTTAGGCCACTGTTTGAAAGCCTTGTAAGGTCATAAGGCCAATGATGTTACATGTTGTAAGACATTCCTATTATATAAACAATGTGAAGTTGTTTGATTTGTTGGACATTCACTTGTGGAGTTCACGTTTTAGTAGAGGCTTCCGCTAGAATGAAGTGTGTATAAATGCGTTGCGCTACTCTGATATCATCGCGTACCTTCACCGCCTGTTTTGTGATATATGCTGTGGGGCCCCTGCCGGACCTTCTAGTATATACCATATGAACGGATGAGGTTGTTACAATGCGGTTGCAGACGCATTGAGTCGCCGGGCCCCAGCTCAACCCAATTGGCTGTTTATCCATGACGAGCGGTTGGTTTGGGAGTTGGAGGCGTTAGAGATCTCTTGCGTGGATAAGCAGTCAAGTGCTGAAGCACTACTGAATTGGACTGAAGTCCAGTATGACCCCGCTAATCGGATTCGGCATGCTTTGGATTTGGATGGCCACATGAAGCAGATCATGGTTGAAGCTCTGGATGAGTCAAATTCCCAATACGTTGTTGAGGATGGATTGCTTTGGAAGGACGGTCGTCTGTGCGTCCCAAACATGGGCAATTTGCGGGTGGAATTGTTGTACGAGGTGTATCATACCAAGTACTCAATTCACCCGGGGAGCATGAAGATGTACCCTGATGTAAGAAATTGTTCTGGTGGCCAGGACTAAAAAAGGATGCGGCGCTCTACGTGGCGAAGTGTCAAACTTGCGCCTTGGATAAAGCGGAGTGCCAATAGTCGGGAGGATTCTTGAAATCCTTGCCTATTCCGGAGTGGAAGTTCGACGACATTACTATGGACTTTGTGCACGGGTTACCAAGGTCGCAAAAGGGGAAACGATGCCATTTGGGTGGTCGTAGATCATCTATCGAAGGTGTCGCACTTCATTCCGCATAGGAAGGATGATCCGGTTGAGAAATTGGCAAAGTTGTATGTGGATAATATAGTACAGCTTCACGGTGTGCCCCGCAGCATCGTGAGTGACCGGGATGGGTGGTTCACGTCCAACAATTAGAGGTTGGTGCAGCAGATTTTGGGAATGAACCTGAGTTTTAGCATAGCCTTCCATCCGCAGACGGATGGGCAGACTGAGAGGGTCAATAGGACAATGGAAGACATGCTTCGCATGTGTGTCCTGGAATTTGGAAAGCAGTGGGAAGATCATCTATACTTGGTGGAGTTCGCGTACAACAATAGCTACCAGGCGAGCATACAAATGACACCCTTCGAGGCCCTTTATGGTAGAAGATGTCGCATGCCACTGTCTTGGTTGGAAACGGGTGAGTCAAAGTTGTACAAGCGCGAAGAGGTGGATGATGCTACGTCTTTGGTTCGAATGATTCGAGAGAGGTTGCTTATCTCTCAGGACCGGTAGGCAAAGTACTATAATGCCAAGCACAGGGACGTGGAGTTCGCTGTCGGCGATTGGGTGTACTTGAAAATCCAGCCGTTCAAGGGTGTCTCGTGGGTGCGGCGCTTGAAGAAGCTAAGCCCGAGGTACCTTAGACCGTTTGAGGTTCTGGAGCGGATTGGTGAAGCAGCGTACTGGTTGAAGCTGTCAGTGGAGCTTAGTGGTCTACATGATGTATTCCATATATCGGTGCTACGGAAGGGGGTGCAAGACCCTACGCAAGTGATCACGGTCGATCAAGTGTCGGTGGATAGTGGGTTGACGACGAATGTTAAGCCCGTATGTATTGAGGACTCGGAAGTCAAGCGGCTACGCAATAAAGAGATCAGGATGGTTAAGGTCCATTAGGACAATTGCTGTCGGGAGGAGCTCTCTTGGGAGCGAGAGCAGACTATGCTTGAGGAGTACCCGAAGATGTTTTGCTCAGGTACCGTTTAAGTTTTATGCTTATCTTTCCTTTATGTAATTTCGTAGACGAAATTCTTTTAAGAGGGAGAGAGTTGTAATACCTCGAAACTCAAAAGAGAGACGGGAGGAATTTTGAGCCAAGTTTGGAATTTGGCAGGGGGCACACGGCCTGGGACACGGGCGTGTCCCAGGGCGTGTCGAGCTTGGGTCGTCGACCTAGATGTGTGGACGATGAAATTTGGATTCGACGATCGTCGAGCAGCAAACACGGCCTGGGACACGGTAGTGTCATAGGCCGTGTTTGTCTCGGGTGGTTGGCCGATTTTATTCACAGGTGAAACACGGTCTGGAAGCCCAGGCGTGTTCAGTGGTCACACGACCGTGTCAAATGGGAAACGAGCATGTCCAATACCCTTGTGTGTCTCGGGTCGCTGCTGGCCTATGTCGATGTAGGAACACGGCCGGGAACACGACCGTGTACTGGATGACACAGGCGTGTTAGGTCAAACACGGGCATATCGGGTGTCCATGTAATTTCCGAGACACGTCGATTTCTATGGTGAATGGGGGACACGGCCCTGGACACGGGCGTGTCACAGGCTGTGTTTGGCCCAGATTTTGCAATTCAGGTCCGAATCGTGGCCGTTTGTTTCTTTAATTTGTGATCCGGTAGCTGGGGGCTGCTAGTGCTTGGATATACCCGACATTGGGCCTTTGAAACCCTCATTTCACTTTAGTGGTTCTCTTTCTAAGTCTAGAGAGAGGGGAGAGCAAAGGAGGAAGAAGAATCCTATATCCGGTCACCGGCGGAGCTTCGGAGCTCCAAATTGCGAGCCGACTTCGGATCTACGGAGGCAAGGAGATTGCGGTGCTTTCCATCTGCATACATTTCCATGGCGCCAAGAAAGAACGCTCGGGTAACGATTCTCTACTTGAGCATGTGAAGCTCTACTTCTTTTGCATAGGGAAGCCCGCTCTCGCGAGTTTGCGGTGAGTTTGAGGCCCTTCTTCGGGTAGACATGAATAGTCCCCATTGTGTACATGTAGAGTCCGTAATCGAGAACGGACATAGGCATAATGTGTGAAGCTTACCCAGATAAGTTGTTCTGGATCGGTGATGTTGCATTACATGAAAGTCCGGAGAAGACTCCATGCGAATGTTTGTTTTTCGGGTTTTCTACGAGGTATATTGCAACATGGGGCCTTGGGGATTAACTCCAAGATGCACCCGAAAAACTGGGCGGACGAATGGTTCTGCCATCTTGTGGGCCTGGGAGCCAACTTGAACATAACTGGGTTATGTGATGTATGTAAATGATTTGGTACTCGGGAAAGCTTGACCTGCGCATATATTTTAAATTAACGTTGCGGTGTGAGCAACGGGTCAGGAGGAACCGTACCCACTCTATGTCGTTCGGTTAAAGAGACCTAAAGTTACTTGGCACTTACCATTGGCATAGATAGAGGGTCTTAGGCAGTGGCCAGAAAGACCAAATGCTCACGAGATATTACCGTCCAAGGGGCGGTGGTGAGTCGGCAGACTTTGACCATGATCACCAAGAATGTGCCCTGAGAGCACGGGGTGTGTGGCCATGCGTCCCTACGCCGGTGATGTAGTGTTATTACTTTATAATGCTTGGTTATGCTAATAAAGTGCAAGGAAGGAGCATCGACGGCCCGAGTTTGGGGGCGGGATCGTTATAATTTGGTCAGCATAGCTGACCGTTGCCTTTGTTTGCCACCGTTGAGGTGGATTGTTTCTTGCAGGTACTGCAGGACAAAGCGATAAATAGCGGGCTAAAGCCCAAGTTGCTGAGCCGGCCCTCGAAATCCTAATTTTGAGTGTTTTCTGTTATTCATGTATGACCGGCCTGCGTGCTGAGGTTTGAAAAACATTGATATTCAAGCAAACTATTATAAGGCCTTAAGGCCAGTACTTGTGTATTTGTACGTTCATTCCTGTTGGCTTTGTAGTGGACATTCATGCTAGTAGCAGGGTTCTTTTATTTGCAACTATTAAAATTGCTTCCGCTAGAATGACTCTATGTAGGACATTGTATATTAGTTGGATGATATCCATTGAGTAACCACCCGGTCTGTTTGTGGTATATGGCATCGGGACCCGGCCGGATCTACTTCTATATGCTATGCGACGGATAGGTGGTGTTACACACCTTCTAGTAGATATCATCTGACATGGTTTGAGCCAATATATTCATAGCTTTTGCATCAGCTATTTTGGCTTTCTTCTGAGCAATAGTCCACTCAGGTGGTGGAACAACATGAGTGTTAGAAGTCGCTGTAGACGTGGATGCTATTGGTTGAGGAGGACCTGTCAAAATAGATTTGAAAATATCCTCATCAATAGAGTTCATGTACCGCTTGATTCTTGCCTTCCAGATTGCAAATTTATTTAAGTTGCAGACTGGAGGTCTTGTGCTAGCATAATCTTTTTTTATGTCATTGTTGTAATAATAGAAAAACTAGAGAAGGGAAAAACAATCTAACAAGGATCTTTGTTCAGATGTGAATCTGTGAAACCAAAGAAAAACAAGGCTCTAATACCAATTGAAGGATCAAGCGCATAACTAACTGTCCCAAAAGCTCGGACTGTTGGAAATAGTGCTACTTAATTTCTTAAATAAGTAGAAGAGCGCCACGAGTCAAGTGGAGGAACGGCGGACCCAACAAAGGATGAGAAAGGGAAACCTTTTGATGAAACCAAGTACAGAAGCATAATTGGATCCATTATCTACATCACTGCCAATCGACCAGACATAATGTTCTCAACATGTTTCTGCGCAAGATTTTATGCGAACTCAGAGGAATCTCATTATGTCATTGCAAAGCAAATTTTAAGATACCTTAAGGGTATAACCAATCTTGGCTTATGGTACCCAAGAAGTAATGATGTCGAGCTAATTGGATTTTTAGATGCAGATTTTACAGGTAGCAGGGATGATAGGAACAACACTTCTGGGACGTGCCAATTCCTTGGAAGATGGCTTATCTCATGGAGCAGTAAGAAGGAGAATTGTGTGGCAACTTCCAGTGCCAAGTCAGAGTATATCTCTATGGGTAGTTGTTGCACACAACTTCTATGGATTAAGAATCAACTTGAGAATTACAACCTGAAGTTCAATGAGATTCTGATATATTGCGACTCCTCCAGTGCAATAGCGATCGCAAATAATCCAGTCTCCCATAGCTGGACAAAGCACATCGAAGTACGATATCATTTCATCCGGGAGCATGTGGAGAACAAGGACATAACTCTTAGATATGTCCCGACGGATAAGCAAGTTGCAGACATATTTGTACGAACAGAAAAGAAAAAGACCCAAAATTTGGAGTAACAAATTTTTATTATCCAAAAAGGTGAGTATTACAAAGGTGCAACCTCCCTTTTATAGAATGAAGGAGATGAGAGAGATTACAAAAAAGTAATGTGGGACTAAATATTTACAAGTATATGCGGCTTTACAAATAAACAAACCGAATAAGTCGTGCTGTTAGACGAATAGGCTAACCGCTCGACAACCACCAAAAGGAGAGAACAAACTGCCACAGAGAACAAGCCGCCACAGGAGACTACTAGACCACCGGTCTCCAAGACTCCTGAGACAAACCGCCAGACCGCTCGGATACCAAACAGCAATAGCATGAGAGACAAGCCGCTGAGATAAACCGCCAAACCGCCCGACCTCCAAACTACAACAAACCGCCCGACCTCCATACTGCAATAAACCACCTGAACGCTCGACCTCCAAACACCAACAGACCGCCCGACCACCATACTGCAACACTCCCCCTCAAGCTGGAGCATAGATATCAATCATGCCCAGCTTTTTGGAAATGTGGAAAAAGGAAGCAGACACCGACTTGGTGAATATATCTGCCAACTCGTTGCCAGAAGTGACGAACGGAGTACAAATCTGTTTCTTCAAGAACTCTTCCCGAATAAAATGACAGTCGACTTCTATTTGTTTTGTTCTCTCATGAAATACCAGATTTTTGGAGATATATATCGTGGCCTTGTTGTCGCAGAACATAGGAAGAGGATAGTTGCAAACCTCTCCTAAGTCAAGCATGAGAGCACGTAACCATTTCAACTCAAATGTGGTCGACGCCATACTACGATATTCTGCTTCTGCACTAGACCTGGAGACCACGAACTATTTCTTGCTCTTCTAGCTCACAAGATTTCCTCCAAAAAATGTGCAAAACGCCGATGTTGACTTGCATTATCCTTTGTCATCAGCATAACTCAAATCTGAGTACACTTCAACCCTCAAGTGACCATTCTTCTGAAAAATAAGTCCTTTTCCTGGCGCTGCTTTAACATATTCCAATATCCTCAGGGCAGACTGTAGATGACACTCCCGAGGAGCTTGCATGAATTGGGTCACCTTGCCTACAACATAAGAGATTTAGGGTCTGGTTACCGTGAGATAAATGAGTTTGCCAACCAGACGCCGACACCTGGTAAGATCGGATAGAAGAGGCGAGTCATCTGTCCAAGTTTTGTCTTCTCCAGCACCCATGGGACATCGGGCAGGTTTAACACCAGTCAGCCCTGCCTCATTTAGTAGATTAAGAGCATACTTTCATTTGGAAAGGACAATGGAGTTGGGCTTCCCAGAGATTTCAATCCCTATAAAGTATTTTGGGGTGCCCATATCCTTTGTGACCAGGTGTTGACAGAGGTTTTTCTTTATCAAAGCTACCCCAGCCTGGTCATTACTAGTAAGAAGAATGTCATCCACATATACAGCAAGAACCACCAGAATCGAGGAGATTTTGCGAATGAATAAAGAGTGATTGGCTGAACGTCTTGCAAAACCAATGGCTGTAACAATACTGCTAAACATGTCAAACCCAGCCCGAGGGCTTTGCTTTAGGCCATAGATGGCCTTCTTCAGCCAGCATACTCGTGTCTCCTCCTGAGCAACATACCCAGGAGGTTGCTCCATGTAAACATCTTCATGAAGATCATCATAGAGAAAGAAATACTCAACATCCAGTTGTGAAATGGGCCAATCACTATTGACAGCCATAGAGAGAAGGACCCAAATGGTGCTGAGACGAGCAATGAGAGAGGTGTGAAAGTAATCAACACCATAAGTCTGAGTGAAGCCTTTGGCGACCAGGCGGGCCTTGTATCGATCCACGCTGCCGTCTGGATGGAACTTTACAACAAAGATCCAGTGACATCCAACCACATCAGTGCCCAAAGGGGGAGGAACAAGGGTCCAGGTACCCCTTTCAGTGAGGGTAGCAATTTCCTCATCCATGGCAGCCTTCCAATGAGGAACGACAAGAGCTTTCTGGTAGGTGCGGGGAGTGGCAGTTGTAGAGATAGCCAATGCAAATGCTCTGTGATAGTACATTTTGTAGTCTAAACGATTACGATATTTTTTTGGTTTTTAATACATGAATCATGTCTTGTAAGCTTATATATTGACTTCCTTTTGTATATTTTGTTGCCACTAATGTTTTCTCTTCTTTTTGCAGGTTTTCTCAGCTTTTGGCCAAATTGACCTGACACGCCCCCCTTACACGCCCTCCCTGGGCGTGTCATCGGGCGTGTAACCCGATACTGAGGAAGCTTGCAGCTAGAACCCAAATCCCGAGAAAAATACCTGACATGCCCCCCAGACACTCCCTCCATGGGCGTGTCACTAGGCGTGTCACCATCTTCCCGAAGCCTGCTATCACATTTAAAAATTTCCCATTGTTGCATGTCAACATTACTGACACGCCCCCCCCCCCCTACACAGGTGTGTCACCGGGCATGTACCGCATTTTTTAGTGTTTGACGGATTTCCGACCACTGATTGAAGCTTGACGTGCCTTACACGCCCACCCTACATGGGTGTGTCCTTGGGCGTGTCCACCGACATACAATAGAAATCATCATTTCCATCAGAATTCAGCTCCCGATGTTAACCGCGTACATGGCACGCCCCTTGATACGCCCTACCCGGGCGTGATAGGGGGGCGTGACCGACCCAAAAATATTCTATAAATTCAGACCCCCTTTGTATCCAGAAGCAGTTTTGGAGTGAGAGGGGAGGTGCTGCCCTTTTGTTTCTTGTAGTTTTTCATGCTTCTCCTCTCCCTCCTTCTCATTTTAAGCTCTTTAATCCTAGCTTGTGTACTCTTTTTTTATTAGTTTTTGTAACTTATTTAGTAGCTTAATATTAATGCTAGCCTAGTTTTTATTTCATTGCACTTGTAATCTCTTATTTCAAGTTGTAGCTCCCTTTTTTACATTAATAAAAAGTGCACCTTTTCTTTGTTTTCTTAATGTTCTTCTACCCAACTCTCTTCCTCCATTTCTCCATGATTAACTAATCCTCCTTGTACTCGATCTTGATGATCCGAGGTTCGAGTTGATTAAGTTATGATGCTTTAAGTTTACTTTTTCTTTTTAGGGTTTAGGCCTTGACTTACTCTTGATTAATCTTGTTTGGAGTTATATCATCGATATATAATTTCCATATTTGATTTCACTCTTAGCTAGCTGAGCGGCTCGTAGTTTGAAGTGAACCCTCAAGAGTAAAGAGAGTTGCACGCAACCCTCGAGAGATGCAGACGTTAAATCCCCAGGATTGGAGTGATATCCAATAGTGGGGTTCACCGCATAAAGCGAGCTTTAGGTCTCGGATTTGGATGAGAGTTCGGTCGGACCTTCCTAAACTCAGTTGGGTACTGCTTCGAGAGAAGCGTGTTCATGCTTTAGGAACCTCCACGGTCAAGTTCCTTTACCTTATTAAGTTAGGGTTTATTATTGCATGTTTTTGATAAACTTTAGCCGAGGTGATTCTTGATCGAGTGCTTTTCTATTTCATCATCTCAACCCCTCATAGTAATCGATTTTAGTAGCTCTCTTTTCAACTGCAAGTAGTTCTCTTTTTAGCGCTATATTTATTTTCTTAATCGCAATTAGCTTTCTATTAAAGCCTAAAATAATCCTTCGATAAGATAATAGTTTTCGTGTGAGTAAGATTACTCAACAGTTCCCGGATCTCAATACGACACTTGTGTCCCCTAGCTACAATTCGATAGGTATACTTGCCTCATTGGATTGTTAGTTTGGTTTTTATTCTCTTCACGATTAGCAGACACTAAGTTTTTGGCACCATTGTCGGGGAGCAACTTTTTTTGATAATTCTAAAACACGAACCTATTACTTTTATCACTTCTCTTTCTCACCCTCTTTCTTTAAAAAAATTAAAAATTCAAAAAATATTACCGCTCTTAATAGAAACCCACATCACAATTTATCTACACCACCTAACTTTCTCGAAAAGGGCAATGTGGCTTTAAATGCCACTATCTTGTCTAGTATCTTGCGAACCCTTCATTGGGTAGCCCTTAGGAAGTTCTGGAGTTAAGACATAAAAAAAACTATTTCAAAAAAAAATTAGTAACTCTTATTCTAGTTTATTTATTTCTCTTTCTTCATCTTCTCTTCTTCTAGTGCATGACCCGCGGGAATCCGTAGATTATTTTGGACTTGGACCATGAAATTGAGTGTACTCTTCGGAGAAGATCGCGATTTCAAGGCCATACTCTCCAAATACCGGTTGAGGATTCCGAGTCATTTTCTACCCTAATAATGGAAGAACCCCATGTAGAGGAAGCCGTGCATAAGCCTATATCCTATTATGCACGACTGAATCTATAGGGTACAGAATCAAGCATAGTTCTCCCTGCTATAGCTAATAGTAATTTTGAACTTAAGCATAACATAATTCAAATGGTGCAGCAGTATGTGCAATATGACAGACTTCAATATGAAGATCCGAACGCGCATATAGCTAGCTTTATTGAGATTTGTGACACCTTTAAAATCAATGGTGTTACAAATGATGCTATTAGGCTAAGACTCTTCCATTTCTCCCTAAGAACCAAGGCTAAGTAATGGCTGAACACTATACCAAAAAACAACATCACCACATGGGATAAACTAACTGAAAAATTTCTGGCAAAGTATTTTCCGCCAGCTAAAACCGCAAATCTTAGGAACGATATTTCTGCCTTTGGACAAATAGATTCTGAAACTTTGTATGAAACCTGTGAAAGATTTAAAGAACTCTTAAGACAATGCCCCCATCACGCGCTGCCTGTGTGGTTACAAGTAAAGACGTTTTATAATGGGCTAAATCAAAGCATAAAGCAAATGATAGACGCAACTTCTGATGGTACTTTAAACCACAAAACCCCGGAAGCAGCTCTTGAGCTTTTCGAGAACATGGCCATGAACACTTATCAATGGAATGTGCCTAGGTCCCGCCCAAACAAACTTGCAGGTATATTTGAAGTGGACAACATCTCCCAGCTAGCTCTGCAAGTGGAAATTTTAAGTAAAAAGATAACGGAGATGACTGTTGCCTCCGCCCCTCAGGTATGAGAATCTGCAACTCCTACTCCCAAACAATTAGATTATGTTAATAATATGCCTAGAAATCCTTTTCATAATTTTTCTGCTGCTAATTTGCCTGCTCCATGTTTCACTTTTACGAATAGTTATAATCCCACTTTACGGAACCACCCGAACTTTTCGTGGAGTAATCCCTCAAACGCAATGCTGCCGCCACCACAAAATGATTTTTTTGCACCACCACCACCTCCTCAAAATTTTCAAAAACCTCCAAGTATGGAGTAAATGTTTTCAAAATATATTAATATTAATGACGCTACTATAAGAACCCTAGCCAGAAGCGTTAAAAGTTTAGAGAATCAAGTAGGACAACTCTCAAAAATTATTTCTGAGTCACCCGCCGGGTCTCTTCCTGCCAACACCGAGCCCAACCCCAGAGAGGAAGCGAAATCTATAACTCTTCGGAGTGGGAAGCAAGTTTCTGGTATGGTTAGCGAAGTGCCTGAGGCAAGCTCCGCCTCCATTTTAAAAAATCAAAGCTCCGCCCCAATTCTAAAAAATCAACCCTCCGTCGAGAAAAATTTTATCATTCCACCCTCTACTGAAGAAGAAGTTATCACCCCTCTCCCTATTGAAGAAAAAGGTCTCATTCCACCACCCATCTTTAAAAATAATCCAACTACACCATACCCTTCCGAACTTAACAAGTAACGTCAGGACAATCACTACTCTTGCTTCCTAGAAATATTTAAACAAATCCACAAAATCTACCCTTACACGAAGCAATCTCCCAAATGACGAAGTACGGTAAGTACCTTAAGGACCTCCTGACTAATAAAAATAAGTTATAAAACTTATCGCATGTCACGCTAAATACCAAGTGCTCTGTGGTCTTGACAAATGGTTTACCAAAGAAGATTAGTGACCCAGGTAGTTTTTCTATTCCGTGTGTCTTTGATGATCTTTTTGTCAAGAACGCATTGTCCTACTTAGGTGCGAGTATCAACCTGATGCCCTTATCATTATTCAAGAAGTTAGGAATTGGTAGCCTCAACCCCACACGCATGAGTATCCAGCTCGCTGATAGATCCATTAAATAACCGTTAGGAATAATGGAGGATGTCTTAGTTAAAGTTGACAAATTCATCTTCCCGGTTGATTTCGTCATATTGGACATAGAAGAAGATGTCATGGTTCCATTTATCCTTTGCCGACCCTTCCTTGCCACCTCCCGAGCTATTATTGACGTAAGCAATGGTCAGTTCTTCCTACGAGTAGGCGACGATGAAGTGACTTTCTCTATCACCCCTTCGATGAAGAAGACCCTAGAAAATGACAACTCTTGTTTTTTCTTAGATGCCTTAGGTGAAGAATCTTCCAACTACCTTTCTGAAAGTGAAAATAATTTTTTTGATTTTTGTTCTTCCTATACTCTTCCAAATGAATCTCTGCAAGAAGCCACCAAGGCCACTAGCTCCACACATTTCAATTTTCCGTACAAATAAAAAGTCTACGAAGACATTATTTTTGAAAAAGAAAGAATTTCCAAAACGTCGTAGAAAGAACCCCCCACCCTGGAATTATAGGAACTGCCTGAACATCTTAAGTATGCCTTCTTAGAAAAAGATTCTAAGCTACCAGTAATAGTTTTGGCCTACCTAACTGAAGTGCAAAATGATAAGCTCATGCTAGTGTTACGTAAACATCGCCGAGCTATTGTATGACAGATAGCTGATATCAAGGGCATAAGCCCATCTTTCTACACCCACAAAATCCTAATGGAAGATAATTCACGTAATTCAATCCAACCTCAGCGCCGTATAAATCTAAATATGAAAGAAGTCATAAAGGGCGAGGGTATGAAACTCTTACACGCAGGAATTATCTATCCTATCTCTGATAGTAAATGGGTTAGCCCTGTCCAGGTAGTGATGAAAAAGGGAGGGATAACTGTAATTGGTAATGAGAATAATGACTTAATCCCATCACGGACGGTGACGGGGTGACGAATGTGTATTGACTATCATAAGTTAAAAGACGCCACCCACAAGGACCACTTTCCCTTGCCGTTCATCGATCAAACTATAGAGCGATTATCCGGCCATAGTTTTTACTATTTTCTCGATGGTCTCTCAGGGTACTTTCAAATCCTCATCTCTCCCAAGAACCAGGAGAAAACTACGTTTACTTGTCCCTTCGGCACCTTCGCTTACCGAAGAATAACGTTTGGATTGTGCAATGCGCTAGCTACATTACAACGATGTATGCTCGCTATCTTCGACAAGTACGTAGAAAGCATTATCGAGGTGTTTATGGATGATTTCTCCGTGTTCGGCGATGCCTTTGATAGTTGCTTAGAAAACCTCGAAAAAGTCTTAGAAAAATGCGAAGAAACTAACCTTGCCTTAAATTGGGAAAAATACCATTTTATGGTGAGGGAAGGGTTAGTTTTGGGTCATAAGATTTTTGCAAGAGGAATTATGGTAGACATAGCTAAGATAGAAGTTATTGAGAAGCTACCTTCGCCTACAAACAATAAATCTATAAGAAGTTTCCTAGGACACGCTGGCTTCTACTGCCGCTTCATAAAAGACTTCTCCAAAATCACCAAACCACTTACTCATCTTCTGGAAAAAGATGCCCAATTTATTTTTGATGATGTTTTTCTATCTACCTTTGAAAGAATAAAAGAAAAGTTAATTAATGCCCCTATTATGATAGCTCTAGTGTGGGACCTTCTCTTTGAAATTATGTGCGATGTGAGTAGTTTCGCGGTGGGAGCCGTACTAGGACAACAAATATCATAAAACTTCCACCACATCTATTATGCAAGTAAAACACTTACATCTGCACAAGAGAATTATACCACAACCGAAATGGAACTCCTAGATGTTGTTTTTGCTTTTGATAAATTCCTTCCTTATATTACACTTTCCAAAATTATCATTTTTACGGACCACTCGACACTCAAGTATCTTTTTGCTAAGATGGATGCCAAGTCGCCTGATTCGCTGGGTCTTAGTCCTCCAGGAGTTTGACTTAGAAATCCGTGATAAGCAAGGTGCCGAGAATTTGGCCGCCGACCATCTCTCATGATTAGATAATCCTTATATAAAAAAATTAGATGAAAAATCTTTTAATGATTTCTTCCGCAATGAGAAGCTGCTTTTAATTAACACATCCCCCTCACCTTGGTTTGCACACATAGCCAACTATTTAGTGTCTCGTGTCCTCCCGAAAGAGTTCTCCTCTCAGCAAAAGAAGAAATTCTTTTCTGAGTTGAAGAACTATTTTTGGGAGGAACCGCATATTTTCCGAGTCTGTGCAGACCAAGTGATTAGGAGATATGTCTCTTTTGAAGAAGGATTAGATATTTTAAAACATTTGCATGATTGACCGACTGGTGGTCACTATCAAGCTGCTTGCACCGCTTGCAAAGTGCTTTGCACGGGTTTTTATTGGCCTAGCCTGTTTAAAGACACGCAATCCTTTGTGAGTAGTTGTGATAGTTGCCAACAGTTGGGAAATATTTCCAATAAAAATGAAATGCCGCAAAATTATTTCCTTGAGTGTGAAGATTTAGACCTCTGGGGAATTAATTTTGTTGGCCCTCTTCCTTCTAGCTTCAGGAAAAAATACATTCTAGTTATTGTAGATTATGTTTCGCGATGGGCTAAAGCCCAAGCTCTTCCTACTAACGAAGCCCGAGTCGTAATTATGTTTTTGAAAAAAATTATTTTCTCGATTCGGTACGCCATGAGCCATCGTTAATGATAGGGGTTTACATTTTTGTAACGCGCAATTTTCAAAAATTCTTATTAAATACGGCATTACCCATAAGCTTTCAACTGCCTACCACCCCCAAACTAACAGACAAGTCGAAGTTGTGAACAGAGAGCTTAAAAGCATTTTAGAAAAGACTGTTTCCACCTCTAGGAAAGACTGGTCAAACAAATTAGACGATGCTCTATGGGCCTACCATACAACGTACAAAACTGCCATCGGTTGTACGCCATATAGGTTGGTCTATGGAAAATCATGCCATTTACCCATAGAATTAGAACACCGTGCTTTTTGGGCCTTAAGGTTTTTAAAATTTCGATCCCCACTCTGTCGGCGACCTTAGAAAATTTCAACTTAACGAGTTTGACGAGTGGCGCTCTTACACATACGAAAATAACAAATTTTATAAAGAGAGGACAAAACGTTTTCATGACAAACACTTAAGGCACCGAAAAACCTTCAAGCCGGGCGACCAAGTTCTTTTATTTAATTCACGTTTACGTTTATTTCCTGGAAAACTGAAATCACGATGGTCTGGGCCGTTTACTGGTAATGTAGTTTTTCCGTATAGCACTGTTTTAATTTCACATCCTGATAAGGGTGAGTTCAAAGTGAATGGGCAGCGTCTTAAACTTTATTTCTGTGGTGATGTCAGTCCAAACTGTATTAATTTTATTCTACATGATCCGAACTTTAACTAGCTTAAGACTTTTTTTTATTTTTGTGAAAAACTTTAAATATTATTTTGGACAAATTATTTTTGGACAATATTATTTTGCTGCGTCGAGCTCAAATGACGTTTTAAACAAAGGGTGCTCTTTGGAGCAACCCAAGTTATTTTTCTATTTTCTTTATTTTACACTATTTTGCCACGGACGGCTCCGAGAAGCTGAAGCTTCTGCGAGTGCCTTCTCCAACACTGCTGAATCCATCACAAAGTCCAATGAAGACATTTCATGAAGATCCAAAATGCAAGCATGGTGGAGTGGCAACAATCAATATTTGTGGCGCATAAATCCGGGGAAGTACCTATTTTTCAATTCTATACTTTCATTTCTGTTTTAATTTCTCTCTCTACTTTCACTCCTTTCTCCATTGAGGACAGTGTCCATTTTAAGCTTGGGGGATGATTTCCTTCTTCTCTTGTCTTTATTTTGTTTCCTTTAAAAAAATCAAAACAATTATATATATATATATATATATATCTTTAAAATACAAAAAAAGAGATTATCTTAAAAATAAAAATAGAAAATAATTCAAAATAATAAAAAAAATTTATATTTATATACTATTTGTTTTTTTACTTAAATAGTTTAAATAAATTTTTGTATTTCAACAGTACCCCTTGCTTTTTGTTTTGTTTTTCTCAATATTCTATATAAATGACTTAGCCAATTATAATTTTTCTAATCGATCTTTCTAATTATATTTCACAAGTATAATGTTGGTCATGTTGTGTTCCTAATTCGCGGTAGCATGTAATCTGAAATATTTTTCTAAAACTCGCATTTCTATTTTGGTTTTTCGTTCTTTATTCTCTTTACTTTCTTAAAAATATTTCATCCACTATTTTCTTTTTTATTTTTGGATATTTTTTGTAATGTCAACTTTTGATTAGCGTAGTAGATGTGAGCGATCCAAGTCACTTATTATTTCTATTTTCAAGATAATTTCATTAGTCTTTATTTATTATCTAGAATTTTCTTTTTGAAATTTTTCAAAGCTTATGCTTTAGATAAATTTAAAAACATGAAAATGATTTAAGCCATTTTTGTTTTTGTTTGAGTTTTCTTGCCAACCTAAAATTTTTTATCCCTAGTTAGCCGCTTTTGAGCCTTCTTCTGATTTCAATTGATAGCTCCACTTATCATTTCATTTTCACAAAATCTATAATTTTCAAACCTATCTAATCACACTAACCTTTTGTGTTTCATTAAAAAACAATTCATGATTATGATAGGGTTGTTATGATTTTTATTTGGAGAACTTTTTGAAAAAGTATGCTCAAAAGAAGTTTTTACTCTTGTTTGGCCAATTTCAAAATGAAAAGAAAATTATTTATGGCCTTTTTTTTAAAAGAAAGAAAGAAAAATATAAAAAGGAAAGAAAAGAAAATGAAAAAAAAGAAAGAAAAATATTTTATTTATGATGAAAATTTTTGAAACTCTTTTTTTTGGTTTAGTGTGATTTTAAGCCTTCATGTTTATCTTTGAATTCCATTTTTAATTATATGCCTAAACCAAACTTTTCAGTCATAATAAGTTCTTTTGAATCATGCTTTTGAATTTTATTTATTATCTAAGTAAAGAAGAAAAGTAAAATCAAAAGTTTTGGATTTAAATTTAGATTTTTGTTATTTGATTGATATAGTTATAATGAGTCCGTTGGATCTAGTAAGTACTCAATGTGTTTTTTTCATTTCGTTGCTTTGCATAAATTTATTTAAAGAATTTTGTTAAAATTTTGGATGTTTTATTTTCGTTAGTAAAGTTTATAAATTGTTAAACCATATTTAAGTAATTATTTTTGGTTTACGTTTCACCTTCTCCCTACTTTGAATTTCGCATTGTACTTGTGTTAGCATAATTTGAATTTTCCTGATTAGTCACTTTTATGTTAGCTAGTTTTTATATCTTTGCTTGGGAACAAGCAAGACATGAGCGTGGGGGAATTTGATAGTACATTTTGTAGTCTAAACTATTTGGGTATTTTTAGGTTTTCAATACACGAATCACGTCTTGTAAGCTTATATATTGACCTCCTTTTGTATATTTTGTTGCCACTAATGTTTTCTCTTCTTTTGCAGGTTTTCTCAGCTTTCGTCCCAAATGACCTGACACGCCCCCCTTACACGCCCTCCCTGGGCGTGTCATCGGGCATGTAACCCGATCCCATGGAAGCTTGCTGTAAGAACCCAAATCCCAAGAAAAATACCTGACACGCCCCCCTGACACACCCTACATGGCGTATCACTGGGAGTGTCACCCTCTTCCTGAAGCCTGCTTCCGTATTTAAATATTTCCTGTTACTGCACGTCAACAATACTGACACGCCCCCTTTACACTGACATGTTGTAACGTCCCGTATCGCATTAGGCCCCTCGTACGTGTTTTGAGTCAGGAGAGCTAACTAGGGTTCATGGGGAGTGCTGACAACAGGGCAGCACATGTGAAAAGGAGGAGAAATTAGACAAGCATGAGACACGGGTAGAGACACGGGCGTGTCCCTACCCGTGTGCGTATGCGACGAGTTGAACTTGACGAGGCATGTTGAGATCGAGGAGCTGTGTAGACATCATGTGACACGGGTAGCGATACGGGCGTGTCCCTACCCATATGTGTCGAGTTGCACTCGACAGGGTGTGTCGAGACTGACGAGCTGCGTCGACATCATGTGACACGGGTAGAGACACGGGCGTGTCCCTACCCATGTGTGTCGAGTTACACTCGACAAAGCGTGTTGAGATCGACGAACTACGTGTCGAGATCAACGAATTGTATGACACGGGTAGCGACACGGGAGTGTCACTACCCGTGTGCCAGTGTGTCGAGTTGAGTTCGTCGAAATGTATCCCGAGAAGGACACGAACAAGGAACATGGCCGTGTCATGTGCACACGGGTCGGGACACGGGTCGGGACATGGGTCGGGACACGCCGACACGGGCGTGTCCCTACCCGTGTCAAGTATTGAACCGACACGGAAACTGTCGTTGTCGTTTCGCCCAAGCAGGACACGGGTAAGGACACAGGCGTATCCCTACCCGTGTCACTTTTCATATATAAGGGGAAGATAAAACCCTAGCCGTTTTCATGCTCACTTAATCCCTGTTTCTGAGAGAAACACCTGTTGAGAGAAGGAGAGTTTGCTGGAGCAAGATCTAGGGAAGAAAATACGCCATCACCGTGAAGGAGAAGATGCCGCCAAGGAGAATTACGAGATCCATGGCCGAAAATGGAGGAACCGCTGGAATCGATGTGAGTTTCCTACCCCCTCCTTTGGTGCTAGATCTATAGTTATTTTCCTAGGAGAGACATCGGCTCAAGAGATTCTTGATGGAGAGAAGAAGTCTTCTAGGTTTGGCCATGCTAGGACTTGTGTTCTAGATTTTAGATCTCTTCAACCACTCTCTTCTTCTATGTGATGATGGGTGATGGTTTCGTGAAGAGTATTGGCCTCATGAGGTTGAATAAGGGTGGAGGAAATTTCTGGAGGAGATTTGAGAGGATAGACTTGAGGAGGAAGATGAACCGATGTCGTTCGTTCCGCCTCAAGATGCGTGCTGAATCTGTATTTTGCGCACAACGATCTTCTAGGCCTTTTATATGAAGGATATGGCCAGATCTAGGCTTTAGACTAAACACGAACATTGAAGCCCTTGAAAATACCTTTCGAACGAGTGGCTGCACGACTTTAGGAGATATCTGTAGCCACGGGAAAGTCTGAACGAAAATAGTGTTCAGCAAATTCTGCATGCAGAAATTGTGTTCTATACGCAGCGGAATTCGAGTCCGATTTCAAATAGAATAATATCAAATCTGGGTTGAGGTATGAATATGAAAGTTGTAGCCGATGAAAGGAACTTTCCATCGAGGGGTTACACGGCTTCACCGGAGTCGTGTAACTTCGAGAATCTCCGGTCAAAGTTGCTGTCCAGATTATTTTTGCACTCAAAATTTGGGATTTTATATAATATGGATTTGAATTCGGTGGATTTAATATTGCAAGTTACTTGGCTTGAATAAACCCTTTCATGATTAATCATTTTAGTTGCATGATTGGCGAAGTTTAATAATCAGATTTCATATAATCAAATTGTGAAGCAAGCTTACTTAAACGAATTGTCTTGTTGGAAAGATTGATAAATCTCTTTATGCGCATCATGTTTACAATAAGTTGATATCATTTGGAAAGTCATGTAGAGGAATAAATTATGGCCATGTGTATGTTTGAGTAATGGAATGAGTTGGTAGTACAATACTTTGAGCGTCGACTCCCTACGGGTAGTATTGTGAAAGGATGTAAGTGCATTGTTGACCGTCACTTGTTTGGTTGTGTCGAGATAGGGTATGGATGGATGGTTGGGCTGTGTGCTCGTGCCTTTTTCCAAGGCCCCCTTCCATGCCACGATGGTGTGAAATTGCATGCGGTGTGAGTCGACATGCGGTGTCGTAATCCTGAGTTAAGGATAGTGTGGCAGGTCTACGGGCTCGCCGATCGTCACACCGATGGGAGTTGATAGTTAGACTTTGGGCGGTTGGGCTGTGTCCTCGGTGTTCACGTCCCGGGGCCCCTTCTGTGCCAAGTGAACAGTTGGGCTGTGTCCTCGTGCCTACTTCCGGGGCCCCTTCCGGGTAACACAAGGCCAGTTCGGGCAGTGTTCTCGGTGCACATCTACCCAAGACCCCGCTGGGCCATAGTACGCATGGGCTCCGCTATAGTGTTTTTAGCGTTGAGGCGTACGGAGGCCTAGGTGAATTAGTGTGGATACCTGCCTAGTAGTAGAAGTGCCCGTTCTACTGTCACCGCCTGGCCACGACGGCTGATGCCTGAGAGGTTAGCTACCTGTTCGAAAAGTGGGAACTATAGTCTGTGTCGACATAGCAATTACATGGGTGTGATCATTTTTTTTAGTCATTGCATAACATTCATTGCATTTCATAACATTGCACAATAAGATCCTCATCGTATAAGTTTGTATGGGCACTCTTATACGATGAGTTACCTTTATGTAACCCGATCCTTAACTTATAAGTTTGTATGAGCATTCTTATAAGTTAAGTTACTTTCCTGCTATTTCTTATACTTGTTAGTTTAGTATAGCTCTTAAATAACTGCTGATTATGATACTGTTACTCTTACTCTATTGCCACCTGCTTGTACCTCTTTTACTTGCATATATATATATATATATATACATACATATATATATATATATATATATATATATATATATATATATATACATATTACCCTTGTTCCTTTTCTCCGCCTGGTGCTGAGGAGTCGCCGGGGGAGCGGATGTGAAACCACTTAGTCGTTTCGACTAACGGTTGCTACGTCTTCCTTTTTAGGAGGTCACGCCGCAGGTAGAGCAGCCGCAGACTACGCAGCAGGACAGCCAGGCCAGGACGATAGGGCCTGAGGTGACGGTGCCGTCGATACCGTCGGTTACTGATGTTAGTGTTTGATACTCTGATGTAGCCCGATTGGGCAATGTTTAGCTGTACTCTGATATATTGTAGAAGCATGTTTTAGCTTCTCCTTTATTGATGTATTTGGACATTATTACTTAGTGTGGATTTTGACTTCTCTTGCTTATTATATTTGGTTGGGTTGACATGTACTATTGATATTGTTGTAGCCGACAGAATAGGCGTCTTGTGGTACAGGTTAGCCCGGGTGCTAATGCTATTGTAAGGCGGCTGTTCCGGGCATAAGACTTCCCCTTCGTGCCATTTTTTGAGATCCGGGCGGGGGGGGGGGGGGGGGGGGGCTTACAAATGGTATCAGTTTGCCACGATCCTCAACTAAAGAAGTCATTCAACAATGGTGCCACCCCCATTTGATTAGTCGGTTTGGGGACAAACTGACTTAGCGGAAGCAGTGGTGTGCTCATATGTAATTCACGCTAAGTATGTCCAACTTTGACCTTAAGATTAGCCAACCTGACCATACGTTTGCGTTTTATGTGTAGATTCCAGCGCTCGTTGAGCAGATGGGAGGCACTCCTGCGCCCTCCATACCCACTCCCACTCAGTTCCAACAATCTGAGTTGTGGCAGATGCTCACTGCCATCCTCGATGCTTTTAGGGCGCAACAGCCTCCGGTGCAACAACAGGATCCGAGTTCTAACTGGCTGAGCACCTTTCGGGCTCTCTCCCCTCCCGCCTACCTCGGGACGGAGTCGGCCGTACGCACGGAGGAATGGCTTGACACGGTCCAAGAGCTATTGGCGGGGATTCGTTGCCTGACCAACATGGTTATATCGTTGGTGGTGTCCGTCTTGGACTTACATGCTAAGAGGTGGTGGAAGTCCCTCATGGGCTCTACCTTCCAAGGCCGGATCTACACAGAGATAAGTTGGAGTGAATTCTCGGGTGTTTTCTTGGAGCACTTTATCCCTATATCGGCCCGAGATGAGCTCGAGCAGAGGTTTATTCTACTAAAGCAGGGATCAAAGTCGGTTACAGAATACCAGCGTGAATTCTAGCATCTCGCAAGGTTTGCGGATTCTTACGAGTTGGATGACAGAGGTTATGCCAAGCGCTTCTACAAAGGGCTGCAAGATCCCCTAAGGCAGTCCCTTTTGTTTATAGCAGATGGTAGCTTGGCGGAGATCATTGATATGGCAAAAAGATTGGAGGCGGACCAGTTGGGATGCAGTAAGAGGCTTATGGAGGACGTGATGGAAGCCGGCCCATGGAATAGAAGGAGGCGAGACTTCAGAGGAGGAAGAGGATATCAAAGAGGTGGAGGGCGTTTCCACCGGAACTATAGAGTGGAGCATCCGGTTCCGCAGCCGCCTGCGTTGCCTCCACCACCACAGCCTCAGCAATTTCAATAACCTTAAGGGCGTCATGGTTTGGTGTGCTTCGAATGCAACCAGCCGGGCCACATCCGACGTTTCTGCCCGCAGCTATTTGGGAACGTCTCTCCGGCTCTCCCTCCGGCAGCTCCTCGAGGGCGGGGTCATGTACGTGGTCGAGGACGAGGACCGCGAGGAGGTAACCCTGGCCCTGCTAGGGATCAGGTGTACGTGCTTGACATGGCGTAGGAATGGAACCCCCAAGATGTGATTGCAGGTTTGATTTAACTAATTAACATATTTTCATGGTCTAACTTGAATTGATTAAGACTTACTAGACACCTAGCAATAAGTTTTGATTGTTGGTACTTATGCACCGTGATTATTGGCAGGAAGACGGCCTATGCGCTGTTTGATACCGGTGCCTCGCACTCCTTTCTGTTCGAGAATTTCATTAAAGACATGGAGGGTGTACAGTACTTCACTAGCATAGCCCGACGTGTGCGCCTTCCGGACGGCTCGGAGATGATCGCAACCGCCAAGTGCGAGTTGGAGTTATTTATTGATGGGAAGGCCTTTGATACGCCGGCAACGGTTCTGAGAATGCTGGAGTTTGACATCATTTTGGGCATGACATGGCTGGACTGGCACTTCGCGAGTATCGACTACGCGGAGAAGAGGATCTATCTGAGACATGGAGACTTTGACGTCATCTTCCAAGATATTGGCTTCGCGCCTCGCATGATGTTATCTTCCATCTAGGTTTTAAAAGCTCATATGAAGGGGGACGAGGTCTTCAAGATCTGGTTCAAGTTGAAGGAAGAAGCTTTGGAATTAAAGGATGTACGGGTAGTGCGGGATTTTCCCGAGGTATTTCCTGAGAAGCTACCAGGATTACCTCCTGAAAGTGCGAGTTAGATCTGATATACTCTAGAGGGGGGGGGGTGAATAGAGTATGGTGCTTAAAAACTTTTACAACAGTTGTTGTATTCTAAATGTGAACAGGGAAGCAAATAATAAATCTCATCACAGAAACTATCTAATCACAGAGCAACCTAGTCACAAACCACAACCAGAAACAGAAGAAAAACAAGCAACCAGAAGACACAAGGAGCTATAGTGGTTCCCCTAAACTTGGGTACATCCACTCTTCTACCACCCTAGGTAGGAATCCACTGCAGGATGAGTTGATCAGGTGTCCTGGGCACCAATGAGCTTTTGATAAGGTGCTCAAAAACCAAACCAGATTTTTTGATCAGGTGTCTTGCCACCAATGAGCTTTTGATAAGGTGCTCAAAAACCAAACACAAACTTTTGAAGGGAGTTTGAAAACCCTTTACAGAGGTGGGGATGAGAGAGTGATGGAAGTCTTCTCTTTCTTAAAGCAGCTGAGAAGACTATGTGGATTCAGTGATGTTGTCAAAGCTCCCCCTGAGATCTGTAGTTGTTTAGGAAATGAAGCTTTGCAGTAGGGTGATAGGCCTTCAGAAATTGATCTCCAGCAAATGATGATTTCAGCAACAGCTGAAATGTGAGATGTCTGGAGTCTTGAATGATGATGGCCTTGAACACTTGAATCAAAAGAGATCTGAAGATTTCAGATGGTTGATCTCTTTTAGTGATGGTGTTCTTGTATGAATTTTTTGAGACAGAGAATGTCTGCAACTCTTTTTCTTTCTCTTGTGTGATTGTGTTTGTGAGAGTTATTGCAGAAGAAGATTTGCAGAGAATGAATATTGCAGAATATGTGTCTCTCCCTTATTCTTCTCTTTTTTTTTCAGTTCTGAAAAAAAATAATCTTTTATTCTCTTGTTGTTTTAACAGAAATGATCCACTGTCAAGATAGTCGTTGGCCCGTCATAAATGACTTCCTTAATTGCTTTTGTCTTCTGGGGGAAAGTCCAATGAAACATTCCTTGATAATTCCTTGAAACTTGCTCCAGAATAAATGAAAACGGCTACAAAATCTTCTGAATTAATTGCTGAGAATAACTCCTTAACTGTTCTGAATTTGAATCTTGAAAGTCGTTGAACTCTTCAGAAAAACATCGAACTGAGCTCTACTATCGTCGAACTGAGCTCAGTGATTTGGAATTATACAGAAACAGAGATCGTCGATCTGAGCTCAACTATCGTCGAACTGAGCTCAGAGATAGCAGAACAAACTTGAGTTAAGATCGTCGAACTGAGCTCGAAGATCGTCGAATGGAGTTGGACGATTTGTTGAAGTTGAGCTCAGCGATCGTCGAATGGAGTTCGACGATCCGTCGAAGTTGAGCTAAACGATCGTCGATAGGAGTTCGACGATTCGTCGTACTGAGCTCGATGAAATGACTTAGTCTCCAAGCTGAAAAACCTTGGTCTTGAGGGCAGCTTCCAAACCTAACTACTAACCCTTAGACTCAATTTTTATTGACCTTTAGATCTATACAATGAGGTCAAAAACAGGTTTCCTAAAGACATAGTGATCCTGACCCAAATTAGTAATATGGTGTTCCAACAATCTCCCCCTATTTGGGTTAGGATTACTATTTACAGAAATTGGAGAAATTAAAATGACATACAAAGCAAAAATATAACAAACAACAACATTGCAGAATCACAGATATAATATCTTAGACATATCAGAAATCAGAATAATTGTCACCTTACAGAATTACTCTTTCTCCTTGCTCTTTATAAGTTTAATTTCTCTATTTGGATTAAGAGCTTCCTTCTTTGATCTTCTGTCATCAGCTGCACCTAGAGATGTTTGATGTTTAGGCCTTGGTACTACAGCTTCAGGGTGCAGCTCCATGTATCTTTCATAATCAAAAAACTTGCTGGAGGCATATCTTTCAAGTTCCTTCTTTCTTTGATCAGACAGAGTAGTAATGCTGGAGGTGTCCTTGCCTTGCTCTCTGGCTTTCTTAATCTGATCCAAGGCAGCTAATTCTTTCATCCTAGCAGTCCATGCAGTAGGATTATTCTCTGGATCCTCAAAAGGCACTGGAGGTTCATATCTGTTGGAGGGATTGTCTGGAGGAGCTCTGGAGGAGACTAATTCTTTCAACTTATAAGGAAATGGACCTGAAGTAGTGTCAGATGAACCTGGTCCTTCCCTTGAGTAAGGATGTTGCCTGGAGTAACCTTTGGAATAAACTTGAAGTTCTCTTTGGTTTTCTCTATAATTTCCTCTCCTAGATTGAGAGCCTCTGGATTGGCTTCCGCTATATTGAGATCTTCCTTGAGGCTGATATGGGGTTTGACTTCTGGCAGAAGGATGAACAGTACAGCTACCACATGCACCTGCATCAGGAGGAGGAGGTGGAGGAGGATGATGGAACTGAGAGGAACCTTTCTCATATTTTCTCTTCTTCTTCATAGCCTTTAGTTGATTCTTGGAATACTGCATCCAGTGTTCTGTTATAGGGCAGCTATGTAGAATATAGTAGGGAATGCCATTTGTATCTTTTACTTTAGCTGGAGGAACTCTTTTCATTGCCTTGCTTCTTGCTTTTCTTTTCCTTGCTATAGTAGCTGAGGAATCATCAGAATCAGTTCTGAACTGATCACTTTCAGAGCTTTGTTCATCATATAAAGCATCAATCCTTTTCAGATAATCTTTCTGTTGTTGGGTTGGAGCAGAGGTAACAGTAGTGACAGCAATTGTAGCAGCAGTAGTATAAGCAGAAATAACACTGGCAGAAGTTGTAGCAGCAGCAGTAGATACAGTAGATACAGAACTTTCAGGAGCACCACTCTCAGAAGATACATCAGCAGTAGTAACAACAGCAACTGGGGCAGCAGCAGATTCAGAGAAAACAGTTTCAGATACAAAAACATCAGCAGGGGAAACATCAGCAGTGACAGCAGGCTCAAAGTCATATGCCTCTGTCATATGTATATCCTTAGAAACTACATCATCAGAATTGTTAGCAATATCAACAATATCAGCAGCAGCAACAGAAACAACAACATTATTGTCAGTAGGAGTAGCAGCAGTAAGATCAATGGAAATAGAAGGCTCAGCAGTATATAGGGAATTTATATACGAGCTAATTAAGCTGGTATCACAGCTTGAGAAGGGCACAATGGACTTAGATAGATCTTCAGATGGCTGGACTGCAGTGCTTACTGGGAGACAACTGAAATAAATATAATCAAACTCTGATAAAAGTGACCTGAGGTCCACTGAGAAAACATCAACTTGTGGTGTTGAGACTGGAGCTTGAGTTGAAGAGACAACAACTTGAACTGAGGAAATAGCAGCAGCAGGGACTGAAGAAATGGCAGCAGCAGACAATCTAACATCTTCATGAGGCATCTCCCCCTGCCTAGATTCAGAGACAGCTGGATCAAGGCACCCAAAGGAAGGGATTGTTTGAGGAATGAGAGAAGATAGCCTGGCAGAAAGGGCTGCAACTGACTGTAGAAGTGGAGCCAAGGAGGTCTCCAATAAGAGTGAGAGCCTGGGAGCTATCACCTCATACAGTCTTTCAGCTAAGGATGGAAGATCTACATGCTCAATAGGGATTTGAGCAGAGGTAGAGACTGTAGGTGGAACAGCTGGAGATGTTGGTGGAGAGCTGGTGTATGGGGGAAAGGAAGGTTGAGGTGTGGGGATTGTTGAAATGGAAGAAAGGGGAAAGGAGATAGAAGGTGTGAAGGAGGGTTGAGCAATGATGTCTTGTAGTAGCTGTTGATAAGATGTGGATGAGGAGGGTAGATCAGGAGGGGATGAAGGTGAATCATCCATGAAGGAATCATCTAGAAGATTGAATGATGGAAGGTGAGAAGATGTGTCAAGATCTGGTTGAGGGTAGTGTTGTAAAGGATGGAATAGTTCTTCTATTAGAGGTGGAGGTGGAGAACTTGAAGTTGGAGAAGGGGTTGAAATTATGATGGTGGATGAAATTTGAATGGTGGATGTGACTGGTGGAGATGAAATAGGAGGTGGAGGAGGAGAAGAAGCATCAGGCAAGTCTTCTGCAGGGGCAGAGACTTGAGGGGAAGAGACTATAACAGTCCTTGTGCCTGAAGTAGTGCTTGCAGAGGGCCTGCTGGGCTTCACTATCTGTCTGTCCCACTTGCCAAACAGGGCACAGGAGAGCCTCTTGGAGTCATTGATGTGCATCCCATTTGATACAAGCAGGGCAGGGCATCTGTTTTGAAGAAACAACCCTAGAATCCTTCCATAATTCACAAAATTCTTATTTATCTTCTTCTTAATCAGATCAAAGAAGATCTCTCCCCAGTTTAACTGTTTCTTATCCACTAAAGCACTCATCAAGCACAGCTGATACCTGGAGATGGTATCATGGGCTGAATGCTTGGCCAAAAGAACTTTTCCCACAACATCAGCTAAAAATCTATATTCAACAGCTAAATTCTTTTTCAGCAGCTTGATAGGGTTTGCATCAGAATGACCCATTCTATCAAGCATAGTAGTAAATTCTTCTCCAGACATTTCAACAGAATCTCTTCCAGAATTTAATTGAAAGATCTCTGTCAGAATAGCAGGTGTAAGAGGAACCTGGGTTCCAGAAATTGATCCAACAACTATATTTTGGTCATGGTTGTGGGCAGTATACACCCACTCCTTGATTTCATCTGCAGCCAATATGATTCTGGTGGACATGATAGTGACTAGCTTTTGCTCCTTGAACAGTTCTAGAATGTCTTGGAAAATCTGATCACTGGTGCTGAAAGAATCCATATCTATATCGAAAACTGCATCAAATTTCATGGCGGCCAGAACGGCGACAGAGACGGCCATGGTTTCCTGCAAAAAATAAACAACCAAACGACCAAGTGTAGAGATGTTTGGAGGGAAAGAGAAAATTTGTAGAGAGATTGAAAGCGCAAAAGGAGAACGACGACCGAAAAATGAATTTTATATTAGGGTTCGACGCAGAAAAGGAACGATCGTTGAACTCAGTTCGACGATCGAGGCTTCTAAAGGAAACTGAAGGGTCTTCAATATCGTCGATCTCCGTTCGATGATATTGGAGAGCGTCGAGCTCTGTTCGACGATAGTTCAGAGAACAAAATCGTCGAGCTTCGTTCGACGATCGCTAACCTGGAGAGATAGTTGAGCACTATCTGAGAAGCGCTGAACTCTGGTCGACGATTTCGGAAAGCGTCGATCTCCATTCGACGATCTGGGGGAAAATCGTCGAGCGCAGTTCAGAGACCCAAAACACTCTATACACTAGAAGAATCTAGATGTTTGCCTAGTCTTGGTCAATTTTTAGAGTTTTAAAATCTTGGATATTATTTTAGACTTCCTCCATCTAACATTCCTAACTGATTTAGGAAGAAGGTATGTTTCTTTTCATCCAAGGGTTTGGTGAAAATATCTCCCCTTTGCAAATCAGTTGGGATATATTGAAGTTCAATTTTGTTTTTCTCAACATTATCCCTTAAAAAGTGATGCCTAATTTTTATGTGTTTTGTCCTACTATGGAGGACTGGATTTTGAGCTATAGAAATAGCACTGGTATTATCACAAAATATTTTAGACTTCTCTAAGTTGTAGCCATAGTCTAGGAGTTGGTTTTGAATCCACAATATTTGTGAACAACAACTACCTGCAGCCATATATTCAGCTTCAGCAGTTGAAGTTGACACAGATGTTTGTTTCTTGCAAAACCAAGAGACAAGTCTGTCACCAAGAAACTGACAAGTTCCACTGGTGCTTTTCCTGTCAATTCTGCATCCAGCATAATCAGCATCAGAAAATCCAGTTAAGTCAAATGCTGAATCTTTAGGATACCAGAGACCTAGATTTGAACAACTTTTAACATACCTGAGAATCCTTTTTACTAATGTTAGGTGTGACTCTCTAGGGCTTACTTGGAACCTAGCACATATGCATGTAGTAAACATTATGTCAGGTCTACTAGCTGTAAGGTACAGTAAGGAGCCAATCATTGCTCTATATGTTGTCTGATCAACATGTTTCCCATGTTCATCAGCATCCAATACAGCATTGGTAGGCATAGGTGTTTTCATACAAGATGCTTCAGACATACCAAATTTCTTGACCAATTCTTTTGCATACTTGGTTTGAGAAATAAAGATGCCTTCAGCACGTTGTTTGACTTGCAATCCTAGAAAGAAGGATAGCTCACCCATGCTACTCATTTCAAATTTAGAATGCATTAGGTTGGAGAACCTTCTGCACAAATTTGAATCAGTAGAGCCAAAAATAATACCATCTACATAAATCTGTACTAGTAGGGTATGGGACTTATGAGTTCTAATAAAAAGAGTTTGGTCTACTCTACCCCTTATAAATTCATTTTCCAGAAGGAAGCATGCTAGGGTCTCATACCATGCTCTAGGAGCTTGCTTGAGACCATATAATGCTTTGTTCAGCTTAAAAACATAATCAGGATGGGTTGGAGAGATAAAACCTGGAGGTTGTCTAACATAGACTTCTTCTTTGATGTCTCCATTGAGAAAGGCACTCTTTATATCCATCTGATATACCTTGAAACCTTTGTGCGCTACATATGCTAAGAAGATTCTGATGGCTTCCAATCTTGCAACCGGTGCAAAAGTCTGGTCATAATCTATGCCTTCTTCTTAAGAGTATCCTTGAGCAACTAGCCTTTCCTTGTTCCTTACAATAACTCCTTGATCATCCAATTTGTTTCTGAACACCCACATTGTTCCAACAATGGAGTGATCCTTAGGCCTTGGCACTAGTTCCCAAACTTTGTTCCTTTCAAATTGATGCAACTCTTCTTGCATTGCAATGATCCAGTGTGGATCTTGCTCTGCATCTTGAATGGATTGAGGTTCAATTTGAGATAGGAAGCAAGTGTGCAACAGGTTTTGGTTGACCTGATTTCTGGTTTGCACACCAGCTGAGATGTCTCCAATTACTTAGGAAATTGGATGGTCTCTTGATGTTACTAAATCAATAGGGGGTGTTGATTGTTCACCAACCTATGTTGTTGTTTCCTCTTGTGGTACAACAACTGGATCTTCAAGAAGTTTCTCTTCATGATGTTGAATGTCTTCTTCATATTCACTGCTTTCTTCTTTTTGAATGATTTCTAATCTGTCCAAGTCTTCAGCTAGAGAGTGTACCTGCAAAGGTTCTATGGTAGAAGTGTTCTTCTCCTTGAAAGACATGTTAGATTCATCAAAAGATATGTGAACAGATTCTTCAATTTTAAGAGATGATTTATTATATACCCTATAAGGCTTACTGATCATGGAGTATCCCAGAAACACTCCTTCATCAGCTTTAGCTTGAAATTTTGTTAAATACTTCTTGTCATTATTATTTATATAACAAATACAACCAAAAATTCTAAAATAATCTACTTTAGGTTTCTTCCCTTTGAGTAATTTATAGGGAGTCTTGCCCTTTAGTTTATGTATTAAACTTCTGTTCAGCACATAGTTGGAGGTGTTCACTGCCTCTGCCCAAAAAGATAGAGGAAGGTGAGCATCTGACAACAATGTAGTGGCAGATTCAATAAGGGTTCTATTTTTCCTTTCAGCTACCCCATTTTGTTGAGGAGTTCTAGGAGCTGAGAAAGTGTGCCTGATCCCTTCACTCTGACAGAACTCTTGCATAAGAAGAGAATCAAACTCTATCCCATGATCACTTCTGATCATGGCAATGTGAGTATTGAACTCAATCTGTATGCATTTGAGAAACACTGTCAAACACTTAAACTTATCAGACTTCTTCCTCAGAAAGAACACCCATGTGAATCTAGAGAAATCATCTACAACTACTAAAGTGTAAGATTTCCCTCCTAAGATTTGTACTGTAATGGGTCCAAAAAGATCCATGTGTAACAGATACAAAATCCTAGGTGAATCACTCTTATTAAGTGACTTGAAACTATTTTTAGTTTGCTTGCCTAATTGACAAGCCCTGCAGAGTCCTTCCTTCTTATAGGGGCCAGAAGGTAGTCCTCTAACAAGGTTGTCCTTGGATAGCCTAGCAATGGTTCTAAGGTTTAAATGTCCTAGTCTCTTATGCCATAAAACATTAGGTCTACAAACAGAATTAAACAGGCAAATATCTACTTCTGTTGAAAGAAAATCTACTAAATAAATGTTACCTTTCCTTTTACCTGTCAACACAGTTGTGTTGTCCTCTGACTTGATCTTGCATAAGGCTTTGCTGAACGTCACCTGGTAGACTTCATCACATAGCTGACTGATACTGATCAAATTGTGCTTCAGTCCTTCCACATAGGCTACCTTCTTGAATGTGACTGTGCCAATCTGGACTGCATCATATCCTTTAGTTTGTCCAAAGTTTGAATCACCAAATATGACTTTGGGTCCAAGCTTGGCTTTAAAGGATGTGAGGTTTTCCCTATTTCCTGTCATGTGCTTGGAGCACCCACTATCCAAATACCATTGTTGGTTTGATGTTGGATAGGTCTTTACCTGCACATAAAATAATTCACTTGTTTTTGACCCAGTTTACCTTGGGCCTAGGTTGATAGCCTTTAAATTCAGAAATAAATGAAATCCCTGGTTGACTCTTATAACCTTCAGGATGATATCTCCTTGGAGGTATTATCCATTCAGTATAAGGGTTAAAGCTTTGGGATGAAGGACCCATAGGATTGGATTTTGATTTACCCTTGAAAGAATTTCCAAAGCTCTGATCTCTGTTCGACAATCGTTGAGCTGCGTTCGACGATCTTGGGTCAGATCGTCGAGATCCGTTCGACGGTCGACTGTGGGAGAGTTCAGGAATTAGAGATCGTCGACCTGAGTTCGACGATTTTGCCTGAGATCGTCGATCTGCGTTCGGCGATCGTCGAGCTCCGTTCGATGATTTCTGCTGGAACTTGGTTTTCTTAGACAGATCAGAATTTTTCCTAGCTACCTCTACAACTCCCTTACCTTTATCAGAAATAAACTTAATTGGGGTTATTAGAACTATAGGTTGGCTGGATGAAGCACCCAAGCCCAGTGTACTATTAAATCTAGAGTTCACTGTGCTTGTGATGTCAATTAGCTTGATGCTTCTCCCATTAAGGGATTCTTCAAGCTTTTTGGCCTCTGACAGCTCACTTTTCAGTGAAATTATCTGCTCCCTACAGCACTCCAACTCCTCAGAGAGTTTGAGGTTTTCTAATTTTAAGGAACTGTGTTCAGACAATTGATTTCTGAGAGAGATAATTTCCTTCTCAGATTTTAATAAGTGTAAGCATAGTGCTTTAAATTCATACTTAAAGTCCTCAGAATTGAAATCAAATGAGTCTATTACCTGGTCTTCTTCAGGTTGAGTCTCTGAGTCTGACTCTGACTCTTCTGCATCTGAGTTGTGTTGATAGACATTGATTGCCATCATGCAGAACTCCTTTTCTTCAGCATCATCTTCATCATCACTTGAGCTGGATGAAGCTTCTGATTCCTCTTCAGTCTCACTCCAAGATTCAGCAACAAATCCCTTCCTTGTGTGTTTGTTCTTGCTTGAGGAGGGTTTGCCATTGCTACTCTTCTTGAAGTCCTTATCTTTTCTTCTTTCTATCTTATCCTTTCTGTCCTTATTTTTGTTCTCTGGACAGTCAGGCACAATGTGGCCTGGTTTCATGCAACCAAAGCAGACAATTTCTTTATTGTTTGATTTATCATACCTTGGCTTGTCATGATCTTTGTATGATCTCTTCTTGAAGTCCTTTCTGGCCATCTTGTAAAATCTTTTGGCCAGCAGACTGAGTAGCTCATCATTGCCTGGGATTTTATCTTCAGGCTGATCTTCAGAGGCTTTGAAAGCTATAGACTTCTCTTTTCTTGTGGCTGGTGAGGCAGCCTTCTGCTCTTCTTCTCTATTTTTGATGAGCATCTCATAAGATTTGAGCTTGCCCAAGAGAGCTTCTGTGGTGATCTCATTCAGACTTCTGGCATCCTTGATTGGCCAGATCCTTGAGTCCCAAGTGCTTGGGAAGCACATTAGGATTTTATCATTTAGCTCAGTCAATGAGATCTCTTTATCCAGAGTCTTCAGTTCATTGACTATTAGACTGAGTGTAAGACTCCCCCCTCCCGGATCCCAAAACACGGCACGAAGAGGGAGTCTTATGCCCGGAACAGCCGCCTTGCGGTAGCATTAGCACACGGGCTAACCTGTACCACAAGACGCCTATCCCGCCGGCTACAACAATATCAATATATCATGCCAACCCAACCAAATAAATAAACAGAAGAAGTCAAATCCACACTAAGTTATAATGTCCAAAACATCAATAATGAGAAGCTAAACATGCTTCTACAAAATATCAGAGTACAGCTAATCATTGCCCAAACGGGCTACATCAGAGTAAGCAAAACACTAACATCAGTAACAGACGGTATCGACGGCACCGTCACATCAGGCCCTGTCGTCCTGGCCTGGCTGTCCTGCTGCGTAGTCTGCGGCTGCTCTACCTGCGGCGTGACCTCCTAAAAAGGAAGACGTAGCAACCGTTAGTCGAAACGACTAAGTGGTTTCACATCCGCTCCCCCGGCGACTCCTCGGCACCGGGCGGAGAAAAGGAACAAGAGTATAGTATATGTAACAAGTAAGCAAGTAAAGGAAGTACAAGCAGGTGGCATGGTACATGAGTATCAATGTATAACTAGCAGTTCTACAAAGCTATCAATATGTAAACTAACAATTCTACAAGAGCCATCAAGGTATAATAACAAGTGTGAGAAAGCTTCAGCAGGAAAGTAACTTAACTTATAAGAATGCCCATACAAACTTATAAGTTAAGGATCGGGTTACATAAAAGTAACTCATCGTATAAGAGTGCCCATACAAACTTATACGATGAGGATCTTGTTGTGCAATGTTATGAATGCTATGAATGCTATGCAATGACTCACCCATGCACACCCATGCAACTGCTATGTCGACACAGACTGTAGTTCCCACTTTTCGAGCAGGTAGCTAACCTCTCAGGCATCAGCCGCCGTGGCCAGGCGGTGACAGTAGAACGGGCACTTCTACTACTAGGCGGGTATCACACTACTTCACCTAGGCCTCCGTACGCCTCAACGCTAAGAACACAACAGCGGAGCCCATGCGTACTATGGCCCAGCGGGGTCTTGGGTAGATGTGCACCAAGAACACAGCCCGAACTGGCCTTGTGTGACCCGGAAGGGGCCTCGGAAGAAAGCACGAGGACACAGCCCAACCGTTCACATGGTCGGAGGGGCCTCGGGACGTGAACACCGAGGACACAGCCCAAACCGACCAAGTCTAACTGCCAACTCCCGTCGGTGTGACGACTGGCGAGCCCGTAGACCTGCCACACTATCCTTAACCCGGGATTACGACACCGCATGTCGACTCACACCACATGCAAACACCACATCAACATATCATGGAAGGGGCCTCGGAAGTAAACCCGAGGACACAGCCCAACCATCCATCCACACCTATCTCAACACAACAAAACAAGTGACGGTCAACACCGCACTTTTATTCTTCCACAATACTACCCGTAGGGAGACGACGCTCTAAGTATTGGACTAATAAATTTCATTTCACCAAATCAACATATCATGGCCATAGTTTAATCTTCTATATGTCATTCCATATGAACTCTACATAAGACTTATATGATGCGCATATGTTATAATCTATCAACATCTTATCAATTCGATTCGATTAAACATAAAGGGAACCATCCAAACCTCAAGACATCTTGCAATAAGAAATCAGTTGTATGCGTTCCAAATAATAAACACCATCATTCACAGTTCTTCGGTGATTAGCACAAATTATTTAATCTTGACAGAATTCCACCGACTCTAATTGCACTTTATATAAAACCAGAATTCTAGGTGTATCACTAATCTGGACAGCAACTTCGACCGGAGATTCCTGAAGCTACAGGAATCCGGTGGAGGCGTGTAACCCCTCGTTGGAAAGATCTTTTCATGATCTACAACTTTCATATTCAGGTCACAACCCAGATCTGAAAATAACGTACTCGAAATCGGCTTCGAAGTTCGCTGCGCACAGAACACGATTTCTGTGTACAGGAAATTGCCGGACAGCAAACTCGATTAGGTTTTCCCGGGGCCACAGATATCACCTGAAGTCGTGCAACCACTCGTTGGAAAGGTATTTCCAAGGGCTACAACTTTCGTGTTTAGCGAAAAGCCCAGATCTGCCCCTATCCTACATGAAAAGGGCCTAGAAGATCGCTGCGCGCAGAATACAGATTCTGCGCGCATCTTAAAGGAAAATGAACGGCATCGGTTCGTCTTCCTCCTCAAGGCGATCGTTCCTAAATTTTCCAGAATTATTCTCCTCCCTTATTCAACCTCAAGGTCATAAACTCTTCACGAGACCATCCACCCATCGTCATATTGAAGAAAAGGGGAAGGGTTGAAGAGATCTAAAACCTAGGATTCAAATCCTAACATGGCCAAACCTAGAAATCTTCTCCTCTCCATCAAGTTCTCTTGAACCGATGTCTCTCCTAAAGCAAAACTATAGATCTAGCACCAAGGGAGAGGGTAGGAAACTCACGTTGACTCCAGCGGTACCACCATTTCCGGCCATGGATCGCGTAGTTCTCCTTGGCGGCATCTTCTCTTTCGCGGCGATGGCGGAACTCCTCCGGTAGAACTTGCTCCAGCGGTTTTCCTCTCACCAGGAGTTCTCACAGGAAATAGGGGAAGGAAATGAGAATGAAAAACGGCTAGGGTTTCTCTGCCCCTTATAAGCAAAATGTGACACGGGTAGGGACACGGCCGTGTCCGTACCCGTGTCCTGCTTCCGCGAAACGGCCGTGGCGGTTTCCATGTCGGTTCACTGTTTGACACGGGTAGGGACACGGACCGTGTCCCAACCCGTGTTCACATGACACGGCCGTGTGCCTGGCCGTGTCATTGGCCGTGTGCATCTTCAGTTACATCTCGCTACTTCTCGTCGAGCCCAACTCGGCGCACACGGGTAGGGACACGGCCGTGTCACTACCCGTGTTCCCCACTCGACGATTCTCGACGACTCTCGACGATTTCGACACGGCTCGTCGAGCTCAACTCGATGCACACGGGTAGGGACACGGCCGTGTCACTACCCGTGTTCCCCACTCGACGATTCTCGACGACTCTCGACGATTTCGACACGACTCGTCGAGCTCAACTCGATGCACACGGGTAGGGACACGGCCGTGTCACTACCAGTGTCATCTCTTCTCAGGACTTGAGTCAACCCTCCTGACTCAAAACACACACACTAGGGGCCTAGAGCGATTCGGGACGTTACAAATCCTATAAACAAAATAAAAGATTTCGTCCCCGAAATCAGGCTTAGGCTGTGTGGAGAAAAACTTAACAGGAAGTTTATCACATGTTTTTAAATAAGGTTACCTTGGGCAAACAACTCCGGGTAGCGTTGCTGCATCAGATCCATTGGCTCCCAAGTGTACTCCTCCTTCCCATGATTCAACCATAGCACCTTCACTAAGGGGACACTTTTGCGGCGTAATGTTCTTGTCTCGCTGTCAACGATTCGTACCGGCTCTAGTCGCACAGACCTATCTGACGCCACCGCACCATCAGTAGTGGGAATATACTGGTCGGGCCGCAACAATGCTTTTCGAAGCGACGACACATGGAATACGTCGTGGAGATTTTCTAGTTCTGGTGGTAACTCCAACCGATAGGCCAACGGGCCGATCCTTTCTAGTATAGTATAAGGCCCAACATACCTTGGGCTGAGCTTTTTCACTCCACGCACCCGCGACACTCCATGCATCGGCCGAATCTTAAGGAACACTTTTTCGCCCACCTGGAACTCCACCATCCGGTGCTTTTTATTGTAATATTTCGCCTGTCGACTTTGAGCCTCCAACATGAGGTCTCTTATCAATCTGACAGTCACATCAGTATCATCTATGTATTCGTTTCCCAATGCCTTCGGATCTTCATCTTGCACCCAAGACAAGGGAGTCCTACACCTTCTTCCGTAAAGGGCTTCATGGGGCGCCATACCGATGCTCGCTTGATGACTATTATTGTAGGAGAATTCCACTAGTGGCAAGAGCCTTTCCCATGGCTCTCCTCTGTCCAGCACACATAACCTCAATAAATCTTCCAGCGTTCTGATGGTCCGCTCTGACTGTCCGTCAGTCTGAGGATGAAATGCGGTACTAAAGGTTAGGCGTGAGCCCAAATACGCCTGTACCGCCTTCCACTCATTGGATGTAAACCGACCATCCCGATCCGAAACAATTGTCTTGGGCACGCCATGATACCGTACAAATTGTTCCACAAAAAGGCGCACCAAAACATCCACGTGTGCTTCCTTCTTCATTGGAATGAACCGGGCCACCTTTGTCAGTCGATCCACAATAACCCACACCGAATCATTCCCGGAGCGTGAGCGAGGTAGCCCATGGACAAAGTCCATGGAGATATCCTCAAACTTCCATTCGGGGATGGGCAGCGACTGCAACAAACCACAGGGACTCCTGCATTCAACCTTCACTCTTTGGCAAGCTTCGCAATGTGTAACATAGTAGCGAACATCCTTCTTCATTCCCGGCCAACACATGGTCTTCCGCAGTCCGGCGTACATCTTAGCAATACCCGGGTGCACTGAATATTGAGAGGAATGTGCCTCTCTCAATATATCCTCCCGAATTTTGCCGCCCTTGGGAATATAAAGTCGGCCACGAAAATAAACGAGGCCGTCTTTGAGTGTGTACTCATCGGTGGTCCTATCTTCAATTGCCTTGATTGCCGGGGCCAAGGACGCATCCATTCCTTGCTCCACCCGTATCCGGTCTCGGATATCACAAACTATGCTCATGTTGGCCAAATACTCCGCATATTCCGCCGAAGGATCCTTGAATACTAGAGTAATTTCCATCTTCTCGATCATCCGAGCCAACTCCATACTCATCAGCCGAGACTCTGGGCTAGAGCCTGGCACTTTTCTACTCAAGGCATCGGCTACCGAGTTCGCTTTCCCAGGGTGGTAGTTCATGGTGAACTCATAGTCGCATAGAAATTCCAACCACCGCCGTTGTCTCAGGTTCAACTCCTTCTGAGTGTGAACATACTTCAAGTTTTTGTGATCGGAAAAGATCTCGCAGTGGACGCCATATAAATAATGCCTCCAGACCTTCAAAGCGAACACCACTGCTCCTAACTCCAAATCATGAACCGGGTAATTGATTTCATGTTTCTTTAACTGCCTTGAAGCATAAGCGATCACATGCCCGTGCTGCATCAGCACCGCTCCCATCCCTTGATATGATACGTCTGTGTGAACCTGAAATCCTTCCTTCCCAAACGGAAGTGCAAGGATGGGGGCGGAGGTAAGCCTATCCTTCAACTCTTGAAATGCTGCTTCACATTTAGGTGTCCACTCAAATGGCACACCCTTCTTCGTCAAGGAGGTAAGAGGAAGGGCAATCTTGGAGAATCCTTTCACGAACTTGCGGTAGTAGCCAGCAAGTCCAAGAAAGCTTCGTACATCGGCCGCCGACTTCAAGGGCGACCACTCCTTCACGGCCCGCACCTTAGCTGGGTCCACAGCTAATCCTGCTCCACTGATCACATGCCCTAAGAAGGCAACCTCCTTAAGCCAGAATTCGCACTTGCTAAACTTGGCATACAAGGCGTGCTCCTTCAATTTCTTCAAAACTAAGGTCAGGTGCTCGACATGCTCCTCCTCCGTCTTTGAATAGACTAAGATGTCGTCGATGAAAACGATGACGAAGATGTCCAAGTATGGTTCAAACACCTTGTTCATCAGGCTCATGAAGGCCGAAGGTGCATTCGTGAGCCCAAACGGCATTACTGTGAACTCATACAAACCATATCTCGAACTGAAGGCTGTTTTCTGAATGTCCCCCTCTTGTATCCTCAACTGATAGTATCCAGAGCGCAAGTCTAATTTAGAGAACCAATGCGCTCCCACTAATTGATCGAACAACTCGTCGATCCGAGGTAGCGGATAAGTGTTCCGCACCGTCAATCGATTGAGTTCCCGATAATCTATGCACAATCGCAGGGTTCCATCCTTCTTCTTTACGAACAATACGGGGGCACCCCACGGTGACGAACTGGGGCGAACGAACCCTGAATCTACTAGTTCTTGCAGTTGAACTCTAAACTCCGCGAGTTCTTTCGGGGCCATTCTGTACGGAGCCTTAGATACAGGCTTGGCACCTGGTACTAAATTAATCTGGAAATCGACCTCTCTATGTGGCGGTAATCATGGTAGCTTCTCAGGAAATACCTCGGGAAAGTCCCGCACAACCCGTACATCCTTTAATTCCAACGCTTCCTCCTTCAACTCGAACCAGATCATGAAGACCTCGTCCCCCTTCATATGAGCTTTTACAACCTGGATAGAAGATAATATCATACGTGGCGCGAAGCCAATACCTTGGAAGATGACGTCAGAGTCTCCATGCCTCAAATAGATCCGCTTCTCCGCGCAGTCGATCCTCGCGAAGTGCCAGTCCAGCCATGCCATGCCCAAAATGATGTCAAACTCCGGCATTCTCAGAACCGTGGCCGGTGTATCAAAGGCTTTCCCATCAATAAATAACTCCAACTCGCACTTGGCGGTCGCGATCATCTCCGAGCCGTCCGGAAGGCGTACACGTCGGGCTATTCCCGTGAAGTAATGAACATCACCCACGTCTTTTATGAACTCTTCGGACACAAAAGAGTGTGAGGCACCGGTATCAAACAGCGCATAGGCCGTCTTCCCGCCAATAATCACGGTGCCTAAGTGTCAACGACCAAAACTTATTGCTAGTGTCTAATAAGTTCTATTCAATTCGTGTTAAACCATGCAGATATGTAAATTAATTAAATCATACCTGCAATCACATCTTGTGGGTTCCTTTCCTGCGCCATGTCAAGCGCGTACACCTGATCCCGGACCGGTCCGGGGTTTCCTCTTGGCGGTCCTCGTCCTCGACCACGCATATATCCCCGTCCTCGTGGAGCTGCTGGAGGGAGAGCAGGAGGGAGAGCAAGAGGGGCGTTCCCATATAGCTGCGGGCAGAAACGCCGGATGTGGCCCGGCTGGTTGCATTCGAAGCACACCAGACCACGACGCCCTTCAGGTTGTTGAAATCGCTGAGGCTGTGGGGGTGGAGGCAACGCAGGCGGCTGCGGAACTGGATGCTCCACCCTATAGTTTCGGTGGACACGCCCTCCACCTCTTTGATAACCTCTTCCTCCTCTGAAGTCCCGTCTCCTTCTATTACTTGGGCCGACTTCCATTACGTCCTCCGCAGGCCTCTTACTACATCCCAGGTGGTCAGCCTCCAATCTTTTCGCCATATCAATGATCTCCGCCAAGCTACCATCCGCTATAAACAAAAGGGACTGCCTTAGGGGATCTCGCAGCCCTTTATAGAAGCGCTTGGCATAACCTCTGTCATCCAACTCATAAGAGTCCGCAAACCTTGCGAGATGCTGGAATTCCCGCTGGTATTCTGTAACCGACTTTGATCCCTGCTTTAGTAGAAGGAACCTCTGCTCAAGCTCATCTCGGGCCGATGTAGGGATAAAGTGCTCCAAGAAAACCTCCGAGAATTCACTCCAACTTATCTCAGTGTAGATCCGGCCTTGGAAGGTAGAGCCCATGAGGGACTTCCACCACCTCTTCGCATGTAAGTCCAAGACGGACACTGCCAATGTTACTGCCATGTTGGCCGGGCAACGGATACCAGCCAACAACTCTTGTATCGTGTCTAGCCATTCCTCTGTACGTACGGCTGACTCCGTCCCAAGGTAGACGGGAGGGGAGAGAGCTCGGAAGGTGCTCAGCCAGTTGGAGCTCGGGGCCTGTTGTTGCACCGGAGCCTGCTGTGCCTTAAAAGCATCAAGAATGGCGGTGAGTGTTTGCCCCAACTCAGACTGTTGGAACTGAGTGGGTATGGGAGGGGTAGGAGTACCCCTCATCGGCTCAACATGCAGTGGAACCTACACGTACACGACAAATTTGTGGTCAGGTTGGCTAAACTTAAGGTCAACGTTGGACAAACTTAATGTGAATTACATATGGGCACACCACTGCTTCCGCTAAGTCAGTTTGTCCCCAAACTGACTAACCAAACGGGGGTGGCACCATTGTTGAATGACTTCGTAGTTGAGGATCGTGGCAAACTGATACCATTTGTAAGACTCCCCCCTCCCGGATCCCAAAACACGGCACGAAGAGGGAGTCTTATGCCCGGAACAGCCGCCTTGCGGTAGCATTAGCACACGGGCTAACCTGTACCACAAGACGCCTATCCCGCCGGCTACAACAATATCAATATATCATGCCAACCCAACCAAATAAATAAACAGAAGAAGTCAAATCCACACTAAGTTATAATGTCCAAAACATCAATAATGAGAAGCTAAACATGCTTCTACAAAATATCAGAGTACAGCTAATCATTGCCCAAACGGGCTACATCAGAGTAAGCAAAACACTAACATCAGTAACAGACGGTATCGACGGCACCGTCACATCAGGCCCTGTCGTCCTGGCCTGGCTGTCCTGCTGCGTAGTCTGCGGCTGCTCTACCTGCGGCGTGACCTCCAAAAAAGGAAGACGTAGCAACCGTTAGTCGAAACGACTAAGTGGTTTCACATCCGCTCCCCCGGCGACTCCTCGGCACCGGGCGGAGAAAAGGAACAAGAGTATAGTATATGTAACAAGTAAGCAAGTAAAGGAAGTACAAGCAGGTGGCATGGTACATGAGTATCAATGTATAACTAGCAGTTCTACAAAGCTATCAATATGTAAACTAACAATTCTACAAGAGCCATCAAGGTATAATAACAAGTGTAAGAAAGCTTCAGCAGGAAAGTAACTTAACTTATAAGAATGCCCATACAAACTTATAAGTTAAGGATCGGGTTACATAAAAGTAACTCATCGTATAAGAGTGCCCATACAAACTTATACGATGAGGATCTTGTTGTGCAATGTTATGAATGCTATGAATGCTATGCAATGACTCACCCATGCACACCCATGCAACTTCTATGTCGACACAGACTGTAGTTCCCACTTTTCGAGCAGGTAGCTAACCTCTCAGGCATCAGCCGCCGTGGCCAGGCGGTGACAGTAGAACGGGCACTTCTACTACTAGGCGGGTATCACACTACTTCACCTAGGCCTCCGTACGCCTCAACGCTAAGAACACAACAGCGGAGCCCATGCGTACTATGGCCCAGCGGGGTCTTGGGTAGATGTGCACCAAGAACACAGCCCGAACTGGCCTTGTGTGACCCGGAAGGGGCCTCGGAAGAAAGCACGAGGACACAGCCCAACCGTTCACATGGTCGGAGGGGCCTCGGGACGTGAACACCGAGGACACAGCCCAAACCGACCAAGTCTAACTGCCAACTCCCGTCGGTGTGACGACTGGCGAGCCCGTAGACCTGCCACACTATCCTTAACCCGGGATTACGACACCGCGTGTCGACTCACACCACATGCAAACACCACATCAACATATCATGGAAGGGGCCTCGGAAGTAAACCCGAGGACACAGCCCAACCATCCATCCACACCTATCTCAACAAAACAAAACAAGTGACGGTCAACACCGCACTTTCATTCTTCCACAATACTACCCGTAGGGAGACGACGCTCTAAGTATTGGACTAATAAATTTCATTTCACCAAATCAACATATCATGGCCATAGTTTAATCTTCTATATGTCATTCCATATGAACTCTACATAAGACTTATATGATGCGCATATGTTATAATCTATCAACATCTTATCAATTCGATTCGATTAAACATAAAGGGAACCATCCAAACCTCAAGACATCTTGCAATAAGAAATCAGTTGTATGCGTTCCAAATAATAAACACCATCATTCACAGTTCTTCGGTGATTAGCACAAATTATTTAATCTTGACAGAATTCCACCGACTCTAATTGCACTTTATATAAAACCAGAATTCTAGGTGTATCACTAATCTGGACAGCAACTTCGACCGGAGATTCCCGAAGCTACAGGAATCCGGTGGAGGCGTGTAACCCCTCGTTGGAAAGATCTTTTCATGATCTACAACTTTCATATTCAGGTCACAACCCAGATCTGAAATAACGTACTCGAAATCGGCTTCGAAGTTCGCTGCGCACAGAACACGATTTCTGTGTACAGGAAATTGCCGGACAGCAAACTCGATTAGGTTTTCCCGGGGCCACAGATATCACCTGAAGTCGTGCAACCACTCGTTGGAAAGGTATTTCCAAGGGCTACAACTTTCGTGTTTAGCGAAAAGCCCAGATCTGCCCCTATCCTACATGAAAAGGGCCTAGAAGATCGCTGCGCGCAGAATACAGATTCTGCGCGCATCTTAAAGGAAAATGAACGGCATCGGTTCGTCTTCCTCCTCAAGGCGATCGTTCCTAAATTTTCCAGAATTATTCTCCTCCCTTATTCAACCTCAAGGCCATAAACTCTTCACGAGACCATCCACCCATCGTCATATTGAAGAAAAGGGGAAGGGTTGAAGAGATCTAAAACCTAGGATTCAAATCCTAACATGGCCAAACCTAGAAATCTTCTCCTCTCCATCAAGTTCTCTTGAACCGATGTCTCTCCTAAAGCAAAACTATAGATCTAGCACCAAGGGAGAGGGTAGGAAACTCACGTTGACTCCAGCGGTACCACCATTTCCGGCCATGGATCGCGTAGTTCTCCTTGGCGGCATCTTCTCTTTCGCGGCGATGGCGGAACTCCTCCGGTAGAACTTGCTCCAGCGGTTTTCCTCTCACCAGGAGTTCTCACAGGAAATAGGGGAAGGAAATGAGAATGAAAAACGGCTAGGGTTTCTCTGCCCCTTATAAGCAAAATGTGACACGGGTAGGGACACGGCCGTGTCCGTACCCGTGTCCTGCTTCCGCGAAACGGCCGTGGCGGTTTCCATGTCGGTTCACTGTTTGACACGGGTAGGGACACGGCCGTGTCCCAACCCGTGTTCACATGACACGGCCGTGTGCCTGGCCGTGTCATTGGCCGTGTGCATCTTCAGTTACATCTCGCTACTTCTCGTCGAGCCCAACTCGGCGCACACGGGTAGGGACACGGCCGTGTCACTACCCGTGTTCCCCACTCGACGATTCTCGACGACTCTCGACGATTTCGACACGGCTCGTCGAGCTCAACTCGATGCACACGGGTAGGGACACGGCCGTGTCACTACCCGTGTTCCCCACTCGACGATTCTCGACGACTCTCGACGATTTTGACAAGGCTCGTCGAGCTCAACTCGATGCACACGGGTAGGGACACGGCCGTGTCACTACCCGTGTCATCTCTTCTCAGGACTTGAGTCAACCCTCCTGACTCAAAACACACACACTAGGGGCCTAGAGCGATTCGGGACGTTACACTGAGCCTGTTATATATTTCAGCTACTGGCTCAGCTTCTCCTTTCTTGAAATTCTCATATTGGGATATGAGGTGAGATCTTCTGTCTTTTCTTTCATCAGCAGATCCTGAGACTATTTCAGATAGCTTGTCCTAAATTTCCTTTGCTGAGTTGCATTCAGCTACCTTTTGGAAAATGTCATCAAACATAGTCTGGGCTAAGATGTTCATAGCCTTTGCATCTGCTACCTTCCACTTCTTGATCTCTGCATCTATTCCTGAAGGAGGTGGAACACCATTTGTATTTGTGTTCTCTGGAGGTCTTGGACAAACTGTCAAAACAGAATTAAAAATTTCCTCATCAATAGAATTCATGTGGAGTCTAATCCTTGCCTTCCAAAGTGCAAACTTAGACAGATTGCACACTAGAGGTCTGGTGCTAGCATAGTCTTTGTTTTGGGCCATGTTTTGTGAAGAAATAATTCTAATAACAAAATCTACAACAAACAGATCTAACTAGGAATCTTTGGGTTCTGGTGTTAGCCTGTGCAACCACCAAGGTGTGGTATGTTTAACCAACCTGCCTCTGATACCAATTGAAAGTGCGAGTTAGATCTGATATACTCTAGAGGGGGGGGGGGCGGTGAATAGAGTATGATGCTTAAAAACGTTTACAACAGTTGTTGTATTCTAAATGTGAACAGGGAAGCAGATAGTAAATCTAATCACAGAAACTATCTAATCACAGAGCAACCTAGTCACAAACTACAGCCAGAAATAGAAGAAAAACAAGCAACCAGAAGACTCAAGGAGCTATAGTGGTTCCCCTAAACTTGGGTACATCCACTCTTCTACCACCCTAGGTAGGAATCCACTGCAGGATGAGTTGATCAGGTGTCCTGGGCACCAATGAGCTTTTGATAAGGTGCTCAAAAACCAAACCAGATTTTTTGATCAGGTGTCTTGCCACCAATGAGCTTTTGATAGGGTGCTCAAAAACCAAACACAAACATTTGAAGGGAGTTTGAAAACCCTTTACAGAGGTGGGGATGAGAGAGTGATGGAAGTCTTCTCTTTCTCAAAGCAGCTGAGAAGACTATGTGGATTCAGTGATGTTGTCAAGAGCTCCCCCTGAGATCTGTAGTTGTTCAGGAAATGAAGCTTTGAAGTAGGGTGATAGGCCTTCAGAAATTGATCTCCAGCAAATGATGATTTCAGCAACAGCTGAAATGTGAGATGTCTGGAGTCTTGAATGATGATGGCCTTGAATACTTGAATCAAAAGAGATCTGAAGATTTCAGATGGTTGATCTCTTTTAGTGATGGTGTTCTTGTATGAATCCTTTGAGACAGAGAATGCCTGCAACTCTTTTTCTTTCTCTTATGTGATTGTGGTTGTGAGAGTTGTTGCAGAAGAAGATTTGCAGAGAATGAATATTGCAGAATATGTGTCTCTCCCTTGTTCTTCTCTTTTTTTCAGTTCTGAAAAAAATAATCTTTTATTCTCTTGTTGTTTTAATAGAAATGATCCACTGTCAAGATAGCCGTTGGCCCGTCATAAATGACTTCCTTAAATGCTTTTGTCTTCTGGGGGAAAGTCCAATGAAACATTCCTTGATAATTCCTTGAAACTTGCTACAGAATAAATGAAAATGGCTACAAAATCTTCTGAATTAATTGCTGAGAATAACTCCTTAACTGTTCTGAATTTGAATCTTGAAAGTCGTTGAACTCTTCAGAAAAACGTCGAACTGAGCTCTACTATCGTCGAACTGAGCTCAGCGATTTGGACTTATACAGAAACAGAGATCGTCGATCTGAGCTCAACTATCGTCGAACTGAGCTCAGAGATAGCAGAACAAACTGGAGTTAAGATCGTCGAACTGAGCTCGAAGATCGTCGAATGGAGTTCGACGATTTGTTGAAGTTGAGCTCAGTGATCGTCTAATGGAGTTTGACGATCTGTCGAAGTTGAGCTAAATGATCGTCGATAGGAGTTCGACGATTCGTCGTACTGAGCTCGACGAAATGACTTAGTCTCCAAGCTGAAAAACCTTGGTCTTGAGGGCAGCTTCCAAACCTAACTACTAACCCTTAGACTCAATTCTAATTGGCCTTTAGATCTATACAATGAGGTCAAAAACAGGTTTCCTAAAGACATAGTGATCCTGACCCAAATTAGTAATAGGGTGTTCCAACACCTCCGTATAGAGAGGTTGACTTCTAGATTAATCTAGTACCAGGTGCCAAGCCTGTATCCAAGGCTCCGTATAGAATGGACCCGAAAGAACTCGCGGAGTTTAGAGTTCAATTGTAAGAACTGGTGGAGTCTGGGTTCGTTCGCCCTAGTTCATCACCCTGGGGAGCCCCTGTGCTATTCGTGAAGAAGAAGGATGGAACCCTGCGTTTGTGCATAGATTATCGGGAACTCAACCGGTTGACGGTGCGGAACACTTACCCGCTACCTCGGATCGACGAGTTGTTCGATCAACTAGTGGGAGCACATTGGTTTTCTAAACTGGATTTGTGCTCCGCATACTATCAGTTGAGGATACAAGAAGGGGACATCCAGAAAACGGCCTTCAGTTCAAGATATGGTTTGTATGAGTTCACGGTAATGCCGTTTGGGCCCACAAATGCCCCTTCAGCCTTCATGATCCTGACGAACAAGGTGTTCGAACCGTATTTGGATATCTTCGTCATTGTTTTTATCGAGGACATATTGGTCTACTCAAAGACGGAGGAGGAGCATGTCGAGCATTTAACCTTGGTGTTGAAGAAATTGAAGGAGCACTCCTTGTACGCCAAGTTTAGCAAGTGTGAATTCTGGCTTAAGGAGGTTGCTTTCTTGGGGCATGTGATCAGTGGGGCAGGATTAGCAGTGGATCCAGCAAAGGTGCGAGCCGTGAAGGAGTGGTCTCCCTTGAAGTCGGCGGCCGATATACGAAGCTTTCTTGGACTTGCTGGGTACTACCGCAAGTTCGTGAAAGGATTTTCCAAGATTGCCCTTAATCTTACCTCCTTGACGAAGAAGGGTGTGCCATTTTAGAGGACTCCCCAATGTGAAGCGGCGTTCCAAGAGCTGAAGGATAAGCTTACCTCCGCACCCATCCTTGCACTTCCATCTGGGAAGTAAGGATTTCAGGTTTACACCGACGCATCGTATCAAGGGATGTGAGCGGTACTGATGCAGCACAGGTACGTGATCGCATATGCTTCAAGATAGTTAAAGAAACATGAAATTAATTACCCGGTCCATGATTTGGAGTTGAGAGCAGTGATGTTCGCTTTGAAGGTCTGGAGGCATTATCTATATGGCATCCACTGCGAGAGCTTTTCAGATCACAAAAACTTGAAGTATGTCCACACGCAGAAGGAGTTAAACCTGAGACAACGGCAGTGGTTGGAATTTCTATGCGACTATGAGTTCACCATGAACTACCACCCCGGGAAAGCGAACTCGGTAGCCGATGCATTGAGTAGAAAAGTGTCAGGCTCTAGCCCAGAGTCTCGGTTGATGAGTATGGAGTTGGCTCGGATGATCGAGGAGATGGAAATTACTCTAGTATTCAAGGCTCCTTCGGCAGAGTATGCAGAGTATTTGGAAAGCATGAGCATAGTTTGTGATATACTGGACCGGATTCTGGTGGAGCAAGGAATGGATGCGGCCTTAGCCCCGGCGATCAAGGCAATTGAAGATGGGACCACCGATGAGTACACACTAAAAGACGACCTCGTTTATTTTCGTGGCCGACTCTATATTACCAAGGGCGGCAAAATCCGGGAGGATATCTTGAGAGAGGCACATTCCTCTCAATATTCTGTACACCCAGGTATTGCGAAGATGTACGCCGGCTTACGGAAGACCATTTGCTGGCCAGGAATGAAGAAGGATGTTCGTTACTATGTTACGCATTGCGAAGCTTGTCAAATAGTGAAGGCCGAATGCAGGAGTCCCAGTGGTTTGTTGCAGCCGTTGCCCATCCTCGAATGGAAGTTCGAGGATATCTCCATGGACTTTGTCCATGGGCTACCTCGCTCCCGCTTCGGGAATGATTTAGTGTGGGTATTGTTGATCGACTGACAAAGGTGGCCCGGTTCATTCCAATAAAAAAAGAAGCACACATGGATGTTTTGGTTCGCCTCTTTGTGGAGCAATTCGTACGGTATCATGGCGTGCCCAAGACAATTGTTTCGGACCGGGATGGTCGGTTTACTTCCAAGGACTGGAAGGCGGTGCAGACGTATTTGGGCTCACGCCTCACCTTTAGTACCGCATTCCGCCCTCAGACGGACGGGCAGTCCGAGCGGACCATCAGGACACTGGAAGATTTATTGAGATTATGTGTGCTGGACAGAGGAGATCCATGGGAAAGGCTCTTGCCACTAGTGGAATTCTCCTATAATAATAGCCATCAGGTGAGCATCGGCATGGCGCCCCATGAAGCCCTTTACGGAAGAAGGTGCAGGACCCCCTTATCTTGGGTGCAGGATGAAGATCTGAAGGCATTGGGAAATGAATATATAGATAATACTGATGCGACGGTCAGATTGATACGGGATCGCATGTTGGAGGCTCAAAGTCGGCAAGCGAAGTATTACAATGCAAAGCACCGAATGCTGGAGTTCCAAGTGGGTGATAAAGTGTTCCTCAAGATTCGGCCGATGCATGGAGTGTCGCAGGTGCGTGGGGTGAAAAAGCTCAGCCCAAGGTATGTTGGGCCTTATACTATACTGGAAAGGATTGGCCCGTTGGCTTATCGGTTGAAGTTACCACCAGAACTAGAGAATCTCCATGATGTGTTCCATGTTTCGTCGCTTCGAAAAGCACTGTTGCGGCCCGACCAATATATTCCCACTACTGATGGTGCAGTGGCGTCAGATAGGTTTGTGCGACTAGAGCCGGTGCGGATTGTTGACAGCGAGACAAGAACATTGGGCCGCAAAAGTGTTCCCTTGGTGAAGGTACTATGGTCCAACCATGGGAAGGCGGAGTACACATGGGATCCATTGGATTTGATACAGCAACACTACCCGGAGTTGTTTGCTCAAGGTAATTTTATTTAAAAGCATATGTTAAATTTCCAGTTATGCTTTTCTCCCCACAGCCTAAGCCTGATTTCGGGGATGAAATCTTTTATTTTGTTTATAGGATTTGTAATGTCCCGTATCGCACTAGGCACCTCGTGCATGTTTTGAGTCAGGAGAGCTGACTAGGGTTCATGGGGAGTGCTGACAACAGGGCAGCACATGTGAAAAGGAGGAGAAATTAGACAAGCATGAGATACGGGTAGAGACACGGGCGTGTCCCTACCCGTGTGCGTGTGCGTCGAGTTGAACTCGACGAGGCATGTCGAGATCGAGGAGCTGTGTCGACATCATGTGATACAGGTAGCGACACGGGTGTGTCCCTACCCATGTGTGTCGAGTTACACTCGACAGGGTGTGTCGAGACTGACGAGCTGCGTCGACATCATGTGACACGGGTAGCGACACAGGCGTGTCCCTACCCGTATGTGTCGAGTTACAATCGACAGAGCGTGTCGAGATCGACGAACTACGTGTCGAGATCAACGAATTGTATGACACGGGTAGCGACACGGGCACGTCACTACCCGTGTGCCAGTGTATCGAGTTGAGTTCGTCGAAATATATCCCGAGAAGGGCACGACTAGGGAACACGGCCGTGTCATGTGGACACGGGTTGGGACACGGGTCGTGACACGGGAGTGTCCCTACCCGTGTCAAGTATTGAACCGACACGGAAACTGTCGTTGCCGTTTCGCCCAAGAAGGACACGGGTAAGGACACGGGCGTGTCCCTACCCGTGTCATTTTTCATATATAAGGGGAAGAGAAAACCCTAGACGTTTTCATGCTCACTTAATCCCTGTTTCTGAGAGAAACTCCTGTTGAGTGAAGGAGAGTTTGCTGGAGCAAGATCTAGGGAAGAAAATCCGCCATCACCGTGAAGGAGAAGATGCCGCCAAGGAGAATTACGAGATCCATGGTCGGAAATGGAGGAACCGCTGGAATCGATGTGAGTTTCCTACCCCCTCCTTTGGTGCTAGATCTATAGTTATTTTCCTAGGAGAGACATCGGCTCTAGAGAGTCTTGATGGAGAGACGAAGTCTTCTATGTTTGGCCATGATAGGACTTGTGTTCTAGGTTTTAGATCTCTTCAACCACTCTCTTCTTCTATGTGATGATGGGTGATGGTTTCGTGAAGAGTATTTTCCTCATGAGGTTGAATAAGGGTGGAGGAAATTTCCGGAGGAGATATGAGAGGATCGACTTGAGGAGGAAGATGAACTGATGTCGTTCGTTCCGCCTCAAGATGCGTGCTGAATCTGTATTTTGCGCGTAGCGATCTTCTAGGCCATTTCCATGAAGGATATGGCCAGATCTGAGCTTTCGACTAAACACGAAAGTTGAAGCCCTTGAAAATACCTTTTCAATGAGTGGATGCACGACTTCAGGCGATATCTGTAGCCACAGGAAAGTCTGAACGAAAATAGTGTTCAGCAAATTCTGCATGCAGAAATTGTGTTCTGTACGCAGCGGACTTCGAGTCCGATTTCAAATAGGATAATTTCAAATCTGGGTTGAGGTCTGAATATGAAAGTTGTAGCCCACGGAAGGACCTTTCCATCGAGGGGTTACACGTCTTCACCAGATTCTTCTAACTTCGGGAATCTCCGGTCAAATTTGCTGTCCAGATTATTTCTGCACTCAAAATTTGGGATTTTATATAATATGGATTTGAATTCGGTGGATTTAATATTGCAAGTTACTTGGCTTGAATAAACCCTTTCATGATTAATCATTTTAGTTGCATGATTAGCGAAGTTTAATAATCAGATTTCATATAATCAAATTGTGAAGCAAGCTTACTTAAACGAATTGTCTTGTTGGAAAGATTGATAAATCTCTTTATGCGCATCATGTTTACAATAAGTTGATATCATTTGGAAAGTCATGTAGAGGAATAAATTATGGCCATGGGTATGTTTGAGTAATGGAATGAGTTGGTAGTCCAATACTTAGAGCGTCGACTCCCTACGGGTAGTATTGTGAAAGGATGTAAGTGCGTTGTTGATCGTCACTTGTTTGGTTGTGTCGAGATAGGGTATGGATGGATGGTTGGGCTGTGTCCTCGTGCCTTTTTCCGAGGCCCCCTTCCATGCCACGGTGGTGTGAAATTGCATGCGGTGTGAGTCGACACGCGGTGTCATAATCCTGGGTTAACGATAGTGTGGCAGGTCTACGGGCTCGCCGATCGTCACACCGACGGGAGTTGACAGTTAGACTTTGGGCGGTTGGGTTGTGTCCTCCGTGTTCACGTCCCGGGGCCCCTTCTGTGCCAAGTGAACGGTTGGGCTGTGTCCTCGTGCCTACTTCCAAGGCCCCTTCCGGGTCACACAAGGCCAGTTCGGGCTGTTTTCTTGGTGCACATCTACCCAAGACCTCGCTGGGCCATAGTACGCATGGGCTCCGCTGTTGTGTTCTTAGCGTTGAGGCGTACGGAGGCCTAGGTGAAGTAGTGTGGATACCCGCCTAGTAGTAGAAGTGTCCGTTCTACTATCACTGCCTGGCCACGGCGGCTTCTGCCTGAGAGGTTAGCTACCTGCTCGAAAAGTGGGAACTATAGTCTGTGTCGACATAGCAATTGCATTGGTGTGTTCATGGGTGAGTCATTGCATAACATTCATAACATTTCATAACATTGCACAACAATATCCTCATTGTATAAGTTTGTATGAGCACTCTTATACGATGAGTTACCTTTATGTAACCCGATCCTTAACTTATAAGTTTGTATGGGCATTCTTATAAGTTAAGTTACTTTCCTGCTGTTACTTATACTTGTTAGTTTAGTATAACTCTTAAATAACTACTGATTATGATACTGTTACTTTTACTTTATTGCCACCTGCTTTTACCACTTTTACTTGCATATATATATATATATATATATATATATATATATATATATATATATATATATATATATATATATATATATATATATATATATATATATATTACCCTTGTTCCTTTTCTCCGCCCGGTGCCGAGGAGTCGCCGGGGGAGCGGATGTGAAACCACTTAGTCGTTTCGACTAACGGTTGCTACGTCTTCCTTTTTAGGAGGTCATGCCGCAGGTAGAGCAGCCGCAGACTATGCAGCAAGACAGCCAGGCCAGGACGATAGGGCCTGAGGTGACGGTGTCGTCGATACCGTCGGTTACTGATGTTAGTGTTTGATACTCTGATGTAGCCCGATTGGGCAATGTTTAGTTGTACTCTGATATATTGTAGAAGCATGTTTTAGCTTCTCCTTTATTGATGTATTTGGACATTATTACTTAGTGTGGATTTTGACCTCTCTTGCTTATTATATTTGGTTGGGTTGGCATGTTCTATTGATATTGTTGTAGCCTGCGGAATAGGCGTCTTGTGGTACATGTTAGCCCGTGTGCTAATGCTACCGCAAGGCGGCTGTTCCGGGCATAAGAATCCCCCTTCGTGCCGTGTTTTGAGATCCGGGAGGGGGGGTCTGACACATGTCACCGGGCGTGTACCACATATTCCGGCGTTTGACGGATTTTCGACCACTGATTGAAGCTTGACGTGCCATACACGCCCACCCTACACGGGCGTGTACTTGGGCGTGTCCACCGACATACAGAAGAAATCATCATTTCCGTCAGAATTCAGCTCCCGATGTTAACCCCGTACATGGCATGCCCCCTGACACGCCCTACCCGGGCATGACAGGGGGGCGTGACCGACCCGAAAATCTTCAATAAATTTATATCCCCTTGTATCCAGAAGCAGTTTTGGAGTGAGAGGGGAGGTGCTGCCCTTTTGTTTCCTGTACTTTTTCATGCCTCTCCTCTCCCTCATTTTCATTTTAATCTCTTTAATCCTAGTTTGTGTACTCGTTGTGTTTTAGTTTTTGTAACTTCTTTAATAGCTTAATGTTAATGCTAGCCTAGTTTTTATTTCATTGCACTTGTAATCTCTTATTTCAAGTTGTAGCTCCCTTTTTCACATTAATAAAAAGTGCACATTTTCTTTATCTTCTTAATGTTCTTCTACCCAAATCTCTTACTCCATTTCTCCATGATTATAAATCGTCCTTGTACTCGATCTTGTTGTTCCGAGGTTCGAGTTGATTAAGTTATGATGCTTTAAGTTTACATTTTTTTAGGGTTTAGGCCTTGATTTACTCATGATTAATTTTGTTTGGAGTTATATCATCGATATATAATTTCCATATTTGTTTTCAGTCTTAGCTAGCATAGAGGATTGTAGTTTGAAGTGAACACTCAAGAGTAAAGAGAGTTGCACGCAGCCCTCGAGAGAGGCAGATGTTAAATCTCCCGGATCGGAGTGAAATCCAATAGTGGGGTTCACCACATAAGGCGAGCTTTTGGTCTCCGATTTGGACGAGAGTTCGGTCGGACCTTCCTAAACTCAGTTGGGCACGACTTCGAGAGAAGCGTGTTCATGCTTTAGCAACCTCCACGGTCAAGGTCCTTTACCTTACTAAGTTAGGGTTTATTATCGCTTGTTTTTGATCAACTTTAGCCGAAGTGATTCTCGATTGAGTGTTTTTCTATTTCATCGTCTCAACCCCTCTTTGTAATCGATTTTAGTAGCTCTCTATTTATCTGCAAGTAGTGCTCTTTTTAGCGCTATATTTCTTTTCTTAATCGCAATTAGATTTCTCTTAAAGCCTAAAACAATCCTTCGATAAGATAATAGCTTTCGTGTGAGTAAAATTACTCAACAGTTCCCGGATCTCAATATTACACTTGTGTCCCCTAGCTACAATTCGATAGGTATACTTGCATCATTGGATTGCTAGTTCGGTTTTTATTCTCTTCATGATTAGCAGACACTAATCTGCGAGAAGGAGTTTGGCAAACATATGAAACAATAGCAGCCAGCGGGTGCTGGGTACACGTCTGCACCCCTTTGCGAAGAGCAATGGGAAGATCCAGGTCGGTGTGTTCCTCAGTAACCGGAGCATCCGTAGCGGACAGAGCTAGCCCGGGAGTGGAGAGAGACGACCACGGAGAGGATGAAGAGAGCGGTGGTGGTGAGGAAGAGAGAGAACAAGGAGATGGTGGAGATGACGGTGGGGAAATCTCAATGGGAGTAGATGTGGTGGAGGGGACGGTAGGAGGAGAGGAAATATCTAGAGAGGGAGAGGGGTCAGAAGAGAAATAGGATGTATTGTCGAAGAAGGTCATATCGGTGGATACGTATTGCTTATGAATAACGAGATAAAAGCAACAATAGCCTTTTTGAGTAGTAGAGAAACTCAAAAAGACACACTTGGTGGCACGTGGGGCGAGTTTGTCTTGAGTAGCGGAAGGAGCGTGCACAAAAGTCGTGCACCCAAAGATATACGCAGAGGGAGAGGAAACAGATCCTTGCCGGGATATAGAATGGAGAATGGTGTTTGTTCGTGGATAACCGTGGACGGAATGCGATTAATGAGATAATAGGAGATGAGGACATCGTAGACCCAATTGGAGCGAGGAACTTGCATCTGCATCACCAGAGTTCGAGCGACATCGAGGAGATGATGATTTTTACGTTCCGCCACCCCATTTTGCTGTGAGGTATAAACACAGCTAGTTTGATGAATAATACCATGTTGCATACAGAAAGAAGAGAAAGCAGTACTAAGATATTCCTTAGCATTGTCAGAGCGAAAGATTTTAATAGATATATCAAACTTATTCTTAATAATATTATAAAATGATGTCCATACAAAAACAGTTCAGAGCGATACTTTAAAAGATACACCCACGTATAACTAGAGAAATCATCAATGAAGGTTACAAAATATGAATTGTCCTGACCTATGGTGATGTAGGAGCAGGACCCCAGATGTCGGAGTGAACTAGATCAAATGGTCGGGAAGATCCATAACCTTGCTTCTGTGGGAAGGAGCGGTGATGCTTGCCAAGCTGACACGCGTCACAGTTAAGAGGAGGACTCTGCTAAGGAAGATGTGGCAGAAGCTGATGAAGAAGGCATGGAGGAGAATGAACAAGACGAAGGTGCCACTGGAGAACATCAGTAGAAGACGAGGAGAAGGCAGAAAGTGCGGAAACGTTGTCGAGGAAGTAGAGGCCGCCGCTCTCAGTCCCAGTAGAAATCGTCCGCTGGGAGCCCGGATCCTGAAAAGAACAAGTAGTAGAAGTGAATGTGACAGAGCATTGTAGTTGCTTGCAAAGAGAAGTAACAGATAACAAATTGCAAGAGAACTTGGGCACGTGGAGGGTGTTCGCCAAGTGAAGAGATGGAGTGACTTGAACTGCTCCCGTTCCATTGACCGGTGAGGGAGAGCCATCCGTAATAAAGACCGGGGGCAACTGATCATGTTGTTCTACGAGAGAAAAATATTGCAGATTGCAGGTCATATGATTGGTAGCCCCAGAGTCGATCAACCATTTACATTGAGTAGCGACGTGGGCGCTACTTGAATACATGACCACCGAGGCGGACGGCTTCGAAGAGGAAGTGGAAGCATCCCAGATGGACGAAGATGATTCTCCCAGCAGCGATCGACTATGTGGCCGGTGCGGCCATAGTGATAGCAGAGAAAGCGGGAAGCACCGCGTTGGCTGGATGGGAGGTTGCGGCCACCAGAGACACTTCTCTGAGTATGGTGAGCATAGTTGTCTGGTTGAGGAGGGGAGGATAACAGAGGACATTGTTGCAGAGAGGTAACAGCGGCTATGCAGGCAGCAGTGGAATCCAGGGTTGGAGACTCCGCCTCGTCAAGGATTTGTTGACGTATCATATCATATGACTCAGGAAGTCGCAGAAGATAACACACAACCAGAAGCTCCTGAAAGTGTTTATGTTGCTCAGCGATATCCACAGAGGAGTGATTTTGGAGAATTTCGGCTCCGAGAGCCTGAACTTGTTTGTAAGCAGCAACAGCAGACATGGAGCGACGGGCAAAGAGGTCCGCATACAGAGTATAGATGCGTGACGTATGAGCCCCCTTAGAGTAGAGAGCGACAAGATGATGCCAAGCAACCTTGACCGTTTCATCGTGACGGATGACGGGTATGCATTCATCAGAGAGGCTGTTAGCTAGCCATGTGCAGACAAGAGCGTCATTGGAATCCCAATCGTCAAAGAGAGGGGAGTCTTGTGGAGGAGGGTCATCAGTTAGATGATGGCGTTTGCGTTGAGAGCAGAGAAGGAAGGTGAAGGAGACACTCCAGTCCGGGTTGTTGGGACCGATGAGTTTGGAAACAGTGCCAAGGTTACCCGAAGGATTAGGAGGAGGAGGAGGATGAGGAGCGACAACAGGAGTAGTGTTGGTAGAGATATCAGAGGTTTCCATAGAAGCAAGAAGAATAAGTCGCGACAACTTAATCACAGGTCGCAGCGACTAAAGAAGAGGAGCGGCTAAAAAAAGATGGAGCGGCGACTAAGCACAGGTCACTGTAAGAAGAACAGGTCGCGGTGACTTAATAACAGGTCGCCGCGAGAAGAAAGGAGAATCGAAGAGGCCTCTCACACAAAGGGCAACGACAAGGAGAGAATGAAACCGCGCGAACAGGGCGCAAGCAGGCGGAAGAAACAAGTCGAGAAGATAGGTCGTGTAACGTCCCAGTTCACGCTAGGCCCCTTGTGCGCACTTTTAAGTCAGGAGAGTTGACTTGGGCTCAGGGAGTGATGGCAGTTAGGCTTTCACTCGAGTAAGGGAGGTGAAGTTGGTTCAGAAAAGGACATGGGTAGGGACACGGGCGTGTCCATACCCCTGTGGTTCTCTGGTGCCTCTGCGACTTCTTTGTGAAATCTCCCGAGCGGGACATAGGTAGAGACACGGGCGTGTCCCTACCCGTGTGTGTCCAAGCAGCAACTCGACGACTCGTCGAGCAGAGCTCGACAAATCGTCGACCGTGTTCCTCCCGAATAGGATACAGGTAGTGACACGGGCGTGTCCCTACCCGTGTATGTCCAAGCAGCTCGACGAATCGTCGACCACATTCTTCCCGAGGAGGACACGGGTAGTGACACGGGCGTGTCCCAACCCCTATAGTTCAATTTCGGGTTTTGACGAATTTTTCGGCCGCGTCATTTCGAAGGGACTCATTTTTTGAGCTGATTGGCGGTCCAATGATAGGCCGACACGTGTCTATGCAATTTCCAAACTTCTCACATGAAAATGGGAGAAAAACTTAGCCATTTCCAGTCTTCCTTCCAAAGCCATTACTGTAAGAAACTGTTGGAGAGGAAAAAGGTGTTGGAGCCGATCTTCTTCCCGCGAAGAACTAACATCGACCGAGGAGAAGAAGATGCCGCCAAGAAGGGGGACAAGATCCATGGCCAGAAATGCCGAAAACGAGGTGAGCCTTATGCTATATTGGAAATGGTTGGCCCTTTGGCCTATCGTCGAGAGCTACCACCCAAACTACAAAATTTGCATGATGTCTTCCAAGTGTCTTCGCTTCGAAAAGCACACCTATGGATCGATCAACATGTCACCGCCACAGATGGAATAGTGGCAACCGATATGTCTATTCGACTAGAGCTAGTGTGGATAATGGACACTGAGACAAGATGCTTGCGGCGAAAGAGCATTCCTTTGGTGAAGGTCCAGTTGTCTAATCACGAAAAAGAGGATTATACTTGGAACCGGTTGACTTGATGCGAAAATGCAAACCGGAGCTGTTTCCCCAAGGTACATTTAAAAGCATACTTTACTTTATATGCTTTACCTTCCCCATATAATTAGCCTAATTTCGGTGACGAAATCTTTTATTTTGTTTATAGGATTTGTAACATCCTGATTCGCGTTAGACCCCTCGCGCGCTCTTTCAGGGCAGGAGAGTGGACTTGGGCTCGGGGTGCGCTGGTGGTAGGCCAGCAACCAAGCTGGGGAAAGTGCTGACTTGATAGTAAGTGTTTCGACACTACCGCTCGGTGGTAGTAGGTACCGCGCGACGGTAGCCTTCGTCGAGTATATATGACGAATACCCCATGGAATTGAAGGCATTGAGTGGACTCAACAATCGTTGAGTACTACCAAACAACGGTAGCTGGATACCGCACGGCGATAACATTCATCGATTATATACGACGAATACCCAAAATAGACAAAGGCATTGAGTGATCGTCAAGTGGGCTCAACGATCGTAGTGTACTATCGCACGGCGGTAGCAGGATACCACGCAGCGGTAGCTGAATGATTTAATTGGCATATGGCTCAGGAACTTATCGCCTGGAGATAGTGATACCGCGGGCGGTAGCCAACATACCGCACGACGGTAGGAAGAGTACCTCGCGAAGATAAGGTACAAGTGGCGGCACCTGAGTGGGAAGTTAGGACGGTGGCTTACGGAGGAAGTCAAGTTCGAAGGTACCACACGGAGTTAGTGTGCTACCGTGCGGCGATAGCTCACTGTTCAGGAAACCCTAGATCTATTTGGCCACTTCCTTTATAAACGGATGTCCAAGACTTAGGCGTGTTGGGTTTTTCTATAAGACACAACATTTGTGCGCAACGGAATATGGAAACAAGCAAAACCCAAAAGAGAATTGTGGATCTTGCAATAACCAAGAATCAAGAAGTAATGTGTGCAATATATAAATTTGTACCATAGCGAGATTGAGTCAATACTCAACCGAGGTGCTCCGATTGATTCCAACGAATTGCAATGTCTGGAGTTCCGAGCGTAGAATACTGTCCACGTCTCTACTAGTATCCACATAAGCACGAAGAATCCTAGAGTCTTGTCACAGAAGATTTAGGTCAGAAAGAGGCTTGCCCTCAATGTCTCCACGGATTGTTAGATCCATCTAAGGAGAGGGGGAACAACAAAGACGACGCATAGGAAATGTTTTCCGGCGGCGGCTAGCGACTGTAGACAGTCGACAACGACAAGTAGCGGTCGGTTGCAATAGTGGCGACGTACGGCTGTCAGCAGTCAGTGAAGATCGATGGCTGTTATGGAACCGAACACTCCTATCGCAATGAGATGCGTTGTCGGTAGTCGACAGGATCATCGTCGACAAGCGGCGGTCGGCGTGAATCGCGGGAGCGGAACAGTTCAGTCGCAGGAGAACAACGTCATTGCGGGATTAGGTCTAGAATGAACAGTTCCCATCATTCGGTTCAACAGTAAAACAACATTTATGTAGTGAACCGAACCGTCCAAAGACAATAAAGAACCGTCGAACCGCACTTAGAAGGAATAAACTAGTCAAAGTAGAATTCGGTGAATATCAGCCCGATATTCGATGAATCGATGAGTGACCATGACGACACACGACGAATCGCAAGGAGTCATGCCAATACTCGACGAATCGGCGATTAACCAGGACGATACTCGACGAATCAGCTAGGTGCCTCAACGATACTCGCCGAATCGAGACATTTCGTCGAAACTCTTTACCTACACTCAACGAATTTCCCTTGAGCTTCAGGTGCCTACATCACGGGCGATCCACATTCTCAATGCAGGTCCCGAAATGAAATTCCACCACATCCATATCGTCATAGGCTTGGCCCTTAACTCACATCACATATGAGCAAGAACAACACAAACCTATCTGAAAGTGAGGATTAGATATGAAATACTCTAGAGGGGAGGAAGGGTGAATAGAGTATCTTGAAAACTTAAAAACCTTTTACTGTAAATAAAATCAGACCAAAGATAAATTAATCTAGCACTATCACATGCATAACAAAACCTACCTATCACATGCCACAGTAAGAACAAAAGAAAAATGCAACCAGACAACACAAGAATTTTATAGTGGTTCCCCAACCTGGGTACATCCACTCTTCTACCACCCTGGTAGGAATCCACTAGTAGGTTTTTGATCAGGTGACTGCCACCAATAAGCTTTTGATCAGGTGCTCAAAAACCAACCCAAGTCTTTTGATCAGGAGACTTGCAACAAAGAATAACTTTTGAAGGGAGTTAAAGAACCCTTTTTACAGTGGGGGATGAGAGAGTGATGGTGTCTTCTCTTTCTCAAATACAACTGAGAAGACTTAGTGGATATATCATGTTAGCAAAAGCTACCCCTGAGATATTGAACTCAGGAAGATTTGAGCCTTGCTGCAGGGTGAGTAGGTCTTCAATATTTCAGCCTTGACCTGTAGGTATCCAGATGCTTCTTGACAGATAGAGTGTTTGTTGTCCTTTGAAGAAACCTGAGATGAATAATGAAGAAGACTCTTGCTTTGAATGTATGTTCTTCTTCTTCTTCAGCTTATTGTAATTTCTCTGGTCAACAGCTAGGGCTTCTTGTGTCTTTTCTGTTGTATTGGCCTTGTGTATATTGTTCTCTGTGTTCAGACAAGAAGGAAGAAGAAAATCCCTATTCTCTCTGTACGTTGGAAGAAAGAGTAAAAATCCTTTTTATGTTTTCCATGAAATCTTCCTTCTGGATTTTGAATTCCTTTAGCATTGATTACTGACGGCCTGGAGAATGTCGGCATTAAATGATTTCCCCAACTGTTCCATTGAAAAGGGGCAAGTAATAATCCTGATGAAGACCATAATCAATGCTGCGTCTAACGGTAATATTCAGAGAATATTAAGCATTGATTACTCAGAAATTATTGCAATAAATTAAGGACAGAGGGAGGGAAATATCCAAGTCTGGAACTGCATAGAAATCGTCGAGCGGTGAACAAAATTCGTCGACCTGGGTCCAGAGTTTGTCGAGCTGAGAAGTTAAGTTCATCGACCAGATAATTGTTGTTCGTCGAGTTGAGATCCAAGATCGTCGACCTGAGGATAGATAACTGCTTTCTCTGGACCCTTTCAAATTTTGTTCATCAACATCATCGAGCTGAGATTCTAAATTCGTCGACTGTGGTTCAGTGAAATGTTTCTTGGACTTAAGAATGTAGAAGTGAAGTATCCAGAAATCGTTGTCCTGAGAATTAATTTCGTCGACCTGAGAACTAAGTTTGTTGACCTGAGAACTGCTAACAGATACTTGATAAACTTGTCAATACTGTAGTCTAAGTTCATCGAGCTGAAAAGATGAATTCGTCGACTGGAGTATGATTCTGGACTTAGAATATTTGAGATGTTTTCTAGACTTTAGAATGTTGAGGTGTAGTGTCCATAAATCATCGAACTGAGTATCAAGTTTGTCGAGCTCAGCTCAAAGAGTTGTCTTGAGTTCGTCGAGCTGAGCATGACTTTCGTCGACCTGAGTTCGACGAACGTCGAACTCATTTACCCGATTCTTTGAAATTTCTCTAAGTCTTGAGCCTTTTGCAGTCTGTTCATGGCTGTTCCATGTAGTGTTGACTCTAAGGACATGGCCTAGACTCTAGGACACACACATGACCTTGGCTATACATGTTGGGTCAAACATCCTAGTTTTGTGAACCTAGCCCAAATCCAACTAGGGTTCCAACACTATCCAACTTCTTCAGAGCTTTATGCGCCACCCCATAGGCTCATACTGCATTGGTAGTGAGGCTACATGCTTGATCACATCCAGATCACCATGGAAGAACCAACAGTATCCCACTTGATCTGAAAGTATCAAATAAAAGCTTCACAAATAATGAGCGACATCTAGCAATGCATCATTGCTCCCCAAACAATAAGCGTTTAAAACTCAAAAGCCATTATGACCAACGTATCAGTGTTGTCACGTCCCTTTGTCCCTTACATCTGGATTGAGCTAAAGGTACAGATGTGTCATCCTCATAATTGTTCAATCCTAGATTTCTTGGTCTAGAATGGACTTTCAGAAATTGGTGAGTCCTATATCATATATTGACTCAACCAATCATGACCACGCATTCCTCAGTCTCATTCCATCAACGTAACTAATAACCATATATATCATCCAACTTTCTCAAGACTGGACTTTTGATAGCATCAAAGCATGCTCTTCCTCACTCAGTGAGTGTTGTGACTTTAGGTCAAAGGACCACAAACACCATTGCAACTTGAGCCATACTTGTGACACGTTCATATAACTATCCACAAAGTTTTCTCACAGTGGGTTTATCTAGTTCAACCTGTTCATAATAAGTACCCATGTGATGACTTGATATCACAATATCATGACCTGTGCGGATGGGTCATCAGTCAACACACATGCTAGTCTTAAAGGCATCATCATCGCCCTTAGCTTCTAAGATGATGCAACAACCAGGGACCTTTTAAGAATGAAGCTTTTGGGATCATAGGTTCTCACATCAATTCACTAGTTGACCTATGGAAGCAACACTCTAAGGGCATTTATTTTTAGTTAACTACTCTATCACAATAGAAATAAATAACATAATAAAAGAACTTTGAAAGAGAGGGTTAGACCTGATATACTCTAGAGGGGGGGGGGTGAATAGATTATCTTTTAAATCTTTAAAAAACCTTTTTGTTGTTATTAAAAGAACTTCAGAGTAGGGAAGTTATTAAATTTGTTGTAAGTAAAGAAGTAATCTAAAATGAACTAATATATCATAAAGACAACAAGATTAAATTAATTAGCACAGTCACAGCAAACCTAACAAGCACAGGCATAGCAAGAACAAAAGAAAGTGGGCAACCAGACAACACAAGAATTTTTATAGAGGTTCACCAACCTGGGTACATCCACTCTTCTACCACCCTGGTAGGAATCCACTAACAGGTTTTGATCAGGTGACTGCAACCAATGAGCTTTTGATTATGTGCTCAAAAACCAACCCAAGTCTTTTGATCAGGTGAATTGAAACCAAGGAATAACTTTTGAAGGGAGTTAAAGAACCCTTTGTACAGAGAGGGGGTGAGAGAGTGATGGTGTCTTCTCTTTCTCAAGTACAACTGAGAAGACTAGTGGATCTTTGATGTTATCAAAGCTCCCCCTGAGTTATAGAGTTGTTTAGGAATAAATGAGCATTGCTTCAGGGTCAGTTGGTCTTCTATCTTTAGCTTTGACCAGTGGTTATCCAGGAACTTCTTGACTGATGAAGATTGGTTGTCCTTGAAGAATCCTGGAGTGAATAATGAAGAAGACTCTTGATTTGGATGGATGTTCTTCTTCTTCAGCAGTATCTTGTATAATTTCTCTGGTCTCAACTTTCTTGTTGCTTTTCTCTGTTGCTATGTTATTGGTCTCTGTGTATGTGTCTATCTATCTCTTTCTGCTCGAGAAGAAGGAAGAAATCCTTTTTATATTTTCTATCAAATTTTTCTTTGAATTTTTGAATTCCTTCCTGCAGTGATTGCTGACGGCCTGGAGAATGTCTGCATTAATTGATTTCCCCAACTGTTCCATTGAAAAGCGTCAAGTTATAATCCTGATGAATGCCATAATCAATGCTGCTTCTAACGGTAATATTCAGAGAATATTAAGCATTGATTACTCAGGAATTAATGCAATAAAATAAGGACAGAAGGAAGGAAAAATCCAAGTCTGGAACTGCACAAAAATCGTTGAGCAAAGAACAGATTTCGTCGACCTGGGTCCAGAGTTCATCGAGCTAAGAAGTCATGTTCGTCGACCAGATAATTGTTATTCATCGACCTGAGATCCAAGATCGTCGACCTGTGAACAGCTAACTGCTTTCTGATGAACTCTTGCCAATTCTGTGCACTAAGATCGTCGAGCTGATAATCTAACTTCGTCGACTGAGGTTCAGATAAATGTTTCTGGACTTAGAATGTTGAAGTAGAGCATCAAGAAATCGTCGACTTGAGAACTAAGTTTGTTGACCTGAGAACTGCTAACTGCTACTTAATAAAACTTGTCAATATTATGGTGTAAGTTTGTCGAGCTGAGAACATAAATTTGTCGACTGGAGTTAAGAGAAATGATTCTGGACTTAGAATGTTGAAGTAGAGTATCCAGAAATCATCGACCTGAGAACTAAGTTCGTCGAGCTCAACTCAGAGAATTTTCTCTGAGTTCGTCGAGCGGAGCACGACTTTTGTCGAGCAGAGTTCGACGAACGTCGAACTAACTATTCTGAACCTTTGAAATTTTTCTAAGTCTGGAGTCTTCTGCAATTTGTTGTTGGCTGGTCCATGTAATGTTGACTCTAAGGACATGGCCTAGACTCTAGGACACAGACATGACCCGGGCTAGACAAGGTGGGTCAATAATCCTAGTTTAGTGAACCTAGCCAAAATCAAACTAGGGATCCAATAATCTCCCCATATTTGGGTGAGGACACTAATTACAGACACAAATCATTTACAAAGCAAGAAAAATACTTCTGGCAGAAAACTTTAAAATATGTAGCAGATATATATATAGTGAGCTTTGTATCAGGAAATAAATAAGCAATTTTAAAGATATACAGAGAGATTAAACAGATTAAGAACTCATTTCTTCTTCTTTGGCTCCTTGTGCTTCTCCTCTTTAACATTATCACCATGCTGAGTTAACTTGATTTCCCTGTTTGGATTGGCTGCTTGAGTCTTTGTCATGGTCATATCAACAGCACCAATAATATTTAGGGAAGTAGCTCTTGGTACCACAGCTTCTGGATGTAACTTCATATAATCATCAACATTAAAGAATTTGTTAGCTTTTGCAAACCTGTTGAGTTCTTCCTTCCTGCATTTGGACATTGTTATATATTCAGAGGGATCCTTCACTTTAGCTTTGACTTTGTTGATCAAAGATAGACCAACCAATTCTTGGAACCTGGCCATCCTTGCAGTTATAGCTGTTTCTGGGTCCTCAAAAGGTACAGGAGGAGATGCAAGTCTGTTTGGGCTTTCAGCCTTTTGATATTCAGTAGTTTGTTGTTGCCTGCCTGAAGAATAGTGCCTGTTCTGGCTACTTCCAGAAGAAGAAGATCTACCCTGCTGTCTATGATAAGTTTGAAATTGGGTAGTCCTCTGAGATAAAGAGCCTGAAGTACCTACAACAGGCAGAGGAGGAGGAGGAGGGTCTTTCCTATATCTCTGTGGAGGAGGTGAGTACTTTCTACTTTTCTTCCTATCCTTTTGCTTTTTCTTGGACAACCACATCCAAGGTGGCATGCCCTTGTATGGAGTTATATTTTGGAGAATATAGTAAGGGGTGTCTTGAGTTGGATTAGGTTTTGGAGCAGGAGGTGGAGGAGCTTTCCTCTTCTTAGAAAGTTTTTTTTCTTAGCAGAGGGACTGTCATCTGAGTCCTCTTCTTCATCATCATCATCTGAGGAGTCTTGTGGGTTATTATACAAAGCATTAATTTCATGCAAAGCCTCTGCAGATATCAGTAAATGTTCAGCCTGGGGAGGAGCAGGAGGAAGTGCTGGAGCTGGAGCTGGAGATCTGAGTACATCAGTGCTTTCAGCAACTTATTTATTCTCTTCTTCAATATCAGCCACGATCAACTCATCAAGATCAGGCATGGGGCTATCATCCTTAATGAATGCTAGAGCAGAAATGACTTTAGGAGGGGATGAAATAATGAAGGAATCAGTTCTGGGTGGAGATGAAATAACAGGAGCCTCTGTAATAGTAAAATTAGCTTTGAGTTGCTTGGCAACTTTGAGGCTTATTGGGGAGGTATAGGGTACTATAGCCATGTATGGCTTTATGCTGTATACTGGAAGAGAGTTCAAATGAACTGTATCAAAAATACTCAACAAATTCAAAAGATTTACTGTGGGATTTATAATGTAATCACCAACAGTTGATATTTCCTCTATGATTGTCTCATCCAGATCCATGTCAGATTCAATAAAATTAATTAAATTAAATAAATCATCAGCTGCTTCAGCTTCTGCTACTGCTACTGCATCTGCTGTTGCTGCTGCTACTACTATTGCTGCTGCTGCTACTGCTTCTACTGTTGCTGCTTCTTCACAGAGTATCTCCCCCTGCCTAGTTTCAGTGGGTATTGGAGCCAGGCCCCTGACTGAAGAAGGAGGGATGGAGAGAGCAGAGATTTGAGCAGCAAGGGAGGAAATGGAGGTAGCAAGAGGTGAAATATCCTCTATTATGAGGGTTTGGAGGAGTGGAGTGAGAAGGGCTAAAATAGGTGGAATGATGGAGGGGTCTAGTGGCAGGAATGTAGGAGATGTCTCAGTGGGGATAGAATGGGGGATGAAAGATGATGGGGGAGGAGGAGGTAGACAGTCTTGCATAGGTTCATCTGGGGAAGAAGGAGTATAAAGGGGGGATGAAAGCAGATTGAATGATGGTAGGGATGACAGATTGGAAAGGGGAATATCAGCCAAATGTGGTGGTAGTGGAGATGAGGGTGGTGATGGAATTGGTGTACCATCTAGGGATTGAGTTGATGTATGAAAGTGAATATGAGTTTGCGATGTAGGTACTAGAGATGATGGAGTTGGTGTACCATGGGGGGATGGAGGTGGAGGAATGTGGACTGTGGTATGAACCGGGGAATGAACTGGTGAGGGGAGTTGGTGTACCATCTGAGGATGGCTTTGGATGACTGGATGTGGTGGAGGTGGAGGAGGGACATCCTTAGTATGGTGGGGAGTGGCTGGAGCAGCCCTTGTACTCTCAGAAGTCCTGGAGGAAGAGGAAGAAGCCTTGGATGGCTTGGTGATGGTCCTCTCCCACCTGTCAAAGAGGGCACAGGTGAGACTCTTGGAGGCATTAATGAATATGGTCGGGGTGACCAGGGATTCAACAGCCTTTTCCTTAAGGAAGATTCCCAGAATTCTTCCAAAACACACCTCCTTCTTGGTGTTCTTTTTCCTGATCAGCTCAAACATAATCTTAGCCCAATTCACAGGCTTCTTATTCACCAAAGCACACAACACCAGAAATTGATGCCTGGTGATGTAATCGTGGGCTGTGTGCTTACCCAACAGTACCTTGCCCACAACATCTGCTAGAAACTTATATTCAGCAGATAAGTGTTTCTTTAGCAGCTTGTTGGGGGTTTCTCCAGAATAACCCATTTTATTTAACATTTCATCAAATTATTCATTATCAATATCCAACTCTGCTTCATCATTAGTTAATCCAAAAATCTCAGTCAGGACGATGGGGGTAAGAAATACTTCATTACCCGATATTGTGTCTGTCATGGTGTTTTCATCTGTGGTGGAGGAAGTGTAGACCCATTCCCTGATCTCTACACTGGCTAGCTTGATTCTGGTGGACATTAGATTCTTCAACTGCTGATCTTCAAGCAGTTTCAAAATGTCCAGGAAGATTGGATCAGAGTGATGAAACGATTCGAAGTCTATATCGAATCCACTATCGAACTTCATGAATGCAAGACTGCCTGCTGGAATCACCATAGTGTGCCTGCAACAAACAAGAGAGATCAAGTGCAATGGAACTGAAAGCGCAGGATGAAGGTCGAAGAAAAACTCTGTTCCACGAAAAATAAAAGAATTCTTTGATCTGAGGTCGACGAAATATTTTGTAGTTAAAATATTCGTCGAGCTTAGTTTGAAGATTTGAAAACGTTTCGCCAAGCTATGTTTGACGAAACTTTTCTGAAGTAGATTCGTCGATCTCCGTTCGAAGAAGACAACTTCACTCACAGAGAGTTCATCGATCTCCGTTCGACGAATATCTCTAGAACTTTTTTTCTATTCGTCGATCTTCGTTCGACGAACTTTGAAAAATTCGTCGAGCATAGACAGAAATTAATCTAAAGCTTCTCCATTGATCATTCCAAGCTGATTTATAAATAATAAGTGATTTCTTTCATCTAGAGGTTTGGTGAAATATCTACTCTTTGTAAATCAGTGTAGATATAGACAAGTTTAATTATGTTTTTTTTACACACTCTCTAATTAAATGATGCCTAATATCTATATATTTGGTCCTACTGTGATGGACTGGATTTTGTGCTATGGATATAGAACTTGTGTTTTCACATAATAGAGTTGAATTATTTAAGTTGAACCCATAGTGCAGGAGTTGATTTTGAATCCACAGCATCTGGGAACAACAACTGACAGCTGCAATATATTCTGCTTCAGTAGTTGATGTTGACACAGATGATTGTTTCTTGCAAAACCAAGTCACTAATCTCATACCAAGGAACTGGCAAGTCCCGGAGGTACTTTTTCTGTCTACCCTACATCCAGCAAAGTCAGCATCTGAGTATCCAATTTACTTAAATTCTGACTCAGTAGGATACCAGAGTCCTAGACTAGGACAACTCTTTATATATCTCAAAATTCTTTTTAGGAAAACTAGATGAGATTCTTTAGGGTTCACTTGGAACCTAGCACAAAGACATATATCAAACATTATGTCAGGTCTGCTAGCTGTAAGGTATAGTAGGGACCCAACAATGCCCCTATATAATTTCTGATCAACAGGTTTCCCATGTTCATCAGAATCTATTACAGCATTAGTGGCCATGAGTGTTTTCTTTACGGAGGCATCAGCCATCCCAAACTTTTTAATAACCTCTTTAGCATACTTAGCCTGGGATATGAAGATGCCATCAGGTAGCTGCTTAACTTGGAGTCCAAGGAAGTAGGAGAGCTCACCCATACTACTCATTTCAAACTTAGAATGCATGAGGTCAGAGAAGCTCTTGCATAGTTTGGAATCTGTAGACCCAAATATGATGTCATCTACATAAATTTGTACTAACAAAGTTTGGTCCTTATGGTTCCTAGTGAAAATGTCCTATCTATAATGCTTCTAGTGAATTTATGCTCTATCAGGAAGCTAGCTAAGGTCTCATACAAAGCTCTTGGAGCTTGCTTTAAACCATAAAGAGCTTTATGCAATCTAAAGACATATGAAGGATGTGTTGGATAGATAAAACTTGGATGTTGTTCAACATAAACCTCTTCTTTAAGTACTCCATTTAGAAAGGCACTCTTGACATCCATCTGATAGATTTTGAACTTCTTGTAGGCAGCATAAGCAAGGGAAATTCTGATTGCTTCTAACCTTGCAACTGGTGCAAAAGTTTGGTCATAGTCTATTCCTTCTTCTTGCCTATAACCTTGAGCAACAAGCTTAGCCTTGTTTCTCACAATTACACCTTGGGCATCTAGCTTGTTTCTATGTACCCATTTAGTTCCAATGACTGGGTAGTCTTTGGGCCTTGGAACTAAATCCCAAATTCTGTATCTCTCAAATTGATTGAGTTCCTCTTGCATTGCAATGATCTAGCAGAATCTTGCTCAACATCTTTTATGGATTGAGGCTCAACTTGAGAGAGGAAACATGCATGCATCACATCTTGGTTGAGTTGATGCCTTGTCTATACACCTACTGATATGTCCCCAATCACTTGAGATCTAGGGTGATCCCTTAGTGTGACAAGATCAGTGGGTGGAGTTGGTTCAGCAACAACATGTGGATTTAATTCCTCTTGTGGAATAATGTTTGCTGTTGAAGGAATTTCAACTTCTTCCATAAGTTCGTCTTCACTGTCTTCATCAGCTTGTGGAGTAGGATGTGATATAACCTCTTGTGGAAGGTTCAACTCACCCAATTCTCACACAAGTGAGGTACCTGCAAAGTGCTATTGGTAGAAATTTCTTTCTCCTTATAAGACATGTTAGCCTCATCAAAAGTTACATGAATTGATTGCTCAATTTTTAAAGATGATTTATTGAATACCCTATAAGCTTTGCTGACATGGGAATATCCAAGAAAAATTGCCTCTTCAGCCTTAACTTCAAACTTTTTAATATACTTCTTGTTATTATTATGAATATAACATAGATAACCAAATACTTTAAAATAGGTGATTTTAGGTTTCTTCCCTTTGAGCAATTCATAGGGAGTCTTATTCTTAAGTTTATGTATTAAACTCCTGTTCAGTACATAGTGTGTTGTGCATACAACCTCTGCCCAAAAGGATAGGGGCATATAAGCATCTGCAAGTAATGTGCCTGCAGCTTCAATTAAGGTTCTATTCTTCCTTTCAGCAACCTCATTTTGTTGAGGAGTTCTAGGAGCTGAGAAGCAATGTCTGATACCTTCCTTATCACAGAACTCATGCATAAGAAGAGACTCAAACTTTGTACCATGATCACTTCTGATCAATGCAACATGAGTAGAGTACCCAATCTATATGGTCCTGAGAAAATCTGTAAGAACTTTGAATGTATCTGACTTAGATCTCAGAAAGAACACCCAAGTGAATCTTGAGAAGTCATCTACAATAACTAGGGTATAAGATTTCCTTCCTAGGCTTTATACAACAATAGGTCCAAAAAGGTCCATGTGTAGCAAGTACAAGATCTTAGGTGAATCACTCTTATTAACAGATTTAAAACTAGATTTACTTTGCTTGCCTAGTTCACAAGCCCTGCAGAGGCCTTCCTTCTTGTAGGGACCAGAAGGCAAACCTCTCACAAGGTTGTCTTTAGATAGCCTAGTAATGTTTTTCATATTAACATGTCTTATCCTTTTATGCCAAAGATCATTTTGATTGCTAACAATATTAAGTAAACAGATATCTGAATTTGCAGAATGAAAATCTACTATATATATATATATATATATTACCTTGTCTATTTCCAATCAAAACAGTTTGTTTTTCTTTATTGGAAATAATACAAGATGTTGAGTTAAAGTGTACCTGATAACCTTCATCACATAGTTGACTTATAGAGATGAGCTTATGCTTGAGTCCACTTAGATATGTCACCTTTTTGAAAGTGACTGCTCCAATCTTCACTTCTCCAAAGCATTTAGACTTTCCACAATTTGAATCACCAAAGATCACCTTTGGTCCCAGCTTAGACTTGTAGTTATTTAAGTTGTCCTTGCTGCCATTCATATGCTTGGAGCAACCACTAGCCAGATACTATTTTTGATTAATGGTTGGACAACACTTTTCCTACAAAGAAAACAATTAGTTATTCTTGACCCAGGTTACCTTGGGTCCTTTATATTGTTGATAAGAAAAGCTTGATATTACTGAAAATTCAGGTTGAGATTTATACCCTAAGGGGTGATATCTTCTAGGAGGAATTATCCAATCAGCAAGTGGATTAAAAGATTTCCTTGTTTGATTTGATTTGCTGTTATAATTATGACTTTTATTAAGTCTGTCTGGGTTTGACAAAAAGTTATAAGTTCGTCGACCAGAGTTCGACGAAGTGGGATGAGATTGTCGATCTCTGCTCAAAGAATGAACATATTCATTTTTTGTGCCCCAAGTTCATCGATCTCTGCTCGACGAACCATACACAGTTCGTCGATCGCAGTAAGAAGAATTAGTGTAGCTAATATTGGCATTCATAGATCGTCGATCGGAGTTCGACAAACTAGCCACATTTTGTCGACCTGAGTTCGACGAAATCTGTTGAACTTTGTTTTTACTTAAGATTTTCTGGTTTCTATTATTTTGATTTTTAGTGTTAGGTAATTCTTCTGTGGTTTGTTTGTTGTTTATTACCTCTTTAACTTTGGCTGATACAAATCTAATGGGAGTTGATAATATATTCTTCTTAAGTATGGGGGGTAAGCTTGATGATGCACCCAAGCCTAGTTTGCCATTCAGTCTGGCATTGACTGTGCTTGTAATGTCCATCAGCTAAGGCTTCTCCCATTGAGAGATTACTCAAGTTGCTTATCCTCACATAGCTTTATTTTTAAAGAAATAATTTGTTCATTGGCTAGTGTTAGTTCATCTTTTAACTTAGTGTATTCAGACATCAGATTTTTCTTGATTGGATAGTCTTTCCATAAGTGTTTTAAATTCCTTTCAGAGTTGATTAGGTCAATGCACATAGTTTTAAATTCAATTTTGAAACTATCAGAATTATAATCAAAAGATGAAAGTACCTGATTGGCTTCTGATTCTGTAGCTCCTTCATTATCAGATTCTTCATCATCTAATTGACTGCTGGAGGCATTGATGGCCATGAGACAGACCTCCTTGGCCCTTGCCTCTTCTTCCTCTTCACTGGAACTGGAAGATGTGGATTCATCTTCTGTCTCACTCCAGGATTCAACAACAAAGCCCTTCTCCTTCTTTTTCTATTTGCTAGAGGAAGACCTGCTACTTTGCTGTATTCTGGAGTACTTCTCTCTTCTTCTTTCTTTATTCTGATTCTCGGGACACTCTGAGATAATGTGTGCAGGTTTCCTGCACCCAAAACATACTACTTCTTTAGTAGGTGTTTTATCATACCTTGTCTTATCATCCTGCCTGGATGATTTTCTTCTGAAGTCCTTTCTTACCATTTTGTAAAATCTCTTGGCAAGGAGGCTCATCAATTCTTCATTTACTGTTGAAGCCTCAGTCTCTTCAGCAGCCTTGAATGCTAAGTTGTGCTCCTTTCTTACTAATGGAGGAGTCCTTTGTTCAGCTACTTCTCTGGACTTTATTAGTTGCTCATAAGACTTGACCTTTCCCAATAGAGATTCTGTGGAAATCTCATTTAAGCTCCTGGCCTCCTTGATTGACCAGATCCTTGAATCCCACGAGTTTGGGAAGCACATGAGGATTTTATCATTTACTTCAGTAAGGGTGATGTCTTTATCCAAAGTTTTCAGCTCATTGAGTATTGAGCTCAATCTGTTGTACATGTCAGCAACAGATTCTGACTCATCCTTTTTGAAGTTCTCACAGTGGGATATGAGATTTGATCTTTTGTCTTTCCTTTCATTAGTAGATCCAGCCACCATTTGGTTGAGAGAGTCCCAAATAACATTAGCTGATGTGCATTCAGCCACCTTCTGTAAAATATCATCAGACATTGTCTGAGCCAGAGTATTCATGGCCTTTGCATCAGCAATCTTGGCCTTCTTCTGTGCATCTGTCCACTCAGGTGGTGGAACAGCATGTGTGCCTGAGGTTGTTATAGATGTAGAGACAGTTGATTGAGGAGGACCTGTAAAAATAGAGTTGTAGATGTCTTCATCAATGGAATTCATATACAGTTTAATTCTTGTCTTCTAGATGACAAACTTATTTAAGTTGGACTCTGGAGGTCTGGTGCTTGCATAGTCCTTGTTCTTTGCTATGCTGTAAATATCTTTGGGAAATAAAAAGTCAGATCTAACACAGGATCTTTTGGTTCAAGGGTTAGCTTGTACAACCAAAGGAACACTGCTTTGATAACAATTGAAAGAGAGGGTTAGACCTGATATACTCTAGGGGGTGAATAGAGTATCTTTTAAATCTTTAAAAAACCTTTCTACTGTTATTAAAGGAACTTCAGAGTAGGGAAGCTATTAAATTTGCTGTAAGTAAAGAAGTAATCTAAAATGAACTAATTTATCACAGAGACAACAAGATTAAATTAATTAGCACGGTCACAACAAACCTAACTAGCACAGGCCCAGCAAGAACAAAAAAATGGCAACCAGATAACACAAGAATTTTTATAGTGGTTCCCCAACCTGGGTACATCCACTCTTCTACCACCCTGGTAGGAATCCACTAACAAGTTTTGATCCGGTTACTGCCACCAATGAGCTTTTGATCAGGAGCTCAAAAAACAACCCAAGTCTTTTGATCAGATTACTTGCAACCAAGGAATAACTTTTGAAGGGAGTTAAACAACCCTTTGTATAGAGAGGGGGTGAGAGAGTGATGGTGTCTTCTTTTTCTTAAGTACAACTGAGAATACTAGTAGATCTTTGATGTTATAAAAGCTCCCCCTGAGTTATAGAGTTGTTCAGGAAGAAAGGAGCTTTGCTTCAGGGTGAGTAGGTCTTCTATCTTTAGCTTTGACCAGAGGTGATCCATGAACTTCTTTACTGAAGAAGATTTGTTGTCCTTGAAGAATCCTGGAGTGAAGAATGAAGAAGACTCTTGATTTGGATGAATGTTCTTCTTCTTCTTTAGCAATATCTTGTATAATTTCTCTGGTCTTAACTTTCTTGTTGCTTTTCTCTGTTGCTGTGTTATTGGTCTCTATGTATGTGTCTATCTGTCTCTTTCTACTCAAGAAGAAGGAAGAAATCCTTTTTATATTTTCTATCAAATTTTTCTTTGAATTTTTGAATTCCTTCCTGCATTGATTGCTGACGGCCTGGAGAATGTCTGCATTAATTGATTTCCCCAACTATTCCATTGAAAAGTGGCAAGTAATAATCCTCATGAATGCCATAATCAATGTTGCTTCTAACGGTAATATTCAGAGAATATTAAGCATTGATTACTCAGGAATTACTGCAATAAAATAAGGACAAAAGGAAGGAAAAATCCAAGTCTGGAACTGTAAAAAATCCTCGAGCAAAGAACAGATTTCGTCGACCTGGGTCCAAAGTTTGTCGAGCTGAGAAGTCATGTTCGTCGACCAGATAATTGTTATTTGTCGACCTGAGATACAAGATCGTCGACCTGTGAACAACTAACTGCTTTCTGATGAACTCTTGCCAATTCTGTGCACTAAGATCGTCGAGCTGATAATCTAACTTCGTTGACTGAGGTTCAGAGAAATGTTTCTGGACTTAGAATGTTGAAGTAGAGAATCAAGAAATCGTCGACCTGAGAACTAAGTTCGTCGACCTGAGAACTGCTAACTGCTACTTGATAAAACTTGCCAATACTGTGGTCTAAGTTCGTCGAGCTGAGAACATAAATTCGTTGACTGGAGTTAAGAGGAATGATTCTGGACTTAGAATGTTGAAGTAGACTATCCAGAAATCATCGACCTGAGAACTAAGTTCGTCGAGCACAACTTAGAGAATTTTCTCTGAGTTCGTCGAGCTGAGAACGACTTTCGTCGAGCTGAGTTCGACAAACGTCAAACTCACTTTTCTGAACCTTTGAAATTTTTCTAAGTATGGAGTCTTCTGCAGTCTGTTGTTGGCTGGTCCATGCAATGTTGACTCTAAGGACATGGCCTGACTCTAGGACACAGACATGACCCTGGATATAAAAGGTGGGTCAATAATCCTAGTTTAGTGAACCTAGCCCAAATCCAACTAGAGATCCAACAAACTTGCCAAATATATAAAATGAAATGTATATAGTACTTTTATTCATCAAATTAAATATTGCAGCCAACAAACATATAATAAATAAGTCTCAAACTAGAGTTGATCATCTAGGTATCATATACCTATAGATCTAACATGACCATCATGCTTTCTTTGTGCGAGAGGCTTTGTCAGTGGATCCGCAATGTTTTCTTCAGTCGGCACTCTGCATATGCTCACATCTCCTCGATCGACAATCTCACGAATTAGATGAAATCGCCGAAGTATATGCTTGGAGCGCTGATGAGATCTAGTTCCGAAGCAAGTGTAATTATACCGTTGTTGTCACAGTAGAGATCTACGGGACGAACATTGATAAGAACTACATCTAACTCGTTGATGAATTTCCTAATCCATACAGCCTCCTTCGCTGCATTTGCAGAGGGGATATACTCAGCCTCAGTTACAGAATCGGCGACTGTATCCTGCTTGGAATTCTTCCAGCTATCAACACCTCCATTTAGGCAAAACACAAACCCTGACTGACACTTTGAATCATCTCATTCAGTTTGGTAGCTAGCATCCGTGTAACCCTTTACAACAAGCTATTCCTCTCCGCCAAATACCAAGAACGTATCCTTAGTCCTTTGCAAGTGCTTCAGGATGTTCTTGACAGAAGTCCAGTGACTTTCACCAGGATTAGACTGATACCTGCTAGTCATGCTCAAGGCATAAGAGACATCGGGTCTAGTACATATCATAGCATACACGAATGACCCAAATGCCGAGGCATATGGAGTCAAGTCCATGTACTCCTTATCTTCACAAGAATTAGGACATTGGTCCTTGAAGATACTTACACCATGAGACTGGGTAAGAATCCTTTCTTGGACTTGTTGTTGTATGGAGACCGAGCGATCTGGCGGTCTGACTCTGGCGGATTAGAGACCGAGCGGTTTGTCGGTTTCTCTCCAGCAGTTTGGTGGCCGGACTGTTGCTATTGGTGTCTGGGTGATCTGACAGTTTGTCTCAGGCGACTTGAAGACCGGGCGGTCTGGCGGTCTCGCATGGCGGCTTGTTCTGTCCTTCTTGTGGTTGCCGAGCGATTAGCCTATTCGTCTAACCGCACAGCCTGTTCAGCTTATTTTTATGTTAAACCTCTTACTCCTATAATTATTTAGTCCTACATTACTTAATTGTAATCTCTCTCATCTCCTCCATTCTATAAAAGGGAGGTTATACCTTTGTAATAGACACCTTTTTTGGATAATAAAATTTATTACTCAAAATTTTCGGTCTGTTTATTTTTTGTTCACACAGGACTCAAGCATGTTGAACCGTTTCAACACCTTGTCAATATATGTACTTTAGGTCAAACCCAATAACATCTTTGATCTATCTCTATAGATCTTAATACCATATATATAAGTCCCTTCCCCTAAGTCTTTCATAGAAAAGCAGTTCCCTAGGTTGTTTTTAACAACTTACCGGGTCGGTTTGTCATTTCCGATCAACAGTATGCCATCTATATAAAATATCAGGAAGACAATAATGCTCCCACTAATCCGTTTGTAAACACACAGTTCATCCTCATTCTTGATAAAACAAAACTCTTTGATCTTTTCATCAAAATGAAGATTACAACTTCGAGAAGATTGTTTCAATCCATAAATGGATCTCTGCAACTTGCATATTTTAGTGGCTTCACCTGGAGATACAAAACCCTCGAGTTGTGTCATATACACTTCCTCAAGGAGGTTTCCATTAAGGAAAGCCATTTTAACATCCATCTGCAAGATCTTGTAGTCATAATACGCAACAATAACAAGCAGAATTCTGATGGACTTAACCATGGAAACAGGGGAAAAGGTCTCATCATAGTCAATTCCATGAATTTGCTTGAAACCATTAGCCATGAGTCGCCCTTTGAATGTCTGTACATTCCCATCCATGTCAGTCTTCTCCTTGAAGATCCACTTGCACTCTATGGGTCTTACCCCTTCATGTGGTTCCACCAAGGACCAAACTTGGTTTTCATACATGGAGTCCATTTCAGATTTCATGGCCTCAAGCCACTTCTCGGAGTCCGGTCCACTCATAGCCTCATGGTAGGTTTCAGGCTCTTCATCATGATCCATAGGCAATGCATTATCTATTTAAGATACGAGAAATCCATATCTCTCTTGCTCAAACCTTGGTCTACCAGATCTATGTGGAACTTGTGTTTCCTGAGAAAGTTCTCCAGCTACAACAACTTGTAGTCCTAGCTCAGGTTCCAATTCCAGTTCATTCACTGTTTGTTGTTCTTGAACTTCTTCAAGTTTTACCTTATTAGTCTATATACTTCAGAACTCTTTCTCAAGAAAGACACATGTCCTTGCGACAAACACTTTGCCCTCAAACGGTATGTAGAAATAGTACCCTTTGGTTTCCCTAGGATACCGCACAAGATAACACTTATCTAATTTGGGTTCCAGCTTATCAAACATTTGACGTCTTACGTATGCCTCACAGCCCCAAACCTTAATAAATGATATACTGGGATGCTTCCCAGTCCATATCTCATATGGCGTCTTTAGAACTGCTTTCGTTGGATGACAATTTAGTGCTAGAGTAGTAGTTTCTAGAGCAAAACCCCAAAAGGAAATAGGAAGAGTTGCATGACTCATCATCGATCGTACCATGTCTAATATGGTTCGATTCATCCGCTCAGACAGACCATTATGCTGTGGTGTTCTAGGTGAAGTGAGCTATGATATGATACCACACTCTATCATATGATCACGAAACTCACGACTAAGGTATTCACCACCTTGATCAGATTAGAGTGCTTTAACCTTCTTACCCAGCTGGTTCTCTACTTCATTCTTAAACTCTTTAAACTTTTCAATGGTTTCGGATTTGCACTTCATAATATACACATATCCATATCTATTGAAATCATAAGTAAATGTAATAAAGTAAAAAAACCCACCTCTAGCCATAGAACTCATGGGTCCACATACATAACTATGTACTATACCCAAGAGATCATCAACCCTCTCATTGAAGCCAGTGAAAGAGACTTTAGTCATCTTGCCTAATAAACAAGATTCGCATCTCTCAAATGATTCATAATCAAATGAGTCCAGTAGCCCATCTTTATGGAGCTTGGATATGCGTTTCTCATTTATATGACCCAAACAACAATGCCAAAGGTAGGTTGGGTTCGTGTCATTTGTTCTTAGTCTTTTAGTATTTTCTATATTATAGATCTGATGGTCTAAATTCAAAACATATAAATCATTAAAAATTTGAGCTACAACATAACAAACATCATTCTTAAATATAAAACAACAATTGTTGTTAATAAAAAAGAAAATCCAATCATGTCGAAACATGAAATAGAAATAATGTTACTAGTTATTGCAGGAACATAATAACAGTTGTAAAGTTCCAAAATAATCCAACTGGGCAAAGAAAGACAATAAACCCCCACAGCAACAACATCAACTCTAGCTCCATTGCCAATGCGCAGGTCCACCTCCCCTTTACTCAACATTCTTCTCCTTCCCAGTTCCTTCACATTTATACAAATGTGAGAACCACATCCGGTATCCAATACACAGGATGAGGGAGCAGAAAGGTTTATCTCTATAACATGTATACTTGAAGTGGAAGTCATACATCCCCTCATCTTTTGCAGACCCTCAATATACGAAGGACAATTCCTCCTCCAATGACCAGCCTTGTAATAGTGGTGGCCCTTTCCTTCTTTCCTTGAACCTTTCTTTTTCAGTGCAGAAGATTTGGGCTCCAGAGCAGACTTTGGTCGCACCTTCATCTTCTTAAAGCCCTTGGCCTTGCCCTTGCCTGTATATACCATCAGTATGGGGCTAGGAAGCTTAGCCTTCTTCATGTTTATCTCGGCAGTTCGTAACATACCTAGGATCTCAGATAGTGTCTTATCTATTTCATTCATGTTATAGTTCAAGAAAAACATCTCATAACTGTCCGGTAATGATTGCAGGATCAGGTCTGTAGTCAACTCATGGCCCAGAGGGACCCCTAGTCTTTCAAGGTTCTCGATATACCCAATCATCTTGAGTACGTATGTCCCTACTAGGTCCCGAGCTCCCATTTTGTACTGGAACAATGCATTAGTGACATCGAATCTCTCTTGACGAGCTTTCCCTTGAATCATTTTCTTGAGATGCTCGTTAATTTCCTTGCAACCCATCCTCTCATGTTTCTTTTGGAGCTCAGAGTTCATGGTCGCAAGCATGAGACATTCGATGTCTATGGAGTCATCTATATACTTCTTATAAGCATCCTTATCAATTCGAGATGCATTACAGACAGGCTCTTCAGGGGATTCCTCTTCCAAAACATAGAGCGTACGCTGTTGCCTTAGAACTATTCTCAAGTTCCTATACTAATCCAGATAATTCATCCCGCTCAGCTTTTCCATCTCAAGGATCGCTCTGAGGGACAGGGTGTAATGTGAACCACTTTCCATGGATATTCTATAAGAATACAAACAAAGAAAATTAGTACTACGTTTCAAAAATACATTTTTATTTCAATTAGGACTTTAATAAAAATAACTCCCACTATTTTTATCAAATTGATAACCCTCGATATCAATTTGAAGAGTTTATGCGAGTAACTCTCTTAGCGGACAAGATCCATATTTCACCAACACTATGAGTCAGTTTTGGATTTTCTCTCACAATGCGGTCATTTAGCTAGGAAACACTTGCCAATTGCATGACTATGCAATTCCTGTATGGCTGGTGAATAATACTTTATTCGCATCCATCATATGGTGCATTCCAACCCTATGCCTCTGGGCACTCAACCTTTGAGGTCACCCAGTTAAGATTGACCCGATGTCGACAGTGTGATATCACAATTATTCGCTCGCACCTTAACAAGATAGATTAATACACCTTGCTTTGGCAAGCCCATACTTCATCGATCGAGGCAGGAAGAGTGTCATCCATTGGAAGGCATCTGAATACTTAATATTACTTAAGGGATTTTAATTCTTGATTAACTCTTTAATCATGGTTAACAATTAACCTTTGTGCACATCCATAAACAAACAACACCAAAATCCAAATGCATCCCAGATGTGAATAAGAATCATCAACACTTGATGTGCTGGGCTAAGTCTGAACATCTAGAACACTTCTAAATCTTCAGACCTACATGCACTGTACATGAGCAACACCAACTCCACTTACATAGCATACAAGCTCGTCTCTCTATGTGAGATTCAAAAATCTAACATACTTGATTTCATAAACCAACAAGAGGGACAGTTACTATTAAGGAGTAACAAAGATGAAATCACATGCATTCTTGCTGGGATTCCAAGAATAGACTTAGGTGTTTTAGAACATTTCTAAAATCTCCAAATCTACACACCATGGATTAGGCAACTTCTAAAACAATGATCATCACATAAACCTCCCTCTGATACCACTGTTAGGTTTTGCTATACGACACAAGATTTGTGCGCAGCGGAATATGGAAACAAGGAAAAGCCAAAAGAGAGTTGTGGATCTTGCGATAACCAAGAATCAAGAAGTAATGTTTACAATAAATAAATTTATACCATAGCGAGATTGAGTCAATACTCAACCTAGGTGCTCCAATTAATTCCAACGAATGGCAACAGCCGGAGTTCCGAGCGTAGAATAGTGTCCACACCTCTACGAGTATCCACACGAGCATGGACAACCCTAGAGTCTTTTCACACAAGATCTAGGCTGGAAAGAGGCTTGCCCTCAATGACTCCACAGATTTCTAGATCCGTCTAAGGAGAGGCTGCAATGACGAAGACGATTCCTAGGAAATGTTTTCCGGCGGCGGCTAGCGAATGTGGACAGTCGGCGGTGACAAGCAGCGATCGGTTGCAACATTGGCGACGTGCGACCATCAGTAGTCGGTGAAGATCGATGGCTGTTGCGGAATGGAACACTTCTTTTGCGATGAGATGCGCTGTCGGTTGTCGACGGGATCAATGATGGCAAGCGGTGGTCGGCGTGAATCGCGAGAGCGGAATAGTTCCGTCACTAGAGAACAACACCGTCGCAAGATTAGGTGTAGAATGAATAGTTCCCACCGTTTGATTCAACACAAAACAACATTTATATAGTGAACCGAACCGGACAAAGCCAGTAAATAACCGTCGAATCGGACTTAGAAGGAATAAACCAGTCAAAGCAGAATTCGGCGAGTATCAACCCGATATTCGACGAATCAACGAGTTACCATGACGATGCATGACGAATCGCAAGGATTCATGCCGATACTCGACGAATTAGGAATTAACCAGGATGATACTCGACGAATTAGCTAGGTGTCTCGACGATACTCGCTGAATCGAGACATTTTGCCAAAACTCCTTACCTAAAATCGACGAATTTCCCTTGAGCTTCAGCCGACAACATCCCGGGCGATCTACATTCACAATGCAGGTCCCGAAATGAAATTTCACCACGTCCATATCGTCATTGGCTTTGTCCTTAACTCACATCACATATGAGCAAGGCCAACACAAACCTATCCAACTTCTCCAGAGCTCTTATGTGCGACCCCATAGGCTCATACTATGTTGACAGTGAGGCTACATGCTTGATCACTTCCAGATCACCATGGTAGAACCAACAAGGAGACATTCTTCTTCTCCGATTTTCCTAAGAGAATGAAAGATGCCGAGCTTTTCTTGGAAGGACAAGGAACAAACAGACTTTCTCTCGGAGTAGGAAGAGCAAGAGCTGAGGCCGACGTCGTCATACCACCAAGAAGGATAACAAGATCCATGGCCAGAAACATGGTGAGCTTCCTACTCCCTCCCTTGGTTCTAGATCTTAAGTTATTAAATAGGAGAGATGCCGGCTCAAAGGAGTTCGGCCATGGTGAGAAATGGAGATCTCCTAGGAAGAGACCATTCTAGGAACTTTATCTTAGGGTATGTTGTCTTCAACCTTTCCTCTCTTCAATGTGAAATTGTGGATTTGGTTCCGTGAAGAATGACGGTCTAATTAAGGTGAATAAGGGAGGAGGAAGAGCTGAATGCATTTTTGTATAAATGGTTAAAGGAGGAAGACAAACCAATGTCGTCCGTTGTTCTTCAAGATGCGTGTAGAAATATGTTTTTTGCGCGCAGTAGACTTCAAGGCCATTTTTGAGTATGGTACGACCATATTCAGTTTTGGGATGAACATGAAAATTGTAGTACTCGGAAAGACCTTTCTAACGGATGGTTACTTGTTCCCATAGGAGCTGTGTAGCTCCGAGAATGTCCGGTCAAGTTAGATGCACAGTATCTTAAGTGCGGGTTGTTTTCGGTTGATTTGTACATTCGTGTAACAAGGATGAACAGATGATCGTTGGGTCTTGAATGGATAAATGTTTGATTGGATATTGAATGGATAAATGTGTTCGATCTTGAATGAACAAATAATTATTGGATCCGAGTGAACAAATGGTTGTTGGATCTTCGAGCAAACAAATGATTGTTGGATTCTTAATTGAAAACCCGTAAAGGTGCATCTTAATAATATTACGTGAATGCGTAATTTATAGCTTGAGGAGATCAAACTGGTTGGAAGAACACGTGATGTATTTCTAGCAAGCCATGTTGATAATGAAGAAATAAATAAATTGTATGGTAATGTTGTATGATTTGGAACATGGAAGAAAATGTATGACACGATATGCAGGTGCATGCGAATCATTGAAATGTGTCTAGATGAGAAAACGCCCCTGGCCATATGATATGAAGAGTCTTAATATTAAAGGGATTAATAGGATAGTCCACTGCTTAGAGTTGTGTCTCCCTACGGGTAGCTGAGTGGGACTAGTGTGATGTGTTGTAAGGTGGCTTGCCACCTATGATAATGATGAACCCTTAAGTGCTTGGGAGCACTAGAATGCGAAAGGGTGTAAGTGCGTGAGTATTTGACCGCACTAGAATGATGTGATAATAAGGGACTCACTGTGGAGCCCTTGATTATTGTTGAGGATTGGTTATAATGAGAATGGACTCAGTTGGAGCCCTTGGTTGTGATAGAATGGCTAAGTGAATATGCATAAGGAGTGGGTTGACACGCAATGTCATAATCCTGGGTTAAGGATAGTGTAGCAGGTCAACTGTCTCGCCAGTCATCACACTGACAGGAGTTGATAGATAGACTTTGGGCGGCTGGGGTTGTTCCTCGGTGCTCACTCACGAGGCTCCTTCCATGCCAAGTGGATGGTTTCACTATGTCCTCAGTGCCCATTCCCGAGGCCCTTTCCGTGTCACACCGGTAGGCCAGTTTGGTTTGTGCTCTTGGTGTAGATCTACCCAAGACCCCTCTGAGCTGTAGTACGCATGGGCTCCGCTGTTGTGTTCTTAGCATTGAGGCATTCATAGGCCTAGGCCAGGTAGTGTGGAGACCTGCCTAGTAGTGGAGACGCCCGCTCTACTATCACTATTACGCCATGAAGGATAACACTTGAGAGGTTAGCTTCCTGTTCGAAAAGTGGGAACTATAAGACTATGTTGACATAGCAAGGTGGGTTTGTGAGCATGGGTGGGTCATCATGTTGCATTCATAACATTGCATTGCATTATATTACACAAGATCCTTATCATATAAGTTTGTATGGGTACTCTTATATGATAAGTTATTTTTCTATTAAGTCGATCCTTAACTTATAAATCAGTATGGCATTTTTATAAGTTAAGTTACATTCCAGTTATAGAAGTAGAATTGATGTGAATGAATGATATATACTCTTACTTAATTGCTATGATTGAATGATGCTATTACTGTTATACACTACTGTTGTCACTACTCATGACTGTAAGATATACCATCTGCTTGTACTTACTGATTATGCAGTTATATATTGTACCTTTGTTCCTTCTACCACACAGTTTCTAAGAGCCGCTGGGGTGAGCGGATGTGATAGCCACTTAGTCTTTATGACTAACAGTTGCTATGTCTTTCATTTTAGGAGGAAACCCTGCAGATAGAGTAGCACCAGCAGGTCATACAGGAGGATAGCCAGGCCGGGATGACAGGGTCTGATACAACGATACCATTGCTGATGTTGATGATGGATGTGAGTTTTGAGAGACTCATGTTGTAGCTCTTTGGGAAATTTGTGTACTCTGATATTACAGAAGCCATTGTTTCTTCTTAATTCTATCGTACTTTATTTGGACTATGTACTAGTGTGTAATTTTGACTTTTGTTTCTATTCTTTATGTTGGGTTGACATGAATGATATTGGTTTGGTCGGCATGATAGGTGTCTTATGGTACAGGTTAGCTCGTGTGATGACGCTACCACAATGCAGCTGTTCTGGGAATAAGACTCTCCTCGGCCGTGTCGTGTGTTCCAGGAGAGGGGGGGGGGGGGCTTACACAGGTGGAGTGGAAGAATGTGAATTTCTTTCATGGTGGCGGATGTGTCGCAACTCTTTAGCACCATCCTTATGGTATGCTTCTTCGTGAGCATGGGTAACTCCTCCCCTTTCTTCTAGTTTTATTCTTATTGTTTTATAATTTTAGCTTTTATTGATTAGATTAAGTCCGGGGAGGAAGTGCGTTGCATTGTTACCTGTGCACATGCACATGGCACCACATACTAGAAGTAAAAAAGTTTCTTCAGTTTTTATATTTTGTTAATTCATATTCACCGCACACCACGACACCCACCCAATCGCACATTTGATCATTCGCATGTACCGAGCTTGTTCATTGTTTCAAACTTGATTTAAAAATCATCATGCTGACCTAGGACTATGAGGCAGAGTAAATTATTGACTCATGCAATGTTCCTAGTCCAGTGCTCGCATCTCACTTGGAGATTTGTGTAGAGCTAGTTTCTTTTTATGCTTTTAGTTTATATTTTTCTATTAGCATAAATGTTGTTTATTATACTCAAAATCAATTAATCTGTTGTGAATCAAATGGTAGTGTAGGATTGTGTGTGGGTGTTCGTAAGCCTTGTATTTCTCGAGTTGGGAGGAAGGTTAATTCATTCGGTGGCTAAGAACTTGCCCCAAGCTACTCTTGAAGCATGGGTACATAGTTAGTTAAGTGCACAAACGTGATTTAGGCCATTTTCTTGGACCAGTTGAGCTTTGTGCCTAATCTGAATGTTTACCTTTGTTAGCCACTTTGTGCCTACCCATTCATTTGTTCCAGCTCCACTTCAGTTCAACAAAGACTCATTACCGATCCTAATCACACACCCAAGATTGAGCTCTAGTTTTTGCACTGTTTTGTTGGGTGGTGATGTGGTGTTTATGCTTGTGAAGATGTGGTTCTGCGTCATTGTGAATATTTGCTGAATATGTTGAATTCAAATGAGAAAAGAAAAAAAAGAAGAAGAGAAGAAAAGCTGTGAAAAAAGTAGAAATAGAAAAAAAAAATTATGTGTAATATTTGTTGAGATTTTTGTTTGAGTAGATGATGCACACACCCGTAAAGTAAAATCCAAGTTTGGGGGTATGGTTCACCCGCAATTCCGTGTTATGGTGTGATAGGTTTTTGTTCGTGTGCTCATTTGTGTTTTGTGCATGAGCCTTCATGTTTATCTTCTTATACCCCAATGAAACCCAAGCCTCAATCTACACCTAAAATTCTATTGATTTGCGTGCTCGAGTAAAATACTGCCATGGAGAGAGTGTGAACGGGCGAGCGTATGGCCATCGACATTGATGGATTTCTTTGGAGGTTTTCTTGAGACCCGGTCCTTGGCAATGCTCACCTCATCATCTGCCTTCTTTCGTCCTATGTGTGACCCGATGATTCACCGTGATTCAGATTTTGAGTAGGAATAATATATATATATATATATATATATATATATATATATATATATATATATATATATATATATATATATATATATATATATACACGCTCCTAAAAATTATAAACAACTATGTATACTTAGAAATTTCTTCTACCACTTTTCTTTGCGCATGAGCATGCACCTTTGCTCCGTACTCTACTTTTGTAGTTTCTTTACCACCTAGCTATTTGTATTTCCGTTGAGAGATTATTTGCTCGGGATGAGCAAATGGTCAAGTCTGGGGGTGTGATGAGTCTGATATTTATAGTGATTTTCAGACTCATCCGGGCTAGTTTTCACGCACGTGCACTACACTTTACGATCATTATTGCTTATATTCAATGTGAATCGTATTTCACACAAAGTACACTAATTAGGCCTGTTATGGTGTGCAATTGCAAACTTAATTGTTGGGGGTAAGCACTTGGTGCTCCCCATTGTTTTTCTTTGCATGGATATGCTTCTATGTGTGTTGGTGGCCTTTGCCGCAGCTGTGATTTTCTGTGAAGGTGGGCAGAGCCCCATTTCAGAGGAGTTCTTTTCTGTATTAATCGTACAATCTTGCGATTCTCTTCACACATGGTTGTTGCAACCGTGCAATATCCACATCATTCTGTTGCTCTACCCCGGGTCGTGTGATTTGCTCATGCACGGTTGTTTTGCCCGTGCATGACCAAATTGTATGACTATGTCTTTTTGTCAAAATATATTTTTGGATTTATTGCCAGTGCATTTTCTTCACGCACGGTTGGAATCAACCTTGCGCGAAGGAAATCTCACGCTCTCTTATTTTGCCTGAAAAACATGTGATCTGACTCCACCCGTGCATTTTGTTCTTGCATGGGCCGGTTGCCTGTGCGTGGTCATAAATGCATGGGCGGGTGTCGTCTTCCTGGCTGGGCATTCCTGTGCTGTAATTAATACACGATGTGCGCACGGTCATGTGTTCTACCGTGCATTCCTTATTTTCTTATTGGGTGCTATTAAAGCAGCAAGATTGCGCCATAACTGGTAATCACTTCATTTTTCCATGCCCAGAGCTCCATTTTCGTGCCACTTCGTCGCTCCACCGCCGCCCATCATCATGAGGTCCTCTGGACACCATTTCGATCCAAATCTCAAGATATGAGTTCCTCTTAGTCGCCTCTAGTGTTTTCAAGCCTCCAAGATTCATTTTAAATGATTTTTCTCTTGGTTTAGAGTTCTCCAGTGAGTTCGTGGTTGAAGATTATTGACAGAGAAGATGGGTAAAGTGTGAGAGAGTAACACCTATTTTGTGCCCCAGATGACAGTTGGAAACAGATCTCGGACAAGGATTGACAACCCATGAGTCAGTCCGTGAATTTCCGATGATTCTCTGCCCTTCGGTTGTGCTCTTACCTTCCCCTTTTCTTTTGTAGAACTTCATAGTGAATATTGTGATGATTTGGATGCTTTGGGTAAACTCGTTATTATTTTACTTAATTTCATGTCTATGTGAGATGGTGAATTTTAGTTTTTGCTTGTGAGGATCATCGCACCACCACTTCATCTCCACCACGACACATGTGCTTGCCGCACTAGCAATTGCTAGCTGCATGCTTTGCAAAGAGGTGCTTACGACCCTCAATATCTCAACTCTAGCTAATCGGTTCTCTCGCAAGACAACTCATCCACTCGCCTACTGGAGCAGAGCATAGCGGCATGCAATTCCCACCTTCACCTTGCGAAGCGGTGCTGGCGACCCGCACTATTGTAGTTAGTTTTATTTCTGCACAAACCAAATCAACCCCCCCGATTTTACTTCCAAATCTTAATAATTAATTTTTTGAACAATTGAATCGTACTATACTAAGTGTTCCTTAAGAGATTGATACTTGGGGAGCTATTCCCATTTTATATTACTTGAGCGGTCGGTGCACTTGACGAGTGCACATCAAATTTTTGGCGTCGTTGCTGGGGAATGCAACCGTGTGTGAATCTCATGGAATGAAAATCGTTATAAGTACTTGCGCTTTTGATTTTTTCTTCTTCTTAGTGTTTTATTGTGAGCTTATGCAGGGGCGTGGCCCTGGTGATCTAGTGGAACGTGACCTAGAAATTGAGCGGATGTTGTGTGCGCGCTGCCGTGCTGCTGCAATGGCTGGGAATAGGCTTAATGGAAATGACCAAGGGGGAGAGGATATACCTGATGAGCAATATCTGAATAGGCCAAGGCCTCAGATAATGTGTGATTACACCACTCATACTGTGGGGAGTGTGTACCCTAGTTTTGGGCCAACTATCAGAAGTAATCATTTCCAGATCAAGCCGAAAATTCTGAACATTATCTGCTATAATGCCCATTTCTCTGGAATGGCAAGTGAAGACCCCTATCTCCACATGGCTGAATTCTCTAAAATTTGTGTGACGTTCTAATATGTTGGTATCGTTGATTACATGGTGAAGCTGAGACCCTTCCCATTCTCCCAACATGACAAGGCTAAAGCTTTGCTCCATACTATTTTGCAGGGTGCTGCCACCACCTGGGATGCCTTGTCATCACTCTACCTTAACATGTTCCATCCAGTAGATGTGGTTGTTTGTTTGAGGAGATACATTGCAACCTTCTGTCAGAATAATCAAAAAAACCTAGCTAAAGCTTGGGAGAGGTTCTTAGAGATGTTGAAGAAATGTCCTCAACATGAGTTTCAACCACACCACCCTGTATGAAATTTCTACTTTGCAATTGAATCGCATTATTGTACAATGATCAATGTTGTTGCTGGAGGAACTCTAATGAACCACACTCCTGAAGAGGCACCCAAGATTCTTCAGAACACAGCTACTCACAGCTCTTATTGGATAGCTGGGAGGAATAACCTGAGGAATTCAAGGGGACTCTACGAAATGAATACTACTGCTGCTCTGATTGCTGCTGCCACACCTCCGTATGAGAACGTAATGTGTTAACAAGACCTACTTATACTCTTGCTCCAGTCTTAGCCATTTCATGCTAAGGTTGTGGAAACTCCGGGCACTATGCATTTGAGTGCACCGCTATTGAGTTATCTACTAATTTTTCTCATCTTAATGTTGAAGAAAGTGTTAACTATGTGGCTAATCAAGAACGCAATGTACAATTCTCCAATGCGTATAACCCGGGTGTGTGGAACCACCTGAACTTCTCTTGGAATCAAAATGTTGTTGGCCAACGATGGCGACCAGGCCAACATTAATTTGATGCTCAAGACTCTGGGAGCTAGCCGAGCCCTCTACGATCGGGTTATGCTCAGGGTGCTCCCGTGAGAAGGAAAAGCGCATTGGCAGAGATGATGAAGAAGTTTGTTGAAGTGGCTCAATCAAACATGGCCAACCAGACAGCCTCCATGAAGAACTTGGAGACACCACTGGGCCAATTGGCCCAAGTGCTATCTGAGCGTGTTCATGGTGCTCTCCCCAGTACTACGGATAATAATCCTTAGGAATAGGGGAGGAGCTTGGCGTAGTCTGATGGCAAGGGTGAGGGCAAGAATATTGTGAATTACAAGATTAATGATATTGACACTATTGCATTATGTGAATGTGGCTCATCCCGCAATGTGCTTGCCCTAGAAGATGTTGATAAGCTTAACTTGGAAATTGATATTGATGAGTGAACATCTCTAGTCCTCACAAACGGATCAGTGGTGATTTTTGAGGGTGAAGCAAGGATGTAAAGGTTATTATGGAAGGCACGGTGGTTGCCACTGACTTTCAGGTATTGGGACCCATGGAGAACGCATCCATCCAAATTTTAGGGGTCCTATTCTTGAAGGAGAGAGGCGCCATCCTTTATATTGCTGACGGTCATGTTACCTTGCTTCCAAGGCAGCACACCATGGTTTTTTGCATGCAATAATCAAGGTTCTCCCTGACCCAGTGAGTGATTATGATTTATCTATTGTTACTTCTAATGTGGGTTCAAGTCATATAAAGTGCAAGTTTGTAGCTGATAAGAAGGGAAAAGTAAGGAGTACTGAGGAGGCATAGTTGTAAGTTGTTTTGGAGGTGTCAACTAATGTTGTTGAAAATGTGCAAGGCGGCGAGGTCGCAAAGTTGTGTTGATGAGGCGGGTTTGCTCGTGAACTCGTCAGTTGATTTTGTTCAGCTGAGTATGCCAAGTAAACTTTAAAAACAGGTTCATTGGGTGAATCTATTAGGTGTATAGATGGAGCCCCCTATTGCACCTCTCTTGGACAATGCTTACTATGATAAAATCATTGTTGCTCGATGATGTTGTACCACCGTGGAGAAGCTGAAGCTTGAGATACATGTACGCGCCAATCATTCTGATGCCCTCTGACGTAATAAGGCGGAGGCTAGAGGCAAGGGGAGCAAGATTCCCTTAGGATCAAAAGCTTTCACCTCCTGCCCACCTTTCATGGCGGGGGAGAACCACCACAAGTCGACGTATAGTTGATGCATGACGGTTCTCCGGGCTTTTTTTCCTTCTAGTGTTTTTATATATGCTTCTATGGTATTTAGCACTATGTGTTTTATTTTAGTACCATTATTAGACTGTGCTGAGAATAATATTATTTTACTTGCTAATACTGGTAATTGGTCCACCTTAAAGACGGTAAACAAAAGGGATTCCGAGAGAAAACCCACATGCTTTTGTTTTATCTAATGCATTTTTTTGTTGTTATCTTCCTATTTTGCTGTTGTTCCTTGTGCCTGTGGAGTGGATGAATGTGTATTTCTTTCATGGTGGCGGATGTATCGTAGCTCTTTAACGCCATCCTTCTGGTATGCTCCTTCCCAAGCATGGGTAACTCCTCCCCTTTCTTCTAGTTTTATTCTTATTATTTTATCATTTTAGTTTTTTCTATTAGATTAAGTCCGAGGGAGGAAGTGCATTACGTTGTTACCCGTGCACGTGGACATGACACCGCATACTAGAAGTATCATTTTTTATTTTAATTTTTATATTCTATTAGTTCATATTCACTGCACACCACTGCACCCACTCAAGCGCGCCATTGATCGTTCAGATGTACCGAGCTTGTTCATTCTTTCGAACTCGATTTAAAATCATCATGCTGCCCTAGGACTATGAAGTAGAGTAAAATGTTGACTCTTGCAGTGCACCTAGACAATTGTTCATGTCTCAGTTAGAGAGTTGTGTAGAGCTACTTTCTTTGTATGCTTTTATTTTATATTTTTCTATTAGCGTAAATGTTTTTTATTCTACTCAAAATCAATGACTCTAGTGTGAATCAAATGGTAGTGTAGGATTGTATGTGGGTGTTCATAAGCCTAGTATGGCCCGAGTCGGGAGGAAGGTCAATTTCATTTTGTGCCTAAGACCTTGCCCCAAGCTACTCTTGAAGCATGGGTACAAAGTTACTCAAGTGCGCAAAAGTGATTTAGGCCATATTCTTGGACTGGTTGAGCTTTGTGCCTAATCCTAAAGTTTACCTTTGTTATCCCACTTTGTGCCTACCAATCCATTTGTTTCAGCTCCAATTTAGTTCACCATAGACTCATTGACGATCCAAATCGCACACTCAAGATTGAGCTCTAGTTTTCACAGTTTTGTTGGGTGGTGATGTATTGTTTATACTTGTGAAGATGTGGTTGTGTTTTATTATGAATATTTGTTGAATATGTTGAATTGAAATGATAAAAGAAAAAAAAAGAAGAGAAGAAACGTTGTGAAAGGAGAAAGAAAAAAAAATGGTGTAATCTTTGTTGAGATTTTTGTTGGAGTAGGCGATGCACGCACCCATAAAGTAAAATCCAAGTCTGGGGGTGTAGTGCACCTGCGCTTCCGTGTTATGGTGCGATAGGTTTTTATGCGTGAACTCATTTGGGTTTGGTGCATGAGCCTTCATGTTTATCTTCTTATACCTCATCGAAACCCAAATCTCAATTTACACCTAAAGCCCTATTTATTTCCATGCTTGAGTCAAGCAGTACCGTGGAGAGACTGTGAACGAGCGAGCGTATGACCATCGACATTGATGGATTTCTTTGGAAATTTTTTCGAGACCCAATCCTTGGAAATGCTCACCTCATCGTCTGCCTGCTTTATTCCTATGTGCAACCCGATGATTCACCGTGATTCAGATTTTGAGTAGGAATAATATATTTATACGCTCCTAGAAATTATAAACTACTATGTATACTTAGAAATATCTTCTACCGCTTTTCTGTCATTGTGAGCATGAGACTTCGCATGGTACTCTGCTTTTGCAGTTTCTTTACCTGCTAGCTATTTATATTTCTGTCGAGAGATAGTTTTCTCGGGACTAGAAAATGGTCAAGTATGAGGGTGTGATGAGTCTGACATTTATCTCGTTTTTCAGACTCATTCGGGCTAGTTTTCACGCACGCGCACTACACTTTACGACTGTTATTGCTTATATTCCATACGAATAATATTTCACATAAAGTGCATTAATTGCACACTTCATTACATGGGGTACGCACTTGGAGCTCCCCAATATTTTTCTTTGCATGGGTATGCTTCTGTGTATGCTTGTGGCCTGTGCCCCAGCTGTGTTTTCCTATGCAGGTGAGCAGAGAACCATTTCAGTGGAGTTCTGTTCTATTGGAATCACACAGTCGTACAATTCTCTTCATGCACGGTTGTTGTGACCGTGCAATACCTACAACATTCGGGTGCTCTACCCCGGGTCGTGCGATTTGCTCACGCACGGTTGTTTTTCCCGTGCGTGACCAAATCGCACGACCGTCTCTTTTTATCAAAAATATATTTTTAGATTTATTGCCCTTGCATTTTCTTCACGCACTGTTGGATTCAACCTTGTGTGAAGGAAATCGAATGCTCTCTTATTTTGCATGGAAAATATGTGATCTAACTCTGCCCGTGCATTTTGTTTATGCACGGGATAGTTTCCCATGCGTTGTCATAAACGCACGGGCAGGTCGTCTTCCTAACTAGACATTCCTGTGTTGTAATTAATGCACGATGTGCGCACAGGGGTGCGTTCGACCATGCAATCCTTATTTTCTGACTGGGTGCTATTTAAGCCGTAGGATTCCACCCTAATTGGGAATCACGTCATTTTTCCCGCCCAAAGCTCCATTTTTGTGCCACTTCATCGCTCCACCTCCGCCCATCATCCCGAGGTCCTTCGGTCACCGTTTCGAGCCAAATTTCAATCTAGGAGTTCCTCTTGGCCTCCTCTAGTGTTCGCAAGCCTACAAGGTTCATTTTGAAGTATTTTTCTCTTGGGTTAGATTTCTCTGGTGAGTTTGTGGCTGAAGAAGATTGACAGAGAAGACGGGTAAATTGGAAGAGAGTGAGAGCTTTCTATACCCCAGATAATAGTTAGAAACCGAACTCGTACAATGATTGACAACACTTGAGTCCATCCGTGATTTTCTGATGAGTCTCCGCCCTTCAGTTGTGTTCTAACCTTCCACTTTTCCTTTATAGAACTTCATAGTAAATCTTGTGATGATTTGGATGCTTTGTGTAAACTTGTTATTGTTTTACTTTTAATTTCATGTCTATGTGAAATTACGAATTTGAGTTTATGCATGTGAAAAGCATCGCACCACCATGACACGTGTGTTCGCGACACTAGCAATTTCTAGTTGAGTGCTTTGCGAAGAAGGTCTTACGACTCTCAACATATCAACCCTAGCTAATCAGTTTTCTCGCAAGCCTACTTGTCAACTCACCTACCAAAGCAGAGCATAGTAGCCTACAATTTCCACCTTCACCTTGCGAAAAGGTTCTGGCAACCCACACTACTGTAGTTAGTTTTATTTCTACACAAACCAAATTCAACCCCCCCATTTTTACTTTCAAATCTTTAAAATTGATTTACTAAACAATTGAATCACACACTACTCTGCGTTCCTCAAGAGATCGATACTTGGGGAGCTATTCTCATTTTATATTACTTGAGCGATCGCTGCACTTGCTAAACGCACATTAGATGCTTGAGGCTTCTCTACACTACCTGAAAAAGATAGACTTCAAGTCCATAAAAAGGTTGGAGAAACCTTTCCCCAAAACTGAGAATAAAGGAGAAAGGTCAAAGTAGGAAAAGGAAGAGAAGAAGAGGGGAGGAAGTTCTAAGAGGAAGAAGAAAGAGAAGAAGAAAAGTGACAAGAAGAAGGAAGTTGTTTTCAATTCCACCAAATCCCCTGGTCATGTTGAGGGGGGAGCATCCTAAGGAATTTGAACAAACAAGGTCTAGGACTGAGGTCCTATAAGAACTATATAATACAACACCTATGGAATTGTCCAGGGTTGTTGTTGAAAGTGAAATAGAAGTTATAGTTAAGGGAGAACCTCACCAAGAATGTTTTGTCCAAAATACTAAAGTTGTTATGAGGGAGTCCTTCATGGCAAACTCTACCCAAAATAATGAAAGATTTTAAGAGGAGAGTACTACAACTGAAATCAATTAAGGGGAGTCTCATCTAGTAGACTCTGCCAAGAATGCTCATGACCTCGATGTTATAGATCATGTCATTTTGAATGTTGCTGAGAGCATTCCTGAACCTACACCAGAACCTGAGCCTATAAAGAATGAAACAACAAAACTAGGGCTCTCTGGGAAAGACATTATTCAGTAGAAAGGGAAAAGAGTCATGGAAGAAAAAGATACTCCAAAGAAGACCACTAAAGCTGATACACCTGATTGCATGTATGAGGAATATGAATCTGAGACAGATCCATCACTCAAAGCAGCTGCAGAAGAGCCTAGAACTACTATTTCCTCAACCAATAAAGCATTTTCTGGTTCCTTCATGGCTTAGATGAAAATAATGATTGATAATCAGAGTAAATAATTAAATTAAAATATATGTGGATAAGATAGTCCAAGGATTGAGAAATGAGATGAATGACAAAATCACTAAACTTTAGACTGAGATGAATTAGTTGAATGCTCAAGCTCTCCATTTGTTCATGAAGGTTGCTCATGCAATAGACTATACTGCCAAACAACACGAACTGACTCACCAAGGACTTCAAGATATTATAGCCAACCGGTTGCTATTTTATATCGCTTGCAACAACCTTTCCAAGAGACAACTAATATGGTTGAGCACATGATGAATGTTCTAGAAAGGGTAGACTTCTACAATCAACTACTAGATGAGCACCTTCTTGAAACAAAGAATCATCTTACTAGGGGATAGAACATCCTAAAGCAAACGCTATATGATCTTTAAGGGAATATCTTCTTGCATGTATCTGCAGAAGTTATAAAGGGGGAGGAAGTTATCACACATCACACTACTAGTTAGGCAATATAGTTCTTAAATGTAACATGGCTTGCCTTGAATCTACCCCAGTAAACTACACTCTAGAGCCTAAATTTCATGATTCCCTATCTGACTATGAAGAGCTGTCTCATAAGAGGAAAGTTGTTCCATCTGAAGAAGAAATGCATGCTAGCCAGAGAAGGAGGGAGGAAATCTAAAATCTACATGGATATGAGGAATGGATCTCAAAGTCTAGCCATATAAAATTAACCACATGGGATAAATCTGGAATAAAAAATATTTACACATCAAGATTCTACAGCTCTGTAGAATGGAGTAAGCATGAAAAAGAAAGTCGAAGAGGAGGATCCATTGGAAAAATCATCCCAATAGACCAACACCTTCTCCAAGATACATTATAAAGACTCTGAGCTATTTTGAGAGATAGAAGCAAAAAGCTGTAGGGGACAGTGACTGATAATGGAGAAGGAGCATGTAATTGAATAGGCACTTTTGGGATTTACAATCATATTTCTCTAATATAGAAAATATTTTGTCTTCAATATATATAATGCAAAGTTTGCAATACATCTTATGTATTTTATGTTATTATTCATATCAATATGTGCAGGTTTACTTCTTCAAATATGAGGTTATGACTTCTTCAAATATGAGGAGATTGTTGGGAATATTGACCAAAAGATTCCTGATTTGATGAGGCCTTCATGATAACAATAAACACATCCTGTATTTGATGTTTGGATTAGTTGTTGATGTGATAGGTACAACAAATATGCTTGGCTAATGTGGTGTTAGGCTTATGATCACCCAATCATGGTTTTCTCTTATAATCCTTAAAGGTGTAAAACTCATGTTGATTCATGTCCTAATCCCATATTAAACTTATTATTATAAGGAAAATTCTACTGGAGTAAAGGAGATTTGAAGGAAAAGATAAAAAATCAGACTAAGTAAAATATCAACTGCAATGTTTGGATGACTAAGTCCAATATCACCTGCATCATTTGGATGCTATGCAAATTATTGACTGCATCGTCTGGATGCTGATAAGAAAATATCAACTACATCGACTGGATGTTAGGCAGAATGTCGACTACATCGACTAGAAAAATCTTATTGAATATACCAATCTGAAGAATTGTATAAGTCCTGATGCTGAAATTATTCCACAGATTGTGCGCCTATTAAAAATTCATTTTGATATCTTCGTTTTGCTGCAACATTGAAGTGGACTCACGATGAAAGAGTTAGATGCAAATTAATTTTTGATTATAGCTGTTGGTGGTGAATTTCTTATAAACATCTTCTATCTGTCGGAGATATTTCCTTTTTAACATCATAGGGTTTTGTGGACCAAGATAAGTATAAAAGGGCTACAAGGATTGAAGAAAAAAGCATACAAATATAAAAAATTACACATAGAGAATTGTTTGTACTCAAGCTTTTGTGCTCAAGCTTTCCCAAATTCTTCTTCAACTCCTCACTGGTGGAAACCCTAGAGAGAAATCTTCTTAGGCTCAGCAAATCAAAATCTTTTTGAAGATTGTTCTCTCTGGAAGAAGCATTCTTCATCCATACTCAACAATTCTAAGAAGACATATTAAAAATTCTAACCAAAGAAGAGGAAGCATCACTGCTGTGTTTCTACAAAATACCCAAGATAGTCACATTCGAGTCAAGTGTATTGTAATCTGTATTTCATCTTAATGAGTTTGTAAGATCCTTTGGATCTGAGTTTGTTGTAGAATTGCAGTGGGAATTAGAGGGGATGATCATTGTGATCTGAGGTAGGATATTTGGATAAGGTCTTTATATAGATCTCTAAGTATAGGGATTAAGATAGGGTTTTGATAGCCAGAGTGTAGGACATTATTTTTGAATGTATGAGGTGTAAGATCCAATGTGTGGATCTGAGGTAGGGGACTATTTGTGTTCCTGAGTTGTAAGAGTTAAGGACTTTGAGTTGTAAGATCATTGATCTAAGAAATTGGAGAAGTTGGCCGAGTCTAGCACACTGTTAGATAGGTGTAGGAGGAAAGTGGATGTACCCATAATTTGGGAACCACTATAAATATTAGTGTGCTCTCTATATTATAATTTTTGTTTATTTTTTGTGCTAATAAGTCATCTTAATCAAAAAGGACCAATAATTTTTAAACATCTATCCACCCATACCTCTAGGTAATTAGACTACCCTTAATCTTTCACCCTCAATCATTTGCATTGGACTCATGTGATCAATGCGAGATCAATGGAATGCGTTGCCCTCGGTTTCGATGATGTTTGGTTAACATTGGTCAAACCAAGATTTTAGGTGCATTGAAAGGCATGCACACACCAATATTTCTCTAATACCCCAACATAAACTTGTCACCCGATGGCATGGAGCTACTACAACCTTGACCCACATGTGGGAACCACCCTAGAGTTAAACTTGGTCAAACATCCTCAAAACTACAAACTTTGGAATTTTTAAGGATGGGGAACTTCACTACCCATCCATCATGCATCATTATGAACCCACACCACAAGCCTATATAGGCTCTAAATATCTAGAAATGGGGGCTTGATACATTGGTTAGGAGCCAAAGAAGGGCCCACCTTCCCCTTCCCTCCTCCACTAAACCCAAGGCACAAACCCAACCCTCCTAAGGATTGAGCCTTGAATTTAGGACATTTGGAATGTCCTTCGCAAACAAATGAAAGCCATCTATCCATCATAGCTGGAAAAGGCCAAGGATATTCCATCCATGGGAGAATAATCCCGCACCGATAGGGACAGGAAGAGGACACCCCTCCAATCCTATAAATAGAGGCCTCCTCCCCTAGGTAACTCCACACCACCATTTCAACCCCAGACATACCCAAGGAGGAACCCTTCGCCATCAGAATACACCTATCTGAGGCCACCGAATTCCCACCACCTCTAAATTCCGACCTTCTCCATACCTCTAGAAGCCCCCAAAATTTGATGGTGAATGTATCTACTGTCAACCTAAATCACCTAGAGGGGGTGAATAGGTGTGTTCTACGTCTTTTTGCGGAATAAAAATTACTGAAAAATAAGCACACAGAAAACACAAAAATTTATAGTGGTTCCCCGAGTTGGGTACGTCCACTGTCCCGCCTCGCCTATCTACCACGATGGGATAAATTTGGTTACTTCACCTTTATCTTACATTCCAAAAAATCTGACACCTTGGAGCCTCAACTCCTACAACTCGGAGACAATGCTCCTACCACTCGGAGAACAAACTCTGGTACAACTCGATCCAAACATGGATCTACAACTCGATCCAAACATGGAACTAGAACTCGATCCAACATATATCTACACTCGATCCTAACACAGATCTACAACTCGTAGGGAAAAACCTCAAACAAAAGTAAAAAAGATTTACGCAATAAAGATTACAAATAATCTTATTTAGATCTAAAGTATTCGATCCTTCGTTCTTCGAAAAGGTTGATCTTGAGTGTCTTGAAAAATAAGGAAAATCCAAAATCTTTGAAGACTTGATCTGAATAAATGTAGTAGCTAGATCTACGTAGAATCAAAATATTCGGAGATCAATGATCTTGTTGACTTGGTGGAGGAAGACTGAATCATGCAGCAAGCTTGTCATCGACCAAGAGTTGTGCGAAATATGGAATGGTGCCGATGGGATCTTCATGTTCAGAAATTTCTCAATTAGAAATAATGAGCACCATTAGTTTTGGAAGAACTCCACCCTAAATATATATAGGAATCCTCATCCTGTAATGGCTAGAAAAGAAATTCCATACCGAGACGTGCAAAATTTACTGTATACGGCCATCAGGAAGAATGAGTCGGAAATTTGAAATTTGGATAAATAAACCCTAAGTTTAATTCGTCGAGAATAACTGAGTATACTTGTTGAACTATAGTGAAACTCGACGAAATTAACTTAAAGAACGCCTAGCTGAAGTCATACTCGATGAATCCGATGAATATTGGCTCACACACTCGACGAATTCGATGAGTATCGACTGAGGCACTCGACACATTTGATGCATTAGTTGAGTAATATTTGACGAATATGAATTAGAAAAATCCAGAGAAGTAAATTCATAAACTCAAAGGTATACCCAACGAGTCTCGATGAATTCAGCATGTATCGACATGTATATTCAACAAATTTGTCGTGTATGGAAAGATACACTCGACGAATTCGACGAGCATACTTGATGATACTCAGCGACTTTTACTTAACTGATTTTATTGATCTCAGAAATTATACCTTAATTAAATACAAGGAGTTCGACGAGTGCTAGTAAGTATACACGATGAATTTAATGAGTATCCATGAGTATACTCGACGAATTTGACGAGTATCCACTACTATACTTGACGAATTTTACTTTGGTAAATTTCTATTCTTCTGATTCCAGCATCCGATCCTTCCTTGATCTGTCTAATGCACTTGGAATAGAAGAACATCCCAATAGAGAGATTACACGTGAGTCAACACATTGGTTTACATAATGAAGGATTACATTGTATAGTCCTGTGTTTCTTGACCCACTATAACCTGACATTGGGTTGTACTTAGAAATATTGTCCCGCAAGCACATAACTAAATAGAGAGCATCAAATACAACTCAATTCATCTTAGTTCAAGCGACATTTCTTCAAATCAGGGTTATTGTGGATACAATACCCAACAATCTCTCCCTATTTAAAGAAGTCAAAACCCTACAGATTAAGATGTATTGTACATACAATAAAGCATGAAAATGAAAGACATAAGAAAAATAAGAAATAAATGCATTCCAAGACAAAACATTAAATTATATTATATATATATATATATATATATATATATATATATAAATGAAAGTTCTTTGTTGGTGCAACCAGTATCCACATACATCAACATAAAAGAAACCATCAAGTTTGTTTGCCCTTACTTTTCTGAATTTGTCTACCAAAATTGGCTTTTGACGTCGGATAATATCTTGGCAGAGCTGGAGGAGCATTTGGATCATCAAAGTTGTGTTTCCTGAAATGAAGTCTTCGTTTAGCACATGCTACCTCATACTTGTTCCATTCATTCGTGTGATAATAATCCCATCTATTTTCATTTGCTAAGTCGACTATCTTGAAGGTTTCCAGAATGATACTCTTGGAAATTGGACTCCATACCACAGACATTTCTCTGTTCAGATCAGACCTAATAGCAGACATCCCTTTACCATATCTTCTTCTTTTTTGAACTGGTGGAGGTATGTCTTCAACTATCTAAACATCTGAATGGGCAGCAATAGTAGCATATTCTAGTTCAAACTGAGAGAAGTACCAAGTGTCAACCCAGTACTGAGAATAATCCTGAGCAGGATTAACATGAACATCCACTGGAGCAGGAACCATATGTACTTGAATCCTTACATCACCATTACTTGCCCTACCAAACATCTCACCATGAAGCCAACTGAAATTGTCATAACTGTAGTCGTTGACTCCCTTGAAGTTTTCTACCATGGCAGCTTCAAGGGTTGCCACCTTATCTTTCAATTCATCCTCCCCCTTTCTGACTTCTTTAAGTACCTTGCCTGTAATAGCATTGCTATAATAGAGCATCTGGTTGTCAAAGTGGTCCATACTAGCATTCTGGGCATTAATGACTATTTTTGAATTCTCATCAACGTTCTGGAGGACAATCAAGTTACTTTTTATTCCTGCCATGGTATAAACAATTGCTTGACCAACTTATATGACCCAGGAGTCCAACCTGTCATCCACTTTGTCAAAACGAACCTTGATCCCTGCAAGGACGTTATTCATATCTTTCTCTATCTTCTTGACTTTCTTCAGCGCTTTCTTCAAAGGGAGATCAAAACGTGCGTTTTGTTTTTCCATCAGGGCTTCAAAAGACTTTAGAAGAGAAATATCTGCACTTGTACTTGGAACATTGGCAACATGTATACTGGGGGGAGAAGGGAGATTAGCACTTTATTCTGAGTTACTGGAAGGCTCTTCCATAGGAGTAACATGAGCTTTAGAAAGCAGCTCAGTAGAAAAAGCCTCGAGGACAGGAGGATGCACCTCTGCATCTCCTTCATCATCAAAAAGATCAACAAGTTCTCCCTCCTCTACTGGAGGTCCACCAAGAATTGCAGCCATTTTTCTCTGAAGTTTATGCATATATCTGTTCAACTCCATTTTAATGGATATTAAAGGATGACTTTGCTCCCCCTCAGAACCTACAGGTAAAACATTAGGGAGATTGACAATTGGATTCTCTGTGACAACTGTCACAACCCGCATTTTCTTCGAATTTAAATATATATCAGAGTAAGAGAAAACACGTGTCGTGATGCCATGTCGTGCAGGGGATAACTACAAATGCTCAGGCAAGACTCCAACTCTACATTTTATATGAAGTTCATAATATATTATGAAGAAAATCTAGTTTAAGTTTAATTGATTAGATGTATCCCTCGGCTCAGTGCATCAACTAGTCCACTAGTAAAATATAATTATACGCTGCGGAAAATGCTTTGCTTTCAATGATTAACATCCTACATGATCATATTCATCCACATATGACAACTCACCGTATGCATGACTCTAGATTTAGTATAAGTAAAAAATAGTTTGTACGCAAGTTGGAATATAGTGTCTTTAGCTTTAAAAGATGACATGTATGAGGTTGTGAAAATGATATGGTATACTTTAAAATATCTAACATGCAACCTAGCATAAAACCTTTCCAGAGAGCAAGCAAATCAAAAAAAGTCTTAAAGGAAGACTTAGCTACTAGCAAGTATTTAACGTTAAACAAAATCCTGTGGGCGTCAACAACTTGACGCGAACCTATCAAAATAATGTATGTCTGAACTAAAGGAAAACAAACAACAACTATATCACAACCGGTGAGGAAGAGACAGCTGCAGAACACCGGCCAAAAACCAACCCTAGCAGCTCAACTGACTACTTCTCAAAACCTGAGGCATTCAAAGAAAGAATGAAAATACAAGTAGTGATCAAAAATAAAAAAGGTCAACAATAAACCAAAAGGAACAAAGGGTTACCAAACCTAATCCAAGAATAATGAGAAAAGACTAAGTAACAAGTTCAAAGGTAAGGAATTTGCACCAAAACATACATATAAGTAAGTGTAATTATAAGGAATTAATCAGCTCATAATTTAGTGAGCAAAAATACCGGCATTTCCGGCACCTGTGGTGGTGGGAACCTACCCAATATACCAACAAAAAAAAACATCACAAGGGCCAAGTATAGATGGTCTTATACCCTGACACAACCAAAATTGAGGAAAAAACTGACACATATGGTGGTAGGAACCTTCCCAACAAACCATCAGTCACATACCCATAGCGGGTAAACCCACCAGGGCAATAATTCACAAAAACAAAAGGAATCAAGTTGGTGGTCCTTTATCAACTATCAACATAGACAAACCATAACCAAAACACTGGGCTTCTCCGACAACAACAAGGTGGAAAATAAATCACAGAAATCAGCCTAAGGACAAACTCAACGAAATAGTTACAATTCGGCCACAAAATACTAAGTCTGCAGAAAAGCGCCGAGTCAACTCGATGCCTGGCCTACACTCAATGCCACATTGAGTGCATTCAGCTCACTCAATACCAAATAGTTTTACTAAGTGAATTACCTTCATCCGACGTCGCGTTGAGTCCACACGACGCTTAAACAAAAGCTCTGAGTCCACTCGATGCCAAAGCACATTGACTCAATGCCAAGCCTAACTCAGTCAACACACTCAATGCTAAGGCACAACACTCAACGCCGCGTTGAGAGTACACTCAACGCCGCGTTGAATACACTCAACGCCGCGTTGAGTACACTCAACGCCGCATTGAGTACACTCAACGCCGCACAGTTAACTCAAAGCCTAATAGTTAACTCAACGATATTTCCTTCACTCAACGCCATGTCGAGTACACTCTATGCCTGAGGTTGAACACTCAATGCCTCAGACTGAACACTCAACGCACTCAATACCAAGGGCTGTACACTTAACGTCGCGTTGAGCACACTTAACGCGCTCAACGCTTTTGACTTAGCCTTACAGACCACTCAATGCCAAGGCTTCACTCAACTGTTTTGACTTAGCTTCACAGATCACTCAACGCCAAGGCTTTACTCAATGCTTTTGACTTAGCTTCACAGACCACTCAACGACTAATGCAAAAACTTGGCAAGAATTCTGACTTTCAGAAACAGAGGTTAGTAGACCTATAATAATTAATTAATTTTGACAATAGCAAAACCTAGACCAAGACTAAGTTCCACAACTTAAGAGAAAGGGAGGGGTGGACATGGCAGGAGCCCAACACAAGAAAAGACTTCTTCCAGAACATAGTAAGAAGAGAAAAGCTAGTTTACTATTGTACTATGTAATATACAGTCTATATATATAAGAAAATTCAGAAAAGGACCAATAAAGGTCTTAATAAAAGACTTGGCAAGGGTACAAATCACCACTTGCCTCAAGATCTTCAAATATCCGGCATCACAAATGCTCCGCTTCAAGGATCGGCCGCAAAAACTTCTTGACAACAATTCCTGAAACTTTATAGGGCAACAAAGAGTCAAGGTGAAAAACCCCAATGCCAAAAGTCCAAGAAAACAAAATTACCAAACAACAACGCGTAGATCTCGGTGAGAGCTTTCCGGATCTACTCTCTGACGACGATTTCGTGCACCGGAGCTCGTATATGTGGTGGCCGGAAGCCTTGCAAAAACTGTCACCTTCTTTCTTCCGCACCCTCTGTCTGATAGCTTGGGGAAGAAGATAATGAATGGTAATCGGTCAATAGTCTTTATCTATCTAATATAATATTACATTAGAATATAATATAATAGTACTTATAGTATATTATATATTATATACATATAATATAATATATTAAATATTATCTCTCAGATAAATATAATATAATATTTGATATGATATAATATAATATTATAGGATATAATATAACATAATATTATATACATATGTTATAATATAATATAACTCGAATCAACTCGGATTTCTACGAAATTCGCACCGAAACTAAATATCGATGCTACAAATCCAATGGCGAAGTCGAATTTAAGATTCGACAAACTAAACTTGTGTAAAAACTCCCCCGAAAACCAAAACACCAAATATCCAAAAAAACGCTCCACCCAGTTCCAAAATAAACCCGACTCACACAGGAAATCTAAAAGACACATTTAGAAATTAGCCAAGCTGCAAAACCTTGGATACCGAAGGAGCAAAATCCATGCGTCGACAGCGGTACCCACCAACTACACATCAACGTAACGTCCTGACATCAAAACACGTCACCAAAGGGATTTTAAATAGACACCTAAAATACAGGGGCATTACAGCCACTCCCCCTAAAGGAAAGTTTCGGGAAAAGATTCCACTATAGAAGGAAAATAATCAAAGAATATAGAATAGAAACACAGACCAAAAGAAACTAGGAGAACAGATGAGGATGAGCCACCCTCATAGCCGACTCTAACTCCTAAGTCGCGTTCTCCACGTCTTGGTTCAATCACAAAACTTTAACAATGGGTATTATATTCCTTCACAACACCCAATCTTGAGTATCCAGAATGAGAACATGCACCTCAACATAGGAAATATTATGCTCCAATTGGGGCACAAAATCAAGAACTTGCCAATCGCTAAGTACACATTTCCGCAACTGGCTCACATGAAACACATCGTGCACCCCCAGAAAACTTGCGAGCAAATTCAGCTTATAAGCTGACACTCCGATGCGTTAAACATTATGAAAAGGTCCAACATACCTAGGATCCAACTTGTGCTTTTTCCAAACCTCTTAACACCAGACATCAGAGAAACCTTGAGAAACACCAAATCCCCAACAGCAAATTCCAGTTCAATCCTACGCCAATTGGCATTCTTCTCGTAATGCTGCCGAGCTATACGAATCTTCTCTCGAATATGCGTCATAGAAGTACTCATCTCTTACAACGCTTCTGGACCCAACAATGGTCTTTCACCAACTTCGGCCCAAAATAAGGCAGTTCTGCAACGTCTCCCATACAAAGCCTCAAACGGGTCCATCTGTAAATTCTCTTGATAACTGTTATTATAGGAAAACTCCATCGATCTTATTCGATCATCCCATGCTCCCTGTGATCCAAAATATTACATCTGATCATATCCTCCAAAATTTAGTTTACTCTGTAACGCCCCTAGCTGATACAACTTGACGATGTCACGACTCTGCTCTAGGCGACGCTACCGGGATGCAGCACAAGCACCCCAACCCCTCTCCAGCCCAATGGCGGGTTTTTGGTGGCCGTAGCCTCCCTTTGATGAGTGAAATTCTTCCATTAAGTGGACAACACGGGGACTTCCCAGGAGGTCACCCATCCCAGTACTACTCTCTCCCAAGCACGCTTAACTATGGAGTTCCTTCAACTCTCATCACCAACTGAGAAGATTATAACACCCCCAGAGCTAATTTGGGTTCAGGCTTGGTTAACACGGTCTAGGACACGGGCATGTCCCAGGGCGTGTCATGTTTGGGTTGAGCAGGTGAGTGTGGAATTGTTGAAAGTGGGTCGACGGAGGGAACACGTCAGGTGATATGGGCATGACCTATCTAATACGGGCGAGTCAGTAGGCGTGTCCCCCTGTTCGACGAACTGTGCTCGACGATCGTCGAGTAAGGTGTACACGGCCTGAGAAACGGGCGTGTCCCAGGGCTTGTTTGCGTGACATGGCCTGGGACACAGGCGTATCCCAGGGCCATGAGTCTCTCGGCTAAATTTGAGATGTTGTCGAGTGAAGTACACGGGTGGTCAATACGGGCGTGTCAGGCAGGTCACAGGGCGTGTTAGGCCGTGTTCATGCTATTTTGGACAATTCTGAGCCGTTCGATTCCCTTATCGTGGATCCAAAGGCTAGGCTGCTTCCAGGTGGGTCAAGACCAAGGATATGGGGATATAAGCCATCCTCTTCATCTCCTTCTTCTCCATTTCATTTCAAGAGAGAGAAAGAGAAAGGGAGAGCAAGGGAAGGAGAGAAGGAAGGAAAGCCAGCTGCTGGAGGAGCTGTGGAGTGCGGAACGAAGATCCGAGAGTGGATTCGTGAAGGCAAAGCCGAGGCGGTGACTTCCATCCGCTACTTCGTGGCGCTGAAGCAATCTTCAAGGGTAACGATCTACTTCTTGGACATCGAAGTCCTTTCATTATGCATGTGCGTGGAATCCTCCACCAAGAGGTGGATTTCGTAAGTGATTCCTTTGTTGTGTTTGCATCTAGAGCCGGAAGTGGGGAGTACGGCATAGGCATGTTGTGTGAAGCCCATCTGGACGGGTAGTCTGGATTGGTGATGATCTTGTGTAAACCGGAGAAGACTCCATGGATTTGATGCTATGAGATATATACTTTGCTTTATTGGATGAATGAATGGGTATGTGATGTTGGTTATGGATGCATGGAGGCTTTGAATAAGCTCCTAGTTGTAATGAGAGATCATTGGTAGCATGCTCGGGAAGCGAGCACCCGACCTGCTACACCACTAAGGTGGGTTGATCTAGATAGAGCAGGGATCGATGGGCGGCAGTGTCCGGGAAGCGAGCACCCGGCTTGCTGTACTACAAAGTGTGGGTCGATCTGGATTAGGTTGAGAGATCGATGGGTGGCAGTGTCCGGGAAGTGAGCACCCGGCCTGCTACACCACAACGTGTGGTCGATCTGTTTTGGTTGGTAATTTTTAAGGTGCCCTGAGCGCACAGAGCGTTTGGTGGATACCAATGTTTGTGATATGGTTGTGGTTGCTAGAATGATATGGTTGTGGTTGCTAGATTGCTAGAGAGATTATGATATGGTAATGCATACAGGGAAGGAACCACTGCCCCGGGTAAGGGGTAGGGTCGTTATAAGTGGTCAGCAAAAGCTGACCGTTACTTTGTTTGATGCACTTGGGTGGATATGTGTTTGCAGGTGTTGAAGGTGGTATTGAAAAGAGCGGAGTGGAGGCTTGCTGCTAAAGGCCCTTGAAGGCCGTGTGCGTGGTTGGATTTTATGTGTGGCCGGCCTGCCTGCCGATGTACGAAAATGTATTTGTGTAATAAACCTGTAAGGCCTTAAGGTCATGTGTGCGTGAGTTGTATACATTCCTGGTTTGGATATATAAACGTGGAGTTTATATAGTCATGGGCATTCTTTGAGTTGAGTTCATGGTAACTTAAAATACTGCGCTAGAATGTATTGAGTTAGGATGCGAGTAAATTTTGATTTCCACAAGTAATTACGCCGCTTGTATGTGACATATGGCGTGGGGCCCCGATCGGACCCACCGTTATATGCCATGTGACGAGTGGGGGCGTTACAAAGTGGTATTAGAGCCAGGTTTAGATTGTTTGGGAGGAGAGAACATAATTGAACTCACGAATGTCCACAAGGAATGGATTTCATGCACGTACAGTGCGTGAGTGTGTAGTCAATGTATAATTCCCGTTATGCCATGGCTGATTAATGGTGTTTTGTACATTGATAGGTGGTGAGGAGTGATGCTGGGCATTTTGCTCCCCAGAGGTTGAATGAGCGTGTGGTGACTGAGACAGTGCTTGCGGTGCTCGCAGTGTTATATGCACAGCCTACTGGGTAGGCAAGGCCTGCAGGGGTGCCAGTATGGCCTGGTGCAAGGCAAGAGCAAGTGGAAGCTGAGGTGGATAAGCAAGTATCGGGCGAGAAGTTGAAGTGATTTATGGATTTTCATTCACCTATGTTTGGTGGGACAGGTTCCCCAACGCAGGCGGAGGATTGGCTTGCGAGAGTAAAGAGAATCTTTACCACAATGAAAGTGACCTTAGCCACTTTCTTGCTGGAAAGAGATTCAAGACAATGGTAGGAAGATGTGATGGAAATAGAGTCGCCAAAATGTAATGTTTCGTAATCAGAACAGTCGGCGTTTAGGAGACGAGAGAGGAAAAGGTTCAGGCCTGCCAAAGCAATTCCGTTGACTGTGCGTTCAGGGGCAACTTATGGACAAAACGTGTTGAGACTCGTACATATTTTTATTGTGGAAGTCGGGGCATATAGCCCCGAACTGTTGAGAAAATAAGAGGAGTGTCTCATGTAACAAAAAAGGTAAAGCAGTAGTCGAGTCATCTGCATCCCAGATGCTACTGTGATTGTATTAGTGTAAGAGCCGCAAAATTTAATTGGTGTAGGACAGCTACTGATCCAAGTAACCTGTATCCCTTTGGTGATGTACATTGATGTGGTATAGATGAAACGAATGACCTATGTGTTGTTGCCTTATAATATGTTTATGGCTATATGATGTTCGTATACATGGTTAATGTTATGGAGACTATATGTCTATGGTTGGATATCGAGATATGTGAATACTGGTGTAGATAAAGTACGAATATTGAAATGGTTGTGTGTGTAATGTGATTTGTTATGTTGAATAATGGAATGTGGTGCACACTTGGTGTAATTACATTGATCGATCGATCGTGGTGTATGTCTATATGATGTATTTGGTGATATATCATTTGAGTGCATTTTGTGGCTGAATGTGCACAGATGGGAGTTAGGGATGTTTGTATGTGATGTATGTATTATTTAGTTGGTACGATGCTTCAGGGTGAGACAAGCCAGGGCCACTAAGCTCTAACCCGGCCCGTGTATTCGAGTACTCGGTTGCACATTGTGGGATTGTGTAGTGAGCCAAATTTCGAGGACGAAATTTTTTTGAAGGAGGGGAGGATTGTAACACCCCCAGAGCAAATTTGGGTTTAGTCTTGGTTGACACGGTCTGGGACACGGGCGTTTCCCAGGGCGTATCATGTTTGGGTTGAGCTGTTGAGTGTGGAATTGATGAAAGTGGATCGACAGAGGGAACAAGCCAGGTGACACTAGCGTGACCCATCTGATACGGGCGTGTTAGTATGCGTGTCCCCCTGTTCGACGAACTGTGCTCGACGATCGTCGAGTAAGGTGTACACACACCCGGGGTGTGTCCCAGGGCCGTGTTTCTCTCGGGTAAATTTGAGATGTTGCCGATTGAAGTACACGGGTGGTCAACACGGGCGTGTCGGGCAGGTCACAGGGCGTGTCAGGCCGTCTTCAGGCTTTTCTGGACAATTCTAAGCCGTTCGATTCCCTTATCCTGGATCCAAAGGCTAGGCTGCTTCTAGGTGGGTCAAGGCCGAGGATATGGGGATATAAGCCCTCCTCTTCATCTCCTTCTTCTCCATCTCATTTCAAGAGAGAGAAAGAGAAAGGGAGAGCAAGGGAAGGAGAGAAGGAATGAAATCCACCTGTTGGAGGAGCTGTGGAGTGCGGAACAAAGATCCGAGAGCGAATTCGTGAAGGCAAAGCCGAGGCGGTGACTTCCATCCGACTACTTCATGGAGCCGAAGCGATCTTCAAGGGTAACGATATCCTTCTTGGACATCGAAGTCCTTGCGTTATGCATGTGCGTTTAATCCTCCACCAAGAGGTGGATTTCATAAGCGATTCTTTGGTTGTGTCTGCATCTAGAGCCGGAAGTGGGGAGTACGGCATAGGCATGTTGTGTGAAGCCCATCTGGATGGGTAGTCTGGATTAGTGATGATCATGGGTAAACCGGATAAGACTCCGTGGATTTGATGCTATGAGATATATACTTTGCTTTATTGGATGAATGAATGGGTATGTGATGTTGGTTATGGATGTATGGAGGCTTTGAATAAGCTCCTGGTTGTAATGAGAGATCATTGGTAGCATGCTCGGGAAGCGAGCACCTGACCTGCTACACCACTAAGGTGGGTTGATCTAGATAGAGCAGGGATCGATGGGCGGCAGTGTCCGGGAAGAGAGCACCCGGCTTGTTACACTACAAAGTGTGGGTCGATCTGGATTAGGTTGAGAGATCGATGGGTGGCAGTGTCCAGGAAGCGAGCACCCGGCCTGCTACACCACAACGTGTGGGTCGATCTGTTTTGGTTGGTAATGTTTAAGGTGCCCTGAGCGCACAGAGCGTTTGGTGGAAACCAACGTTTGTGATATGGTTGTGGTTGCTAGATTGCTAGAGAGATTATGATATGGTAATGCATACAGGGAAGGAACCACTGCCCCGGGTAAGGGGTAGGGTCGTTATAAGTGGTCAGCAAAGGCTGATCGTTACATTGTTTGCCTCTCTTGGGTGGATATGTGTTTGCAGGTGTTGAAGGTGGCATTGAAAAGAGCGGAGTGGAGGCTTGCTGCTAAAGGCCCTTGAAGGTCGTGTGCATGGTTGGATTTCATGTGTGGCCGGCCTGCGTGCCGATGTATGAAAATGAATTTGTGTAAAGAGAAACTTGTAAGGCCTTAAGGTCATGTGTGCATGAGTTGTATACATTCCTGGTTTGGATATATAAATGTGGAGTTTATATAGTCATGGGCATTCTTCGAGTTGAGTTCATGGTAACTTAAAATGTTGCGCAAGAATTTATTGAGTTAGGAAGCGAGTAAATTTTGATTTTCACAAGTAATTCTGCCGCTTGTCTGTGACATATGGCATGGGGCCCCGACCGGACCCACCGTTATATGCCACGTGACGAGTGGGGGCGTTACATACTCTCTCTGTTTGACCATTGGTCAACATATGATAAGCGGTGGAATACCACAGATCAGTACCCAACCCTTCCAGTAAACTTTTCCAAAAGCGAGATGTAAACATGCAGTCTCGATCCGACATAATACTCACTGGCACTCCATGTAGCCTGATAACCTCATCCAGGTATGGCTCTGCTACTTTCTTCATGGAGTAATCAATATTGAAAGGCATGAAGTGAGCACACTTCGTTAGTCTATCCACTATAACCCAAACAGAATCATGCACTTGGGGAGATCTCGGCAAACCACTAAAAAATCCATGAAAATACTCTCCCATTTCCAACTTGAAATCTCTAAAGCGTCAACTGGCCACCTATCCTTCTATGATCAGCCTTTACTCGCTTGCAGGTGAGGCATTCTTACAAAAACTTGGCTATATCAGCTTTCATACCATACCACCAAACAATCTGCTTCAGATCTCGGTACATCTTGGTATAACTAGGGTGAATGTCAACACTAGAGCCATGCACCTCACCACACAACTTAACTCGGATATCCTCAACAACGGGGATACAATATCTGTCGCGGTACTTCAAAGTGCCCGCGTCATCAATAGAAAAGTTTGGTAACTCCCCTTTCTCAGTTCTATTACGGAGGTGCTGCAAATTGTGATCATCCTTCTGATGCAGCCTTATGAGTGTAATCCAAGAGGGCTCTGACACTTCAAAACTGCTCGACGAGTCGCTACATCCGATTGAGATACCCATTAACAGAAACTCTTCTACCAAGGATCCCACTAAAAGTCCAAAGATTTGTGTTGTCTTTCTACTCAAGGCATTGGCTACCACATTAGCTTTTCCTCGATGATACAAAATGTCAACATCATAGTCTGCGACAAATTCTAATCATCTACTCTAGCGTAGGTTCAACTTCTTTTGAGTGAAAATGTACTTCAAACTCTTATGGTCCATATAGATCTTGCACAAGGCGCCATACAACAGATGCCTCTGCAGCTTTAAAGCATAAATCACAGCCGCAAATTCCAAATCATGCATAGGGTAGTTTCTTTCATGAATCTTTAACTATCTCGACCCATACGCAATTACGTTACCTTCTTGCATCAGGACACAGCCCAGCCCGATATGTGATCCATCCACATAAATGGCATACTCTACTCCTTCGGTAGGCAAAGACAAAACTGGAGCAGTGCATAATTTCTATTTCAATTTCTGAAAAGCTCCTTCGTACTTATCGCTCCAGATGAATGCTACGTTCTTCTGAGTAAGCTTAGTCAGCGGCGCAGGCAACATAGAGAATCTTTCCATAATTTTTTATAATAGCCTGCCAACCCTAGGAAGCTTCTTATCTCTTTGTTTGTGGTAGGTCTTTTCAAATCCATAACTGCGGCTAAGTTCTCGGGGTCAGCTGAAATTCCATCCTTATTCAAAACTTGACCTAAGAAGGAAACCTGAGGTCTCCAAAACTCGTAGTAACTCAACTTGGCATACAACTTATGTTCTCTCAAGGTAGAAAGGACTAAACGCAAGTGTTGGGAGTGCTCCTCAGTACTCCGAGACTAAATCAGGACATCATCAATAAAAACAACCAAAAATCGATCCAAGAAATCCTTAAACACTCGGTTCGTCATGTCCATAAAGGGAGAGGGTGCATTTGTCAATCCAAAGGACATTACCAAGAACTCAAAATGCCCGTACCGAGAACGAAAAGAAATTCGTGGAACATCCGACTCACGGATTCTGAACTGATGGTTGCCCAAACAAAGGTCAATCTTCGAAAACACTATACTACCACGCAATTGATCAAACAAATCATATATCCGCGGTAAGGGATATCTGTTCTTGATAGTTACCTTGTTAAATTCTCAATAATCGATGCATGGACTTAAAGACCAATCCTTATTCTTTATAAACAAAATGGGAGCACCCCATGGCGAATAACTTTGGCCTAATGAAACCATATTGCAATAACTCATCTAAATGGGTACGCAACTCGTCCAGCTCATGCGGGTCCATACGGTACAGTGCCTTTGCAATGGGGAGAGTACCCGGCTCCAAATCTATAACAAACTCCACGTCTCCCTCAGGAGGAAGACCGGGAAGACTATTTGGAAAGACATCAGGAAACTCTCGCACCACATGAATATTCTTGATATGCGGAAAACCACTAGCGGTTTCCAAAATAGAAACCAAGTAAGCACACCAACCGGAATCTAAAAGCTTATGTGCATATACTTCAGAAATAATCGGGGAATCCTGGCGCGGAAAACCATATACACTCCTGGAGTGGACATTTTCCATCTTGAAGTCCAAACGCTTAACCTTGCATTTGATAACCGCATCATACCGGGACAACCAGTCCAGGCCCAAGATCACATCAAAGTCCTTCAAGTCCAGCACCTTTAGATCAGTAAAAGCTAGAAAGTCACCTAAAAGGATAGGATAACTTTGGATACCCTTGTCCGACACCACCGATTCACCAGAGGGAAACTTAACATGAATCGAATTGCTAATTTGATTGAGAGTCAACCGATGGCGCTCCATAAAGGTCGTAGAGACAAATGAGTGGGTAGCACTAGAATCGAAAATAACACGCGCTCATCTATTCTTTACCTTAAACTTCCCTATAAAATCACATACATAACTAACCAAGCTACATCAAAACTACAACTATAAGCTAAAAACAAACTAGGTTAGGATCTAACCTGAAATCACTTGGTTGGATGTCTGCGCTACCTCCATGGTCACCATATTTAACTTGCCCTTCCTTTTGTCGAAATACTGCGATGGCGGCAAAGCCTGAAGTGGAACTAGCTGCAACGTGGGCTGAGACTGCATGCACTTTGACTTGAAATGTCCTTTCTATCCACACTGAAAGCAGGCCCTATCCTTACCCCAAAAATTGGCAGCATCGTGCCCCTTTATTTTGCACAAAGCACAAACATGTTCTTCTTTGGGAGTGCTTTCAATCACATGAACCTGCTCTTGCTTCTGAACTCCCAATCTCTTGAAATATTTCTCAAACGGATGGCCTGACCGGCCACAGAAACTAGACACTTCCTTGCTTCTCTTCCTTGAAATAGAACCAGATTCCTTAGAGTTCTTAGCCTAATCAGACTTCCTCTTATCTTTCCTTATCTGCTGGCCTCGATTCTTCGCATTATCGATTGCTTCAACCTTTAATGCGGCTTCTACGGCATCAGCATAACTTCTAGACCAATAAGCATTGGCCAGCTGCTGGATGTCAGTTTGAAGACAACCCAGAAAACACTTAACTCTACTAGATTCCAAGGACACCAAATCCGGGGCAAAAAAGCTCAATTTACGAAACTCCACTTCATACTCACTCACTATGAGTTGACTTTGCTTAAAATGCAAAAAATTATTCATCAAGTGATCATGCTCGACCGACGGCAGAAACTTCCTCCGCAATAACTCCTTGAAGGTTTCCCACAAACATCCATCCTTTAGGTTCTCCTTTTATTTTTACCACCAGCTCTTTGCCAGACACTTCAGCTGGTAGGCAGCGACTATCACTCTATGGTCAGCAGAAATCACTGAGTACGAGAACATCTCGTCGACATCTATAATCTAGTCATCCAAGGCCATGAAATCAGCTCGACCATCATAGGTAGGGGGTCCTAGTCGCTGAAATTGTGAGATAAAGTTCATCTCTGGTGATAACTAAACTGGAGGTACTAGATGAGCAGGAGGAACCAAAATAGCTTGACCCACAACATGGTCCTATACTCTAAGCAGTTGTCCTGACACAACAGACAACAAGGCTTGGATCTGTGATTGCATCTCCATCATTTGCCTAGACAGAGCCTCATTACTCTATCGCAGTCCTTCAATCACTGCCTCACTCTGAGCCCCAGATGACTCGCCCTTAGATTGCGGAGTCGACCTTGTCGCAGGGCTCTTCAGCGACATTCTAATAACACAACAAACAACTAATCATAACCTAGCTTATCGCTAGAACTACAAAATTTAGTTCAGACAATACATGTACAAATACTTGCTCAAGTTGCTAACTTGCTCTGGGAATTTCATTAATGATGTCTTGCTTAAACTTAGGATAATATACCATCATCACACTGACTCATGTGCATAGACCATGAGTGCATGAATTTCTTATTCCTACTTGACTCAAAACCATGTGTGTACATATGTCATCATATAAAGCTTTTGCTTGGTACGTGTTGTAATGCAATGATATGTCATGCATATTGTGTTATGAAATCTACTAAAGGCCTTAGTGCATGTTATGAGCGGCATTCAAATGAAATATTATACATCCCATACTAAATAACATTGTATGCAACGAAAAGAAAAATTCTAATGTGCATTCATGTGATGATTGTTATGCATCCCATACTGCATAACAGTCCCATGTTGCCTCCTATGAGGATCCATATACAAACACATATTATACATCTCATGCTACATAATATGCCCCGTATACTTCTTATCATGATTATGAGTGTAGTGTTCATGCTTCAGCCAAGACGTACTAATGACACATTGGGGTGTGGATGTAATGGAACAAGACAACTAAAGCTAACTCTAGATGGTTATTTGACCAATTGTCAAACAACCTATCCCTATGATACCAACTGTCACAACCTGCGTTTTCTCCAAATTAAAATGTATATCAGATTAATAGAAAACACGCGTCGTGATGCCACGCCATATAGGGGATAACTGCAAATGCTCCGGCAAGACTCCAACTCTATATTTTATACGAAATTCATAAGTTATTATGAAGAAAATCCAGTTTAAGTTTAATTAATTATCTGAATCCCTTGGCTCAGTGAATCAACTAGTCCACCAGTAAAATGTAATTATACACTGTAGAAAATACTTTACTTTCAATTATTAACATCGTACATGAGCATATGCATCCACATAGGACAACTCATGGTATGCATGACTCTAGATTTAGTATAAGTATAGAAATAGTTTGTACGCTAGTTGGAATATAGTGTCTTTAGCTTTAAAAGATTACATGTATGAGGTAGTGAAAATGATACGATATACTTTAAAACATCTAACATGAAACCTAGCATAAAACCTTCCCAGAGAGCAAGTAAATCAAATAAGTCATAAAGGAAGACTTAGCTACTAGCAAATATTTAACGTTAAACAAAATCCTGTGGGCATCAACAACCTGAAATGAACCCACCAAAATATTGTATGTCTGAACTAAAGGAAAACAAACAACAACTACCTCACAACCAGTGAGGAAGAAAAAGATGCAGAACACCAGCCAAAAACAAACCCTAGTAGCTCAACTGTCTACTTCTCCAAACCCGAGGCATTCAAAGAAAGAACACCTCAGCAAGAATGAAAATACAAGTATTGATCAAAGATAAAAAGGTTAGCAATAAACCAAAAGGAACAAAGGGTTACCAAACCTAATCCATGAATAATTTGAAAAAACTAACTTACAAGTTCAAAGGCAAGGAATTTTCACCAAAACATACATATAAGTAAGTGTAATTATAAGAAATTAATCAGCTCATAATTTAGTGAGCACTAACACCAGCATTTCTGACACCTATGGTGGTGGGAACCTACCCAACATACCAACAACAAAAACTTCACAAGGGCCCAAGGAAAGGTGGTCTTATACCTTGACACACCCAAAACTGGGGAAAAAACCGGCACCTGCAGTGGTAGGAACCTTCCCAACACACCAACAATCACATACCCACACCGAGTAAAACCACCAGGGCAATAATTCACCAAAACAAAACGAATCAAGTTGGTAGTCCTTTATCCACTACCAACATTGAAAAACCATAACAAAAACACTGGGCTTCTCCGACATCAACAAGGAGGAAAATAAATCCCAGAAATCGGCCTAAGGACAAACTCAACGAATCAATTACAATTCGGCCACAAAATACCATGTCTGCAAAAAAGCATCCAGTCAACTCGATGCCTGGCCTACACTCAATGCCGCATTGAGTGTAGTAAGCACACTCAATGACACATAGCTTTACTTAGGGAATTTCCTTCACCTGGTGTTATGTTGAGTCCACACGACGCTTAAACAAAAGCTATGAGTCCACTCAACACCAGAGCACATTCACTCAATGCTAAGCCTGACTCAGTCAACACACTCAATGCCAAGGCACAACACTCAACGCTGCATTGAGTACACTCAACGCCTAACATTTAACTCAATGATATTGCCTTCACTCAATGCTGCGTCGAGTACACTCAACGCCTAAGGCTGAACACTCAACGCCTAAGACTGAACACTCAACGCACTCAACACCAAGGACTGTATACTCAATGTCGTGTTGAGTACACTCAACACACTTAACGCTTTTGACTTAGCCTCACAGACCACTCAACGGCAAGGCTTCACTCAACGCTTATGACTTAGCTTCACATACCACTCAACGCCAAGGCTTCACTCAATGCTTCTGACTTAGCTTCACAGACCACTCAATGACTAATGCAGAAACTTGGCAGAAATTCTGTCTTTCCGAAATAGAGGTTAGTAGACATATAATAATTAATTAATTTGGACAACAGCTAAACCTAGACAAAGACTAAGTTCCACAACTTAAGAGAAAGGGAGGGGTGGATAAGGCAAGAGCCCAACATAATAAAATGACTTCTTCCTAACCACATCAAGAAGAGAAAATCTAGTTTACTGTTGTACTAAGTACTGTACAGTCTATATAGATAAGAAAATTCAGAAAAGAATCAATAAAGGATGTAATAAAATACTTGGAAAGGGTACAAATCACCACTTGTCTCAAGATCTTCAAAAATCCAGCCTCACAAACGCTCTGCTTCAAGGATCAGCCGCAAGAACTCTTAGGCAACAATTCCTGAAACTTTATAGGGCAAATGAGAGTCAAGGTTTAAAACCTTAACGCCAAATTCCAAGAAAACAAAATTACCAACCACCAACGCGTAGATCTCGGCGAGAGCTTTCCGGATGTACTCTCCCATGAAAATTTCATGCATCGGAGCTCCTACAAGTGGTGGCCGAAAGCCTTGCATCACCCTCTGCCCTCTTTCTTCCGCACTCTCAGTCTGATAGCTTGGGGAGGAAGATATGAATAGTAATCGATCAATAGTTTTTATCTATCTAATATAGTATTACATCAGAATATAATATAATAGTACTTATAATATATTATATATTATATACATATAATATAACATATTATATATTATCTCTCAGATAAATATAATATAATATCTAATATAATATAATATTATATTATATGATACAATATAACATAATATTATATACATATGTTATAATATAATATAACTTAAATCAACTCGGATTTCTACGAAATTCGCACCGAAACTAAATATCGATGCTATGAATCCAATGACAAAGTTGAATTTAAGATTCGACAAACTAAACTAGGGTAAAAATTCCCCCGAAGACCAAAACACCAAATTTCCCAAAAAAGCTCCACCGAGTTACAAAACAATCCCGGCTCGCAAGGAAATCTCAAAGCCACACTTAGAAATTAGCCAAGCTACCAAAACCTCGGATACCTAAGGAGCAAAAGCCATGCTCCGATAGCGGTACCCACCAACTACGCGTCAACGTAACACCCTGACATCAAAATACATCACTAAAGGGGTTTTAAATAAACATCAAAAATGCAGGGGCGTTACAACAACTATCTCAGAAGAATCATTTACATTATCAGCAACTTCGGTCTCATCAAAATCATGGACAAAATTAGCAGCTATTATGTCCTCATTAACATTAACCTCATAATCAGCAATATCCAAATCATTTACAATAGCATCAACCTCTAGATTAGTAACAACCAGAACATCTTCAGCTACAATCTCATACTCATCCTCATCATGCACTAACTCAACAGCAGCAACACGTCCTATATCAGCAACCTTAGAAAATTGGTCATCTGTATCTTCTACTATAACTGCAACAATTGGAACTGGAGCTGAAACGACTGTAGGTGGAGATGGTATCTTTGGACTAACTGGAACATCTATCTGTGTAGCAGTAGGAACACTCAAGGGCACTATCTCAGTGGACACTTGTGTTGTAGTAGGCTACCCTTCAATTCCTGCACTTAGTCTCTGCAGAAACTCACTAGGGTTAGGAGAAGAAATCCTTTCATCAGGAACTACCACCTCCTCTTCAGGCAGCACTCTGGCTCCACCTAGCCTTTGTATCCTCCTATCCCACCTGGAAAAAATTGATGAGTCTATTTTCTTCAAGTGGTGGAAAGGGACACCTTTGGTCATATCGAAGGTGTCACGGTCAAGCTGATTCAGATACAAACTCATAATCCTGCCAATGTTTGTTGCTCAAAGATTATCTTTGATCCTTGCAAACAGCATAGCACCCCAATAAATTTTCTTCCTGCCGATGATGGCCACATGAACCTTGAACATTTTAGAGGTAAGGTAATCGTGAGATCTAGTCTTGCATAGAAGAACTTTTCCAATGATCTTTTATAGTAGCTTATCTTACTCATTCATTTCTTTGCGCTTAATTGCCTTGGTGCCTCTGGGAAAACCACAGAATAACTGAGCCCTTGAGAAATCCTCTTCTTCAAGATGATCAGCCTCATTACATTTTAGAAGTCGCAAGTACCTTGTAAGGAGGGACACCTTCACCGTAACTCTGATTTGACGAACCTTGCTCTTGATCACTGTGTCTTCTTGGCGAAGCTTTGCCTTGGAGAAGAATTCATGAACATCTTTATCCAACACTTTGCAAGGATGTTCAAGGATGAAGGAGGGGCCGGTAGTTTCCAACATGAGTATCACGTTCCTGAATTGATCGGAGGCCGAGGCGAACCCAGTTCGCACAAGTTGTCCACACTGAGCAATCCACTTCTACTGTAAGGAGCCATTGAGAACAGAGAGTCAAAAAGAGGGACAGTCGGCTCTAGACGAACTGCGGTGGCCAAAATTGAAATTGAACAATGAATGAGAAATGTTGGAAGGACTGGAAGCATGAGACTGTCACCTATTGCTTTCGGAGCTTGCTGGAATGGCTATCGGAGAGTAATTGATGAGGAAGATGAAGTTCTGTCATGGGATTTGAATCATCGAAAGGAAGAAATTGGCGGAATCCTAAGGGCTCGTTCGACGGAATGAGGTTGGTTTGCCCGAGAACTTTCATAAATATATATATATATTTATATATATATATATATATATATATATATATATATATATATATATATATATATATATATATAAGTTTCAGACGAGGAGAACAACGCGTACCTGAAAACCGCCGGCACTTCAGATCCAATTTAAAAGAAAATTTGACCTAAGTCAAATTCGTCGAGATTCACTGAAAACTGAGGCGAATTTGGCGAGTTTCGTCGTGGACACTAGCAGCAATTAGGCGAATCGTCTATTTCCAATAAGTAATCTCTGATGAATTTTCCTTGGAAAATTCCTTGTTTAGCGTAACCAGTTCCATTTTGAAAAATGAGAACTTGGCCACATCTAGTGTCTTCATGAATATATCTGCGACCTGCTTATCCATAGGGACATAACTAAGAGTTATTTCCTTGTTCTCCACATGCTCCCGGATGAAGTGATATCTAATTTCGACGTATTTTGTCCGACTGTGAGAGACTGGATTATATGGTATCGCTATAATACTAGAGGAGTTGCAAAACATTGGAGTCTCCTTGAATTTTAGATTGTAATCTTCTAGATAATTCCTGATCCAAAGAAGTTGTGCACAACAACTACCAACAGAGATATACACTAATTCGGCAGTGGAAGTTGCCACACAATTTTGCTTCTTACTGCTCCATGAAATAGGCATTCATCCGAGGAATTGGCACATCCGGAAGTGTTTTTCCTGTCATCCCAACTACCTATAAAATCTGCATCTAAAAATCCAATTAGCTCGACATCATTACTTCTTAGGTACCATAAGATAAAATTTGGTGCACCCTTAAGGTATCTCAAAATCCCCTTTACAGCGATGTAATGAGATTCCTTAGAATTCTCCTGAAATCTAGAGAACACACATGTTGAAAAGATTATGTCTGGTCTACTGGCCGTATGGTAGAGCAAGGATCCAATTATTCTTATATACTTGGTTTCATCAAATGGTTTCTCTTTCTCATCCTTGTCCAGAGACATAGTTGAACCCATTGGAGACCTCATCAAGGTTGTGCTCTCCAATCCGAATTTCTTAAGCAACTCCTTGGCGAACTTCGTTTGAGAGATGAAAATTTCATCGTCAGGTTGTTTCACCTGAAGTCCTAAGAAGTACTTCAGCTCTCCCATATTGCTCATTTCAAACTTCCCTTGCACAAGTTTAGAAAACTTATTGCAAAGGTTGTTTTCTGTAGAGCCAAAAATAATGTGGTCTACATAGATTTGCACTAGCAAATCTTGCCTTTTACTTCCCTAATATATAATATCTGGTCTATCTTTCATCTTACGAACTTGTTCTCAAGAAGAAAGATAGACAACGTCTCATACCAAGCTCGGGGAGGTTGTCTTAAGCCGTATAGAGCTTTATTAAACAAATAAACATAATTAGGCAAAGTTGAGTTGACAACACCTGGGGGTTATGCTACGTATACTTTCACTTTTAAATCTCTGTTGAGGAATGCTGACTTCACATCCATCTGATAGACTTTGAAGCCTTTGTGAGCAGATTACGCAAGAAACAACCTTATCGCTTCGATTTTAGCCACTGGAGTAAAAGTCCGATCGAAGTCGATCACTTCTTCTTGTCTGCACACTTAAGCTACAAGCCTGGCTTTATTCTTTATAATCACTCCATTTTCATCCAGCTTGTTTTTGAATACCCATTTGGTACCAATCACGAACTGTTGTTTGGGCCAGGGCAATAACTCTCAAACCTTGCATCTTTTAAATTGACTGAGCCCCACATACATAGCTATTATCCAAGAGGCATCCTTGTTTGCCTCTTCAAACTTCCTTGGCTCAATCTTAGACAGAAAACTAAGATGTAGAACTTTATTAACAGTACCTCTCCTGGTTCTAACACTGTCGCCTGGCTCTCCAATGATCAGATCAATCGGGTGATCTCTTTGGTGTCTCAATAGTAGTTTTCTTCCTCTCCCACCAGCAGTTTTGCCCCGTCTATTATATCTCCTGTAGGTTGAGGTGGTTCTTTATCTAGACGTTCATCATCCACCACACTTGGATCGACAACCTTGACTGAGCTTGGAGCATCTTCCTTGACCACTTCTTCCAATCTTAGATCCTTTAACCTGGTACCTGTATCTACATCAACAACACTAAACAAGCTACTATGAAGCATGATTGTCTCATCAAATACAACATTGATAGACTCTTCTATCACTTGGGTTTTCTTGTTGAAAAATTTATATACCTTACTATGGCTACTATACCCTACAAAAATTACTTCAAAATTTTTTTCACTAAACTTCGTGTGATATTACTTCTCATTGTTAAGTACAAAGCATTAACTGACAAAGATCCTAATGTAGGACACAGTCAGATTTCTTCCCTTTAACAGTTCATAGAGAGTTTTACGGTGACTTTTGTTGATTAAAGCTCGGTTTTTCACGTGACAGACTGTGTTGACTACTTCGGCCCAGAAGTACTCTGCTAGTGAAGCGTCATTCAACATAGTCGTACATGCTTCAATGATGGCTCTATTACTTTTCTCAGCAACTCTATTTTGTTGTGGATTATGCGAAGATGAAAACTCATGAAAGATACGTTGACTTCCACAAAATTTTGTCATGCCACCAGATTTAAATTCTATTCCGTGATCACTTTTGATTTTGACCACAGAGTAGTTTAATTCATTCTGAATTTGACTAACAAAATTAGTGAAAGCCTCAACGGTGTCTAACTTGTGTTTCAGAAAGAACACCCAAGTAAAATATGACTAATCATCAATAATGATCAATGTATAAGCTTTGCCTCTTAAACTATGTCTTGGCATAGGACCGAATAAGTCCATATCAAATAAATATAAACTTCTATAGGAATCTTTTTCAGAAATACCCTTAAAGGTAGCCCTTGCCTGCTTACCCATTTGGCATGCGTGGCATGAGCTCTCTTTAAGGCACTTAATGTTGGAAGCATCACACACTAAGTTGTGAGAAAATAACAAATTTATAATTTTGAAATTAATATATGCTAATCTCTTGTGTCATTGGTCAGAGAGAGACACACTATCTTTTACTAAAAAGCACACTAGTGTAGAATTGTCTAAACACAAAAACTTTAAATAAAATACATTTCTACTCAGAGTGTCTATTAAGATTGTCTCCAATTAAGAAGACGATTTTAATAGACACTTGTCCTTGTAGAACTCAACGATATAGCCTTTGTTAAATAATTGACTTATACTTATTAGATAATTCTAAAATCCTTCAACATATGCCACATCTGTAAAAGAGACTATGTCGTTGGAAATCATATCGTAGCCTTTAGTAATTCCCCTGTCAGACCATTCAAAGATTATTTTGGTCTCGGTCATATGCCGAGAGCATCTACTGTCCAAATACCAGATTGCCATTTTGTTGGTCTTTGGACATACCTGCAAACATAAATCATTTTACCTTAGGAACCCAAATAGACTTGGGACCTTGGTTCCTTGTTAGTTTAACACCACTTGAAACATTAATGTTGCGAGTGGTCAGTCTCACACTGTTAACTCGTGGAGTTTCAAGCATTACCAGATGAAACAAGCAATCTACAGCGAAGTGACCCATCTTGCCGCAACACCAACAATCAAACCAGTTGTACCTTCTCTTGTACTCCTGCTTTACCTTTTTAAGGGGAGGTCTAGTTGGGCCCTTTAACTTGGAAGTGAAAGCCTCGTAATTGTAGCATACATGAGGCTTCACTTTTTCCTTATCCTTGGGAACAACAATGTTGGCTTTTGTAGCCTTCTTACCGCTTTGTCCAAGAACGTAAGGACCATAACTTTTGAGTGCAATTTCATCATAAGGTGCTTTGAAAACACTGGAACCAAAGTCCCGAGGATGGTTCCATCCTTAGTAGTGCTTTTTTGGCTCCACATAAGTAGGCCTATCAAGGTGACCATAGGACGTCTCATGGTCATATTGATTTGTTGGGAAGATTACCTTCTTAAACGAGGGTTTACCTTGAGGTGCCTTCCCTTTGCCTTTGGTACTGGCTTTCTTAGCAGCCTTACCTTTTCCAGCTTCGCGGCCAAGACCACTACCCTTCTTAGGAGCAAAAATCTCCTCAATAAGGGGAAAAATGGTCTTTAGCTTCGAGTAGCTTTCAACCAGCTTCCTTTTCACCAAGAATGTTTCTTCTAGCTCATCTAAGTATTTTTCCTTCTGACATAATAGTTTAGCGGAGCATTTCAATTCCTCTCACAAGGAGTGAACTTCATTTCTGAGAGGAGTTAATTCAACAATTTCCTCTCTCAGGCTTGATTCCACTGCCTTGAGAGAAGCAATCTCTCTTAATTGCTTTTTGACTACCTTAAGGCATTTGTCAAAAGTTTTCAAGAGTTCTTAGATGCTGAGCAATCAAGTCAGCTTCATCTTCCTCAAAAGAGTAGTCTACATGACCATTAGTGGAAGTTTATGACTCAGACAGCATAGTGTGAGAGTTTACCTTCCCATAAAATTTGGAGTCGCCTACTTCTTCATCTGATTAAGCCATAAGACCAAAGTAGGCTTCTTCATTCTCAGAGCTGGAGTCACTTGAGTCACTGTCACTAAGAGTCTTTGACTTCTTAACAAAGAAGCTCTTCTCTCCCTTCCTCTTACCTTTGAAGGATCTCTTCTCTTCCTTCTTGAAACCTTCCTTCTTTTTGTAAGGACACTCCACAATTATGTGTCCTGACTTATTACAATAATAATAAATAATGTTAGAGGAAGAATGTTTGTTTAGTTTAGATTTATACCTGTCCTCTCGGTTGTAGCTTTTCTTAGACCTATCACCATCACGATGTGGTCTTCTGAAGACCGACGAGGAGGACTTAGTTTTCATTTGCCTCCTCTTGCTGACAAATCTCTTAAATTGCTTGGAGATTAGTGAGAACTCTACATCAGACAATTCAGAGCTTGACATGCTTGGGTCAGAGTCTTCTATGGTATCTGGAGCTCGTATCCTTACTGGTGTCATGACTTTAGACTTTCTTGTCCATTCAGATTTCAGAGCTACTAACGTCTCTCTGCTTGAAGTCCTACTGCTTTGCTCCTCTTTCTTTCTAGTATTCATCTGAAGTTCATTGGAGAGCAACTTTCAGAAAAGGTTTTGTGGGTCAATCTCTGGCAGCTTCCTAAACTCCCTAATGGCTACCACATTAGTATCCCAGTCTTTTGTTAGGGAACTAAGGAATTTATCATAGATTTGACCATTAGTGAATGTACGGTCGTAGTTTCTGAGGTCATTGACGATCATGAAGAATTTCTCAAAAATGTCTGTAATTGTATCATTTAAGCCTTGTTTGAATGCCTCGTATTCTTGATTCAGTAGAGATCTACAATCGTCCCTAACTTCTTCAGTTCCTTCCATGAGAACTATGAGACAGTCTCACATCTCCTTCGTAGATTTGTAGTGGTATAAATTTTGAAGCATTAAATCATCCATTGCACTGGCTATAATATTCTTTGCCTTCTTATCCAAAGACACCAAGGTAATTTCATCCTTAGTCAGATACATCATTTTCTTAGGGATCATGACAGTCGGATTCAGTGCAGACGGCTGTGTAGGAATATGAGGTCCTTCTTCAACAATCTGAAATATCCTGAGATCTGTTTCTTTCATAAAGAATCTGACTCTTTCTTTCTACATAGGAAAGTTCTCTTTTGTGCACACATGTAACTTCATTGAAGACATATCCTTACTTCTATCCATAGCAACTGAGCGGTATTTCTTGACAACTAGATAAAGATCTTGTTCAAGGTGTTAACCTTATATCGAACAACCCCCCTCTGATACTAATTGAAAGTATCTAGTGTCCACCTAAATCACCTAGAGGGGGTGAATAGGTGTGTTCTGCGTCTTTTTGAGGAATAAAAATTACTGAAAAATAAGCACACAAAAAACACATAGATTTATAGTGGTTCCCCGAGTTGGGTACGCCCACTGTCCCGCCTCGCCTATCTACCACGACGGGCTAGATTCAGCTACTTCACCTTTATCTCAGATTGCAAACAATCTTACCCCTTGGAGCCCCAACTCCTACAACACAGAGACAACGCTCCAACCACTCAGAGAACAAACTCTCCGACAACTTGATCTAAACACGGATCTACAACTCAATCCAAACATGGATCTACAACTCGGAGGGAAAAACCTCAAACAAAAGTAAAAAGTATTTACACAATAAAGATTAAAAATAATCTTATTTATATCAATCGACTTAGATCCTTCGTTCTTCGTAAAGGTTGATCTTGAATGTCTTGAAGGACAAGGAAAATCCGAAATCTTTGAAGTATTGATCTGAATAGACGGATCAGCTAGATCTACGTACAATCAAAATCTTCGGAGATCAACAATCTTATCTACTTGGTCGAGGAGGACCGAATCGTAGAACGAGTTTATTGTTTGTTGAGAGTTATGCGAAATGCGGATTGGTGCTGATGGGTGTGATACCACCATCTATTACATGACATATAATAGAGGGTCCGGCCGAGGCCCCACACCATATGCCACAAACAGGCGGCGGGGTTACAGGCTAATATCAAAAACTACCACACGCATCCTAACTCAGAGCATTCTAGCGAAAGCATTAGGGGTTATTACTGAACTCATCGACCACGAATGTCCACTATATATAAACAATCATATTTATATATTTCACAGGAATGTATACAAAATACACCAAAATGTTTGGCCTTATGACCTTACAGTTATTCTTCACAAGTGTGGACTACATACATCGGCACACAGGCCGGCCACACATGAAAATAGTAAAAATTTTCTTCATTCAGCCTTCAAGGGCCAGCAAAGTAGCATCAAGGGCTTCAGCCCACTATTCCCGCTCGGCTCTCCACCACCTGCATGGGGACAATCCACCGCAATGGTGGTAAACAAAGAAACGGTCAGCATTCAGCTCACCAATTTATAACGACACTACCCTTTTCCCAGGGCAGTCGTATTCCTTCCATATAGGCATAGTATTTTAACAACCAGATATATCACAAAACATATACCCACACACAGTTCCATATATCACAAACGTCGACCCCACAGCCCAACGCTCTGTGCACTAAGGGTACATTATCGGTGTACAGAAAAACAAGGATCCCACCACCGTTCACAAGTCCCAGACCCAACGGCAAACATTGAGCATTCATGCTTCATGGCCCACGACTGGAGACTTTAATCTTGATGGCGGACAACCCAAGACTCTCATTATGTGATCCTAACGAAGCCAATAACTTAGCCACACAAGTTAGACAACCATAATATGGATACAGTTCAGCCCATGCCCATTGCTTAAATCGCCAGTTCAATGTCTAGACTGACGCGGGTCAGCTTACCCTTGTCCGTTCGGCTCACTGGCCTTTAAGAGCGCATAACTCACAATAGCCACACTGTCCTCCAAGGACTGTCTTTCACAATCACAGGTTAACTGGGAGCTATTGCTAGCGACAACCACTATCGTTTGACATTAGCGACAGAAAAACTTTCTGTACCCAGCCCTAACCATATCTGGACTACCTATCCAAAAAACCCTGTAACCACCTATAGTGCCAGAAACACTGGACTTTCATAGTATACAACACATGATTTTTGAGGGTATTTTCCTGGAACTCCAGTCCAGTACTTTCTATTAATCCACTTCACATAAATAACCCACCGACGGCACAAAATACTCATTTATACACAGAGTCTTCTCCAGTGTGCAAAATAAAGCATCCCCAATCCAGACCAACCTGTCTAGATGGGCTTCACACAACATGCCTATTCCATACTACACACTTCCGGATTTATATGCAAGACTGACTGGGGATTTCATGAATCAACCCAACGGAAATCCCTTGACACTACACCTTTTGGTGGGGGATTCCATGTATATGCCAAAATAAGGACTTCACATGTCAAAGGAGGAAGCTCGTTACCCTTGTAATTCTCTTCGGAGCCATGACAATGCTTTTCTACGCAGATGGAAATGATCGCCTCACTTTCCCCTTCGCGAATGTAGCTTCGGATCTTGATTCCAGCCACAAGACCTTCTCTAGTAACTTCAACAAGTTCGACCCAAACCCTAGCACCTGCCGAGAGTTCTCTCCTCCAGACCTAGTAAGCTAGGAAGAGAGAGAGAGAGAGAGAAAAGAAATAATGACTTCCTCAATCCCATCCCTATGCATATGTGGCCTCGGGTTTCTCCCCAGCCACACGATAAACTCATCAAAACAAGGTAATGGCTCAAGTTTGAGTTAAAAAGGTCAACCACCGCTCTCTGGTCACACACCATCACCTGACATGAGCAGCCACTACGGCAATATCTTATTTCGGACAATTCGTCGAACAGGGTTGAGTTCGTCGAACGCAATTCATCAAATGGGAGGAATTTCGTCGAACGAGCCTAAGTTCGTCGAACGTGTTTGTAAAATAGAACAGAGCTATATTCATAAACCCGTTTGACGTTCGTCGAAACCCCGTCCGACGTTCGTCGAACCCCGTTCGACGTTCGTCGAACCCCGTTCGACGTTCGTCGAACCCCGTTCGACGTTCGTCGAACCCCGTTCGACGTTCGTCGAACCCCGTCCGACGTTCGTCGAACCCCGTCCGACGTTCGTCGAACCCCGTTCGACGTTCGTCGTACTCGGTTCATAAAATGGGAGGAAATTCGTCGAATGAGCCTAAGTTCGCCAAACGTGTTTGTAAAACAGAACAGAGCCATATTCATAAACCCCGTTCGACGCTCGTCGAACCCCGTTCGACGCTCGTCGAACCCCGTTCGACGCTCGTCGAACCCCGTTCGACGCTCGTCGAACCCCGTTCGACGCTCGTCGAACCCCGTTCGACGCTCGTCGAACCCCGTTCGACGCTCGTCGAACCCCGTTCGACGCTCGTCGAACCCCGTTCGACTTGTTAGCATGTTACCTCCTACTCCTTTTGGGGGTGTTACAATCCTCCCCTCTTTACAGAAATTTCGTCCTGAAATTTGCAGACAACTAACTGAAACAGTAACAAATTAGTTATAACATATATTTTCTTCACAAAAAATGTTACAACATTTTATACAAACAACTCGGGAAACTCAGGGCGCATTGTTTGCTCTCGCTCCCATGTTAGCTCCTCACGGCCACAGCTGTCCTACCGGACATTGGCCATCCCGATTGTCTTGTTTTGCAGCTTTTTAACCGCTTCATCCTTGATCAGAATGGGCCTAACCTTCGTCTTTAGCCCATATTCGACCGGTACGCGATCATTCGCAATCCCCTGAGCTGAATCTTTAACCCCTTTTTGAATCACTGATATGTGGAACACATCATGCAATCCACTTAATTCTGCCGAAAGAGCTAGCCGATAGGCAGATTCTCCAACTCGCTCCAGTACTTCGAACGGACCGAGATACCTCAGACATAACTTTTTCAAGCCCCGAATCCTGGACACGCCCGTGAATGGTTTGATTTTCAAGTATACCCACTTGCCAACCGTAAACTCTATGTTTCGGTGCTTGTCATTGTAATACTTTGCCTCCCTATAGTGGGCTATCAGTAACCTCTCCCTGATAGATCATATTGTCGAATTAGCCTCTTCGACTTCCTTACGCTTATACAACTTAGATTCGCTTGTTTCTTCCCATGCTAATGGTGTATGACACTTACTAATATATAAAGCTTCAAAAGGCACCATATTTATACTAGCTTGATAGCTTTTATTGTAGGTTAACTCTCCAATATAGAGATGGTCTTCCCACCTCTTCCTGAAATCCAAGGCGCACATTCGGAGCATGTCCTCCATTGTTTTGTTGGTCCTCTTTGTCTGGCCATCCATTTGTTGATGAAAGGCCGTACTGAACATTATTTTTGTCCCCAACAATTGATTGATTACCCTCCAATTTGTTGAAGTGAAGCGCTTGTCTCAATCACTTACGATGCTATGGGGAACACCGTGTAATCGTACTATTTGCTCAATATAAAGCTTAGCCAAGATTTCCATTGGATCGTCTCTCTTGTTCGGAATAAAGTGCGCCACTTTAGTCAACCGGTCCATGATCACCCAAACAGAATCCTTTTCACGTTGAGATCTCGGCAAACCTTGCACGAAATCCATTGAAATGTCATCAAATTTCCATTCCTGAATAGGTAGTGACTTTAAGAAACCTCCAGGCTTCCGATATTCTGCTTTCACTAAGGCATAGGTCTGACATTTAGCCACGTAATGTGTTATGTCTTTCTTCATGCCCGGCCACCAGAATAGCTTCTTCATGTCTTTGTACATCTTTGTGCCCCATGGGTGAATTGAATACTTCGTGAAGTGAGCTTCATACATCAATTCTTCCTTATATTACCCTTAATATGGTCCCACAAACGACCGTATTTATGTAAAATGTCGTCATCCTAGTAGAATTGGCCACTTGACCCATCCACTGCATAGCATTGTAAACTTTCATCAAGTTCTGTTGCTAGCAGAACTCTGTCTGAAAGGTCATACTGTACCTAGTCCAGTTCAGACACGCATTTGCTGTGGAATTCTTGTCAACACAAGAAATCTCTAAAGCTTCTAACTCCTAGATCAGATGCTCATCGTGCATCTGCAACCAAGTTGCCCTTGTCGGAATTCTATGACTCAAGGCATTTGCGACGACGTTTCCCTTTCCTGGAGTATAATGAATCTGGAAGGTGTAGTCCCTGAGGAACTCCATCAACCTACGTTGTTGCATGTTGAGATCCTTCTGATCCAATACATACTTTAGGCTCTTATGGTCTGTGAATGTATCCACCTTCACGCCATATAAATAACGATGCCACAGTTTAAGTACAAAAATTTCCGCTGCCAACTCCAAGTCATGGACAGGATAGTTCCGCTCATGCACTTTCAACTGGCGTGAGCCATAAGCGATCACCTTTCCAAACTAAAGAAGAATGCAGCCCAATCCGCTCTCTGATGCATCACTATAGATGTCAAATCTGTCCGAACCACATGGCAACGTCAAGATTGGCATCATGGTGAAGAGACACTTCATCTCTTCAAAAGCTCGCGCGCACTCCAACGTCCAAACGAACTTCTAATCCTTCCTCGTTAATGTAGTAAGAGGCAAAGCCATCTGTGAGAAGTTTTTTACAAAACGTCTGTAGTAGCCCGCCAGTTCAAGGAAACTCCTGACTTTGTCTACAGAAGACAACACTGGCCACTCCAGTATGGCTCTTATCTTTGACGGATCCATCGCAATGCCCTCTCCACTCACAACATGGACAAGAAAGCCACTAATGACGGCCAGAACTCATACTTTGAGAATTTAGCGTAGAGCTTGTTCCTCCTTAGGGTATGCAACGCCATCCGTAAATAGTTTGCGTGATCTTCTTCCGATTGAGAGTACACTAGAATGTCGTCAATAAATACGATTACAAATAGGTCCAAGCACTCGCGAAATGTTTAGTGCATTAGGTCCATGAATACAGATGATGCATTTGTTAGCCCAAATGGCATTACCATGAACTCATAATGACCATACCGTGTTCCAAACGCTGTCTTGGGAATGTCACTTCCCAAATCCTCAATTTGTAATAACTAGAGTTTAAGTCTAAGTTTAAAATAGACGGTTGATCCCACTATGCTGATCAAACAAGTCATCAATGCGAGGTATAGATACTTGTTCTTCTCCATCAGCTTATTCAATTCTTGATAGTCGATGCACAAATACAGACTACCGTCCTTCTTTTTCACAAAGAGAATAGGTGCGCTCCAAGGTGACATACTTGGGCATATATATCCCTGTTCTAACAACTCTTGTAGTTGAACTTTTAGTTTCGCCATTTCCTTTAGCGCTAACACGATATGGCGAGCGGGCCACAGGTTTGCACCTTGGCACCACACGCAAAATAGAGAAGTCAATCTACGTTGGGTGTGGTAACCCCGGAAGCCTCCTTTGGAAACACATCAGCATACTCTGAAACAATCAGAACATCACGCACACTGTCTTTTGCCTCAATAGCCTGACAAGCGTGAATAATAACTTCGCGCCCTTCCGAACAGCTTTGACGACTTGGAGAGTAGACATCAACAATTTGCTCGATCCTCGCATACCAGCAAATTATCTCTAGTGCTCGGTATTCTGTCCAAGTGTGATCTCCTTTGCATTGCAATCGATAAAGGCACGTTGCTCTGAGATCAAGTCCATACCAAAGATCACATCAAATTCCGATATTGGCAGTACATATGCTTTAAACCCGAAATCCCAACTTCCTATTCATACCTCCACATAGCAAGTCCTATTTGCATGCATCACACATCCGTTCGGTAATAACACCATCAAACTATCTGTCATCATACGAATCGACACTCTGATCAGTGTCATGAAGTACACAGATAGAAACGAATGCGAAGAACCCGTATCAAACAGTGCTCTCGTCGGACAGTCCCGAATCAGGACAAGCCTAAGACAAACACGTCATACACAAGCAACACACAAGGTATGAAGTATAAAAAGTAGGAAAACAATATCTTAACTCGTACCTATGATGACGTCACTTTGCTTTATGCCTCCTATTGGCCAAGATTAACACTTGGGCTGCACCAGGGATACGGAGGACTGCACCACTACCTTTCCCTTTTCAGCATATGACACTCCCGTCTTCTTTCACCTTTAGCGGACCAACCGCCAGGTCACGGGTAGAGACCACCGTGACCACAAAGTATAACAGGCATGATTGTCTTCCTAGAAAGTTACTATCAAACGCAAAGTAGAGGGAGCCAATATAGAAGACTGGATCTCTACCCATTTCCTCGTTTAGTTCGAATTTGCCCGGGCTTTGCGGCAACTCTTGAACTCAGGTGTCATATCCAAACAAGTCCTCTTGACCTGTTCCTACCGTTCATCTCCTTTCTCCCGCACGAGCCGTATCAACCAACGCTTGAAACACGTGGTTCACGAACTCAAGAGCAGGAATCTCATCTCATCCCGCAATCCTTTGTAGAACCTATTGGTTTTATGCTCTTTGTCAGCAAAGATAGATCCCGCATAACGTCTCAACCTTATAAACTCATGTAAGTAGGTATCAACACTACTTTCCCCTGAGTTAGATGCTGGAATTCATTTTCCATGGCTATGCGTTGCGCCGATGGCAAGTGCTTTGCCAAGAGCAGTCTCGAAAACTCCTCTATCGAGACTTCCGCTAGTTGTCTGCCCGCTAAGTGGTGTAGCTCCATTTCATCCCACCAAAGCCGAGCCTCTCCTTCCAATAGAAAAGTGGCCAAGGTGACTTTCTGTTCCTACTCAATTCTTATCGTCATCAAATTCCTCTTAACGCGCGCAAGCCAATACTCTACTTGCGTCGGGGTTCCTTTCCCTATGAACGTAGGAGGATTGAAGCTCATAAACTCCTTCAGTTGCTATTCTGCTGCTCATGGATCTATAATAGCCGTACTAGGTACAGGCCTCACACCAACCTGTCCTGGCATCACCGCAGGTTGTGCCTACCCAGTAGGCTGTGCTTGGATCATTGCAAACAACGGCTCAGCAACTAAGCGTACTTTCTTCGCAGATGGATGGGTGTAGGAACCTTAGCTGGTTTTGTACTCTCATTAGAACATTGGGGTTCAGACTGCCCCGCACCACTTTGAGTCACCTATATATGTAAAAGACACACTTTAGTGACTTTGCAAAAACAATAACAACATTGTTGGAACTAGCAGGTTCCTCAAATAGGTGTATTGCCTTCCTTAGTGGACATTCTTGAGTTTATTTGTGTTATAACGGGTCGCACGTAAATGTGCTCGCCACCCCTCAAAAGAATTCGACCACGAATTCGAAGGAGGAAGAACAAGACAAGCTGATGCAAATTGTAACACCTCCATCTGTTACATGACATATAATAGAGTGTCTGGCCGGGGCCCCACACCATATGCCACAAATAGGCGGTGGGGTGGGGTTATAGTTTAATATCAAAAACTAGCACACACATCCTAACTAAGAGGATTCTAGCGGAAGCATTAGAGGTTATTACTGAACTCATCGGCCATGAATTTCAACTATATATAAACAACCACATTTATATATCTCACAAAAATGTATACAAAATACATCAAAATGTTTGGCCTTGAGGCCTTACAGTTATTCTTCACAAGTGTGGATTACATACATCGTGATGCAGGCCGCCACACATGAACACAGTAAAACATTTCTTCATTCGGCCTTCGAGGTCCAGCATAGCAACAGCAGGGCTTCAACCCACTATTTCCTGCTCGGCTCTCCATCACATGTATGGGGACAATCCACACAATAGTGGTAAAACAAATCAACGGTCAGCATTCAGTAGACCAATTTATA